>CM060906.1:581294698-582613698 GCA_030737815.1 Allium fistulosum | reverse complement strand
TATCTAAAAAACTTTTGTATCATAAATGACAACCTGGTCATATTCATCCAAAAAGGTGGCGAGTTCATCTAACAACAACACTCTACATGCTTCTGCTAGAGCACCAGCTATTGCAACTCTTTGTTTCTGACCGCCACTTAAGAGTTTGAATTGGCCTCTACTAAATACGATAAGCAATCTATCAATGGTATTTGTATGTTTTCATGAGTAAAATACCTACTTGTGTATAGCTTGACATGCCTACGACATCTAAAGCTTTAGACACCCTTGATTTAACTTCGTCCAACGTTAGCTTGCACTTACCAAGACCAAATGCAACATCTGCCTCCACTGTAGGCATCACAACCTACACAATAACAAGTTCATACATCATAATATTCATCAAAAGTACTGCCAGAAAGTGTACAAAACAAATATGTAAACTGATAATAAGTTCATACATAACATTCATCAAAGCACCAATTGTAAATTTGTGATAACAGAAATGACAAGAAGTTGTAGCTGTATGCATAATAGAATTTAAAACTAGTTACCAACATCTTAAAACAACTCATATATTTCTGTTAAATTGATATCCATACAAAAACAACTTACTTATGCATAACTATGGTTTACATAGAATACCATAGAATGAATACCTGATGATCAGGATTTGAAAAACAAAGCTCTTGGGTCTATTCACATATAAGCACCCGTCACTAGGAAACAATAGCCCAGCCAAAATCTACAGAAAAAAACCCAAAGTTCAACCAAAAATTGCATCAACAACCATGTGAGCAATGGGAATCTATAATAGAAAAAAAGAACGAAAAAGGCAAACTTTAAGAAGTGTTGATTTTCCACATCCATTTGGACCAAGAAGCATCCACAGCTGCCCATTTGGAACAATAAAAGAGCAATTTCTAAGGATGTGAACGAGCTTTTTTTGCTGGTTGCGCAATGAATAACTTAAATTGCTAACTTAAATTGCGAGGGACTGGGAAGAAAGACTGTTATTATTTGAATTGACTTTTACCTCTTAGCTTCGTGGAACAACCGAATGCAGATCTACCAAGATTATTTGTGAAGGGTTCTACAAATAATTTTGAATGGCTTAAGAGAATCATGCCAACTAAAAGAGGGTATCCCTAGGAATTAAAATTCGCTAGGACTGTCTTATATTTTTAAAACTTTCACCGGATCAGTTTATATATATAGTGATAAGACTAAATGGTTTTTCAACATTTTTGAAGAAGAAAAACAAAGTGTATATTAGTGCATATGGAAGTTTATATGCTGAAATAAGTGTCAGTTACAATTAATTGTTAAACACACAACATCTGTGCTAAATGTTAAGGGTCCAAAATGTTCAGTATTCAATATCTCATATGAAGTGTACAGTGTTAAAGTCTAACTTTAATAAATAGCAATCATATGATGTTACATTAATACATTGGAGTTCCGCTGAATACAGCTATGCATGCTAAATGGACGGTCATGTGTCCCTATTAGGTTATTAATTCAGGTGATATCTTGTCCATTTGATTATCGTGGATGTGTATATACTGTCTCTTGTTACTTTTGGAAAATACTCATATATCAGTTTCATAGAGACCGCACATTCACAAATGAACACTTCAGTTATACACTTATTCAGAATTTAAGTTCTAATCATTATATTACTAATTATGTGCATACACCTATGACATTGTTTTTCTGAAGAAAAACAAAATACAACTAGTAGGCAAATTTAATGATAGAAGAAAATTATCTAACCTGCAAGTTATTGTAGAGGGATTTGGTCTGATCATCATCTTTGCTTTTCATCTGCAATATTGACTTAATCTCCTCTATATCCCTACATATCCAAACATACATAACACAATTGTTACCGATCAATATTTGCTCACAAGTCCCACATTATTGTGCTTCAATCCAATAATATCGCTGTAAAGCTCCAACATTACAGAGACATCATGTAGATAAACCTTTGGGCTTCTGCTACTTAACTATTTGTCTTTGTTCATCATTCACTTGATGCTTCTACAGGCAGCTAGCTTATTCATTTTGTTATTTATACATTCACAATTTCATACCTGTATAGTAGATTCAACATTCATTTGATGCTTCTACAGGCAGCCAGCTTATTCATTTTGTTATTTATACAATCACAATTTCATACCTGTATAGTAGACAAGTATTCATATTATATTGGTGTCATTTTTTTATATACTTTGAAATAAAGGCAATAGATTCAGGAAGTGTCAAATCATAAACACAACAACATGTTATGGTCGTTATAAATAGAAGGGGCCAAGATAAAAAATAAATAAATAAAGACAGTAGCTATTAATTGATGAACAATGAATGAACAGTTGAAATTTTGAATTCATGTTTAAAGAACAAACCTAACCAATCATGAATTTTGAATGATGCCCAGCTTGAAAAATATTTGTGCAAATATCCAGGTTTTATACCAAAATGGAAAAAACACACCAGCATGGGAAAATAAATTTGTTATCTTAGATGGAAGCATCATTTTTGCAAAATTTGCAAGTTTAAGATTACAGGTTTTCTACCAGAATAGTCCCATTTGTTTGATTTAAAATAAAAATAAAAATAAACAGGTAAATAAAATAATTGTTTGCATACTGAAGAACATATCAAACAGAAACAATAATGAATGACTATTAGTGCACTTTCACAATAGTATTAAGCATATTATGGATTCGAGTACGACATTTAATGGATGTCGTGGCCATTCGTCGCATTATATATAGTGATAATCATCGTTTTAATAGTTGTTTAAATAGGGGAAAATGATGATAAATCAACATCAGAACAAAAAAGAATTTACTTTTCAAATGTTCATTAACAAGAACAATACAACTTGATAAGAACTTGATAGGGGCAAAATGCACAAGCCAGTTTACGCTTTCAGTTTTAAGAAAATAAGAACTTGATATTCATTAACAAGAACAATACAACTTTAACTTTTAATAATGGCAATATCCAGTCAAATTGTGATGATATTAATCATGAATTTTGTTATTTCAATTTACAGGCAACTTATCACTCAATTGGATATACAAATAATCAGTATACAAATCAACAAATTTTGTTATAATTACAACCAAAGAAATGATACTTAATAAATTATTGAATGTGTTGACCAAGTAATATTTGTTTGCAGAAGTTGCTTAAACATATGTTTATATTAGAAAAGTGATTATTTGGTACTTTGATTGAAATAGTGGCTACCCACGGTTTGGTAGATGGTTATATAATATAACACGCTTTATATAATCCAATTAGAAAGCAGGTGCAGTGGACGTGTGGAAAAACAATTGAGAATGTTTTCTTCTTTTTTTACATTTTCTGAAATGTGCACTAAACTTGTGCTCATTTGTTGCAAATGTACCGCTTCATTTGTTATTTTTTAGAATGTAGCAGCAGCTCCAAGCTGCTCCATAATGGAAATAAGGTAATTTAAATTTTAGATTTTTTCTGAACTGCGTATATAGACACTGCAGGAATTAAAAATACTGTGCAATTTGTTTACTTTTGAACATTGTAAATAACGTCAGTAGAGCATATTTGCCTAACCCTTTTGTAGTCTAACATAACCCAGTATAAGAAAAAATACGTATGGTTTTCAGAACCAACTAAACTTATTTTATTATAATGGTTCTATGCTTATTCTTCTTATGCTTGTTTTTCATTTTGTTGGCTACCATCACCATGAGTTTAGATATAAGGTTCTCTTCAACTAAAACTTGAAATCCTGAAAGACAGTATGTTTTAAATTTAGCATAATATTCCACTTTAATCTCTTAGGTGAAAGCATGTTTCGAAACTTATTAATGGAAGTTAAAACAAAGCTTTGTTTTCTTTGTTGACTTGATACAAATGCAGAGATTAGGTCAGCTATATTCAAAGTGGAATGATGAAAAAAAATTCAATTACCAATCTTAGACTCTTAGTAAACTAGGACTGTCAAAAGTTGGAACTTGAATATGCAGATTACTTCCAAAAAGAAAGTAATATAATTATACTTTTATACCATTTGCTGTATGACTATTCTAAAAACAAAGTACTATTACTTCCAATTATACATTTCCCATTCGTATTTCTATCCTTTCTTACAAAATTATACCGTCTGATTTGGTTTTTCTTAAATAATCATCCTTGGTTTATACAAATAAGTTTCTTTTATACAAATAAGTTTCTAAAAAAACACATAAATCGGTAACAGATGCAGATTAGGAAAAAAAATAGTAAAAAGCACACCTCTGGACTTCTTTCCTATTCTACCGAGCAATCATCTGCAAAATCCAAAATTCACGAATTCTGAAAGCAACGAATTTCCAATTTCATGTAAGTGGATTAGGGTTCGGGTCTAGATTCAGAGCTGAGGGAGTGGAGAATGGAGAGGAAGAAAGAGAGGTGGGGAGAGCTCGTGATAGAGGAAATTATTTACGGGGATGAAGCTTGGATTTAGATCAGGTTTAGCCGATTTTGGGAAAGATGAAAAGGGGGAGAGGGATTAAGGATTTTCGAGCGAAGGACGAAAAGAAGAGGTTCCCGGTGAAAATGAGAGGGAGACGAAATAATTTAGCGCTAACTTTTCATCACGGTTTTCAACGTGGAATAGTATTTTTGCATCGGTTGTAAATAAAACTGATGCAACTAACACTATTTGCATCGGTATATTTTCTTCGGTTGTCGATGATAACCGATGCAAATTGTATTTTTTTACTATCTACTGCTTTTCATATACCAAATGCATCGGTTGTTAAAGCGTAATCGATGCAAATACTTCTATTTGCATCGGTTGTTGTAACAACCGATGCAAATGAGGCGAAGCAACATGCGTATTTTGTAGTAGTGATTATAATTACAATGGGACAATAAGAGAGATATGAGCATGACCATCTTGGCGGGTGGTGCAACGCACCACCCCGCACGCGCGTGCGCCCGTGCCCGGACCCGAGCCCGAACCCGCACCCGCATCCGCACGCGCGGCGTGGGCGAATGGGCGTTTGAGGCATCTTGTAGGCACTTAGCACTTTGCAATGTGCAATTGGCATTAGGCATTCGGGCTACTGGAATTGGTTCGCATCACACTATATTTTTAGGAGCCGAAACAGTTTGAATCCAACGGTAATAACTGTTTGAAATGACGCGTCAATTGGTAAAGGGTCGCAACCTTTCCTAACGGTCGCATACTACTCCTATAAATAGCGGATCCGAGAAACATTTGAGAAAAGAATCGATTATTTCTCTGGTCATCTTCTTTTTCCTCCGTGCTCTGTTCTTGGCACAAATCTTCACTTGAGTTCGCCGTTATTCTGCATCGCTTGCGCGACCTTGCAGAACCTGATCCATTTTACCTTGGGAAGCGGTTGTTGATCAACCCCTTTGCGCCACTATAGGGGAGCAATTCTGCTTTAAGGGAACAGTACACGATACTGGACTCGGACAATCATCATACTACTACGGAACTGCATTAGCGGTACGTATTTACTTCTATTTACCCTGTTTCGAAACACTAGGTTCTACGATTGTGAATCAGTGTGAATAGAGACATTAAGCGCTAACAAATCATTGCCATTTGAGATCCAAGCAATAATATTATTATCAAACCATGCTCTATGATGCAACCTCTTAGCTATAATTGCATTTTAAGATGTACTTGTATGATATTTACAACTTTTGTACTGTGACATTATAGTTAGGAAAGAATTGTGTGTTCTATTATATCGGTTGAATTAAATCAAATAGTGAGGCAGAAGAAGTTGGTATTAAATTGTTGAAACTTCAAATACAACTGACAAGATTTCATACATTTGAAGTTGCAGCTCAAAGTAAAATGGATAATGGAACAGAAAAGGAAAACAAAAATAAATACAAGGGTAGTAAATTTCTAATATTCCTGAAATTTTGCTCTCTTTTGATATTTATTTGAATTTTCTATTATTTCTGAGTAATGTTGAGCTCACAAGAAACAACTATATTATATTTACACTTATAATAGATCATTCTATATGTGGTCACTAAGCAATACTTCAACATTATGTCATGGACAGCTAAATGTTCTTCACTCCACTCAAAATGACTTATACTACAACTTAAAATTATGATGTACATGGACTGCTAGCATTAGCCATTTAACTCATAAAAAGTTATAACACAAATTAACTGGATATGACTATACCACTTCATTTAGAAAAGATGCAATAATTTGCAAAATTTTACTATTGTTTTTGTTGGGAAAAATCCCTTCAGATGATCAGTCTAAGGGAATAAAAAAAATCCAACGCAGTGGAAAACAACTGGATCATGATTGTAGTGAGACGGAACAAACAAAAATGAACACCAAAACAGACAGTCACAGATCAATGCAATGCAAAAAAATAAATAACACCAATATTTATAGTGGTTCCACTACCGTTAGGCAGTGTACATCCACTTAGAGAGAGGAGATTTTATTAATCACTGAAAGATTAGAGTTACAAGATTGATTCACTTTCGTAGGTTATATATAAGAAGAATTTACAACACAGACAAAATTCTGCAGAGTTTCAGCTCTCTAGGATGGCTCTGAAATTGACTGAAATTAGCTCTCAATTTCGGCTGCCATTGTTGTCCGGAAGCTCCTCTATTTATAGAGTGAAGATATGAGGAGGAGTAGCTGCTATATACCAACCCTGAGATTTGGTTCAGCGTCAATCTGGTCCGACAAAACTCTTGGTTCGACATGCATCTAGCTTGACATCAGTTTGGTTCGGCAAAACGCTGAGCGAAAAAATTTAGACCGGTAGGCAAATCATCGAACGAAATATTTCGTTCGGCAAATCACCGCTCCAAACATTTCGTTCGGCATTGCTTCTTCTCCGAACAAGCTCCTCTACCGAATGAACTCCCTATCTCCAAATCACCGCTCCAAATCCAAACTCCTCTTTTCCTTTTGCCGAACAAACTTCTTCTTTTCCAAATAAGAAATCTGGTTTGACTTCCTCCTCTTCTTGGCTTTCTCCTCTTCGTTGGCAATCCTTGGAGCTAGGGTTTCATGCTCCAATTTGGGAATCTACGGTATCAATTTCTAACAATCTCCACCTTGATACCAGATTTCCAAACAAGCCTTCCAACTCCATCTACACCTTCATGCTCCAAGCAATGGATACTTACCCAATGAGCTTCGGTAATGCCATCACTCATTGCACTCTGTCAATGAACTCCGGCAAGGCCACCGCCCATCAACAAAATGTTCGAAGTACCCAGTCCTTGTAGAATCTATCAATCTCAACCATGAAAACCAACGTCTCCATGAACCATCTCAACTCTCCCCTCGTGTCACCCTATGAAACCTAGCACTTCATTAAGCGAATCAAGTCCGAGCAATGCTCGAACTTAGCAACAGGCAACGACTTGGTAAACATGTCTGTTGCATTTTCCTTTGTGTAAACTTTCTAAAGACGAACTAGCTTCTCTTCACTCATCGAGATAAGGAACGACTCTCTCACCTCAATATGCTTCGTCCTCGCGCTGAATGCCAAATTTTCAGCTAAATGAATTGCACTTTGATTGTCACAATGCACATTCACTCTTTCGTATACGAAGCCCAAATCACACAACAATCACCTCAAATAAAGCGTCTCCTTAGCTACTACAACCATAACTATGAGCTCTGCCTCTGTAGTAAACAAAGCTACAATCATCTGCAATCTTGCTCTTCAACTGATCGTTGTCCCACCAATGGTGAACACATATCCGGAGGTTGACTTCCTTCGATCTCTATCACAGGTAAAGTCAAAATCGCAAAATCCAACCAAGCTGAAATCTCTTCCTCTGCCGCCAAAGACAAGTCCATGGTTTGGAGTTCCTCTAAGGTATCTGAAGATACACTTCACTGCTTCCCAATGCGTCTTTCCTGGATCCGCCATGAATCTACTCACCAATCCAACAGCGTGTGCAATGTCAGGCCTAGTGCAGACCATGACATACATCAAGCTGCTAACTATACTTGCATATGTGACCTTCATCATATAAGCCTTTGTCTTTTTCCGAGATCGGAGAGCCATTACTAGAAAGCTGTATGTGCAAAGGCATGGGTGTGTTGATTGTCTTTAACCTTTCCATGCTAAATCGAGCAAGCGTCTTTCAAATGTACTCATTTTGAGTGAGGCTCAAAAGTCCTATCTTTCTATCATTTTGGATTTCCATACCCAAAATTTTCTTTGCTTCTCCAAGGTCTTTCATTTCGAATTCCGATTTTAGATTTCGCTTTAAACTATTGATTTCAGCCTTATCCTTGGAAGTAATCAACATATCATCCACATACAACAGTAGGTACACCCATCTACTATTATTTAAATGCTTGAAATACACACAAACATCTTTGATGTTCCTTCACTGAAGTACCCTCTCTCATCCGCATGGTGAAAAATGTCTTCAGTAATATCAGACAGTTAGTCAGAGATTTCTTCAAGTATAGATTTTCCAGCTTGGTCCAAATGCCCCTAGCAGTGGTCTCACTGCTAATCTCTAAGATGACATTCTCTCCTATAGCTAGTTGTAAAGTAGTAAATGCCTATTTCTCCATCTCCTTCCTTTTCGCGACTGAGATGTCAGCCGTCAACTCCTCAGGAGAAAATACTACTGGATGGACTTCATTCCTCATTAGAACAGCCTTCATCTTCCATTGCCACTTCTCGAAGTCTTTATCCCCATTCCATTTCTCAATTGCCAACTGTGATCCTGATGCGATATACATCCCTCTAGTATAAGGTTTTGTAGCAATTGGAGTCGCTTCATCTCCTGCCATAGCGTCTAACACTCCTCAATCAACCTTGCAGCTCTGATACCAGACTGTTTGGGAAAATCCCTTCGGATGATCAGTCTAAGAGAATAAAAAACCAACGCAGCAGAAAACAACTGGATCGTGATTGTAGTAAGACGAAACAAACAAAAGATGAACACCAGAACAGACAGTCACAGATCAATGCAATGAAGAAAAATAAATAACACCAGTATTTATAGTGGTTCCACTACCGCTAGGCAGTGTACATCCACTTGGAAAGAGGAGATTTTATTAATCAACGAAAGATTAGAGTTACAAGATTGATTCACTTTTGGAGGCTATACATAAGAAGAATTTACAATACAGACAAAATTTTGCAGAGTTTTAGCTCTCTAGGATGGCTCTAAAATTGACTGAAATTAGCTCTCAATTTCGGCTACCATTGTCGTCCGGAAGCTCCTCTATTTATAGAGTGAAGATATGAGGAGGAGTAACTGCTATATAGCAGCCCTGAGATTTGGTTCGGCGTCAATCTGGTCCGGCGTGCATCTGGCTTTACATCACTTTGGTTCGGCAAAATGCCGAGCGAAATTTTTTGGACCGGTAGGCAAATCACCGAACGAAATATTTCATTCAGCAAATCACCGCTCCAAACATTTCGTTCGACATTGCTTCTCCTCCAAACGAGCTCCTCTACCGAACGAACTCCCTATCTCCAAATCACCGCTCCAAATCCAAACTCCTCTTTTCCTTTTGCCGAACGAACTTCTTCTTTTCCAAATAAGAAATCTGGTTCGGCTTCCTCCTCTTCTTGGATTTCTCCTCTTCGTTGGCAATTCCTGGAGCTAGGGTTTCATGCTCCAATTTGGGAATCTGCGGTATCAATTTCTAACAGTTTTAACCCCTTTGTAGCCCATTCGTATTGACTGTTGGATTTGAAAATTAGTGGTTAATGCAATTATGATGTAAGAAAGAAATAATGACGATGAGAGAGTACTCATATTCCAATTAAATTTATCCAGTAATTGATCGAATTCAATAGATCATTTGAATGGCCTTCAAAGAGGCTAAAAATAATTGGGCTATGAGTCCCTTCTCAAACAAACAAAGAAGCTAGAAATTGATGAGCTATGAATGCCTCCTCACACATACAACAAACACATATAAACATGCATATATATATGCATACAAACACATACACATGTGTGTGTGTACGCATATACATATGTCTGTTTATGCATATACATATGCATGTGTGTGTATACACACACAAAGTGTTATCGATGAATTAGTCTATTGATAAATAATCATGTTAAAAACTTAAATCTCAAGGTATAAGAAATTCTTTAATGTACAAGATACATAACAAGAAGTGCAATTAACATTAAGAAATAAGCAATTCCTTGATTAATCGCCTTCTTTTCATGTGTAAGAGAAGCTGACATTACTAGGCTACTTAGATAAAACTAGATAAGACTAAACCTATGATGAAATTTCTAGTATTGCTTTATTCTAGATTGCATGTAGAAAGAAATTGATTTGAAGTGAGAGAAAAAGTATTTCGGGTACAACACATAAGAATGCAAAAGGTTTTGTGTGTGTGTCTGTGTGTCATAAATAAACGAGTGTTGTTATGAATACTGGTGTAGAATTGCCAAACACCTTGACTTAACTCACAGTTCTCTCTTGTAGATCAGGTTTCACTTATTCTAGTACACTGTTAACGTTTTTCTACGTTGTGTCGTATTAGATTAAGTCAACCATTATCATTCTTATATATAATTGAAAATTAATTTGAATTTGGACATGATTTTTGTATCTAAATGATACATGCTTCAGTTATTGTGACAGATTAGTTTGTACTGATTTTTTTATAATAAAACAATTTTTTTTTCTTTTTTATTGTTGGTAAATAAACATGGATTTGTTGCAAATATCGTCACAGTTCTTTATAGAGTCGGAATGAAATCATCGAAATCCCTACGTCTCAAACATGGTACTTGCTTCATATTTTCATTCTTGGTATTATCTGAAGTGGAAGATGAAATTTCAAGGCATTTATTCTATAGTTGCAACTATAACATATATTTAGCAAATTTCAAGAAATAGTACTGAGATTAAAACTCTGGTTTAACTTTATTCAAACCAATACGTATGGCACGTCCAATTGGACGTGTAAAAGAAAAAATGCATTAGTTTTATTTTTAGCAAGGACGAAACCATCCTCCTGTTGCTTTATTTTTAATTAATGTATAGCAAGAGTATTAACGTAATTACCAAAGCTTCAAATGAAGGTATTCTCATTATATATATATATATATATATATTCGGCCTCAAATAGCAAAGTCAGATTAGTAAGTTCGCTTTATAATGTCTAAAAAATAAGAGGGATTCACGAGAAAATACGAGCAAGATAATAAAATATATCACATTAAATTGTCTTTGAAGTCAGAAGGCTGCAAGGAACAGAACCCAGAATGGGCTGGGTTATATTTTCTTAACCGGCCCATCAATTTTATCAAATTGATAATATTAGCATGGTAAGTACAAGTCTAAAGGTAGCACATGAACTTTAAACTATTACATTGATAATAGCTTAGATTGTTTCAATGAATGGGTTAGCATATGCTATATCCCTCTTTCCCTTCATCACATCCTACCACTACAAGGGGAAACATGTTTTCCGACGGCCGGAAGCCGTCGGCGGCCGTCGGAAACCGTCGGCTGCCATCGGAAAAAGCCGTAGGAAATGGCTTTGTCGGGAAGCAGTATTTCCGACGGCTTCCGACGGAAGCTGTCGTATTCTGTTCCGATGGATCTCGACGATTTCCGACGGTTTCCGATGCCCGTCGGAAACCGTCGGAAACTGTCGGAAATGGTAACTTACAGGCCGCCATTATCCGTCGTGAGCCGTCGGAAATTTTGACCAATGAGCTGTCGGAAGCCGTCGGAAATTTGCTGTTTTTTTTATTTTGCTGCAAATTTAGCCTTCCAACCACATTTCTCTTCCAAACACTATAATATCAATACTGCACAATCCAATATACAATAATCCAACCAAATATCCAAACCCAAACTATAAAACCGTTTAATAAACACACAAATAAATAAAATTACATCAAAATATAAATAACCATTCCAACATTAACAATAATCCTAACAATAACTGTTCTACCATGTTGCTAATACACAAATTCATCAATATTCTCATACACGTCCTCATACAACCATAGAATCAAATGTGTCAAACGTAATTATACATAAATCAACAATTACATACGCCGTCTACCAAATCATTCTAAATTAAAACAAAACATACCTGAACGAACAAGAAAGCAAGTAATGAATCAATCTCCTGCAGATCCAGAGCCAGCCGAGGAAGGAAAGCGACCACCACCCTGCTGCTGCTGCATGTACTCTAACAACTGTGCGGTGTGCATGGCCTGTTGGCGGTTCTGCTCCTCCAACTGGGCAACTCTAGTCCGCAATTCTTCTATATCTGCAAGATCGCTCTGAGTTCTACTCCGCCGTCCCCTACTCTGACTACTGGACTGCAATAATTGAAAAATAAATAAAATCCAAGTTTATTGTTTTGAAAAGGTGAAAATTAAGTATTTTAAGAAAAAGTAAATTATTTACCTCTAAATTTCCAAATCCGTATCGTCGACCATGCTCTGCTGGATCCATAACGGACTCAAAAATAATGTCTTCCTCATTGGTCGTCAGCTGATCTCGACCCGTGTCAGCAAGGAGTTTCTGCCGCTGCTCCATAAACTTCTCCTGCATTAACAAATTAATAATATCATATCTTATGTCATCATAGTTTAACAATTAAAACAATTATTAATACTGAATAAAATGAAATATGCTTACATGGCTTTTGCTGGATTTTGCATCCTGCCATGTGTACGAAACAGTCCCGTTTGGATTAACATGCTTGACAGCATGCGTACGGGTGAACACGTCCATATAGCTGACAGGACCATGTGACTCGACTTCCTGAAGTTGATTGTTACATACAATTATTATACATTTAAAATCATATAGTATAAACTATTTACATTTATTATTCAGTAAATTTACCAACTCCTGCCGATACTGCTGAAACGACTTCGATCCTCCGCGATGAGTGACGGGATTCTTATTTCTATTTGCAGAGTTTCTATCCAACTCTGCCTGTACATTCAAAATTTGATACATTATTTTTCGATCACGTCAAATTAATAATTCAAAAAAAATTAGTATACTTGCCTTCGCTTCGTCCGTCTCCCAGTATCTCAACCAAGCTTGCCACACGCTCTCTCCCATCCACCGTGGTTTCTTACCAGATTTCTTAATCTTAGATATCGTATCCCTATAGTTCTTGCACATCTTCTTCATCCAGTATGCTCGTGCCAGCATCATATCGTCTGTCTGGATGTCTATCTCAGCCTGTGTTAAAAAAAAGGTTACACTTTAAATGATATAAACAGTAGAAAAACGACAAAAATGAATTAAAAATGAAAAACATAAAAATATCCATACTAGGACATCCTGCCATATGCACTCTATAATGTGAGGAGGGATGTTATCCCACTTCGGCCAGCAAGCACTCATCCTACTGCGATAGGCAGCTCTAGAGACGTCCATCACAACCTTAGAGGGAAGTAGGTCGAACCCCCTGTTTTTAAGTACGATATAGATAAGTACGCACGTATATCATAGAAAAAATAAGATGCTGAATAAAATTTAATTCTTACCCATCTGCTCTAGGGACTAACGATACAACTGCACGCTGTGGCTCTTGCGATGGGCCACTGCCATCGCCTCCTGACGATCGGGAAGAGCTCCTACCTCTACATGACATATTGATAAACCTGTGACATATACACATCATTATATAAGAGAATAAAAACATGATAATTAATATATTTCATATGAAAATGACATCAACGGTATAAATTGCTTAATTAATGACTGAAATGGAAATAGAAATGGAAGTGTGTTATACCTGATTCATAATGGGTGTACTATTCCAATGATAAGCAGAGTTCATTGCATTTTCAATAAAAATTGCTAAATAAATGACAAATGGAAATAACATAAAACATGCAAACAATAGTAAACGGATTTGGTTTCATAGTTACATCAATTTCATAATACATCAAGAATTCAACATAGTTACATCAATTGCAAAAAACAGATTCAGATTTATATCAGTCATCATCGTCTTCTGATTCAGATTCGGTCTCGTTTTCGACGATATTTTCCTCCGCACTGTCAAACGCTTCTACCAAAACATTTGATTCATCGATCAAAGGACCAAAATCTGTATGATCGTCTGTAATTATTATTTCGTTATTTTGCTCAAGATCTGCCTGATAAGCTTGTTCATCCGGAATATTCTTCCCATCGAATGTGAATCTGGCCTTTGTTTTAAAAACTGCAGACCAATCTGCTTTATCTCTTTTTAGAGACGGATAAGGAGCGTAATAAACTTGCAAAGCTTGTTTGGCTAGTACAAAAGGATCATACTTGTGATAGTGCGATGTATGCTTTATTTCGATAAGATTATAATCCTTGTGCACATTAATTCCAGAACCTGGAACATTGCTAAACCAATTGCATCTATATAGAAACACCTCCTCCGCGGGTCGTGAGAAATATGTCAGTTGCAAAATTTGTGTCAGAACGCCATAAAAATCATTTAAATGATTTTCTGGATCGTCACTACCTTTAACAAATACACCAGTATTATTTGTTAATTTTTCTGCACCGTATTCTTTGGTGTTAAATTTATATCCATTGACGAAATATATTGGATATGTCTTGACCACTCTTTTTGGTCCCATCGCTAGATGTTTCAATCCTTCGTCAACAACACAATTTCTCGGCTCATAAACGTAATTTGAAAACCAACCGGAAAATTCTTTACTGAGATCTCCATTCGGATGTTCACGTTCATAAAAACTATTTATATAAACAAATTATTACATTAGGTTATACACGCGCATGCATTATAGAAAAGAATATAACACAAATTATTATTTCAGATTACCTAACAAACGGTGCAACCTCGGCACAATTTAGAAGAATATAAGTGTGTGCTACATGAAGATCTCTATCGTCTAACCATATTTCTACACATTTTCCAGAAGGCCGACCATATTGTCTAAAAATAGATAACATTGCTTGACATGACTCTTGTTCGTCGCCTTCGTCATTACGAGGAACACTTTGAAATGAAATATTCACATGGTCACTGAAATAGTGAGAGAAAAAGAACGAAGCTTCTTCTTCAATGTAAGATTTACATATCGAACCTTCAACTCGTGCTTTTTGCCTCACTTTTTTCTTCAGATGATTCAAATATCTATGCAAAATTAAATTATATTAACTTCATCTTCCAAATGCAATTAAATTACGTTATAACATATTACATACCTCTCAAATGGATACATCCATCCATATCGGACAGGACCTCGAAGTCGTGCTTCAGATGGGAGATGAACAGGTAAATGTTCCATCACATTAAAAAAACCTGGCGGAAATATTTTCTCTAATTTGCAAAGCAATATAGGAATGTCCAATTCAAGTTTACGTAAACGTTGCACTTTTAAAGTAGTCGAACAAAGCTCTTTGTAAAACATACTAAGCTCCGTTACTACCTTCCAAACTTTTAACGGCAGTAGTTCTTTGAACATTACGGGAAATAAATTTCCATCATTATGTGATAGTCGTGACTTTTCATTCCGCTCAATCTACCATTTTTAAAGTCAACACATCTACGAAGATTTGATGATATCCCATCAGGAAATATTAACCCTTCCACCCATTTTAACACAGTTTTAACTTGATTATTATCTAATTCGTAACATGCTTTGGGTTTTTTTACTGTCATTTGGTTTCATATGAAGCTCAGGACGTTTGCATAATTCTTCTATATCACGTCTTGATTTCAAATCATCCTTCGTCTTCCCTTTCACATTCAAAATTGTGTTAAAAAAATTATCAGATACATTTTTCTCATTGTGCATCACATCTATGTTATGGCGAAGTAGAAGATGTTTCCAATACGGCAACTCCCAAAAAATAGTTTGTTTGCACCAGTTATGAACAACTGATTTGCCTTGAATTTCTGTTTGCTCGCCAGTTTCATATATCTTTGGATAGTCCTTAACAAGTTCATATATGTCTTCGCTTGACCATATCGTTGGTGGTTGTCTGGTTTCTACTCTATTAGCTAAAAAGTTTTTCTTGTCTCCTTTGAAGGGATGATTTACATGGAGAAAATATCGATGACAGTCAAACCATGAAATTTTCTTACCATGAGGTAAAGAAAACGCTCGTGTTTCATCCATGCAATATGGACATGCTAGACGACCGGCAGTACTCCATCCCGAAAGCATTGCATAGGCAGGAAAATCACTTATAGTCCACAACAAAGAAGCAAACATACGAAAATTTTTCTTCTTGGACACATCGTATGTTTCTACTCCTTCGTTCCACGGTATTTTTAACTCCTCAATCAACGGTTGTAAATATACATCGATTCCTTGTGTCGGATCGTCGGGGCCAGAAACGACAACAGTAAGAAACATATATTGCGTTTTCATACACATCCATGGAGGTAAATTATACGGTGTGACGATAATGGGCCATGATGAATATTTAGAACCAAATTGAGAAAATGGAGAAAAACCGTCCGTACATAATCCTAATCTAACATTTCGACTCTCCGCTGCAAAATTTGGATACGTTTTATCGAAATGCTTCCATGCTTCTCCATCGGCCGGATGTGTCAACGTACCCTCTTCCTCTGTTCTCACGCTATGCCACCTCATATTAGACGCAGTTACAAAAGATGCATATAATCTTTGAAGTCTTGGAGTTATGGGTAAGTAGTGCATACGCTTGTACGGAACTTCCTTCCCCTTCTTTTTTCTTGGTTTGTATCTCTCCTGGTTACAAACTTTACAATTTCTAAGGTTTGCGTCTTCTTTCCAAAATAACATGCATCCTTTTAAACATATATCTATTTTCTGATACGGTAAACCAAAAGCCGACATAAGTTTTTTAACTTCGTAGTGATTTTCACACATTTGATTATCGGGCGGCATATGTCTTTTTGCAGCTTGTACAACAGCCGTAAACCCAGCTTCAGTGATGTTGTATTTTGACTTCATCGCAATGTATTCTGCGATTACTGACAGCTGAGTGCCGCTTTTACAACCATCCCAAATAGGTTTCTTAGCTGCATCTAGTAAATCATAAATTTTTTTAGCTTCAATATTTGGTTCTTCAACATTTCCATCGTCGTCGTCAACTTCAACCATAGGAAACATTGATCGTGCTGCATCTTCGACCATATTTTCTATACGGGTCGTTGAAACTATTTCGTTAACGACACTTTCAGACTCTGCAGAAGTATTTGCTACAACTTCTCCATGCCGATCCCAAACATAATATTCGGGTGCGAAACCGTGTTTGCACAAATGAACTTTCACAATATCTGGTAACAAATACTTCAAATGTCTACACCTACTACACGGACAACGAATTTCTGGATCGTTTTCGTTATTACTTAAAGCGAATTCAACAAACACGTTTATACCATTATAAAAATCTTCTTTTATTGAGCCCCTCAGTCCTTTTCTTTGGTACATCCATCTCCTCCGACCAATAAAATAATCAATCATTTTTCCTATTTGACAAAATGAGAAGTTCAAAATTTAATATTTATTTTGAATTTAAAATTTATATTTAAAATTTCCTATTTGACAAATACTTCAAAATTTCCTATTTGACAAATACTTCAAAATTCCTATTTGACAAAATGAGAAGTTCCTATTTAAAATTTATATATTTTCAAATAGGGCACATTTTATTTTTTAACGTAACGATTTAAAAATATATATAATTTTTTTTTCATTGGTCAGGCATCCTACTTCCCATTACAAACACAGTAAATATTTACATTTCGTATATTACTTCGTCTCAAACGATTCAACAAAATTTCGACAACATTTCACTTTTGTTTCCTGCATTGTACATAAATGCGTGTACGCAGCAAACAAAAAAGAAAAGTTAGGCCGAAATTTTATGAACCGTTTGAGACGAAATAGTATACAAAATGTAAATGCTTACTGTGTTCATAACTTGTCCAATACAGAGACAAATCCGACAAACATTGTACCAGATGAATATAAATGGTCGTTTTTCAAAAAGAACGACTATTTATACAATGATCATGTACAACACTCGTCAGACGGGGCCAAAAACTCTCTAAGGAACATTTGTCAGTTACATGCGCGCATTTTATGAAAAAATACAGTTTTACTCACTGTTCACATTTACAAAAATATATATTAATTTAACACATTTATTCGACGTATTACGCATCAACTTAAGGTTCGTTCGACGTATTTTTTTGTTGCATAAATCAATACGTGCACAATATAATATTTCTAGCTCGTACGTTCATTTTATCTTATTTCAACTAACACAATACAATGATAGCAGTGCTACACACATATATAATCAATATAAATTATACATGTTTTCCGCAATTTCACGATAACAGATGAAATAGGAATACCATGGAATGCTAGAAACTATTATAACACTATTGTAAACAATTTCAATCAACAATTACCCCTAATTTACCAAATTATCCAAATCTAGAATTAGGATAAAAACTGAATTTTTGGCTAAAATAAGAGGTTATACCTGTTCTAGAGAGCAGTAGAAGTTAATTGCACAGCCGAGAAGAACCTGAAATCTCGAAATTGTTGATTGGAGGGTTGGGGAAGAGAATTGGGGGAAGTAAACCTAATTTTTTTGTATGAAAATGGAGAAGAAGAAGGCTCGGCTGGAGCCAGATATTCGCGATTTTCTGACGGCTTCCGATGGCCGCCGACGGCCCGTCGGAAGCCGTCGGAAATAAGCCGTCGGGAGCCGTCGCCCTACCCTGTCGGTTTTTGAGCTTTTTCTAGTAGTGTACTACCCCTGTACGGTTTTTAGTGCTGGTTCAGTCAAAAATTTGGTAATTTTGTATTTAATGCTACGAATATCATATTCAGGAAAAATGAGATAATTCCGAAACTTTTAGAATGTTCAAAATGTTAAAATTTTATTTTACCGACTGGTTAAGATATTAATTTGAATATATTAAGATTATTCAAATTAACCAAAATTTTGTGGACATGATCTTGAAGCAAGTAAGGATATATCTACAAATTTTCATTTGATTTCGACTCGTGTAGCTTGAAAAATCATAAAGAGTATAAATATGGTGTAGTGGAGTGGGGAGCATTAGAACCCGTCCTATAAAATTATGTTTGCCTTTTCACTACAAGGAAAAAGGCATTTTCCAACGGCAGAAAACCGTCAGCGGCCGTCGGAGGCCGTCGGAAGCCGTCGGAAAATGCCGTAGGAAAATAAGGCGTCAGGGTGTAGTGTTTTCGACGGCTTCCGACACATCTCGTCGTTTGTATTTCCGACGGATTCTGACACTTGTCGGAAGCCGTTGGAAAAATATAACCTGAAAGCTATCGGAAGCCGTCGGAAATCTGCTGCATTTTTTTTATATTTCTGTTGCAATATAGTCTTCCATCCACATTTTTCCATACAAACACTATTCCACCAATACTGCAGAATCCAATATATAATATTCCAACCAAATATCAAAATCCAAACTATACACAATTCACTAATACTAAGAGTGCTATCCATTTCATGTTGCCGCCAAGGTTAAACATGTCAATTCCAATTTTGATGCCAAGGTGACTTGAGCAACCCAAGAGGGACTAAGAGTGTTGCCCATTCCAGTTGTAATTTTCAAATTATGTCAACTCCTATTTTTGACACCAAGGTTAAACATAACGGCAATTCCTTTATGTTGCCGCTAAGGGGAGACTAAGAGTGTTATCCATTTCATGTTGCCGCTAAATAAGTTAGACATAATGACATGACATGGCACCTGGTATGGAGCTAGTTAATTTATCTTATGATCTCTCAGTGTGTGACTATTGCACATTCCAAATTACACACAACCCAAGACGTCCGACAACATTGCATTTTAGTGATAAAGATTTGTTGACATTGTGTAAGAAGTTTGAGTTATACAGTGCAGCAGAGAGGAAAACAAATGGGAGAGCAATTAAAACAGCCGTGCATAGCTTGTGAATAACAAGTTGCATACCTGAATGCATAAATACTCCTCAAAACGTGACGTCTTCACAAAACAAGAGATAAAGATATGCAAATAGTGAAATTGTTGATGAGAGCTAGAATGAGTACTGAATAAGAAATATAAAAATATTAATCACCCTTGTAATGACAATTGGATGATATTAACTAGAACATATATTGGCAATGAATCGAGGATGTTTGCATGTTAAAGCTAACAAACCCATATTCACAATTACTAGTCAACCTTTTTGTCGTTCACAAAACTTGTCACAGTGATCAATTCGGGATGATGTTTTCCGTAATCAACAAAATTTACTTTAGGATTGCAAAAATCACTTGATCAATGTCTTCTTGGAAACAAGAAATTATGCCAAGGGTACTGTAGCAATGTTGAGTTTAGTATTAGCCTCAAGTGTTATTTATTTATATTCTTAACTGCCAAGTGATTCTAAACAAAGGTAAAAGTAAGTTACCATTAACGCATGATTTTCTGGATTGATGTTTTCTAGAAACACTCTTCTATGAAGTCTCTGTTGTTCTATCTGAGGATTCTTTGCTAATACCTTCCCGCATATCTGCTATTATGATCTGTATAAATAGAGAGTTATAATACTCAGTACGATGCCATAATAATGTAAAAACAGAGATACGTGAAATCTGAATATATATACACACACATGCGCGCACACTGATTTTATTAACATCCAAGTGGCTTATAACAAGATGAGGTTTGATATGCCGATGAGTCTTCTGGGTAAGGTTTCTCGAGTTTTTTGGGTAAGGTTTCTCACAACATTAACTGTAAATTTATAGTTGCGAATATGAACTGCTTCGCGATCATCCCCTCTTATGATTGTTGGAGACCACCAACCAACATGCTGAAATGACAAATGGGCTAAAACGCTAATAATAACAATAATATGATAAATGCAAACATATGACGCGAATGCTTTAAATATGTTTGCTTTGAGAGAAGAGAATACTAAACTAACCTCGACAGTACTAGAAACTTCATACCCCTCGATTTTTGCTTTAATCCATTCATTCAGAACAAATGGTCGTGTAGCATGGATCATAACACTTGATAGAAAACTTGTAAATATTTGTCAACAGAATGAAAAGTTTATGCAGAATTAGTAATGAAAGGTATAATCTCAGCATGAATTCACCAAACAATGACTTTCCAAGTTGGATAGTATGTAATGCTTTTATCTATTTCCACATACACCAACAATACCTGATAATTCCATAAACAGAGAAAACGCAGCAATCCACAGAGCAGTTAGTTGCTTTCCCAGCAAACTGGTATTCCATCTGCGCAATCAACGAATAAAATTATACACTCTATAATTTTTAAGAAATACCTAAACTACTGGTTTACTCATGATACTACCATGTCGTGTACTTATTTTCTATCAATGTTAATACACTTTCACCTGAATTTTGGCGACACAGAAAGAAAAATAACTTTCCAGGTTGAGTACTGGAATAACTTCATTTCTAGCATCACCTGAACTATTCTTCTTCAGAAAAAACTTTTGTGTGCTTGCTGAACCAGGCTGCAAAAGTGTAAGAATTAACCATGTTGAGGAATCAGGCAAAAAAATCGCCAAACGTTTCAACTGTAAAGTATTTCAAAGCAGCATCGCTATTGCAGTGATAAATACAAACCCACAAACTATTATGACTGTTTGATTATATTCAAACACGGATGGAGTTAAAGGGTCAATATGTACGAACACTGTCATTTTAGGACCTGAACAAACAATTATCAAATTCTTAAGTATCACACTAGTGCATATGTAATATGGAAACATGACATGATTTAAAAGATTTTTCTTAAATCAAGCTATAACCAGAAGCACGGTCTCTTATTTGACTCTTTGACCATTAAAATGAATCACAAGTTCAAAATTTAATATTTATTTTCAAGAATACAAATTCGAAAAAGATTATTTTCATGGTCGTATAATATTTGAATTTAAAGAACTATTTCACAAATTAAAAAATATTTTCAAATATGACACATTTTATTTTTTAACGTATTGATACAAAATTTTGTACAAAAAGATATTTTTTTCCATGGTCAGACATCCTACTTCCCATTACAAACACAGTAAGCATTTACATTTCGTATATTACTTCATCTCAAACGATTCAACAAAACTTCGGCAGCATATTCCTTTTGTTCCCTGCATTGTACACAAATGCGTGTACGCAGGAAACAAAAAAGAAAGGTTAGGCCGAAATTTTATGAACCGTTTGAGACGAAGTAGTATACAAAATATAAATGTTTATTGTGTTCATAACTTGTCCAATACAGGGACAAATCCAACAAACATTGTACCAGATGAATATAAATGGTCGTTTTTTGAAAAAAACGACTATTTATATAACGATCATGTACAACACTCGTCAAACGGGCCAAAAACTCTCTAACGGACATTAGTCAAAATTAAATGTGCGCATTTTACGAAAAAATACAGTTTTACTAATTGTTCACATTTACAAAAATATATTTTAATTTAACATATTTATTCGACGTATTACATCAACTTAAGGTTGGTTTAACATTTTTGTCATTTTTCAATACACACAATTATAATTTAGACTCATGCATTTTTGTTGTCGCATAAGTCAATACGTGCACAATATAATACTCATATCTCGTGCATTCATTTTATCTTGTTCCAACTAATACAATACAATGATAGCAGCGCTACACACATGTACAATCGTAGAATCAAGGCATACACAACGATTTACATATACACGAACAACCACAAATTATACATGTTTTTCACAATTTCACGATAAAAGATGAAATAGGTATACCATGGAATGCTAGAAACTATTATAACACTATTAGAAACAATTTCAATCACCAATTAGCCCTAATTTATTAACTTATGCATGTAACGCCCCACCTTTATACCCACGCTAACCAAGAACACTACGGTGTAGTGCTGTCTATTAGCACGGAGGATAAGGCTGTTGAGGAGCGACCATCTATGTAACTTCTTTGTGCGAGCACCGATATGTCAGATAGAATAGAATGCTTATCTTTTAAGGAGGAAATCCGACATACCGAAACAAACACAAAGCTATCACACGGTGGCTATAAAAGATCTTCGGAAACAAATATAGAAATAAACGTAGAACAAATCAGTCACGGACAATTCATATCACAAAGGCGGAATAAGATATGAATATTACACCTAAAAGTGTACATCAGAGTAGTGGTCAAATAAGATCCACAATAACACAAAAGAATAGATACAAGTGCAAGACAATAGAATACGTATACATCAAGGAGTCTCATCCCAAATTCATACAACAAAAACCTACTAAACTAGAGTAGTTAGCCAAAAGTCAGAAGATGGCTCCAGATAAGAAGTCATGATGAAGCACCTGTAAAAACTCAGTCTGACCCGAGTATTATTTAAGAAGAAAATAATAAACGGATCAGTCTAGCTATAATTATCAGATAAAATGAGATAGAATATGATATATGATAATAGAACGTATGATAACAAAAAGGTGTCATACTATGAAAAGTATACATTAGAAATCCCACAAAAGTCATACAATATCTCAAAAATCTCAAAACAGAGAAAAGAATGTCATATTCTTAATTTAATTCACCAAGCCACAATAAACTGACATACTCATCAATGTCAATGGTAAAAGCTGGTGAAACATAAATTTCCAGAAATCAATAATTAGAAATCCAGAAATCACAAGAAAAGGATGGCCAATACCAAACAGGAGCATGAATGCCGGTACATTGACGCAGTGCAAACGGTACGTCCAATGAACCAGAAAGCCAAGACATCGATGTAGTACAAACGGTACATCAGATGAATCAAACATTGACGCAGTGCAAACGGTACGTCCAATGAATCAGAAAGACAGAGACATCGATGTAGTACAAACGGTACATCAGATGAATCGAACATTGACGCAGTGCAAACGGTACGTCCAATGAATCAGAAAGACAATACAATTCAGAACATTGACGTAGTGCAAACGGTACGTCCAATGAATCAGAAAGCCAAGACATCGATGTAGTACAAACGGTACATCAGATGAATCAAACATTGACGCAGTGCAAACGGTACGTCCAATGAATCAGAAAGACAGAGACATCGATGTAGTACAAACGGTACATCAGATGAATCGAACATTATTAAAAGTACTTGGGTTGCCAGCCCACAAAGAAATGAGACGAAGCTCAATAAAATGAAGTACAGTCCTTCATATGGACAAAGAGACATCGCACAATTGCTAGTCTAAATCATAAAATGATCATCATGATCAGCGAGAAGTGTCAATCACACCAAGCTAGTAAATATATGAGTTTAGCTTCATGTCCCATAACCACTTGCTTAACTTAAATATTTACGAACAAGCTGTAAATCTTCACTAGGAAATTGTCACGAAAAGGGTTCAATCGAACAAGTCCAAGAGCTAACCGACGAAGTGAACGCAAGCGTTTCATACCACCCGTTTTACTAAGTCGTTTAAGTCGATTTCTCATTCGAGTGAAGTAAAGGCTTGTATATACTAGTAGATTAAAAATCGGTTTGAGAAAGCGAACCTTTGATATTTAAAATAGGGTTGAAATCGCTTTGATGAAAGAGTTTTGATATTTACTATTAGTATTGAAACCTTCATATATCTTTAAAGTGACAAGTCATAAAACGATTGTAGAAACAAATCAATTCACGTTCGAAGACGTGAGTAAAGTCCAAAGAAGTCAATCCCAAAACCATCAAAGTACGACTTAGTGAAGGCAAGCTGTCTCGAGAAGCCAAACCGGTCAAACGACCAAGTACTAACTCGCGAACGACTTACGACTTAAGGGATAAGGTCATACGACCTAAGTGGAGAATGCCACGCGAGCTAGCAGAAGAGCAGGTCAAACGACCAAGTACTAATCTCGTGAACGACTTACGACTTAAGAGAGGAATGCCACACGACCTAGCAGATAACAGGTCATTCGACCTAAGGGTAAGGTCGGTGGTGACCTACGACTTAACAAAGTCGAGCAACCTACGACTTAACGAAGTAAAGCGACCTAAGAGAAGCAGCGGGAATGTTAGGTCTGAGACGACCTACGACTTAAGGTCATACGACCTAACAGTTGCGAGCTAGCGGAGTTGGCATGGCCGAGCGACTTAAGAGAAGCAGCGACCTACGACTTAACGATTTAAAGCCAACGACCTAGGACTTAAGAGTCATACGACCTAGGACTTAAGGGAGGCAAGAGACTTACGACTTAAGGGGATAAGGTCATACGACCTAAGTCTTGAACGACTTAACGACTTAAGCCTTTAACGACTTAACGACTTATGCCATTAGCTCCTGAACGACTTATGCCAAGCCAGTAACTCGCGAACGACCTAGCGAAGGCAGAAACGACCTACGACTTAAGGTCATACGACTTAACTGGGCATGCGACCTAACGAGTTAGCAAACGAATGTCTTAACGACCTAAGCCTTGAACGACTTAGTGGAACGAACGACTTACGACTTAAGCTCCAATTCGAGCTACGGGCTAAGGCTGG
Source organism: Allium fistulosum (assembly GCA_030737815.1). Lineage (NCBI taxonomy): Eukaryota > Viridiplantae > Streptophyta > Magnoliopsida > Asparagales > Amaryllidaceae > Allium > Allium fistulosum. The sequence goes on along the minus strand of CM060906.1, from coordinate 582,588,174 downwards.
AACGACCTAGTGGAGTTAGGTCGAGGACGACCTACGACTTAAGGCCAGGGCGAGCGAGCTAACTGCAAAACGACCTACGACTTAAGGCCTTTAACTCCTGAACGACTTATGCCTTTAGCCCCTGAACGACTTAACACTTTAACTCGTGAACGACTCGAGGAGTTAACTCGCAAATGACTTATGCCTTTAACTCGTGAACGACTCAACACAGGCGAACAGAAATACAAAGGTGGTGACTTTTCAACGCGCGCGACTTAAGCCCTTAACTCGTGAACGACTCACGACTTAGGCTTAACTCGTGGACGACTCAGCGAAGGCAGAAACGACTTAACGCCAGAAAAATCACCAAAACGCTGAAAATCGAAGTTTTTCGCCAATCCAATCCAAACCAAATGCAAATGTTGATGCAAATACAATAGGGGATCATTCCCAACAGTCCAAGATAGATATAGGCAAGATGTGAGATCAAAAATCTCACCTTTTCACGGAATTTGATGAAGATGAAGCTCGGGGCAAAGCAAAGATCAACCACAAGCTTGAATCAATGTCTTCACTTTGAATTTGGAGTTAGATGTTGAATTTGCTAAAGAATTTGAGCTTGGAATTTTAATTTCCTACTCCCTCCACCATTGTTGCTAAAGCTTCAAAGTTGATGAAGTGATGAAGAGAAGGAAGGGGTTGGGCTGAGGTAGAAGAGGTGCAGCCCAAACCAAAAGCTCAACACAAAAAGTGACGAAAATTTCACTATCTCCAAACATATCGAAGTTTACACTCAAAAAGATCGCAAACGTCATTTTGAACTCAATGGGGGTGGTCTCGAGTCCCAATTTGACCGTATGCAAAAAGTAGCTTTTCGGTCTAACATCCGACTAACGATAAAATATTTAAATATAAAATCGATAAATATGCGGGTTGTTACAGACTCCCCTCCTTAAAGAAATTGCGTCCTCGCAATAAGTAAGATGGAAATAAAAGAGTAACAACCATAAAAGCATATCAATACCAAAGAAAATTTGAAATGAGAAGTTCACCAAAAAGAGCATGAAAGAGAAAACCCGGACGAGTTCGCTCGATGAATTCTCTAGATTTCCCAAGAGCAATCCTTGGGATTTGAGAACCATAGAACTTTCACAAGAAGAACATCTTTATTTCGAAGACGCTCAACCTCCGAAGCAATGATGCGAATAAAATGTTGCTCAAAAGTCAAACGGACGAAAATTCAATTTCCACAATAACACCGGGCTCAAGAATAAAATTAGAATCCCTAAGGCATTTCCATAGTTGGAAGACGTGGAAAACGTCATGAATAACAGAAAATTGAGCTGGTGGAACGGCGTAGCACAAAAAGCGATACGCCTAAGAAACTGGAAACCCGAACATCTCCGAACACCGACGTAGTACAAAAACGGTACGTCCAATGAATCAAAGGCCATAAAAGAACATCGGACGCAAGTCCATAAAAGAAATGAGTTAAAACTCCATAAAAATGAAGTATGTCAAAACGTCCGATGAACTTGATAAAAAGATTATTCCTTTCGGACATCATCAAAGAATCAACAACTTGTTGCATGTGAGTAAACGCATTGGCAACACGATTTCCCTTCTGGGAATAAAAGGAATATCAAAATCATAAGATGCAAGAAACTCAAGCCAATATTAAGTTCCTTATGAGAAAATAAATATTCCAAAGATTTATGATTAAGGTAGAGAACAAATTTCTCACCCAAAAATAGTGATGCCAAATTTTCAAAAGGAAAAACAATAACCGCGAGCACTAGATCATGAGTGGCATACCTAGTCTCGATAGGCTATAACTATTTAGAAGCAAAAGAAAAAGAACGACATCCAAACCAATACAATTAGCATTGGTACAAAAGATAAAGTCTTGGTTCCCATCGGGAATCACAAGAATAAAAGTAGCGGAAAAGAATTCTTTCAAATAATCTTTCTAGAGAAATTTACATTTTACTGTGTCTGATTGTCTCATCAAAGCGTTTAGGAAATTTCTATCGATAACGTTGATCAAGCGCATCGACCAAAATTCTTAAAGCACTCAATGGGCAATACAATCACAAAATCATCTTCAAGATTGTTTCTTAAAAACTCTTAAGAATATTCTTTGTTTGCTTAAAGAATAAAAATCCAATTTTACTTATAAATAAATCTTATGAAAAAGATTTGCAAAATTTTAAATTGCTATTTTCATCCAAAATCAAAGAATGGAGTCATCGAGATCGTAAAATACTCGATTCATAAAATGGATGAAATAAGCTGGATAAACTGAATGACATAACAAGTCATTCATAAGAATCATATTGAGCGCGGAATGCGGTAAAGGGAATGCTAACTCCCGCAACTCGTAGCAAATGAAAATCGAGGGCAAGGTCGAACTAAAAAGACCTTAACATCACTCAAAAGATTTCTTAGGCGATAATCCTAAGACACGCTCAAAAATACCGGAAATTCTCAAACTACAAGAATAAAATGATGCCCTCAAATTGGAATCAAAATCTCAGAGGAAAAACAGAAATCTGTTTAACAGATTGAAAATGTCGAAGATGAATATCCCACACGGGACAAAGGATATGGCTTCACAGTAATTAAGCCAGTCCTTACAAAAGTCAATTCCGAAGCATAAGTAGAAATCGGTTCGGAAAGAAAAATCACATAAAATAATTTCGACATCAATAAAAAGAAAATTGAGTGTTGCGGATCCGCCAACCGGATTCGCAATCCTCAAAGAAGTCAACAAGCCCAAAAATGTCTAAAGAAAAGGAATCAACCTGTTCTTTTGTTATAAAATAATGAGACGAAACCCATATCAAAAGAACTCGAATAATAATAATAATAATAATAAAAATGTTCACGAAATAAATGTCATCAAGGATAGAATGGATACCTTGACCATGGGAAGTGTCACTAGGGACTTGAACCACATTTAGCTTTCCCTCTCTCTTGTCCGGAAGTTTGGGGCATGAAGATAAAAGATGTCCCGAACCTTTGCAATAACGACAGAAAAATGGTTTCGGGCACTCATTTACATAGTGGTCCGTAAGGCCACAATTGTAGCATCGTCCACGACTAGAGGTAGGAGTCTTTGCTACCGAAGATTCTTGCTTCCCTTTCTTGTCGGGAATTGGATTAGGGCCTTTGAACTTAGTAGGCCTTTTCATGTTGTTGTTGAAGTTTTGTTTAGCACCCACAACTTCAACATCACACTCTCTATCGGCCTCTTCAAGACGAAGAGCGATATCAATAAGCTGATCAAATGAAACCTCGAGTTTCAGGAGTAATGGCTTCTTTAGATTCTTATTCAAGCCATAGACAAATCTCTGATTTTTCTTCAATGGGGTATTAATGTATTCAACCCCGTATTTAGAAAGAGATTCGAAAGATGCGACGTAGTCCGTCACAGAAGATTCACCTTGAACAAGGTCGATAAATCGCCGGGCCAAGGTTACTTTTTCAGCCTCCGGCACAAATTTCAATTCGAATCGCTCCCGGAATTGCTCCCAAGTGAGATCCGCTTCAACAATTTCAGAAATAAGGAGCTCATACCAATCCAATGCTCTTTCTTGGAGCATGCTAGAAGCCACTTGGACTCGGTGGAGATCAACAAGATTCATGCGAGAAAAGATGCGGTCGCATGATCTAAGCCAAGCTTGGATTTCAATAACACTCTCGGATCCCCGGAATGGCCTTCCACCCAAATCGGTATAATCTCTACACAAGCGTGCAAAACCGGATCTAGGATGAGTAGGCTCTGAAATGGGTCCGATAGCTTGAGCATTCTTAACAAGATCTAGAAGCTGCTGGGCAGACATAAATACTCCCTCCTGAGGAGTAGCACTGGATTGACCGGCGCTGGGACGGCCAGATCTAACCATTTCTCTTCTTTAAGAAAGAAAGAAGAAGAAAATGTTATTCTCAGAATGAATATCAAACAATCTTGATTGATAGAACAAGGAATCATAAAATGAAAATAGGATAGAATGGTACGAAGACCCGAATCAAATCCTATGGCACGATTCCTAAGAAAGACTTAGGACAATGATCCTTGCTAGATTATTCTACATTGTTCCGAAGTTTGGCTCTGATACCAAGCTGTAACGCCCCACCTTTATACCCACGCTAACCAAGAACACTACGGTGTAGTGCTGTCTATTAGCACGGAGGATAAGGCTGTTGAGGAGCGACCATCTATGTAACTTCTTTGCGCGAGCACCGATATGTCAGATAGAATAGAATGCTTATCTTTTAAGGAGGAAATCCGACATACCGAAACAAACACAAAGCTATCACACGGTGGCTATAAAAGATCTTCGGAAACAAATATAGAAATAAACGTAGAACAAATCAGTCACGGACAATTCATATCACAAAGGCGGAATAAGATATGAATATTACACCTAAAAGTGTACATCAGAGTAGTGGTCAAATAAGATCCACAATAACACAAAAGAATAGATACAAGTGCAAGACAATAGAATACGTATACATCAAGGAGTCTCATCCCAAATTCATACAACAAAAACCTACTAAACTAGAGTAGTTAGCCAAAAGTCAGAAGATGGCTCCAGATAAGAAGTCATGATGAAGCACCTGTAAAAACTCAGTCTGACCCGAGTATTATTTAAGAAGAAAATAATAAACGGATCAGTCTAGCTATAATTATCAGATAAAATGAGATAGAATATGAGATATGATAATAGAACGTATGATAACAAAAAGGTGTCATACTATGAAAAGTATACATTAGAAATCCCACAAAAGTCATACAATATCTCAAAAATCTCAAAACAGAGAAAAGAATGTCATATTCTTAATTTAATTCACCAAGCCACAATAAACTGACATACTCATCAATGTCAATGGTAAAAGCTGGTGAAACATAAATTTCCAGAAATCAATAATTAGAAATCCAGAAATCACAAGAAAAGGATGGCCAATACCAAACAGGAGCATGAATGCCGGTACATTGACGCAGTGCAAACGGTACGTCCAATGAACCAGAAAGCCAAGACATCGATGTAGTACAAACGGTACATCAGATGAATCAAACATTGACGCAGTGCAAACGGTACGTCCAATGAATCAGAAAGACAGAGACATCGATGTAGTACAAACGGTACATCAGATGAATCGAACATTGACGCAGTGCAAACGGTACGTCCAATGAATCAGAAAGACAATACAATTCAGAACATTGACGTAGTGCAAACGGTACGTCCAATGAATCAGAAAGCCAAGACATCGATGTAGTACAAACGGTACATCAGATGAATCAAACATTGACGCAGTGCAAACGGTACGTCCAATGAATCAGAAAGACAGAGACATCGATGTAGTACAAACGGTACATCAGATGAATCGAACATTATTAAAAGTACTTGGGTTGCCAGCCCACAAAGAAATGAGACGAAGCTCAATAAAATGAAGTACAGTCCTTCATATGGACAAAGAGACATCGCACAATTGCTAGTCTAAATCATAAAATGATCATCATGATCAGCGAGAAGTGTCAATCACACCAAGCTAGTAAATATATGAGTTTAGCTTCATGTCCCATAACCACTTGCTTAACTTAAATATTTACGAACAAGCTGTAAATCTTCACTAGGAAATTGTCACGAAAAGGGTTCAATCGAACAAGTCCAAGAGCTAACCGACGAAGTGAACGCAAGCGTTTCATACCACCCGTTTTACTAAGTCGTTTAAGTCGATTTCTCATTCGAGTGAAGTAAAGGCTTGTATATACTAGTAGATTAAAAATCGGTTTGAGAAAGCGAACCTTTGATATTTAAAATAGGGTTGAAATCGCTTTGATGAAAGAGTTTTGATATTTACTATTAGTATTGAAACCTTCATATATCTTTAAAGTGACAAGTCATAAAACGATTGTAGAAACAAATCAATTCACGTTCGAAGACGTGAGTAAAGTCCAAAGAAGTCAATCCCAAAACCATCAAAGTACGACTTAGTGAAGGCAAGCTGTCTCGAGAAGCCAAACCGGTCAAACGACCAAGTACTAACTCGCGAACGACTTACGACTTAAGGGATAAGGTCATACGACCTAAGTGGAGAATGCCACGCGAGCTAGCAGAAGAGCAGGTCAAACGACCAAGTACTAATCTCGCGAACGACTTACGACTTAAGAGAGGAATGCCACACGACCTAGCAGATAACAGGTCATTCGACCTAAGGGTAAGGTCGGTGGTGACCTACGACTTAACAAAGTCGAGCAACCTACGACTTAACGAAGTAAAGCGACCTAAGAGAAGCAGCGGGAATGTTAGGTCTGAGACGACCTACGACTTAAGGTCATACGACCTAACAGTTGCGAGCTAGCGGAGTTGGCATGGCCGAGCGACTTAAGAGAAGCAGCGACCTACGACTTAACGATTTAAAGCCAACGACCTAGGACTTAAGAGTCATACGACCTAGGACTTAAGGGAGGCAAGAGACTTACGACTTAAGGGGATAAGGTCATACGACCTAAGTCTTGAACGACTTAACGACTTAAGCCTTTAACGACTTAACGACTTATGCCATTAGCTCCTGAACGACTTATGCCAAGCCAGTAACTCGCGAACGACCTAGCGAAGGCAGAAACGACCTACGACTTAAGGTCATACGACTTAACTGGGCATGCGACCTAACGAGTTAGCAAACGAATGTCTTAACGACCTAAGCCTTGAACGACTTAGTGGAACGAACGACTTACGACTTAAGCTCCAATTCGAGCTACGGGCTAAGGCTGGAACGACCTAGTGGAGTTAGGTCGAGGACGACCTACGACTTAAGGCCAGGGCGAGCGAGCTAACTGCAAAACGACCTACGACTTAAGGCCTTTAACTCCTGAACGACTTATGCCTTTAGCCCCTGAACGACTTAACACTTTAACTCGTGAACGACTCGAGGAGTTAACTCGCAAATGACTTATGCCTTTAACTCGTGAACGACTCAACACAGGCGAACAGAAATACAAAGGTGGTGACTTTTCAACGCGCGCGACTTAAGCCCTTAACTCGTGAACGACTCACGACTTAGGCTTAACTCGTGGACGACTCAGCGAAGGCAGAAACGACTTAACGCCAGAAAAATCACCAAAACGCTGAAAATCGAAGTTTTTCGCCAATCCAATCCAAACCAAATGCAAATGTTGATGCAAATACAATAGGGGATCATTCCCAACAGTCCAAGATAGATATAGGCAAGATGTGAGATCAAAAATCTCACCTTTTCACGGAATTTGATGAAGATGAAGCTCGGGGCAAAGCAAAGATCAACCACAAGCTTGAATCAATGTCTTCACTTTGAATTTGGAGTTAGATGTTGAATTTGCTAAAGAATTTGAGCTTGGAATTTTAATTTCCTACTCCCTCCACCATTGTTGCTAAAGCTTCAAAGTTGATGAAGTGATGAAGAGAAGGAAGGGGTTGGGCTGAGGTAGAAGAGGTGCAGCCCAAACCAAAAGCTCAACACAAAAAGTGACGAAAATTTCACTATCTCCAAACATATCGAAGTTTACACTCAAAAAGATCGCAAACGTCATTTTGAACTCAATGGGGGTGGTCTCGAGTCCCAATTTGACCGTATGCAAAAAGTAGCTTTTCGGTCTAACATCCGACTAACGATAAAATATTTAAATATAAAATCGATAAATATGCGGGTTGTTACAATGCAAATCTAGAAATATGGTAAAAATTGAATTTTTCGTGAAAATAAGATATTATACCTAAGCTAGAAAGCAAGAGAGGTTGAATTCATAACCGGGGAGGATGCAAAAATACGAAATTAATGATTGGAGGCTTGGGGAGTGAATTTGAGAATTTCTAATTAGGTTTTGGGTATTCTGAAATGAGATGAAGAGGCTCGGCTGGAGCGAGTATTACGCAATTTTCCAACGGCCACCGACGGCCCGTCGGAAGCCGTCGAAAAATGGACGTCGGAAGCCGTCGCCTCCGTCGCTATTTAACCCTTTTCTAGTGGTGTTTGTTCCTGTAATCTAAACATTATATATTGGCTGGAACGTGACCTGATCCATCTCTATTTTCAGAGAAAAACATATAATTATGTTTAACATTTTTATTCCATGCCTATTATCTATTCAGAAAAAATCAATAATTTACTGAACTTTACCTGTAATATATCATGCATAATGAACTTTTCCTAATAATAAGAACTTCTAAAAAGCATGCCATGTTATTTATAATCCATTGACAAAAACTTGGCGTACCGAGAGTCTGTAAAAGAGGTTACAAATGAATCTCAGGTGTAAAAATTCTTGAATGTACAAGATACGTAATGAGTAGTGCACTTGTAGGGGAAAGTGGCATTGCTTGACCTTGAGGTACTGGCATAAAACTGGAGAAGACAAAAGCTATGAACAACATGAAGAAAAGTCTGGTATTGTCCTGTTTCAAACATTATGTAGTGTGAAACTGGATTAGCTGTCTTAGAAGACATTGAACGTGCAAGGAAAAGTTATTCGGATGTGATACCTAAGAATGCTAAGTGGCGTTGTTTATAATATATAGATAGATTCCATAAATAGGAATTAATATTATTTTGAATGCTTTGTCTTGACTTATAGACTTGCAATTCTCTCTTGTTGATCGGGTCTCATTTTATGTTGGCAGTGTTTATGTTTTTCTATGATATGCCACATTAGATCAAGTCAACATTGTTAATTTAATCTCTTTTAAATGTTATATTATAAACATTTAACAATTGATGAAGTTCAGTTGTTGAAGCAAATAATAGAGCAAATATGGATTACACAGAGGAGAGAAGAACAAGATAACTAACTTTCTATTAGTACGAACTGCTAAATAAAACCAACTGAACTCCACAAAAGAAGGAAAACACAACCCACTAACACATCAAAAAGCTGACACTAACTTACTGAATAATAGGACAAGCATGACTTATTATTCTAGTAGACTTATTCAAAGAAGCAAACGCTTCTAACATTCCCTCCCATAAACTGATTTGTAGAGCCGATATAATCAGTTTACAGGAGAAACAACTTGCAGCATGGCTCCCTCATTCAAACCGGGTCTTCCAAAGCACAAACACCAAGCAATTTGCGTAATTTCAAGAACTGAGTCAACTTAAGAGATTTGGTAAGAATGTCAGCAAGTTGATCTTCGCTGCGGCAGTGGACAACATCAATGGACTGAGCTCGAACAAGTTCACGCAAAAAATGAAACCGGACATCGATGTGTTTACTACGTCCATGCAAAACAGGATTCTGGGCAAGTTTGATGGCTGAGCTGTTGTCACAAAATATTGTAGAAGGACTGACTTGAGGGCAGTGCAATTCATTCAAAATGTTTCTAAGCCACACAGCTTGACAAGCACAAGATGCAGCAGCTACGTATTCTGCTTCGGTGGTGGAAAGAGTGACAATTTCTTGTTTCTTCGAAGACCAGGAAATGGCTGCTGAACTGAGTATAAAGGCATAACCGGATGTGCTCTTTCTATCGTCAGGATCACCGGCATAGTCACTATCCACAAAGCCCACAAGACTGAAGTGCTCTTCCTTCTTGTACATTAACCCCAAACTTTGTGTTCCCTGCAAATATCGAAGAATGTGCTTTGCAGCAGCAAGATGCATAGTTGTAGGACTTTCCATATACCTGCTGATCAGACTGACTGCATACGTGATGTCGGGTCTCGTTGCAGTTAAATACATTAGGCTGCCCACAACTTGCTTGTACGCTGTGCTGTCAACTTTGTTTCCGTTTGGGTCTTTGTGTAATTTCAAACTAATGTCAGTTGGTGTACCAACTGAATTGCAGTGCTGCATCTGGAACTTAGCCAAAGTTTCTCGAACATACCTTTGCTGTGAGATAAATATTCTGCCCGGGGACTGGACAATTTCAATGCCCAAAAAATAGTGTAACTTCCCAAGATCTGTCATGTCAAATTCCTGCATCATTGAGCGTTTAAAGGCATCAAACATAGCCGCATCATTTCCTGTGTAAATAAGATCATCGACATATAAGCATACGATCAGTATGTTAGCATTAGGTCCTATCTTGATAAATAATGCATGTTCATAAGGACACTGTTGAAAGCCAGCATTTGAAAAATAGTTAGCAATGCGGCTATGCCAAGCTCGAAGAGCTTGTTTGAGCCCATATAGAGCCTTCCGTAATTTGTACACCATGTGCTCACGTCCTTTCTGAACATAACCTGGAGGCTGATCAACGTACACCTCTTCTTGCAAAGCGCCTTGGAGAAATGCTGATTTTACGTCCAATTGGTAAAGAGGCCATAAATTGTGGGCTGCCATAGCAAGTATTAACCGAATGGTATCATGTCGTGCGACGGGAGCAAACACTTCTTTGTAATCCACACCAAACTCTTGCTCGTATCCTTTAGCAACAAGACGAGCTTTGTATTTATTAACTTTCCCATCTTGATTCAATTTCGTTTTAAATACCCACTTGACACCAATGGACTGGTGACCCTTAGGAAGATCTGTCAACTGCCAAGTATTATTCTTCTCAATGGCTTGAATTTCAGAATCCATGGCTTCCTTCCAGTGTGGTTTTTGAACATCATCTGTGAATGAAACTGGATCACAATCTGCAAACAAAGCAAAATGAACCGATGGATCATCAATATTTTGAACTCCAGGTACTTGATAATCTTTCATCCATGCTGGTTTGCTTCTAGTGCGTTGAGGACGAGAATCAGTTGGATGATCTGACTGTGTGGGCATAGAGGAAGGATATTGAGATGGAGATGAAGTGTTAGTTGGATGGAGGTCACTAGGTATAGTATCAGGATCTGTATGCAAGCTGATAGGGGATGCCGGTGGAGTCTGTTGGGAGCCAACTGTGGACTGTGGAGGAATCCCTGTATTTTCATCATCCAAAGTGATGGAAACTTGCTGTTTGGTGTCAGTGGCATTCCACATCCAGGTCTTTTCTTCGTCAAATATAACATCACGGCTAATTATCATTTTCCCTGTAGAAGGATTGTGTAATCTATAGGCTTTAGAGTGTTCACTAACTCCCATAAAGATGCATTTTGCTCCTTTGTCATCAAGTTTCTTTCTTTTCTCATTTGGAATATGTGCATATGCAATGCACCCAAAAACTCAAAAATGATCAACGCTAGGCTTTCTACCACTCCAAGCTTCTTCCGGCGTCACATTTTTAACAGCTAGAGTAGGACTTCTGTTTAGGACATGAATACTCCACAATATAGCTTCTGGCCAAAATCGTTTGGGAACGCTAGACGTAGACAACATACTACGCACCATATTCAATACGGTGCGATTTTTCCTCTCTGCGACACCATTTTGCTGCGGAGTGTAGGATGCAGTAAGTTGCCTTTTGATTCCATTAGATTTGCAGAAATTAACAAATTCTTGAGAGTTGTATTCGCCGCCACGATCCGAGCGAAGAACCTTAATAACCTTTCCAGTTTCTTTCTCAACAAGAGCTTTAAAGGATTTAAATATACCAAACACTTCGGACTTCTCATGCAAGAAATATACCCAAGCTTTACGACTGTAATCATCGATAAAAAGAATGAAATACCTTTTGTTCCCATTCGAACTTGGATTGATAGGTCCGCATAAATCTGTATGAATCAATGCGAGAGCTTCTTTAGCACGCCATGCTGTCCCTGTTGGAAATGGAAGACGGTGTTGTTTGCCAACAATACACTGCTCGCAAACATGTGAAATATTATCAATCCGAGGAAGACCTGTCACCATATTTTCTCGAAATAATGTCTTCAGCCCATTAAAATTGAGATGGCCATAGCGGAGATGCCAAAGGGTTGAGGAGTCTTTTATTATAGCTGTATAATATGACTGGATGACATGGTTAAGAGATAAAGGAAACATCCTATTTTCAGTCATTGGCACCTGTGCAATAAGTTGCTTCTTTATATCTCGAATTTGACATGTTCCTGCTGCAATCGTGATTGTATAACCCTTCTCTTGTAGCTGACCCACACTTAAGAGATTGGTTTTCAAATTTGGCACATAGAAAACATTAGAAATAGTTTCAGCAGTATTTGATTTGGTTTGTAATTTTACATCACCTTTTCCCATGACTGGAATCACAGAATTATCTCCGAATTTCACAGTGGTTTGGAAGGTTTCATTCAAGCTTGAAAACAAGGACTTATTGCCACACATGTGGTTGCTGCAACCAGTGTCGATGTACCATATTTTGGAATCAGTTTCTTCCTTATTATGACATGCCAACAATAGAGTTTCTTCTTCATTCTCAAGAAAGTTTGATTTTTCACCATTTTCCTTTTGCAAATTGGAATAACATTCATTTTGATAGTGACCATACCTGTGACAGCGATAACACTCCACATTCGATTTATCGAGCCTTAGATTTTGATTGGAAGAGTGATGATTGTTGCGACCTCTTCCTCGGCTTTGGAAATCCGATGTATGAAAATTGTCTCACCCTCTTCCTCTCCCATCGCAGCCTCGTCCTCGTCCGCGTCCGCGTCTGCGTCCGCTCCATGTTGAACATTTATTATTACTTGAGACCTTCAATGCTTGCTCCTCTGTTTTGTTACAGTCCTGAATTCTCTGCTCATGCACCAACAAGGAGCTTTGCAATGCATCAATTGAAAGCTCATCGATATCATTTGCCTCCTCAATAGAGCATACAACATAAGCGAATTTTGGTGTCATGGATCGAAGAATTTTCTCAACCACTGTAACTTCGGTCATATTATCTCCATGCATCCGCATCTTGTTTGCAATCACCATTGTCCTTGCGAAATAATCTGAAACAGTCTCTCCCTCTTTCATATGTAGTGTTTCAAACTCTTTACGAAGAGTCTGAAGCTGTGCACGTTTCACCTTGGTCGTGCCTTGAAATTTCTTTTTCATTGATTCCCATATTTGCTTTGAAGTGTCCTTAAGAAGTATCATCTCCAAAATAGTCCGGTCGATTGCTTGAAATAGATAATTCTTTGCTTTTCTATCCTTCAATCTCTGCTCTTCAAGGGTTCTTTTTTGAGTAGCAGTTAGCTCCCTTTCTGCAGCATCACTGTCAGGTTCTGTGATTCCATGTTCAATTAGATGCCAATACTCCTTTGATCGCAAAAAGTTCTCCATCAACATGCTCCAATGGTCATAATGGCCATCAAAATGTGGAATAGCAGGTTGCACATAGCCATCCGATGCCATTTATGATTTAGAGTCTGCGGCTCTGATACCAGAATGAAGCAAATAATAGAGCAAATATGGATTACACAGAGGAGAGAAGAACAAGATAACTAACTTTCTATTAGTACGAACTGCTAAATAAAACCAACTGAACTCCACAAAAGAAGGAAAACACAACCCACTAACACATCAAAAAGCTGACACTAACTTACTGAATAATAGGACAAGCATGACTTATTATTCTAGTAGACTTATTCAAAGAAGCAAACGCTTCTAACAGTTGTACAGTTGTCTCATCATATCCAAAAGAGCAAAGTTGACAGGATCGCACACTTAGAATTAGTTTAAGTTGCCACAGTATTGCAGGTCCCACAGATTGAATAATAATAGATCCATAATATGCGTCTTCTAAAACCAGTTCAAATATAATGTTCAGGCGTGTGTGTCCGTATACACTTGATTTTCCATACATAAGTATGATCTGTATACCTTTAGAATAATTAGTCATCGTTTGTATATTAAATGTGCCTATGGCGGCCAATATGGGTACTTGTGGGTTTTATAGATTAACTTGAGGTTATTTGTTTGTATTGGAACTGTCTCTGAAACAGTCCTGGAAACATCCAGGTATTACTAGCAAAGCTCCCTATAAAAAGGGTACACATTCATCCATATTATTATCAAAATATTTATATCACTCAGCAATCAGCATATCAAAATATTCGAAATTATCAGTTCTTATTTCAATGTGGTTTTCTATTTTTCGTCTTTATAAGATGAGCTCGACGAAATTCTTCACTGTTTTTGTAATAACATACTTCTTCTCTGGACTTACGCAGTTTGCTAATGCTGAAGAGTTAGCACCATCTCCAACGAAGAGTGATGCTGCATCGGTGGATCAAGGGATTGCTTATGTACTGATGCTTGTTGCTTTGCTTGTTACCTATCTTGTTCATTAATTATCACAAGGAAATGATTTGTTGTACTTAATGTGGTAAAGTTTTGTATAATTTTGGCAAGTTTACAAAGTCACCATGTATTCTTTTGTAGTTCGTTAAAGAATTCTCCCATATTTTGACTATATTCTGTAGGTGTTTGTATATGGTATGCTGCTTCCAGTACTATTATTTTGCGCAGATTCATCATTGTTAAATCTACATAACAATCTACATGTGATACTACTAAACAAAACCTCGATATAATAATTTTATTAGTTGCAATCTGATAAAAAGTTGGATGTTGGTCTCCACCATTGACATCAGAAGTCATCTGAAATAAGTTAAGATTCCAACTGCAATTTGAAGCCACTGAATTTACCATCTCCTCAAGGATGCAAAAGTTCATCTATATCTCATTACTACGTCAAATAACAACATGATGTAAAATATGCACTAGCCTAAGCACTTCGTTGCTAATAATTAACATGATCACTTATAAACAACATTGCTTTAGCTTATGTTTCTTACAAAGATGCTACAGGCACAATTTTATTTTATCTTGGGTGGATGAAATACGTGTGCAGGTTCACATAACAATGCATAAAAGTCATGCACAAATACTGGATGTGACTATAGGAATCCAAATGATGAATGTACAAATGAGTGGTAATATGCTAAATTAAAAAGTCATAGCATATACAAATGTGTTATGTAAGAAAATATCGACTGCTCTAACTAGCATTCATAGAAAATCGCATCAATAATCTTAGGATATGATCAGCACACAATGAGGCAGTGATGTGACAGGAGATCTGATCAATTCCTGAAGAATTTGTTTATAAAATTATAACATATTAGAGATGGCAAGTTTACAAGGACACAGTTGAAAATGTTAAATTAGTTTGCCAAGTACGTTTCAGATCATTCTCCTAACATACTGAATAGTTAGGTAGAAACTTATATTATGTCGGTATTGGAGAAAATCCCTTCAGGTAATCAGTTTAAGAGAATAAAAAAACGCAACACAGCGGAAAACAGCTGGATCGTGATTGTAGTGAGATGATACAAAAGATATAAACGTCAAAACAGACAGTCACATATCTATGCAATGCAGAAAAATAAACAACACCAGTAATTATAGTGGTCTCACTACCGCGAGTCAGTGTACGTCCACCTGGGGAGAGGAGATTAATCACTAAAATATTAGAGTTACAAGACTGATTCACTTTTGGAGGCTATACATAAGAAAAATTTATAATACAGACAAAATTCTGCAGAGTTTCAGCTCTCTAGGATGGCTCTGAAATTGACTGAAATTAGCTCTCAATTTCGGCTGTCATTGTTGTCCAGAGGCGGCTCTATTTATAAGGTGAAGAAATGAGTAGGGTTAGCTGCTATATAACAGTCTTGAGATTTGGTTCGACATCATTTTGTTCGGCACATATTTGATTTGGTAAAACGCCGAGCGAAAAATTTGGACCGGTATCTTCCTTATTGGTTTGACTAATACCGAACGAAATATTTGGTTCGACATTATCAAAAGTACCAAACAAAATATTTCGTTCGGTCTTCTTCACACCGCTCCATCACCATGCTTTCGTTCGGTCTTCTTCACCGCTTCAAATTGAAGTACTTCCTCCGAATGAACTCACCAGCGAACGAGAAATCTCGTTCGGTCTTGCTCCTTCGCTCGGCAACTACTTCACCGAACGAACGAAGCCCTAGCTTCCAAAATCATCACCGAATACTTCTTCTTCCTCTACCGCAACATGATTTTAGTTTCCGCTCTAGGGTTTCGCCTGCGTCTCTTCCTCCGCAACTCCTTCTTTTTCATCTTCATCGATGATTAGCTAGGGTCTCACTCGATTTGGAAATCTCACGTATCAATTTCTAACAGTCAGTACTATGTGAAAGTTGACATTTTCAAATTGCAAAATGAAGTAGTTGTCGGTGTGTCACAGTAATTCAGTTTGTTGCCGCACCATTCATATCATTGTTGTCGTTCTTATAACCAGTAATCAGTCATTGCAACAAGCCAACAACAAAGCGTGTGCATCATAGTAACTAAATATAATATAATAAACATACCTAATTTGACCAGGCACATGGTTCATATATATGCTCATTCAATTTGTCATGCGGTCAATTTGATGGTCCCGTTCAATATTAGAAATACACACTCATTGTTTGAATTTGGAATTTGTCCATGAAACATCCAAATTCCTCTACTGAAACTCCTATATAAAGGCCACAAATTCAACCTTGTTATCGTCAAACAAAATTTTCCAGCATCATCAACGCTTATAATTCAACTTAAATTTCTAACTACATCATTGGAACAATATGAGCTCAATGAAAATTTTCACCGTCTTTGTTATAGCATACTTTTTCTCTGGACTTATGCTGTTTGCTCAGGCTGAAGAGTTAGCACCTTCTCCAATGAAGAGTGATGTTGCTTCGGTGGATCAAGGGATTGCTTACGTATTGATGCTTCTTGCTTTGCTTGTTACCTATCTTGTTCATTGATTTTCTTTATGTATTATAAAGATTCAATTTGTTCCTTTTAATATGCCTTTATTTTGTAAGGCAGTCATAAATTTGTTTAGTTGTTATATTCTGAATCTTGGCTGAATTCGTCTGCCTGTATACATGGGATACAATGTTCAGACTTTCAAAATGAAGCACGTTCTTTTTTTTTTTTTTTTCTTTCTTCAGTGTAGTCAACTGGATTCATAAAGTCAGTGATGAATGGTAATGTTAACTATTTAATTTAGATTAGCTGTTGTCATGTTATTATAATCAGCAATCGTTGTTTGTATGAAATTAACCAACTATATTAATTGCAACACAAAGTTCTAATGAGCTTAGAACACGATTACACGATATAGTATGTATAACGGACACAAGATCAGCATGATGCCTGTAATATTATCAATCAAAACATCCAAATCATTATATACGGTCTTGTTAATTAAGATGTATTTCCATGACATGCTTTTTTTTTTGGCTGCGTATGAGTTGATTCTGAAAAGAATGGTGTTGTGGATAGTACTTGTAAAGATTAAATGAAAAAGGATGAACCAGAAATATGAAATTAGTACGAATTGCTTCAATGCAATTTAAATGACCAAGCCATCATGAAGCACTTTTTCACCTCAATATTTAATTGAGAATTCTTGTTACTTTTAAACATAACAAAATAAAATTCAACAAAAGAGAAATATTGGCCATTTGATGAGATAATGATTTTATAGAAGATAGGCTCCACTGAGGTGGACAAATGGTATGTAATCCTTCATAATGCTTGCTTGATATATGACGTAAGCTCATCTGGATCAGGAATGAAGAAGACTCCAGAAAAATGATTACTAGTTTCAAGAGGATGCATTAGCCAATTCATTTTATAATATTAGTAGCTGCACCACATCTTCATATTAAATAGACCATCAAGAGTTTTCTACATTAGCTTCAAAATGGACTACGCATCTGCTTTAAGCGTTTTTCATTCACCACTAATTACTTTAAATTTGCAGCATTCGCTGCATTACCTTCTGGGACCATTGTATTATGTCTCCATTAGTGACATAAACGCTATCCAATAAGATGAGACTCCTAGCATGTCTTTGACATTTTGTTATTGGAGCAAATAAGCAATTAATGTGATATCAGTTCCCACCCTTCATCTTTAACAACTGAATTGACCATCTTATACTGACGCAGCGGATAATTCAAAACGATCTTCAATCGATGAAAATAGCAATCTGTGGATTGATGGATACTGAAATGCCCGAATTCGTTGATCCGAAGATACCGAACTCTAGCTTTCTCTGACTCGTTGATCCGAAGATACCGGGAAAGAGATCTACGATTCTTCAACGTTGATCTTGCGCACAAGATTCCGTGAATCGGCTTCAGTAAACGATGATTCGAGCGCACTCGAATGACGTAAGTGGAGATAGGAGATACACTCGACTACCAATTGAAATTGAAAGCACAAAGCTAACAAAAGAGAATTTTATTCAATATTCAACAACCTTTTACAAATGAGAAACCCGGCCTATTTATAGGCGTTTTACAACTCACACAAAAACACAAAATTCACTAACTCCTAAGTCGGCAACCGACTTACGACCTACGACTCAGGCTAACTCGGTGACGACTTACGGTACAACAGTTACAGCACTTGCCTCAACGTCTTAACAAATGGAACGACTCATGAATACAGACGACATACGACTTATGAGACCACGACTCATCACTGATACGGGTTAACAGACGACTTAACAAGTAACAAAGAAACACTACAAGTTACAACACACAATCCTTAACTCGGCTCCGACTCAAATAACTCGGCAACGACTTCAACGAATCGCGACTTAAAATTGCAGTGATTCCCGTTACCTCAGCAACGACTCATGGGGTATATCTCGGTCCCGACTTATGGGTATCTCGACTCCGACTTATGGGGTATCTCGGCTCCGACTTAGGATTTAGGTCGTGTCGCGAACTAGGGTTTTGGGCGGCAGCGAAATGGTGTCGTGAGTCGCGGTGATGGGTCGGAGGTAATAATAGGTCGTGGGTCGGTGATGATAGGTCGGAACTTGGATTAGGTCGTAGATCGGTGATGTCGACTGGAGATAGGTCGGCAATTGGATGGGGTAGGTCGCTGAAATTAGGTCGGAGGTTGTAGCTTAGGTCGTAGATCGGCATGGGGGTTGGAGATAGGTCGTAGGTCGGCATGAAGGTGGGAGTTAGGTCGTAGGTCGGCATGAAGGTGGGAGTTAGGTCGGAGCCTCTGGTCGTCGAACCTAGGTATGCTGCTTCATCATCCTCCCCTTGTTGACAAAAATTCGACCTCGAATTTGTACTTCTCTCTTTTTCAACAAGCTCATCTCCATGATACGGAATCAAATGTTTAACGTTGAAAACGTCAGCAGTGTGAATGTGGTCTGGCAACTTTAACTGATAAGCATTGTCATTGATTTTCTTCAAGATTTCTACTGGTCCAATCTTGCGAGCTTTCAACTTGTTGTAAGTCCCAACTGGAAAACGATCTTTCGTCAATACCGCGTAAACAAAATCACCCTCTTTGAAGACTACACTCCTTCGTTTCTTATCCGCCATTTGTTTGTACTTCTCATTTGCCCTTTCCAATCGTTCCTGAACGATTCTATGGCATTCTGTCAACCCATCAACAAAATCAGCAGCTTGTTTAACTGTCCTCTTCGGTTGTGGTACTACTGCCAAATCCAACGGTCCCTTTGGTAAATTGGAATATACAATCTGAAATGGACTGAATCCCGTACTGCGGTTGACAGCGTGATTGTGTGCAAATTCTGCCTGACATAATTTCATATCCCAGCTCTTCAAATTATCCTGCACAAGACATCGCAACAAATTACCCAATGATCTATTCACAACTTCAGTTTGTCCATCTGTCTGAGGATGATATGCACTACTAAATTTCAACTTCGTTCCCACCATCTTCCATAGACTCAACCAAAAGTGACTCAGAAATCTAGTATCTCGGTCAGAAACAATAGATTCGGGTAAACCATGTAAACGATATATTTCTTTAAAGAATAACTGTGCCACTCGAACTGCATCCGCTGTCTTCTTACAGGCTATAAAATGTGTCATCTTCGAAAACCGGTCCACCACAACAAATATAGAATCATTTCCCCTCTGAGTTCTCGGCAAACCCAACACGAAATCCATGCTGATATCAACCCATGGTTTGGTAGGCACAGGTAACGGCATATATAAACCCGCATTAGTCGCAGTTCCTTTCGAAACTTGACAGATATGGCATCTCTCAACAAACCTCTCCACTTCTTTCCTCATCGAAGGCCAAAAGTAGGATTGTGAAATTAATTGTAAGGTACGGTCTCTTCCAACATGTCCTTCTTCATGTAATTCCTTGATAATCTTCATTCTCAAACTACCCTCCGGTATGCACAATCGATTTCCTTTGAATAGAAAACCATCTACCATCACGAATTCATTCGTCTCTCCTTCCTTGACTTTATCAACAAATTTTGCAAAGTAAGGATCATCAGTAAATAAGTCTGGCAATATTTCAAAACCTGTCACTTCAACTTTCATTGTCGTCAACAAATGACTCCTCCTGCTCAAAGCATCAGCCACACGATTGGTTACCCCTGACTTGTGCTTAACGACAAAAGTAAGCTGCTGTAAATAAGCAATCCACGATGCATGTCTTGCTGAAATCTTGTCTTGCCCTTGCAAATGCTTCAATGCTTCATGATCAGTGTAAAGAACGAACTTCTTCTGAAATAGATAGTGTCTCCAGTGTTTAATAGATTGTACAACAGCATAAAACTCCACATCATATGTACTGTATCGCATCTTCGCTCCGGACAACTTCTCACTGAAATATGCAATAGGACGCCCCTTCTGACTCAACACCACTACAATCCCAACTTTGGATGCATCAGTATGTAGTTCAAATACCAACTGAAAATCAGGTAGCACTAGAATTGGTGCAGAGGTCAAAAGATCTTTGATTCGTTCAAAAGCAACCTCGGCTTCCTCCGTCCATGCAAACTGTTTACCTTTCATGCAATCTGTAACAGGCGCCATCACACTACTAAAGTGTGGAATAAACCTTCGATAAAATGAAGCCAACCCATGAAAACTACGAACTTCCGTTATCGTCTTGGGCTGCGGCCAATTTCTGATCGCCTCAACTTTACTTTGGTCAACCTGTATGCCTTTCTCTGAAACAACATACCCCAGAAATAAAACACTATGCGTCATGAACACGCATTTCTTCGTTGCAGCATAGAATTGTTCTTGTCGCAATACCATCAGCACTTCTCTAAGATGATTCAAATGTTCCTCTGGACTCCCACTGTAAATAAGAATATCATCGAAATACACCACCACGAATTTCCCAATGAACGGTCGAAAAATCTGATTCATCACCCTCATGAAAGTACTTGGTGCATTGGATAAACCAAATGGCATGACCAACCATTCGTATAGACCCTCCCTGGTTTTAAAAGCAGTCTTCCACTCATCTTCTGGTCTGATACGAATTTGATGATATCCGCTCTTCAAATCAATCTTAGAAAAGATAGTAGCTCCGCTTATCTGATCCAACAAGTCATCCAACCTCGGCATTGGAAATCTATATCTCACGGTAATCTTATTCAATGCTCGACTGTCAGTGCACATTCTCCATGTCCCATCCTTCTTGGGTACCAATAAAGCTGGTACAGCACAAGGACTCAGACTCTCCTGCACACGCCCCTGTTCAAGCAATTCCTCTACCTGCCTCCGCAATTCTTCATGTTCCTTCGGACTCATTCGATAATGTGGTCTGTGTGGCAATACAGCACCGGGAACAAGATCTATCTGATGTTGTATATCCCTCAACGGTGGCAACTCCGTTGGTAACTCCTCTGGAAATACATCGTCAAATTCTTTCAGAACTGGTTTAACTTCTTCTGGAATTTCAACCTCTTCATTGCTTTCTCGTCCAATCAACACGAATACTTCCGGCTCTTCTTCAACTTCTTTAACAAACTCCTTCAAAGTCAATAGAGTTTTCAGCTCTTCGATTTCCTCCACTTTGTTTTCTTCCTGTTGGCGTTTCTTCGGAACCAGAGTAATCTTTGTACCTTCGAACATGAAACTGTAACTGTTGGTCCGTCCATCATGTTGTACTGCTCTATCAAACTGCCACGGTCTCCCCAGCAACAAATGACAAACGTCCATATCTACGACATCACACCAGATTTCATCTTTGTATTTCTTCCCAATTGAAAACTTCACACAAGCTCTACGTCCAACTTTCACTTCACCACCCTTCCTCAACCAAGCTAACTTGTACGGTTTAGGATGTTTCTCGGTTTTCAACTCCAACTTCTTCACCGCTTCTGTAGAGATAATATTATCACAACTCCCAGCATCAATAACAAATTTACAAACTCTTCCCAGAATAGTGCATGTAGATTGAAAGATATTGTTCCTCAACCAACTACTTTCTTCCTCTTGCTTCGGTGTTAAACAACTTCTCCTCATCATCAATGCGTATCCGTCATCTCCCGACAGTAAGTCTTCCTCCTCAACTGGTAAAGAATTAGAACATTCAGCTTCTTCATCCTCATCCTCAACCTCAGCAATCATTGCTCTCTTCTTTGGCTTTGGACACTCATTGCTTTTATGACCCAACTCCTGACAGTTGTAACATTTGAAACCGTTGTTAACCTTTGCCTTCTCAACCTCCTTCATCACTGGTTTACTGATAGGTTTGGAAACATTAGCACTTCCACTAACACCCTTCACTTGATTGTTGGAATTAGTAAACACACCACCTCCTCGTCTACCCTGCTTCTCCCAAGCCAACGCTTTCTGATGTGCTTCCGCCACAGATCTTGGATCGAACATATTAACCATATCCTGAATCTGCATTCTCAATCCCCCAATGAATCTAGATGTCAGCTGCTCTTCCGTTTCCATAATATCATTCCTTGCAATAAGCTGATAAAACTCATCTGCGTAATCATTAACAGTCTTTGTGCCCTGCCTCAAGTTCTGCAAACGTTGATACATCAGAGATTGATAATTGTACGGTAAGAACGTTGCTTTCATCAATTTCTTCATCTTCTCCCAAGATTCAACTTTTGACTTCCCCATTCGTTCACGTGTAAGTTTGGTTTGCTGCCACCATGCCAAAGCTCTACCCCTCAACCTTGTAGCAACCAACTTTACTCTACGACGTTCTGGAACTTCTTTGAAATCAAAAATTTCTTCAACATTAGCCACCCAATCCAAAAACTCTTCGGCTTGCATACCACCTTTGAATTCTGGAATTTCAGTTTTCATACCAGATTCCCACTTGTGATCGTACTCCGACTGATTCCTTCCTCGTCCACGTCCTCGTCCATGAACAATACCACCATCATACTCTTCTTCACCATCCGATGTATATCGATGTCGATCCTGACCACCAACATCTCTACCACCACCATTCCTTCTCTCTACATTTCTCCGTTCTCGATCATTCACATTCCTTTCGCGTCTTCGATCATCAACATTTCTATTACAATCTCGATCCACGCTTCTATGATCACTATCAACACTTCTCTCTCGATTAGAATGTGGTGAAACTCTACTTCTTCCATGGCTCGATTCAGGTGAAACCCTTCTTTGATTTTGACTCATTTCAAGCATCATTCTCTCTAATCGACCAATCCCTTCTGTAAGCTTCTCATTGAAATTCTCGTTGATTCGTTGCTCCATTTCGTCGGCCTCTTCTCTTCCGTACAAAGCATTAATATTGCGATGACGTTGAACTCGTCTTGGCGGCATGATTGAATACTTCACAAACACTTCAACAAATTCACACTTCAAGTTTCAAACACCTTTCGAACTTTTGATCCAAAATGAAATGGATCGAAACTCCAACTTTGTTGCAAAAATATTATGACACGATGAACACAACTTCAAATTCTCGGCTCCAAGACTCGATTTAGCTATGATTGGCTAAAACAAGCTCTGATACCAAACTGACGCAGCGGATAATTCAAAACGATCTTCAATCGATGAAAATAGCAATCTGTGGATTGATGGATACTGAAATGCCCGAATTCGTTGATCCGAAGATACCGAACTCTAGCTTTCTCTGACTCGTTGATCCGAAGATACCGGGAAAGAGATCTACGATTCTTCAACGTTGACCTTGCGCACAAGATTCCGTGAATCGGCTTCAGCAAACGATGATTCGAGCGCACTCGAATGACGTAAGTGGAGATAGGAGATACACTCGACTACCAATTGAAATTGAAAGCACAAAGCTAACAAAAGAGAATTTTATTCAATATTCAACAACCTTTTACAAATGAGAAACCCGGCCTATTTATAGGCGTTTTACAACTCACACAAAAACACAAAATTCACTAACTCCTAAGTCGGCAACCGACTTACGACCTACGACTTAGGCTAACTCGGTGACGACTTACGGTACAACAGTTACAGCACTTGTCTCAACGTCTTAACAAATGGAACGACTCATGAATACAGACGACATACGACTTATGAGACCACGACTCATCACTGATACGGGTTAACAGACGACTTAACAAGTAACAAAGAAACACTACAAGTTACAACACACAATCCTTAACTCGGCTCCGACTCAAATAACTCGGCAACGACTTCAACGAATCGCGACTTAAAATTGCAGTGATTCCCGTTACCTCAGTAACGACTCATGGGGTATATCTCGGTCCCGACTTATGGGTATCTCGACTCCGACTTATGGGGTATCTCGGCTCCGACTTAGGATTTAGGTCGTGTCGCGAACTAGGGTTTTGGGCGGCAGCGAAATGGTGTCGTGAGTCGCGGTGATGGGTCGGAGGTAATACTAGGTCGTGGGTCGGTGATGATAGGTCGGAACTTGGATTAGGTCGTAGATCGGTGATGTCGACTGGAGATAGGTCGGCAATTGGATGGGGTAGGTCGCTGAAATTAGGTCGGAGGTTGTAGCTTAGGTCGTAGATCGGCATGGGGGTTGGAGATAGGTCGTAGGTCGGCATGAAGGTGGGAGTTAGGTCGTAGGTCGGCATGAAGGTGGGAGTTAGGTCGGAGCCTCTGGTCGTCGAACCTAGGTATGCTGCTTCATCATATACGGATGCAACATTTCCCTATTTATTGCAAACAATTGGAAAATATACGCTGCGCAGGGAGCAGGGTATACGCTGCCCCAAGAAATTTATTGCAAACAATTGGAAAATATTACTTCTATTACTGTTACATTGCTTTTAAAGATATTACAGGCAAATTTTTTATTTTTTTAATGTTGGATGGATGGAGAATAGCAGACTCGGATGATTTATAGAATACATATATAGATAAATATAAATTGTGAATTTATGAATCAGAAGATGCTAACAAATGAGTTGAATTCATGAAACATATGGGCAAATGCAAAATCTAATATATGAATTAAAAGACGCATGGACAAATGAATGCACATACAACCCTGTCACTTGAGTAATTAGGTTCACACGTATCAACCCTGTCATTTTACCTACTGTGTTTAGTTAACATACCAGTGAAGTGGAATCTTATTAACACCAAAAAATTGGTCAAATTATATAAACTTCACCGACATTGAAGCAAAATGCATGAGGTAGCATTTTGAATGCAGAAAGATATAGATGATTAAGCAAAAAGAACGTGCTCTAATTATATTGTTCTGTGTTATGCTAATTACTCAACCATTTATCATAATCATAAACATTTTATTTCCTTTTTTTTTAATAACGTAGTTGACAAGATCGTACAATTAAAATATTCAATTAGTTTGCCCAGTAAGCATTGATACTAAGTAAAATAAAACACAACTAATTTGACCAAGCACATGATTCATGTATATGCTCATACAAAATATGTCATGTGGTCAATTTGATGGAGGCCGTTTTCTAATAGAAACAAATAGCCATCATTTGAATTGGAATTTTCTGTGAAACAACCAAGTACCTGTATTAGAACTCATATATAAAGGCAACACGTCTAGTCATTTTATCATCAACCATTATATTCCAGCAGTATCAACATTTACATATCTACTTAATTTTCCAACCTATTCTTTGCAGTAATATGAGCTCAATGAAAATATTTTCCTTCTTCTTGGTAACGTATTTGTTCTCAGGGCTTATGGAGTTGTCCTACGCGCATGAGTTAGCGCCTTCTCCTTCGATGAAGAGTGTTGTCACATCAATAGATCAAGGGATTGCTTATGTTCTCATGCTTATTGCACTGCTTGTTACCTACCTTGTTCATTGATTCCATACACTATAAAGATTTTATTTGTTCTATTTGACATGGTTGAATTTAATATGGCTGTTAATTTGTTCCAATGGTACATAAGTCATATTGTAAATTTCTATAGAATGCTTCCAAAACTAAGCCCCTTTTTTCTTTTTTCTTTTTCTTTTAAAAAAAAATCTGATGTTCTATTATTTTTACCCTTTTTATTGATCGGGGTTATCAAACAGTTGTAAGAGGGCACATCCTATTGGTTGACCATGCGCTAACTGCATAAAACCGAAATAGAAGAAAGTATATGTGAATGCATGAGGGAAAAGACATTGAAGCTTAATCTGGAAGGCTACATGTGATGCAAGACTTCTTATAATTGTGAAGTAGAATTAGCCAATTTGTTAGACTCCAGTTACCGAACCTGTTTACTCGAGGATGGAACTAGTTATACCTTCATAAACACTTAATAAACCCGTTTAAATATTTAATAAAATTTAAATTGCAAAACTTACTTTAGAACTCACATTGGTAAACATGATCGGTTTTAATTTCTAGAAGAGGCCTGCCGACGCGCGCACACAATAAAAAACATTTAGGTGCACAAAGGATCCAACCTTTCGAGCTATATTTCAAACGAATATAATATCAAAAATTCTACAATGTAAGTATTCCCACATTCATCCTCTTCTCTCTCACTCTTTTTCTCCAAAGACAAAAATCGCTCACACAAAATGTGGATAAAATTTTAAAATACACATACAAAAGCTATAAGGTTCAGACAATGGATACATAAAATCGGTGATGAAATGATTATCACTGTCATGTTAAGATGTATTAGCTATATCACATAGTTTGTTTTTAACATGTATGAGTTGATTCAGAAAAGAATGGTCATGTGGAGATATAATTTTGGTGAAGATCAAATAAATAAGGATGAAACGGTGTAAATAATATAAGAGGAGATATTGAAAACAAAAGTTTTTCTATCTTTATTAACTGAAAAAGAGATAATATATATAAGGCAGTACAACATAAAAACAGAACACACGTTAACAGCCATTCCACTACTAAAGTAGCTAAACTCATGGCATTGTCCTAAGGAATAGGTCATACACACTACCACATCCTTTAGACTAGGACATTCCTTTTTTTTATTAAACATTAAAACAAAATCTTAACGCTCCCCCTTAAACTGAATGTCATTGAGACATCAGTTTACAGATGTACCTCTAACAGCCTTTTCATGTTTAACTTCAACTTCCTGGAAGGAGCACATTCCAGTTAAACCACGAAGTCTTTGAAATACAGCAGGCTTTAGCGGTTTGGTGAGCATATCAGCAACTTGACTCTTACAAAACTCTAAGTCAATGATACCTTCCTTACAAAGTTCACGCAAGAAATGATAGCGCACATCAATATGCTTGTTCCTTCCATGTAAAACTAGATTTTTAGAAAGTTTTATTACTGAAACATTGTCACAAAATACTGATGTTGGACCCTCTTGCTGGAAGTGCATAAATTCAAGTATTCCGTGCAACTAAATTGCTTCGCATGAACATGATGCGGCAGCAACAAACTCAGCTTCGGTGGTAGATAGAGTCACTGTTTGTTGCTTCTTCGAAGAGCATGAAATAGCACCAGAACTCATCATGAACACAAAGCCAGAAGTACTTTTTCTATCGTCAACATCACCGGCATAATCGCTATCGGAATATCCAATCAAACTAGAGTTACCATTTTTTTTATACAAAATACCATAATCAGTTGTACCTTTCAAGTAGCGGAAAATTCTCTTTGCAGCCAAGAGATGGACTTCGGTAGGACACTCCATGTACCGGCTGATCAAACTCATGCCATGCATTATATCTGGCCTTGTTGAAGTCAAATACATAAGGCTTTCCACAATTTGCTTGTAGAAAGTAGCACCCACCTTCTTTCCTGATTCATTCTTAGTAAGCTTTAACTCATGTGTAGTTGGTGTGGCAACTGAATTGCAGTTTTCCATTTTGAACCATTTTAAAACAAGAAAAGAGTCACAGGTCCCTGTTTTTGATGTTGTTATAAAAAAAATCCCTGCAGAAATGAATATGTAAATTTGGTCCTTATTTTTCAAAAATAAAAAAACGCAAATTGTCTTGCACTTTTCTGACAGAAAATGCAAGATAACTTGCACTTTTCTAATTTTGAAATATTTTTCGAAATTTTCGAAAACTTTGAAAAGCGCAAGCTAACTTGCTTTTACTGATTTAGAAAAATCAGAGACTTAATTTACATACTTATTTCTACAGGCATTTTTCTTGTAATACCATCAGAAATAGGGACCTTTCGTGCAAAACCACTTTTTAAAATTTCCAAACAATATTTCTTTTGGGAAATGAACACACCAGCAGCTGATTGCACAACTTCAATGCCCAAAAAATAATGCATCAAGCCCAAATCTAACATATCAAATTCATCCATCATAGATGTTTTAAACTCATCAAACATGGCTTTATCATTGCCCGTATAAATGAGATCATCAACGTATAGACACACAACAAGGATTTTCCCATCCTTCCTATTTTTAAAGTGTGTATTCATAAGGGCATTTATGAAAGCCTTTAAGTGCAAAATAAGCATCTATATGACTATATCAAGCTCTTGGCGCTTGTTTGAGTCCGTATGATGCTTTCTTTAATTTATATACCTGATTTTCATGACCCGGCTTCACATATCCATGCAAAAACGCTGATTTGACATCGAGTTGATAAATAGGCCATGAGTTTTGGGCTGCGATTGAAAGTACTAACCTGATTGTATCTAACTTTGCTATGGGAGCAAACACCTCCTTGTAGTCAACTCCATATTCTTGTTTGTAGCCTTTCACAACCAGGCGGGCCTTGTGCTTATCAACTTTTCCATTTGCACTGAATTTTGTTTTGTAAAGCCACTTGACTCCAATCGACTTATGTCCCTTGGATAGTTCAGTGAGCTCCCAAGTATTGTTTTTTTCAATCGCCTCAATTTCAGCATCCATAGCCTTTCGCCACTTTGGTTCTTTTGCAGCTACTTCAAAGGAAGTAGGATCTGAATCTGAAAATAATGCAAAATGCATACTTGGATCCTCTGACTGATTGATTCCGGTTACTTCATGGTCATACATTCATGATGGTCTTTTTCGGAGGCGTTGAGAGCGCAGACTGATTGATGCTTCAGCTTGTTCACCAATGCCCGTTGTTGCTGGTGTGATTTCAGAGGGAGTAGCATTTTCTTTCTCAAGATTCTCATGGGTATTGATTGATGGAACATGCATTTCCTGGTTTTGACTTGCTTCCTCAACATCTTCTTCGTCGAGGCATATTGAGCTTTGTTTTTTGATACCATTATCATCCCATGACCAGCTTTCATTTTCATCAAAAATGACATCTCTGCTGATAATAATTTTCATAGTATTAGGATTGTAAAACTTATAAGCTTTTGAATGGTCACTGACACCAAGAAAAATGCATTTCTCTCCCTTCTCGTCAAGTTTTTTTCTTCGCTGATCTGGAATGTGAGCATAGGTAATGCATTCGAAAATTCTGAAATGATCTACCGATGGTTTACGTCCACTCCATACTTCCTCTGGTGTCATATTTTGAACAGCTAATGTAGGACTCCGATTTAGAATATGAACACTCCAATTTATGGCTTCTGGCCAAAAACATTTTGGAATTCTCTTGCTAGCCAACATGCTTCTGACCATATTCATGATGGTTCGATTTTTCCTTTCCGATACTCCATTTTGTTGCGGTGTATAAGCTGTAGTAAGTTGCCTTTGGATGCCATGTGTCTCACAAAATCTTGCAAATTCTTGTGGATTATACTCTCCGCCACGGTTTGTGCGAAGAATTTTGATTGTCTTCCCAGCTTTATTTTCAACAAAGGATTTGAATTTTTTAAATGCAATGAAAGCTTCAGATTTTTCCTGTAGAAATAAACCCAAGTTCTATGACTATAATCATCAATAAGTGATTTAAAGTACCTCTTATGGCCATTTGATGTTGGGCTTATCGGACCGCATATGTTATAATGAATTAACTCTAATATCTTTTGTACTCTCCAAGATTTTCCTTTTGGAAACTGTTCACGATGTTACTTACCGACTATGCACTCTTCACATACTTCAGAGGGAGGATGGATACGAGGAAGACCGAGAACCAAGTTCTTTCGTGAAAGTGTTTCTAGTCCACTAAAGTTTAAATGCCCATAGCGCAAGTGCCAAAGCCATGTTGGATCTTTTGCTTTGGCCATGAAGCATGATTGAACACTTGAAAACCTGTTTGATGCCATCTTGATATGAGCAATCAGTCCCCTCTTTGAATCATGTATGCCGCAGACACCATTTTTTACTGTAACTACATATCCCTTGTCCTGTAATTGTCCCACGCTTAGCAAATTGCTTTTGAGGTCAGGAATATAGAAGACATTTGCAATAGTTGCAACATTATTCTCTTTTGTCTTGATTCGGACATCACCCTTTCCCATGACATTGACTGTAGAGTGATCGCCAAAACTGACAGTAGTACGAAATTCTCCTCATTCAAGTTCGAAAACAACGATTTGCTTCCACACATATGATTGCTGCAACCTGTATCCAAATACCATATACTGGGTTCTGGTTCCTCCCTCACATAAGATGCCATCAAGAGTGCCTCTTCTTCCTTGTTTTTGACATAATTTGACCTATTCATTTTTTTTCTTGTCATTTGTCAATCTTGTGTAACATTCAGAGCGATAATGACCAAAATTATGGCACATGTAGCACTCAATATTGGACTTGTCATGCATTTTATCACAGTCGTTGCCCTTGTTTTGAGAATTCAATTTGCTATTTTCATTAATCTTGTACCCTTTTTGCTTGCAAGTGTCTCCATTTCCCCGGCCTCCTCGTCCTCTTCCTCTATATCTTCCCCTGCCTCTTCCTCTTGAGCTTGACGATTCATAAAAGGTTAATGCTTGCTCCTCAAGTTCCATGGCGTGGTTGCACCGATTCATTCTTTGTTCATGAACTAGTAGAGAACTTTGCAGTTCATCAATGGACATTTCATCAATGTTGTTTGATTCTTCAATTGAACAAACAACATAGTCAAACTTCAATGTCATTGAGCGAAGAATCTTCTCAACTATGGTGGTGTCGGTCATTTTATCACCATACAGCCTCATTTTATTTGCAATAGAAATCGTTCTCGAGAAGTAATCGGTTACTGATTCTCCCTGCTTCATTTGAAGGGTTTCAAAGTCTCTGTGGAGTGCTTGAAGTTGTGAGCGATTAACTTTCGCCGAACCTTTGTACTTCTTTTTCATTGACTCCCATATTCTTTAGCAGTATTTTTCTAAAGAGTGGTCTCCAAAATAGTACGATCAATGGCCTGAAATAGATAGTTTTTCACTTTCAAGTCTTTTAATTTTAGCTCATCCAATCGTCTTTGCTGCGCTTCAGTCAGAGATGTTGTTCCTTGTTACGACCAGACATTTCAACAAGCACCTGGTGAACATTCAGATAAACAGACATTTCGACAAACAGTTTCAATAATGGAGACGAATACTCTACCTCATTCACTAGCAGCTAATTATATGGAATTTAAGGATTCAGAAGTATTGCTGGAAAGGAAGGAAACAAGCAAAAAGACTCAGTTTGGATTAATGCAAGAAATATAGGGCTGTGCACCTGTGCACGTGCACACATGCATATATGTGTCAGTTAATATGCAGAATACACTAGGTAGAACTAGTCAAATAAGGATGAGTTGGCAATTATGATATGATTAGCTGGCTGTAACGGCTAGTTGGGTGTAGCTCTGTATATATAGTCATGAGTATGTATGCAAAGAGATATGAATGAAAATAAAGAAATTACCAGTTCTCCTTTTACTCTTGTTCTGAATATTATCTTCCAGTTCTCATCTTTATTCTTTTACCTTTGTTATAACTATCTGCCGCAATATCTCTTCACCCCTTTCTTTAAAATTCCAGTATATCATCACCCTCATTCTGATTAATTCCTCCTTGAACCTCTGTCTTCATACTTACACCATGGCTACTACCAGATCACAAGCAGCCAGGAAGCAGGAGCATCACAATTTGGTATCAGAGCCTAATGGTGAGTCAGATTCCGACCCTCACCCAAAGAACTTGTCACTTTCAGACAGCAGTGAAGATCTTGGAGATGCTATTCCTCCCTTTGATGCTATCAACCGTGAAGAACTGTCACAAACAGAGAAATGGCAAAAACAGGACATCATAAACAACAGAAACATACTGTCACTCAGAAAACTGGAGGGTGCAACCCAAGAAATGGCAACCAGTATAGCAAGAAATGCTCAAGGACTTCAAGAAATTCAAGAAACTCTTGACAAAGCATTAGCAAAAATTTTTTCCGAGTTTCAAGAATTAAAAACTCACAAACAATTTGCAGAAAATTCTCGGAGTGATATCAATAGATCTACTTCTTTTCCTCAAGCATCTTCCCAACATTTCAAACCCAACATTTATGTCCCACCCAACCAAAGGCCTTCATTACTTCCTAGACCTGATACGATCAATTCTAACAATTCTCCATCTAAACAGTTTGATAACCAACTTGTACATTCAAAAGACATATCAAAGATCAAAATAAAGATGGAATTTCCACAGTTTTCTGGGGAAGACAGAGTCATTGATTGGTTACGACAAGTGGAACAATTCTTCTCTTACAACCACACTAATGTACAAGACTGGGTGCATATCTGTTCATACCACCTCAAAAAAGAAGCACTCCAATGGTTCTATAGGTATTCACACAATGTTCCAGATTATGACCAATGGTCAGTTTTTCACAAGGCTATTCAGGTTCGTTTTCTTACAGATGATTTGCATAGACCATATGACACATTTTCAGCTCTTAAACAAACAACTACTGTTATGAATTATGTTAATCAATTCGAGCAACTAGAGGGTCTGATAGAACACATTACACCTACCCATCTTTTACAAAAATTTTTAGGAGGATTAAAAGATGAAATTAAATACAAAGTCATCGCTGCTAATCCTACTGACTTTGATTCTGCTGTCTCTTTAGCTAAAACATTTGAAACAAGTTGGTTGCTAAAACAAAAGACCAAAAAGAAATTTACTTCTTATTCTTCAAAAAAATTTCAAGACAACAACCAACTTTCTTCTCCAAAATCCGTTGCAAAATCCTCAGAAAATTTTTCCAAAATTAAAAAACTTTCTCCACAAGAATTTTTAGAAAAGAGAAAAAACAATCTTTGTTATGGATGTAATGAAAAATATCATTTTGGTCATAAATGCAAGGTCAAACAAATTCATATAATGGAGGGAATTGTTGATATAGATACTGCTTCTGATAATGGAAATGATTCTTCTGAAGACACTTTAGTAATTAATGACCCAGAAATAAATCACGAACATGATAAAGCATTATTTTCTATTTCAATAAATGCTTTACTCGGAATTCCTACTCTACACACTATCAAAATAAAAGGTAGAATCAACAACAAATCAGTCATATTACTTATTGATTCTGGTTCTACTCACAGTTTTATTGACAGCACTTTAGCAAAAAAATTAAAACTGCCAATACATCAAACAAAATCTTATGAGGTGCAGGTTGCTAATGGACAGAAGCTACAAGGTAATGAAATCTGCTCTCAAATTTTACTTACTTGTCAAGGATGCAAAATGCCTATTGATTTGCTATTATTGCCTATGGAAGGCTGTGATGTTGTTTTAGGAATTCAATGGATGAGAGAATTTCATGAAATTTGTTTTAATTTTCAAAAACTGCAGGTAAGATTTAAATATAATGGTAAAGAATTTATGTGGCAGGGTTTAACAAATACTGAGATTCAACACATAAATGATAAAAATATTTCAAAAGAATTAAACTCTTCCTCTCTTAAATTTATGTTACTGTCTACAACCACAGTAGTTCCTCCTGTTGAAAATCTTCACACTGCTATTTCTAATATACTTTCTGACTTCCCTTTAGTTACACAAACACAAAATTCCTTACCACCTCAAAGAGAATGTGACCATAAAATTCCTTTATTACATGGCTCAAAACCTGTTTGTTTGAAACCTTATAGACATCCTTTTCATATCAAAAATGAGCTCGAAAAATTAATCAATGAAATGCTAGAGATTGGTATTATTCGAAATAGTAATAGTGCATTCTCAGCACCTGTTGTCATGGTTAAAAAACGAGATGGCTCTTGGAGATTATGCATTGATTATAGAGGCCTAAATAAACTTACAATAAAGGATAAATTCCCTATACCTCTCATTGATGATTTATTAGATGAGTTATATGGTTCTAAATACTTCACAAAGCTTGATTTAAAATCAGGTTATCACCAAATTCGAATGCATGAAGATGATATCCATAAAACTGCATTTCGAACACATGATGGGCATTATGAATTTTTAGTTATGCCCTTTGGATTGTCTAATGCACCATCAACTTTTCAAGCTCTAATGAATTCCATATTTAAACAATTCTTACGACATTTTATCATGGTATTCTTTGATGATATTTTAATTTATAGCAGGTCATGGGATGATCACTTGAATCACCTAAAGCTGACTCTACAACTATTACAAGACAACAAGTTGGTCGTTAAGCTTTCTAAATGTTCATTTGGCAAAGACAAACTGAAATATCTTGGTCATGTCATCTCAGAGCATGGCATTTCTGTTGATAAAGATAAAACTAAAGCTGTGCTTGAATGGCCGCAACCACACAACATCAAAACACTGAGAGGATTTCTGGGCTTGTCAGGTTATTACAGAAAGTTTATCAAAGGATATGGAATTATAGCAAAACCTCTCACCTCAATGCTAAAGAAAGACTCCTTCTCTTGGACTGCAGAAGCAACAGAAGCATTTTACAAACTTAAATCATGTTTGATAAGCCCTCCTATATTAGCCATGCCAGACTTTAGCAAAGACTTTATAGTTGAATGTGATGCCTGTAGCTCAGGAATTGGGGCAGTTCTCCTGCAAGACAATAAACCAATAGCATATATAAGCCAAGCATTACAAGGCCGAAATTTACACTTATCAACCTATGAAAAGGAATTACTGGCCTTAATACATGCAACAAAAAAATGGTCGCAGTATTTATTGGGCAGAAGATTCATCATTAGAACAGATCATCAGAGTTTGCAACATCTTCTTTCTCAAAAGCTTACCACAGGTATTCAAGGCAAGTGGCTCGCAAAGTTGCATGGTTATGACTATGAAGTACACTATAAAAAAGGAAAAGACAATATTATTGCTGATAGCCTTTCACGAGCACATGACAAACCAAGTATACAGGCAATTTCAGTGTTACAAACAGATTGGACAACAGAGCTCAAAAACAAACTACAACAAAGCCAATTCTATGCAGCCAAAAAAGATCAAATTCTTCAAGGTTCCCTGCCATCCGAAAAATACAAAATTATTGATGATCTCATCTTCTATAAAGGCAGAATATTATTAGACCCAAATCTGCAATCTATCATCCAAGAAATTTTATTTGACTTCCACTCTTCACCATTGGGAGGACATTCTGGTGTAAAAAAGACAATGAAAAAAATAAAAAAGGTCTTCTTTTGGAAACACATGAAAAAATCTATTGAAACCTATGTACAACAATGTGACAACTGTCAAAGGGCTAAATCTGAAAATATTGCCTCCCCTGGCCTTCTGCAACCTCTCCCTATTCCTGATAATGTGTGGAATGACATTACTATGGACTTCATCACTCATCTTCCAAAGAGCAATAGTGCAACTGTCATTTATGTTGTCGTGGATAGATTATCCAAATACTCTCATTTCTTCCCACTTCAACACCCTTATTCTGCAAAACAGGTTGCAAAAATATTTTTTGATGGAATCTTTAAACTCTATGGCATGCCACAATCTATAGTAAGCGACAGAGACTCTATTTTTTTAAGTAATTTCTGGCAAGAACTGTTTGCTCTTCAGGGTTGTTCACTGAAATTCAGCTCAGCCTACCATCCACAAACAGATGGTCAAACTGAAATCACAAACAAAATTTTGGAGAACTATTTACGATGTTTTGTATGCCATCATCCTTCTGACTGGGCAAACTGGTTAACTCTAGCAGAATTTTGGTATAATACGTCTTGGAAGGAATCCACAAAACTTACTCCTTATGAAGTTCTATATGGCAAAGCACCACCTACACTATTATCTTATGTTCCACACACAGCCAAAGTCCAGGAGGTAGAACAACATTTATTCTCCAGAGATATTACCATACAATTCCTCAAGGACAACCTACAGCTTGCACATGAAAGAATGCGAAAGTTCACAAATAAAAATAGAACAGAACGTGATTATTCAGTAGATGATTGGGTTTATTTGAAACTTCAGCCATATAGGCAAATCTCAGTTAACTCAACAAAAACTACAAAGCTCTCACCCAAATTCTATGGGCCTTACAAAATACTCAAGAAAATCGGAAAGGTTGCTTATAAATTAGAACTTCCTGAATCTTCACAAATTCATCCAGTTTTTCATGTCAGCCAATTAAAGAAGAAATTAGGCACACATATCACTTCTCAGCATGAAATACCATCAGCAAATATACAACTAGTTAATGAGCCAGAAAAGATTTTGGATCGAAGACTTACCCCCAGAAATAACAAGGCAGTGGTACAAGCTCTCATCAAATGGAAGAACAAACCCGTGCTAGATGCAACTTGGGAGGACTACTGGCCTCTGGTGAAAAGATTTCCCACTCTGGACCTTGGGACAAGGTCTCTTTTCGTTGGGGGAGGGAAATGTTACGACCAGACATTTCAACAAGCACCTGGTGAACATTCAGATAAACAGACATTTCGACAAACAGTTTCAATAATGGAGACGAATACTCTACCTCATTCACTAGCAGCTAATTATATGGAATTTAAGGATTCAGAAGTATTGCTGGAAAGGAAGGAAACAAGCAAAAAGACTCAGTTTGGATTAATGCAAGAAATATAGGGCTGTGCACCTGTGCACGTGCACACATGCATATATGTGTCAGTTAATATGCAGAATACACTAGGTAGAACTAGTCAAATAAGGATGAGTTGGCAATTATGATATGATTAGCTGGCTGTAACGGCTAGTTGGGTGTAGCTCTGTATATATAGTCATGAGTATGTATGCAAAGAGATATGAATGAAAATAAAGAAATTACCAGTTCTCCTTTTACTCTTGTTCTGAATATTATCTTCCAGTTCTCATCTTTATTCTTTTACCTTTGTTATAACTATCTGCCGCAATATCTCTTCACCCCTTTCTTTAAAATTCCAGTATATCATCACCCTCATTCTGATTAATTCCTCCCTGAACCTCTGTCTTCATACTTACACCATGGCTACTACCAGATCACAAGCAGCCAGGAAGCAGGAGCATCACATTCCTTCACTTGGTTCAACACAACCAGTTTCAACTAGTGCCCAATTTCAAGATCATCAACGGATCCTGAATATAATTAGTTTTAATCTTAAGGGTTGAATTCACGACTGGAACCGAAAACCTTAATATTGAACCCTGAATTGTTGCCACTGGAGATGGTCTAAGGAGAATTACTTCTGAAATCTGGCTCTAATACCACAGTGTAATAATATAAGAGGAGATTTTGGAAACAAAAGTTTTTCTATCTTTATTAACTGAAAAGGAGATAATATATATAAGACAGTACAACATAAAACCAGAACACATGTTAACAGCCATTCCACTACTAACAGTAGCTAAACTCATGGCATTGTCCTAAGGAATAGGTCATACACACTACCACATCCTTTAGACTAGGACATTCCTTTTTTTATTAAACATTAAAACAAAATCTTAACAAACAGAACTATGAAATCTGTATGGATTACTTAAATGCAACTTGCACGTCCAAGGCATCATCTAAGATAGTAATGTATTACAGCCCACCCTTGTAGACGTTACAATCGGTATGTGATCCTTCTTCAAATCGTGTATGATAGAAATAGGCCCCACTGGATCAAAAATGAAGAAAGATCCAAGAAAACTGATTGCTAGAATATGCATTAGACAACTCATTTTGTAACAGTTCAACCCGTGACACATTTGCATGGAGCTAATTGTTGCAACACTAGCAAATAGAGTGAATTTGGTGAAAACAGAAGAAGAGTTAGAGTGGAGCATTCTTAAATACAACTAGTGTGAACCCGTGCTACGCATACGGACGTCATTATAAATTCTATACATTATGATTAAATAAAATTAAGACTTAATCCAAGTTAGTATTGATATGAAAGTTCAATGTTATGAAAATCTTCATGCCTTATGAATTGATTAATCATTCAGCAAGCACTTTTATGTATTCAAAAAGTTCCAAAATCTGTTATGCAATTGATTGTACGATAAAGAATTGGGCTTAATCATGAAGAATTTGCAAATAATAAAATAATCGAAGATATGCCTAAATTATCTAAGCCCTCTTCAAACTTAAAAGGGTTATAAGAAATAAAGCCAAATTCAAAGACCATACATTAATAACTGAAGATAAATTTATACTGAATAACATTCATAGATTTACTACACACACTCTTTGTTAACTATATTAGCAGCTTAACCCTTTATGTGCTGAGATCAATTTTGAAAATAATTAATTTAGTCGATTCTTTATATAAGGGAAAAAACTAACGACAGTCAATCTCATATCATTTTAGCTCTATATTACTCTAAATAAATATAGCATACTTCATGTACTATAAACTGTAAAAACAATTGCACAAATGAATTATATCTTTGTCTCTACATTGTATATGTAGTAGAAAACAATAGAAATTCAAACATTAAACAATTACATAGTTTTCAGTGGTGCCACAAACTTTCAACTGATTCCAATATAGTTGAGACACACATAGCACAGAAATACAAACTTAAAAGTAAAAAAGGAAGAGTAACATAAGTAGTTATCAAAAAGTTACTTGAATGGTTAGAATAAAGGGAAATTTCTATGAAGGTATTCTTTTAGTAAATCAAAGATAATTCATGACTGATAATTAGTAGGAGGTTGCTGCTGAAAGGTCAGCACTAACATCACATAACAAATAAAAATCCTTCCCCCACATTAAGCAACCCAACTCTTTGTCAATAAAGTAACTTGCCAATGTTCTAGAATTTCTTTCATTCTCATTTTTGGCTGTTGTTGTGCCATATCTGATACCTATTTGCATAGACAAAATTATTAATTAGTACATTTTAATAGCTTTCCTACAAAGGCTACTTCTTTAAATAGCAAAAAAATAGACATATAAGTAACATTTAATATCTCAACCTTCACATCTGCATAATGGATTAGCCATCTTTCAACACCTTGCATTAGTTTGTGCTTTTGCAATCAATCAATGCATTGGGTACTTTTGATTTAGATTGTTCTGGTTACTGTTAAGTAATAGCCTGCTTAGTGAACACTAAATATGCTAATAATCAATCGTAGAGCCAATACCATTCAATGGTTGGCCAAAATAACATTTCACCCAATATAAGAAATTAAACACCGTTCTTAATCCTACCCCCTTTCCTATAACGTGAAGAGTGTACAAAA
Organism: Allium fistulosum; assembly: GCA_030737815.1. Taxonomy (NCBI): domain Eukaryota; kingdom Viridiplantae; phylum Streptophyta; class Magnoliopsida; order Asparagales; family Amaryllidaceae; genus Allium; species Allium fistulosum. The sequence continues at coordinate 582,548,675 of CM060906.1, read as the reverse complement.
AACATATGCACAATAATATATGGATATGGATAAGAGGGTATTCGTGGTAGGTATTTTCTATATAAAACACAAATAATGCACAAACAATGGATTTATCCATATCCTAAGCATTGAAATTATAGTGACATTAAGATGCAATGTAGAAACATGTATTATGTGAATAAAGCAATGACTTTCAAATTAGTTGGAAAAAAGAATTCTATCCTATGAACTAAAATATTAGATGTGTTCATGGCAACGATGAAAACTTGTTCTTATTAAAAGCTTGTCAAATGGGATACAGCAAAATATATGTTTGGGACAATTATGTGACCAAGTGAAGGTTCAAATTTGTGCAGAATATATATTTACACTCCTTCAAAAAATATTGCGACTTCAAGAGATAGAAAAACCATTCCTACATCAGACCACGTGTTACTTGCCATATTTCCCTATTTATGAAACTCCATCGCATGAACGTTGTATATAAACAAACACTAAATGATACATGAATTAAACAACCAATAGGTTTATGTGTATATTTTTCAGCTATATTTGAAAATCATATCAAAATATATTTATGTATACTACAAATCCAACTCATATCTTAATGTATATGTGGTATGTGCGCCCAACTAAACAGCATATTCCTTCAAAAATTTGAAGGTTTAAAATTTAGAAACTGAGAAAAAAATTGAGTGCGTGGAAATAACATAAAGAAATATAAAGCTTAAATTAAAATATCATGCACATGATATTACTGGATAGCTCACATGATATTACTGGATAGCTTCCATATCCATATTTTCTTATACGCAAGGTAACCAACAGCAAATTGAATTTTCATACTTAAATCGCATCATTTAGTGAACAAAAATGGTTAAATTCATAGACCATATATGCTAATATAGCAGTAATAGGTCAACAAAACAGAACTTAATTGAATAAAACAGTTACATATCATATATGCTAACAGGAAGTTCCTCAGAGTTTCCCATTTGTTTGGTCAATAGAGAATAGACTAAATTGAAAAAAATACAACTTCATTGAAGCCAACGCAACCTTTCTAATAGCTTTAATTACATATAACCAGGTGCATATGATAGGACCGACCTTTTGGATTCAACCTGCAAATTACACAGTTGTGTTTTTTCTCTAAATAACTTGATCGCACCATAACTAAACAGACCATTTACTTCATATAGTCCAGCTATGCATTTGCTACAACAATATTCATTTAGCAAATTACATAAATCATCTTCTTAAAACCATAACTCAGATCTAGTACATCATCTTCTCTAAGCATGTTTCCTTATTTAGCCTAAACCCCATTAGCAATCATCTCAAAAAATTGTTGAATTACTTTGGTAATTATCGTTGAAATTGAAATCGTATTATATCTTGGATTTGTAGGGTTTGTGGAGAATAAAATGACCAAAGAATTGAAAGAAAATCACGAAAACAGGGACTAAAACTTGAATCGAAGGAGCCATGAACATTTTTAAGAATGAAGTTGGTACCGAGAGTTGAAGAATATATTGTCAAAGGAATAAGGAAGACAACCGGTGAAGTGCATATGAGGAAGTGGTGAAGAGAAAAGAACTTTAATATAGTTTTATGAGAAAGAAATTCAACACGTCAGAAAAAAGGATAATTGTATATGAATGGAAAATGGATGCATTATATTTACAGTTGTTTAAAATTCGATTTTGATTGAAATAATTTCAAAATTTCGAAGTCATAGTAAAATAGCACAGGTGGGTATGGATGCAAATATGTATCATGTCTAAAATGGGAAATTCATACAATTGGCAGTCATTTGCAGTGCAGGGGTAGATGAAAGAACTGGAGATGGGCTGAAATAAGCTGTTGCACATGTTGATAGGCTGAAACATTTGTGATTCATGTCACTTTGTGAAACTGCTGTGCTAAGTTTTTGGTAGGAGATAATAACTGTAAATAGCATAAAATAATTTGTAGGGAAAAATTCATACAAATAGCCTGAAATACAAAGTTGCAAGATACAGTTTATGGAAAGCAGAGATGAATTTAAATAGATTAAAATCAGAGTATTAGAAATTACATTCTTTGAAAGTTGGGAAAACAACTGCGAAGCCAGGAAAAATTCAAGCAATAGAAGCAATATCTGCCACACATTAAGTTATCGCTCAAAATGAATTTATTGAGTACACTAAAATAAAAAGAAAATGTATATAGACAAACCCTATAGGAAATAGATTTAGTCCCCTTCGTTACAGCAAGTATAAATTCGCTGCGAACAACTGAATCATCTCACAAAAATGTACATATTATATATAAGTTAAGATACATAGTAGTATTTAAAAACTTATTAATTCCACACATTCATTATATCCTTTTATTAAAGCCTACCCTGTCTGTAATTAAGTATTTCCCAGTTTGCAGCAATCAGCAAATAGCAGTTATGATACTTGCCAAAAGAATCTGGAAAAAAATTATGCAGCAAGGATGAAGGGGAAAATTCAATATTTGATTAAGCTTTCCTTTTATAAAGTGGTAATCAGTGGAAAAATACCAAATATATTACTAAATCATACCCAAAAATTAAACTTCATCTGTAAGAAAAGGCAAAACCTTTGTATTGGAAAATCACTGGATTAGAATAAACAACCATTGATGTCAATGGCCTATGCAAAATGATTAGCAAAAATTGGAAAAACCTATATTTTGAGTAATGAACAATGGCCAGTTATGATGTATGCATAGCCGAAGCAATCGTTGGTCTATTTTCAGAATTGAAATCTATAACTATAAAGCAACTGCAAATATAAATTTGAAAATCCTTGCTGTAGGTTTTAAGTCCAACTGTAATAAATAATAGAACTATGTTTTCTAAGAGCAAGATCAATTTGATATGTATGATCAGTTATTGCTTGGTCATGCTAATTAACATCACAAAAGAGCAACAATCTTTTAGCAACCAATACTTTGCAGTAAATCCAACATAAATTTAGATAGAAAATGGACGTCTAAGACATATAAATTGTAGGTTTAATCAACAAAAACTCTTCAAATTCCTGATAAAAAAGGTTCAAAACAAAGACATAAATTAGCTAATTGATAAAATTGAATCTAAACATTTAACCATGTTACATTTCATTGCGTATAAATTATTACGTCTTCGCAAGATATATTGAACAAAAAAAACGCATTGTACAAAAGGAAAGAAATGGGAGTTGATTTGGTCAACATTATTGAATGAATTATATTGATTTTACCATAATGAAGATATATCGATTTTTTTTTATCTATTATCAATTGATACATTGCCAAACGTATTATTGCTATTGATATTACACAAGGAGTTGTTATTTCCAAAGAACTACTGGAATCACTATATTTAACCAATTTCACAAATTGGGAAAATTTCATTAGGATATTCACATACTATCAAGAAATTTTACATTATATATTTCCAGTTCTGTTTATTTAACCTAGTGCAAGCTTATAGTGGTACTATTCATGGAGAAGATAAAGATCGCCATCCGAAGGGTTAAGACCATAGAAATAGAAAAGGACATTTACAGTTTAAAATTTTATTAGAATTTAAAATTTTATATGTAGTAAAATTAGTAATTGTAGTAGTACATATCTATCCACACTAAAAACACACACTCATATAAAAGAATGAATTTGAGCATAATTGAAAATGTAACACTATGCCTACTAAATGAATAATCGTAATTTGGCCAATAAATACCAAAAAGTAAAACTCATTTGAGCTGTCATTTTCGCGGTTGTATGCATTTTCTTACCTCATGGCAATCTCGTCATCACCTTTTTAGTTTTAAAGTGTAAAGTAAATGATTCCAATAAAGAAAAATAGGCTAACAGTGATTTATATTAGTTACAAAATATGTTAAAGTATTCTTATAAGATATTAACATAATAAAGAACTTGAAACTACTACCTTTATCCTTTAGACTATCTTCATTGAAACACAATATCTCTTTTGGCTTGATCTTGATCTTAGAAGCCAAAAGCCTAGGATAAATTCTAGGTGCGATGAAATTAATAAATTTTCTAGATAAAACTGAAATGATACTTCAAAATGAGATAAAATTAGTTAATGATTGTATTTATTTAGACAAAAAATATTTATTGCCTTGAAGAAATTTTAAGTGTCATAGCACATTGAACTAAAGTATTCAAATATACTCTTGAAATCATAATTCTAATGTATAACAACTTTCATAAACAGTAAAAATATAAAAGATGCAAATGTGTCAAATATACAACGTAAAATGCAAACATGGATTACCTTCTTTTGTAAAGGTTTGAAACCTATGAACAAAAATCATAATACTATTAACCTTGATAAACATAATACTGGTTTGAAATGGTAAACAAATAATTTATAATGTTATATGCAATCATTCTTAAGTTCAATTATAAAAAACCATGAAAAATGTAACATAGTAGCTGGAAAAGGTAAAAATGAAAAATAAAACCTAAATGTCAAACTCCATGTGTAATATCACCATCTTGCAAGAGTTCAACATGAATTTTAGAATAATTTTGTCCATGTTAAGTACTTGATACAAATAAAAGTAATCAGAAGCTTGTAATAGGAAATGAGAATGCCAAAATATATAAGCAGCTTTAGAGGCAATCACATAAATATACATCAAAAAGTAAACTTCATTTGAGTACCATGTAGTTCTACCGTAGCAAAGAAATAATGAGAAAAATCAAATTAATTTGAACATCCTACGTAATAAAATATCAAAATTGGAAGATTTAGTATTTAACAGAATAAGTGGAAAAGGCAAGATTACCACACCATGTAGTTCTACTGCAACAACCTTGATTATCGTCATATCAATGCACTTGCAGTCGGTGCTAGTAATTTTGAATCTGAAAAAGGACATAATGCATGCAAAAAATGTTACAGTGGATTTGAAATTTTCCCGAAGCCATAATTTTAATGAAAGTTGGAAGTAATTATACTGACTTAATATAAGAAGGTTACAATAGATGTTCTAACCATGGAAAACAAATTGATAAATAATAAATTGGAACAAATATAGATATATATTGAATGCAGATTCAGCAATACTAAACAAAGTAGCATTAGAAACAACAAAGATTAAAGGAAACCGATTTCATATTTTATAAAAGGTTCAATCCATTTAAATGCCAAACCAACTTCACATACCACGGTGAAAAATGTTAAAAATGAAAAAAAAAACATGACAAAAATGTCCTCTTACTCTTTATTTCCCAACCATAAGACTTCTTTTTAAAACCAAAGGTTAAAAATCAACAGAATAACCCATTCATTTGTACAATTTCATATCAATTAACGAATTTAGAAGATATACATGCGCAATAAAAGTCTATAATCCTATATGTTTAGATAGTTTAACTAAATACAGACATGACCAAAAGTAATAGGGTTGCTAAATTGTTCGTAGCGAGCATTACTGAAATTCATAAATTTTCAAATCTTTTTCAAACAATGTCGTTTTGATATCACTGTGCACTTGATCAATCACGAAACCAGAAATTGAAAGAACTTTGAAGTCGACTGTGATGGGGAATAAGAGGCAACCGATCATAAAGCTAGGAAAAGCAGTATACAAAGAAAATAAATATGTAATTAAAAGCAAATTAAGAAAAAGTCTAAGGATAGAAGTTACCTAAAACGTATCCAAAACTGTATTACCCTTGAATACCTTAGCAGCTATATTGAGTTTGGCTCTAATTTGTAACTTAATATCTTCCATTGAATCCAATAGCTTTTGCCTTTGATACCTAAACATCAAATATAAACATTCAGTCAGTAGGGAGTTTAGGGAAATAGTGATGAAGTATTTTGGATTCTACTAAATCCAATTTAGAATACAACTCAAATTTGGGATAATCATACTAAGGAAATAACCTGAACCAAAGTAGGAGAATCCTTCTCTGTGATGACGATGGGATTAGAAGAGGGAAATCACTACCACATCAAAATCGCCTTTGATTTAGGGTTAAGATGGAGGAGGGGAAGGGCTGGAGTATGAGGAAGAAGTGGAGAGAGGCAAACCAAATCGCCTTTGATTTATGGTTAAGACGGAGGAGGGGAATGGCTGGAGTACGAGGAAGAAGCGGACAGACGGAAATGAACAGAAGGAAATAAAAAGCAAGACTGTTCGGTTCACAAAATTGTCAAGAGGCAACGTGACCGTTCGGTTACCAAATTTGAAGGAGGTCTGTGTGAGTTTGAAATTCAACTCACTAATAATAGTATAGTATAGATGTAGTAACATAAAAGTAAATGAACAGACGTCCCTACAGATTTTGTAACCTAATGCATTTGATGAAAAAAATGACAAAATGGCTGAAATAAGATAACAAAACGATTGCTTTTGTATCGGTGCATGTCTCTTATTGATCCTATTTTTCAGTTAATAGATGTTAACTAACCATTGAGCTATTCTGGATGTTAACTAAGTTGACTTATAGGTATATCGATAAATACAAATTTTGGCTTTATGAATCAAAAGATACTCATAAACTGAGCTAAATTCATAACGTACGTGGATAAACACAAAAAAGGCCACGTGACTCACAAAACACATGGACAAATAAATGCACATACAAGAGCAAAAGCCACCGTAACTTTAGAAAATTTTTGTATGGAAATGCAAACTGCTTTTGCCATCTTTTGAGTAATTTCAGACCTATCAACCCTGTCATTCTACCTACTATATTTAGTTAACATACGTACGAGTGAAGTGGAATTATGTTAGCATCCAGAAATGCATGAAATTTCGTTGACTTCACTGGTCATTTAAGACAAATCACATGATTGTGATAACAAGCATACACTTGCATGAGCTAGGATTTGAAAACAGGAAAACATATATGATTAAGGGAAAGGAACCCCTGCCCTATATTGTTCTGTATTATGCTAATTACTCAACCATTTGTCATAGCCATGAACAACTTATTTTTATTTATTTTTTAAATAGCAAAGTGGACAGGATCATAGAATCAAATTGTTCAATCAATTTGCCCAGTATGCATCAATACTAAGTAAAATGAAACACAAGTACACTACTAGAAATGACCAAATTACCAAAGGACGGTTCCGACGGTCATGACGGCCCTGTCAAGACATTTTTTATGGCTGACTATTTTAAGTAATATAATTTATCACATTAGGACAATTTTTTAAAAGAGTCTTGCAAAAGAAAAAGTATTGCAACAATATGCTAAAGGTAAAACTTATTGCAAAAATAAACCTTGTTTTAGTATAACTTGACATTTTTGGAATGCACAAGCCATATTTAAAAAAATTTATTTAGCATGCACATTCTTTAAATGCGCAAGTATATATTTAGTATTTACACATATGTGTTGTAACGACCCATAATTTAATCACTTTGAACTTAAATAGTTAATATGTTTTTAAATGATTAAATAATTGATTTTATATCTAGAATACAAATTTGGATAAAACATCTCGAATGGATTTTTTTAAACTGATGCAAAATGTTAGTTTAAAGATGGTCGAGTTATAAGGCGGTTAGGGGTATCAATTTATTAAAGAATAAGTTTTCCTAATAAAACAAGAAAGAATTATTAACCCCGCCTAATAAAACAGAATAGTATAATTACTTGCCTAATAAAACAAAATAGGATAATGATTATTATATTCCATACGGATGGTTTCCAATGGACCAAAATCTGGTCGAATCAGGTTATGCCATGCGGATGGTTGCCATTGGACCAAAATCTGGTCGAATCAGGTTATGCCATGCGGATGGTTGCCATTGGACCAAAATCTGGTCGAATCAGGTTATGCCATGCGGATGGTTGCCATTGGACTAAAATCTGGTCAAATCATGTTATGTCATAGTTGATAAGGAGAATTTCTATTGGACCAAAATGTGGTCGAATCAAATTAAGCCATCAAGATGTTTTCTATTGGACCAAAATGTGGTCGAATCAAATTAGGTCATAAGGGAGGTTTCTATTGGACCAAAATCTGATCGAATTTGGTAAGGCTATAGGAAATGACTAAAGTACCCTTCTCTTCACCTATAAATAACCAAATCCATATCTCATTTTAATTCATTCACAAACTAAAGAAAAGAACTAAAATTCATTATAAAAGGTGAAGTATTCCAAGTTTCCATCAAAGCAAATAAGATGTGAGTATATTCCTTGTTTTCATAGTTTAGTGGGTATAACTTATTCTGTGAGTATTATTTAATTATTTTACAGTGAGTGTAATCTTAATCTTGTTCCTTTTACTCATTCACATTTTAATAAATGTTGTGTTAACCATTGATTGTAAATTGTTAATAATAATGAGTCTGTTATTATTCTTGTTTGGTTGTTTGATTTATGCTCGGCCAGTTTATGAGCAATAACTTTGATGTTTAGTTAAAGAGAACTTACACCACCTTTTAACTTAGGATTCACATTTAGTGACTTTTTGGTTAAAAGGAAATAACACCCCTCTTGGTCGTATTCTCCTTTAAAGATGATGGGTTTAAGTTATGATTTGAATGGAAGTTTTGAATCTTTGTTTAAAGTATTTTAAAGGAGCTTCAAAATTTATATAATGATTTAAATGGGTTATTTATGGAAAGTAAGTAGTTCTATACTTGGCACTAAAAGCCGATGAGTAGATTGATCCTCTATTTGTGAGATCTGGAACCGAAGTGTCTAGGCAAGGCTAGGAGCAACCACTGCCCTGACTTACCTGGCTTTGTTTTTGGGCGAGGGGTAGAGTAAGTCGAGAATATCGGAAACGTGACAAGTGTAGGAGATTTGATTTCCATAAATGATATTTATAATTATAATGAAAAACATTCACATTTCTTATAGACAATTGTTTTTGACCCATCTAAGTATGCTTTTGAAATATGAAATCCTCCCAAATGTTTTGTGAATATACTTATACCGATGAGATACGTATATGGATATTTTCCAAGCATTGAAAAAGTATAATATTTAATTTTCATATACGATCGTTTTGTTATCCCCCGATAGTTGATATCTTGACTATCAATTTCGATACCCTTCTTCCTTTTGTTTTTGTTTCGTCAATCTAAGACGATTTGTTGCTCATTTAGAGCATTGATATCCTTTATCGGAAATGACTAAATAAAGAGCGAGTGAGGGCCAAGCTATGTGGGGTTGCTCCCATTAGGGTATTTTCACATCTACTCTAGATTGGTTTCGGTTGTATGCGCACGGAGATGTGAAATACTCGGATACTCGGTAAGGTTGGTGGGGTCCGGCTTGGAGGTTTCCGAGATCCATCGTAGTTCTCAAGTATATTTTCTAGAGGTATACTTTCGATAAGGGGGGCGCACCCTCCTAGTCATTGTTGGAAAAATTCTTTTTCCTTGTTTTTGATTCAAAACTTTGGATTGATTCTTTCTTAATTGCATCGGGAAGCGTCTTGCGCTCTTCGCGGTGTTTAATTATTTGTGTCCATTCTTTTATGCTTGGATGTTGTCCTTGTGAGGGGAAACCCGTTCTGCATTTTTGCGACGTGGTCTCACAGGTTATTTTGTGTGTTTTATTTTTTTATTTGGAGTTTACTCATACCGGACTTATTGTTTGACCCGAATTGTTTGTTTTCCCTAAACTCTCGGGTACTCATTTATATTTGAGTAGTCCGAAAATGACAGGTTTTATTGGGCTCTTTTGAAGATGGTGGACGAGCAGGAGGCTCCTTGTCTATCTAGTTATTTATTTCCGCTGTTATGAGATGTTAGCTCTATGTATGGGCAAATTGTTTTAACTACCTAGACTGATAGTAGTACTTTTGTTGTAACTCCGATAACTCCATGTTGGGAGTAACCTTATGTATTGTCTTATTTTATGTTATATATTTAACCGTTCCGTTGTGAAGATTATTGTTCTGTTCTTATATTTTACCCCATGACAACTCGTATTTCAGATACTTGGGCAACGACACATGAATACCATGGATGTATTAAGTGTCGTTCTCGGGGGTCAGAAAGGTAGGTCGTCACAGTTGGTATTAGAACTTTGGTTGAGGGAACACCTTAGCCTGGTTAGGGTAAAACTCATTAGAGATATGGTAAGTGATGCCCTAGAATGAGTTAATCTTGAGAGAGCGTATTTGTAATTTTTATAATAATAATATTTATCCTCTAAAGTTTAGTTTTAAATCCTTTGGCGTTATTTCCTTAAACCATTTTAATCCTATTTTTGTATTCTAAAGATACCTGTTATTTGTTCAAATAATAGAAAATGAATACAAGAAGAGGAGGAAGGAGAGGATCTAGAACTAGCATGGCTACCAATAGCAGGGAACCTAGAAATGCTACTATGTCTGCTGTAGATTCGGTAGAGGAAATGTTAGTGCGAGTTTAGACTCCTATGAACTTTGCAGCTTTGTGTAAGAATTTTACCACTTTGGACAGGAAACCATTCTATGTGACTGAAGATATTCTTGGAGTGCAGATGTGGCTTCGAACTTGTGAAAGAATATTTGGAGATCTTCGGTTGAAGGATGCGGAGAAACGGCTGTTGGCATCGCGTCAACTTCAAAAGTCGGCGATGGATTGGTGGGATTCGGAAACAGCTAGTACTCCAGAGGGGGAGTTTTCTTGGCCCAGTTCAAGGAAGTTTTTGAAGCACAGTTTATTCCAGAAGTCGGGAAAACTCAGTTGTTTAGAAGTTTCATTGACTTAAAGCAGGGTGATATGACTGTGCGCAGTATGAGCATAAGTTCAATGCTTTGTCCCGTTTTGGACTTGGATTGATAGACACACCGCTTAAGAAAAATGAAATGTTTGTGAATGGAATGCGACCAGAGTTCCATCGTGAAATGACCAATCATCTTATGGGTACGTTCACCAACATTATTAGCATGGCTTTGAGGTTTGAGGCTCTTGATATTAAGGAAGGAGTCCAGAAGGGTGTAGTACCAGCAATAAGTGCCAAGCCTTTATCAGTTATACCAGTTGAAGGAAAGCCAAACTTCAAGCGTAAGTTTAAGGGAAAGAAGCAGGGTGCAGGGAAGAAACCCGACGATGGCGCTCCAACACAGAAGAAGCAGACCAACTTGGCCAACATTCTTTGTTTCAATTGCAATAAGATGGGCCACTTTGCAAATCATTGCCCAATTGCCACATGTTTTAATTGCGGCCAGCCAGGACATATGAAGAATGAGTGCCCTTTTCCTAAAAAGGGATCTCAAGGACAGACTTTTACCATTGAAGAGATACCATCCACTTCTTCAGATCAAAAAGGGAAGCAAGTGTTGCAAGGTACATTATCCATCTATGATATTCCTGTAAGGGTGCTATTTGATACACGAGCTTCCCATAGTTTTATTTCTTATGATCTAATGGACAAACTAAACCTTAAATATGTTATCATAAGTAATCCTCTTTGTGTGTCAAACCCAATTGGAGGTCCCACAAATCTTGACACTGTGTGTCTAAATGTACCTATTTCTTATCGAAATCATCTCTTTCCTTTTGACTTGTTTGTCCTTGGGTTCATGGGTTTTGGAGTGTTGCTAGGAATGGATTGGTTATCTAAGTTTAAAGCTATCTTGGATTGTGGTAAAAGGCTCGTTAGAGTTAGTGATGCAGGAGATGTTGGTGTTGATATTAGTTGTGAAGAGCCTAAGAAGTTAATGAGCAGTTTTCTCTATTCACTCGAAGTGGCTAAAGCGGAGCTAGGAGATATGCCGGTTGTTCGAGATTTCATAGATATTTTTGGTGCAAGGTTTACCTCCTGACCGTTAAGTCGAGTTCCATATTGATTTGGTTTCGGGAACTAGACCTATTGTACAACCCTTACGAATGATGGCTCCAAAAGAGAAGAGGGAGTTAGAAAGGCTGACTTATTATTTGTTGCAGAAGGGCTTGATCCGATGTAGTACCTCGAGTTGGGGATCGCCAGTCGTCTTTGTTACAAAGGCGGACGGTTCTCTAAGGTTATGCGTAGACTATCGGGAGTTGAACAAAAGGACTATCAAGAATAAATTGAAAGTCTATATGAGTGGATCATATAGATTATATGCAAGTATAAACAGCTAACTATATAAAATAACTCTATAAACGATAGTAGCAAAGTAAATGAAAATAATCACACCGGTATTTTATACTGGTTCGGACCTCCCGTCCTACGTCCAGTCCCGAAGCTCCTCTTCGGAATTTCCATTCAACTAACCCTCGCTTAACCCGGAGGAACAGGTTTACAATAGCAGAGTTTCTTTGTCAAGAATGTGTTATGTAACACGGATGTTGACTATTGAGTACAAAAGTGCTTCCAATATATATCTATCTTGAGAATATCTGAATGAGGAGTTCTATATATATGGAAGGGTTGATTACAGGTATTTGATTGCTTATAGATCAGGAATAAATCAGAGTACAAGAGATAAGGGTGTAAGTAAGTCAGGTTGGTTCTTCTCTTGAATTCCTGATGTTATTTATAGTGATGAAGAGTTTTCTTGTATAGCAGCATCTGTTGTAATCTCTGTAAAGTCGCTTCTGATGGTGATGAAGAGTTGCGACAAAGAGAAGTGGATGTGTCTTTTCGAATGTGGCAGTTGAGCTTTGAAAATGCACAGTCGAGTCTCGAATCAGACGTTTGGAAAGTAACCTCAGACGTTTGGTCTTCATATCTGTTATAAGCCTGGGTACTTTTCAAACGTCTGACGTTGATAACCAGACGTCTGATTGCTTTTGAATTATGAACCAGAGGAATCATTCAGAAGTCTGGATAGTGCTCTCAGACATCTGAAAGTGTGCATGTTGCTTTATCTTGTGCATGTCCCATTTCTCTTCAACTTCTACTGATTTGACGTCTTTTGATTCTTCTCTTGAGTGTTGTTTTAGTCTCTTTGGTGATGTTACTCTATCAACTATCTGTAAATATAGATATATATGTACATTCGATTTCCATTGTATAGTTGTTATCATCGAAACCATAGAATTGATTTCCTAACAATCTCCCCCTTTTTGATGATGACAACTATTCAATGTACTTATATATATATTTCAAATCTCCCCCTGAATATGTGCTTAGTTTTGTTGATAAGATTATATATATATTTCTCCCCCTTTGACATTATCAAAAAGAATATATAAAAGATCACGTCAAAAAGAAATTTTCATTAAAGCTGGAGAGGAAGTACATACAAAGATTTTTACACAAAATACAAACAACTAAAAGACCTAAGTTCTATTGGTATTTTGGATTTGGATCGTCTTGTTTTGGTGAAGCTTGTTTTGGATATCCTTCCTTTGGTGAAGCTTGATTTGTATTATCTTCCTTTTGCTCATCTTTTGTAGAAGTGCTAGCTTTTAAGGGAGATGTCAAAGCTTCCTTTGAAGGTTCATCGTCAAAGAATTTGGAATGTTTCGAAGGAGGAGAGGGTACATGAGTAGGCCAATCGTCAGAAGGTGGTGAAGGACCATGAACTCGCTGTAGAACCTCTTTCAGAACTGATAGGACAGTGGAGAGAGACTCTTCGACTGTGGCTAGTCGTGTGGCAAATGAAGTTTCAAATTTGTCGATTCGCCTAGCCAAGTACTTTTGATTTTGAGATAGTATATGTTGATTTCTGAGTGTAAGATCTCGAATACTTTCATTAGGATCTGTTTCTAGTCGAGTCTCTATAACGTCTTCTTGTCCTGGATAATCAAATGGAGCGGGAGGAGGAGGAGTGATTTCTCTATGTTGTTCTGGCTGCTGAGATGAAACAGCAGATGGTTGAGGAGGATTTTCAGCTCTTCTAGATTGTCGATGATTCGTCCAATCTTCAAAAGACATGAATTCCGAAGGAGTTTCACGTAAATGCATCAAAGAAAAGAATTTTGTGGAAGCATATTTTGGTGAAATTTCTTCGAACGTTGAGAGATATGAAGGAATATTATGTGCACGAAGAAGTCTCATAATGTAGGTAGGATAGATAATCGATGGCCTTGATCGATTCAAAAATTGTTTGAGCTCGTCAAATATGAACTTCGCCCAATTTACCCTTGTTCCACTAAAAAGAGCATAAAGTGCTTTGTGCTCCATTTCCGTTATTTTCTCGTGACTCCCCATCCACGGAACAATTGTATTGATTATCATCCTTGTGAGCAATCGAGCTTTAGGACGCAAATATTTTGAAGCAAATTTGGGCATTTCGTCCTCCCATATTTGATGGGTGATGTTATTCCTTGGCTTAAAACGCATATCTGGGATATTGTGAAGATCTTCACCGGTGTCGGGGCATCCCAAGGTTCTTCCGATTAATCCCGGAGTTAAACGTATGGTATTTCCAAAAACACTTGACCACAACCAATTGTCCTCGTCTTCGGTATTCCAAACAGCAGTGCTATCTAGATTGGCGTAGAATAAGAAAATAGCAAGTTGATCTATCTGAACATCATTCGGTGTGAAAGAAATTAAAGTCTCCAATCCATCATTTTCGCAAAGTTCATCGAGGTCGTACATAGGAAACTTAAGTAAATTATAGAAAGTTCCTATATGAAGTTTTTTCTTTTGAATTTCTTGATCCCTTTTCATCGAATGGGTGCCTTGAGCATCCATCGTTCAATCTGCTCGTCTGAGCATACTTGAGGATTTGAAGATGTCGATTGTTGGTCTAGTTTGCGTTTTGGAGTTTTGATATTTTTTGTACGAGGAGGCATCTTGGTTTCGTTTGAAAATGTTTAGGGTTTGGTAATATAATTGGAAATCGGCAGAGATAAAATATGATATGAGGTTTGAAAAGTGAAAAACAACTGTCGTTATTTTGGGGTTATAATAACGGTCGATTGAATTCCAGACGTCTGAGTTTGAAAGTAGACGTCTGGTTTGCCCTAAAAATTATACAGAAAAAGCGAACAGACATCTGTTTGGTATATGTCAAACATCTGGTTTGGCAAAGTTTGAAAAATTTAGAGACTGTAAGACTAAGCAGACGTCTGGAGCTTAACACAGACGTCTGTTTTCTGTTTATTTGTGACACAGATAAGTCAGTCAGACATCTAGAAATTAGTTCAGACGTCTGAATTATTCTAAATGTGTTTTGGAGAAGGCAGAGCTTTATTCCAGACGTCTGGGGACTATATCAGACATCTGACATATGCACAGTGCTTAAAGTTGTGACATATATCAGTGAATCAGACGTCTAAAGACAATAGTCAGACGTCTGAAAGGATTAATTTTGTTAAAAAATAGTATAAAATTGATGGTTTTATTTATTTATCAATTGTTGACAATAAAAGTCTTTATTATTGGAAAATGTATAACAACTTACAAAATACATACAATAATTAATTTTGATTTTATTTATTTAGAAGGCGACGGTGTTTTCGGATTTCCTGAGTCATTATCCTTCCATGGTCTAAGTGAAGACCATATATTCCTTCGTTCGTGGGTCCGTGGGGAGCCAGAATATCGTCTTGGAGAAGGATCAGAAGAAGTGCGATACGAAGAAGATGGATCTAATGAACTACAAGGTTTTGGTAGTGGTTCAAGTACATCTTTCTTTCGAGACGAGCAAAACTTCATCGCCACTTGTTCCAGAAAACTAAGCCTTCGTGCTGTAACTTTCTGTTCAAAATAAAGTTCTCGTTGAAGATCCATCTGTTGTTTTTGGTAATGATGAATTTCATCAATTTTCTCCTTTGTATTAGGAGAAGCAAACAAGGATCTTTTCGTCTTTTTAGTCTCCGGAGTAAACCCCGTATGATACGAGGACCACCTGTTTGTCGGTTCTTGTGGTGTAGGAGTCGGAAGACGTTGTGGTGTATCTACTGCGCTGTCCGTCGATGGTGTGGAGACAGAGATAGATATATAGGAACTTCCAGAAGACATTATTTTTCTAAATTATAAGAATTTGATACTTTGTATATATTTGTGATATAACCATGTGTATTTATATATGCTGAAAGGGTTATTTATAGGAAAACTAATTTTCTAAAATTTTAATGGTTCAAAATTTCAATAATTTGTGGTAATGAAAAGGTGAACTAAATTTAGTTTTTAATTCAATTTATTTGAAAACCTTTATCATATAATTGACTAGTGCTTAACAAGTTGTGTTTTAGATTTTCTACTAGTGAAACATTAGTAATAGCAGGAGAGTTAGATATACCAGAGTTGATGACTTCTCCAATGCCTATGACAAATCCTTTTGAATTGTCCCCAAATGTTACCGTTCCACCATCGATGTATGTTATATTTGATAACATTTTTGAATTTCTAGTCATATGTTTGGAGCAACCGCTATCTAGTATCCATTTCTCCTTATTTTTTATTTTGGGTACCTCATCTTTTTGTGCCATAAAACACACATTAGCTTGTTCTCCGTCACTATCGCTATCACTTTCTGAAGATGAAGAATCAGAGTCATCCCACGTTACCTTGAAAGCTTTCTTCTTTTTGAGTTTTTCAAATTTGCTTTTCTTTTTATCATTGTTAAGTTTTGGGCAATCCTTTTTCATGTGTCCGTATTGATCACATTCATAGCACTTAATTTGAGATAGATTTGTTGAGATGGTTTTTCCTTCTTTTTGAAACTTGGTCATCTTTCTAAATTTCTTGAATCTATTATAGTTTTTGGCAATTAATATTATCTCATTTTCATCTAAATCTGAGTCATCATTCTTTATTGATGGAAATGCTATGTTCTTCGTCTCCGAATTTAATTCTTTACGTGCCTGCAAATTAGCTTCATAGGACATCAAATTTCCTATCAACTCTTCAACTTTGAGAGTGGAGAGATCATTAGCTTCTTCAATAGCTAATACCTTTCTTTCCCAATCAGGTGTTAAAGAATTGAGTATTCGAGAAACTAAATCAAAATCAGTAAACTTAACTCCTAATGCCATATATCATGTTGAATAGTTTGAAATCTAGAATACATGTCTACTATAGTTTCATTTTGTTTCATTTTAAATGATGAAAATTGATTTTGCAAAATTGGAATTTTAGTTTGTTTGACCTTTGTTGTACCTTCATGTGTAATTTGTAAGGTACGCAAAATATCAAATGCAGTGGTACATAACATGACACGTGAAAATTCATTTTTGTCAAGTGAGCAAAACAGAACATTCATATCTTTAGCATTATTTGATGCTAAGGTCTTTTGTGCATCGGTCCATGTGTTCATAGCAGTAGTTGGAGCTTCATATTTATCTTGAGTGGCTGACCAAATTTCTAAACCATTAGCTTCCATAAAAATTCTCATACGTGTAGACCAATATGAATAATTAGAGCCATTAAAAAGTGGGGGTCGTGCTGTGGATTGTCCTTCTTGAAAAATACTTGCCATATTAGAATGATTTAAAAAACGTGTTACTGTTCTTTTTAAATGAACCTCGCTCTGATACCAATTGAAAGTCTATATGAGTGGATCGTATAGATTATATGCAAGTATAAACAGCTAACTATATAAAATAACTCTATAAACGATAGTAGCAAAGTAAATGAAAATAATCACACCGGTATTTTATACTGGTTCGGACCTCCCGTCCTACGTCCAGTCCCGAAGCTCCTCTTCGGAATTTCCTTTCAACTAACCCTCGCTTAACCCGGAGGAACAGGTTTACAATAGCAGAGTTTCTTTGTCAAGAATGTGTTCTGTAACACGGATGTTGACTATTGAGTACAAAAGTGCTTCCAATATATATCTATCTTGAGAATATCTGAATGAGGAGTTCTATATATATGGAAGGGTTGATTACAGGTATTTGATTGCTTATAGATCAGGAATAAATCAGAGTACAAGAGATAAGAGTGTAAGTAAGTCAGGTTGGTTTTTCTCTTGAATTCCTGATGCTATTTATAGTGATGAAGAGTTTTCTTGTATAGCTGCATCTGTTGTAATCTCCGTAAAGTCGCTTCTGATGGTGATGAAGAGTTGCGACAAAGAGAAGTGGATGTGTCTTTTCGAATGTGGCAGTTGAGCTTTGAAAATGCACAGTCGAGTCTCGAATCAGACGTCTGGAAAGTAACCTCAGACGTCTGGTCTTCATATCTGTTATAAGCCTGGGTACTTTTCAGACGTCTGACGTTGATAACCAGACGTCTGATTGCTTTTGAATTATGAACCAGAGGAATCATTCAGATGTTTGGACAGTGCTCTCAGACGTCTGAAAGTGTGCATGTTGCTTTATCTTGTGCATGTCCCATTTCTCTTCAACTTCTACTGATTTGACGTCTTTTGATTCTTCTCTTGAGTGTTGTTTTACTCTCTTTGGTGATGTTACTCTATCAACTATCTGTAAATATAGATATATATGTACATTCGATTTCCATTGTATAGTTGTTATCATCGAAACCATAGAATTGATTTCCTAACATAAATATCATTTGTCAAGGATCGACGATATGTTTGACCAACTCCACGGTGCTGGGATATTTTCTCAATTAGATCTTGCCACCGGTTTCCCCCAATTAAGAGTCGTAGAGGAGAGTGTTCCCTTAACAGCTTTTTGAACTCTTGAAAATTTCTACGAGTGGTTAGTTATGCCATTCGGATTGACTAACGCACCCGCTTATCTTGTGGACTTAATGAATCGAGTATTTCGAGACATTCTTAATAAATTTGTTCTCGTCTTTATTGATGACATTCTTATCTATTCCAAGACAGAGGAGGAACACAAATATCATCTCCGTGTCGTACTCGATACCTTAAGAAGCCATGTGTTGAAGGCTAAGTTTTCCAAGTGCCATTTTTGGAAATCCGAAGTTAGGTTTCTAGGGCATGTTATTTCGGGAGAAGGCATATCTGTGGACCCAGCTAAAGTTGTGGCGGTTCAAGACTGGAAGAGGCCCGAAAGTGTGACGAAAGTTAGAAGTTTCTTGGGATTAGCTAGTTTTTACCGTAGGTTTATCAAGGACTTCTCGAAGATTGCTTCTCATCTGACGAAGTTAACAAAGAAAGATGTTAAGTTCATTTGGACTTCTAAGTGTGATCAAGCATTCAACGAATTGAAAGAGAAGTTGACTAGCGCTTCTGTATTAACCATTCCAAATGGGAGCGAAGGTTTAACCGTGTATACAGATGCTTGTGGAACCGGATTGGGAGCAGTTCTGATGTAGCACGGGAAAGTTATTGCCTATGCGAGTCGACAGCTAAAGCTGCATGAGAAAAATTATGCTACACACGATTTGGAGCTTTTAGCTGTTGTCTTCGCACTAAAGATGTGGAGGCATTATCTTTTGGGTGAAAGGTTCGAGTTATACATGGACCACAAATCCTTAAAATACCTTTTTACCCAGAAAGATTTGAATTTGAGGCAGTAGAGATGGCTGGAGTTTCTCGCCTCTTATAACCTAGTGGTTCTTTATACCCCTGGAAAAGCAAATGTTGTTGCTGATGCATTGAGTAGGAATGTAGCAACGGTTGCAAATTTAGAAATTAAGCCAGTATTGTTAGAGAGAATTGCATCCAGTCAAGATGCAGATCCTATTTTAGCTTGACTTAAGAAGGTGTTGTTTCTAGCTTTGAGATTGATCTTCAGGGCATATTGAAAATGAATGGGCGTATTTGTGTTCCAAACTTTGATGGACTTAGGCAAGAAGTATTAGCCGAATGCCACCATTCAAAATTATCTTTTCATCCAGGAGTGACCAAGATGTTCAAAGATATGAAGAGGGTATTCTGGTGGAAGGGGATGAAGCGAGATATTTCAATCTTTGTGAGTCGTTGTGCAAATTGCCAGCAGATTAAGAGTGACCAGCAAAAGGCAGCTGGATTGCTTCAGCCACTTGAGATCCCAAAGTGGAAGTGGGAGCGGATCTCTATGGACTTTATTGATGGGCTTCCTAGGTCAAGAAGAGGTAACGATGGCATTTGGGTTATAGTCGATCGAATAACCAAGAGTGGCCATTTCATTCCTGTTAAGCTGACTAGGACTGCTACGAGTCTGGCGAGTTTGTATGTGAAGGAGATTGTGAGACTCCATGGGATTTCTCGTAGTATTGTAAGTGACCGAGACCCGATATTCACTAGTAGGTTCTGGGAGGGACTGCAGACTGCTTTAGGGACTGAGCTAAGTCTAAGTACAGCTTACCATCCCCCAAACAGATGGGCAGACAAAGAGAATGAATCAGATATTGGAAGATTTATTACGAGCATGCATTCTAGACTTCGGGGGTTCTTGGGATTTACCCTTAGTTGAATTCACTTATAACAACAGCTATCAAGCAAGCATTGGTATGGTCCCTTTCGAAGCTCTTTATGGTCGTCCATGTCGTTCTCCTTCGTGTTGGGTTGAATCTGGAGACAGACTTGTTCTTGGACCCGACATAATCTTAGAAGCCAATGAGAAGGTAGCTAATATTAGAAGAAAGATGAAGGAAGCGCAAGATCGGCAAAAGTGTTATGCAGATCAAAGGCGTAGGGATCTAGAGTTCTTAGTCGGGGACTTGGTATTTGTAAAAGTCTCTCCTCTGAGAAGTGTCGTGAGGTTTGGGAAGACAGGGAAGTTAGCCCCTCGATATATTGGCCATTTAACCATACTGGACCGGATTGGTAAACTTTCATATAAAATGGAGTTACCAGATTGACTATCAGATGTGCACAACGTATTTCATGTATCTCATTTATGTAAGTATGCACACGACCCCTCGATGATAGCAGAACCGGGACAACAAGTTGATTTGGAGGTTCAGCCTAACCTAACCATTCTTAGGCGGCCTATTCGTATTGTCGCTCGAGATATAAAGCGATTAAGGAAGAAGGTTGTGAATCTTGTTAAGGTTCAGTGGAGTGGAGATGTTAGAGATTGTACTTGGGAAACTGAGGACTATATTAGGGATTCTAATCCCGAGTTGAAGTAGTTGTTGTTTGTATTTTGTTCTTTCTTTTTAGTGTACTCACCAGTGATGTTGAGGTCACTTTCCTTGTATCTTTGTGTGGTATATATGATATCATTTGGGTTTCTTTGATATTTAGAGTTTATCCGATTAATTTCGAGGATGGAATTTCCTTTAAGGAGGGGAGGATGTAACGACCCATAATTTAATCACTTTGAACTTGAATAGTTAATATGTTTTTAAATGATTAAATAATGGATTTTATATCTAGAATACAAATTTAGATAAAATGTCTCGAATGGATTTTTTAAACTGATGCAAAATGTTAGTTTAAAGATGGTCAAGTTATAAGGCGGTTAGGGGTATCAATTTATTTAAGAATAAGTTTTCCTAATAAAAGAAGAAAGAATTATTAACCCCGCCTAATAAAACAGAATAGTATAATTACTTGCCTAATAAAACAAAATAGCATAATGATTATTATATTCCATACGGATGGTTTCCATTGGACCAAAATCTGGTCGAATCAGGTTATGCCATGCGGATGGTTGCCATTGGACCAAAATCTGGTCGAATCAGGTTATGCCATAGTTGATAAGGAGGATTTCTATTGGACCAAAATGTGGTCGAATCAAATTAAGCCATCAAGATGTTTTCTATTGGACCAAAATGTGGTCGAATCAAATTAGGTCATAAGGCTGGTTTCTATTGGACCAAAATCTGGTCGAATTTGGTAAGGCTATAGGAAATGACTAAAGTACCATTCTCTTCACCTATAAATAGCCAACTCCATATCTCATTTTAATTCATTCACAAACTAAAGAAAAGAACTAAAATTCATTATAAAAGGTGAAGTATTCCAAGTCTCCATCAAAGCAAATAGGATGTGAGTATATTCCTTGTTTTCATAGTTTAGTGGGTATAACTTATTCTGTGAGTATTATTTAATTATTTTACAGTGAGTGTAATCTTAATCTCGTTCCTTTTGCTCATTCACATTTTAATAAATGTTGTGTTAACCATTAATTGTAAATTGTTAATAATAATGAGTCTGTTATTATTCTTGTTATTATTCTTGTTTTGTTGTTTGATTTATGCTCGACCAGTTTATGAGCAATAACTTTGATGTTTAGTTAAAGGGAACTTACACCACCTTTTAACTTAGGATTGACATTTAGTGACTTTTTGGTTAAAAGGAAATAATACCCCTTTTAGCTATCTCATTTGATTAAGATGGAGCTTCACCCTTCTTGGTCGTATTCTCCTTTAAAGATGATGGGTTTAAGTTATGATTTGAATGGAAGTTTTGAATCTTTGTTTAAAGTATTTTAAAGGAGCTTAAAAATTTATCTAATGATTTAAATGGGTTATTTATGGAAAGTAAGTAGTCCTATACTTGGCACTAAAAGCCAATGAGTAGATTGATCCTCTATTTGTGAGATTTGGAACCGAAGTGTCTAGGCAAGGCTAGTAGCAACCACTGCCCTGACTTACCTGGCTTTGTTTTTGGGCGAGGGGTAGAGTAAGTCGAGAATATCAGAAACGTGACAAGTGTAGGAGATTTGATTTCCATAAATGATATTTATAATTATAATGGAAAACATTCACATTTCTTATAGACAATTGTTTTTGACCCATCTAAGTATGCTTTGAAATATAAAATCCTCCCAAATGTTTTGTGAATATACTTATACCGATGAGATAAGTATATGGATATTTTCCAAGCATTGAAAAAGTATAAGATTTAATTTCCATATACGATCGTTTTGTTATCCCCGATAGTTGATATCTTGACTATCAATTTCGATACCCTTCTTCCTTTTGTTTTTGTTTCGTCAATCTAAGACGATTTGTTGCTCATTTAGAGCATTGATATCCTTTATCGAAAATGACTAAATAAAGAGCGAGTGGGGGCCAAGCTATGTGGGGTTGCTCCCATTAGGGTATTTTCACATCTACTCTAGATTGGTTTCGGTTGTATGCGCACGGAGATGTGAAATACTCGGATACTTGGTAAGGTTGGCGGGGTCCGGGTTGGAGGTTTCCGAGAGCCATCGTAGTTCTCAAGTATATTTTCTAGAGGTATACTTTCGATAAGCGGGGCGCACCCTCCTAGTCATTGTTGGAAAAATTCCTTTTCCTTATTTTTGATTCAAATCTTTGGATTGATTCTTTCTTAATTGTATTGGGAAGCGTCTTGCGCTCTTCGCGGTGTTTAATTATTTGTGTCCATTCTTTTATGCTTGGATGTTGTCCTTGTGAGGGGAAACTCATTCTGCATTTTTGCGACGTGGTCTCACAGGTTATTTTGTGTGGTCTATATTTTTTTTTGGAGTTTACTCATGCCGGACTTATTGTCTGACCTGAATTGTTTTTTTTTTCCTTAACTCTCGGGTACTCATTTATATTTGAGTGTCCGAAAATGACATGTTTCATTGGGCTCTTTTGAAGATGGTGGACGAGCAGGAGGCTCCTTGTCTATCTAGTTATTTATTTCCGCTGTTATGAGATGTTAGATCTATATATGTATATTTAAAGGCAGATTGTTTTAACTACCTAGACTGATAGTAGTTCTTTTGTTGTAACTCTGATAACTCCATGTTGGGAGTAACCTTATGTATTGTGTTATTTTATGTTATATATTTAACCGTTCCGTTGTGAAGATTATTGTTCTGTTCTTATATTTTACCCCATGACAACTCGTCTTTCAGATACTTGGGCAACAGCACATGAATACCATGGATGTATTAAGTGTCGTTCTCGGGGGTCAGAAAGGTGAGTCGTCACATGTGCGCGAATAATAATTTGGACTTGAAATAGGCAGCATCCCTCATTTCATCTCTTTCTCTTCATATCACCCAACCAAACCAAACCCCATCCAATTTCAACTCCAATTTTTGATTTCAAATACAAATCAAAATAACATATAGTTTGAGACGTCTCTTTCGTTGTAAGATAAAACAACTAATCCTGGTTAATTTTTAAAGTTTGTTAAAAAAAAATTTGGTTAAATTTTATATGTTATTATCGTTTAATTTATTATGATGTTAGACATGGATGATTGGAAGATTGACGATGAAACGTTGATGAATTTGAAGCGCAGAGAGGTATTGGGAAGGAGAGTCACATTGATATGGATGTTGATTATATTCCGAAAACACAATTTAATCCAATACGACATAAATTTCATTCTGAAACATTAACCTTAGAGGCTCATTTACGCGAAGTTATAGCAAACCAAAGACCAGGTAAAAAAATTTGCGTTGGTTAGGATACAATTGAGCGTCCACACACTATTCCTCCTGCTATGCCAATCGAGCAACGGAGTGGGCAGTTGTTGTTTATAGGAGTGAAACTAATGCAAGGCGTAGATTTAGGGATGTAGTTCATATAATGATCACAAAAGAAAACCTGGTAAAGTTGAATAATGTAATTATATCGACTGGATTGATCCACCAATGTGTGCTAGGAGTGTTTAATATGCCCTTGAAATGCAAGAAGAAGTAAGATGTTTGGAAAAGCTGAATCGTGAACTAAGGGGAAATAGTTGGTTCGAGCCAACATTTTGCCCCAATCTTCAATGTTGGAGGAGAGCATCGGATAAAAAGTGAAGTGTTGTTGAATATATGTAGTGTTGGTTGTTGTACTTTATTTACTTATTTGATAGTTATCGATCGAATTATCATGTAACATCGTCACTTGTTTTTTGTTTGATTTAATGTAGTATTTGAATTTCTATATTGTTTATTGAGGTTATGTAATATGTAACATGTATCAGTTAATCACTTGGATAAAAAGTCAAGTGATGTTGGTTTGAAATGTAATGATGAACTCTAGTCGTGATTATTTAGGTGAATATATTGGTTATATTGTTATCTTGGTTATGTGTTGTTATTGGTTATATTGGCGATACAGGGTGTTATATTGGTGATATATGGTGGTAGATATGGTGTTAGTTTTAACTTTGTTTCGAATGCTCAAATATAATGGTGATATATGGTGGCAGATATGGTGTTAGATTGGTAGATAATGCGCAGAACTAGATATGGTGGTAGATATGGTTTTGAATGCTCTCTGTTACAAACTGTATGTGATGTAGCTTGCGCATTTGTGAAATGCGCAAGTAATATTTGAAAAAAATTACTTGTGCATTTCATAAATGCTAATATTTGAAAAAAATTACTTGCGCATTTCATAAATGCGTATATTTGTAACTTGTATTTGCGCATTTATGGAATGTGCAAATACGATTCCGAGCTTGAAATGAACAACAGCCACTTTCCTCTCCCATTTCACTTCTACTCTTTCCATTTCACCAAAACCTTATATATTCCTCCCCAAATTCTTATACCATTCTAAATTTTCCTAAGAAATCTTGATTTTCTTGCTTTTGGTTGAAGATTGCCTAAGAAACATCATCTTCTTTGAAAATAAATGTATTAATTTAGTAAATTTTGATTTAGGGTTTTGTCACAAAATCAAGATTTTAAATGTAGTGGTTTAATTGTTTTTATAAATAATATCAATGGTTCCAACCATATTTTACCATGATGGAGAATTGTTGGTTGATGGAGACGGTAAACCTAGGTATGTTGGTGGAAAATGGAAAAGATAGAAAATTAGAAGGTATTGTAGTTTTATAGAGCTTAACAACGTACATTTGAAGTGCCAAAAGTCAATCCGCTCGAGTATGATTTAAAATTAGTGGTGAAATGGGTTAGAGATGTTGATTCATCCGCTATGAATTCTACATTTTCGGTTGTAACGAGAGTGATAGAAATTTTTGTTACGAAAGCAGAATATGTTAATGTGGTAGAAACACATCGGTCCGCAATTTTAATCGAAGAGCCCATACCTTCTACACAGTTTCAAGAAACACAATGGTCGACAAATTCTTCTTATATGCCAACTCATCATGGCGAGGAGTTTACAAATTTATTACATAGGTATAGCGGAATGGTTGGAGTATCATCTAGTCAAGCACAACATATGGATCGTATATCCAATTCAATCTCAAACAGTCGCAAAGTGAGTAATACTTTACCATAGTATTTTCACTTTGAATTATCTTGATACACTTTACTCTTATCTTTATTTTTTGTACTTGTAGTTTCCAAATGAATCCAGCGAAAGAAGCATTCATTGGTCATGCTGACGACGACGATACTTCCCTTAATTAAATCTGAAACTAATATAACTGCAAGAACAGTTCAGGAGATAATATTGAATACGTTTCGTAAAAAGTAAGTTATTCTCGAGCTTGGCATGGACTATATAAAGCGGTTAGAATAATTTATGGAGGTTTGGAATCGTCATATGCAGAATTGCCAAAATATGTTAGAGCTGTGCAAAGCAGCAACCCTTGAACCGTATATATGGTATTCCCAGTCGTGTTGTTTTTTATGGTGCTTTTGGGCTTTCTGACCTTCAATCAATGGTTTCATACACCGTCGTCCTATACTTTCTATTGGTGGCACTCATTTATATGGAAAGTATCTTGATACGTTACTTGTAGCTACTGGTGTAGACGCAAATCAAGGTCCTTTTCCGTTAGCCTTTGCTATTTTGTAGACAGGGTTTTGAAAAGCGTGAAGTTGGTTTATTCTTTGCATAAGGAATTGTATTCCTTCTGTACGTAACCGATGTACTACATTTATCTTGGATTGTATGAAAGGAATTCCACATGCGCTCAGAGAAGGTTGGCCAATCGAACATCATCATCGCTATTGTATTCGACATATTAAATCAAATTTTAAAAAGCTGGATTTGGTTTGGATGAGCTTCAGAATTTGCTACATGCATGTGATACGGCGTCCGAAGTTGTAAAATATAATGAACTTAGAAAACAGTTGAAGACTATAATCCATAAGATGATGCATGGATTGAAATTTTTTTGAAGTATCAGGAATCAAGTTAGACTCTTTGTTATGATGGTAGCGTAAGTTTCAATATGATAGCAATGGATGTTAAAGAAAGCTTTAACGGTATGCTAAAAGGAATAAGGAATTTACCTATTAGATCATTGGTTGCACGAACTTTTCATCATTTAAACAATTACTTTTATAAACTTCGAACTCAAGGAAAAGAATGGACGTCCCATTTGACACCTAAATGGGATGCATTAGTAAAAAGTAGAACGGAAGAATCAAGAATTTCTCTTTAGAGAGAGATATAACATAACATAGTGATAAGTGAAAGATGTTCATATGCTTGCTTATACAGTGAATATCGATAAAATGTCACCAAGTGTTCATTCACATGCCAACTTTAGATTATTTTCGATGCTCCCATATTATTAGTAGCATGTTCACGTGGCTCAGGTGGTGCGAACAAAGCATATTTTGACTTAGTCTCAACGTGGTATACAATGGCTAAGTATACTGCTA
The DNA here is from genome assembly GCA_030737815.1 of Allium fistulosum. NCBI lineage: Eukaryota > Viridiplantae > Streptophyta > Magnoliopsida > Asparagales > Amaryllidaceae > Allium > Allium fistulosum. Next base: position 582,521,514 of record CM060906.1, on the reverse strand, counting down.
CTTATGCTCTTTTATTCCATACTGTACCCGATAGTCGTCGTTGGGATGTCTACGAAGGTCCTACTATACATCTACCACTGATGCGTAGAAATTGTGGACGTCCACGGTCAGCTCGAATTAAAGGTTGCGTGGACCCTCCATTATCATTCGGGTAGAATAGATGTAGCAAACGTGGTACATTAGGGCATAAGAAGAAATCTTGTACTCATTGAGTTGTTTCCTATGTATGAATTGATGAACTCTAGACTTGTTTCCTATATATACATTGTTGAATTCTAGACTTATAGTCTATGTATGAATTAATGAACTCTAGACTTGTTTTCTGTTTTGATGTTGGTTATGTTGTGATATGGTAATGTTGTGATGTTGCTTATATTGACGAGGTTACCTATTATATTGGTTGTATTGGTGATATAGAGTGTTCTGTTGGTGTTATATGGTGTAGTAGCAGGTTTCTGTTTTTTGAGTGCTTGAAAACATACTTATGGATTTTTGAAATGTGCAAGCATTTTTTTAGTATAGCTCGTACATTTTTGAAATGCGCAAGCTTTATTCGAAAATAAGGCTTGGCATTTCAAAAATGCGCAAATATGTTTTCAAACACTCAAAAAATAGAAAACTGCTACTCCATATCAAGACCATATACCCTATATCAACACTAATATATCCGTTAACAAGCAATCTTGTCAACACCCCAAAGTGAAATTAGAAGAGTGAATAGCCCCTTCGAAACCACCTTTCAAATTGGTTGAAGTAATTTAAGATTCCTTCGAAACTACCTTTTGAATAGGTTGGGGTAATCTAAGGTTGTGACCTAATGGGATCTAAAAGGTTTTGGTTGATTCGAAAGGATCCTACTCTTTCAAAAGGTACCCCTTCGATACGCATTGGTGCATGTACTCCATTGCCGTAATCATAAATAAGCAGTGAATCAGAATCTATATATTCCAAAAGTACCATGTATTTGCTTTATTAATAATTTTCCCAAATACAAAGCCTTAAGTTTTACAAGAAAGTAATATCCCTAATTTTATTTAGGAATTAGGGTGTATAAACTCAATAAGAGAACAAGTATAGAATGAATGAATTTGAATCCTCCAAAACAATACCCCTTGGGTCGTATTTATAGACGCAGGTTGGACCTTTCTACATCAGTCCTTTCGTCTTAGTCGAAAGGGTGCCTTGATGACCTTTTGCTGCTGTTGAATTCAGAGCCCTTCTTTAAAATTGTTTTCGAATGGGACCTGGGTGCTTTCGACTCCATCGGAAGGTATAAGAGCGACGCTTATCTTTTTGAAGTGTTGGTTAAGCAGGAAAAGATCATCATACATGTTTCGAAAGGTACACATCCAATGCTTGTAAAAGGTGATGATGCTTTCTTTGTTTAAGATTTTGAAACACTTAAATCTTCCTTCCATCATTAGGTATCAAATCAGTTTCACTCCATTAATATGCATTTTGGTGGCTTTCGACATTGCAGATAGGGTATTTCCTTGGTTTCGAAAGGGTTGTAGCCTAGAAGAAGGCTTCATGGACTTCTTTATTGTTGTGAAGATCGGGGGCCAACATGATATGTTGCTATCTGAATGAATGAGGAAGGGCATTTGGATGGTTTTGAAAGGATTTAATGGTAGTCGATGGATCATTGCGAAAGATCAATTGTAATGGAGGAAGCTTCGTGGTGGTCAGAAGATGGTCGCGAAATGTAACTTTCAAAAGTAACCCCCTTTGATTAATGCGGAACCTTTCTTTGATGCCTTCGAAAGGCATTTTTAACACATGTGAAACCCTTAATGCATGTGGAACCATCTGTTTTGGCAGGGATCAACTAAAGTAGAAGGGTAGCTTTGTCCCCTTTCGACCTCTTCGGAAGCTTATAGTTCATATAACATTTGCAGAAGCATCCATTTGACTCTTTCAGAAGGGTGTAGCGTTTCAACAATGTATATTTTCAAATTGATGTTACGTGGATAGCTGCACTTATATTATAATAGAGTAAAATCTATGGGTATCAGTGTTGTCGAAGGGTATGTCTAGGTGCATATATGCCATAAAATGGGTGACATTGACATTGGTTTCGACACTGTCGAAAGCTTATTGGTTCACATATTTTTAATTAACTTTGACCCCCTTTCGAAGGCACGGAACCAAACACTACGGTGGGTATTTGAGCTGTTGTAACACTACAAGAAAAACCATTTACGGTTGCAAAAAACGGTGGCGTTTTATCATAAATGCAACCAAATTTTTTTTTCCCAAAATATGTTTCGTGGCTAAATTTTTTTTGTTTCCGCTCCTTAGAAAACTTTTTCCGCCTAGCCAAAAATAAACGTGACCAGTCATTATTTTCCATCTCACGTATACTTAGAAAAATCTCTCCCCATTTCGATCTACTTCTGTAGAAATTTTTTTTCCCTTTTCAATCCTCGCGGCAGCCAGCAATTGCTCAAATTTCATCAATTGAAGATCAAGTTCCCCTTTTCATCGTCCACTCTGTCCTTACTCAACGTCCTCGCGGCATTACTCAACATCCTCGCGGCAGCCAGCAATCGCTTAGGTATATTTAGGTACGAATCGTCTAAATTGATTTTGTGATTCTATTTTGATTTATCCCTAATTTGCATGCATCGTATATTCGAATTTCTGCCTAATTTCTAACTGAAATTGTTGATTCAACCCTAATAACGAAGATCTTTTATTCAACCCTAGTTTACACCTTTATATATTTATGTTTTTTTATTAAATGAATAAAAGCTTGGCTATGTGCAGGGTTAAACTGTGTAATTGTTTTACCGTTTTAACCAAAGTACAAATTTTGTACACCAAGTACGAATAATCACAAATTGAATTATGGAAGATATTGAATATCAACATGTCTGGACATGGAGAGTCTGGCTATACCCATGATTTTGTCAAAATTATCTGTAATACTAGACTCCAATTTAGAAAATTAGAACAATAGTGAATTGCAAAGTAATACATAATCTTTGGCTTCATATGTTAAGACTTTGAGAGAGACATGATAGTTGAGTAAGTTTAATTAAAGGAGTTGCATGATCCATACGTTTACCAATCTGTTAATGTGCAATTAATATAACTTACATCACAGAGAAAGTCATCAATAAGTGTCTTCATCATGTCTTTTGTCCTATAATTAAAAAAACCAGGTAAACGGCAAATGGCAAGTGGTTTTGCATGAAACCTGGAAGTAGTCGGCAAATATAAATCAAAAACAGGGATGCATGTTGCATCTGTTTATATGATGTAAGGTTTTACATAGATTCCATATGGGTCACTTTAGGTGTTACGGCCTGCATGACTTCAAGCAATGCCTTCTAAGCAAAAAATCAGTTTCTTTCTTTTATCTATAGTTGCAATTATTTAATGCATATGTAATCAAGTCTGTTATCCGGAAAGTAACCATCTGATCACACTCCTCATCTTTGTCACTTTCAACTAGTTTCCATTTAGCTGACTTTTATAATTTTGCATCAAGGACGTAGTAGTTTTACATAAGTCAGATTTAGTAGTTTCAGAGCTTGAAAAATTGTTTGTTTTATTAGTCATATTGTTTGTCTTCCAATATAAATTTAATTGATTTAGACTCTTTATATATTTTATGGCCTGTGTAATAAATTTTATGGCCTATGTAATAAATTTTAAGTCTCATTTTTCTAGCCATGGTGTAGATCAATTTTATGGCCTGTGTAATAAAATTCTATGCTATAGCACCGCGTTGTTTTGACCATAACCTTCAAACCATTTATAGCCTGTGTAATAGGAATTAAAAAATGCTTATTTGATAGCACCAGAAATATACGTAACCAGCTTTACAACTGTTCCTAAAGCAGCAAAAAACCTATTACCATGTTTTAAAATATCGAATTTGTTAGAAGTTACACTTCAAAATACCATATTCTTTCGGTGTTATTATACTGAATGAACTGATTTTTCAGTAAAACCTACATGTATGAAATCACTTACACTTGTTCATAATTTATTAACAAAAATTCATTGAAACGTCATTGAACAAAGTTTTATTTGGCTAATCTTTAGAATGATTGGGTGGCCCGATATTAAGAAGTACTATTAACGTAGTAACTTATTTTTTTTAAAATTAGTATCAGACATAGGAAGAGGAGGTGTCACCAATTTCTACGTCAAAGATTGGGAACTTATTTGCCTTCATATGTCGACGATGGAAAAAGATTGGGTTTTTTTAAACAGGTGATAAAACAATGCTTAACTTAATATGTATTTTGAGAATTAGAACATGTAATATAATATTAAAACTCAATTTCTTTTTTATGTTTTTAACTTTTTTCATAGAACTAGCATAGAGTACCGACAAGGAGCAATGAATTTCGTGCATGCTGCAAAGAGGAATGTAAGAAGTGTAGGAAAAAATTTATGCCCTTGCAAAGATTGTCGGAATCTTAGTCGTCATGATGATCACATCATCGTTGAACATTTAATTATTGGAGGAATGGATCCTAAATACATACACGGTGTATGGTTTAACCACGGCGAACAGATAATTGAAGAGAAGAAAACAAATACGTTTGATGTATATGATTTATTCAAGATGATTCACTATGAAGATGAAGATTTTTTGAATGATGATTCTTTTCATGATGATAAAGATAATGTTGATTCTAATAAAGAGGATGAGTTACTCAAGAACTTGGAAGATGCAGAAACTCCATTATATCATGGTTGCATAGATCACACAAAATTATCTGCCATCACCGTCTTGTTTAATCTTAAATGTGAGACTGGCTTGTCTGATAGTGGGTTTGATAAGCTTTTAACCGTGCAACATTTATTTTTGCCGAAGAATAACGTGCTTCCCAAAACCTTATATGAAGTAAAGAAATTTCTTAGAACATTCGACATGGGTTTTGAAAAGATACATGCTTGTGAGAATGACTGTTGCCTTTTTAGAAAAGAATACAAAGATTTTGATATTTGTCCAAAACGTGGTTCTTCGAGATGGAAGAAAAATCAAGATACTAAAGAGGTTATAAAAGGTATTCTAGTTAAAGTGTTGAGATACTTTCCAATAATTCCGAGATTTAAAAGAATGTATAGATCTCAAAAGATGGCAACATATTTAAGATGGCATATAAAAAATACAAGCAAAGATGGAAAAATGCGTCATCCCGTGGATTCTATGACATGGAAAATGGTGGATGAAAAGTATACATCTTTTTCATCCGATCCACGCAATCTTAGGCTTGGTCTTGCTACAGACGGATTCAATCCATTTTCCATGTTGAGTTCGAAATATAGTTGCTGGCCGGTAATGCTTGTGACATACAATCTTTCGCCTACGTTGTGTATGAAGAAAGAAAATATTATGTTATCTTTACTTATTCCAGGCCCAATGCAACCCGGAAATGATATTGATGTATATTTGGCGCCTTTGGTGGAAGCCTTGCATCATTTGTGGTGTAATGGAGTTAATGCTTACGATGCATTTAGTAAAACTTTGTTTAAATTGAATGCAATTTTGCTATGGAAGATTAATGATTTTCCGGCTTATGGAAATCTTGCTGGATGTCATATGAAGGGGAAAAAGGTTGCCCATTATGTGGTGTCAATACCCATTCTCGTTGGTTTAATCACAGTCGAAAGAGCATCTACATGGGTCATAGAAGATTTCTACCTACTTCAGATTCACGGAGGAAACAAAAGGCATTTTTTGATAACACCATAGAAAAAGGTAGTGCTCCTAGAATTCTAACTGGGAGAAACATTTATGCATTGTTGAAGGATTATCCAAATGATTTTGGAAAAGAAAAAGAAGAGAAAAGTAAGAAGAGAAAGTGTGCTTATGATACAGAATATGAGTATGATAATATTAAAAATTCTACAGAATTGGAGCTATCAAGATGGAAGAAAAGATCGATTTTCTTTGATTTGCCATATTGGAAGGTTAGTAGTTAATTTATTTATTTTTCATTGTTTTAACATAAGAAAAACCGAATAATGCGTTATAGTTTTGGTTTTCGCAGGAACTTCCATTACGTCACAATATAGAAGTAATGCATGTGGAGAAAAATATCGGTGAAAGCCTATTGGGCACGATGTTGCATGGTAATAAATCAAAAGATGGAACCAACTGTAGAAAGGATTTAGAGGATTGGGGAATTCGAAATGAGCTTTATGCACAACCTCGTGGGAATAAAATATATCTTCCACCGGCTCCATACATGTCAAATTCCGAGAGAAAAATATTTTGCAAAAGATTGTACGATTTCAAAGGACCAGATGGCTACTGTTCAAATTTAAAGAATCATATTACATTGCATGATTGCAAAATTAGCGGACTGAAGTCACATGATTACCATGTATTAATGCAACAGTTATTGCCAGTAGCATCGAGAGGATTAATGGCAAAGAAGGCAAGAAAAGCAATAATTCGCTTATGTTCTTTTTTCAACAAACTATGCCAACGTGTTATTGATAGAGAGAAGGTAGAACAAATCAATGTTGAGATTATTGAAGTTTTATGCGAACTTGAAATTTTTTTTCCACCATCTTTTTTTGATATAATGGTACATTTGTTCATTCATCTTGGAAAAGAAGCACTAATGTGTGGACCGGTTCATTTTCATTGGATGTACCCATTCGAACGATATATGAAGACACTTAAAGATTATGTAAGAAACTATGCACGACTAGAGGGATGTATTGCAGAATCCTATCTTGTAGAAGAATCCATGATGTTTTTCAATGAATTTTTGAAAAAATCTGGACATATAGAGGAGAAAGAAGCTCGAAATGAAGATTATGAAAGCAATGTAATACCTAAGGGACGTCCGATTTCAATGTCCAAGACAGTTACATTTTCAGCTAATGAGAAAGAAATGGCTCATTTAGCCGTGTTAATGAATATGAATGTGGTGGAACCATTTATAGAGTAAGTTTATGTTACATTGTTTTAATCATTTTGATGTGTTCGTAATACTATTTATAACTTATAATCACTTGTTTTATACTAGTTTGCATTTGGAGGAATTAGAAAATTCAGACTAGCGCATGAGAAAAAATGCGACCTTACTTTGGGACACACATACAAAAAAAATTGCCGATTGGATTAAAAGGAAGGTTAGTTAGATTCCAAATATATTCTCATTTGAGTACTAATATTACTCTAAAATATTCATGCTAAATGGAATTTGTTGTAGATACCTATTGCCTCCAAGGATCATGATGACATGTTAAGATGGATTGCTTTGGGTCCGAAGAATGATGCCTTGTCTTATAAAGGATATGTTATCAATGATCAACGTTTTCATATAAAAGATGTAGGGAGCGAAACTCAGAATTGCAGGGTGACCTTTGATGCGACTACTATGTGTAGAGCAAGTGCAAAAGATATGTCCCAAGTGGTTGATGTGGTCACTTATTACGGAATATTGACAGATATAATTTTATTAGATTATCATTTGTTTTATATTCCAATTTTTAAGTGTCGTTGGGTGTATAAAGGAAATGGAGTAAAAGTTGATGATGATGGGTTCACTCTTTTTAATTTACATCAAACATAGTTTGCAAGAGATCCATACATACTTGCATCTCAAGCAAGACAAGTATTTTATTCAAGAGAAAATGATGATTCTAATTGGTATGTTGTAATGAAAGCACCATCAAGAAGTTTTAATGATTTAGAGACACATGATTGCATCGAGGAAGATATCCAAGCCGTGGAAGATTATGAAATAACCGAAATGGATGATGAAGATGTTAGCTATGTTAGGGAGGATTGCGAAGGCATAATTGAGTAGATTATATATTCACCTACTAAGTCAGATCCATACATTAGACTAATGCATTAGTCATAGTTGTAGACTCATTTTACTCTCTGAATGTCTCTATTTTTATTTTGCAAGTTGTGTTACTCATTTTGTAATTATTAAATTCACTATCAAAACTTGTTTTAGTAAGGAATGAAAGCATGGATTCAAACTTTATTGTCTTATTACTCATTTTGTTGGATTCATATAATTTATTCATTGAATTAGAGTAGCAAACAATTCCAGTTCATTTGCGGTTCTAATTACTGTAATATTATGATTTCAATTTGTTAATGAAATAAATTCATATCCACTATGAACCAACCAGTTTTAAATTTTGATTGTTATTTGTACGAAGCATGAATATGTGACACAATAAACTACCATCTCAGGCAATCTTGGCCTAGTTCATTGTCTGTTATGTATTTGTAATGGAATAACCCATAACTATTGGTTTTTTGAACTAAAATAATCTGAATTATAGCATGCAAATTTTCATCTGTTAGTTCTGAACTAATGCTTTTCTATTCATGTTTTCAATTGTTCAGTTGGTACTTGAAGAATTAAAGTCAGCAAATTTGGCTCTATAACTACAGTTTGTCATTAGCCTACTACAGTTTGTCATGGATGGTATATATTTTTCTCATCTGCATAGTCAAAGAACTGATTTTCAAATCATGAACTGGAGCTGGAAAAGGATTGAACTTGCTTAACATGACTACTCTATAATAGTTTTTTGTTTATACATATATACTACGTTAATTTTTGCATGTTAACATACAAGGTCTAGTAAGTTTCTACATTAATGTATTAAAAAAGAATATTGATCTGATTACAAAAAATTAATCTTTTGTTAATTAATTTGTTCGTTATATTATTTAAGATATAAAATTAACTTCTAGAATACTTCGAAATATAACGTTAAAAAGATTCAGAGATCATGTATCTGTAAACTAATTATTGGGCCCAGATTCCTCCAACGAGTAGATGGTAAATAATGAATTTTTTAAGTATCTCATATTTTGTTTCATTTGTAGAAAAGAGATGTTTCCAAGCTTTGTACGTACTCGCAACTAGAAAAAGATTGATGAGGAATCCTAGAAGTATAATTCAAAGCGGAAGTATAATTCAAAGCAGAAGTATAAGATTCCAGCTGGTGCTTGCAGTGAAGGCGAAAAACGAGCAGTCAATGCTAAGAAGCAAGTCAGTGTTTGCAATGAAGACGAAGAACAAGCACTACACGATAACCCTTCTGACCCAAATGGTGAAAGGGCTTTGTTAGATGAAGAAGACCCAAATGATGAAAGGGCTTTGTTAGATGAAGAAGAACCCTGCTTAGACAATGAAATTCTTCTTGACCAGACTGATGCTGCTGAGGTGGAAATTGAGAGAGCAAGTGATGCTGAAACCGCAAGTTCGTCTCGGAAAAGAGGCAGTAGAGGTCAAAAAAAAGCTAAAAAACTCCCGTTAAACGATCATGATCGAATTGAAGTTGAGTTCAATGATATAGGCGTATCAATAGGGCCAGGGTCGGTATATTTATCCTCTTTTCTTGGACCGCTTGTGCAGGAGAAGGTTCCATACACACTTGATGATTGGAGGAATCTAAGTGAAGAGTTAAAAGTTGTTTTGTGGTGATCGCTTCAGGTATGGAGTAGGTTCCCTACTGTATATGCTAGAGAATCTATTTATCAACATTTGTCCCTGCTTCTGTCTATATATATTTTGTAGATTTATCAAGCAACTAATCTTTTGTAGATTGACCGAGGACATGGTTAGTTAGTTAAGTATAGCATTATTTAATATTATTTTATATCTGTCAGTTTATTTGTTTAATGTTATTCTAAATTTAGAAAAAAGGAAGTCCAAATCCATCGTCCGTAACTAGAGTTGATGTTTGGATTAAATCTCACATTAAAAAAAATGGTGAACCAGTGACCGTGGAAGCTGCAAATACTATTGTAAGAATTTTTTATTTTATCGGTATATAAAAATTGTCCGAAACTATGATGATTTTACCATCGTACATTATCTGTATGTATTTATTTATGTAGGCGGAGATTAAAAAATTCGTTAGCCTATCACAGTCCAGCTCGTCACAGAATGTCAATGGAGATGCTCTTGCAAATGTACCGGGATAAGATAAACCAAGACGGTTAAGGGCACTGGGAAGGGGCTGCACCTTAACCAAGCTAGCTGTGGCCCAGTACAGAGATAAACAACTATCTCAATGTCGAGAGGAAATAGCGGAATTGAGGGGTATGGTACATATGCTGGTGGACCAAAAGGTAAACTTTTAAAAGTAATTTATTAAGTAGACATTGGGAAAACACTGGGAATAACATTGGGAAAACATTGGGAAAACATTGGGTACAATGGCTTGAGGCAGCAAGTGAACCGAACAACAAGCAACACTTTGTTTTAGTGTGGAAATACCAAGCTTGGTCAGACTCTGCTAATTAAGGCCCTATTGTAGCTGCATTGCTCATTGGGAATAACATGTTATAATAAGTGGAGACCCTTAAAAAGTTGGAGGCATGTTAGGTAGTTATCTAGTGGCCTAGTCCAGGGCCTACCTTTTCAAATGGTTTGTAAGAGACAAATGTTGAGTCTCATATTCGCGAATTCTTTTCGTTATTTATCGATTATAGCAACTTTGGAATGGGTTACTAAACTCTTTATTAAATGAGTCTATTTATCCATTGGGATATTCCTTTGTATCATGTCTAAATTTATCTTTAGGCAACAAGAATGTTTAAGTTTGTTTATCATGGAATGATATTTGTTTTGGTGTCAACTATATAATAATTTGATGCTTTCTTCCTATTTAAATTAATGATTGATTTCCAGTACTATTTATTTTGGCACACAATTACAATTTACAAAGTTATTTATTCTTATATAGTAGATGAATAAATTTGCACTTGCAAATGCAGCTTATTCTCCATCTACTTTTATTAATAGAATTACAATCATATTATACCCGAGAACATTGTAAAAGAATTAGTTGATGGGCCTTTCATCTTTAGTTTATACCTTCTTTGACATATTCTGCTGAAGATCATTTTATTGATGGATAAATGTTTTTCCAATGTCGTCTGTTCACATAAATCTTTGGCATCCATTTTGAGTATCCAAAAAGTATATGTAGTATAGGTGTTCCTGCTTGCTTTTCATTTTTTCTCAAATAAAACTCTCAACAAGTTTTGGGTGCACATGTCGTCTTGACACTTGATCACTGAACATAAAAGGTAAGTCTATGATGAACAAGGTTTACTAATGCACCTATAATTTATTGCAAATATGCATAGCATCAAAGTATATATAAAAACACTGTAGTAACTGGGAATAACAAAACAGTGCATAACTACTGGTTTTTTGTTATATAATAATTTTGAAAATAATGAATTCAGACACACATGTTTGTAAATGATGCTACAACAACTGGTTTTTTGTATGTACTCTACCATTCAAACTTGTTGGACTGATTCTAGTGACATTTTAAGTATTGTGCGTTTCCACTTCAGTGCTCCTAAGATTAAAATATCCTAATATTAGTGCTTTGCTGCAGGGTTAAGAAAGTTCGAAAGAAGGGAGCACACCTGAATTGGTAAAAATAATAATTATATTACTCAAGAAATAACATTTGGATTTTAGTTTTTGATCCAGTAATTGCTATAATTTTCTATTGAATAATTGTACAGCAATGACGACGTATGTTCGGTGTTGAATTGGGATGGAACCTCTACAGTTGTTGCCGATGGGAGAGTGTTGTCCATGGACCCAAATGAGGTTGTCAATGGCATTCGTCTTGGACCAAATGCTATGAGCGTTATTATAGATTTCGTGGAAGAACCAGATGCTTACTTATGGAGGCCTACACCTGAAATGACAGTATTAGCAAACGTTGAGAATAAGGTAGTAGCATGGCCATTAAATTGCATTAAGAGGGCGCTGCGAGGACAACTGAATGAAGTCAGTACGGTAAATTTTATAATTCACAATATTTACGTCGGTCTTCCACAAATTTAATTTAGAAATATGTCTTGTACAATATTTTCACTTAATCGCTAAACTCTTGATTTACACTTCTCCTTTTTAGAGTGACAGCAGCGCCCAAGATGACAAATGCAAGATTTATGATTGGAATGAGGGTGAAGGGGTAGTTGCCGAAGGAAGAATCTATGCCAGAGATCCACAACATCTTGTTAATGGTATTCCGCTCGGTCCGGCTGCCTTTGCGATTTGGGTGGCCAATGTAATAAATGGAGATGCATATTTGTGGCGACCCATAGTTGATATGTCATGCGTTAGAGATGCAGTTGGTAGGAAAGTAGCATGGCCAAAATCAGAAGTTGAAGTTAATAAAGATGTAGTTGGTAGGAATGTAAATTGTGTGACTTCTCCCGTGATATCCACGCCCATAATCGCGGAGAAACCACAACATGTAAGTAAATATGTTGGAAATATTTTGTAGTTTGTATTTTGTTTCTTCTGTTTGAAATATGCACCACTGTGTTGTTGCATTTTGTATGCTTTGGTTTCTAAAATAAGTACATAGTTTTCAATATGCATTGTTTGAAATATGCACCATTTTTTTTCCAGCCGATTGCAAAGCTGACAAAAGATAATAAATGCAAGTTGATTGATGTGGGTGAAACGAACGAAGTAGTGGCTGAAGGAACTATCGCTTCAACTGATCCAATATCGATGGTCCATTGTCGTCCATTGGGACGTGATGCTGTAAAAGTTTGGGTTGAAATTGTGAGAGTTCCGAATGCAGTGCTATGGAGACCTACATCGGAGTTGACGTGCATGGAAGATGCCTTTGGCGTTCCCATAGCTTGGCCGATAGCAAAAGTCATTATGGAACCAAAATGAAAGGTATGCAATTCTTTATGTAATTGAAAACTTCTTGCAAAATACCATCATGGATAACCAGTAGCAACAAAAACTTAAACCATCAACTCAAATAATTATAACGCCTAAGTGATTTGAAAAGAGGTTGCCTTCAAATTTATTTGAAATTTTCCTCTAAATTGCCTCATTATAACCTGCTTGTAGATGTGCAATGAGTTGTTGTACTTGAATGCTTTATGTGAATATGCAACAATGTGAATAAGTTAGAATTTATGTTGGAATTTACTATGATCAGGCTTATCAAAATATGGTATTTATGTTGTATATATTAACTGTAATTAGTCGGTGGTTTAATCCATCAGTAGCCATAAGTTATATCGACTAATTGTACGTACTTAAAAGATAATTTATAACCCTAAGTTTCCAGTCATTTTACATACTAGGACCATATTATATTATTATCCTATATTTTTATCAACAAATGCATCTATCGTTGTGAATTTTTTGAATCTGTGTTTGGCTGTATCCATATGGGTCTGACAGACTTCTTACACCTACCTAATTTCACTATCTAAAATAATTCATGTACACTTATATTTTCATCTGTGTTCGAGTATATGAAAATCTGTGTTTGAGTATATGAAAATGTACAGGCAGAGATAAAATGTACAAAACATTGATGACAAATCTTCATTTTCATTTTATTCTTGGCCAAAACTAACATGCACATTATTTTAGTTTTCATATTCAGTTGTGCATATTCAGTTGAACACAAGATTGCACATATTCAGTTGTCCATAACTTTAGTCTCATTGTTTTCTCAGTATTGATGGTCCTGTCATTATTATCTTAGTATTGATTATAACTTGAGTCTCACTGTTGATTATATTTTGTCTATAGGTAGGCGTTTCTGAAGAATGAGCAGTAGCAGCACTAGTTTATCGTACTTGTTAGGTAGTTTGGTTGTTTATTGTACTTGCTTAGTTCAGATGTTTATGGTACTTTAACTGCAGTAGTAGCATATTGTTTGTGGTATGTAGTTCGGTTGTGTAAACTTCTATGTACGGTTAACCTTTTGTCTTGAAACTACTGTTCGGTTGTGTAAGCTTCTATGTACGGTTAACATATTGTTTATGTTAGTGCTTTTGTTTATGTATTTTGTGGTTTTTAAATGTGTTTATGTTTGAATGTGTATGTGTATATGTATATGTATTTTGCGATTGTTTAATGTGTATGTGTTTGTGTATTATGTTATAAGCTATGAACAAGATTAAACTGGAGGCAATGTATAGGCAGAGCTGGAATATTTTAGTAGCGTTTCGAAAATGCTACTAAAAAACGCTACAAAAAATAAAGGGTCGAAGGAGAGCATATATAGTAGCGTTTAATAAACGCGGCTACAGGCTTTGTCAATAAACTGCGTCCTCTATTACAGCGTTTAACAAACGCTACTAAAATATTTTTGACCAGACCAAGTACATTTTGGTAGCGTTTTATACACGCTGCAAAAAAATAATTTAGTGGCGTTTCATAAACGCTGCAGTAAAACGATTTATGGTAGCGTTGAAATAAGTGCAACTAAAAATCAGGTATTTTTAGTCGCGGGCTTTATAAAAACGTTTATCAAAACGCTGCTAAAACTTTTAGTAACGTTTTTTGAGCGCTACTAAAAATCAAAATTCATGTAGTGTAATAGGCTTTCGACACCTTCGGAAGGTGTTAGTAGTGAAATAAATCATAACTTTGATGAAATTATATCACCTAGCAGAATCATGAGCATTAAAAGAACTTCTAAGAGATCTAAAAGGATGTAGTCCCGGAATTAGAATCTTCTCCAAAGAAAAAACAATTTCAAGGCATTCTCTTATAACTTCTCAAGATGAAGTTGAGGCGATCCTTAATGACTTTGGGATTACAGGAGTCGAAGCCATTCCTCTTGGCAATAATGGCACCATTCAAAATTTTCCTGAGGGATATTTTTCTTACACCGCCATAAATATTTGGCATATGGGTTTTATCCCATTTCCAGAGTTCTTGTTGAAATTTCTAAGTCATCTTGGCATAGCTTCCATCCAATTATCACCCAACGTATATACGTATCACATCTCCTTGGAGCTCATGTCCTTAGATTTGGGAATTCCTCCTCTATGTGCTGAAGTTCTCAACTACTTAGTATGCCTCATCAAACTTAGCAATTTGAATAGCCAGATTTTATGGGCTAACCTTCTCAAAAAGTTAGTTTCAAAGGGAATAAATAAATTTAAAGATTGGGAAACGTTATTCTTCTATATCAAAAGCTTTCCAAGTATTAATGGAGCCTTCTCTTCTCCTCGTAAGCATACCATTACCATTATTTCTATTAACTTGTTTCCTTTTGCTGAATAATGTCTTCTTATTAAGCCCTGCTCCTAAGGATCTCAATGACGAAGGAAAAAGAATTGTAAAGTTGCCGACTGCTGCCTCAAGCCGCATTGGGAATACACTTACATTACTGATTCCCAGCAACCTCTAGAAACATTCCCTTCTACCAAATGGTCAGAGGATTCTTGGACAACCTCCTCTTATCCAACATACCTCAATAATCAAACGCTTTCTATCTCTGGGTGACCCTAAGAATTTTTCACCTTTGTCTCCAATTTGTCCCGACCGACCAGGTAAACTTATGTGTATTGTATATAACTTGTTGTCATGTTATTTATTTTTTAAGATTATTTTTGCTAATCTATACTTTTTGGTTTTAACAGTTGCTCCACAGACTGAATTAATTACAAAGGATCCACTCCCTCCATCTTCAGAATTTGATGCTCTAGCTCTGACCCAAGCCATTGCTAGGTCAAGAATGATTGTTAAAAGAAAGTTAAGCGGAGTGACTACCGCGAGCTCTGCTCCTAAGAAGGTCAAAACTATTGATGTTCAGTCTCCTCTCCCTTCAATAAAAGGTAAATTTGTTAGTGTAGACAAAGCTTTAGAGGGTCCTACTCTTGATCATACATTTTTTGTGGATGATTTACCTTCTACAACCGTTGGTCAAACCAGAATGATTCCTTCAAAGGACGAATTTATGTCCCATATAGTTGTATCCGATTCTCCAAGCATTATCGAGCAAATGCAGAAGGATTTAGGCACTTCAACTCCTTTACATGAGTTGAATCCCTCTAGACCCTCAGCAACAGTGCATCCTAATGATTTTGAGAATGTTGTACGATCAATTATGAGCTCTCCATCATTTTCTACTATTTAGCCACCTATCTCTGTACCTTATCCGATGAGTCCGATCTCTCATTGAACAACAACTTCTGATATATTTCATACTGCTTTATTTTCTTATTATTATTTTTATACTGAATCCTGACTCATGTTTTACTTTTCCTTTCAGATCTCCAAAAGCTGGTACTCTCTTCAAGAAAATAATTCTAAATCCTTTGCCGATATGTCAAAGCTCAAAGAAGAAATCTCAACCCTAAATAATTAGATCACTTCCCTGACTACTGCCAAAGATAACACAGTGAGGGAACGAGAAAGATTGAGCGCTTCTCTTTCTCAAGCAGGATCTACAATTTCTAAGGAAAGGAAGGCTAGACAGATCTTAGTCGATAAAGTTTTGGCTTTGAAAATGGCATTAAAAGAGTCTAAGGATGAAAATGCCAGAATTAACGCTAAACATGTTTCTCTTAAGAAGAAGTGTGCTTCTTTCAAAAAGAAATTAGAGGAGAAAAAGAATTATTTATCCAAGGCCATCAAAATAATTTCTAAGGCTAAACAAAAGATGTCTAAATTTCTTAGCACTTCTCTGAATGATATCTTCGTAAATTCTTATGAGGATGCACTCATGTTAGCTTACTCCGATAATATAGAGAAGTGCCTAGATTTAAATTTTCCCTCTCTCGACCCTGTGCTGGTCAAAATATTTATGGCCCAAATTAAGGAAATGGAGTAAGGGATCGAGGTCCCTGATAGATAAGAAATTGATGCCGCTAGGCTAATATCTTTTGAAGTCCCTTCCATAGAAGAAGATTCTGATTCACAAGACCAGGAATGAAGAGGGCGACGAAGTTGTTGATGAAGATGCCGATGACTATGATGATGAGAACCCTAATGACGACGATAAAGGCCAGGGTGCTGGTGGCAACAAGGGTGATCCCGATGATTCTCATGGAGAAGGTGATGGTGATACTTCTAGGGCGTCAGACAAAATTATCCCTAATCATATCGCCCGCGTAGAGGGTCAGACTGAATTCCTTGACTCCTTTGATCCCCAAAGAGAAGACACCGATTTTGATGCTAGGGAGAAAAAAGGGAAGAAGCAGACCCTACAAACTTCAATTCCAATTTCTTATGTATAGATTTATTTATCAAAATGCCTCACTTACAAGATAACAATGGCAAATATCTTTCCATTTTAGATAAGGAAGAAATCTGTACAACAAAGCTTGAAAAGAAACGGGCATAAATAAATAGCCTGTATATGGAGTTAAATAAACAATTAAAAGAACACAATGCACCATCTGACAAATATTATGAGCTTAACAAAAGCACTGCAGTATTAACGTCTTTTAGAGATCAAGAAGCGCCCCCTTGACCGAAAAGGGCACGTATTTGTTATGACAAGCTTTTGGAAGAGAACAAAGAATTAATGACACTCTTCATGATGCTAATTGAAGATAGAGATATCCTGGTAGACTTTCTATATAAAGCTTATTGCAGACATCCGATTGTAGATTTTTCATAATTGGGTAACTTTAGCAGGGGTCTACTTAGATACCTGCACAAGAGATACTTAGATGAATTCGAGTCTGATTCTCACCCAGGGGCTTGCTGGAACTTACCAAGGCTCAACTCAATTCTTCGCACATTGCCTTCAAAAAAACTTAAATATTATAAGGATAAATTCATTTCTAAATTATTTAAGAAATCAATCTTGTATGAACCAAACAAAAATTTGTAATCATGTACTTATATTGATTTATGGATTTCTATATTAGCCGTTTTATACTTAATTTTATTTTATTACGTTATTATAGAGTAAATATCTCTCAAGCTGCCCTATTACTAGGGATTACATAGGAAAATATGTAAAATTAAGAAGAGATTATTTATAAAAGGCCCCGCTCATGAAATCCTCACAATTGGCCAGATATTGATTTCTTAAAGATTAACAAAAGCTTTATATGCAACATCACCGACTTCACTTTGATTTTCTAGGTGAAGAAAAGGAAAAGCACCTTAAGGAAATTCGGACTATCATATAAAGTTGATTTGTGGTCGTGATAGTCCTCCAGCCGGAGAAGGGGATTATAGCAAATGTCCTCCAACTATTACCCTAGAAGGATTTAATGCCACTTTTGAATCGATGATTACTCTTTTAGCTAACTCTTTAGACAAAGTTAAAAATATCGTTTCTAGCTATAAGTGTGATAGGGTAAAGAAAATAATTGATTATAACAATGATATTGTACCCACTGTTTTATTTCTTTTTGAGTTGTAACCCCTACTATTGTAATAGAAGAGATTTGTTCTTTGGGTATTAATTTGTTTCTTTTCGTTTGTTTGAATAGGAAATGAAATTAGTGATTATGCCTCTCTCATCCAATTCCTTATCTCGTTTTACCAATCTTAGGGATAGATTGATTGAGGATCTTGAAAAGAGAAGCTAAAGATCCTTTGTTTACTAGACTTCAAGGCAATACTCAAGCGTTGGAATCACGTCGAAAAGTTTTGCTTTAAAAGGCGATCACACGAGACCTTAATGATCAAGTCACTAGTCTCGAAGTGGATATCAAGAAGAAAGATGAGACGATTTCTTAAATAAAACATCGAATTAAATCAAATCCTTCGATTGACTTTGATCATGAGATGTCCAAGCTTTTCCGGAAGATGAGTGATTTGGAAATAAAATTAAAGGATAGTCAAGCTTAATGTAAATCTTTAGAAGTTATCATGGGAGGTGATATTCTGAATATTAATTTACCAGTTTCTCCAATCATTTTAACTGTTGGTAAATCAATAAGGTCTCATTCCTTAGCCATCCGAAAATTCCCTACTATAACTAACCCTCCTCTAGGTTTGGACCATAAATGGTTGGTGAATGGTGTTGAAAAGCCAAGTTTGAAATGGTGAAATATTTCGACAATCAGCAAAAAGAAAGACACTCGCAACGCATTAATGAGTATGCAGCCAAAATTCAAAAACTCGAATACGAAAGGTATCTTCTTCAAAAGCGTATTGCTGATTTGGAAAGGTAGAACAAAACTATAAACGATGAAAACAAAGCTTTCAATCGTGCTTTGAAGACTCATATTGAATCTATTGATGACGATGATCAAATTAGGAAGAAGGAAAAGAAACCCAAAGAAATTCTTTGTATAGCAATACGCCTTATTGTTAATCCTTTGATTGCTGAGAATTTAGATAAGGTTGTACAAGATCTTTAAGGCCCACTCTTATATTGTATAATATGCTTTGTAAATAATTTTTTAGATTATGTAAATTATGTAAATATCACCTGGCTTGTAGCCCTCATATGTACTTGTAAGGTCATTTTCTGAATTTGCTTTTCGATGGCTTTAACTACGGTTTTCTTTTATGTTTATTGAATTATTTGGTCTTCCTCATCAATCTTGTTTTCATGTAAAGTATAAAGCAGGCAACATTTCTTATTATTAGTTTGAATTTTATGCAAGAATATGTTTAGTAGTTTGCCCATAATATTATTGGTGATAGTGTTAGAATTTCTAACAATAGAATTCTAGAATTCTAATTCTGGGAATAATGGAAATTAATAGGTCATTATTTGGAGATAATAAGCGATGAGAAATCCACAATTGGGCATAATTGAAGACTGGTACTTCTTGTACTTTAATAATAGAGAATCCGGTATCCAACTTTGATAATAATGATAGAAGACCAAAAATTCAACTTTGGTTATATTAATAGAAGACCTGAAACCCAGATACGGGTGTTAGCAAGATAGATCCAAAAATTAGTAGAAGACCAGAAGTCCATAATAAAGATCTTTGAAATTAATAACAGAAGACCCGTAACCTAGATTCAGATATTAATGAGTGATGGCCAGAAATCATCTTGCAGAAATTAGCTGAAGACCATAAATTCATATGAAAGTAGTCCGGGAATAATCGCCTGAAAATAATAGAAAACTAGAAATCCATTCGGGAAAGTTTGGAAAATATTATTTAAATAATGGAAGTTTAGAAATTCTCGTTTGAGTCTTTTGTTTTGCTCCACTCTTTGGACTTTGATTGTTTGAATCTTTTGCTTTATGTCACCTCTCTACTTCTTAATTCTTTCGACATATGTCACCCTTTAGGCTTTGTATGTTACTACTATTTTGTGTGCCACTTTGGGCTTGGAAGTCTTAGTTCTTCGTTGTCCGGGATTAGATTATCCACAAGCAGGACCCAAGGACTTACCCAACCGCCCTCCATAAGGTGCTCCAGCCAGGCCTTATAGGCGGACTGAAGGCTTTTTCGGTGCCTTGACCAAGCCATATCGTGGTGGGAACAAGAGCTTACTTCATCCTCCCTCCAGGAGGTGCAACCAAGCCTTATAGGCCGGTCTGAAGGCTGGTCGGTGCCTTGACCTACCATATCAGGGCATGTTTAAGGGGTTACTCCGTCCTCCCTCCAGGGGACGCCTTGACCTGGCCATAGCATGGCACGATCAAGGGCTTGCATATATCTTAACCTGGCCATAGCGTGGCATGGATAAAGGATTACTCTGGCCTCCCTCCAGGAGGTGCTTTGACCTGGTCATCTTGGCGCAGACAAAGGCTTTTGACCGTTTAAGGTACTTTCCAAATTTAAGGAGAACCTTACTACCAACCATGTAGACTTTCTTATTCAAATGAGCCTTTACTGAATTCATCTAAGATTTCTTTACAAATCTAGTGATTTTTCCTTGTCTGAAAAAGTGGAAAATCATCTCTTTAAGAGTTCTGCATTGATTGGTTTCGTGTTCGTTCATCATATGATAATGGTAGTAAAATCCTTCTGGATTCCTTTCATATTTAGGCCTTTTCTTTTTAGATGGCCAGTAGTTGAGTTCCTCCCTTGTTAGTACGTAGATGTTCTCGATTGATGTAGTCAAGTCGCATCCTTAGGGAGTCTTAAATCGAAGCTTGCCTTTTGAGGCTAATTTCTAGATCTTTTGCTGCTTGATTCAGGAGCTTCAACCTCAATGACCAATTTCCTTTTTAAAATCTTTTGAAGTTCATATGTAGGTAATGGTTCACTTGTTACCCGATGCCATTTTTGAGAAAAGGTATAGTAATCGACAGTCATTCCTTCTTCAAAAATAGTGCCTTTAGTATAGAATTGAATAGTCTTCCTCATTTGATCAAACAAGTTATCACTCCTACTTTTTGCTCCTACTAAGGCAAAGATGGGTGTAGGGCCAATGTGAGTGGGTTTAAGCTCCAATTGTCTGGATCAAAAAATTCGGCTTTCTTCTTTTTCCATGATTCTTAAAAGCCTCTAATCTTAACATTTGTTCTTCATGTAGCTTAGAATCTTCAATAGTTTCACGAGAGAATCCAACCAAGTATGGTTCTGATGATCCTTGCTCGGACTTTTCGATTTTTCTAAGCATTGATGTGTGGTCCAAGGTTAGCTTGGAATAGAGTAGGGATAGAGGAAAGTAAGGTTGGAAATTCAATAAAGTCAGAGTTCGAGCCCTCCTTCTAGCGCCGAAAATGTAAATAAGAAATCTTATCAACACTCTAAAGTGAAATTAGAAGAGTGAATGACCCCTTCGAAACCACCTTTCGAATTGGTTGAAGTAATTTAAGACTCCTTTGAAACCACCTTTCGAATAGTTTAGGGTAATCTAAGGTTGTGACCTAATGGGATCTAAAGGGTTTTGATTGATTCGGAAGGATCCTACTCTTTCGAAAGGTACCCTATTGATACGCATTGGTGCATGTACTCCATTGTCGTAATCATATATAAGTAGTGAATCAGAATCTATATATTCGAAAGTACCATGTATTTGCTTTATTGATAATTTTCACAAATACAAGGGTTTAAGTTTTACAAGAAAGTAATATCCCCAATTTGATTTAGGAATTAGGGTTTATAAACTCAAGAAGAGAACAAGTATTGAATGAAAGAATTCGGATCCCCCAAAATAATACCCCTTGGGTCTTATTTATAGGCGTAGTTTGAACCCTTTCGCATCAATCTTTTCGACTTAGTCGAAAGGGTGCCTTGATGACCATTCACTACTGTTAAATTTAGAGCGCCTCTTTAACTTTATTTTCGAATGAGACCTGGGTGCTTTCGACTCCATCGGAAGGTACATGAGCGACCCTTATCTTGTTGTTGAAGTGTTGGACAAGCAGAAAAAGATCTTTATACGTGTTAGAAAGGTACACATCCAATGCTTGTAAAAGGTGATGATGCTTTCTTTGTTTAAGCTTTCGAAACACTTACCCTTCCATCATTAGGTATCGAATCAGTTTGCACTCCATTAATATGCATTTTTAGTGGCTTTCGACATTGTTGAAAGGGTATTTCCTGGGTTTCGAAAGGGTTATAGGGGAGTAGAAGGTTTCCTAGACTTCTTCATTATTGTGAAGATCTTGCGCCAATATGGTATGTTGCTACTTGAATGAATGGGGAAGGGCATTTGGATGGTCTCGAAAGGATTTAATGGCGGTGGATGGATCATTGCGCAAAATCAATTGTAATGGAGGCTTCTTGGTGGTCAGAAGATGGTTGAAAAGGTAGCTTTCAAAAGTTCCCCTTTGATTGATGTGGAACCTTTCTTTTGATGCCTTTAAAGGGCATTTTTAACACATGCAAAACCCTTTTATGCATGCAGAACTGTCTGTTTCGGAAGGGATCAATCGAAGCGGAAGGGTAGCATCCCCTTTCGACCTCTTTGGAAGCCTATAGTTCATCTAACATTTGTAGAAGCATCCCTTCGACTATTTCAAAAGGTCTTTCTATCTCCATCGTTCTTCAAGAAGCTTTCTTTTAGATTTTGACAAGGTTGAAGTGATTTTGATGATAACAACATCATCATATATAACACCGACATACCACCATCCTAAATAACTTCCATTTGCCTCCACAAATCACCAATGGTGGCTTCCTCCACTCCGACAACCTACGAACTCAACTCTCTTTCTCGCCAATGGCCATTAACATGATCATTGGTTAAATATCTCTTTACATTCCCTGCTTTAGGTGTTGTTATATTATGGCGTCTTATGTGTTATTCCTTAAATACAACGAACTAATTTTATTTATTAATTATTATTGTTACATATATCTATGTATATATATATATATATGTGTTAAAGTCCATTCATTTACTTCATTTCATTTTGTATAATTATGCATTTGATTATATATTTTAAAAACTCTACTGAATCTTGTAATAGATATGAATGAACACTATTCATAGTTTTCCATACTTTCCTAAGATCTTTCCCATAATACCAACTTCGTCAAAGTATTCTGCTGCTATGATTTTCATAAATAGATATAGTCATTCCAGGCCGTCGATTCACAACATTCAATCCATGACCCCTTTCGTCAAATTGATTATATTGTTCCACTCTCCTCAAAGAGAACAACTCATCTATGGTGGTCGATTTATATAACTGCCCAAATTAACGGATCTATTTTAGCATTTATACCAATAGAAAATGTTGATTATGTTGTTCGGATAATTTTTCATTTTGTATGTTATGGAATAAGCCAAAGTCGTGAATATATAGGGACTAGATTAATATATTTTCCTTAAGGTCTTCATTCATTTTCAATTTTGTTTTAAAATTGAAAAATGGTCTTCATTTTTTGCCAAAATTATGGCACAGTGTGGTTTTTGCCATGACGATCGATGCGCATGTTTGGGGAGAGGCTAAGCTTTAGGTTTTTGGTGGCTGTTTATCATATCATATCATGGTTGAAGAGAATTTGGGCTTTAATTATACTTGTTATTTTAGATGAAAACCCTAATAGGTGTTTAATTTTCAAAGCCGCTTTAGGCGATTAGGGGATGACAGTGTTTGGGGATGTTGTTTGTTAGATCTTACTCTATCTCACAATAGTTTTTATGACACCTATTACTCGCCAGATGGCCGACAATGGCCTTGGTCAGAATTCCTACCATGGGTGAATTTTGTATTTTATTAATAAAAATTCTAAAGCTTTCATTGGTTGTTGGAGCTATCGTAGATCTAGGACATAAGCTGTCGTCGGCCTACAATGGCTATCGATAGTCAAAAAGTTCAATGACTATCTAACAAGGTTATCGAGATGAAATTCTTGGAGCTGTCGAAGGTCAAGCTTGTTATTACAAATATATAAGTGGAGCGAGTGTGGGGCTATCAACAATTTTACATGTTGGATCAGGTGCATTGGCAGTGGAGTTAAGTACATATAGAAGAAAAAAATGCTTTTATTAATTTGCACATGATCTTTACTCTATGTTTATGTAAATGAATTTTTGTTTATGCTAAATCAAATTTAGTATTTTGATTAGTAAAAGAGGTTTGTAACATTTTAATTTAATTTCATTAATTAAAATATTTATCAATTTTTTTGGCAAAGCCAGCTGGTTTTATATTGGACTGTCCACTTTTATTACCAAAGTAATAAACAAAAAAGTTACAGAACGTGAGTAAGGCAAAAGGACCTTAACTACCATAAGAAAGAGAAAAATACAGCCTAGGAGTTAGGCAAAGGTGTCTAAGCTACTATAAATGACCTAAATCTATTTCTCCTTCGAAGAGGAGGATCTACTTCCATCATCCGAAGACACTTGCCCACCTCACACCGGGAAGATATTTATTAATTATTAATGTTTAAAATAAATTTATTAATAAATTGATTTAAATTTAATTTATTCATTTATATTGAATATGCTATGACATTCATATTCAAAATACGAACATCATAGCTATATATACATATATTTACACATACACACACACAACACAACACACACACACACACACACACACACACACACATATATATATATATATATATATATAAAACCAAATCTAGGGGTTCACAAATTGATCGCTTTGTCCTACAGTCAATAAAATAACTAAGTGTGATATACATACATATATACATACGTACATGTATATATATTATCATTATTTTATATTATTATTTGAGATGTGCAAAGAATAAACAACAATTATATTTTAATATTATTAAATCGGCCCTTTGAAATTTAGTAATAAATAAATAAATAATATTTACCTATATAGTACAAATATATATACTATATATACATTTAAAAATATATATAATATCTATAAATGATTATAATAATTTATTTACAATAAAATTATTAAATAAATGAATAAATATGTATTTATGTATAATAATCTATTTTATTTTTGGCTATGTATACTTTATTAATATAAAATTCAAAATTAAAAACTTTGACTTATTCAAATTTCTTTTTATTAAAAGCTTCGGCCCCTAAATGAAAATTTATTTTATAATTATTTACGATCGATCGTTTCAAGTATAGAATAATTCGAAAAGTTTCCATTTTAAATTTTTTTAACTTACTAAACTAATTATAATATATGTAATATATGTATAATAAAAATATCAAATCAATTTTCCTAAACAAATATTTGAATGGGTACTGGATATTTTCAATATATATATATATACACACACACACACGTTAATATATCACACACACACGGATATATATATATATAAATTATTTGAAACATGAAGAATTTAAAATATATATATATATATATATATATATATATAAACAATTAGAATAATTTTTTATCAAAAAATAAGCATGGTTATAATATATACATACGTAATTTTAAATATATATATTTATATGTTTTAATATATGTGTGTGTGTATGTGTGTCTATATTCATGATTTAAAAATATTTGAGCATTCAAAAATTTGTTTTGCAAATTTCTATTATTATTTAAATGATGGAAAAGTATAATAATATTACATGATGATGATGATAATATATATATATATATAAAAGTGAATATATGTAGATCAAAAACTCATACCTTGCTTTGAAGTTACCTTGTCGAGAATCGGTGCGTTGTTTGATGGTCTTTCTTTATATAGCACCATTGTCTCCTCCTCCTTATTGATTTACAAGGTCAAAATGATGGGACAACCAAGGTGGATTGGCTAGGATATGGTAGTGGGAGGGCCCAAAATTTAAATGTATAAATTTGTGTAGGGGCTAGGTTATTTATAGCTATTAGCCATCACCTTTCTGTTCTCCTTTTCCCCTAGATCTAAAGAATAAGTTTGATATTCCTTCTATCCTCATATGTGGCCATCCTTGGGTATGACCAAGCATGGTCAAGATCTTTTGGTAGCGCACAAAAATGCTACCATAACTTATGCTAGCGTTTTAGAGAACGCCGTTATGCGTCATACAGCTAAAAATACAGGACTTTCCATTACATTTGCATAAAATGCTACTCAAAAGCAATATATTACAGCCTTATGCAAATGCAACCATTTTTTTTTATCGTAGCGCTGTATAAACACAACTATAAAATATTGTCGATGCTACTACAAAATATTATAATATCGTTTTTTGTCTACCACCTTATATATTTTTGCAGCGTTTCTTAAATGTTGCTAAAGTATTGATTTTTCGTGCAAATTTCTCTCATTGTAGTAGCTCAACATATTTAAGTACGAACCAACAATCACTAATATAATTATCATATTCAAACAACCGAAAAACACATCGATCACATAATGATATATTAAATTTACATTAGCATACATGATACATCAGAGACACCATCCATTTCCATAATTTTCCGTAGGCAATATAAAACACATAATACTATACCTATAAAGCCAAACTAGCGAATACAATTTTGTTCACACTTTTTTTGAAGTATGAACAAAACACTTATCTCTTATTGGAGGAATTTGGTGGATCACATATGAGACACCCTGAATTCCTCCAATAGGAGACCGGTGTTTTGTTCATACCTTAAAAATCAATTGGTGACAACCATCTTTGACTCCTTGAGCGATTCAGTGCTCTTCTTCAACCTCTCCCTCTTCCCAACAGTCGTAGGGGACTTCTCCATCATCCGTCCAATCCCATTCAGCCTTGCACTAATTACTTAATTCACAAGCTCCGCCTCTAACTCTTCCTCCACCACCAGCTTCAAACCATTCAAAATATGCAATGCAAACTCATCCACCATTCTCAATATCACAATCTTCCAGTATGGCGTTAGCCTCATTCTCATATCATAAGCTTGTTCTGCCAGCGTTGAATACTTGCACAAATGTCCTATTTCAACCTTACCAAAATGATTAAACTCATTTTTCACTTACTTGATTGGATCATGGATTATATCCATGAAACTTTCCCGCTGCTCCGTTAGTCCATACCATATGCTCATATAGTCAGGATTTGACGTGTAATCTGATGCCATCTCCTTCTCAATTATTTCCGTTACAGCCTGCAAAAAGAAAAAGAAAAGAAAACGTTCAAAACATTGTATACAAGAGCACAAGGCTACGTTCAAATTCTCAAGAGGATATTTGTGTTTTTTTATATTAAATTTGGAAATTTGTCTATTAACTCACCACGAGTAAATTTTATCACTTTATATTCAGTCAATGCATGTTGTGAGGCTACTGATTTATCTCTAGGAATGGTGATCCTATCTGATTGTCCATCTTCAAGTATCATTTGAAAAGAAACTGCTACATAATGTCATTTTATTTGTGTAAATAAAGAAGTAAAAAAACATGTAGAACATTAAGGCATCAATGCCAAATCAATCATGAAAAATAATCCAAGTTATAATGCAAGATGATAAGGTAAAATAGACCAACATTTTTATATCAAAATTTACACACTATATCACCTTACATCGTAAGTTCAAAAAATAGAAGTGGAAAAACTGGAAAGATTGCTGCATACGAATGGAAATTGAAATTATATTTACCTTTTTTGCGAGTGGAGCATCAATGATTCCTATAGAATGCTTTGGAGTCCCAATGACAAGATCATAGTACTTCTTTTCCAATGCATTATCAAAATTCCCACTGTTGTTGATAATTAATAAAATATCAGTCCAGTGTAAACAAAGTTTTTTCTTGCAACAAGGTTGAAAGTTTAAACATGATCTTTTTATCATATTTTTGGCATAAACATATTGCTAGAACCATGATCCCAGAACCATGATTCAAGCAAGTGCAGATATTTTTTCCATAAATATATTGCTTTATCACAGTAAAAAAACTTTATTGTTAAAACACCAGTGACTTCTTAGCCAAACTACTTTTAATCATGTTGTTGCCTGAAAACAGTTACATAAAAGCAAAGTCAAACTGACAACAAATCAATTATTATTTACTTATAAAATATAAATGCACCTTCTCATAACACTTTCACCTTCATTTAGTTTCTTTTCTAATACCAGCCATGATCTGAGTATTACCACCTTCCTGAGCATGCAATTCTCAATTAGTGATTATTAATATCTGCATATAACAAGATAAAAACAAAGATGAAAATTTAGGAGCAATAGTTAAAAAAATTAAGGCGAGCTATAGTCGCGACCAATTCCAACTATATAAAAGAGACAATGGACAACATAACTAATATAATTTCCAATAACAAGAAGATATATGCAGAAAAAGTAGCTAATATGAAAAGATAAAAATCATAAAGTCATGACTCATTTTTGACCTACTTTTGGACCTCTATTAGTTTCTCTTTGTTAGGATGGTTCTAAACTAGGGTTAAACATCTTGTAGCAACCACAGAAACTCTCTCCATCAAAGAGGATGTTGCGCTAAATGTCTCTAGCTCCAAAGCATGGCTATTACTTTAAAAGGATATAATGGTGCGTGATAACTTATGAGGTTGATACTGGTTTTAACACAGTGAGTGGTAGCTTGTACGCTCGAACTACTTATGCAGATTAGCATGTGTGTGTACACGCACATGTATAAGATAGGATCTCTAGAATATATATGTGTATTGAACTACATTTTTATATTCTAACTACACATACATATATTCTAACCAACATATATACATTTCAAAGTCATATCTGACACATGCAGATTAGCAGCAAAGGTATCAGTTAAAACTAGTTTAAACATATGATTTTATATTAGGACAGTGATTAAAATAAATCAAAATAAAGCAGCCAGAATGAAAATAATGAAATACGTTATTCTCAGCAATACTTATACTAAGGGTTACAAGGCTATTTCTGTAATTTACATTTCACTTGTACAGCTGTATGCATTTGACCATGTCAAATAGCCAGCAATATATAATAGCATGAACGAGAATGTAAACATGTATCAGTTGTATCAATTCAGTAATAAATCATTCCATTCTCATTTTATCTTTCTGCAAATTCTCAATATCATCAAATCTCAATTTAGTATCAGAGCCAAAAATCATCACTGCCTAACGGCATATACATTTTGATCTTGTTGAGTATTATCATGGCTGAATCATTAAGATTTGAGCACGTGCAGAACTATATGATTCATTCAAGCTTGCTAGAAACTGTACAACCTGCTGATCTTGAAGAATATCGTGGATTAAGGCTCCAGAACCACACACAAACACGATCTTCAAGTAGCAAAGTGTATTCATCCCATAGAGTTTTCGATTTGGTATAATAAGCAGAAATTGAAGAAGTATCTTGAGTAAGCGTGGACAGCGATCTTTGAATTTGGAAAAGACGAGTTCGATTAGATCGAGCAAATCGAACCGCAAGATCGGACCAAATAGCAGATGCAGATCGATAATAAAGAACAGATTGAGCGATGTCTTTTTCAACAGAATGTAACAACCAAGAAATTACCATATTATTGCATCGATCCCATTGAGACGCTAGTATCGGATTATCAACTGGTCGAAGACAAAGACCAGTGACGAACCCTAATTTGTTTTTCACCATTAAAGAAACTTCAACTGAGCGTCGCCAGTGACCGTAGTTGCGATCTGAGAGAGGAACAGTTGAGAGGATATAATTTGGATGATCAGAGTGATGTAGGAAAAGTTCATCATTGGAGGTGAGTAATGAAAGATCGGTGGTTGGAGGGGATGGTGGCGGCTGCTCTGATACCATGTTAGTTTTAGGGCAGGATCAGAAAATTGGGGAAGAAAGAAACCATTTTATTTCCGAACTGCCGAAAATAGAAAAATGATAGTCAAGAAATACAATCCCAATACAATACAATATTTATACATGCTAATACACCATAGCTAATACACGTCAGCCACGATAATACTCAACAGATCTGAATATCATCAGAAAATCATCATATGATATTTCAGAAACTAAGGATCTCATCAGAAAAATGTTTTTCATCATCTGAGATCAAAATCTGAAAGTGTTCACTGACATGGAAGAGGTACCCTGCTATAAGAATTCTTTCAAAGAAGACTGGCCACACCAAATTCAATTAGAGAAACAAATTCAAATTCAAATTCAAGAAAATCATAAGAAAATCATCAAATCATCAAAGAAAGTGCATTGCCAGAAAAACCCATCATCAGTAATCAATCATTTGGGTTAGTGGCTGCACATACCTGATTCTTGAAGACTTCTGATCAGTTCTTGAATCACCCTTACCCACTAGTATCATTCTTTTGCCTCTGAATCAACTTATCTATTGAAAACACCACTTTGCATTCAAGCATCATCATGGGGAGAAAGTTCTGGAACATCTGAAATCCCCAATTTCGATCAATCTACCTCTGAAAGCCTTATCAAAACTATTGTCAGCCCTCAGAGTCAATTAGTCATAGCCCATTTGGAAGAAGATAATTATCTTCTTCGGAAGGTGCAAGTTGAAACGCTGTCAAAGGTTATGGACTCGAAGATTACATTCTTGGCATCCATGTTGTTCCACCAAGATTCATAATTAATGAAGAAAACAAGACAATTAGTAACCTAGAATTCACGAAGTACCAAAGACAAGACTGTTTGATCTGTTCATGGTTACTATCATCAATAAGTGTCAAACTGTTGCCACAAGTTATTGGAAGCAAAACAGCTTATGGAATCTGGTCAACAGTTGAAAGAATCTTTAATTCTCAATCAGCAGCAAAAGTAATGCATCACAAAAGACAATTGCATAGCATCAGAAAAGAAAATCAATCTATGGGTGAATATCTTGCAAGAATTAAAACATGTGATTTACTTGAAGCAGCTGGACACAAGATCCCTACATCTGAATAGGTACTGATTATCTTGAGTGGGTTAAGTGAGGAGTATGAAGCTGTTGTAGCACTCATTTCATCACAAAGAATTACACCATCTATTGAAGATGTTCATTCAATACTTCTTGCACATGAAGGTAGGTTAGAATTCAAGAAACCTATTGACTTAGATATTTCTGTGAACTATACGGCAAGTTACAGAAACAGAAATAAAAACAATAGTAAAAGTAATCACACATTTCAGAGAGGAAATGCAACAGTTAGAGGCATGGGCTGAGGAAGATGGAATAATAATAATAATAATAGACCAAAGTGTCAAATCTGTGAGAAAATAGGACACATTGCAAGCAAGTATTACTTTAGATATGGTTCTAACTACAATGCATCACAGAACACAAATGTTCAGAGAGGATATGGTGGAAATGCAAACTTGGCAAGCATACATCATGAATCAAAAGGTCCATCGGATGATCAAAGTACACATAATCTAAATGTATGTGAAACAACAAGATCTAAAGAAATTCAAAATGAGTGCTGGTATCCAGATTCCGGTGCAACACATCATGTGACCAATAATTTACAAAATTTGAATCTTGGGAACAAAGAATACAAAGGTAATCAATTTATTTGTATGGGTAATGGCACTAGTATTAATATCACACACACTGGTTGTGCACAAATTATTGGTCAGAAAGTATTACATTTAAATAATCTGCTACGTGTTCCAAAAATAAGGAAAAATCTCATTAGTGTGTCATAGTTTGCACATTATAATAGCGTATTCTTTGAATTTTACCCAATATATTGTGAAGTTAAGGATATTGAAACTAAACAAATTTTACTGCAGGGTGAAACATATAAAGGTCTATACATATTCAACTTGTCAAAAGCCAATCACTTCAATAATTCAAGAAAATGGTGCAATCTAACCGAATCATGTACAGAAAGTAGTAAAAGTGATTTCAGTATCTGGCATTCTAAGTTAGACCACCCAAGTGTAAAAGTTGTAAATAAAATATTGAATGATAATGGAATTCAAATTAGTGATATAACTGTCTCTTATATTTGCAGTTACTGTCAAATAGGGAAGAGTCACAAATTGGCTTACCCAAAATCACTTCAATTATTTTCATTCAGACTATGATTGTAAGTAGTAGTAGGTTTTTGTTGGTGTTATATAAGTAGTAGCAGTTTTTGTTTTTTGAGTGCTTGAAAACATACTTATGGAATTTTGAAATGTGCAAGCATTATTTTTGAGTATAGCTTGTACATTTTTGAAATGCGCAAGATTTATTCAAAAAAAGGCTTGCGCATTTCAAAATGTGCAAGTATGATTTCAAACACTCAAAAAATAGAAACCTACTACTCCATATCAAGACCATATACCCTATATCAACACTAATATATTTGTTAACAAACAATCTTGTCAACACTCCAAAGTGAAAATAGAAGAGTGAATGACCCCTTCGAAACCACGTTTCGATTTGGTTGAAGTAATTTAAGACTCTTTCGAAACCAACTTTTGAATAGGTTGGGGTAATCTAAGGTTGTGACCTAACAAGATTAAAGGGGTTTGAATGAGTCGGAAGGATCCTACTCTTTTGAAAGGTACCATTCGATGCGCATTGATGCATGTACTCCATTGCCGTAATCATATATAAGCAGTGAATCCGAATCTATATATTTGAAAGTACCATGTATTTACTTTATTAATAATTTTCACAAATACAAAGGTTTAAGTTTTACATGAAAGTAATATCCCCAATTTTATTTAGGACTTAGGGTTTATAAACACAAGAAGAGAACAATTATTGAATGAATGAATTCCGATCCTCTAAAACAATAACCCTTGTGTCTTATTTATAGGCATAGGTTGGACCCTTTTGCATCAGTCCTTTCGTCGTAGTCAAAAGGGTGCCTTGATGACCTTTGGATGCTGTTGAACTCTGAGCGCCTTGTTAAAATTGCTTTCAAATGGGACCTGGGTGCTTTCGACTCCATCGGAAGGTATAAGAGCGACCCTTATCTTGTTGAAGTGTTGGATAAGCAGGAAAATATCTTCATACATGTTTTGAAAGGTACACACCCAATGCTTGTAAAAGGTTATGCTGCTTTCTTTGTTTAAGATTTTGAAACACTTAAATCTTCCTTCCATCATTGGGTATCGAATCGGTTTGCACTCCACTAATATGCATTTTTGGTGGCTTTCGACATTGTAGAAAGGGTATTTCCTTGGTTTCGAAAGGGTTGCAGCCTAGTAGAAGGCTTCACGGACTTCTTCATTGTTGTGAAGATCTGGCACTAACATGATATGTTGTTATTTGGATGAATGAGGAAGGGCATTTGGATGGTTTCAAAAGGATTTAATGGTGGTGGATGGATCATTGCAAAAGATCAATTGTAATGGAAGAGGCTTCTTGGTGGTCAGAAGATGGTTGCGAAAGGTAGCTTTCGAAAGTAACGCCCTTTGGTTGATGCGAAACCTTTCTTTTGATGCCTTTGAGAGGCATTTTTAACACATGCGAAACCCTTTAATGCATGCAGAACCGTCTTTTTTGGAAGGTATCAACTGAAGCAGAAGGGTAGCTTTGTCCCCTTTCGACCTCTTCGAAAGCCTATAGTTCATATAACATCTGGAGAAGCATCCCTTCGACTCTTTCCAAAGGTCTTTGCTATCGCCATCGTTTTTCAAGAAGCCTTCTTTTGTATTCTTTTAGACTTCGACAAGGTTGAAGTGATTTTTGATGATAACATTTGCCCCCGCAGCGAAGGGATGCTCTTGACTTTTCAAGTCAACTGTTTTGACTCCCTTCATTATTTCAGCATAGAGTTTTCCTGTGTTTTGATATTCCCGAAAGAATGTTGGCCGTTAATTTAAATCTGATCGAATGACTTTCCTTGCATTTGCTTTGCTTATAAATTATACCTCCTTCTTCCCTCTTCTCATTTACCTGCAACCAAAAATCTTAGAGCAAGAATCAGATATTTCAATCTCTCAACAAATTCGTAATTTCAGGAGTTGTTAATTCAAATCTAAGGTGAATATCCGTTGTTTCGTATTAAAAATCGACCTTTCATGTTCAATCTTGATTTCAAATTTTTAAGGTTTAATTTCATGATTCTGTTTTAAATTTTGAAATTGACTCAAGTTTTCATTCATGTAAGATGATTCTAAACTCATTTTCTATGCTGAAGTCGATTAATCAATGGTACCAATTAGAGTTCAAACTTCAATTTGCAAAATTTAGGTCTATTTGCCGCTGTTGTATGCAGATTCAAGATCAACACTTATTATGCTCCATTTTAATTTACCTTGGAGGGTATCAAAAGTTAAAAATTAACGTCTCCTACTGTTAATCGAAATGAGAATAATATAGTTTTTATTATCGTCGAAACCCTTAATCAATCTTTAGACTTAATAAAAACCTTAAAATTGTTATTGTTTCAATTTAGTATTGACACCTCAAAATTCTGTTATGCCCTTTTGACTCATTCGAGACGCATAATAGTTAATTAGAATGTAGCTATCATCACTTTCCCACTATAAACATCATCAAAATGACTTAATGTCCTTTCATTAGTGCCAGTGCCACTTTGTTTAAAGTTTTTTGGGACTTAACTAGGGTATAGCGTTTCGACAATGTACATTTTCAAATTGATATTACGTGGATAGCTGCACTTATTATAATAGAGTAAAATCTATAGGTTTTGGTGTTGTCGAAGGGTATGTCTAGGTGCATATGTGCCATAAAATGAGTGACAATGACATTGGTTTCGACACTATCGAAAGCTTATTGGTTCACATATTTTTAATTAAATTTGACCCCCTTTCGAAGGCATGGAACCAAATACTACGATGGGTATTTGAGCCATTGTAATAGGCTTCCGACACCTTCGAAAGGTGTTAGTAGCATAACTTTGATGAAACTATATCACCTGTCAGAATCATGGGCATTAAAAGAACTTCTAAGAGATCTGAAAGAATGTAGTCCCAAAATTAGAATCTTCTCCAAAGAAGGTTGAAGCAATTTAAGTTGAGGCGATCCTTAATGACTTTGGGATTACAGGAGTTGAAACCATTCCTCTTGGCGATAATGACACCATTCAAAATCCTTCTGAGGGTATTTTGCTTACATCGCCCTCCATATTTGGCATAGGGGTTTTATCCTATTTGCAGAGTTCTTGTTGAAATTTCTAAGTCATCTTGGCATAGCTCCCATCCAATTATCTCCCAACCTATATACATATCTCATCTTCTTGGAGCTCATGGCCTTAGATTTGAGGATTCCTTCTCTAAGTGTTGAAGTTCTAAACTACTTAGTATGCCTCGTCAAACTTAGCAATTTGAATAGCCAGATTTTCCAGGCTAACCCTCTCAAAAAGTTAGGTTCAGAGGGAATAAATAAATTTAAAGATTGGGAGACGCTATTCTTCTATATCAAATGCTTTCGAAGTATTAATGGAGCCTTCTCTTCTCCTCGTAAATAGACCATTACCATTATTTCTATTCACTTGTTTCCTTTTGCCGAATATTGTCTTCTTATTAGGCCCTGCTCCTAAGGATCTCAATGGCGAAGGAAAAAGAATTATAAAGTTGCTGACTGCTGCCTTAAGCCGCATTGGGAATAGGCTTACATGGCTGATTCCCAGCAACCTCCATAAACGTTCCCTTCTACCAAAAGGCTAGAGGATTCTTGGATAACCTCCTCTTATCAACATACCTCAAAAAGCAAACGCTTTCTATCTCTAGGTGACCGCAAGAATTATTCACCTTTGTCTCCAATTTGTCCCGATCGACCAGGTACACTTAAGTGTATTGTTTATAACTTGCTGTTGTGTTATTTATTTTTTAGATTATTTTTGCTAATCTATACTTTTTGGTTTTAACTGCTGCTCCTCAAACTGAATTAATTACATGGGATCCACTACCTCCATCTTTAGAATTTGATGCTCTAGCTCTGACCCAAGCCATTGCTAGGTCAAGAATGATTGATAAAAGAATGTTAAGCGGAGTGACTACCATGGGTTCTGCTCCTAAGAAGGCCAAAATTGTTGATGTTTGGTTTTCTCTCCTCCCAAAAGAGGGTAAATTTTTTAGTGCAGACAAAGATTTAGAGAGTCCAACTCTTGATCATACTTTTTCTGTGGATGATTTACCTTCTACAACCGCTGGTCAAACCAGAATGATTCCATCGAAGGATGACTTTATGTCCCATATAGTTGGATTCGATTCTCCAAGCATTATTGAGCAAATGCAGAGAGATTTAGGCACTTCAACTCCTTCACATGAGTTGAATCCCTCTATACCCTCAACAACAGTGCCTTTTAATGATTTTTAGAATGTTGTACGATTAATTATGAGCTCTCTATCATTTTCTACTATTCAACCACCTACCTCTATACCTGATTCGTCAAGTCCGATCTCTCATTGAACAACAACTTCTGGTCTATTCCATACTGCTTGGTTTTCTTATTACCATTTTTATACTAAATCCTGACTCATGTTTTACTTTTCCTTTCAGATCTCCAAAAGATGGTACTCTCTTCAAGAAAATGTTTGTAAATCCTCAGCTGATACGTTAAAGCTTAAAGAAGAAGTCTCAACCCTATATAATCAGATCACTTCCCTGACTACTGCTAAAGATAACACAGTGAGGGAACGAGAAAGATTCAGCGCTTTTCTTTCTCAAGCGAAATCTACAATTTCTAAGGAAAGGAAGGCTAGACAAATCTTAGCAGATAAAGTCTTAGCTTTGAAAATGACATTGAAAGAGTCTGAGGATGAAAATGATAGGCTTAACACTAAACATGTTTCTCTTAAGAAGAAGTGCACTTCTTTCAAAAATAAATTGGATAAGAAAAAGAATTCTTTATCCAAGGCCATCAAAACCATTTCTAAGGTTAAACAAAAGGTGTCTAAATTTCTTAGCACTTCTCTGAATGATATTTTCATAAATTCTTATGAGGACGCACTCATGTTAGCTTACTCCGATAATATAGAGAAGTGCCCAGATTTAAGTTTTCCCTCTCTCAACCCTGTGATGGTCAAAATATTTATGGCCTAGATTGAAGAAATTAATGACACTCTTCATGATGTTAATTGAAGAGAACAGAGAATTAATGACACTCTTCATGATGTTAATTGAAGAAATAGATATCCTGGTAGACTTTCTATATAAAGCTTATTGTAGACATCTGATTGTAGATTTTTCATACTTGGATAGCTTTAGCGGGGGTCTACTTAGATACCTACACAAGAGATACTTAGACGAATTCGGGTCTGATTCTCACCTGAGGGCCTGTTGGAACTTACCATGGGTCAACTCAATTCCTCGCACATTGCCTTCAGAAAAACTTAAATATTATAAGGATAAATTCATTTCTGAGTTATTTAAGAAATCAATCTTGTATAAACCAGAAGAAAATTTATAATCATGTACTTATATTGATTTATAGACTTTCTATATTAGCACTTTTATACTTAGTTTTATTTTATTACGTTTTTTAGAGTAAATATCTCTCAAGTAGCCCTATTACTAGGGATTACTTAGGAAAATATGTCAAATTAAGAAGAGATTATTTGTAAAAGGCCACTCTCTTGAAATCCTCACGATTGGAAAGATATTGCTTTCTTAGATATTTACAAAAGCTTTATATGCAACATCCCCGACTTCACTTTGATTTTCTAGGTGAAGAAAAGGAAAAGCTCCTTAAGGAAATTCAGACATATCATACAAAGTCGATTTTTGGTCGTGATAGTCCTCCAGCCCGAGAATAGGATTATAACAAATGTCCTCCAGCTATTACCCCAGAAGAATTTAATGCCACTTTTGAATCGCAATTACTCTTTCAGCTAACTCTTTAGATAAAGTTAAAAATACTTTTTCTAGACTTAAGTGTGTAGGGTAAAGCAAGTACTTGATTATAAAAATGATATTGTACCCACTGTTTTATTTCTTTTTGAGTTGGAACCCCTACTATTGTAATAAAAGAGATTTGTTCGTTGGGGAACTAATTTGTTTCTTTTCGTTTGTTTGAATAGGAAATGCAATTAGTGATTACAACCCTCTCATCAAATTCCTTATCTCGTTTTACCAATCTTAGGGATAGATTGATTGCGGATCTTGAAAAGAGATGCATATTTAAAGATCCTTTGTCTACTAGACTTCAAGGCAATACTCGAGCATTAGATTGACGTCGAATTTTTTTTATTCAAATGGCAATCAAAAGAGACCTTAATGATCAAGTCACTAGTCTTGAAGTGGATATCAAGAAGAAAGATGAGATGATTTCTCGAAAGAAACATCAAATTAAATCAAATCCTTTGATTGACTTTGATCATGAGATGTCCAAGCTTTTTCCAGCAGATGAGTGATTTGGAAATAAAATTAAAGGATAGTCAAGATCAATGTAAATTTTTAGAAGTTATCATGGGAGGTGGTATTACGAATATTAATTTACCAATTTCTCCAATCACTTTAACTGTTGGTAAATCAACAAGGTCTCATTCCTTAGCCATTCGAAAATTCTCTACTACAACTAACCTTCCTTCGAATTTAGACCATAAAGGGTTGGTTAATGGTGTTGAAAAGCCAAGTTTGAAATGATGAAATATTTTGACAATCAACAAAAGGAAAGGTACTCACAACGCATGAATGAGTATGCAACCAAAATTCAAAAACACGAATATGAAAGGTATCTTCTTCAAAAGCGTAATGCAGATTTGGAAAGGCAGAACAAAACTCTAAAAGGTGCAAACAAATATTTCAATCGTGCTTTGAAGACTCGTTTTGAATCTACCGATGACGATGATAAAATTATAAAGAAGGAAAAGAAACTCAAAGAAATTTTTTGTATAGCAATACACCATATTATTGATCCTTTGATTGCTGAGAATTTGGATAAGGTTGTACAAGATCTTTAAGGCACACTCTTATATTGTATAATATGCTTTGTAAATAATTTTGTAGATTAAGTAAATTATGTAAATATCACCTGGCTTGTAGCCCTCATCTGTACTTGTACGTTCATTTTCTGAATATGCTTTTCAATGGCTTTAACTACGATTTTCTTTTGTGTTTATTGAATCATTTGGTCTTCCTCATCAATCTTGTTTTCCTGAAAAGTATAAAGCAGGCAACATTTGTTATTATTAGTTTGAAGTTTATGCAAGAATATCTCTAGTAGTTTGCCCATAATATTATAGGAGATAGTGTTAGAATTTCTTACAATAGAATTCTGGAATTCTAATTCTGGGAATAATGGAAATTAATAGGTCATTATCTGGAGATAATAAGTGATGAGAAATCCACAATTGGGCATAATTGAAGACTGGTACTTCTTGTCCTTTAATAATAGAGAACCCGGTATCCAAATTTGATAATAATGAGAAAAGACCAAAAATTCAACTTTGGTTATATTAATAGAAGACCTGAAACCCAGATTCCGGTGTAAGCAAGATAGATCCAAAAATTAGTAGAAGACCAGAAGTCCATAATAAACATCTTTAAATTAATAATAGAAGATCTGTAATCCAGATTCGGGTATTAACGAGTGAAGGAAGAAATCATCTTCCAGAAATTAGCCGAAGACCATAAATTCATATGAAAATAGTCTGGGAATAATCGTCCGAAAATAATAGAAAACTAGAAATCCGTTCTGGAAAGTTTGGAAATATTATTTGAATAATGGAAGTTTAGAAATTCTCGTCTGATTCTTTTGTTTTGCTCCACGGTTTTGGACTTTGATTGTTTAAATTTTTTGCTTTATGTCACATCTCTGCTTCCTGATTCTTTCAATATGTGTCACCATTTAGGCTTTGTATGTTATTACTATTTTGTGTGCCACTTCTTGGGCTTGGACGTCTTAGTCCGTCGTTGTCCGATGCGCTTGGTTAGCTTATCCACAAGCAGAACCCAAGGACTTACCCAACCTTCCTCCAAAAGGCGCTCCAGCCAGGCCTTATATGCGGGACTGAAGCCTTGTTCGATGCCTTAACAAGGCCATAGCGTGGCGGGAACAAGGACTTACTCCGTCCTCCCTCCTGGAGGTGCTCTAACCAGCCCTTATAGGCGGGACTGAAGGTTGGTCGGTGCCTTGACATGCCATATCGTGGCACGTTCAAGGGGTTACTCCATCCCCCCTTCAGGGGGCGCCTTGATCTGTCCAGCATGGCGCGATCAAGGGCTTGCATATACTTTAACCTGGCCACAACATGGCATGGATAAAGGATTACTCTGGCCTCCCTCCAGGAGGCGCTTTGACCTGGCCATCTTCACGTGGACAAAGGCATGTGACTATTTAAGGTAGTTTCCTAATTTAAAGAGAATCTTACTCCCAACCATGTAGACTTTCTTATTCAAATGAGCCTTTACTGAATTCATCTAAGGTTGCTTTACAAATCTAGTGATTTTTCATTATTTGAAAAACTTTGATAATCATCCCTTCACGAGCTCTGCATTGATTTGTTTAGTGTTTGTTCATCATATGATAATGGCAGTAAAATCCTCCCAAATTCCTTTCATATTTAGGCTTTTTCTTTTTAGATGGCCAGTAGTTGAGTTCCTCCCTTATTAGTATGTAGTTGTTCTCGATTGATGTAGTCAAGTCACATTCCTTAGGGAGTCTTAATTCGAAGCTTGCCTTTTGAGGCTAAT
Organism: Allium fistulosum; assembly: GCA_030737815.1. Classification (NCBI taxonomy): domain Eukaryota; kingdom Viridiplantae; phylum Streptophyta; class Magnoliopsida; order Asparagales; family Amaryllidaceae; genus Allium; species Allium fistulosum. The sequence goes on along the minus strand of CM060906.1, from coordinate 582,480,977 downwards.
TTCTACATCTTTTGCTGCTTGCTTCAGGAGCTTCACCCTCAATGACCAATTTCCTTTTTAAAATCTTTCGAAGTTCATATGTAGGTAATGGTTCACTTGTTATCTGATGCCATTTTTGAGAAAACGTATAGTAATCGACAGTCATTCCTTCTTCAAAAATAGTGCCTTTAGTATAGAATTGAATAGTCTTCCTCATTTGATCAAACAAGTTATCACTCCTACTTTTTGCTCCTACTAAGGCAAAGATGAGTGTAGGGCCAATGTGAAGTGTCCAATTTTCTAAGTAATAAAATTCAGCTTTCTTCTTTTTCGTGATTCTTAAAGCCTCTAACCTTAACAATTGTTCTTTATAAAGCTTAGAATCTTCAGTAGTTTCATGAGAGAATCCAACCAATTATGGTTCCGAAGATCCTTGCTCTGAATTTTTTATTTTTCTAAGCATTGATGTGTAGGTCCAAGGTTAGCTTAGAATGGAATAGAGATAGAGGAAAGTAAGGTTGCAAATTCAACAAAGTCGGAGATTCGAGCCCCCCTTCTAGCGCCGAAAATGTTAATAAGAAATCTTGTCAACGCCCTAAAGTGAAATTAGAAGAGTGAATGACCCCTTCGAAACCACCTCTCGAATTGGTTGAAGTAATTTAGGACTCCTTTGAAACTACCTTTCGAATAGTTTAGGGTAATCTAAGGTTGTGACCTAATGGGATCTAAAGGGTTTTGATTGAGTCGGAAGGATGCTACACTTTCGAAAGGTACCCCTTCGATATGCATTGCTGCATGTACTCCATCATCGTAATCATATATAAGCAGTGAATCAGAATCTATATATTCGAAAGTACTATGTCTTTGCTTTATTGATAATTTTCACAAATACAAGGGTTTAAGTTTTACAAGAAAGTAATATCCCCAATTTGATTTAGGAATTAGGGTTTATAAACACAAAAAGAGAACAAGTATTGAATAAATGAATTCGGATCCCCCAAAACAATACCCCTTGGGTCTTATTTATTGGCGTGGTTTGGACCCTTTCGCATCAGTCATTTCGACTTAGTCGAAAGGGTGCCTTGATAACATTTTGCTGCTGTTAAATTCAGAGCGTCTCTTTAACATTAATTTCGAATGGGACCTTGGTGCTTTTGACTCCATTAGAAGGTATAGGAGCGACCCTTATCTTGTTGTTGAAGTGTTGGACAAGCAGGAAAAGATCTTTATACGTGTTCGAAAGGTACACATCCAATGCTTGTAAAAAGTGATGATGCTTTCTTTGTTTAAGCTTTCGAAACACTTAAATCTTCCTTCTATCATTGGGTATCGAATCTGTTTGCACTCCACTAGTATGCATTTTTGGTGGCTTTCGACATTGTCGAAAGGGTATTTCCTTGGTTTTGAAAGGGTTATAGCCGAGTAAAAGGCTTCCTGGACTTCTTCATTATTGTGAAGATCTGGCGCCAACATGGTATGTTGCTATTTGAATGAATGAGGAAGGGCATTTGGATGGTTTCGAAAGGATTTAATGGTGGTGGATGGATATTGCGAAAGGTCAATTGTAATGGAGGAGGCTTCTTGGTGGTCAGAAGATGGTTGCGAAAGGTAGCTTTCAAAAGTTCCCCTTTAATTAATGCATAGCATTTCTTTGATGCCTTCGAAGGGCATTTTTAACACATGCGAAACCCTTTTATGCATAGGGAACCGTCTGTTTCGGAAGGGATCAACTGAAGCGGAAGGGTAACATTGTCCCCTTTCGACCTCTTTGGAAGCCTATAGTTCATCTAACATTTGCAGTAGCATCCCTTCGACTCTTTCGAAATGTCTTACTATCTCCATCGTTCTTCAAGAAGCCTTCTTTTAGACTTCGACAAGGTTGAAGAGATTTTTTATGATAACAACATCATCATATATAACAAGTACCTACCACCATCCCAAACAACTTCCCTTTGCCTCCACAAAACACCACCGGTGGCTTCCTCCATCCGACAACCTACGAACTCGACCCTCCTTTCTGCCAATAGCCATTAACATGGTCATTGGTTAACTATCTCTTTGCATTCCCTGCTTTAGGTGTTGTTATATTATGGCATCTTATGTATTACTCCTTAAATATAACGAATTAATTTTATTTATTAATTATTATTGTTATATATATATATATGTGTGTGTGTGTGTGTGTGTGTGTGTAGATATATGTTGAAGTCCATTCATTTACTTCGTTTCGTTTTGTATAATTATGCATTTGATTGTATATTTTAAAAACTCTACTAAATCTTGTAATAGATATGAATGAATGATATTTACAGTTTTTCATAATTTCCTAAGATCTTTCCCATAATACCAACTTCTTCAAAGTATTCTATTGCTATAATTTTCATGAACAGATATGGTCAATAAAGGCCGTCGATTCACGACATTCAATTCATGACCTCGTTCGTCGAATTGATTATATTTTTCCACTCTCCTCAAAGAGAACAACTCATCTATGGTGGTCGATTTCTATAACTGCCCAAATTAACGGATCTATTTTAGCATTTATACTAATAGAAAATGTTGATTGGATAATTTTTCAGTTTGTATGTTCTGGAATAAGCCAAAGTCTTGAATATATGGGGCCTAGATTAATATATTTGCCTTAAGGTCTTCATTCATTTTCAATTTTGTTTTAAAATTCAAAAATGGTCTTCGTTTTTTTGCCAAAATTATGGCACAGTGGGGTTTTTTCCATGGCGATCAATGCGCGTGTTTGGGGAGAGGCCAAGCTTTAGATTGCTGGTGGCTTTTTATCCTATTATGTCATAGTTGAAGAGAATTTGGGCTTTAATTATACTTGTTAGTTTAGATGAAAACCCTAATAGGTGTTTAATTTTCAAAGCCGCCTTAGGCGATTAGGGGTTGACGAAGTTTGGGGATGTTGTTTATTAGATCTTACACTATCTCACAATAGTTTTTATGACACCTATTACTCGCCAGATGGCCGACAATGGCCCTGGTCGGAATTCCTACATTGGGTGAATTTTGTATTCTATTAATAAAAATTCTAAAGCTTTCGATGGTTGTTAGAGCTATCGTATATCTAGGACATAAGCTATCGTCGGCCTACAATGGCTATTGATAGTCTAAAAGTTCTATTTACTATCTAACAAGGCTATCGAGATGAAATTCTTGGAGCTATCGAAGGTCAAGCTTGTTATTACAAATATAAAAGTGGAGCGGGAGTGGGGTTGTCAACGATTTTACATGTTGGATTAGATGCATAGGCAGTGGAGTTAAGTGCATATAGAAGAAAAAAAATGCTTTTATTAATTTGCACATGATCTTTACTCTGTGTGTATGTAAATAAAATTTTGTTTATACTAAATCGAATGTAGTATTTTGATTAATAAAAGAGGTTTGTAACATTTTAATTTAATTTCATTAATTAAAATATTTATTAATTATTAATGTTTAAAATAAATTTATTAATAAATTGATTTAAAATTAATTTATTCATTTATATTGAATATGCTATGACATTCATATTCAAAATAGAACATCATAGCTACACACACACACAAATCTAGGGGGTTCACAAATTGATCGCTTTGTTCTATAGTCAATAAAATAACTAAGTGTGATATACATACATACGTACATATATATATATACACACACACACACACGATCATTATTTAATATTATTAATTGAGATGTGCAAAGAATAAATAACAATTACATTTTAATATTATTAAATCGGCCTTTTGAAATATTAATAATAATAAATAAATAATATTTACCTATATAGTACAAATATATATACTATATATACATTTCAATAATATATATAATATCTATAAATGATTATAATAATTTTATTTACTATAAAATTATTAAATTAATGAATAAATATGTATTTATGTACAATAATCTATTTTATTTTCAGCTATGTATACTTTATTAATATAAAGTTCAAAATTAAAACTTTAACTTGTTCAAATTTCTTTTTACTAAAAGCTTCATCCCCTAAAAGAAAAATTATTTTATAATTATTTACGATCGATTATTTCAAGTATAGAATAATTCAAAAAGTTTTAATTTTGAAATTTTTTAACTTGCTAAACTAACTATAATATATATATGTATAATAAAAATATCAAATTAAATTTTCTAAACAAATATCCGAATGGGTACTGGATATTTTAAATATATATATACATATATATACACACTAATATATTACACACACACAAATATATATATATATATATTCAGGAAGAATTTTTTTAAATATATATACAAAAACAATTAAAATAATTTTTTATCAAAAATAAGAATGGTTATAATATATACATATATAATTTTATTGATTTTAAATATATATTTATATGTTTTAATACGTGTGTGTGTATTCAAGATTTAAAAATATTTGGGTATTCAAAAATTAATTTTGAAATTTTTTATTATAATTTAAATGATGGAAAAGTATAATAATATTGCATTATGATGATGATTACATATATATATATAAGTGAATATATGTAGATCAAAAACTCATACCTAGTTTTGATGTTACCTTGTCGAGAATCGATGCGTTGTTTGGTGGTCTTTCTTTATATAACACCATTTACTCCTCCTTCTTATTGATTTGCAAGGTCAAAATGATGGGACAACCAAGGTGGGTTGGCTAGGAAATGGTAGAGGGAGGGCCTAAAATTTAATGTATAAATTTGTGTGGGGGCTAGGTTATTTATAGCCATTAACGATCACCTTTCTCTTCTCCTTTTCCCTTAGATTTAAAGAATAAGTTTGATATTCCTTCTATCGCCATATGTGGCTGACCTTGGCTATGACCAAGCATGGTCAAGATCCAACATTACAAGAAAATCAGCCTTTGGGAGCGCATAAAAAATGCTACCATAACTTATGCTAGCCTTTTAGAGAACAACGTTATACGACATACAAATAAAAATTCAGGACTTTCCGTTACGTTTTCATAAAACGCTCTGAATAACAATATATTGCAGCGTTATACGAATGCAACACAATATTTTTATCATACCCCTATATAAACACCACTAAAAAGTATTGTCGATGCTACTACAAAATATTATAGTAGCGTATTTTGTGTGCCACCATATATATTTTAGTAGCATTTCTTAAACGCTGCTAAATTGTTGATTTTTCATGCAAATTTTATGCACTGTAGTAGCTCGTTCAGTTTTCACTTCATTTTGTTCACAACATATATATTATATGATAAAAATAAACATATTTCAGTATGAAACCAACAATCACTAATATAATTATTATATTCAAACAACCGAAAAACGCATTGATCACATGATGATACGTACATTACATTTACATTAGCATACATGATACATCAGAGACACCATCCATTTCCATAATTTTCCGAAGGCATTACAAAGCACATAATACTATACCTACAAAGCCAAACTAGCAAGTTAAATCAAAATATCAGTAGCAGAACCAATACCATCCATTCAATTGGCGACAACCATCTTTGGCTCCTTGAGCAATTCAGTGCTCTTCTTCTACCTCTCCCTCTTCCCAGCAGTCATAGGGGACTCCTCCATCATCCGTCCAATCCCATTCACCCTTGCACTAACTACTTCATTCACAAGCTCCGCCTCCAACTCTTCATCCACCACCAGCTTCAAACTGTTCAAAATATGTAATGCAAACTCATCCACCATTCTCAATATCGCAATCTTCCAGTATGGCATTAGCCTCATTCTCATATCATAAGCTCGTTCTTCCATCATTAAATACTTGCACAAATGTCCTGTTTCAACCTTACCAAAATGATTCATCTCAATTTTCACTTACTTGCTTGGATCCTGGATTATATCCACGAAACTTTCCCGTTGCTCCGTTAGTCCATACCATATGCTCATACAGTCAAGATTTGACGTGTAATCTGATGCCATCTCATTCTCAATTGTTTCTTTGACAGCCTTCAAAACGAAAAAGAGAAGAAAAAGTTCAAAACATTGTATACACGAGCACAAGGCTACATTAATATTCTCAAGAGGATATTTGGTTTTTTTTAAATTTGGAAATTTTTCTATTAACTCACCACGAGTAAATTTTATCACTTTATATTCAGTCAATACTTATTGTGAGGCTACTGATTTATCTCTAGAAATGGTGATTCTATATGATTGTCCATCTTCAAGTATAATGTGAAAAGATACTGCTACATAATGTCATTTTATTTGTGTAAATAAAGAAGTATTAAAAAAACATGTAGAACATTAAGGCATCGATGTCAAATCAATCATTAAAAAAAATCCAAGTTATAATGCAAGATGGTAAGGTAAAATAAACCAACATTTTTATATCAAAATTTACATACTATATAAGAGCACAAGGCTACGTTCAAATTCTCAAGAGGATATTTGTGTTTTTTTATATTAAATTTGGAAATTTGTCTATTAACTCACCACGAGTAAATTTTATCACTTTATATTCAGTCAATGCATGTTGTGGGGCTACTGATTTATCTCTAGGAATGGTGATCCTATCTGATTGTCCATCTTCAAGTATCATGTGAAAAGAAACTGCTACATAATGTCATTTTATTTGTGTAAATAAAGAAGTAAAAAAACATGTAGAACATTAAGGCATCAATGCCAAATCAATCATGAAAAATAATCCAAGTTATAATGCAAGATGATAAGGTAAAATAGACCAACATTTTTATATCAAAATTTACACACTATATCACCTTACATCGTAAGTTCAAAAAATAGAAGTGGAAAAACTAGAAAGATTGCTGCAAACGAATGGAAATTGAAATTATATTTACCTTTGCGAGTGGAGCATCAATGATTCATATTAAATGCTTTGGAGTCTCGTGACAAGATCGTTGTACTTCTTTCTGATGCAAAATCAATATTCCTATTGTTCTTAATAATAAAATATCAGTCTATTGTAAACAAAGTTTTTTCTTGCAACAGGGTTGAAAGTTTAAACCATGATCTTTTTATCATATTTTTGGAATAAACATATTGCTAGAACCATGATCCCAGAACCATGATTCAAGCAAGTGCAAATATTTTTTCCACAAATATATTGCTTTATCACAGTAAAAAAACTTTATTGTTAAAATACCAGTGAATTCTTAGTCAAACTACTTCTAATCAGGTTGTTGCCTGAAAACAGTTACATAAAAGCAAAGCCAAACTGACAGCAAATCAATTATTATTTACATATAAAATACAAATGTACCTTCTCATAGCACTTCCACATTCATTTAGTATCTTTTCTAGTACCAGCCATGATTTGAGTATTAACACCTTCCTGAGCATGCAATTCTCAATTAGTGATTATTAATATCTACATATAACAAGAGAAAAACCCAGATGAAAATTTAGGAGTAACCGTTAAAAAAATTAAGGTGAGATAGTTGCTACCGATTCAAACTATATAAAAGAGACAATGGACTATTGGGAAATTTTCGGTTCGAGTCGAATCTGACGAATATAATGTCGTACTTCTGACTTCATGGATCTATGGAATAGATTCTTTTAGACAATAGTTCAACCCACCAGGTACAAACGGGTTACTAAACTATCGACTTTCAGAATTCAATGAAGCCTTGGAACAGCGTAACAAAATTCAAAATTTGTACGGTTTTGATTTGGTTAATAACACTTTATTTTGATTTCAAATGGTGCAAAATTCAGAGGCAGAATAGAGTGAAGAAGAGGAAGGTAGAATCTGCAACACCGTACAAGCGTGACAAATTACCGAATTTGCAACACCTTGCAGGCGTTACAAATTCATTTGATATGAGAGCGTTCTGTAACACTCTAATGGCGTTGCAAACTGTGTGGGAAGAAGAAAATAAGATTACTGTTCTTAATAACAGTTCTGGTCGTCCTTAATATATATTTTGAGGAGGTGTCTATTCATCAAGGGTTGCGTCCAACGGTTTAAAACCGTTAGAAACGGTCGCGTGCCCTTTTAAATTTCCAACGTCCCGCCTTATTCAAATTTAATCTTGGGTCCATAACGGGCTGAAATCCAGTCCGTTGTTGTTTTCAGATTTGCTCCAAAAATAACGTCCCGTACCCGACTCAGTCGGACGGACGGCGGCGGCGGTACGCGAATCTGGTGGTTATGCATGACTTCCCTCCTCTAGATAAAGCAAACATTTGGGAGCCCCAAGGCCCCAACTCCTTCATAAGAAGCCTATACTTAAACAAGCTTGGTCCCCAATATCCCAAGATGTGGGACTTTTGTTTTACATTCTTCCCTCTTCCCTTTCTTCTCTCTTCATGAAAACAAAACAACGAGAAAACTTGAAAATATCCAACATTCTCCCCCTATTTTTAAGTCTGGATAATTTAACAACATTTTAAGGTTAAAACCGGAAAAAGCTGCATCACTTGATTGATTGCCTACATACCCAAGTTGGATCAAGCCAAACGTAGTTCAAAGATCAAGAATTACACCATCGTGAAAACCAACACATAAATAAAAGGTATCTTTTGGATTTGAACCTTTACTTAGTGTAAACCATTCAAAACCTTATCGAGATTCTATGGTGAACGAATCTTGAACCAAGTATCCCTTATGATAAAACCGGAACAATCACACATGTTGATTTTCTTAGGTAAAGTGTTCTGTATTTCTCAGCACGTTAATGGTCATGTTCTTTTAATCCAAAGTTCATGAGTCTACGTTAGAAAGCGGTCTTACTTTCTTAGGAAACAACCTGATTTCCATACTCATATAGGTAAGTCTCTTAAGGTGTTTCTGCGATACACCTTTTTAAGGTATCAAGACTTATTAAGGATATTTTATCCATCCTTTGTTCTTGCAGAATCCAACACTAAATATTATGGAATTATTGATTTAATGTTGCATAATCATTCTCTTAACTTGTTGGTACCCATTGAACTTTGTCTATCCTTTTCAAAACATAAGTTGGGTTTCTGTTAAGGATGATCAACCTTCATTCATAGACCTTAGTCCCATTTCCTTTGATTTTATAGAAACAATTGCCTTTGGAAGACTCTTTGTGAGTGGGTCAGCCAAATTTTTCTTTGTTTCTATATAGTCAACGGTTATTACTCCACTTTTGAGTAACTATCTTATCATTTGATGTCTTCGACTCACATATCTAGACTTCCCATTATATGTCTTATTAGAGATATCGTATATTGTAGCCTGATTATCACAGTTAATCAAGGCTGCTGGAGATGGCTTCTTCCATAATGGGATCTCTATTAATAAATTCCTAAGCCATTCTACTTCCTTACATGCATCTGCTAATGCAATCAACTCTGACAACGTTGTTGAGTCGGATATACAGGTCTATTTCTTGGAAACCCAAGACACAACAGCACCTCCTAATGTAAAGATTCATCCAGTCGTAGACTTGGATTTGGATTGTACATTGTTCCAGGTCGCATCACTATATCCTTCTATTATAGCAGGATATCCTTTATAAGATAAACCATAGGTAATGGTTCCTTTCTAATAAGTTAAAACTCTGGAAATTGCTTTCCAATGTTCGAAACCTGGATTACTCGTAAATCGACATAACATGCTTATATCATGTGCTATGTCTGGTCTAGTGCAATGCATAGCATACATAAGACTCCCAATAATACTGGAATACTCAAGTTGAGAAATGGTACAACCAGTGTTCTTTTCTAATTTAATACTAGGATCTAAAGGAGTTGGTGCTAGTTTGTCATTATAATGATCATACTTTCGGAGGAACTTCTTAATGTAATGAGATTGAGTTAGTAACAACTCCCCCTCTTTCCTAATGATTTTATTTCCCAGAATTACGTTAGCTTCTCCTAGATCTTTCAAATCAAATTTAGAAGATAGAAATTTCTTAGTTTCATTCACACGGGATATATTGGAACCAAATATTAGCATGTCATCAATGTATAAACATATTATAACATAATCGTTGTTGTCCGATTTGCTATAAATACATTTATCAACATCATTAACAATAAATCCATATGACTATGCTACTTTATCAAACTTCTTATGCCATTGCATGGGAGCTTGCTTCAGGCCATAAAGAGACTTTACTAATTTGCAAACTTTCTTTTCTTGGCCTGGGGTTTTGAAACCTTCGGGTTGTTCTATATATATCTCTTCTTCTAAATCTTCATTTAGAAAAGCAGTCTTTACATCCATTTGATGTATGACCAATTTATGAGTTGATGCAAGTGCTATTAAACAACGTATAGAAGATATGTGAGCAAGTGTAGCATATGTATCAAAGTAATCTACTCCATATCTTTGCATATATCCCTTAGCAACTAATATGGCTTTAAACTTATCAATGGATCCATTTGTATTCAACTTTTTCTTAAATATCCATTTACATCCTATAGGTTTAGCACTGGGAGGTAAGTTAATTAAAACCCAAGTTTGGTTTAATAGTATGGAATTCATTTCATCATTGATAGCTTCTTTCAAGAATATTGAATCTCTAGAACTCATAGCCTCAGAATAAGTTTTGGGGTCATCATCAACGTTCATGACATATCTAGTTACATTAAGGACTTCGTCCTTACTGCCTTCTATAAGATATATAATGAAGTCAGGACCATAGTCCTTCTCTATTCTTGCTCTTTTACTTCTCCTTTGTTCAGTACTATTATCTGGTACTGATGCTTCCTTGTTGTTTTGGGCAGGAGCATGGTCATCGTCATTGATATCATCAATCGTATTAGGTTCTGGACTTGATGATCTCAATGGAATCTCAACAGTCTAATTTCTACATCTACGGATTCTATAACTTCTAAGGTGTCAAGAATTAGGAACTTATAAGTTATACTATTAAGTGAATATCCAATGAAAACATATTTAAATGCCCTATTTCCTTACTTTGGTCGTTTAGGGTCTAGTTTTCTAACATACGCTAAACAACCCCAAACTTTAAGTCTTGTAAGATTAGGTTTCCTATTAAACCATAATTCATAAGGGGAAACATTATTCTTTTTAAGTGGTACTCTATTTAAAATATAACATGCAGATAACATAGCATCTCCCCATAGGTTATAAGGTAAGTTTGAACTGCTCTAATATAACACTAAATATAACATGCAGATAACAACGCATTTCAGTATAACACGTCTCGCCTTTAGAGCATCGTCATCTTTGCCAGTTTCGTCGGGTATACTTCCAAGCCATCTTCCAAAATGTAGAATAATTTGACGGTGATTAGGAAGAATTTCATTGTCTCTTGCCAACGAGTAAAATTGTCTCCATCAAACCGCTCTAATCGAGTTAAATGCTAATTCATGACTTGAAGGGTACTTCAACCTTCTATGGTTGAATTATTGTCTGAAAATTTTTAGGAAATTTACGGTTCGAGTCGAATCTGACGAATATAATGTCGTACTTTTGACTTCAAGGATTTATGGAATAAATTCTTTCAGACAATAGTTCAACCCACCAGGTACAAATGGGTTATCGAACTATCGACTTTCAGGATTCAATGAAGCCTTGGAACAGCGTAACAAAATTCAAAATTTGTACGGTTTTAATCAGGCCAAGAACACTTTATTTTGATTTAAAATGGTGCAAAATTCAGAGGCCGAAAAGAGTGAAGAAGAGGAAGGTAGAAGCTGCAATGCCGTACAGGCGTGACAAATATACTGAATTTGCAACACCTTGTAGGCGTTACAAATTCAATTGATATGAGAGCATTCTGTAACACTCTAATGGCGTTGCAAACTGTGTGGGAAGAAGAAAATAAGATTACTGTTCTTAATAACAGTTCTGGTCGTCCTTTATATAGATTTTGAGGAGGCGTCTGTTCATCAAGGGTTGCGTCCAACGGTTCAGAACCGTTGGCAACGGTCGCGCGCCCTTTTAAACTTCCAATGTCCCGCCTTATTCAAATTTAATCTTGGGTCCATAACAGGCTGAAATCCGGCCCGTTACTGTTTTCAATTTTGCTCCAAAAATATCGTCATTGGACCTGTACCCATACCCGACCCGGCCCGGTTCGGTCAGACGGCGGCAGCGGCATGCACGTGTGTGGTGGTTATGCATGGCTTCCCTCCTCTCAACAAAGCAAACATTTGAGAGCTACAAGGCCCCAACTCCTTCATGAGAAACCTATACTTAAACAAGAATGGTCCCCAATATCCCAAGATGTGAGACTTTTGTTTTTCCTTTCTTCCCTCTTCCCATTCTTCTCTCTTCATGAAAACAAAACAATGGAAAAACTTGAAAATATCCAACATTCTCCCCCTATTTTTAAGTTTGGATAATTTAAAAACATTTTAAGGTTAAAACCGGAATAGCTGCATCACTTGAGTGATTGCCTACGTACCCAAGTGGGATCAAGCCAAACGTAATTCAAAGATCAAGAATTGCACCATCGTGAAAACCAACACATAAATAAAAGGTATATTTTGAATTTGAACTTTTACTTAGTGTAAACCATTCAAAACCTTATCGAGATTCTATGGTGAATGAATCTTGAACCAAGTATCCCTTATGATAAAACTAGAACAATCACACATGTTGATTTTCTTAGGTAAGTGTTTTGCATTGCTCAGCATGTTAATGGTCATGTGCTTTTAATCCTAAGTTCATGAGTCTACGTTAGAAAGTGGTCTTACTTTCTTAGGAAACGACCTGATTTCCATACTCATATAGGTAAGTCTCTTAAGGTGTTTCTACGATACACCATTTTAAGGTATCAAGACTTATTAAGGATATTTTATCCATCATTTGTTCTTGTAGAATCCAACAATAAATATTATGGGATTGTTGATTTAGTGTTCCATAATCATTCTCTTAACTTGTTAGTACCCTTTGAACTTTGTCTATCCTTTAAAACATAAATTGGGTTTCTGTTAAGGATGATCAACCTTCGTTCACAGACCTTACATTTCCTTTGATTTTATAGAAACCATTGCCTTTGGAAGACTCTTTGTGAGTGGGTCAGCCAAGTTTTTCTTTGTTTCTATGTAGTCAAAAGTTATTACTCCACTTTTGAGTGACTGTCTTATCATTTGATGTCTCAGACTCACATGTCTAGACTTCCCATTATATGTCTTATTAGAGACATTGTATGTTGTAGCCTGATTATCACAGTTAATCAAGATTGCTGGAGATGGCTTCTTCCATAATGGGATTTCTATTAATAAATTCCTAAGCCATTCTGCTTCCTTACATGCATCTAATAATGCAATCAACTCTGACAACATTGTTGAGTCTCTATTTCTTGGAAACCCAAGACACAACATCACCTCCTAATGTAAAGATCCATCCAGTCGTAGAGTTGGATTTGGATTCTACATTGTTCCAGGTTGCATCACTATATCCTCCTCTCAACAAAGCAAACATTTGGGAGCCCCAAGGCTCCAACTCCTTCATGATAAACCTATACTTAAACAAGCATGGTCCCTAATATCCCAAGATGTGGGACTTTTGTTTTTCCTTTCTTCTCTCTTCCCTTTCTTCTCTCTATATGAAAACAAAACAATGGGAAAACTTAAAAATATCTAACATGGACAACATAACTAATATAATTTCCAATCACAAGAAGATTCATGCAGGAAAAAAGTAGCTAATATGAAAAGTTAAAAATCATAAAGTCATTACAACTAATATTTGACCTACTTTTTGAACTCTTTTAGTTTCTCTTTGTTAGGATGGTTCTATACTAGGGTTAAACGTCTTGTAGCAACCACAGAAACTTTCTCCATCAAAGAGGATGTCGCGCTAAATGTCTCTAGCTCAAAAGCATGGCTATTAATTTAAAAGATAGAATAGTGAGTGATAACTTATAAGGTTGATACTGGTTTTAATACATTAAGTGGTAACTTGTACACCCAAACTACTTATGCAGATTAGCATGTGTGCGTACACACACATGTAGAAGATATGATCTCTAGAATATATATGTGTATTGAACTACATTTTTATATTCTAACTACACATACATATATTCTAACCAACATATATACATTTCAAAGTCATATCCGACACATGCAGATTAGCAGCAAAGGTATCAATTAAAACTAGTTTAAACATACGATTTTATATTAGGACAGTGATTAAAATAAATCAGCAACGCACCTTCTATAAAAACTACCTAACTATGCTCTCTTTGATGTCCTAGAGTTGGTCTAAGTAACAGGAATAGTTTGGTTACAATTGATGTCGCTAGTGCATTCATTTGGTTAGTCGCTCTACTATGCTCTCTAGCAATTTGAGGTCCTTAGGTACCATGTAATTGATGTTTATCGGCCATTTAACTACACTTTATGGGATTTTGATGTTCATAAGCTTACTGGGACTATATGGCAATTTGTAGAAAGTTTAGTGAAAGTGGGTATGGAGGTTGCATGCCTCAGATTGTGTATTTGCATTTGGTGGCTACTGCACTTTTGTTTATTTTAATACTCTACACAGCAATGTTTGGGTTTGCTTAGTTTTTTCTATTTGTATTTATATCTAAAATTATAATTATTGTCGTTAATGTTTACATCTTCTTCAGCTTCAATCATCTTTGCATCCACTTTTAATTTTTTATGCTAGTTTTTAATAGGTTTTTTTTTCAAATATCATGGTCGCCCATTTTCTTTCTTATGTCATTCTTTGTATTGGTTTCTGGGTCAAAGTATTTTTGAAGGTGGTATATTTTGTAAATGACCAAATGTTATATAATATTTGCCTATTCCATCTACTGGATATTTGAATAAACGCATAAAAGTTCTTTATAACCAAATCAATAATTAATAGTAATAATGATGAATGAATAAAACAATAATGAATGCATAAGTAATCTTGTAGAAGTAACGTGATGCAGTTCACATGTGTGTATTATCATTTTTTTAGACGTCATGAAACCTTTTATGTGTTATTTCACATTTCGTACCCGGCGATAATACATAAACCAAAACTCATAACTTTCATTCTTACCAAAGGCTGTGAGGCAATTATAATGTATATAATTAAGACTTTACAACATTGTTGCCATTTTCATTTAGTCATGACACGGAAGCACTTTGATATAAAGATGATGCTGTATATTTAACTAAACAAATAATATGGTAACAAGGACAATTGAAGCACTAAACTGCTAAGATTAGCGTGACAAAATTATACGTACAGAATAAATAGGCCATATTTTGGTCATTCTAACATGACATGAACTTGGAACTGACAATGAGAATATGTAGCTAATTAAACATAGTGATTAACATGTCACAATAAGACATGTAAAGAATAGCTTTTTTTAGCCATGGCTGCCATGACCATCAAAAGTTACCCAATTTTTGATGTTAACCTTGATCAGATTTCTAAGAGATCTTCTTCTCCCCTCCTTGATTCTCGGGCTCCTCCTCCTCTCTCTTCTTTCTCAAATCATAAAGATAAGCCTCCTGACCAAGAAAATGATGGTTTTCAAATGGTCAGAAATCGCCGCAAGGGTCCACTAGTAAGATTCTAGAGGGTAACGCAAGAGCCTGCATTTAATATTCTGGCAAGATCACTGCCCAGAGGAAAAAGAATCAACCAGAATTATAATCATCAACAGTTAGGGAGCAAACAGGCCCTCAACGCCTCAAGAACTCGCTCAATCAAAACTACCAATCTAGCAAATCCATCATCTTCTTGGGTAGATTTAGTTAAGAAAGGTGGGCTCAATACTATTGCGGATTTGAATTATTCAGCACTTATTAAATTAGTTGATAAGAAAATTTTTGTTGTTAAAGAGGAGAGTATTATGTGTTTGGAACACGTCCCCACTATCATCATTTCAAGGATTTTGTGTCTAAAACATGGAACCCGGTTGGCAATTTCGAGATCTACATAAGAAATAATGGTTTTTTATCATCAGATTCTCAGATGAATCTGATTGCAACAAAGTTATTCAAAATGGCCCATTCTTTATTAGTGGAAAGCTTATAATCTTCAAAAAGTGGGACAAGAAAATGGTTCTTGATTGTGATCTACTATCTACTTATCCAATCTGGATAAGATTACCGGAATTAATTCTCTAATTATGGGAGAGGGAAGCTTTTGTTGCTATTGCTAGTGTTATAGGCAATCCAATAAAGCTAGATGATTCTATGGCCAATGAGACCAAACTCAGCTTTGCAAGAATCTTGGTTGAAATTAAAGCCAATGAAGATTTTACCAAATTTTGCCTACATCACTATGCATAATGGAGAAAACATTACATAGAAAATTGAGTATGAATGGATTCCACCTAGATGTATGAAATGTGCATGCTTTGGACATCTCACTGAAGCTTGCTCATTGAAATCAGTTTGGAAAGAAAAAGAAAGTTTAAATCTCAATACTGTTATAAGGAAATCGCCAGATTTAGAAATTCCAAGAAATGAGCAACATCTTTTTTTCAAGAAAAGAGTAATTAGGTTTTAAATGATGTTATCTCTTAAACAAATAATCTTTCTAAAATCCCACCCATTCTTGATAATAATTTAGTTTCAGATAATACTCAAATTTTTGAAAAAAAGAAAAATGTTTTAAATCCAGAAATCTCAAAAGACGATATAGATATTATAAGTGTTGATGAGCAATCTGAGAGTCCAATTTTGCAAGCTATTTCAAAAAACACAAAAGAGAAAGAATCAAGACTCAATGTAGCCATGGATACTGATTAGCAAAAGGAAATGGACGGTTCTGTTGATAATTCAGTTCCAAATGGCAATATAAAAGAAATCATAGCACTACACCAAATACTGAGATTTGCAACTAACCATCCGCACATTTGGCAACGGTTAATAACCGTTGCCATTTAGCAACGGTTAATAACCGTCTTGGTTCAGTTCGCAATGGGTTTTTCTTGTTGCTAATTGGGAACGGTTATTAACCGTAGCTTCTTTGGAGACAAATGATGGCGGTGAATTTCATCCTTTCGCGCCATAATTTTTGGCGCGCTTCGTTCCAATTAGCAACGGTTTTAAACCGTGGCTAATTAGCAACGGTTATTAACCGTCCCAATCTTTTAGCCGGCCCAGTGGCAAGCCCACCAAGCCCCTGGGATGGGGCAACCAACTAAGCCGGGCAACACCCAAAATCTATTTTACTTCACAGTTACAGCTCAATAGCAATCTCCATGTTGGCGATCTGCTCGAACCCAAAAATACTAGGGTTTCAAAAATCAACGCTTTCTAAATAATCATCGCTGCATACTCGGCTATTCCATCAGCCATCGTCGGCTCAAGCTTGCCTCCTACGCGATATTTTCTACTGCTGATTTGAAGTCCTGCTACAGTCTCTATACTGCCACTGCTAATTAAGTATGCGAATTTCTTGTTTTGAGTTGTCTAATTTTCTAAAATTGAGTCGCCCTTATCTGTTTTACTTCACAGTTACAGCTCAATATCAATCTGGCGATCTACTCGAACCCAAAGAAACTAGGGTTTCAAAAATCAACGCTTTCTAAATAATCATCGCTGCATACTCGGCTATTCCATCAGCCATCGTCGGCTCAAGCTTGCCTCCTACGCGATATTTTCTACTGCTAATTTGAAGTCCTGCTACAGTCTCTATACTGCCACTGCTAATTAAGTATGCGAATTTCTTGTTTTGAGTTGTCTAATTTTCTAAAATTGAGTCGCCCTTTTACTGCTTTAGATTTCATTAACCTTGAAAACGCCTGAAGCTAATAACTTATTAGTATTTAGTTATAAACAAGTAGTTTTCTGTAAATAATCGTTTAGGAATTGAAATTTGAAAGCTGAAGCTAAAAAAACTAATAATTATTTAGGAACTGATACTTACATTCTAGTTAGACATAGTTGCTTATAGTGACTGCTAGGGTATAAGTTGATGCAATGAATTTTGTTTTACTAAATATGAGACCATATTTAGTAAGTGGATAAAATTGTTGTTAATGGCGCAAACCAAGTATCAGGAGAGGGGTAATGCATAGACATTACTCTGGTGCTACAAAATGGCGCTGTTGTAATGGCAAATTTTTTGGAAACAGTTTGATGCTAATGTTAAATTTCAAGTGAAATCAAAAGAATATTCATCTGTTTAGTTAATATCAGAGTTGAACTTGGTGGAAAGCCATAAGATATTGTTACCCATGATTTATTATTAGCTCTTGTTATTTTCTTTCAGTATGTCTTTTAGTATAGACAAACAATGGATGAATCAATCTAATCGAAGAAATACAGAATATGTGGAAGGTGTGAGAAATTTCGTTAAATTTGTTGCTGAAAACGGTGGCAATAAGGAAAAGTATTCGTGCCCTTGCACGCGGTGCAAAAATGAAGATACATTCAAATTAAATGACATTCATTTTCATTTGCTTAGATATGGTATTGTTCAATCATATACCGTGTGGTGTTTTCACGGAGAAAGAATACCGGAGAAGCCAAAACAACAACCGGTTAGTCATGCCACAAATACCGACGAGTCCGAACATATTAGGATGGAGGATTTGATCAATGATGTAGATAGATTCCATCATTTTCAACCTACAAGTCAGTTTCATGATAATGCTAATATTGGTGAGCAGTTTACAGATAAATCATTTTTTGATAGTGCAACTGCAACAGAGCCATTGTATCCTTCTTGTCCAAAAGAGATTACAAAGTTGTATGCCATTGTGAAACTGAATAGCTTGAAGACCCAATACGGCTTTTCAGACAATGGTGTGACTGCAGTACTCGAATTCATAAAGGAGTTACTCCCCGAAGGTAACACGCTACCTTCAAAGTACCCCGAAGTAAAGAAGATCATTAAGCAAGTTGGGATGAATTACATAACTTATGATGCATGCATTAATGACTGCATCTTGTACTGGAAAGATAATGCGAACAAAGTTTCATGTACAAATTGCAACGCACCAAGATACAAGACATCATTCGACGAAGAGAGAAAAGCTACCACAGTACCTCAAAAGACCTTAAGACATTTTCCTTTAATTTCTAGATTGAGAAGACTGTATACTGTACCATGGATAGCAGAAGCGATGACCTGGCATGGTCGTGCCAAGTCCGGTACAACCGTAATGCGTCATCCGCGTGATACTTCTCAATGGAAAACTACAGATTCTTTTGATTCTTCGTTTGCTGCTGAACCACGAAATATCACGCTTGGAATAGCAACAGATGGTTTCTGTCCGAATGCTTCTTTAACTAACCCTTACAGCTGTTGGCCAGTAATTGTAGTACCATATAACCTTCCTCCGTCTTTGTGCATGAAAAGAGAGTTCTCAATGTTAACACTGTTGATTTCTGGGCCAAAACAACCGGGGAAGGATATTGATGTTTATTTAGAACCTTTGATAGACGAGTTAAAGCAGTTATGGGAAGGAGTCGTTACATTTGATTCATTTATGAAATCTGAGTTCACAATGAGAGCTAGAGTGTTGTGGGCAATCCATGATCATCCTGCTCTTGGGACTTTATCGGGATGTACAACTCACGGCTACTTTGCATGTCCTCTTTGTGGAGAAGAAACTACATCTGTTTATCTCCCTGAAAGTAAGAAGATTTGTTACATGGGACATCGTAGATTTCTTCCATCCGGACACAAGTTTCGATACGATAAGACAAATTTCAACAACGAGCAAGAACTTAAGCGTCCTCCAAAACCACTGACTGGTTATCAAGTTGAAAAAAAGGTAGCGAATATAAAAATGAAAGTTGGTAAAAACATACCGGAAATTGGTCGAAAACGGAAAAAGACAATCGATGAAGAAGTTCATGCATGGTATAGGAGGTCGAAGTTCTTTGATTTGCCATATTGGAAAACAAATTTGACCCGACATAATATTGATGTTATGCATACGGAGATGAATGTCACGAAACATTTGATCAACACAATTATGAACCATAAAGACATGTCAAAAGATGGGATCAATGCACGGAAGGATTTGAAAATCATGGGTATAAAACAAAAGTTGTGGGTGATAGAAGATCTTGAAACAAGTAAAGTAACCATACCAAATGCGACTTTCACTTTGAGCAAAGAAGAAAAGATACGGTTTTGCACCGTTTTGAAAAATTTGAAAGTGCCGAGCAAATTCTCTTCGAACTTCCATAACAATGTGAGCATCAACCCTCCTGAATTAAAAAATATGAAGTCACATGATTACCACGTCATAATGCAACATTTACTTCCGGTATTGCTTCAGCATTGTTTTCCGCAACATAAGGATCTACGGAATGCTATTCACCGCATTAGTCTCTTTTATAACATTTTGTGCTCAAAGGTGATCAACAGGGAACATCTTCTAAAAGCAAAGGCTAGTTTGGTAGAAGCAATGTGTGTTATTGAAAAACATTTTCCGCCTGCATTTTTTGATATCAGCATTCACCTTATGGTTCATTTAGCCGATGAAGCATTGATTTCTGGTCCTGTTAGATATAGGTGGATGTACCCATTTGAACGGTAAATTACTAATTTTAGTTATGTACATAATTATTCGATTTAAATAGCTATTGATGTCTACATTTTACAATTATTCATCTTCATAGGTTGATGAAAACATATAAAGGATATGTGCGCAACAAAAGATATATTGAAGGGTGTATTGCAGAAGGATATATTGTACAAGAAGCTAGTCTTTACTGCATGGAGTATATGCCAAAAGGAGGTGCTGGCACTCATAAACATACCCGTGAAGCGTTTTTAGACGAGGATGATGAGTTTGCTGATGAAATAGCACTAGATAATGGTAAAGATATAACGTTAACTCAAGTGCAATTTCAACAAGTGCGTAAATGGGTCCTTGATAAATACGACGGATTGGATGAATGGAAGAAGTAAATTCATGAATTTGTTCTGAATTCTTATTATTGTAAATCAATTCATATATATAGTATTTATTGTGTGTTTTTCGTAGGAGGTATAACTCCTATGTTCAAAGCACCAAATCTCAAACTCGAGGCGGGGGTACATCTGGGGAAGCTATTAAAAATTTCACTTTTTGGTTACGTGAGGAGGTATATGTATTAAATATTTAACGTATTTTCGAGTTGACCATACACCTCCTTGACAATGTTTTTTTACTTATTGTGTTTGTTGTAGTTGTTGAAGACCGTCGATCTTGACTCAACTCTTTGGCGGTTAGTTAACGGGCCGAAGTTTGATGCCCGTAGTTATATGAAGTACCAAGTGAATGGGTTTTTATTTTCTCCGAAGAGTTATGAAGAGCGAAAGCTAACACAGGATAGTGGTGTATGCATGAGAGCAATTACACAATTTAGAGCGAGTGGGAAGGATAAAAATTTTAAGGAAGCAGAAACAACTTATTACGGAGTCATTCAACAGATAATTGAGTTGGATTACATTGACTTCAAACAAACAGTTTTTTATTGTGATTGGGTAAAGGTCGAAGATAAGATCAATGGTTGTAAAATAGATTCTGTTTCAAGCTTGATCACAGTTAACTTGGGAAAATTGAAGAATAAAGATAGCGTGAATGATGAGCCATTTATTCTTGCATTGGAAGCGAGTCAAGTGTTCTACTCAAAAGATTTAAAAAATAACGGATGGTTTGTGGTTTTTCATACACCAAAACGGTTGACCATAAATGTGGATGACACTGAGTTTCCCACCGTTTATCAATCAGCTTTTGAAGACAATGAAAAATTAGAAGATCTTATCAAATGCATATGTTAACTTTGTATTACAGAGCAGTTATTGTACCTTAACAAAATATTTATTTAAAATGGTGTAAAATGTAAAATATAGCGTGAATGATAGTAATAGATGCATTATATTTTTTATTAGTGTCATTATAATATTCTGATGGATCCATAAGGATGGATATATTGCAAGAGTTCATTTTGTGTTTGTAGTTGTAGGTACTTACATATGATCACATACATACACACATGTACACATACATACATATGATCAGCTTGACTATTCTTTCTTTCTTTCTTTGTGTTTGTAGGTAGACAGGCAGTTCAAGATATTGTATTTGCACCCTTTAGTTCAGCAGTGCTAAGGTAATATATTTTTGTATTTGCATCCTTTATTTCAGTCAGTATTTTAGATATTGTTTTGAATCCGCTTAAGTTTAAAATTCTGGTGATGCAGGAAGACTTTATCACTGCCGCATTAAAGTGAATGTTCCCCTTCCCGTCCATCCCTATGATCCCCGATTGATGTTAGCCACATTATTGCATGGACTTCCCTCCATAACAAGGTCAAACGCATTATATGACTTAATAAAATTGCTCCAAGCGATTACTGGTAAGCTGCTGTACAGCTGATATAGTAAACAACGTGCCCTTCTGATTTGTCTGATCCCATCAGTTTCTCATCACATTACGATTATTGTCAGTCGGACTGATAAAAATCGTAATGTGGTGAGAAGTTGGTGGGATCAGACAAATCAATAAGGGGACGTTGGTTCATATATCAGATGTACAGCAGCTTAACTGTGATCGCTTGGAGCAAATTTTATTAAGACATATAAGGCGTTTGATCTTGTTATGGAGGGGACTCCATGCAATAAGGTGGCCAACATAAATCGGGCATCACAGGGATGGGCTGGAAGAGGAAGAACTGTACGTCATAATGTTGTTCGGATTATTTTAGGATTTGAGACTTTGCAGGACATAATGTCACAAGATGCCACACCACCGTCAACTGATACAACTTCCCAATCATCCACTTTAAAACGGGAGAAAATTGATATAGACAACTATGGTTCTCCAGTCGGAAAAAATGGTTCAAAGGTCGCTACGAAGATTGGTAAACTAGTAAGAAATCATGTGCCAATCTCATATCCAAGTTGGAAAAAAGTTCCGCCAAATTACAAGGAAGACGTGTGGAATCAATTGGAGGTAATAATGAGCTCCGTTCATTTATAATGCTTTCAATACAGAAATTAAAAATGGTTTACATGCATTTTTTGTTATGCAGAAATATTATGAGCTCGATCCTTTATCAAAGGACCTTATTATGAAAAAAATGTCCGAGGCTTTTAGGAGACACAAGAATGATTTGCGCAAGAATCATTATGACCTTTTCATCACTGACGAAGAAAGAATGAGAAATTGTCCACCGAAAATTGCTCAAGATGATTGGGATGAGTTCATAAGAAACGAATCAAAACCCGAGGCAAAAGAAAAAAGGAAGCGAGGCAAACAAAATAGATCAATGCTCGAATATGGTCATCATTCGGGACGTAAGAGTCACGCTATGATTACTCAAGAAATGGTATGTGTCATTGAATTGGTGCATCACATTGCATATACCGTTAGTTCCAAATATAATTTTAGGTCATTATATGCAGGTCGATTCAAGTAGTCCGGGAACAGAAGTATCACGTCTTCAAGTATGGGAGAAAACGCATAAGAAAAAAGATGGCAGCACGTCAGATGCGACATCTTCCTACTTTGTAAGTTAAACAAATAACAACGCCTCTAAATTAAATTTTCATTATTAATATATATGTATTTACTTTTTAGGACAAAATTGAAAAAGAAAAGGAAACGACGAGTGGTGGTGATGAAGCCGTCTTTATATCAGTGTTTGGTAAAGATGTAAAGGGCAGGAGTCGAAGTATTGGGACCAATATAGCTCCTAGCCAAGTTAAGAGTGCTGCCATTCCATGCAAACGGCTCAAACAGGCCCAAGGAATATATGAGCAACGACTGCAAAATGTGGAGCAAAAATTGATGAAGCTGGACAATATGGATGATAAACTGGAGCGTCTTCTCAGCATAGCCCAAGATAATCGTCAAGTAGGCAGTGAAATCGCATCTTCTCAGTTTGCCACTCCGAACAATCAGTTAATCGACCAAAGATGTGAAATCCTGAACTTCGAGGACGAAGTAATTGCAACAGGTACTATTTTATTAAAATTTGAAGAAAATAATATGTTGCAAAGTCAGTGAATGCTTAACTTCGTGAATGGGAGAGTGTATCAGGAAACATACAGGTCAATTTCACATCACATCACAATTGCGGACAAACAAGTTTTTGGTGTGCACATCACAATTGCCAATTCCTATACCCATTCACTTCACTTTACCTATACCACTTCAACTCCTCTATCACAACCCCACCAAAGCAACATCAAAATTCATATTTCCCTATCACATTTTCACTGCACTCGTCCTCTGCACACAAGAATCCACCAACCATTCACTCCACACTACCCTATGCACTTCCAAACTCTACCACAACCATTCACATTCAACTTCCATCTGCACACTGCTATACCATCACCAAACTCCTCACTTCAACACACACACACAAGCTGCACATCCTCCTCTGTGCAAATTTATGTGCACACACAGAGCAACTTCCCCTCCAGTAAGCAAACGGCCTTCCTGCCTCTGTCATAACCTACCATTGCTTCCATCACCCCTTCACATCAGTGCAACCTTCATCTCCCACAACATCACTGCATCACCATATAAACCACATACTACCCTCACATCACAACATTTTCTACCTGCCATCATATCCACACTTGCCATTGCCATTCATCCTCACCATTGCCTGTCATCTCATCACCATCAAACCAGTAGCATCTCACCTTCAACACTCCATAACTGCCCACAACATAAACCAAACTTCTATGCACATCCTCTTCAAACTGAAACCATTCATACAACATACTTCACTCCTCTATCTTCACTGCTACATACATCAACTACTTGCCTAGCCATCCTTGCCTCAACCTTCAACTACAACTGTCCACGCACATCTTTTCTTTTGTAAAAAGTTCACAGTGAACGTAAGAACCAATGCACCCATTTTTCCACTGTTGATTCTCAATTACCAACAAAAATTGTCATCAGTTGGTTTCATAATTTATTACTAATTTTTGCCCATGATTCATCTACTTCTAACTGACAGTCGGTACAATAACTCTTCATCAGGTTATCTTGGTTGCCTGAATCTAGTTATGTATTTGATTCCTTGTAATCAGCGATTAGCGTTGAGCCTTTGTGATGATAAGCAGTGACTACTGTTTCTACCATTTATATTCTACGACAGCAATTTTTATGCCACGAACAGTTACTTTGCTTAATACAAGTTTCCAGTAGTGATAATACCCCCTGTAACAGTTTCCAGTAGAATGACTTATGCTTCGATTTGCACGCATTTAATATATATGTTGCTTGGTTGCCAAAAAAATTCTCTGTAATTCACTTCTGGCATTAAACCCAAGTCATTATTAGGCAAATTTGGGTCTAGTTCATATGCTATGAAACTTGGGCCATCGCTGCATGTTTGTGAAATGGTTTTGGGTAGCATGAGTTTTGTTTTTTGTTAGTTCTGTAAATGTGAATCCATATATTCACTCCAAAAATGCTTATATAACAGGTACTATATGTCGAGATTCCACAGCATTAGTAATTCATGGAAAAGCAGTACCACCCACATATGAAAAAGTGTTGTTGGATAAAATTTTATTGCCGAATGAGCTAACCGCCAAAATATGTCGACAATTTACCGAGACCTTTGGGGATGTTGGAGTCGGAGGTTATGTGAGCCATCAAAAGGGTTTGATACGATATCTTTAGTCGGAGGTATTGATATTTCTGACTTGTTCTTTGCATATATTGCTGATTTTCTTTTGTTTTCCTGTACACAATAGTACACACAGTCATGCATACATAAATACAAGCATGCAAGCACCTTTCACAATTTACATTCAAGACTTATCACATGCAAAATAGATATATCAAGTTTTAAGAATTTATAAGGGTGGTTTGCTCACCTGGATAGTTTGACAGAGAGGAAAGAGAACCTGAAAAAGATTTCAAAATCTGGAAATTGAGGCTTGATCAAATTTTCTTTATCCTAACCGTTGTTTGCTTTGAATTGCTTTGTACTAGTAGTCTTGGCTTTAGTTAGATGTATATATATATGCCTTGTACTTGTAGTCTTGGCTCTAGTTAGATGTGCAGTTTGCTTTATTACTGCCTGGTCTGTCGTAGATGTATACTTGTAGTTTCTTTTACTGGTCTGCCTTTGATCTTGTTTACAGTCTGGCATAGTATCCATACGCATTTGGTCCAACCAGTTTGTTCTTGTATATCATGTGATGGTTAGTTTGCATCAGTTATTTATGCATTTCAGTATAGTTGCATTCTTGTGCTTTGTCTCTGCATTCACTTCAGATATACTGACTTTTGTTTTCATCCCCTGGTTGCTTGGTACATTTCTGTAGCTCCACTGATGGTCTATATTGTGTTGAGCTTCAAGTCTGCACTGCAAATCATTTTGCCTCGAGTTTGTAGCTGCACTGCAAATCATTTCTGTAGCTCCACTGATGGTCTATATTGTGTTGAGCTTCAAGTCTGCACTGCAAACATTAAAGTCTGAAAACTGGAATGCTTTGCCCTGTAATGAACCATGTAGACTTCACTGCTTGCAAAACAATGTAGTGTAATTAATGAAATCTTTGTACTGTAGTGTAATAAACAATGCAGTGTAATAAGTATGATATTTCGGCACGGTAGTATTCTGTTTGCAAAACAATGAGTGTAATTATAAGTTTGATAATAATATTATATGTATGGAATATGTGCGATATGTTTATAGTGCTTGTGTACCAATATTTTGATATATATTGATATTCTGGTATATATACTGAGATATACGCAGTAGTGAGTTACAGATGTGATTTTGTAGGGGCAGGAGCAAACACTATGTGCAACGGTTGTTAACCGTTGCTTTATGTGTGACTTGGGCATAAAGCAACGGTTTTAAACCGTTTTTTACTGGACATAAAGCAACGGTTTATACCCGTTGCTTATTGTCCATAAAGCAACGTTTTATACCCGTTGCATATTTCCCAATTTGCAACGGTTAATACCCGTTGCCTTTGATCCAATTTGCAACGGTTTATACCCGTTGCCTTTGACACAATTTGCAACGGTTTATACCCGTTGCCTTTTGGACATAAAACAACGGTTTTTTCCCGTCGCTAAATTCAACCACTCCTGTAATGAAGACGGTTTTTACCCGTTGCTTTTAGACTTAACAACGGTTTACACCCGTTGTTAATATCTTATAATGGTGTAGTTTTTACCCGTTGTTAATATCTTATAAGAGCAAAATCTATTTCAGTAAAGCATGCAAAAGCAAGATGGAAATTCTCAATATTTTAAAGTTTTAACAAAGTGAACTTCCTATTAAATACCTAGGATTCCCTTTCAGCTGCAATCAAATCAAAGATAGCGACTGTACTAAACTGCAAGATATTATTCATAACAAACTTGATAATTGGTCTAGCAAACTACTATCAATTGTTGGAAGAGTTGAACTCATCCATACGGTCATCATAGCTGTAGTCATGTACTAGATGCAATCTCACACTATCCCAGCCAAAACTATGGAAAAATTTGAAAAACTATGTGCAAACTTCATTTGGAATGGGAAATTTCATAAAATCTCTTGGAATACAATCATAAAAAGAAAGAAGGCAGGACGCTTAGGTATTAGAAATTTTGCTGACATAAATGAAGCCTACAAATTCAAACTTTTTTGGAAATTCATTGAAGGAAAATCTCTCTGGGCCAAATGAATGAAAGCCAAATATGTCAAAAATAAAAACTTTTGGTCCATGCCAATGGAAAATCATTTCTCTCATGCATAGAAAAGCATTATTAAATGCAGAGAAATTAGTTCTATATTATTAGAAAGAAAATTCAAAAGTGGAAATCAAACAAGTCTTTGGTTTGACCCATGGATTAATGAAAAAATTCTGATTAATTTACTTGGTTGGAAAATTTATATCAATTTGGGGGAGCCAGTTCTAAAGTTGAAAGCATCATTCAAAATTCAACCTGGAACACTCAATATCAACCAACAGCATCCATTTTCAATTCCACAACTAATAAAATAGAAATTGATTCAAGTTTGGATGAAGACATATATGGATTTTGGAAACTATCATCAAAAGGAAAATTTTCATTTAAAAATACTTGGGATTTCATCAAAGGAGAAGAAATGGAAGTTGATTGGTTTAAAATTATTGAGAGTTCAGCCAACTGCCCAAAATGGCTTTCTGCACGTACTTTGCTATCATTAATCAATTGCCAACTAGAGAAAAGTGTGCAAAATGGGGAAAAAACAAAGGAAACACCAACTACCTTCTTTGCAAAACTGAAATCGAAAATATTGATCATATATTCTTTGATTATTGGTACTCAAGACACATTTGGCTCATAGTCAAAAGAAAAACAATCTCAATCAAAATTTGGCTCTCCATCAGACATGGTATACAACACGTTCAAAAAAAATTCAAAGGAAGGAAAGAAGAATTCAATAAAGCAAGTGTTTTTTTAACTACAGTTGTCTATTTTCTATGGAAAGAAAGAAATAGGAGATTGCATAACAATATTCAAACAGACTGCCTATAGCTGTGGAAAGCAATCGAAATAGAATATAATATCATTTCTCCAAAAGGCTAGCAAATCAAACTACATCAGCAATCATAGCTATAACATCTGTGATTCAGATAATTTTGAAGAAATAGTTGAAGAGCACCTACAAAGGGGAAAATTTTCCTCTGAAAACTTCCTCAGATTAAATAGCAACTGCTGGCCAAGTATCTCATCAAACTACCAAAACTGTATCAAATCTCCATCTAAAGGCGGCCAATCTTTTATCCGAACCATGACTCTATCCTACAAGGGAAGTAATCAAAATTCTATTAATATAAATTCAAATAATACAAACATTTTATCTTCTAACAACATGTTTTACTTGCTTGATTTGAATAGGAGCTACCGCCCTTTCAGCTCCGAGCTTGTTCAGTATGGCAATTTGAATTCGACAAGCAAAAAAAAGTCAAGAGATGAAGTCTTAAAATCCAAATCTAAATTCAAAATCAATCACTTATCTGCTTGGATTCAAAATGATAGCACTTGCAACATATGAGATAGTATTCCCTCAGAGACTAATTCTAATGCCTGCAAATGAAGTAACAAGGCAATTATTAATAATAAACTTGTTAACGTAAATGATTTGTATGCTAATCACAATTCTTTTTTACCTGATTTGTATAGGAGAAGTTGCTCTTGTTTCAGTAAGTCAGACAATTTCCTTCTAGCCATTAACGACCGAAGATTAGGAAACTTCTTTTACAAAAGCATTCTCAACAATCAGATCTATCACTTATCTGTATGGGATAGAGGCGAATCTAGCCTATCACTTGATTCAGTTACAGATACTACTGCTAAGGACTTTGTTGACTCTAAGCTCGATGATGTTTTGAATAAAAAAGATACTCGCTTCTTAGAAGCTGGTACAAAAACAACTCTAAGAGGTTTACACTCGAAAGCTTCAGATCTGGCTGCTCTTGCTAAGGATTCCTCAAATCCAATACTTGTTAACATGGAAGCTATAGTAGAAGTAAGGCAGAAGGATTACCACTCGAAAGCTACAGATTTTGAAGCTCCGATCTACAAAGCGATTAACTTCATGGAAACCGAAACAAAAATAGCTCAACCGAGCTATTTTTGCTCAGATCCAAGAGATATTTAACAAAGTAACATCTTTATAAAGGAGTGGAAGCCTCCCTGAAGATTCTCTCTTCTTTATTTTGTATTTAGAGAGTTTTGTTTCTGCAATGATTGTTTTATTTTTGAGGCAAGAGATATGTGGAGACGCCTTTAACCCTAATTGTGATAGGGTTTGATGTTATCGTGTCTTTCTTGAGGCGGTTGGTTTTGTACTCGGGTATATACCCGATATATTATACTCTTTGGACTTGGGCCTTTTTAACATAGTTTCAAAAAAATGGCATGTAAAGAATCAAAATTTGATCATACCCTGTAATTTTGCGTACGTGGAGGTAAAGGGCAACCTGAAGGTTCACATTTTTCCCTATCACCTGAAAATATATCAAAATGGTATTTTAAATTAAACTTGAGTTTATTAATTAATTAGAATAAACAATTGAAGGAACATTGAACGATTGACCAAACTTAAATAAAAACGAAATAGAAAAAATACTAAACGCAAGTTAGTGTGTTGAAGCATCAACAGTTGAACTAGTTGTAGTCTAAAAAAAATCTCACACACTAAAGAAAATATTCAGTTGAACTGCTCGGAAACAGCTGTGGAAGACGGACGGCAGTGCAATGGCTAATCGACGATTACCAATCGGAGAAATGCCTCGCTGGCATCGAAACTACGACTGACCTAGAGCTCCGACTAACCTTAGTGCTAGGGCTGTAACCAACCAAGCTTAAACAACGAGTTTAGGGAGGATTCGATTTGCAGAAATAAAGTGTGTATTAAAATTGATCTACATAAAGCATTTAATAAAATAAATAGACATTTTACTATTCATATAATGTTACAATTGGGATTTCATGACAAATTCTACAATTTAATAAAAGGATGCATTAATACTGTTACATATTCAATTCTTATAAATGGATCCCCTTGTGGTTTTATTCATAGCAATAGGAGAATTAGATAAGATGATTCATTATCTCCTTATCTATTCTCTATTGCAATGGAATATTTTTCATTACAAATGAAAATTAAGCAAATAAATGGAAATTTAAAACCAAAAAATAGAATCAATCCTAGTATTATCCATTTATTATATGCTGATAATCTATAATTATTTATGAATGCTAACATATGCAATTTGTTTCTGTAGCAAAAACTTTTGAAAACTTAAAGAATTTTGCAGGTTCGATAAACAAAAGAAAAAGTAAAGCTTATTTGAGCAAAAATTGTTTAAGAAAAGAGGAAATTCTTCAAATTTTAAAGTTTCAGAAGGGTGAATTATTTGTCAAATATTTGAGACTTCCTCTTAGTATGAATCAAATCATAGACAAAGATTGTGCCAGACTATTTGACATCATTCAAGGTAAATTAGAGGGCAGGTCAAGTAAGCTATTGTCAACTGCTAGTGGACTAGAGCTTGCATATACTATCATCACATCTATCATCATGTACTGGATTCAAATTCATGGTATACCATCAAAGCATTGCAGAATATAGAAAGAATCATAAATTAGAGGGCTGGTCGAGTAAGCTATTATCAATTGCTGGTGGACTAGAGTTTGCACATAATGTTATCACAGCTATCATCATGTATTGAATTCAAACTCACGGCATACCATCAAAAGCATTGCAGAATGTAGAAAGAATATGTGCAAACTTTATTTTGAGGGGAAATTCATAAAATTTCATCGGAGATAGTTTGTAAAACAAAAAGGACAGGGGTCAAAGCCAGCCTAAGAAATTTCAAAGACATAAGTGAAGCATGCAATCTCAAGTTGTTCTAGAAATTTATTAAAGGAAATTTTCTATGGACAAAGTGGACGAAAAAAAATATGTTAAGAATAAAAATTTCTGGACAACGCCAATAGAAAATCATTATTCACAAACATGGAAGAATATTATAAAGTGCAGAGAAATAGGCATCAAGCCGACTGAAAGAAAATTCAAAGATGGAAAAGATACCAGCCTCTGGTTTCACCCATGGATAAATGTCAAATCTTTGGCCAATATATGAGGCGGGTATAATATACTGCAATTTTGGAGGAACAAATGCAAAAATGAAAATCATAATACAAAATCACAAATGGAATACAAATCTATAACCAGTTGCCTCGATATTCAAATCTTCCATTGAAAGCATTGAAACAGAATCAAGTTTGAATAAAGACATTTGAAGTTGGAAATTATTGACTAAAAGAAAATTCTTCTTTAAAAATACATGTGAGTACATTAAAGGTGCAGAAGTTGAAGTGAATTGGAATAAAACAATTTGGAACAGAGCAAGCTACCCAAAATGACACTATGTGCTTACTTTGCATTACTTAATAGACAGCCTATAAGAGATAGATGGAAAAAAACGGAAAAAAACGAGAAATCAAATGTGTTCTATGTAAAAATGAGTCAGAAACCATAGAGCACTTATTTTACAAATACATTTACTCAAGGCACATATGGTTTACTGCAGTAGAAAAGCTTAAACTCAATCAATTTGTATCACTTCACACCATAGGAATAAGTATTCGATACATTCAACATAAGTTAAGAAATAAATCCAAAGAATTTGACAAGGCATTCATCTTACTAACTACAGTAATATATCACATTTGAAAAGAGATAAATTCCAGATTGTATATGAAAAAATAAACAAATTTTATTCAGTTGTATAAAATCATCAAAGCCGACTATCAAATATTAAATCACAAAGCAAGGAAAAGGTCAACTGAACCAATCAGCTAAGTCCAAAGTATTCACGATCTGGACAACTATGAAGAGAGAGTGAAGGCAGACTTACGTAGCGGGAAATTTAATTCGGGCATTTCCCGAGACAAAATTATACAAGTCAGAGCCAGTCATTCGATATTAGAGACAGGAGGCATAGAACCAATCTCGATGGCATAAATATTGGAGGCAGTCGATCCAACATCCAAACCCGAAGAGGCTTCTGCAGGGGAAGTCAAAACACAATTAGTTATTATAATACGAATTATAAATCAAATAAGAATATTAATCGCAATTTTTTCTTACCTTATTTGAGCAGAATCTACTGCACATCCTATTTCGTGCACGAGGAGCTATAATTCCAACAACAAGATAGGAATTTGCAACTCGACATTAATAATCGAGATTAAGCGGAAACTATTACAGAAGTAAGCTCAACAATCAATTCTGTCACATATCTGTAAGGAATAATGGAGAAAGTGACAACCCTCGGGACGAAGCAAAATGCAAATGAACATGAAGTTTTAGATAACTCCAAAGGACAAATCTCAAATTCGAAGCTTTGGGTAGATTAAAATAACAATGAAAGGATCTAGAAATCCCCCTGAAGGAAGCTCCAGTCATATCTAAATAAATCTTTCCACTTTGTATAAGCCATAATTTTCTACGGATATAGAATTCTCCTTTTCTTTCGAAGAGGAACGAGAGAATGTGATAAGTTGAAAGTAGCTAGGGTTTGAAATTGAGTTGTAATATGCAGTGTGTTACTAAATGGGTAAATAAACTATGTACTCAATTTCCTGTTGGGCCCCGGGCCAATTTATCATTAAAAGAATAAAGAATAGTTGCAAATATAATAGATATATTTAGCAAACTTCAAGAATAGTATTGAGATTAAAACTTTGGTTTAACTTTATTCAAATATTCGTCCTAAAATTGCAAAATCGGATTATTAAATTCGCTTTGTAATGTCTAAAAAATAAGAGAGATTCATGGAAAAATACGAGCAAATAATAACATATATCACATTAAATTGCCTTTAAATTTGAAAGGCAGTAAGGAATAGAACCCTAGAACGGGCTAGGTTATATTTTCTTAATCGGCCAATCGGTTTTATTAAATTAACACTATTAACATGGTAACTACTAGTCTAAAGGTAGCACATGAATTTTGAACCATTATATTGATAATAGCTTACACTGTTTTAGGTAATGGGTTAGAATCTGGTATATCTATCTTTCGCTTCATCACATTCAACCCCTCTATAGTTTTTAGTGCTGATTCAATCAAAACTTAGTAATTTCTATTTACACTATGACTATCATATCCAACAAAAATGAGATAGTTTCAAAAAAATTAGAATGTTCAAACTGCTAAAAAATTATTTTTAAATGATATGTTAAGATATTAATTTGAATATATTAAGATTATTCAAATTAACCAAAATTTTGTGAACATGATCTTGAAGCATGTAAGAATATATCTACAAATTTTTATTTGATTTGGAGTTAAGTAGCTCCAAATATCATAGTGAAAATATGGTGTAGTAGAGCGGGGAGCATTGGAACACTTTCTATAAAATTATGTTTGCCTTTTGTTCCTGTAATCTAAACATTATATATTGGCTAGAACGTAACTCGATCCATCTCTATCCTTCTCTATTTTCGGAGAGAAAAACATATAATTATTTAACATTTATATTCCATGCCCATTATCTATTTAGAAAAAGTCAACAATTTACAAAATTTCACCTGTAATATTATGCATAATGAACTTTTACTAATAATATGAACTTCTAAAATGCATGTCATGTTATTTATATTCCATTAACAAAAAAATGGCGTACAGAGAGTCTGTAACATAGGTTACAAATGAACTAGCAAATTGATCGGTAATCATGCATGTTAAAAAACTTTAATCTTAGGTGTAAAAAATTGTTAAATGTTCAATAATGAGTAGTGCAATTAACAAAAGAACATAAGCAATCCCTTGATCATATGACTATATGGGTACTTGTGGGTTTTATAGATTAACTTGAGGTTATTTGTTTGAATATTGGAACTGTCTCTGAAACAGTCCTGGAAACATCTAAGTATTACTAGCAAAGCTCCCTATAAAAAGGGTACACATCCATCCTTTTTATCATTAAAATATATATATATCACTCGGCATATCAAAATATTTGAAATTATCAGTTCTTATTTCAACTTGGTTTTCTATTTTTCGTCTTTATAAGATGAGCTCAACGAAATTCTTCACTGTGTTTGTAATATCATACTTCTTCTCTGGACTTATGCAGTTTGCTAATGCTAAAGAGTTAGCACCATCTCCAACCAAGAGTGATGCTGCATCGGTGGATCAAGGGATTGCTTATGTACTGATGCTTGTTGCCTTGCTTGTTACCTATCTTGTACATTAATTATCACAAGGAAATGATTTGTTGTACTTAATGTGGTTAAGTTTTGTATAATTTTGGCAAGTTTACAAAGTCACCATGTATTCTTTTGTAGTTTGTTAAAGAATTATCCCATATTTTGACTATATTATATGGGTGTTTGTATATGGTATGCTGCTTCCAGTACTATTATTGTTCACAGATTTATCACTATTAATTCTACATGTGATACTACTAAACAAAAGCTCGATATAATAATTTTATTAGTTGCAATATGATAAAAAGTTGGATGTTAGTCTCCACCATAGACATATCATAAGTCATCTGAAATAAGATACACTATAGAAACGGCTGCATTTAGCGACGGTAATTAGCCGTTGGCGGCCAACGGTAGCCGTCGCTAAATGCCGCAATAAAACAAGACGACGCTAGCAAAAAAGCGATGGCCCTAGCAACGACGTCGTTGCTTTATAGTGACGGAATCCTGAAAAATTTATCCGTCGCTAGGCATCGCAATGCTGGAACCAAATGGTTGTCACTAGCCATCGCCATACGTTGCAAAACTGTAACCAGCTGGCCATCGCTAGCCGTCGCTAATCTGAAATCTTCAAATTTGCCTAGCTCTGCTTTAATCCTTCCAAACCACACAATAAACGTCATATCTCAATGTCGCTTCATTCCCAACACATATATTAACATCACATGCAACGTTTAATCTCATACATATCGCAAATAATTAAAAATATAACGCAAATATCAATATTTACATAAACTTTCATCAACTAAACCAATATTTCTTCAACCAACACAACCATATCTACACTAATACTAATGTTCATCAAATCCACAATCAACTATACACAACCATCAATAAAGTACAACCTCCATCAACACAAGTCAATAATTACAAGTCAAAAAAAATCCGTACCTACTCATCCTCATCATCTCCCGGCCCATCCTCACTAGGCATCCTCCCGTGCTCTGCTAAAAAAGCTGTAATCCGGTCATCTAGCAGCTATGCCAGTCATCCGCCCTTCCGCGAGTCATTAAATTCCACCATCTGCTGGCGAAGCTTAGTTATCTCCTCCTCGGCCTGGGATCTCCTATAAGCCCTATGGGTCATTGCTGCCTGCAAATTATTTGATTGGAATATAATTTGCTTTAGGATTAAATATAATTTATATATTAGTTAATGAAGTAGTTTACCTCCTGATTTCCATAACCATATCGCCTATTCCGAGTAGGCGGGTCAATGAGAGCATCCCAAATACGGTCCTCCTCCTCTAAGGTCAGCTCACGGCTAGTGGACTACGCCACTAGAGCTTTCTCTGCCTCGTATCTCTCCTGCGATGACTAATAGTAGTTTGTAATAATAAATAATAAAGAACTTATCAAATGTGCAGTTAAAAATTAAACAAATTTACCATCATAGATTTGGATTTATCGTCCATAAATTATATGTAATATTCCCCTCCTCATCTGTGCGCTCGACGGCATGTGTGTGTGTGAAGACCTCAGGCAATGTAGGCTCACGATTATATTATTGAAATCGAAGTTATATATACAATGAATAATGTTACCAATATGACTAAATTATTTTACAACTATTTAGAAATGCATTTTATAACTTTGCCAATTCCCTCCGATGCTGTTGGAAGGACTTCGACCCACCGCGGTGCAAAGCAGGAATTTTAGCCCTGTTTGCACGGTTCTGCACCGATAATTCATATAAATTTAAACACACAATTAACTAAATTAATGCACCTAATATATGAATTTTAAATAAAATGTAATAACAAAATGAAATGATATTTATTACTTACTTACGACTCCGGAGTTTCCCACAGCTAGAGAAATTGAGCCCATACATCAGCACCCATCCAAGATGGCTTCTTTCCCGCTCTCTTGACTTTTGATATGGTGTCTCTGTAATTTTTGTGCATTCTCTGGTTCCAGTGATTGACAAAAACATCTATATCTTTACGGGTCCACACGAGCAGCTGCCTGCGTATTGAAATTGATATTGGTTTGATTTATATACATTGTATTAATTTACAAATAAATTATAAATTTACAATTACCATCAAGTATGCTAATATGGCATTCTTGATGTGATCGGGAATGTCATCCCAGTGAGCCCAGCATCCCCACATCCAGCTCTTGTGTGCCTTCCTTGATACTTGCAGAATAAAGTCGATCGGCTGGACCTCAAACCCCCTGTATAAAATAAGACGTATG
The DNA here is from genome assembly GCA_030737815.1 of Allium fistulosum. Lineage (NCBI taxonomy): Eukaryota > Viridiplantae > Streptophyta > Magnoliopsida > Asparagales > Amaryllidaceae > Allium > Allium fistulosum. The sequence goes on along the minus strand of CM060906.1, from coordinate 582,444,199 downwards.
TATTTAATAAATTTTAAACAGTGAAAATGTAATAAATTTGATACTTACCCCATGCTCTTCGGCACTACCTCTACCACCGGACGTAAATCTGAGGCTGTGCCGCTGGCACCTGCACCAGCGGAAGGAGAAGGCTGAGATCTGCTAGAATGTCTCTTGTGCATATCTGTTACAAACGTATCATTTCATATAATTAAAAAAATATCAGTTCATTATTACAAAACATGTTTGATTAATCATCATCACATAAACTTGCACTAAAACATCATAAATAAGACAAGGTCTCCTGAGTATATATACATAATTTAAAAAAAACAATAAGACATAACTCACAACATAGTCATCATTATTGATAACAGTTGAAACTCGGAATATAAATTATACAACAACTGATACAGGAATTCAAAAATTTTAGACTTCGTCGTCTTCTGATTCAGTCTCGGTCTCGTACTCTATATCGTTCTCTTCTATACTCTAAAATGCTTCTATAAAAACATTCGATTCATCATTTAACAAACCCAAATCAATGTCATCAGCTATTATTATTTCATCATTTGGCTCAAGATCCGTTTGATATGCTGCTTCTTTCAGAATATTAATTCCATTAAACGTAAATCTTGCCTTTGTTTTAAAAATAGCAGACCAATCTACTTTATCTCTTTTTAAGGATGGATACAGAGCAAAATAAACTTGTAATGCTTGTTTGGCTAATACGAAAGGATCATACTTATAGTAATGTGAGGTGTGCTTTATTTCTATAAGTTTATAATCTTTGTGCATGTTGATTCTAAAATCAGGAATATTGCTGAACTAATTGGATTTGAATAAAAAATCTATTTCTACAGGTTGTACATAATATGTCAATTCAAAAACCTGTGTTAAGACACTGTAAAAATCTTTTATATGCTCATCCGGATCGTCACTGCCTTTGACAAATACACCACTGTTATATGTTAATTTTTCAACACCATAATTCTTAGTGTTGAATTTAAATCCATTGATGAAGAATATTGGATAAGTTTTGGTATTTCTTTTTGGTCTGCGCGCAAGATGTTGTATCCTTCATCAACGATGATGTTTCTTGGATCATAAACGTAGTTCTAAAACCATTTAGAAAATTCCTTACTAAGATACCCAGATGGATGTTGAGGATTCGTAAATACTGCTAATGTATATGTACTATATGTTACACTACGATTAAAATGTAAGTATCATTGAAAGAAATATGAATTTATTATTACCTAGCAAATGGTGAAACTTCAGCATAATTAAGAAGAACATATATGTGTGATACATGTTCATCTCTATCGTCTAACCATATTTCCACTCATTTCGCAACAGGTCGGCCAGTTTGTCTAAAAATAGACAACATTGTTTGCGAATAATCTTCTTCATTGGCTACATCATTATAAGGACCAGTTACAAATGATAAGTTTATATGGTCACCGAAGTAATGAGAGAAAAAGAATGAAGCTTCTTTTTCAAGATATGATTTGCAAATTGAATCTTCAACTCGTGCTTTCTGTCTAATTTTTTTATTTAGGTGATTCAAGTACCTATTACAAAATTAATTCAATCTAAATGCACTTACGTAAATTTGAATTTTGAACTAACAACAATTTTATGAATATTTACTATTACCTCTTAAATGAGCACATCCATCCATATTGCACAGGACCTCGAAGAAGAGCTTCGGATGTAAAATGAATAGGTAAATGCTCCATTATATTAGAAAAACCTGGCGGAAATATTCTCTCCAGTTTGCATAGCAGTATAGGGATTTCTACTTTAAGTTTATGTATATGATCGATTTTAACATTGTCGAACAAAGCTGTTTGTAAAACAAACGTAATTCTATTATAACACTCCACACTTTTATGAGCAACGGTTCTTTAAAAACAACCGGTAATAAATATTCCATCATGATATGACAATCGTGACTTTTCATCCCACTCAGTTTACTGTTTTTAAAGTCAACACATCTACGGAGATTATAAGACATCCCATCAGGGCATTTTAGTCCTTCCACCCACTTTAGATGAGTTTTATTTGCTTGCTGTCTAGCTCATAGCATGCTTTGGGTTTTTTATTGTCATTGGGCTTCATATGAAGTTCGGGACATTTACAAAAATGTGCTATATCGAGTCTTGAATTCAGACCATTCTTAGTTTTCCCTTTAACATTCATAATTGTATCAAACACGTTTCTATTGTTGTGCATCACGTCAATATTATGTTGAAGTAGGAGATCTTTCCAATAAGGAAACTCCTAAAATATACTTTGTTTGCACCAATTATGAATGTTCAATTTACCTAGAATTTCAGTATGTATTCCAGTTTCATCTATCTTCAGATAGTCCTTTACAATTTCATATATTTCTTCGCTTGATCAAATCTTTGGTGATTGCATATTTTCTTCTCTGTTGGCTTTAAAGTATTTTTATCTCTTTTAAAAGTATGATTGGGATGGAGAAAACACCGATGACAATCAAACCAAGAAATTTTCCTTCCATACCATAAAAAATGATTTTGTTTCTTACATGCAATAAGGACGGGCTGGACGACCGGCCGTACTCCAACCTGAAAGCATCCCATATGCAGAAAAATCACTAATAGTCCATAATAAAGAAGCGAACATACGAAAATTTCCTTTTTTTGAAATGTCGTATGTTTCAACACCTTCAAGCCACAATGTTTTCAGCTCTTCGACTAATGGTTGTAGATAAACATTGATTCCTTATGTCGCATCATCAGGGCCATGGATGACAATAGTGAGAAACATGTATGGAGTTTTCATACACATCCCACAACACTAGAATTGTTCTTTTCCAATAGTTATAACTGTTACAAATAAAATTTGTAACAGTTATAACCGTTACAACCAGGTGAATGGCAAATTTTGTAACAGCTCTCCTAACGATTATAACCGTTAGGAATAAGGAATTTCCCAACAATTATAATCGTTGGGAAAATACTCATTCCCAACGGTTATAACCGTTGGTAAATTCCACATTCCCAACGGTTATAGCCGTTGGGAAAGTCCCATTCACCAAAACTAATTTTACAGTTACCAATAGTTATATCCGTTGGAAATCTCCAAACCGCCAACGGTTATAAAAATTAGTAATTGAAAGATTAAAATATTGTTTAAAAATACCATGATATATGTTATAGATCAAAGTTGTATTATATCTTCCACTAAATATGCATATAATTAAACAAGAACAATGATTAAAAACATATCTATAATTAACACATTATACAATTGGACAAAAGATACGTTTACACCAAGTTTTATACATCATATAACAAGGTAATTTCTTGATATTTCAGTTTTAAAGTATACAATATTCAATTAGACACAATTTCATGTTTCTAAATACCATAATTGAATGTAACCTCGACAAGAAATATGAAAAAGGGATCTTGTGCTTCAAGATTTATGCCTACCACAATGCCAGCTTCAGCCCACCACTGCATTAGCTGTAGACAAGAAATATGGAAAACCAAGAGCATTTTCTAACAAATTCATCTAACAGAAGGTAGAACAGAAGATCAATCTCAAATGTTCTGTCATTGGTAAAATTATTCAACATAAGATGCTTTAGATGGTATCTTTTTTTCTAATCAAGCAGCTGTGCTCATCTTCATTACACATTAGATTAGCTTGATTTTTGGAGAAATAAACATAGAATAACTAGAAAAACTATTAGTTAACAAAATAATGCATATATGTAAAGAACTTTCAACAAAGAATCTGAGATGGTAATGTATGAAATGCAATGAAAGTGGGTGATTATCAATGTTAACATGTAAACGTGCCATTATTAAGTATTTTCATTGTATATCAAAATGGAAAAAATTCAATCTGAAGTTCGTACCACCTGAAGAAAAGTCGTATGCAACTGATGGATTGTTGGACTTCCTGCTGAAAGCTTGATTCAAATTATGAAAAAGCCAACTCAAACATGTTGTGTGGAATGAATAATTGTTTACTTGGAAAAAAAGCACATATGCTTCCAAAAAATAAATAAATAAAAGCTTTTTTACCTTGGATTCCAACTTATTCCCACAAATTACACGAGTGATAATGTAAATAAAACTGGTTATTGCACAAGACCTTTGTAATCAACACTTATCAAAATCTTTGAAACATGGCATTTTTATAACCATAATTGTTCTACTTGCACTACAAAATCTTTTTCTGATGTGAGGTGCAACTATTGTCAAATTAGCTCTCATATTGTCTTTTTATTAAGAACAAGTCCTCAAAAATTGTAGTTAATCTTACGCTGATAAAAATTATAGTTATCATTCAATAGAGTTTGTTAAGGGAAAATAATGTTCTTTCACTAATTAATTAATAACATTTTCCACTCAAAAGTAAATTAACTGGCCAAATTTGAATTACTCAATTGTTATGAAACCGAAGATATGTAGCATTGTAGGAAAGATTTTGAAATAACAATAGTTTCAAATATCGCATAATTACCTGCAAATTCTTTTGCATGCTTCAGCAACTAATGACACGTTAGATAAAGCAATTTTACTAAATTTGATTGACACGAAACAGAGGTGAAGAGTCATTTTTTCAATTCTTGCAAATGAAATATTAGAAAAAAAATCGTAACAAATCTGAAATGATGACTTACAACTAACATGAACACAATATAGTGAACATAAGAATAAATAATTGCATTATGTAAAAAAAATGCATAGAATGATAATTTCGAAGCAACGGTTTTGAAAACTTACATGATATGTCAAGTACATACAAAAGGGAATTTGTTTGAGGGGTGAGTTTTGCTGCATCAACCTCTTCAATATGGAAAAAATCACGGTGCAAGGTCCTTGACCTATGCAGCATTTTAATAAGACATGCAAGAAATTTTGGTTGACTATCTAAAACAATTAGGGAATTAGCGTGGTTCCTACGTAGATAAATTATATTCAGCAAGTATGCTTCATAGGTTGGATACAAGTTACACTGGTGTAATGATAGCAATGTCATCACTATTTAGTTTAAGTTGTTAGCTAACTTAGGGTAATATTTCTACGATTATTTTCCTTATGAAGTCACTTCATTTACATGTACCACATATTTGTATGCTTTGAGATATGCAACTTTGGAAAGCTGTTGAACTCTGCTAACACAAAAAACATGATTAGAACCTATTAGTAATGGCTGTCAGATCAACTCACATAATAAAATTTCTAAGGTTGAAGTAGCAATTTATAGTGATACCTATACGAAGCAACGCTTGTTGGGAATCCTCTTATAGTTATGTAAATGGCATAAATATCATTCAAACTAAGGTATTCGTAAATTATTATATAATATGTATAGTTATTAACAATGAATGTACAAAATAAGAGCATCCCAATGGTTACCTTGAGGGCCATCCAATACGGAGTACCAACAATTGAATGGGTGTTAAGATCTGCTTCATTTAACCTAGTAGCAAATGCAAAATCTGTAAGTTTAACACGACCCAGAAAGGGAAAGAAAATTTAACGAATTATGCTAAGAATCTAAGAAGAAAAACCAAACATCTAGTGCTTTTAGTTTCATTCAATCTTTTATATCATACTTTCAGCACAACTTCTAATCTGCAGCATTAACTATTACCTTCATGATGGCCAATAAATGCTGAAGTGACGGGATATATGTAACAACTATGAAACAAATGATGTGCACATATATGCACACGATGTAAAGATGCGATGGATTAAATAAATTAAAAGGTTAGTCATAAAAATTTAACGATGATTGAAATAATGAATATTGGTGAATCCTCTTTTTATTAATACTATAGATATATGGGATATTCATTTCATTTCATAAACCACGGTTGAAACTACACTTCATGTATATGTTAAACAACATGTATACCCATCAAAAAATTCAAATTAAGAATGGTATATGTTCGCTAAAAATAATTCTATTAGTTAGTATTTGACGTTTATAAAAATATAAATGCATCATGGACTCCTAAATATGCTAAAAAATATAAAGTTGGCATCATCATGGAAACTTATAGGCCCTTTTTAAAAAAAATCATATTTAAACATCTATTCCACATTCATGGTAAACATTGCTTCACTAACTATTATATGTACCCATATTTGCCAATCTCTTTTGAACTTTCCATAAGGGTTTAATCTAAACACACGTCTAACAAAATTGATTATAAAGGAAACCATATGGATCAACTACCTCATGTCTCAGGTGTAGGGTCTAAATTTAAATGGTACAATGTGCTAAACTTTGGCAATACTATATGGAGAATTGTAGAGGTCGGAAGTAGCTTCGTAACAAAGTAAACGGTTCACAAATTGAAGTTCGAAGGTGGAAGTTATGGAGGAAAAGGGGAAGAAGTGCTGAAATGACAGCGACAAACGTCTGTGGAAATCCACAGACGTCTGTCGCTTCAGCAAACCGGAACTCGAGCCTTATGACATACGTCTGTGAAAAACCACAGACGTCTGTCGCTTCAGAAAACTTGCATCCCGAGTTATTAGATAGACGTCTATGAAAAAGGACATACGTCTATGGTGGCCTCCAGCTGTTTTTCAGGCTTGGGCATGACGTGAAGATTTGTGAGATCTGCAGGGGCAATTTTGGAACTTTGCCTAGGTTTCCTTTTCTCCTATATAAGCTAGCTTCAAGTTCCAAATCTACAAGCAAGCAAGCAAGCAAGCAAAGCAAAAGAAAGCGATTGCAAGGGTTTTAGCCTCCGCTAATTAGGGTTTATCAAAACCTAATTATCTTCAATTCTCTTCTCCACAAATCAATTCTATTAGAATTTTGATCATTGTAGTCAATCTCATGTACTCTTCTCATCGATATTAATAAAGGCTCTCTTCTAAAGTGGATGTACACTAACACAACGTTAGTGGAACCACTATAAATCGCTGTGTGATTTATTTTTCATTATTGTTTTGATTTCTATATTGCTTGTTTAAGGACTATGATTACTTTTGGATTGGATTGATTGGAATTGAGATATGGATTGGTTGTTTTTACACTTCTTACCATGATCTCGTCTTCCACTGTGTTTTAGGGTTTTGATTTGAGGGGTCTTGAGTTAGAATCCTGTCCCAACATCTTGTATCGGAACATTAGTGTTGGTAGGTGGTTGTAGAAATTCCAAATCAAGTAATACCTCAAGTACTTCCTCAATGGGTAATCCAAGTGGTATAGATCCTTATGTACATGGTTCGTACGCAGCTTTAGGATCACAGTTGGTTATAGACAAGTGGAATGGCGATAATGATTTTGAAAAATGGCAATGGAAGATGAAAGCAGTTCTAAAGAGGAATCAGGTGCATCGGGTAGTGTTTTACACACATTTGTTGCCAGCGAACATCTTGGATGTTTAGAGAGAGGAGATGGAAGAGTGGGAATTCACTACACTTCAACTTGCTATGGGAGAGAATGTTATCTATGAAATTAGTGGTGAGACCATCGCTAAGGGTATTTGGGACAAGTTGGAGGAGTATATATGAAGAAGTCACTGACTAATCGTTTGATCTTTATTGTGAACGTTCTTCACTTATAAGATGAAGGAAGATACTTCGCTAAAGGCGCACTTGAATACTTTTGATGATTTGCTAATGAAGATGAAGGCGGTAGATTTGAAGATTGAGGAAGAGCAAAAGGCGATGATATTATTGTGTTCGTTGCCAGACCGCTATACAGATTTCTTAAATAGTTTGATCTATAGCCGGGATATATTGACTCTAGATGATGTCAAGACAGGTCTTCTTAGCAAGAAGTTATAGGATCAAATGAAGGAGTTAGGTGATGGAAGTAGTGGTGCTAGTAATGGTCATGGTTTGTTTATGGAGAAGGAGAGGTATGTGAAGAAGGAGAACCGGGGGTGTTCTAAATCAAGGAACCCCGGCTAGAGAGGAAAGTCGAAGGAAAGAAAAGGCAAGTGCTATATTTGTAAGAAGCCCGATCATTGGAAGAATTAGTGTCCGAACAAGCAGAAGGCAAAGAAGGAAGTAGCATCTTCATCAATAGTGGTGGAGAGTAGAGTTGGTGAGGGAGACGTAGATATGTTGTCTGTGGTAGCATTAGATGTTTCGGGTAGCGATTGGATGTTCAATTCGGGGACGTCTTATCATATAACGCTAAATAGGAATTGTTTTTCTTCTTACATCGACAAAGAAGGAAATTCAATTGTTATGGGAAATGGTGCTATATGTAAGTCAAAAGGCATTAGTTCCGTGCAAATTTGAATGTTTGACGGAGTGGTTCGTACTCTCACTCATGTGCGCTATGTTCCGGGACTTAGAAAGTCTCTTATCTCTTTGGGGTAGCTGGATTCTTTAGATTGTAAGATCACTATTGAGAGTGATAGCTTGCGGGTTTCAAAGGGTGCGCTTGTGGTGATGAAGGGTGCTAGGACTCATGGTATTTATTTGCTTCAAGGAGTGACAGTAGAAGGTGAAACTTGTATAGGAGTTGATAGTTCTCGTGGCTTTGATGCGACTAGGTCATGGCATTTGAGATTAGGTCATGTCTCGAAGAGGAGTTCAGATGTTCTTAGGAAAAGGGAGATGATTGATGGAGAGTGTTATCCCGCCTTTTGGCAAAGCCGTGACACCAACAACTCAACTAGAAACCAGGGACAGTCCGTCCCGAAGATCGGTTATACACAGGTTCACTATGTATACCGACGAATTTCGTCCGGGTCCGGATCGAGCTACAATTGACAAGACGCGACATGCAAAGCTATGAGTGCCAACATTCCAAATTTCAAGTCAATCGGAGTTCGTATGCTCAAGATATTGATCGATCAAGGTTGAGAAAACCAACTCTATTCGTATCCATCCAATTTCATATCCATTCCCCAAGAGAGATTCAGTTCTTATACATCGCCCACTAACTTCCTTCGTATCCATCAAAATGAAGCTACTTCGTATCCATCGTGTTAACAAAACTTCGTATCCATCAACAAATGTCCATTTCATATCGGTCTCCCTCCATCCATCTTGTATCGATCTCCCACCATCGATACGAAGAGCAACAACCACCGATTGATATGAAGAAAGCAACATGAAGCAGTGATACAAAGGCGGCCTCCAACCATCAACACAAAGTAGCATGCAAGTATCGATACGAATAGAGCCACGCATGACCGATACGGAATAGTATCGATAAGAAGACGACAATGTCATACAAATCCAAACTTGCATCGATCATATCTCATGATCTACAAGTCCAAATGCCACCAAATTTTAGCTTGCCTACAATGTCAAGAATATACCAGATCAATTTTAGCCAAAAAGGATCAATTCTTGATCAATACGAATTCCATTCATATCGCTCTAATATCGAGTCGAAATCACCTGAACTCGATCCCGTAGGCCCACCCACGTGAGAGAAGAAGCCCTCCGAGATCTGGGCGAGATATTTGCTGCCTACGCTTATAAATAGTGACCCTGGACCTACAGAAAATGGATACTTTTTGGCCTCTCTACGCCGATACTCTGCCAAAATTTCTATTGCACTTCAATTGTATTGTTGTAAATCTTTTGTAACCAGCGAGTTATGATCAATAAACATCAATCGTTCCATAGTGGACGTAGGCCATATGCCGAACCACTCTAAATTCGTGTGTTTCAGCACTTTTTCTTATATGTTAATTGGTGTGTTTGTTATATCTGCCTCATTTTACATTTACTTTCTTCATTTTATCTCTTCAAACACATCTAAAAAGTGTAGTGCCTAATTTTGGTACAAACACTTTGGTGCTTTCACCGAGAAAACTCAGCTTTTCTCCTACTCTGTGGATCTACTACCGTCGTTGGATGGCAAAAATCTAAGGTGGAGATCTAGACCTACCGTCCAGTGTTTCCTTCTATTCTGTTTAGATTGCTCCAGATCTAAGAGGAACTACATTTATGATGATTTTCGTATCCATATTTTCATACCCATGAAAATATGATGATTTTCGTATCCATATTTTCGTATCCATGAAAATATGATGATTTTCGTATCCATATTTTCGTATTCAGAAAATATGATGATTTTCGTATCCATGAAAATATGATGATTTTCGTATCCATATTTTCATATCTAGAAAATATGATGATTTTCGTATCTATGAAAATATCATAATTTTCGTATCCATATCTTCGTATCGATCCAGCTGCATCTAATTCGTATCGATCCTCGGATACACTTCGTATCGATCCAACTGCGTCCAATTTGTATCGATCCTCGGATACACTACATATCGATCCAGCTGCGTCCAATTCGTATCGATACCGAAATACACTTTGTATCGATCCACCTGCGTCCAATTCGTATCGATCATCAGATACCACTTCGTATCGATCCAGCTGTGTGCATTTCGTATCGATCCGCAAATACCATTTCATATCGATCTAGCTGTGTGCCTTTCGTATCGATCCAAGTGACCACTTTTCAGATTGTTCAATTTCACCAACATTTGTATCGTTCAAACATTGCTAAGAACGATACGAAATTTCAAAAAAAAATTCGGGTACGACCCAAGTTTCTGAAAAAATATTTTCGGGTACGAACCCTAGCCGCAGCGCAGAGCTCCCGCATAGTGAATTCAAAGCTCAACTTAATGAAGGAACATTCCATCCATGCTCCTGAACGAAACATAGGGGATTACAACAGCAAATGCTGAATTCCAATCAAGGAATGGGTAAAGAAATACTACTCAACAGGTGCTCCCAGAGGTTGGAGAACCTAGCTAATACGCCAAGAACTAGAGTTGGTTAATATATCATGCTTCTAAGATGGACTGCAACTTCCCTCAATTGACTAGCTTTTAAACTCCTGAATTGACAGCTATGGTATGATGGCTAATATGACGACTGCCCTACACTGTCTACTCTGCCAACTCAAAGCATAGTCGGTCACCACTGAACCATCTTCAAATGCCCGCATCTTAATCATACCGTGTCCATATGACTAGAATCATGGCATACAACCTCAAGAGAACTTCCTTAATACCCTATATGGGTATCCTGCCTGGATGAAAGTTTGGGACAATCACCAATCTATGAGCCCATCTTAACCGACTCGCCATCGAATCGACATTACCAACCACTCAAACGTTGGACGACCACACATACATCATTCACTAGTATTACAAGACCCTGTAGCCACAAAATGGGCCTGACAACGACGATTGGAGTATCATTCCCAATCGAGACCCATTCATTGAAATTATTCTACATACAAAATTTCCAGTGAAAATTCAACATGCTGACCATGTCGGTGTACTACGGGAATACAACCTCTGACACTACCTCATGAAGTGAGAATGGCGCATGGATTCCACCAAGAGCGAAAAATGCCATCAAATGCAGATGTCTTCCCTCATTCCTCAAAGAAGACCGTCGATCGTGGTTAGAACTACCAGTTCTACTTCTCATATTGCTGAAGGGAATAAAGAAGCTGGCAGCCAACGAATTGATCAAAATCCACAGCCCATTGCTGCCAACACTCATAAATGAAATCATCACAAAAGCTTATTTCCAGAATTTGATAAGAGAGCTGATGTGGATAGCCGCCAACAACTACACCAACATATCGTATCCAACATTGAGTTGATGGACCAGATGAAGGATCAATGTGGCAAGATAAGGAGGAAACCTATTCCATACTCTAAATCAGGAAGCTCCTCTTCCTTAGATGGCTACCGTGGACGCCAGCACCATAAGGCTACTCCAGAAAGAAAAGCTTTGATAATATGTGCAAGCCTCATAAAACGACGGGCAGGGAACACCAGACCCCTATCAATCAAGAACTTTGATTAAACTGAACCACTTGCATTAGACTTCCAACTAAGAAGGGCTGGATCGAAGTGCAATAGCGAGCATACGATGCTGCTTCACTTATCAATGAAATTTGATCTGATCTCTTTTGAATTATTTCTATTTCAATTTCATTTATGTTGCGAAGTATGATCGACTTGAATTAAACTACTTGCAAATGGTGCGGGTAACCGAGTACTCGAGGTTCGGTGCCAAACAACCTCAGCGGGCTATGATCAAGTCATTGAGGTATCATTATGACGAGCATGATTCAACCACTAATCGACTACTATATGCCCCCGACTTGGGGGTAGGGCCTCAAAGCTGAAGATACCGACAAGGTCAGGACTCCGGTACAAAGTGGATGTAACCGATCATCCACTCATTCGCCTATGCCATTTAATTAGGAGATCTGAGAAAGACTTGGAGTTATATGTCCCAACAATGCACTCTCTATCTCATACTTAAAGCTCGCAAAAATACTTATGCTTCTTCCGATGCCCAGTAAAACCGGAATCACACCAAGGGTGGACGTGACGTGACCGTCCATGCATCCAATCCTACATTAGACACTTGGGGTTATTTGAGAAACATGTTTAAAGTGGATATGATATGACCATTCACTCTCCAGTTTGTGTCTGTGATTCGGCAAAACAATCATGCCTTAAACCGACTTCATCAGGGGCCAACCCTCAATTTAAAGTCATCAACGACTGACTACCTACTAGCTAACCATTATGAGCCATCATTTCAACTCTCTTCCTGACGCAGCGGATATTACAAAATGATGTAGATCGATGAAAGTAGCAGTCGATGGATTGATGAATACTGAAATGCCCGATTAATCACTTCTTTCGGTCGTGGCACTACCGTTAAATCCAATGGCGCCTTTGGCAAGCTTGAATATACAACATGAAATGGACTGAATCCCGTACTACGGTTGACAGCATGATTGTGTGCGAATTCCGCCTGACATAATTTCATATCCCAGCTCTTCAAATTATCCTGCACAAGACATCGCAACAAATTACCCAATGATCTATTCACAACTTCAGCTTGTCCATCCGTCTGAGGATGATATGCACTACTAAAATTCAGCTTCGTCCCAACCATCTTCCACAGACTCAACCAGAAGTGACTCAGAAATCGAGTATCTCGATCGGAAACAATAGATTCAGGTAATCCATGTAAACGATATATTTCTTTAAAGAATAACTGAGCGACTCGAACGGCATCCGCTGTCCTTTTACATGCGATAAAATGTGCCATCTTAGAAAATCGATCAACCACCACATAAATGGAATCGTTTCCCCTTTGAGTTCGAGGCAAACCCAAAACAAAGTCCATACTCACATCAGCCCAAGGCTTAGTTGGTACAGGTAATGGCATATATAATCCAGCATTGGTCGCAGTTCCTTTCGAAACCTGACAGATATGGCATCGCTCCACAAACCTTTCAATCTCTTTCCTCATCGATGGCCAAAAGTAAGATTGAGAAATCAGCTGTAGTGTACGGTCTCTACCCACATGACCTTCTTCGTGCAATTCTTTCACAATCTTCAACCGTAAACTGCAATCCGGTATACATAATCGAGTTCCCTTGAACAAAAAACCATCTGCCATCACAAACTCGTCAGTACTTCCGTCTTTGACTTTCTCAACAAGCTTTGCAAAATAAGGATCTTCTTCAAACAATTCTGGCAATAATTCAAACCCTGTCACTTCAACTTTCATCGTAGTTAACAAATGATTCCTTCTGCTCAAAGCATCAGCCACACGATTCGTCACACCTGATTTGTGTTTCACAACAAACGTAAACTGTTGCAGAAATGCAATCCATGATGCATGTCTCGCTGAAATTTTGTCTTGCCCTTGTAAATGCTTCAATGCCTCATGATCAGTGTAAAGAACAAACTCTTTCTGAAACAGATAATGTCTCCAGTGTTTAATAGCTTGCACAACAGCATAAAATTTCACGTCATATGTACTATATCTCATCTTTGCTCCTGACAACTTCTCGCTAAAGTATGCAATTGGACGTCCCTTCTGACTCAGCACTCCTCCAATCCCAACCTTCGATGCATCAGTATGTAATTCAAACAATAACTGAAAATCTGGTAACACTAGAATAGGTGCAGACGTCAACAACTCCATGATCTTCTCAAAAGCACTCCCTGCCTCCTCTGTCCATGCAAACTGTTTACCCTTCATGCAATCTGTAACAGGCGCCATCACACTACTAAAGTGTGGAATAAACCTCCGATAAAATGAAGCTAACCCATGAAAACTACGAACTTCCGTTATCGTCTTGGGTTGCGTCCAGTCTTTGATAGCTTCGACTTTACTTTGGTCCACCTGTATACCTTTCTCTGAAACAACATACCCCAAAAATAACACACTATGCGTCATGAACACGCATTTCTTTGTAGCAGCATAAAATTGTTCTTCCCGTAGAATAATCAGCACTTCCCTCAAGTGTTGAACATGCTCTTCCATACTCCTGCTATATATCAGAATATCATCGAAGTACACCACCACAGACTTCCCAATGAATGGTCTAAAAATCTGGTTCATCACCCTCATGAAAGTACTCGGTGCATTTGATAAGCCAAATGGCATAACCAACCATTCGTATAGACCCTCCCTGGTTTTAAAAGCAGTCTTCCACTCATCACCTGGTCTGATACGAATTTGATGATATCCGCTCTTCAAATCAATCTTCGAAAAGATAGTAGCTCCACTTAATTGATCTAGCAAGTCATCCAACCTTGGCATTGGAAATCTATATCTCACAGTAATCTTATTCAATGCTCGGCTGTCAGTGCACATCCTCCACGTCCCATCCTTCTTGGGTACCAATAAAGCTGGTACAGCACAAGGACTCAGACTCTCCTATACACGCCCCTGTTTAAGTAATTCTTCCACTTGCCTTCTCAATTCTTCATGTTCCTTCGGACTCATTCGATAATGTGGTCTATGTGGCAACATTGCTCCTGGAACCAGATCAATGTTGAATGTCTCTCAAAGGCGGTAACTCCTTCGGTAATTCCTCTGGAAAGACATCTTCAAATTCTTTCAAAATGGGTTTTGCTTCTTCTGGAATTTCAACCTCTTCACTGCTCTCACGCCCAATTAGCAAAAATACCTCCGGCTCTTCCTCAACCTCCTTAACAAACTCCTTCAGAGATAATAAAGTTTTCAGCTCTTCAATCTCTTCTGACTTACTTTCTCCTGATTGTCTCTTCTTTGGGACTAAGATAATCTTCGTACCTTCAAACATAAAACTGTAGTTATTGGTCCGACCGTCATGCTGTACTGCTCGATCATACTGCCATGGTCTTCCCAAAAGTAAACGACAAACATCCATCTCTACGACATCACACCAGATCTCGTCTTTGTATTTTTTTCCAATAGAGAATGGAACACGAACTCGTCTATCCACTTTCACTTCTCCTCCTTTTCTCAACCATGCTAGCTTATATGGATTCGGATGTTTCTCTGTCTTCAACTTCAATTTTGTCACAGCCTCGGTTGAAATGATATTGTCACAGCTTCCGGCGTCAATTATAAACTTACACACCTTCCCCAATATAGTGCACGTCGACTGAAAGATATTACTCCTCAACCAACTAGCTTCCTCCTACTTCGGTGTCAAACATGATCTCCTTAGCATTAGATTACAACCTTCATCTCCTGACGCAATATCCTGCTCATCCTCCTCAACTGGACTAGAACAATCTCCATCAACATCCTCATCCTCAACTTCTGCAATCATGGTTCTCTTCTTTGGCTTTGGACACTCATTGCTTTTATGACCCGATTCCTGACAATTGTAACATTTGAAACCATTGTTAACTTTCGCCTTCTCAGCCTCCTTCACCACTGGTCTGCTGATAGGTTTAGAAACATTTGAACTCCCACTCACACCCTTCACTTGATTGTTGGAATTAGTAAACACACCACCTCCTCGTCTCCCTTGCTTTTCCCAAGCCAACGCTTTCTGATGTGCTTCTGCCACAGATCTTGGATCGAACATATTAACCATATCCTGAATCTGCATTCTCAATCCCCCAATGAATCTAGATGTCAGTTGTTCTTCCGTTTCCATAATATCATTCCTTGCAATAAGCTGATAAAACTCATCCGCATAATCATTAACAGTTTTTGTGCCCTGCCTCAAATTCTGCAAACGTTGATACATCAGTGACTGATAATTGTAAGGTAAGAACGTTGCTTTCATCAATTTCTTCATCTTCTCCCAAGATTCAACTTTTGACTTCCTCATTCGTTCACGTGTAAGTTTGGTTTGCTGCCACCATGCCAAAGCTCTACCCCTCAACCTTGTAGCAACCAACTTCACTCTACGATGTTCTGGAACTTCTTTGAAATCAAAAATTTCTTCAACATTAGCCAACCAATCCAAAAAATCCTCGGCTTGCATACCACCTTTGAATTCTGGAATTTCTGTCTTCATCCCAGATTCCCACTTGTGATCGTACTCCGACTGATCCCTTCCTCGTCCACGTCCTCGTCCATGAACACTACCACCATCATACTCTTCTTCACAATCCGATGTATATCGATGTCGATCCTGACCACCAACATCTCTACCACCACCATTTCTTCCACCAACATTCCTACGATCTACATTCCTCCGATCTCGATCTGTCACATTTCTATCACGACTTCGATCATCAACATTTCTATCACAATCTCGATCCACGCTTCTATGATCACTATCAACACTTCTCTCCCGATTAGACTGTGGTGAAACTCTACTTCTTCCATGGCTCGATTCAGGTGAAATCCTTCTCTGATTTTGACTCATTTCAAGCATCATTCTCTCTAATCGACCAATCCCTTCAGCAAGCTTCTCATTGAAAATCTCGTTGATTCGTTGCTCCATTTCATCGGCCTCTTCTCTTCCGTACAAAGCATTAATATTGCGATGACGTTGAACTCGTCTTGGCGGCATGATTGAATACTTCCCAAACACTTCAACAAATTCACACTTCAAGTTTCAAACACCTTTCGAACTTTGATCCAAAATGAAATGGATCGAAAACTCCAACTTTGTTGCAAAATATGATGAACACGATGAACACAACTTCAACACTTCAAATTCTCGGATCCAAGACTCGATTTAGCTATGATTGGCTAAAACAAGCTCTGATACCAAAACTGACGCAGTGGATATTACAAAACGATGTAGATCGATGAAAGTAGTAGTCGAGTGTATCTCCTATCTCCACCTTCGACATTCGAGTGCGCTCGAATCTTCGATTGTTGAAGCCGATTCGCGGAATCAAGTGCGCTTGATCAACGCGTGAAGAATCGCAGATCTTTGAACCCGGTATCGTGCGCGATCAACGAGTTCGGGATAGCTAGAATTCGGTATCTTCGGATCAACGAATTCGGGCATTTCAGTATTCATCAATCCATCGACTGCTACTTTCATCGATCTACATCGTTTTGTAATATCCGCTGCGTCACTTCCTCAGCTCGGTCGGAAGAACGCAAAGTATAAAGTGGACGTGACTTGACCGTCTGCTCTGCAATTCTTGCACCTGACTTAAGGGAAAATGCACAACTCAAAGTGGATGTAGTTTGACCATTCTCTCCTCTGCTCGAGCTCAAAGCTTGCCAGAACACTAATCTTACTCCTTAGGCTTGACAGAAGCGGAATCCAAATGAACATGGACACGATCCAACCGTCCATAAACTAAATCTCATCCTTCGTTGAGGGCAGATAAGTGGAAAGTAATGGGGATCCCACCGATCACTCGCTAAGTGAAACCTCGAGCTCAGGGACAAGCCATCGCACTGCATCCAAAAGGGATTGATACACGACAATCCTCTAACTAAGTCCGGCTCCCAGAGTGCAAGCTGGAGTATAAACTTACGGACATGGGCTCGAGGAGGGTGGATCCGTCCACCTAATGACTTCGCCCATGTTCAACTTAAACCCGAGGAGGATGGATCAGTCCATCTAACGACCTCGCCTTTCATATTTACAAGCTCGAGGAGGGTGGATATGTCCATCTAACGACTTTGCTTGCCTACTCAAGGTGGATGTGATACGACCGTCCATGTACCTGATCAACTTCTTGTTTCCAGAGTGTGAATGAAATCCTAAAGCCTAAGCAGATGCGACTGACCATCTGTCGGCCAACTCCAGATTACCAAAGCGCAAACTGGAGTATAAACATTAACTAAAATCTGGTCCCGAGATCGCGGACTGGAATATAAACACCAATTGGGTGCAACGACCACCCATCAACTAACTCTAGATTCCCAGAGCATGAACTGGAGTATAAAACACCGACTCACTCTAGTCCCGAGAGCGCGGACTAGAGCACAAATGCCAAATGAGTGTGACTGACCACCCATCAACTAACCCCAAATTCCCAGAGTGCGAACTGAAGTATAAACATCAACTAACTCCAGATTCCCAAAGTGCGAACTGGAGTATACCCATCAACTAACTCTGGTCCAGAGAGTGCGGGCTAGAGTATAAACACCAAATAGGTGTGACTGACCACCCATCAACCGACTCCAATCCTCAAAGCATGGATTGGAATATAAATACCAGAAGGGATGCAATTCGACTGTCCATCTATCAACTTTGATTTCTTAGCAAGTCCTGTAGTATAAAAAGTGGATGTGGTTCAACCGTCCACTTTCCAACTCTACCCTCACTTGGGGGCACACTTATCACACAAAATCGGATGCGATCCGACCATCTAGCACTAAGCGGGCACGACACAACCTTCCATGCATCAACTCTTGTCCCCGGCATGGAACCCATAACATAATTTTATAGGGATGCACTCCAACCCTACAAGAGAAAATTTCTTCCTTGATTCGACAAGGAGACGCAGATTCACAAAATGGACCTAGCTGAATGTCCTATTCTAAATGGATGTGACTACCCATCCTACTGCAAATAAAAGTGACACAACCATTCATCCACTAACTCACGCCTATGATCCGACGGGTTGTGCATGCAACATGGACAGATGTGACCCAACCATCCGCTAATCAATTCCTTCCTATAGTTCAGTGGGAGAAGCATCAAATTAAAGTTGTTGTAATGTGACCAAACACACTTCGACTTTAGCCCTTGACTTGGGGAGAGCAATTGACCGAGGAAAATGCGGTCCGACCATTTTCTACAAAAAAACTTAGTCCCCAGAGTGTGGACAGGGGTATAAACATCAAATAGATGTAATGAATGGCCCTTCAGCTGACTCTAATCCCCAGAGTGCGACTACAAGCATAGATAGACGAATGAATGTGATTCGACCATTCATTCGCCAACTTTGACCTAAAATTGACAGAAGGAGTATAAACTCACTACAGATGCAATTAAACCGCCCACACTCACTCTGCTAACCCAAGACCGAGGGCAGAGGCACAAATCACTGAAAGAAGAGAAAGGTGACTCGCTACATCTCCAGCTTAGCGTCCTTTACAAATTAAGGCAACGACTACAAGGAGGCCTTAATGCTAACCAATCATAATGATGCCCGAAGTTACGGGCAACCAATTATATCATACCGCCGGATCGATGGGCAATATCGATCTGCACCTTTCATATTATAACATTGGATCGACAGGAGATGAGGTCCGAGCATTCTACATTGTGTCGTTGAATCGAAAGTCAATATCGATCCTCTTCGACTACAAATCGATGTGACCTGAACGTCCATTGAATACCTTTTACCAACAGAGCATGGATAGAAGAATAAGCCATGAATGAGTGTGACTTGACCATTCGTCCTCCATCTCCTTCCTGCGATCCGTCAGGAAGAGCATGAGACCAGATGAGCATGACATGACTGCATTTGAGCTGGCTTTATCCCTAGATCTAATGGGAGAACGTAAATCGAAATAGACGTGGTTGATCGCCCAACTCCAAAAGAATGCAATGCGACCATTCATTCTTTGACTCTTACCACGATACGACTAAATGAGCAATTCACAACAAGTGCAACCTAAATGTTCGCACACCAATTCTTACTCTGGATTCGACAAGGGAAGCATCATTCCTGCATTGGATCTGACTGGATGATTCACTCTTTAGTTTTTGCCCAGAGTATGGAGACATAAGCAGCGAAGTGAATGTCATTGACCATCCAGAACCTAGCTCATGTTCGGATGTCGGTAAAGCAGCGAAGTATTCTACCTAGAGGAAAGAACTAGAACAAATTGCTGGATAGGCACGACTCAGCCCTCCATCGGTCAACCCGATCCCATGGTTCAACGAGATATAATACGAAATTGAAGCGGACATTATCTACCTTGCCACTTATCGAGATATTCCCCAGACTTGGGGGCATGAGTAAGAAGATAAGATGAAAGTGATTCAATCATTCATCAAACAACTCTGGCTCTTACAACTTGGACTACGGTATAAACACAACATGGGCTAGGCTCGACCATTCGCACAATACGTCCATCAACCCAAGACTGAAGGCAAAAGAGTGATTATCCAGGAGTTGACTATGACAACTTGAACCTATGACCCGTGCCTGATATTCATAACAACTCTAAGTTGCGGTCGAAAGGATGTCTAAGGATAGAATCATCGAATCGATGCTCGGACTTATAGCATCTAATCATTATTCCGACCCTTACAATGAGCAATGGATCGCGAGTACACTAAATGAAAAGCGCATCATTCAGAAACACAAGTAGATTCAATCTCAAAGCTGGAGCCAGCTATGTAGCAGCATGCAGTACAAGGCTAAGTTCTACTAATCCTTTGATTCAACATCCCTACAGGCCTGATCATTTACCATTGCAAATAAGCACATGAAGCACCTACAACCCATCACGAGTATTGTAGATCAGATCACAACTCGGCGCAATGATGATGAAAGAGTTAACTGCTTTGCTCTAGGTGAATTTAATATGTTCGCTTGGACACAATCTCATGTATATATGTGGACTATCTCTAGCCATGAAGAACCCTACATTAAATGAGGACCCGAGGCATGTCTCGGTGAACAAAAATGATGCGACATGGATCCGGAGAGATCTGTTGCACTTAAAGAGGAGGCAAATCTACTCAAAACCAATAGTTTTATCCACGATACCATCTACCCAAAATGAATATCCAATCCTTTGCTTGTAGGAAAAACAAATGGAGAGTGGCGGACGTACATCGACTACTCAGAATTGCACAAGGCATGAAGAAACACAATCTTCCACTTCCAAGGATCAACCAACCAGTGGACTCGACCATCGGACATGAATTACTCACTTGCATGGACGTAAACTCCAGATACAATCAGATACTAAAGCATGTCCCAGACCAGAAATGCAACGGTTTTGTTACTGACCTAGGCCTATAGTGCTATGGTGCAATCCATGGATTCAAACTTAATGACACAGGTGCTACTTACCAAAGGATGGTTAAAAGATCATTCAAAAATCAGATCAGCCGATCGATGAAAGTATGTATGGTTAATATGCTCATGAGATCATAACTATCAAATGACCACATCGATGACTTGGCAGAGATATTTAGTGTTCTCCAACAACTGCAGAATGAAACTTGATCCTTTGAAATGCTCTTTCAGCGTTGTGTAAGAAAAAATTCTCGGGTTCCGTCATCAATTCTCGTGGGATTGAGGCTAATGTCAGAAAATTCCAAAGATTAGAGTCATCCATGTACCAAGGAAACAAAGAAGGTACAGAGCTAAGTTGGAAGATTACCATCCTAAGCTGATTCAACTCTAAGGTTATCTACAAGTGTATTCTCTTCTTCAACCTTACCAAGAGAGGGAAGAGAACTTTTGAACGGACTAACAACCGTGTTGATGCAGTTCTAGCTCTGATAGATTGCTTAGAGAATTTTATCCGAGCTGTTGGATCGCGAAGATTTATACATCAATTGGGCCGTGTCAACACATGCCATAAGCATCACATTGCTATGTGAAGAGAAACGAATCTAAAGATCAGTATATGATGAAAGCTAGCTATTGACAACCTCACCTCATTAACGTCTATATCGACCAGATGTTACGATAGGTCCTATGGCAACCTTAGATGTTTGGAAGGTTACTCAAATGGAATATCAAGCAAATCCAATTTGATATCACTTATCTCCCTCAAAGAGCTATCCATGGTCAAACATTACCATACTTCATATCTGAATTCACTACATCAGACGATTATTCGAAGAACAGTGGAGAACTGTCCAACCGATGGAGAACATACATAGATGGAACTTTCGATAATCGGCTTTCTAACGTCGAAGTTGCGTTAATGACTCCTGAGGAACAATCAATCTGCTACATCCTGAAACTCAACTTCACTGCAACAAATAACAATGCTAAGTATGAAGCCTTGGTCACCACACTCAAAATTGCAAGAAAACTAGGAGTGGAAACTTTACATGTCTTATGTGATTTCTAGTTAGTAGTATGCCAAGTCAGGGAAGATTATCTAGCTAGGGGGCAACATCTTGCATCTTATCTCAGCTGGGTCCAAGAGCTATTAGCCGACTTCGAGTATTACACCATTACACACATCCTCGGAGAACAAAATGGAAAAGTCGAGTCACTGGCCAAGCTAGCCAGTTCTGGGGATGCACGGCAAATAGACTTTCCCCCAGTTGAAATACTTATTATTCCAAGCATTGACAGATAAAGATCAACTGGATCTTAGAGATGGAGCCTGGAAAGGGGTCATGGATGACTCCTATTAAAGACTATCTACTGTGGGGAATTCCTTTTGAATAGAGGAATGAGAAATGGCATATCCTCTACGAAGCATCACTGCATGATTATGTCTGGATCGTTCGACTCCATCGATACAAAGCATTATTTTTGTATCCATCGATCCGAGACCCAATATTACGTATCCATCAATATGTAGCACACCTAATGTAAGTCCATCTCGTATCGATAACCATCGATACGAAGTCTACCTTAATGCATCCCAGATCAATCCAGGAGAGGATCGATACAAAGAAATGGATCAAAAACAACCATCGACCATTGTTGCAACTCGAATTTCACATCGATCCAGGAGAGGATGGATACGAAACTCAATCAAAAGAACTTCATAGTTACCCACAAATGTGCAAACATGAACATGAGTTAGGTTAACATATGTGCATGTATGCCAAACTAACATTCAATTTTCGAAGTTAACAGGAATTGAATGCTTACCTGGTGACGATCAGAATGATGAACAACAAATTGCTAACACTCAACACTTAGTTACAACGATGCACTGCATAATCATTGGCAGCCAACAGTTTAGCATTTATTTTATTGGACATAAATCAGAGGTTACATCTTTTGATGAAAAGACAACAACTACTCAGCGAATCGGATAGAACTTTTTCAAAATGAAGATTACAGCTTTTCAAAGCTCGTCATGTTCACACAAGACGTACTTTGGAGGGCAAACGTTATCCCGCCTTTTGGCAAGGCCGTGACACCAAGAACTCAACTAGAAACCAAGGACAGTCCATCCCGAAGATCGATTATACACAAGTTCACTATGGATACTGACGAATTTCGTCCGGGTCACGGATCGAGCTACAGTTGACAAGGCGTGACATGCAAAGCTATAAGAGCCAACATTCCAAATTTCAAGTCAATCGGAGTTCGTATGCTCAAGATATCGATCGATCAAGGTTGAGAAAACCAACTCAATATTGATCAATCAAGGTTGAGAAAACCAACTCTATTCCTATCCATCCAATTTTGTATCCATTCCCCAAGAGAGATTCAGTTCGTATCCATTGCCCACTAACTTCCTTCGTATCCATCAAAATGAAGCTACTTCGTATCTATCATGTTAACAACACTTCGTGTCCATCAACAAATGTCCATTTCGTATCGGTCTCCCTCCATCCATTTCGTATCGATCTCCCACCATCGATACGGAGAGCAACAACCACCGATCGATACGAAGAAAGTAACATGAAGCAGCGATACGAAGGCGGCCTTCAATCATCAACACGAAGTAGCATGCAAGCATCGATACGAACAGAGCCAGGCATGACCAATAAGAAATAGTATCGATACGAAGACGATAATATCATACAAATCCAAACTTGCATCGATCATATCTCAAGATCTACAAGTCAAAATGCCACTAAATTTTCATAGGAGCTTGCCTACAATGTCAAGAATATACCAGATCAATTTTAGCCAAAAAGGATCAATTCTTGATCAATACGAATTCCGTTCGTATCGCTCTAATATCGAGTCGAAATCACCTGAACTCAATCCTGTGGGCCCACCCACGTAAGAGAAGAAGTCCACCGAGATCTGGGTGAGATATTTGCTACCTATGCCTATAAATAGTGATCTTGGACCTACAGAAAATGGAGAATTTTTGGCCTCTCTATGCTGATACTCTGCCAAAATTGTTATTGTACTTCGATTGTATTGTTGTAAATTTTTTGTAACCAGCGAGTTATGATCAATAAACATCAATCGTTCCATAGTGGACGTAGGCCATACGCCGAACCACTCTAAATTCGTGTGTTTCAGCACTTTTTCTTATCTGTTAATTGGTGTGTTTATTAGATCTACCTCATTTTACATTTACTTTCTTCATTTTATCTCTTCAAACACATCCAAAGAGCATTGTGCCCAATTTTGGTACAAATAGAGAGAGTTTCAACAAATTAGAGTTTTACGAAGAATGTGTCATGGGGAAGCAAACTAAAGTTTCATTTGGTGAGGGAAAACATAACTCGAGAAGGGTTCTTGAGTATTTTCACATGGATGTTTGGGGACCAGCACTGGTAGCTTCTTTGGGTGGAGCTCGCTATTATATTTCTTTCATAGATGACTTTTCTTGAAAAGTTTGGGTGTATGTAATGAAGGCCAAGTCGGAGGCATTTGCAAAGTTCAAAGCATGGAAAGCTCTTGTTGAGAATGAGAGTGGCAAGTCTTTGAAGGTTCTAAGGTCCGATAATGGCGGAGAGTATGTCTCCGGAGAATTCTTGGAGTTTTGTAAGCATCATGGTATTCGAAGGCATTTTACTACACTTGGAGATCTACAGTCGAATGGTGTTTCAGAGAGGATGAACTGTACTCTACTTGAGAAAGCTCGATGCTTGAGATTGACATTGGGTTTGGCTAAGGGATTTTGGGCTGAAGCTTTGTCAACCGCAGTGCATATTATTATCGAATTCCATGCTCATCTATTGGTAACAAAATTTCGGAGGAAGGGTGGAAGGGAAAGAGCATTGACTTGAGTTATCTTTGTGTGTGTGGTAGTCCGGTTTATGTGCATGATCAAGGAAATGATAAGCTTGAACCTAGAGCTTTCAAGGGGATTTTGCTTGGTTATACGGATGGAAAAGGCTATCGGATTTGGAATCCGGAAACGAAAAAGGTAGTGAATTCTCATCATGTTACTTTTGATGAGTCGGCTATGTTCAAGGAGGATGTGAGCTCATCGGATGTTCCGGATTTGGTTCATGGTGAATCAAAGGAGAAGGAAGTTATTTCCACATTTTATCTAAGGAGTAGAGAGAGTAGAGTAGTTAGAGATGCTTGCAAGGAGGTAGCGGTTGATGTTACATCACATAGTCCACATAGTTTCACTAGTAGTGTTGGTGATGTACATGATTCTAGAGAAGATTCGGTTCAAGGTGGAGCCGAAGGGAGTTTGGGTGATGGTATTGCTACTCGGGTTGGTCGTCGTACTATAAGACCACCCGAAAGATATGGTGATTGGAACTATCTTAGCTTTTGTAATAATTTGGACTATGCTCTTCATGTAGTCCAAGACGATCTGATGGACCTTGATGACGTCATGGAGTCGATAATAGCTGGAAGTAGATTTGTGCCATGGAGGAAGAGATGCAATCATTATTGAAGAATCAAACTTGGGATTCGGTTCCACTTCCTAAAGGAAACCGTGCTATTGGGTGCAAATGGATATACAAGGTGAAGGACGATGGGAGATACAAAGCTAGGATAATGGCTAAGGGGTTTGCACAAAGGAAGGGGAAGGAGTATGATGAGATATTCGCATCGGTTGTGCGCCATACATCTATCTGGATATTACTTGCTTTAGTTGCTATTCACGACTTGGAGTTGGAGCAGCTTGATGTGAAAATCGCCTTCTTGCATGGTGACTTGGACGAAGACATCTACATGGAGCAACCGGAAGATTTTATTGTGAATGGTAAGTCAAATTTGGTTTGCAAGCTAAAGAAATCACTATATGGTTTAAAGCAATCACCTAAACAATGGTACAAGAGATTTGATCATTTTATGCTTGAAAATGGTTTTGATAGAAGCATCAAAGATGCTTGTGTTTATTTCAAGAAGCTGAAAAATGATTGTTGGGTGTATTTACTCTTGTATGTGGACGACATGCTCATTGCTTCTAAAGATAAGAATGAAATCAACAAGTTAAAATTGAGTTTGAAATCAGAGTTTGAAATGAAGGATCTTGGAGAAGCAAGAAGAATATTGGGCATGGAAATAGAAAGAGATCGAAAGCGTTTTGAGTTGAAACTAACTCAAAAGGGATACATTAAGAAAGTGCTTTGCCGGTTTAGCATGCAGAATGCAAAGGCGTCAAATACACCTTTACCTTTGCATATGAAGCTTTCGAGTAAAGGATCACCTATCTTGGAAAAAGACAAGGCTTATATGGCAAAGGTGTCATATGCTAGTGCGGTTGGAAGTTTAATGTATGCTATGCTGTGTACAAGGCCCGATATTGCAAATGTCGTCGGAATGGTTAGTCGATATATGGCTAATCTGGGGAAATCGCATTGGGAAGATGAAGCTCGTATTGAGATACCTTAGAGGTACATCATCTCATGGCCTTGTTTTTGGTGGTAGTGATAGAATGGATTGCAAGTTGGTTGGTTATTATGATTCGGACTACGTCGGTGATAGGGATCGAAGAAAATCAACTTTCGGATATATCTTCACACTTGCGGGTACAGCCATAAGTTGGAGATTGAGATTGCAGACCGTAGTTGTTTTATCTATTATGGAGGCAGAGTTGGTAGTCGTGGTGGAGGTGGCAAAGGAGGCACTCTATTTGAAGTGATTGTTGTGTGACTTGAGATTCGAGCATGATAGCATCGATGTTCGATGTGATAGCCAGAGTGTTATTCATTTGGTGGAGAATTTAGCGTTTAGCTCACGGACTAAGCATATTGAAGTGAGAGAGTCATTTCTAGTAGCCATGGATGAGGATAAGCAAGTATTTCTTCGAAAAGTGCACACAAAGGATAACGGGCGGATATGTTCACTAAGGCATTGCCGGTTGGAAAGTTCGAGCATTGCTCGAACTTGATTCGCTTGGAGAAGTGCTAGGTGTCACGAGGTGGCACGGTTGAGAGAGAAGCTTGGTTATGGATGAGGAAGAATATTAGTGAGAGATTGAGGTTCTATTTTCTTGGTAAGTGCTAGTTTATACTCCTTAGCACTTTAGTCTTTGGTGAGACAGTTTAGGATTTGTATGTTTTCAACATTTCATTAGCGGGTGGGGGCTTTGCCCGAGCTCATTGGTGGAGTGCAATGGGTGGTGACTTTTCCGAAGCTCATTGGGAAAGCATTCATGTTTGGTTGAAGATAAAAGAAGTGATAGTTGGTGATATCGGTTGTTGTTAATGGTATGGTACCATTGGAGTTGGAGTTCGAGTTGGAGTTGGAGATGGATAAAGTGTCGAGGTGGAGTGTTAAATTTTAGCTACACTATATGGAGGATTGTAGAGATTGGAAGTAGCATCGTAACGGAGAAAACGGTTCGCAAATCGGAGTTCGGAGGTGGAAGTTATGGAGGAAAAGGGGGAGAAGTGCTAAAATGACAGCGACAGACGTCTGTGGAAATCCACAGACGTATGTCGCTTCAGCAAACCTGAACCCAAGCCTTATGACAGACATCTATGAAAAACCACAGACGTTTGTCGCTTTAGAAAACTTGCATCCCAAGTTATTGGACAGACGTTTGTGAAAAAGGATAGACGTCTGTGGCGGCCTCCGACTATTTTTCAGGCTTGGGCTTGACGTGAAGATTTGTGAGATCTGCAGGAGCAATTTTGGAACTTTGCCTATGTTTCCTTTTCTCCTATATAAGTTGGCTTCAGGTTCCAGATCTACAAGCAAGTAAGCAAAGCAATAGAAAGTGACTGCAAGGGTTTTAGCCTCCGCTAATTAGGGTTTATCAAAACCTAATTTTCTTCAATTCTCTTCTCCACAAATCAATTTTATTAGAATTTTGATCATTGTAGTCAATCTCTTTTACTCTTCTCATCGATATTAATAAAGGCTCTCTCTTAAAGTGGATGTATACTAACACAACGTTAGTAGAACCACTATAAAGCGCTCTGTGATTTATTTTTCATTATTGTTTTGATTTCTATATTGCTTGTTTGAGGACTGTGATTACTTTTGGATTGGATTGATTGGAATTGAGATATTGATTGGTTTTTTTACACTTCTTACAACGATCTCATCTTCCGCTATGTTTTGGGATTTTCATTTAAGTGGTCTTGAGTTAGAATCATGTCCCAACACAATGCTTACATGATTATCATTCCAATATATGCAACACAGATTTTCTAACACATTCAACACACTTGAAAGTAAGAAAAACAAAGCATTAACAATACAAAGTTAAAGCATCTCCTAGTGCTGTTGCTTTAAAATAGCAAGAGGTTATCCATTTGTTATAATATGAATTTTTTAAACTACTTTTAAAGTAGTTCAGACTACTTTTAATAAAGAGTTTATGTAAACTTTTTTTAAATATTTGAAAATGATATAAACTTCAATAAAATAGTTTTTGTAAACTATTTATAAATCTATTTACATAAACTACTCATAAAACAGTTTTTATGAAAATAATTTATTACCACAAAATGGGACAAACAATGTGTAGTATGAGGAAAGATGTGAGATTATTAACTTGTGTTCTCAAAATACATGATAATCATCAATAAAGAGCATTTAAAACTATCAAAAGATGCATCCTATCTATTTATGTTGGATAAACAATGAAAATTTCTAACAGGTAAACGTAAATCGTCGTATTTCTATAGTTTTTGAAGGTTGGGTTCTTTTTTTTAAAAAGAAATGGATAAAATAAAAAAAAGGTTCCAGCAAACCAAGAAAATATCAAACTTGCTCAACAAATGAGAAAAATTAGCTCAAAAAAACCTAGTAAAAGCTGTATAGGATTAAGAAATCTTCTGATTAAAAATATATATACTAGTTGTTCATGTTATCATAATATCTTCCAAATTTTATATAACTCATATTTGTCAATAACCTATATCATAGTTTAGGATGGTTAAACTATTAATAAATACATCTGAGCCCTAAACATTCACAATACACATAGAATTGGTTGAGAATCAACCAGAAAAATTTAACGGTTACATACTTTTCAAAAGAATGGACATCTGCAGTCCTACTTTTACAATAGATCCAATAATGAACATCTAAATAGTTGCATAAAGCCCTATGTTTAATTTAAAGTAAATCTCAAAATTGAACAACAACTCGAACCAATATTAAATCCAAATAATTTAAGTCCAAATTTTTTGAATTTGAAAAAAAAACTACATTCAAATCAGCTGAAAAATAAGTGAATTCAATTCTAATAACATAAAGTGATGTCCGAAAAAAATGAGGAAAAACTCTCATTAATAAGAGTCTCCATGCAGTTGACCTAACTATTGAGCCAAGGCTCCACCTCAGGATCTCAACTCTCATCAATGAGGAAAAAACAATATGTACTTAATGAAACTGCTATGGTAGTTATCATTTTAAAGCATGCTATTACCTTTTAGTCAAATTTGGACCTTCATGCTAATTTATATGGAAGGAACTACTACTCAGTTTGTATTTTGACAAAATGACAATTCATCTTTTATGAACTTATGGATTATTTCTTTTAAATCTTTCAGTTCTCATAAAATTGCTGATATTGGACAATAATTCCAGATATTATATTTCAATCAAAGGTTCATAAACATATATTTTAAAAAAAGAAAAAGATGAATTTAAAGGGAAACAAATAAAATAAATGGTTTTCAGGACTCTATGACAAATAGAGCCTGCATTGATTTATTATAATAATAATAATAATAATATTATTATTATTATTTGAAATATACCAGTTAATTATCATACAGGGTAGACCTCAAAATGATCGTTTATAATTTCAGGAAAACAGCATAGCTTACGTTGATGCTATAAAATAGAGATAAGAACAGGCGATGTGCTTCAATCAATTCCCCATCCTAGTTAAATTCAAAAGGCCTTGTCTATATACCATAATGTTTGCCATTGAGTGTATAACTGAAGATTGCTATATGGATATAGGATAACATTGACAATAGAAGAATATATGTGTGGTCAAATTAGAAGAAATGAATTGGAGATTTAATGGGCAATAGATTACCTATAGAACAATTAAATTGCTAACCACAAGTGCGAAAGTTGAAACATCACCACTCCCATCTATGATCATTCTATAATTCCACATCAGAGTCATTTTTACAGACATCTGATGTGCACCAGATACCAAAAATATACAACACATGAAGTAGCCTGAATAAAAATGTGCATTAAATTACAGCAGAATGTGGCACGATGGAAATGGATTCTACTTATGCTGAGAATCTATACTATTTATGCAGCCTATAAAGTAGACATCTGCAAGCGGTATATGAATGGAGATTGTGACATTATATATGATAACTCTTATACATGGATATGTACTTAAAATAAAATAGTATAGCGTTTTAAGTTATATAGACACCATTTATGAAATAGTTGAGCATCTTATATTTTACAACATTGTAACTCAATATGATAAAAGGATAAAAGAAAAGATTACCGTATGATTAATATTTACAGCTGTGAAAGGAAATGACATAATCTGACACAAATAATAAACTTGAATAAAATGAGAACTATTGTTTATTTTCATCGCAGTATAATATTGTGTTTGTGAAAAAAACAACCCAGTAGCAAATTACATCAATTTGGGATGGAAAATTACAAATGACAAAGAAAAATCATAAGGAATGCATTGTTACACCGATTGACAGACGGTTTCAACGTCATACATTTCAGTCAACGAATGAAGTACAACAGAGCTACAAAGGTAGAACAAAACAAAAAATATGCATCAACCCCAATTTCAAAGCTTAAACTAATTGTTAATTATAGGCAACTGGAGACTGCTATCTGCAACACTGTTATAGGGCAATGAAGCGATAAATAGGAAAAAATATTATTGAGCAAATTCTACCTTAATGATCGAGTCGCTCATTAGAAGTTCATCATCCATAAGTTCAAACTAAGACGTGGAATAATTGTGAAGCCAAAAGTCATCAAACCACCACACGTCAGACTAAGCTACCGTTGAACCTACCAATGCAACGAAAAGGAATAACAGCCACTTAAAAAGTCAATTAGCAATCTTGAATAACAGAAACCTTTTAGGCATCATGGCTTCTAAAAAAACGAAAAACAAAGTTACAATATGTGACAATCCGGAATTTTGAGCAATACCAATTTAATAATTTATATTTAATATTTAAATTGATTTGATATATCTTTGATTTATAAGATTTGAATTAACACTTTTCTTTTAATAAATATCTTATTGGTGAATTTTATCTTTTAAAACTAATAAATTATTCTCTATTTATAATGTATATACATTTGTATATGTTGTAGATAAGAAAGCTTTGTTTTAAATTTAACTAATAAATTATGTTTTCAAATTTCTAATATACATTTTAGTGATTTGGAAATTAGGATTTATTTAATATTAAGCTTTTCAAAGCTATTTAATAAACAAATGTATGGGTTGAATACTTAAGATAAATGTTTAAATAGTTTAAAACTTAGTCTAGCTTTAGTTTAGATTTAAATTTATTAACAAAAAGATTTGTTTTATTTTCTTTTTAAGTATAGCTTGTTAAAAATATGGTTTAAAGATATATATAAGTTTTAAATACAATTTTGTCAAATGATACTTTAGTATATATTATAAAATAAGGAGTTATAGTAAAAAGATAATTTCTTTTATAAATCATTTCAAAATGATAAATGTGTTTTTTTTAAATAATATTAATAAATAAAAATGTACATATAGGAATACAAGATTTTAAGTGATAAGTTAGACATAGAAATAAAACAAATATACATAAGTTAAATTTTATAGTTTTGTAAATTATAAAACAAATAAACTAAATATTTAAACAACATGTTAGAATAACATTCAATTACAATTCAAAATGTAAAACAAGGAAATAAAATACATAAGAAGATTGCCAGCTCCAAGTAAAAATCTGCATGGTCAAATAACTTGTTAAAAAAGCTTGCATAGGATAAGTATGAAAACAAATGGTTCGAGTATAGGCATGCAGACTTAAGGACAACAAAATCAAAAAAAAATGTAGGCTATAAGGAAAATGAGCTATTAAGGACATGGCATTTAATGCTAGTAAGGCAAATATCTTTTCTAGTACATAAGCATGTAATCTCGGCCACCAAGCTATGAAACTATCTCTGATAATTGTACAACTTGTACACTGTTTTGCATAAAAAAAACGATACCCTGTAACCTGTTTTATAAACATCACCCTGCAAACTACTTTCCCCATATCATCTTTTCATTTCTATTCGAGCTAAGTAAAAACTAAGATAAAACTTCATTTAAAAAAAACCTAAACAAACATTCAACAACAACAAGCAACTCAACAAAACAGAGAAGCAAGAGGAAAGGTTTCAGCTTGAAATTGTGAAGCCTGTTGCTAAGAAAAAGCATATTCAAGTTTAAAATTCAAAACTATTTTCAAAAGCCTGTTGTAAAGCAAACCATGCTCTGTTCTTTCACAAATTCAGGTGAGTAACATTTTTTTTTTAAATATAACTTAAGTTAATATGGAGCATGATTTTCTCTGTGATAACATGTATTTTGTATATATATATGATTGTGCAAATCTGTGTATATCTGTTTTCTTTGATACTCTGTTATCTGTTGTTTATATTTTTTTTTTGAGTAGATATGTAATCAAACCCTCATCAATTGATCTAATTATTGTTTGAACTTAGGATGTAGACAAATATTGTTTGTCTGGTTATAATCTAAGTATTAAAAATTTATTAAAGTTGAATCAACTTGTATTTGTCTCTGGAAACCAAGAAAGTTAAGTACAACTTCAAATAAGTTTAAAAACAAATTTCTTGTTTTAAGGATTCAGGTGTATAAAGTGAAACTACATACAAAAACATGATTTTTAAAACAAGATTTATAATTTTTAAAACTAGGGGCAGAGAGCAGTTTTGGTTCGACCGTTTTGGGCTTTTTGGGTTGCCGTGGAGGATCAAGTCGACTGGAGATGTCGAGTGTTAGTCTGGAGGTGGAGGAGTGATCGGGGAAGCTCTGAAAATTGGTGGAGTAGTGGTCAGGTGAACGTGGAGGCGACGGCGTCGATTTCATTTTCGTAAACCTAGTTTTTTAGGTGTTGTGAAATTTCATTCGTACGAGGTCATTGATCGCTCGAGTATCAAACGCTGCTAGGGTTTGGTAGAGGGGTTGTTGACGTAGCGGTGGTCGGAATTTCATGGGTTCCGGGGGACGAGGCAGTGAGGACGGCGAAGTTTCCAGGGATGGTGGTGTTTCCTGGTTTACGTTCCAGGTTTCGTGATCGAGCTCGTTTTCGATTGCAAGGGGAGGAAGTGGTGTTGACGATCTGGAGTGGGTAGGGGCGGCGTGGTCGACTTGCTCGGCGACGCGATGATGATTGGAGGCAATCATCAACGGTGTGCACGTGCACCGTGCATCTTGTTTTCTGTTGAGATGTGGGTTGGGTAGGAAGAGAACTCGAGATTTACTCGAGTTAATTCTTGTTTTGCTCGAGTGAATTCATATTTTACTCGAAGTAAACTAAGGGGGACTCGGGTAGTTTTGTTTTCAAAGTTTAACCTGTAACCAGTTGCACAGTTTTAAATGTGGGTTTTAAAATTTAAATCAAGTTAAACTGAGGCTAAATAAATGTTTAAATTCCAGATTTTTGAATGGAAGAAAGTTTATAATGTAAATACTTAAAATAAGTTTAAATATTTTGAACTTAAGGTAATTTGATTTAAAATCTCTTCATATCAAAAGAATTGCTTTAATTTGTAATTAAATGGTTTTTAAAAGTTAGTTTTATAAAGTGAGATAAATGTTTTCAAACATATTGAAAGTGGAAATTAAATCAATAATGGAAAATGAATTTACTTTAAGTAAATGAAGATTAAGGATTAAATTCATTAACTATTAAGATAATTAGAATGATAATTTATAATTTGTATTGATTAAATTTGTTATTATAAGTTTAAATGTATTAATTAAAGTTTAAATAATGAATTAAGTAATTATTATGTAATTAAGAATCATAGATTAGACTTTAATTAATTAATGAATGGTTAATTGAACTTATAGTTAATAATGATTAATGTAAGTTAATTATTTTAGGAAAGTAATTAAATAAATGTTAATGAAGATCATTAACTAGATTATTTTATAATTAATTAATGTAATTGATTTTTAATAGTTAATTGGATTAATTAATTTAATAATAATCATTGTAATTGTTTAAGTGTAATTACTTAATGGAAAGTAATTAAGGAGTTAATTACTCATTTTAACTAATTGAGTAATTTGATTAATTTGAGTTAATTAATTTAGTTTAATTAATTTGGATTAATCACTTGATGATTTGGAGGTATAATTACTTAGGGAAAGTAATTGATGAATAATTACTGGATGTAATTAATTGGATGATGTTTTGTTAATGGAAGTAATTTGAGTATAATTACTTGAAAATTAATCAAGGGATTAATTAAGATAATTAATTAAGGAGTAATTAATTTATTTAATGAAGTAATTAAGGGTAGTTAATTACTAGATGTGATTAATCAAAGGTGATTAATATTGTGGTTTAATTAGAGATTAATTACTTAATGTAATTAATTTAAATAGAAAATGTAATTAGAGATCATTAATTATTATAATTAATGCTGAAATTTAGAATGGATTTATTTGGAAATAATTAATAAATGAAGGGATTTATTAATGTAATTAATTAAGTAATGTAATTAATAGTTACTTAATAAATGAAGTAATGTAAGGTAAATTTCTATATGTGGTTAAAGATAATTAATTTGTGAAAATAATTAAAGGATAATTACTTAAATGTAATTAAAGATAATTAATCAAGGATGATTAATTTAAAATGAATAATTGGATGATGATTAATTGATTGATTGATAATTAATTAATAGTAATATAAGCAAGTTTAATAATGATGAAGTAATTAATTTAATTTACTTTAAATTAATTAAAGATAAGGTAATTGATTTAATTCATTTTAAATTGATTATAAATGGTGTGATTATTAATCCTTGTTTATAAATGATGGATGATATGGATTTCCTTGAATGGTTTGAAATCTCTGATATGAGATAAATAATGTTGTGTGATATGGATGCTTCGGTTGAAGTGCGATGATAATATAGAGTATCTATTTATGCTGATATGTGAATTACCTATCTGTGATATTATGAGTTACCTATCTGTGTTGATATAGATAATAAATTGGAATTTTTTTAAACCTTAAAACAACTTGGACCTAAAAGATGGCGTTTTGGATTTCGATGAGACCGGGATCGGATTTTTCATATTTGGGGGTCCGAAAACCACATCGATCCAATTTAACGTTAGGTCGTGAATCTCAAGTGAAGATGAAGATTCAGAGTGCAAGGGTTATTGTCGTTAACTCTGAGGATGATTCCAAAATGAGTGTAACGAGATAATGCCTTCGGTTTCGTTCGAACCCGGAACGAACTTGTATGGATTGAATGCTTTCAGAACATCGTCAGGTGGACGATGAGCATTCTAAGAGATGTGTTCTCTAAAGGTAAATCGTAGCCTCAAGCCCCATCAATCGGGAATGGCTAAAACAGGGGAGGTGCAGCAAGGCTTCGTAGATAGCACCCACTAAGTGCGAGATATACCCCTGTCTAGAGGTCCCTTTTTATTCGGCTTAGTGGCAGTTGGAATTGCGCACCGACTACGGGGTTGTTTCGTTTGGGACTATCCAGTAAGGGATGGTTCCGGCTTTGTGTTGCAGGGAACTTAGGGTGGGTTCTCGGTACGCTGATCTAGGCCAGGTACTGTGATGGGCGGTACCCCCGTAGCCCTGCCATTGTATGGAATCCAATCTCCAATAAGTGCCGTACGTATTAGTTGTGCCCAACTATGTTGGAACGTGAGATGTAAGCATTCCAGCTATTTCTGTATTTTACTTGAAAACCCTAGACACTATTATAATATAACTGGATTTCCTATCAAATGTTTGGTTAGCGTAAGGTAAAAACTTACCCATGTTTATGTGTGGGAAGTCTTACGTGATACCCTTTGTTTTCAAAGGATTTTCAAAGTTAAGCAACTTTAACCTGTTACTCATACCAGACCCATGTCTGACCCGGAGTTTGTTTCTGTTTTTCTTAAACTCTCGGGTACTCAAATTTTTACGAGTAGCCAAGGGATTCAGGTTACTTTGACGAATTCTGGAGGAGCAATGGAGCAGGAGGCTTCAGCGTATAGATATATTGTGGTTCCACCGTGTTAGTGTTTATCTGTATTTCCGCTGTGTTGTATCTCTGTATTGTATTGAGATGTATCGAGTTGTATTAATTAGACACGTGTTTATAACTGTCTAGTATGTGATGTATTATTTGTGTAACTCTGATGTATATGATACTATGTAATCTCGTATATGATATATTATATTTCATTCGTTCCGCTGTTGAGATTCTGATGTTGTTTTCTTCTTTCTTCTCTATCTTTTCTATTTCTCACCCTTTTCTTTCTTAAAGATGACACGACTTTCTGGGCGTAGAAGGTCGGGTCGTCTCAGTTGGTATCAGAGCGCTAGGTTGAGTGAATACCTAGGCTCTTAAGTGATTTCTTTCTTGAGAGAGCGTATTTGTATTTTTGATATATATATATATATATATATATATATATATATATATATATATATATTTCTACCTATCGGTTGGGTTACTTGTTCGGGTTTTCCAATATAAGTTATAAAGGTAGATGGGGTAGTGGTGTGTGTAACACGACTACCAATGGTTGAATTTGTTGAGTTAGAAGTGTATCTGACGAGACTGTAGACCTAATACCGTCTCGAGTGAATTTGTGGTGTAAGGATTTCATTGATCTCTGAAGGAAATTTTTTAAGATTTGGAGATCATTTTTGAAGTGCAAGTTTGGATGAGTAGAGCTTGGATCTGTCGGTTGGGCAGAAGCGAGTCATGATATCTTGATCCCTCGAGATGTAGTAGCTGTGTGATGAGACACAGTGACTATGGATGTCTCCGAAGATGTTTCTTTGGAACAAGTTAAGGAAGTGAGTCTGCTTCGGTGTTGTGGCTGTGTTCAGCAGGATGTTTCTGGTTGGTTTGAGGTCTGAGTTTCTCGAAGAGCTTTGGATTAGGAATTCCTTGGCATTGGTGTCAGCAGTGCAGCTCGGAGTGTTCTTGTGTTGGCAAGAAGCTTTCTAGCTTAGTAGTGGAGTTCAGAGGCAGCAAAGTGGTTCCATTCCTTTGTTGGATTGGCCAGTTAAGCGTAAGCTGTTCTGTTTAGTAAAGAGAGAACAATTTTTCTTTGGAATCAGGCTGGATTAATCGCAAAAGTGACTTGCGAAAGTTAGAGCGTTCTCTTGTGTTTTAGAGATTCTTTTTTTCTGTATGACTTCAGGAAGTCAGAATTTTGTTAGCATCTGGGGATTGAGTTTGGTATGACTGGATTCCAGAAGTGGAACCGATGGTTCAGCTTAGTAGTAGGATGGTTTTCGGAGGAAGATTTTAGTAGAGCAGCTCAGGTTTTGGAGGAACTTCTGAGTTTTATTTTGGATCTGTTGAACCATATTTTTGGAATGTGTTGTCCAGTCTTTGCTTGTGTTCGTCATCAGCATTTTCATCTACCCAGATCAGAGTTGTGCAGCGGAAGCAGTTGGGAGTGCATCTGCTTTTCTTTTCTGGAAAAGAGAAGTTGTTTTCTATGGATGATAGTAAAGGTTGTGCTCTTGATTTTGGTTGAACTTGAGAAGATCATTCTACTGGAATGATTTTGGATTCAGATTGTTCTGAAGGCATCAGCGGAGATTTAGCTGATCGGTAGGGATGAAGGCAGTTCTGGATCGTCCGAAGAGTTTGGTGGATAAGAGACGGAGGAATTTGGATTTCAGAGTCGGAGATTTGATTTTGGATGAATTTTCTCTAATTCAAAGGAGCTCTATAATTTGGTAAGTCTAGGAAATTAGCTCCAAGGTCTTCTGGATTTTCTCTGTGTTCTGGAGAGGTTAGTGTTTGGTCTTCTGGAGTGAATTGCCAGTTTGGATAGTTGGGATTCGTTGGGTTTCACGTGTCTCTGAGGGAGTACGTGTAAGATTCTATCTCTGGTTTTGGAACCAGCAGTTCAGGGAGTTTTGGTTGTTGAGTCAGACTCGTCTGTAGTCTGATATCTGTTTAGTTTTGTAGATCTGGATTAGTAGGAGCTCTGTAGCTTAGTGGTATTGACTGTTTGGATTCTGTAGATTGAGTATTTCGGTATTGTACTTGGAAAACTCTAGGAGAAGATCTATCCAGAATTTTATCTGGATGGTTAGATTTGTTTGGTTAGATAATTTGGTTGATATGGTTGTTAGCATATAGTGATATATGCTTGTGTTTTAAAAATTTAAACTTTAAATAGATTATTAAATTACCTTTGCTTTTAAATTTCGGGGACGAAATTCTTTTAAAGGGGAGGAATGTGACAACCCGGAATTTTGAGCAATACCAATTTAATAATTTATATTTAATATTTAAATTGATTTGATATATCTTTGATTTATAAGATTTGAATTAACACTTTTCTTTTAATAAATATCTTATTGGTGAATTTTATCTTTTAAAACTAATAAATTATTCTCTATTTATAATGTAAATACATTTGTATATATTGTAGATAGGAAAGCTTTGTTTTAAATTTAACTAATAAATTATGTTTTCAAATTTCTAATATACATTTTAGTGATTTGGAAATTAGGATTATTTAATATTAAGCTTTTCAAAGCTATTTAATAAACAAATGTATGGGTTGAATACTTAAGATAAATGTTTAAATAGTTTAAAACTTAGTCTAGCTTTAGTTTAGATTTAAATTTATTAAAAAAAGATTTGTTTTATTTTCTTTTTAAGTATAGCTTGTTAAAAATATGGTTTAAAGATATATATAAGTTTTAAATACAATTTTGTCAAATGATACTTTAGTATATATTATAAAATAAGGAGTTATAGTAAAAAGATAATTTCTTTTATAAATCATTTCAAAATAATAAATGTGTTTTTTTTTAAATAATATTAATAAATAAAAATGTACATATAGGAATACAAGATTTTAAGTGATAAGTTAGACATAGAAATAAAACAAATATACATAAGTTAAATTTTATAGTTTTGTAAATTATAAAACAAATACACTAAATATTTAAACAACATGTTAGAATAACATTCAATTACAATTCAAAATGTAAAACAAGGAAATAAAATACATAAGAAGATTGCCAGCTCCATGTAAAAATCTACATAGTCAAATAACTTGTTAGAAAAGCTTGCATAGGATAAGTATGAAAACAAATGGTTCGAGTATAGGCATGCAGACTTAAGGACAACAAAAAAAAATATTTAGGCTGTAAGGAAAATGAGCATATTTAGGACATGGCATTTAATGCTAGTAAGGCAAATATCTTTTCTAGTACATAAGCATGTAATCTCGGCCACCAAGCTATGAAACTATCTCTGATAATTGTACAACTTGTACACTGTTTTGCATAAAAAAAAATGATACCCTATAACCTGTTTTTTAAACATCACCCTGCAAACTACTTTCCCCATATCATCTTTTCATTTCTATTCGAGCTAAGTAAAAACTAAGATAAAACTTCATTTAAAAAAACCTAAACAAACATTCAACAACAACAAGCAACTCAACAAAACAGAGAAGCAAGAGGAAAGGTTTCAGCTTGAAATTGTGAAGCCTGTTGCTAAGCAAAAGCATATTCAAGTTTAAAATTCAAAACTATTTTCAAAAGCCTGTTGTAAAGCAAACCATGCTCTGTTCTTTCACAAATTCAGGTGAGTAACATTTTTTTTAAAATATAACTTAAGTTAATATGGAGCATGATTTTCTCTGTGATAACATGTATTTTGTATATATATGATTGTGCAAATCTGTGTATATTTGTTTTCTTTGATACTCTGTTATCTGTTGTTTATATTTTTTTTTTGAGTAGATATGTAATCAAACCCTCATCACTTGATCTAATTATTGTTTGAACTTAGGATGTAGACAAATATTGTTTGTCTGGTTATAATCTAAGTATTAAAAATTTATTAAAGTTGAATCAACTTGTATTTGTCTCTAGAAACCAAGAAAGTTAAGTACAACTTCAAATAAGTTTAAAAACAAATTTCTTGTTTTAAGTATTCAGGTGTATAAAGTGAAACTACATACAAAAACATGATTTTTAAAACAAGATTTATAATTTTTAAAGCTAGGGGTAGAGAGTAGTTTTGGTTCGACCGTTTTGGGCTTTTTGGGTTGCCGTGGAGGATCAAGTCGACTGGAGATGTCGAGTGTTAGTTTGGAGGTGGAGGAGTGATCGGGGAAGCTCTAAAAAATGGTGGAGTACTGGACAGGTGAACGTGGAGGCGACGGCGTCGATTTCATTTTCGTAAACCTAGTTTTTTAGGTGTTGTGAAATTTCGTTCGTATGAGGTCATTGATCGCTCGAGTATCAAACGCTGCTAGGGTTTGGTAGAGGGGTTGTTGACGTAGCGGTGGCCGGAATTTCATGGGTTTCGGTGGACGAGGCAGCGAGGACGGCGAAGTTTCCAGGGATGGTGGTGTTTCCTGGTTTACGTTCCAGGTTTCGTGATCGAGCTCGTTTTCGATTGCAAGGGGAGGAAGTGGTGTTGACGATCTGGAGTGGGTAGGGGCGGCGTGGTCGACTTGCTCGGCGACGCGATGATGATAGGAGTCGATCATCAACGGTGTGCACGTGCACCGTGCATCTTGTTTTCTGTTGAGATGTGGGTTGGGTAGGAAGAGAACTTGAGATTTACTCGAGTTAATTCTTGTTTGGCTCGAGTGAATTCATATTTTACTCGAAGTAAACTAAGGGGACTCGGGTAGTTTTGTTTTCAAAGTTTAACCTGTAACCAGTTGCACAGTTTTAAATGTGGGTTTTAAAATTTAAATCAAGTTAAACTGAGGCTAAATAAATGTTTAAATTCCAGATTTTTGAACGGAAGAAAGTTTATAATTTAAATACTTAAAATAAGTTTAAATATTTTGAACTTAAGGTAATTTGATTTAAAATCTCTTCATATCAAAAGGATTGCTTTAATTTGTAATTAAATGGTTTTTAAAAGTTAGTTTTATAAAGTGAGATAAATGTTTTCAAACATATTTAAAGTGGAAATTAAATCAATAATGGAAAATGAATTTACTTTAAGTAAATGAAGATTAAGGATTAAATTCATTAACTATTAAGATAATTAGAATGATAATTTATAATTTGTATTGATTAAATTTGTTATTATAAGTTTAAATGTATTAATTAAAGTTTAAATAATGAATTAAGTAATTATTATGTAATTAAGAATCATAGATTAGACTTTAATTAATTAATTAATGGTTAATTGAACTTATAATTAATAATGATTAATGTAAGTTAATTTTTTTAAGAAAGTAATTAAATAAATGTTAATGAAGATCATTAAGTAGATTATTTTATAATTAATTAATATAATTGATTTTTAATAGTTAATTGGATTAATTAATTTAATAATAATCATTGTAATTGTTTAAGTGTAATTACTTAATGGGAAGTAATTAAGGAGTTAATTACTCATTTTAACTAATTGAGTAATTTGATTAATTTGAGTTAATTAATTTAGTTTAATTAATTTGGATTAATCACTTGATGATTTGGAGGTATAATTACTTAGGGAAAGTAATTGATGAATAATTACTGGATGTAATTAATTGGATGATGTTTTGTTAATGGAAGTAATTTGAGTATAATTACTTGAAAATTAATCAAGGGATTAATTAAGATAATTAATTAAGGGGTAATTAATTTATTTTATGAAGTAATTAAGGGTAGTTAATTACTAGATGTGATTAATCAAAGGTGATTAATATTGTGGTTTAATTAGAGATTAATTACTTAATGTAATTAATTTAAATAGAAAATGTAATTAGAGATCATTAATTATTATAATTAATGCTGAAATTTAGAATGGATTTATTTGGAAATAATTAATAAATGAAGGGATTTATTAATGTAATTAATTAAGTAATGTAATTAATTTTAGTTAATTAATAAATGAAGTAATGTAAGGTTAATTTCTATATCTGGTTAAAGATAATTAATTTGTGAAAATAATTAAAGGATAATTACTTAAATGTAATTAAAGATAATTAATCAAGGATGATTAATTTAAAATGAATAATTGGATGATGATTAATTAATTGATTGATAATTAATTAATAGTAATATAAGCAAGTTTAATAATGATGAAGTAATTAATTTAATTTACTTTAAATTAATTAAAGATAAGGTAATTAATTTAATTCATTTTAAATTAATTATAAATGGTGTGATTATTAATCCTTGTTTATATATAATGGATGATATGGATTTCCTTGAATGGTTTGAAACCTGTGATATGAGATAAATAATGTTGTGTGATATGGATGCTTCGGTTGAAGTGCGATGATAATATAGATTATCTATTTATGCTGATATGTGAATTATCTATCTGTGATATTATGAATTACCTATCTGTGTTGATATAGATAATAAATTGGAATTGTTTTAAACCTTAAAACAACTTGGACCTAAAAGATGGTGTTTTGGATTTCTATGAGACCAGGATCGGATTTTTCATATTTGGGGGTCCGAAAACCACATCGATCCAATTTAACGTTAGGTCGTGAATCTCAAGTGAAGATGAAGATTCAGAGTGCAAGGGTTATTGTCGTTAACTCTGAGGATGATTCCAAAATGAGTGTAACGAGATAATGCCTTTGGTTCCGTTCGAACCCGGAACGAACTTGTATGGATTGAATGCTTTCAGAACATCGTCAGGTGGACGATGAGCATTCTAAGAGATGTGTTCTCTAAAGGTAAATCGTAGCCTCAAGCCTCATCAACCGGGAATGGCTGAAACAGGGGAGGTGCAGCAAGGCTTCGTGGGTAGCACCCACTGAGAGCGAGATATACCCCTGTCTATAGGTCCCTTTTTATTCGGCTTAGTGGCAGTTGGAATTGCGCACCGACTGCGGGGTTGTTTCGTTTGGGACTGTCCAGTAAGGGATGGTTTCGGCTTTGTGTTGCAGGGAACTTAGGGTGGGTTCTCGGTATGCTGATCTAGGCCAGGTACTGTGACAGGCGGTACCCCAGTAGCCCTGCCATTGTATGGAATCCAATCTCCAATAAGTGTCGTACGTATTAGTTGTGCCCAACTATGTTGGAACGTGAGATGTAAGCATTCCAGCTATTTCTGTATTTTACTTGAAAACCCTAGACACTATTATAATATAACTGGATTGCCTATCAAATGTTTGGTTAGCGTAAGGTAAAAACTTACCCATGTTTATGTGTGGGAAGTCTTACGTGATACCCTTTGTTTTCAAAGGATTTTCAAAGTTAAGCAACTTTAACCTGTTACTCATACTAGACCCATGTCTGACCCGTAGTTTATTTCTGTTTTTCTTAAACTCTCGGGTACTCAAATTTTTACGAGTAGCCAAGGGATTCGGGTTAGCTTTGACGAATTCTGGAGGAGCAATGGAGCAGGAGGCTTCAGCGTATAGATATATAGTGGTTCCGCCGTGTTAGTGTTTATCTGTATTTCCGCTGTGTTGTATCTCTGTATTGTATTGAGATGTATCGAGTTGTATTAATTAGATAGGTGTTTATAAC
This sequence comes from Allium fistulosum, assembly GCA_030737815.1. Classification (NCBI taxonomy): domain Eukaryota; kingdom Viridiplantae; phylum Streptophyta; class Magnoliopsida; order Asparagales; family Amaryllidaceae; genus Allium; species Allium fistulosum. Next base: position 582,400,327 of record CM060906.1, on the reverse strand, counting down.
TGTCTAGTATGTGATGTATTATTTGTGTAACTCTGATGTATATGATACTATGTAATCTCTTATATGATATATTATATTTCATTCGTTCCGTTGTTGAGATTCTGATGTTGTTTTCTTCTTTCTTCTCTATCTTTTCTATTTCTCACCCTTTTCTTTCTTAAAGATGACACGACTTTCTGGGCGTAGAAGGTCGGGTTGTCTCACAATATAAAAGGGAAAAATTAACTATCAAAGGGTGATTCATCTTCCTTATGGAATAATCATGAATTTAGGCACATGAAAGGAAAAACTCGTAGTTGTAGAAGTTTCAGCACGTGAAAAACTAAAATGGTTATTCCACAAGGCATATCAATGAAGATCACATAAAATAAAATGTGAAAATCAAAATCATATTATAAAAGCAAAACATTTCCAATATATAAAGCTAATGCTTATCCTGTAAAGTTGGAAAAGTTGAGTGTTCATCAAAACTATTTTGTATGTGCACATTAAAAGAAACTAAATAACATTAATAATCAAAGAACAATTAATTCAATACTAACTCAATTAAGTAACTAACTGAAAAAAATAAAATAGTAAATAATCCAATATTCAATCAATAGCCAAATAAAAAACCATGCAAAAATCACATATATATACCAATTGAACATACAATGTGACAAATTTCCAATTATAATTTAAAACTACCTTTGAACATTGCAAACCCTTGTATGATTATGTTTATATACCTATCCATAGAGAATAAAAATAATATAAAGCTTCTTCCTAATTTCGTAGAAAAACAAAAACCACATTATAACAATTGTTCAAATTCAAAAATCCAAATCGGTTTTGCAATCTCTATGTTGTCAGATAATAAATAGCATACATAAATGCAATCAGTCTCTGTAATAAACATTTGGTGAATTATTAAAAAGAGTAAACTGAAAAAAGAACCTGAGGTAAATAGCTGAGCGTTAGAATGAGAGTAAAATAGCAGCTAAAAAGATAATTAAACAATTGAAAGGATAAGCTTAAAACCTGAAGTTGCAATTGATTGCTGAGATAGAATGCAAGCCCTAATCTTCCTCTGTCATTGTCAAAATGGTGAAAAATAAACAACGGAGGCAGTGGTAAAACGATGGATGCGGTGGTAGAAGGTTGTGGTAGAACGGTGAAGGCGATAGCAGAACAGTGGAGGCGGAGACGGTGATAGAAAAAATTGGAGGGCTGTAATCCTTGAACGAAAGAGGAAATAAAAGGAAACGATGAAATGTTATCCGTGAGAGATCAGATAACTAATAATAGAAAAGAAAATTACAATCCTATCCATATTAGTTTTAATTATTTATGAAATTAACAAATTTTATAACAGCAATAACCGTGAAAAATGTTCGTAACAAAAATATCTGTTAGAAATTAGTAAAGGTTATTACCGTTGCAAATTTAAAGTGGAAAAGTGTTACAAAATGGGCTATTTAGTGTAGTGTCCACGGAGGTAAATTATAAGAAGTAACGATAACAAACCAAGATGAATATTTGTTACCAAACTGAGAGAATGGTGAAAATCCATCCGTACATAAACCAAGTCTGACGTTACGGCTCTCTACAGCAAATGTCAGATACGTCTTATCGAAATATTTCCATGCTTCTACATCGGATGGATGTGTCAAAGTTCCATCTGCCTGTCTTCTCATGCTGTGCCATCGCATATGACATGTTATGGCCGAAGACACATATAACCTTTGAAGTCTAGGGGTAATTGGTAAATAATGCATTCTCTTGTATGAAACTTCCTTTCCTTTCTTTTTTCTTGCTTTATATCTTTCCTCATTACATATTTTGCAGTTCCTAAGATTAATGTTATCTTTCCAATACAACATGCAACCTTTTATACATGTATCTATCTTTTATTAAGGCACACCGAAAACCGACATAAGTTTTTTCACTTTATAATGACTGTCGCACATCAGATTATTAGGTGGCATATGCCGTTTTGTAGCTTGTACAACTGCAGTAAATTCAGCTTCTGTAAAGTTGAATTTTGATTTCATAGTGATGTATTCAGCTGTTACTTATAATTCGGTTCCACTTTTACAACCATATCACAGCGGTCTCTTAGCGGTATCCAATAAATCATATAAAAAAATTGCTCCCACATTCGGTTCTTCTTCGACATTGACGTCTTCACCGTCAACTTGAACGGTAGAGAACATTGATCGTGCTGCATCTTCCACCATACCTTCTATTGGATTTATCATAACAACATCGATCTCTGACGCAATAGGATCCGCTGTAGGTGCAACAAGTTCTCCATGACGACCCCATAAATAATAATTTGGCACAAATCCAGATTTATACAAATGTACTTTAACTGTATTTGGTTTCCAATGCTTCAAATATTGACACTTACTACAAGGACAACGAAGTTCTTCGTTATTTCGATTATTAGATATTACGAATCTAATAAATTCGTGTATATCATCGTAGAAATGTTCTTTCATCGAATCTTTCATTCCATTTCTGACATCATACATCCATGTATGGTCGACAAGATAATCGAACATTGTTCCTAATTTAAAAAAATAGGTTAGTAATTTCGACAACACTTCATTTCTATTCTATGCACAACTTCTCGCCCAAGTGATATATTGTTGTTTTATTTTCTAAAATAAAGTAAAATCTTTTAGGACTAAAGGCTTCACACACTGCGCATCTATCTACTTTCGACAGCAATTCGGCTCACTTCTCTTCTATGCATAACTTTACATCCAAAGGGAGTATTTTTTTTGTTGTATTTTCTAAAATAAATTAAAACCTTTTGGGACTAAAGGCTTTAATTTGTGGTTGTTGTATTTGTTATAATAATACTTGACGCTTATTTTTGAATCAATATTATATTCATTTCAAATTTTTTTGATAATCGATTTTAGTATAATATTTGTTCTTGTATATAAATTTCATAGCTTTTTAGAAAATCGATTTGAGTACATTATCTGTTCTTGTTATATTCATTTTTTAACTTATTGTAAAATCGATTTCAGCAGCATATTTCTTCTTGTTATGTTCGTTACTTAAGTTTAAAGAAAATCGATTTGAGTAAAGTATTTTTTCTTGTCATATTCATTTCTCAACATTTTAGAAAATCAATTTGAGTATAATATTTGTTGTTTCATATTTATTTCTTGATTTTTTTACAAAATCAATTTCAATAGATATTTGTTGTTGTTATATTCGTTACCAAACTTTTCACAAAATCGATTTTAGTACAATATTCGCTGTTGTTATCTTCATTTCTTAAACTTATTACAAAATCGATTTAAGTATAATTTTTCTTAACGTTTTGCTACCTAAATTATATGCTTTATAACGTATTTTTAAACTCTTTTAACTAATAAAATTTTAATTTATAGATTTTGTAAGCTAAAATTAGAAGTTAGCACTAATAATAACAAAGTAAAATAAATTAATTTTATACACTAATTAATTGTGCACTGATTTTCACGTAAACTGTAACAAACATCATTTTCCACAATAACAAACATTCGCATAAACTTATCAATAAGCATGTTAATCAATAATACTAATTTTCGAATTTTAAATTAACCCTATCTTTTAATTACAAATTAAACAATCAAACCACTTACTAACATCTCCAAATCAACTAAAACACTATTATCATCAACTAATACACAATAATCATCAATTTCAAATCAATAATCAACTACTTTTCTAAATTAAGGTTTTAATTTTATCTCCAAATCAACTAATAAACCATACATCATCTAATAACAACTAATCTAACATATCAATAATAAATTTCTAAATTTTGCATAAATAGAGTTTAAGACAATATACCTAAAAAAATGAAGCCAAATAGAAGGAGGAAGGAGTGCGCAGCGGGAAGGGGTCGTCGGTGTTGGCTAGAAGCGGCTGGTGGCGGCTGGAGTTGGTTGGGGGCGAAATTGGGAAGAAGAGAGAAAAGGTGGGAAAGGGGGAAATGAATTGCTGAAGTCTCTGGTTCACGGGTTATACCCAGGAAGGCGACGGCTAGCGACAGCCGCGTTTTTTAGCCGTCGCCATGATCGGTCGCAAATCGAAGCCGTTCTAGTAGTGATAAGATTCCAACTGCAATTTGAAGCCATTGAATTTACCATCTCCTCAAGGATGCAAAAGTTCATCTATATCTCATTACTATGTTGAATAACAACATGATGTAAAATGTGCACTAGCCTAAGAACTTCGTTGCTAATAATAAACATGATCACTTATAAACAACATTGCTTTAGCTTATGTTTCTTACAAAGATGTTACAGGCACAATTTTATTTTACCTTGGGTGGATGAAATACATGTGCAGGTTCACATAACAATGCATCAAGTCATCAACAAATACTGGGTGTGACTATAGGAATCCAAATGATATGAATGTACAAATGAGCGGTAATACGCAAAATTAAAATGTCATAGCATATACAAATGTGTTATATAAGAAAATATCGACTGCTTTAACTAGCATTTATAGAAAGTCACATCGATAATCTTAGGATATGATCAGCACACAATGAGGCACTGATGATTCAATGACAGGAGATCTCAATTCCTGAAGAATTTGTTTATAACATATTCGAGATGGCAAAGTTTTACAAGAACACACAGTTGAAAATGTTAAATTAGTTTGCCAAGTATGTTTCAGATCATTCTCCTAACATACTGAATAATTAGGTAAAAACTTCTATTATGTCAGTACAATGTGAAAGTTGACATTTTCAAATTGCAAAATGAAGTAGTTGTTGGTGTCACAGTAATTCAGTTTGTTGCATCAACATTAATATTATTGTTGACGTTTTTATAACCAGTAATTAGTCACTGCAACAACAAAGCGTGTACATCATAGTAACTAAATAAAATACAGTAAACATAACTAATTTGACCAGGCCCATGGTTCATATATATGCTCATACAATTTGTCATGTGGTCAATTTGATGAGCCCGTTCAATATTAGAAATACACACCCATTGTTTGAACTTGGAATTGTCCATGAAACATCCAAATTCCTCTACTAAAACTCCTATTTTAAGGCCACAAATTCAACCATGTTATCATCAAACAAAAATTTCCCGCATCATCAACGCTTTTAATTCTACTTAAATTTCTAACTTCATCATTGGAACAATATGAGCTCAATGAAAATTTTCACCATCTTTGTTATAGCATACTTTTTCTTTGGACTTATGTTATTAGCTCATGCTGAAGAGTTAGCACCTTCTCCAATGAAGAGTGATGTTGCTTCGGTGGATCAAGGGATTGCTTATGTATTGATGCTTTTGGCTTTGCTTGTTACCTATCTTTTTCATTGATTTTCTTTTATGTATTATAAAGATTCAATTTGTTCCTTTTAACATGCTGACGCAGCCTACAAGATCACACAACTCACGATTTGGTGAATTCGCGGAAAATGAATCGATGAATTGAAGATACCCAAGTGCCCAAATCCGTTGGTCTCTCGAGATACCGGATTCTAGCTATCTTCAACACGTTGATCGCGCACGATACCGCATTAGAAGATCTACGATTCTTCGACGTTGATCTCGCGCATGAGATTCCGTGAATCGGCTTCAAGTTCGATGATTCGAGCGCACTCGAATGTCCGAAGATGGAGAAAGGAGATAACACTCAACTTCCAATTTTAATGGTGGCACAAAGCACAAACCAAATTTTATTCAAAAATCAAAACTTCTCAAATGATACAACTCACCCGCTATTTATAGGAAATTACAACACACACGACTTACAAATACAACACAAACAGTCCAACGACTTAAAGCAAAACACGGGTTACAACATACGACTTATCAAAACAAACGACTTAACAAAAACCAAAGCGACTTAAAAGAAACGACAAATAACAAACAAACAGCGACTCAACAATCTTCGGTAGCGACATAAGACTTCGGCTTAAGCTTCAGGACGACTTAAGAGTAATGCGGCATAAGCTTTAGGAATGACTTAGCGACTTAACGACTTAAGAGTAATGCGGCATAAGCTACAGAAACGACTTAAGAAACATGGCATCAGAAATAGCGACTTATGGAAACTTCAGCGACTTAACGAAGTGCTCGCGACCTAGGCTGGAAACAATCAACGACATAAGGCATCTCGCGACCTAACGAAGCTCGCGACATAGTGATCAGCGACCTAAGGAAATTCGCGACACAGGGATTCTGGAGCGAGGCTTCGCGACTTAAGGTAGGTCCTTTGCGAGTTACTGGAACTGGCATAGGTCATTCGCGACCTACTAGATTCGACATAGGTCGTTCGCGACCTAAGGAGGAGGAGGGCATAGGTCGTTCGCAACCTTCTGGAGCATCTCGCGCGCGACCTAAGGAGGAGGAGGGCATAGGTCGTTCGCGACCTTCTGGAGCATCTCGCGCGCGACCTAAGGAGGAGGAGGGCATAGGTCGTTCGCGACCTAAGGAGGAGGATGGCATATGTAACGACCCAGAATTTCTGTCATTTGAAATTCAGATATTTAATTAATTTTAAATATTAATAAGTAATAATTTTAAGCCGAATGAATTTAATTTCGAATATGGAGATTTAATTGGATGATTAAATCGATAATTTAATATTTGAAATTCCAGGAATAATTGTTAATCGGGTTTAGTGTGTGTAAAAATGATTTATAAAGTTATATTAAATCATATTGAGGTTATAATGATGTTTGTGAACTTTTAAAATCGAATTAAAAGTTAATTTGTGAAAATTGAATATTTTAATATTTAATTGACGATTAAAACTGACCATTTTTCAAACAGTCTCGGATTTCGACGAAACTAGTTTCATCGGATCCGTAATGTGAAACTATTGTAAGGTTTCAAATTTCGTGTCAATCGGATGTACGGTTTGTCCGGGGCAAGCCAAAACGCATCGAAATCGGTTTAAATCGTTTTGATTTAAATTTGACTGTTTATTTCCGTAACTCTCACATATGATCGAATTAGCTCCCAAAACACGTTCCATTGTGTTCGGAATGCGGGTAAAACCTTTCGAACGCCAGGCGACATGCGTTGTTTGGAGATCGTTTGAAAAGTTGCTTTAAGGAGAATTTAATATTAAAATATTATCGTTATACGTATATATTTACGTCTACACAACAGAAACCCTAGTTCTCTCGTGGCCGCCAGTTTACATTGTTAATGGCCGAGAATTTCGATCCTTCTCCTCCAATTTTCTTCAAATCTACAGATCAATTCCACAAACTTTCAACTGGGATATTGTAGATCTCGTTGAGCACTTCAATATGAACGGCCACGATCGAATATAACATCACAAATCAGCGACAAAACGGCATTGAACGACGCACGTACGTGCACGTTTTCCGAGGCAAAGAAGAGGCCGAGCTTGGCCATATTCCGGTCGAAGGCAGGGGTCGTGATGCTCTTTCGTTTGGAACTCTCTGATCGTCATGAAGACGAGTGTAGAGGGTCACGAAATTCGTATACGTATGGCGGCATGGGTTTTTTGGTTCGTGTGAATAGCCTGGAACGAAAGAGGGAAGAAAGCTAGTAACGGCCTAGATCTAAGGTTTCAAAAATGCACGGTCCAGATTGCCCAAGGTTTAAAAATAATAAATAAATTATGTAAATTAATTTATATAAACTCGTATAAATTTTAAAACATCATAACTTTTTCATACGTTATCAGATTCCGACGAAACGACTTGCGTTGGAACTGTATTGTCGAGCTCTACGCAGTGGAACTGGTTTGGAGTCAATTGGAGTCAGTGAAAATTTTGAGTAAAATTAAACGCCTGTTTAATTTGATTTGAAATAAAACGCTGCAACCGTTTTGAAAGCAAGGTGAGAATTTCTCACTCAATCGAACATTGTATTTCGATTTAAATTTTAAATAGTTAGATTTAAAATTATTGATAGTGTTGATTGTGATGATTGGGTGATAAATTGTTATCTATTGTGTTAAATAGACCCTATACGCCGTATATTAAGCGGAGGTTATTTATTAAAAACATATACCGCGATAATTCCATATTGAAGTGGAATTGGTATTATATATGTATATAGCAATATATATATATATTGGAATATGTATATATTGGAGTTGTTGATTTCCCGCATTGTATAGCGGATGAGACCCTATTGCGCCGCATAATAGCGGATAATATTTATAAATCCCATATACCGCGATAATTCTACTGTGAAGTAGAATTGGTATTGTCCTAACATCTGTGGATGCAGGGAAACAGGTTGGAGGGATCCAACTGGATTCCTCAAATAATTGAATTTGTTTCAATATTGTGTGTTGATTGTTATAATCGCCGTGTGATTATATTGTGATTGAAATTGTTGATGGCTATAATTTAGCCGAATATATTTTTGGTATCGTTGGATACCGAAAATAAATAAAGGTTGGATTTTCGAAATTTAAGTTGTAAATTTATCGAAAAATTTGTTTTTGATAATTGGATAAATTAAAAGGAGTTTTAAAGATAAAATTCTTAATTTTGAACTGTATCGAGTTAAATTTCAAATTTGGGAAAAAGGCTTAATAAATGGATTTTGGAAATATCAATTATAAATTGAAGAATTTATTTGAAATTGGATTTTTAAATAGATTTGAAGAGCTAAAGGAATTTATTTTTTAAACGGGAAATAAATTTGACAATGTTGGAAATTGATTTGGTGTCTTGAAATAAATTTGAAATTAATTAATTGTTAATTCACCATAACTAGTAAAATTGATTTATAGAAATTTATTTGATTTAAGTTAATCAGAAAATTTGATTTATCCTATCTATGGATGTTTGGATTATATTGGATGTTGAATTGTTTGACATCTTTGATGTGTGATGCTTTGTGATATATTCTGATTTGTGTGCGATTTGTGATCTATTTATCTGTGATGTATATATTTGTGATCTGTGAATGAAAGATAAGCGTTATAGTTTATACCGCTTATCAATTTTACTGTTATATTTGATCTGTGATGGTTGAATGTTGTTGCACTATTGTGTTAAACCCGTGGACTACACAATACACACACAAATGTGGATTTCACGTGGAAATCGATTAAGTCACAGATTTTTTACCAATTTTGGAAAATTGAGTTTTTGAATCCAAAATGGTTTTGGAATTAGAATTGGAAGTTTTTGAAATGAGTTTCAGAAATAAAAGTTATTTTAAATAACTTAATAAAAATTGGAATTTAAATCATTTGATTTAAATTTTGAATTCAATACTTCAAATTGAATTCGATGATTTGGGAATTATGGTCTAAAATATTTTATAAGTATAAAAGGTGTTTATATGGGTTTTTAACCATTTAAAATATGGTTTTGGAAATTTAAATTTAAATTCAAGTTTTATACTTGAATGGTTTTAACCTGTGTAATTGTAACCAGTTTTTCCCAAAAACGGAAACTATCTGTTTTCAAATAATAATAGCTTTTATAAAGTGAAAAGATTTCCAATTTGTATTGAAACATTTCAAGTTGAAATGAAATTGTAAATAGTTTTGGAAAACTATGAATTAACCCTTGTGACGATAATTAAAACTTTATTTTGAAATAAAAGAGTATTTCAAAAGGTGTATCTTTTATATTATAAAAGACTTGAATTGTGAATAGTTGTGAAAGCTATAGATTAAATCTGATTTAAAGATTTAATGGGTTAATCAAATTGAAATGGAAATTGATTTGGAAATCTGTAAATGAATCTTTGTGAAACTGGATAAACTTTGTGAAGTAAATCTTTTTGTTTAAAGATTTAAAATGGTAATTTGTTAAACCATTTAAAGGAAAGGATTTGGGTAATAAGTTGTGACTTATTTGAAATCCCATATCCATATGTTTTAAATCTTGTGCTCACTATTCGGGTTAGCCGGGAAAAGACCTTTGTGTCATATAACCCATTCCGAATTAGTGATACGACGTTATGGATCGTATTGAAAACCAGGTATTTGTGAAAACGATAAGATGACCTATCGATTGTCTCTGCACCGTTAGCTACGGTATAGAGATTTCCTTTGTGATGGGAAGTTTTATCGGGATTGTGAATACCCGGATTTGCAAGGGTTTCTTTTGAAGTGCCTTCGGTTTTGTTCGAACCCGGAACAGACTTGTATGGTTACATGTCTGACATTACATTTTTAGATATAAAGCTGATTTCTTTCAAATATATTTCTGTTGGTGGCGGAGAATTTATTCTCTTAGCTTAACACCCTTCTTTGAGACGTACGAGCTAAGAGGTTATGTAGTTGAAATTTATCAGCGATATATTCCCAATTTGGTAATGTGGCATGCTGAGTGTTGCTGTGTGATGATCATTTATTGATCATCACACAGCAAAGCGTGGCTTTGTGAAAAAGCGTAGCTTTGTGGATGAGACTTCGTCAGAGCCTCACAACCCGGAAATGGTCGAAACAGGAATGATGCGGTAAGGTTATGAGGGTCGCTCCCTTTAGGGTATGTCATTTCCTTCTGGAAAAGGGTGGTATCATGGTATGGAGCCCAGATACTTACTCATGTGGACACACTATATTTATTACTGTGTGATGTTGGTTATCGAGCGCTCGGTTAAAGGTCCCAAAGGACCGGGGTGTGGCATACTCGAGTAGTAGTTACCTAGTGACAGAGGTAACCCGGCCTTGTGTTGGCAGAGATCCGGTTAGGTTCTCGAGACGTCCCGCCAGAGGCAATCCCATGTGGCAGTAGGAAGTTCCTTAGCCTGACCATCTGTTGGAAAATCCAAAGAAACAATACGAACCTTGTACGGTTTTAGTTGTATAACCTTCTATGGAATGTGGCGGTAACCTGCTATTGAACATAGTAGCTATAGTAGGCATAACGTGAATTGCCTATGCTGGCTAAGATTAATATTATACTTTCGAAATGTTTTCTGCACTATGCACTAATAATAATAATCCAATGATTTGCGTAGTAAGCATGTTTGACTATCATAAGAAGAAATCTCCTCCAATTCTGCGTTTGCATTGTGTGTGTGGCGGGAGGTCTTATGGTAGTTTCATTTTCCAAAAGCATTGCGGATATTTTCTACTTGCTTTGTTGTTGTTGTTTTTAAAGATAAATATGTTTTATGTTCTCACACCAGTCACCATGAATGACCTGGAGTTTATTGTTTCCTTCCTAAACTCTGGGTGCCCACCAATTTCCACACAGGCAGTCTAGAGTCAGGTTATCAGGTCATTCTGGATTCAAGAGATGTTGTGGAGCTCATTGGCGAGCTGGATGGCGAGACGTATTACTTGTATATGATATTATTATTCCGCTGTGTATTTTGTATATGGACAAGTTCATATAACTGTCCAGTTGTGTTGTATATTGTTGTTGTAAACTCTGATGATGATGTAATGTATAAAATGATATAGTTCTTCGTTTTAAAGATTATTCATTTATCTATTATATATTGTTCCGCTGCGAATGTGAGATTCTGATTGTTCTGTGTTTTTCTGTTGTCTCTTCTTTCCTTTTCTTCTGTCTTCTTCTACCTCTTCTTTTTCTCCATAACAATTCGGTTTTCCGGCATTCGAATGCTCGGCAGTTGATACAGTGAATGTATTGATGTCGATTTTCGAGCGACGAAAAGTCGAAACGTTATAGCATAGGTCGTTCGAGACCTTCTGGAGCATCTCGCGATTCGCCGCCGCGACTTAAGATAGCGCTATTCATGGTAAGCGCTACATCATCCTCCCCTGGTTGAAAAGAATTCGACCTCGAATTCACACTCTCCTCTTCTTCGACAAGCTTCTCCCCATAATACGGAATTAAGTGTTTGACATTGAAAACATCAGAAGTATGAATATTTTCCAACAACCTTAACTGATACGCATTATCATTGATCTTCTTCAAGATTTCTATTGGACTAATCTTTTGAGCTTTCAACTTGTTATAAGTTCCAACTGGAAAACGATCTTTCGTCAATACTGCGTAAACAAAATCACCCTCCTTGAAGTCCACACTCCTTCACTTCTTATCTACCAATTGCTTATACTTCTCATTTGACTTAAGCAATCGTTCATGAACAATCCTGTGACATTCCTGCAACTCATTCACGAAATCACAAGCTCGTTTAACAACCCCTTTCTGAAGTGGAACTGTCGACAAATCCAACGGTCCCTTCGGAATTGCTGAATATACCACTTGAAATGGACTGAATCCAGTACTTCGATTAACAGCATGATTATATGTGAATTCTGCCTGACACAATTTCACATCCCAGCTCCTCAAATTATCCTTCAGAAGACATCTCAACAAGTTTCCCAAAGATCTGTTTACCACCTCCGTTTGCCCATCCGTTTGTGGATGATAGGCGCTACTAAAACTCAGCTTAGTCCCAACCATCTTCCACAGACTCAACCAAAAATGACTTAGAAATCGAGTATCCCGGTCAGAAACAATAGACTCAGGTAGCCCATGTAGTCAATAGACCTCTTTAAAGAACAATTGAGCGACACGGACTTCATCGACGGTCTTCTTACAAGCTATGAAATGTTCCATCTTCAAAAATCTATCCACCACAACATATATAGAATCATTCCCTCGTTGAGTTCTTGGCAAACCCAAAACGAAATCCTTGCTAACATCAACCCATGGTCTAGTAGGCACGGGTAATGGCATATACAATCCTGCATTCGTAGCTGTCCCTTTGGAAACTTGACATATGTGACATCTCTGCACAAATCTTTCAACTTCTTTCCTCATGGAAGGCCAAAAATATGATTGAGAAATCAACTGCAAGGTACGATCTCTTCCCACATGACCTTCTTCATGCAATTCCTTCACAATCTTCATTCGCAAACTGCACTCTGGTATACACAACCGATTTCCTTTAAATAGAAAACCTTCTACCAACACATACTCATCCGTCCTCCCTTTCTCGACTTCATCTACAATCTTGGCAAAGTAAGGATCCCCAACAAACAAATCTGGAAATACATCAAACCCCGTCACTTCAACTCTCATCGTAGTCAACAAATGATTTCTTCTACTCAATGCGTCTGCCACACGATTTGTAACTCCCGACTTATGCTTTACAACAAATGTAAATTGTTGCAAGTATGCGATCCATGAAGCATGCCTGGCTGCAATCTTATCATGTCCCTGCAAATGTTTCAATGCTTCATGGTCAGTATACAACACAAACTCTTTATGAAACAAATAGTATCTCCAATGCTTTATGGCTTGGACAATAGCATAGAACTCCAAGTCATAGGTACTGTATCTTGTCTTGGCTCCAGAAAGTTTCTCGCTAAAATAAGCAATTGGACGACCCTTCTGACTCAACACTCCTCCAATTCCAACTTTGGACGCATCTGCATGTAACTCAAATAGTAACTGAAAATATGGGTATCTAAGAATCGATGTTGTAGTCAAGAGTGTCTTGATCTGTTGGAAAGCAGAATCAGCCTCTTCAGTCCACACAAACTGCTTTCCTTTCATACAATCTGTCACTGATGCCATCACGCTACTGAAATGTGGAATAAACCTTCGGTAGAATGATGCTAAACCATGGAAACTTCTCACTTCAGTTACAGTCCTGGGTTGTGGCCAATCCTTGATTGCTTCAACTTTACTTTGATCCACCTGGATACCTTCCTTGGACAATACATACCCCAAGAACAAAACACTGTGCTTCATGAAGATGCACTTCTTCGTTGCCGCGTAAAATTGCTCCTGACGAAGTATCATCAACACTTCCCGCAAGTGTTGTAGATGCTCTTCTGTACTTCCACTGTATATCAATATATCATCAAAGTATACCACCACGAACTTTCCAATAAACGGTCGAAAGATCTAATTCATCACTCGCATAAAAGTACTAGGTGCATTCGAAAGACCAAATGGCATAACCAGCCATTCATACAACCCCTCCCGTGTCTTGAAGGCTGTCTTCCATTCATCCCCTGGTCGAATTCGAATATGATGATACCCACTCTTCAGATCAATCTTTGAAAAGATAGCAGCTCCACTCAACTGATCTAACAAGTCATCCAATCTTGGGATCGGGAATCTGTACCTCATCGTAATCTTGTTTAGTGCTTGACTATCTGTACACATTCTCCAAGTTCCATCCTTCTTTGGCACTAACAAGGCTGGTACTGCACAAGGACTTAAACTTTCTTTTACGCGCCCTTGTTCAAGTAATTCTTCCACCTGCCTTCTCAACTCTTCGTGCTCCTTTGGACTCATTCTATAATGTGGTCTATATGGTAACACAGCTCCCGGAACAAGATCAATCTGGTGTTGTATGTCTCTCAACGGTGGTAAATCTTTTGGTAATTCTTCAGGAAACACATCTTCAAATTCCTTCAACATTGGCTTAACTTCCTCAGGAATTTCAACCGCTTCACTACTTTCATGTCCAATCAACAGAAATACTTCAGGGCTATCCTCTACTTCTTTGAAAAATTCCTTCAAAGATAACAGAGTCTTTAGTTCCTCGATTTCCTCCAACTTGCTTTCACTTTGTTGTCGCCTTTTAGGAACTAACGTGATTCTAGTGCCATCGAACATGAAACTATAGCAGTTAGTCCTTCCATCGTGTTGCACGGCTCTATCGAACTGCCACGGTCTTCCCAATAACAAATGACATACATCCATATCCACCACGTCACACCAAATTTCATCTTTATACTTCTTTCCGATGGAAAAAGTTACACAGACTCTTCGACCAACCTTCACTTCCCCACCTTTCCTCAGCCAAGCCAATTTGTAGGGTTTGGGATGCTTCTCTGTCTTTAACGCCAACTTCTTTACAGCTTCTGTAGAGATGATGTTATCACAACTCCCTGCATCGATAACAAACTTACAAACTTTTCCCAAAATAGTGCATGTCGACTGAAAAATATTACTCCTCAACCAACTAGTCTCCTCTTCCTGCTTTGGCGTCAAGCAAGATCTCTTCATCATTAAAGAATATCCCTCGTCTCCCATCAATAATTCTTCTTCCTCCTCAACCTGTGGTGAATTGGAACATTCTACTTCTGCATCCTCATCCTAACCTCAGCAACCATCGCTCGCTTCTTAGGCTTTGGGCATTCATTGCTCTTATGACCAAACTCCTGGCAGTTATAACACTTGAAATTGTTGTTGACCTTGGTCTTAGTAGCTTCATTGACAACCGGTTTCCTAACAGCTT
Organism: Allium fistulosum; assembly: GCA_030737815.1. Taxonomy (NCBI): domain Eukaryota; kingdom Viridiplantae; phylum Streptophyta; class Magnoliopsida; order Asparagales; family Amaryllidaceae; genus Allium; species Allium fistulosum. The sequence goes on along the minus strand of CM060906.1, from coordinate 582,385,172 downwards.
TAGAAACATTAGTATTGCTACTATCCCCCCTTCACCTGATTGCTCGAACTTGTAAATGCATCACCTCCTCTTCTACCTTGCTACTCCCAAGCTAGAGCCTTCTGGTGTGCTTCAGCAACGGATCTCGGATCAAACATATTTACCATATCCTGAATTTGCATTCTCAATCCTCCAACAAATCTAGATGTCAACTATTCCTCCGTTTCCATGATATCGTTTCTAGCAATCAGTTGATAAAACTCATCTGCATAATCATTTACCGACTTTGTCCCTTGTCTCAAATTCTGTAAGCGCTGATACATAAGAGACTAATAATTATAAGGCAAGAAAGTAGCCTTCATTAACTTCTTCATTTTTTCCCATGAAACAATCTTCGACTTTCCCATTCTTTCCTGTGTAAGTTTAGTTAGTTGCCACCAAGCCATAGCTCTTCCCCTCAATCGTGTAGCAACCAACTTAACTGTACGATGCTCGGGTACTTCCTTGAAGTCAAAAATTTCTTCAACATTTGATAACCAATCCAGAAACTCTTCCGCTAGCATTCCCCCTTTGAATTCTGGAATCTCTGTTTTCATCCCCGACTCCCATCGACGATCATCTTCGGAATCTCTATTTCGATTTCGCCCTTGGCCACGGTTTCGACAAGATCTACTACCATCATCACTGGATTCCTCCAAATCTGACGTATGTCGATATCGATTCTGACCATCAACATTTCTACTACCACGCACGTCCCTTTCTCCAGAAACTGATTGTTCTCTTCTTTCCCGATCCGATGTTGGTGACATTCTCCTCCACTCGGAATTTGACGGCGAAATTCTATGTCCACCTTGATTTGAACCCGGCGATGCTCTTTGTCGAGTTTGATTCATATCCATCATGAGCCTTTCCCATCTACTAATTCCCTCATCAAACTTCTCATTGAATTTATCACTAATTCGTTGCTCCATTTGTTCAGCATCTTCTCTTCAATACACATCTACAACATTCTGATGACGATTAACTCTTCTGTGAGGCATTGTCAAATCTTCAACAAATCCAAACACACAAACTCAAATCTCGAAACTTCACACCAAACGAACTTGGAAAAGTTCGTCTCCTAGCTCTGATACCAAATGACGCAGCCTACAGGATCACACACCTCACGAATTGGTGAATTCGTAGAAAATGAATCGATGAAACAAAATGAATCGATGAATTGAAGATACCCAAGTGCCCAAATCCGTCGATCTCTCGAGATACCGGATTCTAGCTATCTTCAACACGTTGATCGCGCACGATACCGCGTTAGAAGATCTATGATTCTTCGACGTTGATCTCGCGCACGAGATTCCGTGAATCGGCTTCAAGTTCGATGATTCGTGCGCAGTCGAATGTCCGAAGATGGAGAAAGGAGATAACACTCAACTTCCAATTTTAATGGTGGCACAAAGCACAAACCAAATTTTATTCAAAAATCAAAACTTCTCAAATGATACAACTCACCCGCTATTTATAGGAAATTACAACACACACGACTTACAAATACAACACAAACAGTCCAACGACTTAAAGCAAAACACGGGTTACAACATACGACTTATCAAAACAAACGACTTAACAAAAACCAACGCGACTTAAAAGAAACGACAAATAACAAAAAAACAGCGACTCAACAATCTTCGGTAGCGACATAAGACTTCGGCTTAAACTTCAGGACGACTTAAGAGTAATGCGGCATAAGCTTCAGGAACGACTTAGCGACTTAACGACTTAAGAGTAATGCGGCATAAGCTTCAGGAACGACTTAAGAAACATGGCATCAGAAATAGCGACTTAAGGAAACTTCAGCGACTTAACGAAGTGCTCGCGACCTAGGCTGGAAACAATCAACGACATAAGGCATCTCGCGACCTAACGAAGCTCGTGACATAGCGATCATCGACCTAGGGAAATTCGCGACACAGGGATTCTGGAGCGAGGCTTCGCGGCTTAAGGTAGGTCGTTTGCGAGTTACTGGAATTGGCATAGGTCATTCGTGACCTACTAGATTCGGCATAGGTCGTTCGCGACCTAAGGAGGAGGAGGGCATAGGTCGTTCACGACCTTCTGGAGCATCTCGCGTGCGACCTAAGGAGGAGGAGGGCATAGGTCATTCGCGACTCTCTGGAGCATCTCGCGCGCGACCTAAGGAGGAGGAGGGCATAGGTCGTTCGCGACCTAAGGAGGAGGAGGGAATATGTAACGACCCAGAATTTCTGTCATTTGAAATTCGGATATTTAATTAATTTTAAATATTGATAAGTAAGAATTTTAAGCCGAATGAATTTAATTTCGAATATGGAGATTTAATTGGATGATTAAATCGATAATTTAATATTTGAAATTCCAGGAATAATTGTTAATCGGGTTTAGTGTGTGTAAAAATGATTTATAAAGTTATATTAAATCATATTGAGATTATAATGATGTTTGTGAACTTTTAAAATCGAATTAAAAGTTAATTTGTGAAAATTGAGTATTTTAATATTTAATTGACGACTAAAACTGGCCATTTTTCAAACAGTCTCGGATTTCGACGAAACTAGTTTCATCGGATCCGTAATGTGAAATTATTGTAAGGTTTCAAATTTCGTGTCAATCGGATGTACGGTTTGTCCGGGGCAAGCCAAAATGCATCGAAATCGGTTTAAATCGTTTTGATTTAAATTTGACTGTTTATTTCCGTAACTCTCACATATGATCGAATTAGCTCCCGAAGCACGTTCCATTGTGTTCGGAACGCGGGTAAAACCTTTCGAACGCCAGGCGGCATGCGTTGTTTGGAGATCGTTTGAAAAGTTGCTTTAAGGAGAATTTAATATTAAAATATTATCGTTATACGTATATATTTACGTCTACACAACAGAAACCCTAGTTCTCTCATGGCCGCCAGTTTACATTGTTAATGGCCGAGAATTTCAATCCTTCTCCTCCAATTTTCTTCAAATCTACAGATCAATTCAACAAACTTCCAACTGGGATATTGTAGATCTCGTTGAGCACTTCAATATGAACGACCACGATCGAATATAACATCACGAATCAGCGGCAAATCGACATTGAACGATGCACATATGCGCACGTTTTCCGAGGCAAAGAAAAGGCCGAGCTTGGCCATATTCCGGTCGAAGGCAGGGGTCGTGATGCTCTTTCGTTTGGAACTCTCTGATCGTCGTGAAGACTAGTGTAGAGGGTCACGAAATTCGTATACGTATGGCAGCATGGGTTTTCTGGTTCGCGTGAATAGCCTGGAATGAAAGAGGGAAGAAAGCTAGTAACGGCCTAGATATAAGGTTTCAAAAATGCACGGTCCAGATTGCCTAAGGTTTAAAAATAATAAATAAATTATGTAAATTAATTTATATAAACTCGTATAAATTTTAAAACATCATAACTTTTTCATACGTTATCAGATTCCGACGAAACGACTTGCGTTGGAACCGTATTGTCGAGCTCTACGCAGTGGAACTGGTTTGGAGTCAATTGGAGTCAGTGAAAATTTTGAGTAAAATTAAACGCTTGTTTAATTTTATTCGAAATAAAACGCTGCAACCGTTTTGAAAGCAATGTGAGAATTTCTCACTCAATCGAACATTGTATTTCAATTTAAATTTTAAATAGTTAGATTTAAAATTGTTGATAGTGTTGATTGTGATGATTGGGTGATAAATTGTTATTTATTGTGTTAAATAGACCCTATACGTCGTATATTAAGCAGAGGTTATTTATTAAAAACATATACCGCGATAATTCCATATTGAAGTGGAATTGGTATTATATATGCATATAGCAATATATATATATTGGAATATGTATATATTGGAGTTGTTGATTTCCCGCATTGTATAGCGGATGAGACCCTATTGCGCCGCATAATAGCGGATAATATTTATAAATCCCATATACCGCGATAATTCTACTGTGAAGTAGAATTGGTATTGTGCTAACATCTGTGGATGCAGGGAAACTGATGCAGCGCGGCAGGCAAGTAGAAGAAGACATACCTCGATTCCGATTCGCCAAATCCCTAAATCGCGAACCCTAGATTCCAAAGAAGATGATGCCGATGATGATGCCGCTCCAAAACTTTTAGGTCACGAGCGACCTACCAATTGCCTAAGTCGCGAACGACAGCTAGGTCGCGAGTCGTCTTCCTCCTTAGGTCGCAAACGACCTATGCCAGTTCCAACCCTAGATCACGAAGCTCCAGTCAAACATTCCTCTGTTTTAGGTCGTGGACGACCTATCCTAGGTCGCGAGATGCTCCAGCGAGCTACGAAGTTAGGCCGCGAATGTCCATCCTAGGTCGCGAGATGCTCCAGCGAGCTACGAAGTTAGGTCGCGAATTTCGCTAGGTCGTGAATTCTTCCGGTAGGTCGCTGCTATGAATCTTTCTTATGTCGAAGTCCAGTAGATCGCGAAGAGGCTTAAGTCGCTAAAGTTTAGGTTACTGCTTTGTTAAGTCGTGTATTGATGTGTTGTAACTTTCTTTAAGTCGTTTGTATTTTGTATTCTTAGGTCGCAGGTCGTGTGAGTTGTAATTAGGTCGTATGATGTTTGTACTTTGTTGGGTCGTTTGTGGTGTAAGTTCTTTAGGTCGTAGGTCGTGATGTTTAGGTCGTGAGCGACCTAAGTGTTGTCAAGTGTTGAGTGTGTTGAGTTGTAAGCCTATAAATAGGCGGGTGGTGTCATTTGTAATAGTTAGTTGAATTTGAAATAAAATTTGGTTTGTGCTTCTTGCCTCCATAAAATTGGTAGTTGAGTGTTATCTCCTATCTCCACCTTCGACATTCGAGTGCGCTCGAATCAATGATTGTTGAAGCCGATTCACGGAATCTAGTGCGCTAGATCAACGTTCGAAGAATCGTAGATCTTCTCTCACGGCATCGTGCGCGATCAATGTGTCGAAGATAGCTAAAGTCCGGCATCTCGCAAGATCAACGGATTAGAGAATTTGGGTATCTCTAATTCACCGATTCTTATTGCTTCATCGAATCGTTTATCGATTTGATTGACATGAAATCTTCATTTCGTCGTCATCTGTTATTTCCGCTGCGTCATTTGGTATCAGGGCCAGACTTAGCCAATCATAGCTAAGACGAGCCTGTTAGACCAAGGAGAAATGTTTGTTCAATTTCAACCGAGCCAAGGAGAAGAGTAGAGCCAAGTGTTGGAGCTAGAAGCGAGCTTGTTCAAGTTTGTGCGAGATTTTGTTCAAGTCGTGAGCTAGGAGACGAACTTATCCAAGTTCGTTGGGCGTCAATTTGGAGATTTGAAGTTTTGGAGTTCAAATTAAGTTTTTTGTTTATTTGGGGTGTTCGTGAGGTTTCAAACAAGTGGGGAAGTTTGATTCGAGAATTTTTTTTTAGATCAAAGTGAAGTTTGTGTTTGGATCTGTTGAAGTTCTGATCATGCCTCCGAGATGTGTTAACCATCATCATAGTGTTGCAGATTTGTATGGGAGTGAAGATCCTGAAGAGATGGAACAACATATCGATGAAAGGTTCAATAAGGGTTTCAAGAGAGTGGAGAGAATTAAGTCTGACATGAATCGAAATCAAAGGAGAGTGTCACCACGTTATTATAGAGAAAGAAGAGAACCATCTTTGTTGATAAATTGAGATCGTGGAGTTCGAGACAATCATGATTATCAGAATGGAGAAAGAAGAGCTTATCGTGGTTACGAACATGAGCCATATTGTGATTATGAAAGATGCCGAGTAGAGGAAAGAAGAAGTAGAGAGGACGTGCATGGTCATAGAAGAGTCAATGTTCAGAATCGACATCGAAGCTCATCTAAGTTTGAAGATGGTTATGGTGATAGTGTTCACTTTCGATATCCAGGTCAAGGGCAAAATCGATATAGGAATGTTGAAGAAAATGGTCATACACGAGAATCAAGGAAGGATATGGAGATTCCTGAATTCCGAGGTGGTCTACAAGCAGAGGAATTCTTGGATTGGTTATCAATGGTTGAAAAGATTTTTAAACTCAACAACGTGTCTGAGGATCGTCAAGTCAAGTTAGTTACTACAAGATTGAAAGGACGAGCTATGGATTGGTGGCAACAAACTAAATCAACCAGAGAGAGAATGAGGAAGTCCAAAGTTGTCACGTGGGATAAGATGAAAAGGATGATGAAGGCAAATTTCTTACCCTACAATTATTAAACTCATGTGAACCAACAGTTGCAGAAGTTGAGTCATGGGAGTCGAGGAAAGGGTGTGGTTACAACCCCCAGTAATCAGAATAAAGGCGTTAATTGCAGTATAAATGTTTCTAAGAGAGTCAACAAACCAGTTGCACATGAAATCACGAAGACAAATGTTGATGACCGAATTAAGCGCTATCATTATCAGGAGTCTGGCCTTAGAAGTAATGAATGTACAGAGGCCAAGATGAAAGCCTTAGTTGTCGAAGAATGTGAAAACGAGGATGTGGATGATTCTACTGAAAGCGAACCGGAAAGGGAAGAGGAACCGACTAATCCGTTATCTTTCAGCGAGAGTGTTGAAGAAGCGGAAGGTAGTGCTGAATCATTGGTTAGGTATGAGGCAAGTAAAGAGCTTAAAACTCCTGAGGAGGTTAAACCAATGTTAGAAGAGTTTGAAGGGGTCGGTCCTACAGAATCGTTTGAAGAATTACCACCGAAATTTGACAACGATGAAGGAGTTTTGTCAGGAGATGAAGGATGTAACTTGTTGAGGAGGACTGCTGAATTTGACTTTTATCAACCGCCGAAATTTGATGATGATGAAGAAATTGAGTAAAAGTATGTGGATGTAGAAGTTGATTATTCTTCACCGCCCAAGATGGATGTCGATAGTATGGAAGAAGAAATTGTGTTCGGAGTTGAGGGAAATAACTTGATGATGGAGGATTCTTGTTTAACACCTGAGCTTATGGACGAGAGCCCGCTAAGTGTTAATTCCATAATCTCCGAGAAGCCCGAACAAAGTGAAAGTGAAACAGAAGAGAAGGCAGAATCAGATAGTTTATTATCTTTGAAAGAGTTCGTTAATAAAAGGAAAGATAGTGATGAATTATCAATGTTGATTGAATCTGGAGAAAGTTATGATTTTGAGAACCCTGAAGAGGTTGAAGTATTTGAAGAGTTTGAAGATGAGATTTCTGAGGAACTGCCTGAAGAAACTAGTCTTGTATTTTTTGAAGAGTCTGTTGAAAAGGTGAAAAATAGTAATGAATTGTTTGTGTTGACCGGGCAGGGAACGAGTAAAGATCTTGAGGATTTTGAGAAAGTTGGATCAGAATTCGATGAATCTGAAGACGAATATCCTGAGGAATTAACCGAAGAGTTACCATCACTACAGGACATTCAGCATCAAACTGAACTAGTACCAGATGCTATTTTACTGCAGGAATCGTATGATCTTGTGAATCTGAAAGAACAGGAAGAGTTGAAAAGACAAGAGGAAGAAAATCATTGTCAGTGGGAGTTATTTGATCATGTCCGCACTACTAATGTTATCAACGTCAACTGCTTGGAACCATTTCATGAAAATAAGTGTGTCAAAGAAGAAGCGAGTGGGAATTCATTTCAATCAGGGAAAATTGTTGCAACACATCAAGGAAAGATTCTAAATAATGATTCATCTGAACGAAATAAGGAGAAACAAGAATTTGGGCATGAGTCATCACACTTTTTCAGTCGTAACTTCCTAAGTCGCTTCGCGATTTTAAACTTCCTTATATCGTCTCGCATTTTTGTCACGTTTTGGTTCTATATCACACCGTCCTATTGGCACAAGCATCATGATGTCATCTCTCTCAGATCACTTCCTTATGCCGCCTGCCTAATGCCACGTTTGAGTTATGCCATGCGTTCCTTATGGCGAGCCGCATCTTCAAAGAGTCAAGACAAGATCAATCTCAAGAATGGTTATCACCAGAACCGCACCAGACCAGATAATGAATGGAAGACAGTGTCTCGAAGAAGAAGAAAGTGTGAATTCGGGACGAATTCTTTTCAACTAGGGGAGGATGAAACAGCGCGGCAGGCAAGTAGAAGAAGACATACCTCGATTCCGATTCGCCAAATCCCTAAATCGCAAACCCTAGATTCCAAAGAAGATGATGCCGCTCCAGAACTTTTAGGTCGCGAGCGACCTACCAATTGCCTAAGTCGCGAATGATAGCTAGGTCGCGAGTCGTCTTCCTCCTTAGGTCGCAAACGACCTATGCCAGCTCCAACCCAAGATCGCGAAGCTCCAGTCAAACATTCCTCTGTTTTAGGTCGTGGACGACCTATCCTAGGTCGCGAGATGCTTCAGCGAGCTACGAAGTTAGGTCGCGAATGTCCATCCTAGGTCGCGAGATGCTCCAACGAGCTACGAAGTTAGGTCGCGAATTTCGCTAGGTCGTGAATTCTTCCGGTAGGTCGCTGCTATGCATCTTTCTTATGTCGAAGTCCAGTAGATCGCAAAGAGGCTTAAGTCGCTAAAGTTTAGGTCACTGCTTTGTTAAGTCGTGTACTGATGTGTTGTAACTTTCTTTAAGTCGTTTGTATTTTGTATTCTTAGGTCGTAGGTCGTGTGAGTTGTAATTAAGTCGTATGATGTTTGTACTTTGTTGGGTCGTTTGTGGTGTAAGTTCTTTAGGTCGTAGGTCGTGATGTTTAGGTCGTGAGCGACCTAAGTGTTGTCAAGTGTTGAGTGTGTTGAGTTGTAAGCCTATAAATAGGCGGATGGTGTCATTTGTAATAGTTAGTTGAATTTGAAATAAAATTTGGTTTGTGCTTCTTGCCTCCATTAAAATTGATAGTTGAGTGTTATCTCCTATCTCCAGCTTCGGCATTCGAGTGCGCTCGAATCAACGATTGTTGAAGCCGATTCACGGAATCTAGTGCGCTAGATCAACGTTCGAAGAATCGTAGATCTTCTCAAGGTTGGAGGGATCCAACTGGATTCCTCAAATAATTGAATTTGTTTCAATATTGTGTGTTGATTGTTATAATCGCCGTGTGATTATATTGTGATTGAAATTGTTGACGGCTATAATTTAGCCGAATATATTTTTGGTATCGTTGGATACCGAAAATAAATAAAGGTTGGATTTTCGAAATTTAAGTTGTAAATTTATCGAAAAATTTGTTTTTGATAATTGGATAAATTAAAACGAGTTTTAAAGATAAAAGTCTTATTTTTGAACTGTATCGAATTAAATTTCAAATTTGGGAAAAAGGCTTAATAAATGGATTTTGGAAATATCAATTATAAATTGAAGAATTTATTTGAAATTGGATTTTTAAATAGATTTGAAGAGCTAAAGGAATTTATTTTTTAAACGGGAAATAAATTTGAAAATGTTGGAAATTGATTTGGTGTCTTGAAATAAATTTGAAATTCAATTTGAAATTAATTAATTGTTAATTTACCATAACTAGTAAAATTGATTTATAGAAATTTATTTGATTTAAGTTAATCAGATAATTTGATTTATCCTATCTATGGATGTTTGGATTATATTGGATGTTGAATTGTTTGACATCTTTGATGTGTGATGCTTTGTGATATATTCTGATTTGTGTGCGATTTATCTGTGATGTATATATCTATGATCTGTGAATGAAAGATAAGCGTTATAGTTTATACCGCTTATCGATTATACTGTTATATTTGATATGTGATGGTTGAATGTTGTTGCACTATTGTGCTAAACCCGTGGACTACACAATACACACACAAATGTGGATTTCACGTGGAAATCGATTAAGTCACAGATTTTTTACCAATTTTGGAAAATTGAGTTTTTGAATCCAAAATGGTTTTGGAATTGGAATTGGAAGTTTTTGAAATGAGTTTCAGAAATAAAAGTTATTTTAAATAACTTTATAAAAATTGGAATTTAAATCATTTGATTTAAATTTTGAATTCAATACTTCAAATTGAATTCGATGATTTGGGAATTATGGTCTAAAAAATTTTATAAGTATAAAAGGTGTTTATATGGGTTTTTAACCATTTAAAATATGGTTTTGGAAATTTAAATTTAAATTCAAGTTTTATACTTGAATGGTTTTATCCTGTGTAATTGTAACCAGTTTTTCCCAAAAACGAAAACTATCTGTTTTCAAATAATAATAGCTTTTATAAAGTGAAAAGATTTCCAATTTGTATTGAAACATTTCAAGTTGAAATGAAATTGTAAATAGTTTTGGAAAACTATGAATTAACCCTTTTGACGATAATTAAAACTTTATTTTGAAATAAAAGAGTATTTCAAAAGGTGTATCTTTTATATTATAAAAGACTTGAATTGTGAATAGTTTTGAAATAAAAGTTATTATGACTGTTTAATTATATTCAAACACGGATGGAGTTGAAGGGTCAATATGTACGAACACTGTCATTTTAGGACCTGAACAAACAATTATCAAATTCTTAAGTATCACATTAGTGCATATGTAATATGGAAACATGACATGATTTAAAAGATTTTTCTTAAATCAAGGTATAACCAGAAGTACGGTCTCTTCTTTGACTCTTTGACCATTAAAATGAGTCACAAGATCAAAATGTAATATTTATTTCAAGAATACAAATTCGAAAAAGATTATTTTCATGGTCGTATAATATTTGAATTTAAAGGACTATTTCACAAATTAAAAAATATTTTCAAATATGACACATTTTATTTTTTAACGTATTGATACAAAATTTTGTACAAAAAGATATTTTTTTTCCATGGTCAGGCATCCTACTTCCCATTACAAACACAGTAAGCATTTACATTTCGTATATTACTTCATCTCAAACGATTCAACAAAACTTCGGCAGCATATTCCTTTTGTTCCCTGCATTGTACACAAATGCGTGTAGGCAGGAAACAAAAAAGAAAAGTTAGGCCGAAATTTTATGAACGGTTTGAGACGAAGTAGTATACAAAATGTAAATGCTTATTGTGTTCATAACTTGTCCAATACAGGGACAAATCCAACAAACATTGTACCAGATGAATATAAATGGTCGTTTTTTGAATAAAAACGACTATTTATATAACGATCATGTACAACACTCGTCAGACGGGGCCAAAAACTCTCTAAGGGATATTAGTTAAAATTAAATGTGCGCATTTTACGAAAAAATACAGTTTTACTAATTGTTCACATTTACAAAAATATATTTTAATTTAACACATTTATTCGACGTATTACATCAACTTAAGGCTGGTTTAACATTTTTATCATTTTTCAATACACACAATTATAATTTAGACTCGTGCATTTTTGTTGTTGCATAAGTCAATACGTGCACAATATAATACTCATATCTCGTGCATTCATTTTATCTTGTTCCAACTAACACAATACAATGATAGCAGCGCTACACACATGTACAATCGTAGAATCAAGGCATACACAACGATTTACATATACACGAACAACCACAAATTATACATGTTTTTTACAATTTCACGATAAAAGATGAAATAGGTATACCATGGAATGCTAGGAACTATTATAACACTATTAGAAACAATTTCAATCATCAATTAGCCCTAATTTATTAACTTATGCAAATCTAAAAATAGGGTAAAAATTGAATTTTTCGCGAAAATAAGAGATTATACCTAAGCTAGAAAGCAAGAGAGGTTGAATTCGTAACCGGGGAGGATGCAAAAATACGAAATTAATGATTGGAGGCTTGGGGAGTGAATTTGAGAATTTCTAATTAGGTTTTGGGTATTCTGAAATGAGAAAGAAGAGGCTCGGCTGGAGCCAGTATTACGCAATTTTCCGACGGCTTCCGACGGCCGCCGACGTGACGCAGCGGCGGAATACAAAAATTGACGATACGATGAACGTAGCAATCGGTGGATTGAGAAATACTGAAATGCCCAAATTCGTTGATCCGAAGATGCCGAATTCTAGCTATCTCTAACACGTTGATCGCGCACGATACCGTGAAGAGAGATCTACAATTCTTCGAGCGTTGATCAAGCGCACTTGATGCCGCGAATTGGCTTCACGATCGTTGAATCGAGCGCACTCGATTGACCGAAGGTGGAGATAGGAGATCACACTCGACTACCAATTGGATGAAAGCACAAAGCTAACAAAGGAAATTTTATTTCAAAATCAACAACCTTTTTTAAAATGACATTATGTCCCTATTTATAGGGTTTACAACACGACACAATGACTTAAGAAAAATTACAACACTTTACACCAACACATAGGTCGTACGCGACCTAAGAATTACAAAGCATTACGACCTAAATTATATTCACGCGACTTAAAGAAGCCTTGCGACCTAAAATTGGCATAGCTCGCGAACTTCTGGAACAAATCAGTTTGCGACCTAAAATAATGTCTGGAATCGCGACCTAAGGTTAGCATCGTCTCGTTCGCGACTTGGGAGATGGAGTTAGGTCGTGGAAAGGGATTTAGGTTGTTGGAGTTAGGTCGTGGAAAGGGTTAGGTCGCTGGAGATAGGTCGTGGTGGAATTAGGTCGTGGCGATGGTTTTAGGTCGTTGGAATTACTTAGGTCGTGGGGTCTGGTAGGGCGCGGCCTTGTTAAGTCGGAGATGTTAGGTCGTGGAGGTGTTAGGTCGCGGGATGGCATTGTGGTGGAGTTTAGCTCGCAGGGGTTGGGTTGGAGAGGCCTGGTAGGTCGCGGTATTGTTTTTAGGTCGCGGAAATTAGGTCGTGGTGTTTGGTAGGAGTTTAGGTCGTAGGTCGCGATGTAGGCTGTTAGGTCGGAGTACTTAGGTCGTAGCTCGCCATTGCTAAGTCGTTCGAGTTCGTCCACTAAGGTATGCACTGCATCACGACGGCCCGTCGGAAGCCGTCGGAAAATGGCCGTTGGAAGCCGTCGCCTCCGTCGCTATTTAACCCTTTTCTAGTAGTGTTTGTTTCTGTAATCTAAACATTATATATTGGCTGGAACGTGACCTGATCCATCTCTATTTTCAGAGAAAAACATATAATTATGTTTAACATTTTTATTCCATGCCTATTATCTATTCAGAAAAAATCAATAATTTACTGAACTTTACCTGTAATATATCATGCATAATGAACTTTTCCTAATAATAAGAACTTCTAAAAAGCATGCCATGTTATTTATAATCCATTGACAAAAACTTGGCGTACCGAGAGTCTGTAAAAGAGGTTACAAATGAATCTCAGGTGTAAAAATTCTTGAATGTACAAGATACGTAATGAGTAGTGCACTTGTAGGGGAAAGTGGCATTGCTTGACCTTGAGGTACTGGCATAAAACTGGAGAAGACAAAAGCTATGAACAACATGAAGAAAAGTCTGGTATTGTCCTGTTTCAAACATTATGTAGTGTGAAACTGGATTAGCTGTCTTAGAAGACATTGAATGTGCAAGGAAAAGTTATTCGGATGTGATACCTAAGAATGCTAAGTGGCGTTGTTTATAATATATAGATAGATTCCATAAATAGGAATTAATATTATTTTGAATGCTTTGTCTTGACTTATAGACTTGCAATTCTCTCTTGTTGATCGGGTCTCATTTTATGTTGGCAGTGTTTATGTTTTTCTATGATATGCCACATTAGATCAAGTCAACATTGTTAATTTAATCTCTTTTAAATGTTATATTATAAACATTTAACAATTGATGAAGTTCAGTTGTACAGTTGTCTCATCATATCCAAAAGAGCAAAGTTGACAGGATCGCACACTTAGAATTAGTTTAAGTTGCCACAGTATTGCAGGTCCCACAGATTGAATAATAATAGATCCATAATATGCGTCTTCTAAAACCAGTTCAAATATAATGTTCAGGCGTGTGTGTCCGTATACACTTGATTTTCCATACATAAGTATGATCTGTATACCTTTAGAATAATTAGCCATCTTTTGAATATTATATGTGTCTAAGGCGGCCAATATGGATACCTGTGGGTTTTATAAATTAACTCGAGGTTGTTTGTTTGTATTGGAACTGTCTATGAAACAGTCCTGGAAACATCCAAGTATTACTAGCAAAGCTCCCTATAAAAAGGGTACACATTCATCCATATTATTATCAAAATATTTATATCACTCAGCAATCAGCATATCAAAATATTCGAAATTATCAGTTCTTATTTCAACGTGGTTTTCTATTTTTCGTCTTTATAAGATGAGCTCGACGAAATTCTTCACTGTTTTTGTAATAACATACTTCTTCTCTGGACTTACGCAGTTTGCTAATGCTGAAGAGTTAGCACCATCTCCAACCAAGAGTGATGCTGCATCGGTGGATCAAGGGATTGCTTATGTACTGATGCTTGTTGCTTTGCTTGTTACCTATCTTGTTCATTAATTATCACAAGGAAATGATTTGTTGTACTTAATGTGGTAAAGTTTTGTATAATTTTGGCAAGTTTACAAAGTCACCATGTATTCTTTTGTAGTTCGTTAAAGAATTCTCCCATATTTTGACTATATTCTGTAGGTGTTTGTATATGGTATGCTGCTTCCAGTACTATTATTTTGCGCAGATTCATCATTGTTAAATCTACATAACAATCTACATGTGATACTACTAAACAAAACCTCGATATAATAATTTTATTAGTTGCAATCTGATAAAAAGTTGGATGTTGGTCTCCACCATTGACATCATAAGTCATCTGAAATAAGTTAAGATTCCAACTGCAATTTGAAGCCACTGAATTTACCATCTCCTCAAGGATGCAAAAGTTCATCTATATCTCATTACTACGTCAAATAACAACATGATGTAAAATATGCACTAGCCTAAGCACTTCGTTGCTAATAATTAACATGATCACTTATAAACAACATTGCTTTAGCTTATGTTTCTTACAAAGATGCTACAGGCACAATTTTATTTTATCTTGGGTGGATGAAATACGTGTGCAGGTTCACATAACAATGCATAAAAGTCATGCACAAATACTGGATGTGACTATAGGAATCCAAATGATGAATGTACAAATGAGTGGTAATATGCTAAATTAAAAAGTCATAGCATATACAAAATGTGTTATGTAAGAAAATATCGACTGCTCTAACTAGCATTCATAGAAAATCGCATCAATAATCTTAGGATATGATCAGCACACAATGAGGCAGTGATGTGACAGGAGATCTGATCAATTCCTGAAGAATTTGTTTATAAAATTATAACATATTAGAGATGGCAAGTTTACAAGAACACAGTTGAAAATGTTAAATTAGTTTGCCAAGTACGTTTCAGATCATTCTCCTAACATACTGAATAGTTAGGTAGAAACTTATATTATGTCAGTATTGGAGAAAATCCCTTCAGGTAATCAGTCTAAGAGAATAAAAAAACGCAACACAGCGGAAAACAACTGGATCGTGATTGTAGTGAGATGATACAAAAGAGATAAACGTCAAAACACACATATCTATGCAATGTAGAAAAATAAACAACACCAGTAATTATAGTGGTCCCACTACCGCGAGTCAGTGTACGTCCACCTGGGGAGAGGAGATTAATCACTAAAAGATTAGAGTTATAAGACTGATTCACTTTTGGAGGCTATACATAAGAAGAATTTATAATACAGACAAAATTCTACAGAATTTCAGCTCTCTAGGATGGCTCTGAAATTGACTGAAATTAGCTCTCAATTTCGACTGTCATTGTTGTCCAGAGGCGGCTCTATTTATAAGGTGAAGAAATGGGTAGGGTTAGCTGCTATATAACAGTCCTGAGATTTGATTCGACATCATTTTGTTCGGCACATATTTGATTTGATAAAACGCCGAGCGAAAAATTTGGACCGGTATCTTCCTGATTGGTTTGGCTAATACCGAACGAAATATTTGGTTCGACATTATCAAAAGTACCAAACAAAATATTTCGTTCGGTCTTCTTCACCGCTCCATCACCATGCTTTCGTTCGGTCTTCTTCACCGCTCCAAATTGAAGTACTTCCTCCGAATGAACTCACCGGCGAACGAGAAATCTCGTTCGGTCTTCCTCCTTCGCTCGGCAACTACTTCACCGAACGAACGAAGCCCTAGCTTCCAAAATCATCACCGAATACTTCTTCTTCCTCTACCGCAACATGATTTTAGTTTCCGCTCTAGGGTTTCGCCTGCGTCTCTTTCTCCGCAACTCCTTCTTTTTCATCTTCATCGATGATTAGCTAGGGTCTCACTCGATTTGGAAATCTCAGGTATCAATTTCTAACAGTCAGTACTATGTGAAAGTTGACATTTTCAAATTGCAAAATGAAGTAGTTGTTGGTGTGTCACAGTAATTCAGTTTGTTGCCGCACCATTCATATCATTGTTGTCGTTCTTATAACCAGTAATCAGTCATTGCAACAAGCCAACAACAAAGCGTGTGCATCATAGTAACTAAATAAAATATAATAAACATACCTAATTTGACCAGGCACATGGTTCATATATATGCTCATTCAATTTGTCATGCGGTCAATTTGATGGTCCCGTTCAATATTAGAAATACACACTCATTGTTTGAATTTGGAATTTGTCCATGAAACATCCAAATTCCTCTACTGAAACTCCTATATAAAGGCCACAAATTCAACCTTGTTATCGTCAAACAAAATTTTCCAGCATCATCAACGCTTATAATTCAACTTAAATTTCTAACTTCATCATTGGAACAATATGAGCTCAATGAAAATTTTCACCGTCTTTGTTATAGCATACTTTTTCTCTGGACTTATGCTGTTTGCTCAGGCTGAAGAGTTAGCACCTTCTCCAATGAAGAGTGATGTTGCTTCGGTGGATCAAGGGATTGCTTACGTATTGATGCTTCTTGCTTTGCTTGTTACCTATCTTGTTCATTGATTTTCTTTATGTATTATAAAGATTCAATTTGTTCCTTTTAATATGCCTTTATTTTGTAAGGCAGTCATAAATTTGTTTAGTTGTTATATTCTGAATCTTGGCTGAATTCGTCTGCGTGTATACATGGGATACAATGTTCAGACTTTCAAAATGAAGCACGTTCTTTTTTTTTCTTTTTTTCTTTCTTCAGTGTAGTCAACTGGATTCATAAAGTCAGTGATGAATGGTAATGTTAACTATTTAATTTAGATTAGCTATTGTCATATTGTTGTTATCAGCAGTCATTGTTTGTATGAATCCAACCAACTATATTAATTGCAACACAAAGTTCTAATGAGCTTAATTAGAACATGATTACACGATTTAGTATGTATAATGGACACAAGATCAGCATGATGCCTGATCTGTTAGAATTTCTATAATGAAATATGTAAATTTGAAGAAGAGTTTCAATAATTTCTTGAGAGAGAATGTAATATAGGAGTTTCTTTCTTATTGATACAATTTGTTGGAAATGATTTTAAAATGAATGAATTCTTAAAAATTTGACTAAGTATGAAATGGCTCCTATGGGAATATGAATAGTCCCACATTGTGGGATTATACAAAAGAATCAAGTATTTATACTTGATTCTTTGAAGCTAAGTTGGGCCTTTTGGGCACCCAATGATGCTCTTTTGTGAGGGTGGAGACCATGCTTGACCACCACACACGCACGCGCGACCGACCGACTCGACCCGGGCTCGGGTTCGGGCTTGTAGTGGTGTAATACTTATATTTCTGGTACAAATTTATTTACCGTTTTCTGTCCGGGCTGGAACGGTAAGAAACCCGTATTGAAGAACGTTTATTTATTTTTTTTTGACCCGGTATTTCTCAGATCCGTTTTTCAAGACCACGTATCCCCCCATTCAGTAACGCTTTTTTGCTCTTCCGTCTTCTTAATTGATACGAAGACGAAAATAAAAAGAACAACATTTTTTACACAAAAAAAAAAATCGAGCAACAAGTTTTTTTGAGTGCAACCAGAATCGCTTCGTCCGTGCAAACGAACCGATACCACAAAAAATTTCGAGAGGCTGTTTTATCCTAGAGGCGGCGGTGATTGAGACGAACTGCTTGCACCATTGAGCAGATCACCGAAACGTCTTCAAGAGAGTGACTTGTCCACGACTCAGCCGAAGATAGCCATTGTTTCCAACACAATTCAATACTAAAACAGAGTAACAATTCTTTGTATTTAAATAGATATAATTGGGCTTTAACAAATAGGCCCGAACTGCAGTGATAAGCCAACTTAATCTGAACCGTTGGATAAGAAACTTGTGGCATATGATGTACGCATCCTTTTGATATAACAGATAGCCGCATCATTCATTTGTTATCTTCAATTGCCCCCCTCAAACCCAAGCTGCTAGGGTTAGGGTTTGATGGCGAATGGCGATCGCTGCTCTCTTCACCATTTTGTCTCCTTCGATTTAACTTTTTGTGCTGAGGTCTTGAGTCTGATTCCTCGTTGGCAGTTTTGTCTTCGATGTCTTCAACTCGAAGATCAGATCTGGATTTGGTGAAGATTTTTGTGCTTTGGTCCTTGTTGGCAGTTTTATCTTCGACGTTCTCAACTCGAAGGTCAGACCTAAACTTGGTGAAGTTCTTTGTGCTTAGCGCTTTAGTGAGAGTGTCCGCCCTCTGGTAAGTGGCAGGTATATGATTGATTTGCAGATTTTCTTTTTGAACTTGCTCGCGAACGAAGAACATATCGATTTCGATATGTTTGGTTCTCGAGTGTAGTACTGGGTTGGCAGTCATGAACACGGCATTTTGATTATCGCACCATAGTACTGGTTTAATTGTATTCTCTATTCTTAGTTCCTTTAGTATAGATTGTAACCACATGATTTCTGCTGTGGCGTTAGCTATGCTTCTGTATTCTGCCTCCGTGCTAGATCTGGATATTGTAGTTTGTTTCTTCGAGCACCATGATATTAAGTTGTCTCCACCATATATACAGTATCCACTGACAGATTTTCTATCGTCTGAATCTGTTGCCCAGTCTGCATCTGAATATCCAGTTACGTTTAGATTGTTGCATGTCTTGAATAGCAGTCCATAGCTTAGGGTTCCCTTAAGATATCTGAGTATTCTCTTGACTGCCTTCCAGTGTTCGTCTAGTTGTTCCTGCATAAATTGAGACACCTTGTTAACACTGTAAGCAATGTCTGGCCGTGTTATAGTAGCATATTGTAATGCTCCTACGACACTTCTATATTGTTTAGTATTATGTATGGCTTCTCCCCTGTTTTTAGATAGTTGATGATTGCTGACCATAGGAGTTGGTTGTGGATTTGCACCATCCATTTTTGTTTTAATGAGTAGTTCCTGAATATACTTTTTCTGACATAGTATTAATTCAGAATTTCCTTTTCTCAATACTTCTATACCCAAGAAGTAGTTGATATTCCCTAGGTCTTTGATCGAGAACTCCTTGTTCAGGCAGTTGATGACATTGCTGATTTCTTCATTACTGTTTCCTGTAATGATTAAGTCATCAACATATATTAGTATGTAGACAGTCACAGAATCATTAATTTTTACACATAAAGAGTTGTCTGATTTGATAGACTGATACTTCATATCTGATAATACTCCCTTTAGTCTATCAAACTAGACTGACGCAGCGGATAATTCAAAACGATCTTCAATCGACGTAAATAGCAATCTGTGGATTGATGGATACTGAAATGCCTGAACTCGTTGATCCGAAGATACCGAACTCAAGCTATCTCTGACTCGTTGATCCGAAGATACCGGGAAAGAGATCTACGATTCTTCGACGTTGATCTTGCGCACAAGATTCCGTGAATCGGCTTCAGCAAACGATGATTCGAGCGCACTCGAATGACGTAAGTGGAGATAGGAGATACACTCGACTACCAATTGAGATTGAAAGCACAAAGCTAACAAAAGAGAATTTTATTCAAAAATCAACAACCCCAAAAGTTACAACTCATCCACTATTTATAGTAGTTACAACTCAACACACAAAGAACAGAAAAAAAAACAAAGTCCTTAGGTCGGACACGACCTATAGATGCCGACTTATTATATCTGCCGATCTAAAATTTTCATTCGCGACTTAAAATTTGCAGTGATTCACTTTACCTCGGCTCCGACTCAAAGATAGCTCGGCAACGACTTATGAAATGGCCGCGACTTATGGAGCTTCAACGAGTTAGGGCAAACTCGGCAATGGGTTATGGGGAAGGTATTGGAATAGGTCGCGAGTGGTTTTGCAGAAGAAACTAGGTCGCGGAGTGGTATTGAGGTGGGGGTTTAAGTCGTGAGTCGGCTGAAGAGCGATGGAGTTAGGTCGGAAGAGATTTAGGTCGGAATTGATTGAAATCGAGTCATGACTTAGATTTGGAGCTGGCCTAGGTCGGTTGCGACCTAAGGAAGGTCGTAGGTCGGTAATGTCGATAGGTCGGAACATGGATTTAGGTCGTAGGTCGGTAAAGGAGGTTGGAGATAGGTCGGAGCTTTTGGTCTTCAACTCGAGATATGCTGCTTCATCATCTAGGTATGCTGCTTCATCATCCTCCCCTTGTTGACAAAAATTCGACCTCGAATTTGTACTTCTCTCTTCTTCAACAAGCTCATCTCCATGGTACGGAATCAAATGTTTAACGTTGAAAACGTCAGTAGTGTGAATATGATCTGGCAACTTTAACTGATAAGCATTGTCATTGATTTTCTTCAAGATTTCTACTGGTCCAATCTTTCGAGCTTTCAATTTGTTGTAGGCTCCAACCGGAAAACGATCTTTCGTCAAAACCGCGTAAACAAAATCACCTTCTCTGAAGACTACACTTCTTCGTCTCTTATCCGCCATTTGTTTATACTTCTCGTTTGCCTTTTCGAATCGTTCCTGAACGATTCTATGGCAGTCTTTCAACCCATCAACAAAATCAACAGCCCGTTTAACTGTTCCCTTCAAATGTGGCACTATTGCTAAATCCAACGGTCCACTGGGTAAATTGGAATATACAATCTGAAATGGACTGAAACCTGTACTTCGATTGACTGCGTGATTGTGTGCGAACTCAGCTTGACACAATTTCAAATCCCAACTTTTCAAATTGTCTTTCACAAGACATCGTAATAAATTTCCCAACGATCTATTCACCACTTCTGTTTGCCCATCGGTTTGCGGGTGATAAGCACTACTAAAATTCAACTTTGTTCCCACCATCTTCCACAAACTAAGCCAAAAATGACTTAAAAATCTGGTATCCCTATCGAAAACAATAGATTCTGGTAAACCATGCAATCGATACACCTCTTTAAAGAATAATTGTGCCACTCGAACTGCATCCGCTGTCTTCTTACAGGCTATAAAATGTGCCATCTTCGAAAACCGGTCCACCACAACAATTATAGAATCATTTCCCCTCTGAGTTCTCGGCAATCCTAACACGAAATCCATGCTGATATCAACCCATGGTTTGGTAGGCACAGGTAACGGCATATATAGCCCCGCATTCGTCGCTGTTCCTTTTGAAACCTGACAAATATGACACCTTTCCACAAATCTTTCGACCTCTTTCCTCATTGACGGCCAAAAATAAGATTGAGAAATTAACTGCAAAGTACGATCTCTACCCACATGGCCTTCTTCATGTAGTTCTTTAACAATCTTCATTCTCAAGCTACAGTCTGGGATGCACAAACGATTTCCCTTAAACAGAAAACCATCCACCAACACAAATTCATCCGTATTTCCTTCCTTTACTTTTTCAACAAATTTCACAAAGTAAGGATCTTCTTCAATCAATTCTGGCAATAATTCAAAACCTGTCACTTCCACTTTCATTGTCGTCAACAAATGATTCCTCCTACTCAAAGCATCAGCCACACGATTGGTTACCCCTGACTTGTGCTTAACGACAAAAGTAAACTGTTGCAAATAAGCAATCCACGATGCATGTCTCGCTGAAATCTTGTCTTGTCCTTGTAAATGCTTCAACGCCTCGTGATCAGTGTATAAAACAAATTCTTTCTGAAATAGATAGTGTCTCCAGTGTTTTACTGCTTGTATTACAGCATAAAACTCCACATCATATGTATTGTATCTCATCTTTGCTCCTGACAGCTTTTCACTGAAATATGCAATAGGACGCCCATTCTGACTCAACACCCCTCCAATTCCAACCTTTGACGCATCAGTATGCAGTTCAAACAATAACTGAAAATCTGGTAATACAAGAATTGGTGCAGATGTCAGCAACTTCTTGATCTTCCCAAAAGCAATCCCAGCTTCCTCCGTCCAAGAAAATTGTTTCCCCTTCATGCAATCAGTCACCGGTGCCATCACGCTACTGAAGTGTGGAATGAATCTTCGGTAGAATGACGCTAGCCCATGAAAACTTCTCACTTCTGTAATTGTCTTCGGCTGTGGCCAATTCCTGACTGCTTCAACTTTATTCTGATCTACCTGGATGCCCTTCTCCGAAACAATATACCCCAAGAACAAAACACTATGCGTCATGAACACGCATTTCTTTGTCGCAGCATAAAATTGTTCCTTTCGTAGAATAATTAACACTTCCTTCAGATGTTGAACATGCTCTTCCAGATTCCTACTATAAATCAAGATATCGTCAAAGTACACCACCACAAATTTCCCAATGAAAGGCCTAAAAATTTGATTCATCACTCGCATGAACGTACTCGGTGCATTCGAAAGACCGAACGGCATCACCAGCCATTCATACAACCCCTCTCTCGTCTTGAAGGCTGTCTTCCATTCGTCTCCAGGTCTAATCCGAATTTGATGATATCCGCTTTTCAAATCAATTTTCGAAAAGATAGTAGCCCCACTCAACTGATCCAGCAAGTCATCCAACCTTGGCATTGGAAATCTGTATCGTACCGTGATTTTATTCAATGCTCGACTATCCGTGCACATCCTCCACGTCCCATCCTTTTTGGGTACCAATAAAGCGGGTACAGCACAAGGACTCAGACTCTCCTGCACACGCCCCTGTTCAAGCAATGCCTCTACCTGTCTCCTCAATTCTTCATGCTCCTTCGGACTCATTCGATAATGCGGTCTATGTGGCAATACTGCTCCCGGAACAAGATCAATTTGATGTTGAATGTCTCTCAGCGGCGGTAACTCTTTAGGCAACTCGTTTGGAAATACATCCTCAAATTCTTTCAATACTGACTTCGCTTCTTCTGGAATTTCAACCTCTTCACTGCTCTCACGCCCAATCAACAAGAACACTTCCGATTCCTCCTCGACCTCCTTAACAAACTCCTTCAACGATAACAACGTCTTCAGTTCTTCAATCTCCTCCACTTTGTTTTCTTCCTGTTGGCGTTTCTTCGGAACCAGAGTAATCTTTGTACCTTCGAACATGAAACTGTAACTGTTGGTCCGTCCGTCATGCTGCACAGCTCGATCATACTGCCATGGTCTTCCCAGTAATAAATGAAAAACGTCCATATCTACGACATCACACCAGATTTCATCTTTGTACTTCTTCCCAATTGAAAACTTCACACAAGCTCTACGTCCAACTTTCACTTCACCACCCTTCCTCAACCAAGCTAACTTGTACGGTTTAGGATGCTTCTCGGTTTTAAATTCCAACTTCTTTACTGCTTCTGTAGAGATAATATTATCGCAACTTCCAGCATCAATAACAAATTTACAAACTCTTCCCAGAATAGTGCATGTAGATTGAAAGATATTGTTCCTCAACCAACTACTTTCCTCCTCTTGCTTCGGTGTTAAACAACTTCTCCTCATCATCAATGCGTACCCGTCATCTCCCGACAGTAAGTCTTCCTCCTCAATTGGTAAAGAATTAGAGCATTCAGCTTCTTCCTCATCTTCCTCCTCAACTTCTGTCACCATGGTTCTCTTCTTCGGCTTCGGACATTCGTTGCTTTTGTGACCCATCTCCTGACAATTGTAACATTTGAAACTGTTGTTAACCTTCGCCTTCTCAACCTCCTTTACAACTGGTTTTGCAACAACTTTTGAAACATTAGAACTTCCCTTAACACCCTTCGCTTGATTGTTAGAATTGGTAAACACACCACCACCTCGTCTTCCCTGTTTCTCCCAAGCCAACGCTTTTTGATGTGCCTCTGCCACAGATCTAGGATCGAACATATTTACCATATCCTGGATCTGCATTCTCAATCCCCCAATGAATCTAGATGTCAGTTGTTCTTCCGTTTCCATAATATCATTCCTTGCAATAAGCTGATAAAACTCATCTGCGTAATCATTAACAGTCTTTGTGCCCTGCCTCAAGTTCTGCAAACGTTGATACATCAGAGATTGATAATTGTAAGGTAAGAACGTTGCTTTCATCAATTTCTTCATCTTCTCCCAAGATTCAACTTTTGACTTCCCCATTCGTTCACGTGTAAGTTTAGTTTGCTGCCACCATGCCAAAGCTCTACCCCTCAACCTTGTAGCAACCAACTTCACTCTACGACGTTCTGGAACTTCTTTGAAATCAAAAATTTCTTCAACATTAGCCACCCAATCCAAAAACTCCTCAGCCTGCATACCACCTTTGAATTCTGAAATTTCTGTCTTCATCCCAGATTCCCACTTGTGATCGTACTCCGACTGATTCCTTCCTCGTCCACGTCCTCGTCCATGAACACTACCACCATCATACTCTTCTTCACAATCCGATGTATATCGATGTCGATCATGACCACCAACATCTCTACCACCACCATTTCTTCCACCAACATTCCTACGATCCACATTCCTCCGTTCTCGATCAGTCACATTTCTATCTCGACCTCGATCATCAACATTTCTATCACAATCTCGATCCACGCTTCTATGATCACTATCAACACTTCTCTCCCGATTAGAATGTGGTGAAACTCTACTTCTTCCATGGCTCGATTCAGGTGAAACCCTTCTCTGATTTTGACTCATTTCCAACATCATCCTCTCTAATCGACCAATCCCTTCCGTAAGCTTCTCATTGAAATTCTCGTTGATTCGTTGCTCCATTTCATCGGCCTCTTCTCTTCCGTATAAAGCATTAATATTGCGATGACGTTGAACTCGTCTTGGCGGCATGATTGAATACTTCACAAACACTTCAACACTTCAAATTCTCGGTTCCAAGACTCGATTTAGCTATGATTGGCTAAAACAGGCTCCGATACCAAACTGACGCAGCGGATAATTCAAAACGATCTTCAATCGACGTAAATAGCAATCTGTGGATTGATGGATACTGAAATGCCCGAACTCGTTGATCCGAAGATACCGAACTCAAGCTATCTCTGACTCGTTGATCCGAAGATACCGGGAAAGAGATCTACGATTCTTCGACGTTGATCTTGCGCACAAGATTCCGTGAATCGGCTTCAGCAAACGATGATTCGAGCGCACTCGAATGACGTAAGTGGAGATAGGAGATACACTCGACTACCAATTGAGATTGAAAGCACAAAGCTAACAAAAGAGAATTTTATTCAAAAATCAACAACCCCAAAAGTTACAACTCATCCACTATTTATAGTAGTTACAACTCAACACACAAAGAACAGAAAAAAAACAAAGTCCTTAGGTCGGACACGACCTATAGATGCCGACTTATTATATCTGCCGATCTAAAATTTTCGTTCGCGACTTAAAATTTGCATTGATTCACTTTACCTCGGCTCCGACTCAAAGATAGCTCGGCAACGACTTATGAAATGGCCGCGACTTATGGAGCTTCAACGAGTTAGGGCAAACTCGGCAATGGGTTATGGGGAAGGTATTGGAATAGGTCGCGAGTGGTTTTGCAGAAGAAACTAGGTCGCGGAGTGGTATTGAGGTGGGGGTTTAAGTCGTGAGTCGGCTGAAGAGCGATGGAGTTAGGTCAGAAGAGATTTAGGTCGGAATTGATTGAAATCGAGTCGTGACTTAGATTTGGAGCTGGCCTAGGTCGGTTGCGACCTAAGGAAGGTCGTAGGTCGGTAATGTCGATAGGTCGGAACATGGATTTAGGTCGTAGGTCGGTAAAGGAGGCTGGAGATAGGTCGGAGCTTTTGGTCTTCAACTCGAGATATGCTGCTTCATCATCTAGGTATGCTGCTTCATCATAGACCCTTGGAGATTGTTTGAGCCCATATATGGCTTTGTATAGTTTGCACACATGGTTTGCCTGCTTGATATACCCTGGTGGTTGTTGCATATATACATCTTCCTGTAGTATCCCATTCAAAAATGCATTATTGACATCTAATTGTCTTATATGCCATCCTTTGTGCAAGGCAATGGTAAGAATGAGTCTTATAGTGGTTGGTTTGATCACTGGGGAGAAAGTCTCCTTGAAATCAAAACCATATTGCTGAGTATATCCTTTTGCAACTAGTCTTGCCTTGTATCTACTAATTGTCCCATCAGGATTTTTCTTTAGTTTGTATGTCCACTTGCATCCAACTATGTTTTTGTTGTCTGGAGGATGTACGAGATTCCATGTATTGTTATTTATCAGTGCATTGTATTCTTCATCCATAGCTGCTGTCCAGTTCTTGTCTTTTGCAGCTTGCTCATATGTTTCTGGCTCATGCAAGAGTATGCTTGTATTATATATCTTGGGCTTGAAGATGCCGCTTTTAGCCCTAGTGATCATATGGTGACTGGGCTTTGTATGAGTTTCAGAATCAGGTGAGCTATCCTCATTTGCTTGTCTTGACATGTTTCTTGTATTATTCTGATTAGCATCCTCTTCTGTCTGATTTTCTTCACTTCTTATTTGAACAGGAGAGTGAATGGCATGACTAGGATCACCTATCCACTCAGAGTTATGCTGACTGGATACAGTGGTTTGAGTGTGGTGATCTCTAGTAGACTTCACCTCTTCATTCTGAGACTCATGTTCAGAATAGATTGGTAAGTCAGGTATTGACACTTTTGGATTGTACACTTTATTGGTTGTTTTTATCTCTGAGTTGTTGTAAGGGAAGACTTTTTCATTAAATACAACATGTCTACTGACAAAAACTCTTCCATTTCATCCAAACATTTGTAACCCTTCTGATTAGTAGTATATCCAAGAAAAGTACAAGATTTAGATCTAAAGTTAAGTTTGTTTGCATTGTAGGGTCTTAAGTAAGGAAAACATAGACTTCCAAAAGTTTTCAGGCTATGGTAGTCAGGTTTAATCCCATGTAATTTCTCCACTGGACTTATCCCACCTATTACCTTTGTAGGTAATCTATTAATGAGATACATAGCAGTATTAAAGGCCTCTGGCCAAAACTTTAGTGGTAATGATGCATGTGCTAATAGACTAAGCCCAGTTTCAACAATATGTCTATGTTTCCTTTCAACTAAACCATTTTGTTCTGAAGTGTATGGGCAAGTGATTCTGTGTACTATTCCTTTCCCTCTAAAGTAATCACTGAGAGTCTTGAATTCAGTTCCCCCATCTGATTGTATTACTTTAACTTGATTGCCAGTTTGTTTTTCAGCCATAACTATAAAGTTTATAACAACATTATTGGTTTCAGTTTTGGATTTTAAGAAGTAAGTCCATGTGTGTCTAGTGTGTGCATCAACAAAAGAGACATAATACTTATATTTAAAATTAGAACATACGGGTGCTGGTCCCCACAAGTCTATGGCAATCAGATCTAAGGGTTTTGAGTAGGCTGTCGAAGACTCATTAAAAGCTAATTTATGACTTTTGCCCATTTGACAGTATATACAAACATAAGGTAATGAAATATTATCAAAAGAAATTCTATTTTCATTAAGAACCTGCTTTACAACTTTCACACTTGGGTGACCAAGTTTATAATGCCATGTATCAAACACACTCTTGGAGTCTTGCCCCACACACATGTTACAACATTTCATATTGACTGAGGACACATTGTTATTGATAGATTTGAATTTATATAGTCCTTTTTCAGCATCACCCTGCAACAAAATGTCTTTTGTTAGTATGTCTCTGACTAAACAGTATGTAGGATAGAATTCAAAATAAACTTTATTGTCACTGGCAAATTGGGATACACTAATGAGGTTTTTCTTTATTTTGGGTACTCTTAATAAGTTATGCAGGAACATTTGTTTCTTGCCATTAATATAAGCATTACCAATATGAGTAATATTGATACACTTACCATTTCCCATGCAAATTGACTGTTTACCTCTATACTCCCTGTTGCCAAGATTCAAGTTATCGAGATTATTTGTTATATGATTTGTTGCACCAGAGTCTGGATACCAGCAGTCATTTTGAATGCTTTCTGACTTTGTTGTATCATTAGAGTTATGATTCTTTTCACCACTTGATTGGGTTTCTGAATTAGCTTGAGCCATGTTAGCACTTGGGTTATTGTTCCTTTGGCCATTGGTCTGATTAGAGTACCTGAAGTAACATTTGACAGCAGTATGACCCAATTTTTCGCAAATCTGGCATTTGGGTCTATTATTATTATTGTTCCATCTGCCCCTTCCTCTAGACCTATTAGAATTTCCTCCTCTTTGTACATTCTGATCAGACCTGTTGTTGCCTTGACCTTTGTTCTTGGAGTTAGTAGTGTAGTTGATGGAGAAGTCAGAGTCCTGTGGCTTCTTGATATCTATTCTTGCTTCGTGGGCCAGTAGTATGGAGTAAACATCATCGACAGATGGTAACTCCTTTTGAGATGCAATAACAGCAACTACTGACTCATAGTCATCACTTAATCCATTTAGGATGGTTAAGATTTGTTCTGAATCAGAAACTTTATGATTTGCAGCCTCCAAAAGATCACAAGTAGCTTTTACCTTAAAAAGATATTCTCTCATGGTATTGCCATCCTTTTTCATACTGTGTAATTGTCTCTTGTGATACATCACTTTGGCTGCTGACTGTGTATTAAACACCTTCTCTATTGTTGACCATATATCATTTGCTATCTTGCATCCAATGACATGAGACAATAATTTTGTGTTTATTGATGACAATAGCCAAGAGCAGATAAGTCTGTCTTGTCTATGATATTTTGTGTATTCCTCATTAATAACAGTTTTGTTTTCTTCAACAGTTTTATATTTGGGAGGAATTGAGATGGTTCCAAGAATATGACATTCAAGTCCATATCCTTGGATTGCAGTTTCAATCTGCAGTTTCCAGAGAAGATAATTATCTTCACTCAAGTGTGCAGTTACAAGATTGGTTTGAGGACTGACAACAGTATTAACCAGTTTTTCAACTACAGTTTGGGATTGATGATTATCAGTCATATTGGCAGAAGTAGCCGAGGCAGAATCATCGGACATGATGAATTCAATTAGTATTCAGACAATCGAACAGAAAAAGAGAGATAAAGCAAGAAAGTCAATCAAAGATAAAGATCAAGAAGTTAAAGGACAGAAATTGCTCACAACCAGGTTTGATGCCACTGCAAGATTTAAATGATGAGAACCTCCTTTTGGCTAAATTCTGATAAATCTTGCTGATGAGCACTTTCTTAAGTTTTGAGATGATTCTTGATTTCTTCTGTCTGTTTTCTTTGATTGATTTCTTCAAGATTTGATGGGAAAGTCCTGATGCAGCCTAGTTGTTAGAACTCAGACGTGGCACTTGATTTTCCCAGTTGAATCTACCCACTCAGATGATGAGACACAGTCTCCTGATGAGTGGTGATGACTCAGATGATGAAACTTTTCTGATGAGTGAATTGGATCTTAATATTTGGCTGTTAAGCCTTGAAGCTCTGATACCATGTTAGAATTTCTATAATGAAATATGTAAATTTGAAGAAGAGTTCCAATAATTTCTTGAGAGAGAATGTATTACAGGAGTTTCTTTCTTATTGATACAATTCAATACTAAAACAGAGTAACAATTCTCTGTATTTAAATAGATATAATTGGGCTTTAACAAATAGGCCCGAACTGCAGTGATAAGCCAACTTAATCTGAACCGTTGGATAAGAAACTTGTGGCATATGATGTACGCATCTTTTTGATATAACAGATAGCCGCATCATTTATTTGTTATCTTCAATTCTGATCAAAACATCCAAATCATTATATACGGTCTTGTTAATTAAGATGTATTTCCATGACATGCTTTTTTTTTTTTTGCTGCGTATGAGTTGATTCTGAAAAGAATGGTGTTGTGGATAGTACTTGTAAAGATTAAATGAAAAAGGATGAACCAGAAATATGAAATTAGTACGAATTGCTTCAATGCAATTTAAATGACCAAGCCATCATGAAGCACTTTTTCACCCCAATATTTAATTGAGAATTCTTGTTACTTTTAAACATAACAAAATAAAATTCAACAAAAGAGAAATATTGGCCATTTGATGAGATAATGATTTTATAGAAGATAGGCTCCACTGAGGTGGACAAATGGTATGTAATCCTTCATAATGCTTGCTTGATATATGACGTAAGCTCATCTGGATCAGGAATGAAGAAGACTCCAGAAAAATGATTACTAGTTTCAAGAGGATGCATTAGCCAATTCATTTTATAATATCAGTAGCTGCACCACATCTTCATATTAAATAGACCATCAAGAGTTTTCTACATTAGCTTCAAAATGGACTACGCATCTGCTTTAAGCGTTTTTCATTCACCACTAATTACTTTAAATTTGCAGCATTCGCTGCATTACCTTCTGGGACCATTGTATTATGTCTCCATTAGTGACATAAACGCTCTCCAATAAGATGAGACTCCTAGCATGTCTTTGACATTTTGTTATTGGAGCAAATAAGCAATTAATGCGATATCAGTTCCCACCCTTCATCTTTAACAACTGAATTGACCATCTTATACGGATGCAACATTTCCCTATTTATTGCAAACAATTGGAAAATATACGCTGCCCCAAGAAATTTATTGCAAACAATTGGAAAATATTACTTCTATTACTGTTACATTGCTTTTAAAGATATTACAGGCAAATTTTTTATTTTTTTAATGTTGGATGGATGGAGAATAGCAGACTCGGATGATTTATAGAATACATATATAGATAAATATAAATTGTGAATTTATGAATCAAAAGATGCTAACAAATGAGTTGAATTCATGAAACATATGGGCAAATGCAAAATCTAATATATGAATTAAAAGACGCATGGACAAATGAATGCACATACAAGAGCAAAAGTCATGACATTTAGAAATTTTGTGTAAGAAAATGTAAACTGCGTTTGCACTTCTGGAAAAGTCACTTGAGTAATTAGGTTCACACGTATCAACCCTGTCATTTTACCTACTGTGTTTAGTTAACATACCAGTGAAGTGGAATCTTATTAACACCAAAAAATTGGTCAAATTATATAAACTTCACCCATCATTGAAGCAAAATGCATGAGGTAGCATTTTGAATGCAGAAAGATATAGATGATTAAGCAAAAAGAACGTGCTCTAATTATATTGTTCTGTGTTATGCTAATTACTCAACCATTTATCATAATCATAAACATTTTATTTCCTTTTTTTTTAATAACGTAGTTGACAAGATCGTACAATTAAAATATTCAATTAGTTTGCCCAGTAAGCATTGATACTAAGTAAAATAAAACACAACTAATTTGACCAAGCACATGATTCATGTATATGCTCATACAAAATATGTCATGTGGTCAATTTGATGGAGGCCGTTTACTAATAGAAACAAATAGCCATCATTTGAATTGGAATTTTCTGTGAAACAACCAAGTACCTGTATTAGAACTCATATACAAAGGCAACACGTCTAGTCATTTTATCATCAACCATTATATTCCAGCAGTATCAACATTTACATATCTACTTAATTTTCCAACCTATTCTTTGCAGTAATATGAGCTCAATGAAAATATTTTCCTTCTTCTTGGTAACGTATTTGTTCTCAGGGCTTATGGAGTTGTCCTATGCGCATGAGTTAGCGCCTTCTCCTTCGATGAAGAGTGTTGTCACATCAATAGATCAAGGGATTGCTTATGTTCTCATGCTTATTGCACTGCTTGCTACCTACCTTGTTCATTGATTCCATACACTATAAAGATTTTATTTGTTCTATTTGACATGGTTGAATTTAATATGGCTGTTAATTTGTTCCAATGGTACATAAGTCATATTGTAAATTTCTATAGAATGCTTCCAAAACTAAGCCCCTTTTTTCTTTTTTCTTTTTTTTTTTTTAAAAAAAATCTGATGTTCTATTATTTTTACCCTTTTTATTGATCGGGGTTATCAAACAGTTGTAAGAGGGCACATCCTATTGGTTGACCATGCGCAAACTGCATAAAACCGAAATAGAAGAAAGTATATGTGAATGCATGAGGGAAAAGACATTGAAGCTTAATCTGGAAGGCTACATGTGATGCAAGACTTCTTATAATTGTGAAGTAGAATTAGCCAATTTGTTAGACTCCAGTTACCGAACCTGTTTACTCGAGGATGGAACTAGTTATACCACTACAAGAGAAACCGGCTATTTCAACGGCTCCAAGCCGTTGGCGGCTGTTGGGAGCCGTTGGAATAGCGTTCACGTTTTTCAACGGCTTCCAACGGAAGCAACGAGACTATTTCAACGGTTTCAAACGGAATTTAGCCGATGGACGCCGTTGGAAGCCGTTGGTATAAAATGACCAAAGAACCGTTGATAACCGTTGCTAATCTGGGTGAAATTTTTTTTATAACAGCAAATCATTCATCTTCCAACCACATACAATCAATATATATATCACTTTACTTCATTTCACATATATATCACATATCCAACACATTATACCACAAACAATATAAACAGCCAAAAATCAACATCAAACATTATATTTTCAAACCAAACTCCAAGTCATTAATATGTACATAAACAACAAAACCCTCACAACACCAACTCCAACTCCATATTCAAGTCAATATATACAATGCAAACACTTAAACTTCACCACCTCAAAGTCAATATATACACAATAACCATCAAACATAATCTTCACCACCTCAAAGTCAATATATAACCAACCACAAAGACAATAATCATCATACCTCTCAAGCATCATCATCACCTCCGGAAGCACCAGACGACAAGGGAAGGAACCATGCCTCTGCGCGTATTCCACTAAACGTTGATTCAGCTGCTCCATTTGTATAGCGCGAAGACGGTCCTGCTCTTGCAGCTGCTCAACCATGGCTCTAAGCTCTTTTATTTCAGCTTTGTCACACGCCTTTTGAGCTGTCCGAACCTGCAAATAGAATGTGAGATGTTCACATTTGTATGATAATCATTTTCTTAAGCAATGCATATTTTAAAATATAGAAACGTAAATGACGTGATCTTAAGCAATGCATATACCACAAGGAAATGCATATTTTTAACACAATATATAGGTGTTAAAAGTATTCTTATATATATTTTTTTGGTTCATCCATTTTCATCACATATCTTTATATATTTTTCTTTTTTTACTTATCTAATATTTATAAATCACGTATATGTTAGATTTAACTCAGGTAGAAATCATCATATGTATACTGTATCTATAGGTTAATTTATTAAATATAATATTGCAATGTTTATAAGATTACCGCTTGGTTTCATAGCCATAGCGCCTATTCCGCTGCGTCGGATTCATAATAACGTCGAAAATATTATTTTGCTCCTCTACCGTTAACTCATCGCGATCCGATTCTGAAAGCAGCTTTGCCCGTGCCTCCTGAAACTTTGCCAAAAATAAAAAACAATTACAGGTTAAAATTAGTAGAATAGGATTTAAACATATCGATATTAATAAAATAAGATTTAAATATTGCATACATATGCAGCCGTCGCCTTATCATCATCATCCCAGTGATATGTAATATTGCCAGCATTGTCTGCTTGTCTTGATGCGTGAGTGCAGGTACATACCTCCATCATAGACACAGAACGTCCAAGCGATCTTTCCTGCAATAAATAATTTATATATTTTAATTTTTCATAGCTAATTACTGAACTGATTAATATACAAAATGTAATAACGGTTTAGATTCGTAATTGATAAATTTACCAAGTCCTCACGGTGATGCTGAAAAGACTTGGATCCGCCACGATGTGTTACAGGATTCCTACTTCTATTGGCAGAGTTCCTCTTCGACTCTATCTGCAATTTAAATTGAATATTATATTTACTAATTGCGAAATAATTAACTATATATTTGGTAGATTTACCTTGAACTCGTCGGTCTCCTACCAACTCATCCAAGAATCCCATACGGAAGCGCCCATCCAGTTCGGTTTCTTCCCCGATTTTTTAAGTGATGACATTACCTCCCTATAATTTTTGGCGACCTTCGAATTCCAGTGGCGTTGAACCATGGCGACATCGGGCTCCGCCAAGTCCACTTGCCTCTGTACAAAGAGAAAATATTACTAATTGTTCATTTATACTTCATATAGTAAAGTGTATAAACTCACCAGAAAATCCTGCCAGATGGCCTCCCTGACTTGGTCAGGAATCTTACTCCACTTAGGCCAGCAATCTGTCATCCTGCTCATATACGATTGCTTGGAAATGCCAAGCACAACTCCTGAGGGCTCCAAATCAAATCCTCCGTGTTAAATATAAAACAAAGCTTTAAACAAGTATATATATGTATGAACAAATTTATATTGTTATCATTTTAATTTTGATACTTACGCTCCATCAGCCTTCGGTTGTAAATATACAAGTGGTCGAGCCGGAGGCTCACCACTACTCTCGCCGGCCGAGCGAGAAGAGCTACGATGTCTGGAGCCTGACATAATACATGTTGAAAGCTTCATTTTTAATTATAGACATAGATAAAATGATGATGATATGTGGTGCATGTAATGATAATGATGATATTTATGTGATGCGTGTGCGTGAATAATTGTAAAAATTACCGGATATTACTCAGTCATCGTCGTTTTCTGATTCAGACTCGATCTCGTGTTCTATATCGTTTTCCTCTACACTGTCAAATGCTTCGACTAATACATTTGTCTCATCATTTAATTGTCCAAAATCAGTTTGATCGCCTGTAATTGTGATTTCAACATTTTCTTCGCACTACGCCATAGATTGCATACTGCAACACCAAAGAAGTGATGCAGGAAGTGCCAAAAAATGATGCTGTAGGCTAAAAAAGGGGAAAGGCAACACTTTCTCGGTGTTGCATTTTGCCGCGTTGCCGCAGACCTCAAAGGCAACATTTTGACTATCTAAGGCAACATAAGAAATATTGTTGCAATAGAACCATATTTGGGTCTATAGCAACATCCATAGGTGTCTGTACCAACATTCCAAAATGTTGCTATAGATATTAACTTTCTGAATTTGTGGGGCCCACAATGTAGAGCATATTTGATTTTTTAATAGAAATAAATATTTATTTAATAAAATGCTATTGCACAGAATTGGTATTCAAACAGTAATTTATTTAAATAAATATTTTATTTCAACATTTGAAATAGTACAAATTCCTGACTCCACTATTTTACAATTCAATGATATATAACACTGATATTTACATATACAGATAATCCTCACTACATCACTCAGTTCACTCATTACATATGCAGTTTCAATTTATACAGACACCGACACTGACAAATATATGACGAGTTGAGTGCCGAGCCGAAGGCGAGCCGAGTGCCGAGCCGAAGGCGAGCCGAGAAGCGGGTCCGGGCGCAGCGCCGGCGGGGGTCCGGCGGTTAGGTCGAACAAGTGGGCACCGCCCGATTCATCCGATTTCGGAAGATCGAGCCTTCTTTGAAACCTGTCTTCAGCTCATGCATTCATACACTCATGCACATTTGATTTGACTCTGTCTTCAAGCTTGTATCCAGCTGTCCAGTCTTCAATACCTGTCACATATAATTCAAAAGCAGTAATCTGGAAAATAATATTTAACTCAAACAGAAAATGAAAATATTTTTGTTATAATATTTGCCTCAGGTATTTGGGTTGTTTCTTTTCATAAGTGCATAAGCCAAACATGAATGCAACACATGGATACAAGGACACGGCACAAGGTCAAACCCGAGTCATCGACTGGATTCAACTCAGGGCCAAGCAACCAACAAAACAAACAAGAACCAGGTTCAGCAAAATGTAGACAAGCCAGTGCAAGAAACACAGCAGTACACATAGGCAGCCCATCAAGCAAAAACAGTGAATGCATCAGGCATGTACAAGAGAAACATAGGCAGTAATATAATATACAGAGGACTTGGAGCATCAGTTCATGTTAAAGAACAAGGCTAGCATGGTACCAGTTCAGTCCAGACCAAGAAAAACCAACAAAGCTCAACACACATATGTTTGTATATATCGTGGAAATCAAAACTCAATGTTCAGATTAGTCAACAGTTTTAGAAAACCAAAGATCACTTTCAAAGTTCTGATTTTCAAAATGCAGAAGTTTTCAAGTGAAGCGGTTTTCTAGAGGACAGCAGAATACAAATACTTCAAGTTCTGGTTTAACAAATGCAGCAAGGTACAAAGGTATGTGAACAAGTTTAACAAAGGTTCAAGTTCTGGTTTAACAAAGGTTCAAGTTCTGGTTTAACAAATGCAGCAGAAAGGAGCTAACAAGCTCAGATTAGAAATCAAAAACAAGCCAGTGAACCAAAATCCAACATACCAAATAATATCACATCGCAATTCATCATCGGCAAAGCAAAATCAAGCCAGTGAACCAAAATCCAACATACCAATACATCATCACAATCCAACATACCAGATTTCTCAAAGTCCAACAGAAAGATTAAACTCGAGATTATAGGAAATAAAGCCTATAAATAAATCCCAATTCATCATCGGCAAAAGCGTGCGAGTGTAATCAAAATCGAGAATAATCAAGTAAACCAGAAGGCAGAAAACATACCAAATAATATCACATCGCACCGGACGACGAAGTCAAAGCAATTCGAGCAATCAATCAAGGAGAATGAAGGAGCAAGCTACCAGGAACGTTTCTCACACTAGATTCGATCAATCAGAGCATCAAAGTAACTGGAATCGCGTGCCCTAGTTTTCACAGAGTGGAACGAGAAAGAAAAATGTCGTGCCCTAATTTTCACACAAAGAGGAACGAGAAAGAAAAGTAAAGCGGGAAATGAAAATTGCTAAGGTGTGGATTGATGGTGTGGATTGACGGTTGAGATTTTGTTTTAAATGATGGTGTGGATCGCTGAGGTGTAAAATTTTATTAATTTTATTAATTTGAATATATTTATAGCTACTGCAACATTTTGCTGATATCTATGCTAACACATTGAAGTGAATGTTGCAATAGACAAAAATCAGCATAGCTATCGTTACATTGTAGCTAGCAACACCTTGTAATTTCGTTGCAATAGGCCATCTATGGCGTAGTGTCGATATCTGCTTGATAGGCTTGTTCTTTTGGAATATTCTTTCCATCGAATGTAAATCTCGCCTTGGTTTTAAAAACCGCAGACCAGTCCGCTTTATCTCTTTTCAGAGACGGATAAGAGGCGTAATAAACTTGTAGGGCTTGTTTGGCTAGTACAAAAGGATCGTACTGCTGATAACGGAAGGTATGTTTTATTTCTATAAGATTATAATTTGGATGCACGTTAATACCAGAACCTGAAACATTGCTGAACCTCTATTGACTGTTCTTCGTTACGTGTTATAATTTCTCCATGACGATCCCACACGAAATAATTGGTTATGAAACCATATTGGCGCAAATGAATCCTAACCATATTCGGTACTAAATGCTTCAACAATTTGCACCTACTACATGGACAACGAATTTCTACGTCGTTTCCAATATTACTTAAAGCAAATTCGACAAACACATTTACCCCGTTAAGAAAATGTTTACTTATTGAGCCTCTCATTTCTCTTCTTTGATATATCCAGCTCCGATCAATAAAATAATTGACCATTTTTCCTACTGTAAAACATATGATCAATAATAAAAAAATTATTAATCAAATTCGATAAACACATTTAGATTTTACTGTTTTTTATAATTCATTTTCGTTTATATACAAAGTTATATTTATTGCTATTTTGTTTACATTTTTGTACCTTTTGTGATGGACGGTTATCCTACTTCCCATTACAAACACAATAGTAATTACATTTCTTAAACCATATCATTATAAACGATTTCCCAAAATTTCGGCAGCACTTCCCCCGTGTTCCTTGTATCGTACACATATGCATGTACACAAGGAACGAAAAGGAAATGCCGTTGAAATTTTGTGAACCGTTTATAACGATATTGATGGAGTAGTTACCTTGTTCGGATCCTTCACTACTTCGCCACAACTCATCGCTCAAACCTCCACTCCACGACTCATGCCCAAACCACCGAATCACGACTCATCAATTGCCGACTCACGAGTCATCAATGTCTCGTCTACGACTCATCCCATCCAACCCCTTTCCACGACTCACGACCTATCCCCACCAAGTCAATTCCGCGACTCACGACTCATCAATTGCCGACTCACGAGTCATCAATGTCTCGGCTACGACTCATCCCATCAAATCCCTTTCCACGACTCACGACCTAAGCAACCTACGACACATCCCCTTCCTCATCGCGACCTCACTCTACAGCGGTTCCATCAATTGAGTCGCAAGCGACCTAAGCCCTAATCCGGTGTCGCAAACGAGCTATGCTCAATCCAATAAGTCGCGAAGATATTTGCCAATCTCACTTAAGTTGCTGCCGAGTTATGAAGGCGCGAACGAGTAATTGATAAGTCGGAGAAGTAATTGATAAGTCGGAGAAGATATTGATAAGTCGAATGAATAGTTAAGCCGGAAGACCACTGTTTCTTAAGTCGTTTAATTCTTTGTTAAGTCGGTACCCTATTTTCTTATGTCGTTTATAAAGAATGTTGTTGAGTCATTTGTTCTGTTAACTCATAGTTTGTTAAGTCGAGTATGTTGAGGGCTATGTGTTGTAATCTTGTAAGTCATAAGTCGTGACAGTTGTATTGTAAACTGATAAGTCGTGTACGACTTATGATGAGTCGTAGGTGATGAGTCGTATATGACTTATGACTTAGGAATTTTTCTGGATATGTGTTGTAGCCTATAAATAGGCAAGTTGTGTCATTTTGTAAGGTTGTTGAATATTGAATAAAATTCTCTTTTGTTAGCTTTGTGCTTCCAATTTCAATTGGTAGCCGAGTGTATCTCCTATCTCCACTTACGTCATTCGAGTGCGCTCGAATCATCGTTTGCTGAAGCCGATTCACGGAATCTTGTGCGCAAGATCAACGTTGAAGAATCGTAGATCTCTTTCCCGGTATCTTCGGATCAATGAGTCAGAGATAGCTAGAGTTCAGTATCTTCGGATCAACGAATTCGGGCATTTCAGTATCCATCAATCCACAGATTGCTATTTTCATCGATTGAAGATCGTTTTGAATTATCCGCTGCGTCAGTTTGGTATCAGAGCTTGTTTTAGCCAATCATAGCTAAATCGAGTCTTGGAGCCGAGAATTTGAAGTGTTGATGTTGTGTTCATCGTGTTCATCATATTTTGCAACAAAGTTGGAGTTTTCGATCCATTTCATTTTGGATCCAAGTTCGAAAGGTGTTTGAAACTTGAAGTGTGAATTTGTTGAAGTGTTTGGGAAGTATTCAATCATGCCTCCAAAACGAGTTCAACGTCATCGCAATATTAATGCTTTGTACGGAAGAGAAGAGGCCGATGAAATGGAGCAACGAATCAACGAGAATTTCAATGAGAAGCTTACTGAAGGGATTGGTCGATTAGAGAGGATGAAGTTGGAGATGAGTCAAAATCAGAGAAGAGTATCACCCGAATCGAGCCATGGGAGAAGTAGAGCTTCACCACATTCAAATCGAGAGAGAAGTGTCGATAGTGATCATAGAAGCGTGGATCGAGATCGTGATAGAAATGTGACTGATCGAGAACGGAGGAATGTAGATCGTAGGAATGTTGGTGGAAGAAATGGTGGTAGAGATGTTGGTGGTCAGGATCGACATCGATATACATCGGATGGTGAAGAAGAGTATGATGGTGGTAGTGTTCATGGACGAGGACATGGACGAGGAAGGAATCAGTCGGAGTACGATCACAAGTGGGAATCTGGGATGAAGACAGAAATTCCAGAATTCAAAGGTGGTATGCAGGCTGAGGAGTTTTTGGATTGGGTGGCTAATGTTGAAGAAATTTTTTATTTCAAAGAAGTTCCAAAACGTCGTAGAGTGAAGTTGGTTGCTACAAGGTTGAGGGGTAGAGCTTTGGCATGGTGGCAGCAAACCAAACTTACACGTGAACGAATGGGGAAGTCAAAAGTTGAATCTTGGGAGAAGATGAAGAAATTGATGAAATCAACGTTCTTACCTTACAATTATCAATCTTTGATGTATCAACGTTTGCAGAATTTGAGGCAGGGCACAAAGAATGTTAATGATTACACAGATGAGTTTTACCAGCTTATTGCGAGGAATGACATTATGGAAACGGAAGAGCAGCTGACATCTAGATTCATTGGGGGATTGAGAATGCAGATTCAGGATATGGTTAATATGTTCGATCCAAGATCTGTGGCGGAAGCACATCAGAAAGCGTTGGCTTGGGAGAAGCAGGGACGACGAGGAGGTGGTGTGTTTACTAATTCCAACAATCAAGTGAAGGGTGTTAGTGGAAGTGCTAATGTTTCAAAACCTATCAGTAAACCAGTGGTGAAGGAGGCTGAGAAGGCGAAGGTTAACAACAGTTTCAAATGTTACAATTGTTAGGAGATGGGTCATAAAAGCAACGAATGTCCGAAGCCGAAGAAGAGAACCATGGTGAAAGAAGTTGAGGAGGAAGATGAGGAAGAAGCTGAATGCTCTAATTCTTTACCAGTTGAGGAGGAAGACTTACTGTCAGGAGATGACGGGTACGCATTGATGATGAGAAGAAGTTGTTTAACACCGAAGCAAGAGGAGGAAAGTAGTTGGTTGAGGAACAATATCTTTCAATCTACATGCACTATTCTGGGGAGAGTTTGTAAATTTGTCATTGATGCTGGAAGTTGTGATAATATTATCTCTACAGAAGCGGTGAAGAAGTTAGAGTTGAAAACCGAGAAACATCCTAAACCGTACAAGTTAGCTTGGTTGAGGAAGGGTGGTGAAGTGAAAGTTGGACGTAGAGCTTGTGTGAAGTTTTCAATTGGGAAGAAATACAAGGATGAGGTTTGGTGTGATGTAGTCGACATGGATGTGTGTCATCTGTTGTTGGGCAGACCATGGCAGTTTGATAGAGCAGTACAACATGATGGTCGTGCTAACAGTTACAGTTTCATGTTTGAGGGTACTAAAATCACTCTGATTCCCAAGAAGCAACAACAGAAAGAGAGTAAGTTGGAGGAGATTGAAGAGTTGAAAACTTTATTATCTCTGAAGGAATTTGTTAAGGAGGTTGAAGAGGAGCCTGAAGTATACCTGTTGATTGGGCGTGAGAGCAGTGAAGAGGTTGAAATTCCAGAAGAAGCGAAGCCAGTTTTGAAAGAATTTGAGGATGTATTTCCAAATGAGTTACCTAAAGAGTTACCGCCGCTGAGAGACATTCAACATCAAATTGATCTTGTTCCGGGAGCAGTATTGCCACATAGACCGCATTACCGAATGAGTCCGAAGGAGCATGAAGAATTAAGGAGGCAGGTGGAAGAATTGCTTGAGCAGGGACGTGTACAGGAAAGTTTGAGTCCATGTGGTGTGCCAGCTTTGTTGGTACCGAAGAAAGATGGGACGTGGAGGATGTGCACGGACAGTCGAGCATTGAATAAAATCACTGTACGATACAGATTTCCAATGCCAAGGTTGGATGACTTGCTGGATCAGTTGAGTGGGGCTACTATCTTTTCGAAAATTGATTTGAAAAGCGGATATCATCAAATTCGGATTAGACCTGGAGACGAATGGAAGACAGCCTTCAAGACGAGAGAGGGGTTGTATGAATGGCTGGTGATGCCGTTCGGTCTTTCGAATGCACCGAGTACGTTCATGCGAGTGATGAATCAAATTTTTAGACCTTTCATTGGGAAATTTGTGGTGGTGTACTTTGACGATATTTTGATTTATAGTAGGAGTCTGGAAGAGCATGTTCA
Source organism: Allium fistulosum (assembly GCA_030737815.1). NCBI lineage: Eukaryota > Viridiplantae > Streptophyta > Magnoliopsida > Asparagales > Amaryllidaceae > Allium > Allium fistulosum. The sequence goes on along the minus strand of CM060906.1, from coordinate 582,343,245 downwards.
ACATCTGAAGGAAGTGTTAATTATTTTACGAGTGGAACAATTTTATGCTGCAACAAAGAAATGCGTGTTCATGACGCATAGTGTTTTGTTCTTGGGGTATATTGTTTCGGAGAAGGGCATCTAGGTAGATCAGAATAAAGTTGAAGCAGTCAGGAATTGGCCACAGCCGAAGACAATTACAGAAGTGAGAAGTTTTCATGGGCTAGCGTCATTCTACCGAAGATTCATTCCACACTTCAGTAGCGTGATGGCACCGGTGACTGATTGCATGAAGGGGAAACAATTTTCTTGGACGGAGGAAGCTGGGATTGCTTTTGGGAAGATCAAGAAGTTGCTGACATCTGCACCAATTCTTGTATTACCAGATTTTCAGTTATTGTTTGAACTGCATACTGATGCGTCAAAGGTTGGAATTGGAGGGGTGTTGAGTCAGAATGGGCGTCCTATTGCATATTTCAGCGAGAAGTTGTCAGGAGCAAAGATGAGATACAGTACCTATGATGTGGAATTTTATGCTGTTGTTCAAGCGGTGAAGCACTGGCGACATTACTTATTCCAGAAAGTATTTGTTTTATACACTGATCACGAGGCGTTGAAACATTTACAAGGACAAGACAAGATTTCAGCAAGACATGCATCGTGGATTGCTTATTTGCAGCAGTTTACTTTTGTCGTTAAGCACAAGTCAGGGGTAACCAATCGTGTGGCTGATGCCTTGAGCAGGAGGAGTCATTTGTTGACAACAATGAAAGTTGAAGTGACAGGTTTTGAATTATTGCCAGAATTGATTGAAGAAGATCCTTATTTTGTGAAATTTGTTGAAAAAGTAAAGGAAGGAAGTACTGATGAATTTGTGTTGGTGGATGGTTTTCTGTTTAAAGGAAATCGTTTGTGCATCCTAGACTGTAGCTTGAGAATGAAGATTGTTAAAGAACTACATGAAGAAGGCCATGTGGGTAGAGATCGTACGTTGCAGTTAATTTCTCAATCTTATTTTTGGCCGTCAATAAGGAAAGAGGTAGAAAGATTTGTGGAGAGGTGTCATATTTGTCAGGTTTCGAAAGGAACAGCGACGAATGCGGGGTTATATATGTCGTTACCCATGCCTACCAAACCATGGGTTGATATCAGCATGGATTTCGTGTTGGGGTTGCCGAGAACTCAGAGGGGAAATGATTCTATATTTGTTGTGGTGGACAGGTTTTCGAAGATGGCACATTTTATAGCCTGTAAGAAGACAGCGGATGCAGTTCGAGTGGCACAGTTATTCTTTAAAGAAATATATCGTTTACATGGTTTACCCGAATCTATTGTTTCTGACCGAGATACTTGATTTCTGAGTCACTTTTGGTTGAGTCTATGGAAGATGGTGGGAACGAAGCTGAACTTTAGTAGTGCATATCATCCTCAAACGGATGGGCAAACAGAGGTGGTTAACCGATCGTTGGGAAATTTGTTGCGATGTCTTGTGCAGGACAATTTGAAGAGTTGGGACTTAAAGTTGTGTCAAGCAGAGTTTGCTCATAATCATGCGGTGAACCGAAGTACTGGGTTCAGTCCATTCCAGGTCGTATATTCAAGTTTGCCAAAGGGGCCGTTGGATTTGATGACGGTTACACAACCGAAGGGGACAGTTAAGCGGGCTGCTAATTTTGTTGATGGGTTGACAGAATGCCATAGAATCGTTCAGGAACGATTAGAGAAGACAAATGAGAGGTATAAACAAATGGCGGATAAGAAACGAAGAAGTGTTGTTTTCAAAGAGGGTGATTTTGTTTACGCAATATTGACGAGAGATCGTTTTCCAATGGGAACTTACAATAAGTTGAAAGCACGAAAGATTGGTCCACTAGAAATATTGAAGAAGATCAATGATAATGCATATCGGTTAAAGTTGCCGGAAAATGTTCATACTTCTGATGTTTTCAATGTCAAACATTTAATTCCGTATTGTGGGGAGAATTTTATCAAAGGTGACGAAAGTGTGAATTCGAGGACGAATTCTATCCAACAAGGGGAGGATGATGGAGTAGTTACCTTGTTCGGATCCTTCACTACTTCGCCACAACTCATCGCTCAAACCTCCACTCCACGACTCATGCCCAAACCACCGAATCACGACTCATCAATTGCCGACTCACGAGTCATCAATGTCTCGTCTACGACTCATCCCATCCAACCCCTTTCCACGACTCACGACCTATCCCCACCAAGTCAATTCCGCGACTCACGACTCATCAATTGCCGACTCACGAGTCATCAATGTCTCGGCTACGACTCATCCCATCAAATCCCTTTCCACGACTCGCGACCTAAGCAACCTACGACACATCCCCTTCCTCATCGCGACCTCACTCTACAGCGGTTCCATCAATTGAGTCGCAAGCGACCTAAGCCCTAATCCGGTGTCGCAAACGAGCTATGCTCAATCCAATAAGTCGTGAAGATATTTGCCAATCTCACTTAAGTTGCTTCCGAGTTATGAAGGCGCGAACGAGTAATTGATAAGTCGGAGAAGTAATTGATAAGTCAGAGAAGTAATTGATAAGTCGGAGAAGATATTGATAAGTCGAATGAATAGTTAAGCCGGAAGACCACTGTTTCTTAAGTCGTTTAATTCTTTGTTAAGTCGGTACCCTATTTTCTTATGTCGTTTATAAAGAATGTTGTTGAGTCATTTGTTCTGTTAACTCATAGTTTGTTAAGTCGAGTATGTTGAGGGCTATGTGTTGTAATCTTTTAAGTCATAAGTCGTGACAATTGTATTGTAAACTGATAAGTCGTGTACGACTTATGATGAGTCGTAGGTGATGAGTCGTATATGACTTATGACTTAGGAATTTTTCTGGATATGTGTTGTAGCCTATAAATAGGCAAGTTGTGTCATTTTGTAAGGTTGTTGAATATTGAATAAAATTCTCTTTTGTTAGCTTTGTGCTTCCAATTTCAATTGGTAGTCGAGTGTATCTCCTATCTCCACTTACGTCATTCGAGTGCGCTCGAATCATCGTTTGCTGAAGCCGATTCACGGAATCTTGTGCGCAAGATCAACGTTGAAGAATCGTAGATCTCTTTCCCGGTATCTTCGGATCAACGAGTCAGAGATAGCTAGAGTTCGGTATCTTCGGATCAACGAATTCGGGCATTTCAGTATCCATCAATCCACAGATTGCTATTTTCATCGATTGAAGATCGTTTTGAATTATCCGCTGCGTCAGATATGATTTACGAAACGTAATTACTTTATAGTGTTTGTAACTTGTCCAATACAGGGACAAATCCAACAAATATTGTATCAGATGAATATGAATATCCATTTTGCAATAAAAACGAATATTCATACAACGATCATATACAACACTTATCAGACGGGGCCAAAAATTCACTAAGAGATTTAAATTTTGTTTATATGTTACCGTTTTATTAAATATATATAATAAAGCATATTATGCATTATTTTATTTATATTCTACTATTTTATTAAATATATAGTAAATTATATGATTTTTACTATTTCGCAAAATATATAATTCATGTGTATATATATACTAAATTATATACTTATCTAATGCTAATATATTTTGTAAAAGATATAATTCATGTTCGTAAAATATTCGACTAATTCATGTTTGTCTAATATTTTACAAAACATACACAAAATAATTTAAATCAATCCTAACTAATCTAACACTAACTCAAATGCGCATTTACACTAAATTATCAACATATGTATATATGTGCATAATATATATACACAAACAATTTGGACATTTGGATGGTAATAATTGTAATTAGCACTTAGTTTGGTATAATAAACAATCAATAGGCCATTAGATACAACTATAATAACAAATTAAACACAAAATTAGCAAAATTTAAAATTTTAGGGTTTTAGGCAAAACCTGATTATGAAGTGGAATTAGATGGAGAGAGGCCGCTGGTGTTGACTGATGGCGTCGGAGTGGCTGCCGGTTGCGTGGGAAGGCTGGGAGCAAGAAAATAGGAGGAGTGGAGGAAGAGGGAGGAGGATTTGGGGTTTTTTGTTGAAGGAGAGGAGAATGATTGTTGCTCTCGGCTTGCTGCAGGTTTACACGAATATTTCCAACGGCTTTCAACGGCCGCAAATGGCATTTTTACAACGGTTACCAACGGCTTTCAACGGCCGCAAACGGCATTTTTACAACGGTTACCAACGGCTACAAACGGTTTGTTACAAAATAACGAGCCGTTGGAAATTACCGTTGGCGGCCGTTGGAACCATGTCGTGGCTATATACTGTAGTTCTAGTAGTGTACCTTCATAAACACTTAATAAACTCGTTTAAATATTTAAAAAAATTAAATTACACAACTTACTTTAGAACTCACATTGGTAAACATGATCGGTTTTAATTTCTAGAAGAGGCCTGACGACGCGCGCTCTCTTAAACATAATAAAAAACATTTAGATGCTCAAAGGATCCAACCTTTCGAGCTATGTTTCAAAGGAATATAATATCAAAAATTCTACAATGTGTATATCCCCACATTCATTCTCTTCTCTCTCCCTTTTCTTCTCCAAAGACAAAAATCGCTCACACAAAATGTGGATAAATTTTTTAAAGTATATATACAAAAGCTACAAGGTTCGGACAATGGATACATAAAATCGGTGATGAAATGATTATCACTGTCATGTTAAGATGTATTAGCTATATCACATAGTTTGTTTTTAACATGTATGAGTTGATTCAGAAAAGAATGGTCATGTGGAGATATAATTTTGGTGAAGATCAAATAAATAAGAATGAAACAGAACTATGAAATCTGTATGGCTTTCTTAAATGCAATCGGTATGTGATCCTTCTTCAAATCGTGTATGATAGAAATAGGCCCCATTGGATCAAAAAATGAAGAAAGATCCAAGAAAACAGATTTCTAGAATATGCATTAGACAACTCATTTTGTAACATTTCAACCCGTGACACAATAGCATGGAGCTAATTGTTGCAACACCAGCAAATAGAGTGAATTTGGTCAAAAGAGAAGAAGAGTTAGGGTGGAACATTCTTAAATACAACGTTGCAACATAAAAGTAAATGAACAGACGTCCCTGCAGATTTTGTAACCTAATTCATTTGATGAAAAAAATGACAAAATGGCTGAAATAAGATTACAAAACGGTTGCTTTTGTATCGATGCATGTCTCTTCTGCATTATTGTGCACATAGCTGTTCTTAGTGGCCTAACCATTGTGCTGTTCTAGATGTTAACTAAGTTGAGTTACAGGGATATCGACAAATACAAATTTTGACTTAATGAATCAAAATATACCCACAAGCTGAGCAAAATTTATAACGTACATGGATAAACACAAAAAAGGCCACGTGACTCACAAAACACATGGACAAATAAATGCACACACAAGAGCAAAAGCCACCGTAACTTTAGAAATTTTTTGTATGGAAATCTGTCATTCTACCTATCAAATCTGTCATTCTACCTTCTATATCTAGTTAACGTACGTACGAGTGAAGTAGAATTTTGATAACACCCAAAAATGCATGAAATTTCGTTGACTTCACCGGTCATTTAAGACAAATCACATGATTGTGATAACAATTAACAAGCATACACTTACATGAGGTAGGATTTGAACACGGGAATACATATATGATTAAGGGAAAGGGACCCCTTCTCTATATTCTTCTGTATTATGCTAATTACTCAACCGTTTTTCATAACCATGAACAACTTATTTTTATTTATTTTTTATTTATTTTTTAAATAGCAAAGTGGACAAGATCATATAATCAAATTGTTCAATCAATTTGCCCAGTATGCATCAATACTAAGTAAAATGAAACACAAGTACACTACTAGAAATGACCAAATTATCAAAGGACAGTTCCGACGGCCGTCGACGGCCCTATCAAGACATTTTTGATGGCTGACTATTTTAAGTAATATAATTTATCACATTAGGACAAATTTTTAAAAGAGGCTTGCAAAAAAAAAAATATTGCAACAATAAGCTAAAGGTAAAACTTATTGCAAAAATAAGTCTCGTTTTGGTATAACTTGGCCTTTTTGGAATGCGCAAACCATATTTTAAAAAAAATTATTTAGCTTGCGCATTCTTTAAATGCGCAAGTATATATTTAGTATTTACGCATATGTGTAATGCGCGAATAATATTTTGGACCTGAAATAGACAGCAGCCCCCATTTCATCTCTTTCTCTTCATATCACCCAATCAAACCATACCTCATCCAATTTCAACTCCAATTTTTGATTTCAAATCCAGAACAAAATAATATATAGTTTGAGACGTCTTCTTCGTTGTAAGATAAAACAGCTAATTATAGTTAATTTTTAAGTTTGTTAAGAAAGTTTGTTTTTTTGTTAAATTTTATATGTTATTGTTGTTTAATTTATTATGATGTTAGACATGAATGATTGGAAGATTAACGATGAAACGTTGATGAAACAATGAAATGAATTCGAAGCACAAAGAGGTATTAGGAAGGAGAGTCACATTGACGTTGATGTTGATTATGTTTCGAAGACACAATTTAATCCAATACAGTATAAATTTCATTCGGAAACATTAACCTTAGAGGCTCGTTTACGCGAAGTTGTAGCGAACCAAAGACCAGGTAAAAAATTTGCGTTGGTTAGGATATAGTCGAGCGTCCACCCGTTGTTCCTCCTGCTATGCCAATCGAGCAACGGAGTGTGTAGTTGTTGTTTGTAGGAGTGAAACTAATGCAAGACGTAGATTTTAGAGATGTAGTTCGTATAACGATCACAAAAGAAACCCTTGTAAAGTTGAATAATGTATTTATATCGACTTTCCACCAATGTGTGCTAGGAGTGTTTAATATGCCATTGAAATGCAAGCAGAAGTAAGATGTTTGGAAAAGCTGAATCGTGAACTAAGGGGAAATTGTTGGTTCGAGCCAACATTTTGCCCCAATCTTCAATACAGGAGGTGAGTGTCGGATAAAAAGTGAAGTGTTGTTGAATATATGTAGTGTTGGTTGTCTTACTTTATTTACTTATTTGATAATTATCGATCGAATTATCATGTAACATCATCTCTTGTTTGTTGTTTGATTTAAATTAGTATTTGAATTTCTGTATTGTTTATTGAAGTTATGTAATATGTAACATGTACTAGTTAATCACTTAAATAAAAAGTGAAGTGATGTTGGGTTGAAATGTAATGATGAACTCTAGTCGTGATTATTTAGGTGAAATATATTGGTTATGCTGTTATATTGGTTATGTGGTGTTGTTGGTTGTATTGGTGATACATGGTGTTATATTGGTGATATATGGTGGTAGATATGGTGTTAGTTTGAACTTTTTTCAAATGCACAAATATATTGGCGATATATGGTGGCAGATATGGTGTTAGATTTGATAGATAATGCGCAAAACTAGATATGGTGGTAGATATGGTTTTGAATGCTCTCTGTTACAAACCATATGTGGTGTAGCTTGCGCATTTGTGAAATGCGCAAGCAATATTTGCAAAAAAATTACTTGCGCATTTCATAAAGGCGTGTATTTGTAACTTGTATTTGCGCATATATAGAATGTGCAAATACGATTCCGATCTTGAAATGAACATCGACCACTTTCCTCTCTGCATTTCACTTCTATTCTTTCCAATTCACCAAAACCCAATATATTTCTCTCCAAATTCTTATACCATTTTAAATTTTCCTACGAAATCTTGATTTTCTTGCTTTTGGTTGAAGATTGCCTAAGAAACATCATCTTCTTTGGAAATAAATGTATTAATTTAGTAAATTTTAATTTAGGGTTTTGTCACAAAATCAAGATTTTAAATGTAGTGGTTTAATTGTTTTTATAGATAATGTCAACGGTTCCAACTATATTGTAGTATGATGGAGAATTGTTGGTTGATGAAGACGGTAAATCTAGGTATGTTAGTGGAAAATGGAAGGGATCGAAAATTAAAAAGTATGTAGTTTTATAGAGCTTAAACAACGTACATTTGAAGTGACAAAAGTCAATCTGCTCGAAATATAATTTAAAATTAGTAGTGAAATGGGTTAGAAATGATGGTTCATCCGCTGTTGATTTGGATGATGACGATAATATAAATTCTACATTTTCTGTTGGAATGAGAGTGATAAAAAAATTTGTTACGAAAGCAGAACACATTAATGTGGTAGAAACACATCGGTCCGCAATTTCAATCGAAGAGCCCGTACCTACTACACAGTTTCAAGCAACATAATGGCCGACACATTCTTCTTATATGCCAACTCATTATGGCGAGAAGTCTACAAATTTATTCCATAGGTATAGCGGAAAGGTTGGAGCATCGTCTCGTCAAGCACAACATGTGAATCATAACTTTATATATCCAATTCAATCTCAAACAGTCGCAAAGTGAGTAATATTTTACCATAGTATTTTCATTTTGAATTACCTTGATACACTTTACTCTTATCATTATTTTTTGTACTTGTAGTTTCCAAATGAATCCAGCGAAAGAAGCATTCATTGGTCGTGCTGACGACGACGATTACATTAAATAATGCAAACGATAGTGAAATGCAATTGGATAGCATGCAAGTAGCTTGTACGGATGATATAGATAGAACTTGGATCGATAACATGGAGGTTAACAGTTATGCAATCATATATGAAGACAATCGAGATTCTGATAATGGAAACGTCGATGAAGAGCAAATCACATATGAAGATTCCCTAGCCGATGATTTATGTACTACAACAATGATGGCGAAATCCATTATGGATAACTTTCAATTAAAGTGGAAGTGTTTGAAAGAAAATGTTCTGAAAAAGGACCTCGGGTTGGATTAATTTTTGAAAGTAAACAGAAACTCATAGAACAATTATGTGAATGGGTGATTAATTGTTTAACTTCTTTTCAAGTAGTGAAATCGCATGAAAATCAATATACAGTTCAATGTGATGTGAATGAAAAACGTCATTGGAGAGTGCATGCTAGCCTATTAGTGAGAAAATATTAAAATTGGTAGAAAATAAAAACATATGGAGGGGATCATACTTGTTTAAATGCATTTGTCAGCTCAAACCATTGACAAGCAACATTAAAGTTTAATGTACCAAAATACTTCCCTTAATTAAATCTGAAACAAATATGACTGCAAGAATAGTTCAGGAGATAATATTGAATATGTTTCGTAAAAAGAAAGTTATTCTCGAGCTTGGCATGGACTATAGAAAGTGGTTGTTATAATTTATGAAGGTTTGGAATCTATGCAGAATTGCTAAAATATCTTAGAGCTGTGCAAAGCAGCAACCCTAGAACCGTATATATGGTATTCCCAGTCGTGGTGTTTTTGATGGTGTTTTTTGGGCTTTCTGATCTTCAATCAATGGTTTCATACACCGTCGTTATGTACTTTATATTGCTGGCACTCATTTATATGGAAAGTATCTTGATTCGTTACTTGTAGCTGCTGGTGTAGATGCAAATCAAGGTCTTTTTCCGTTAGCCTTTGCTATTTTGCAAACAGAGTTTTGGAAAGCGTGAAGTTGGTTTATTCTTTGCATAAGGAATTGTATTCCTTCTGTACGTTACCGATGTACTACATTTATCTTGGAATGTATGAAAGAAATTCCACGTGTGCTTAGAGAAGGTTGGCGACCACTACGATTTTGATTTATACCTTTAGTATATGGATTGCCCTCTGGTGACTTCCGGTTTTGGGGAAACTACGGTCTTGTATATGCTTTTGGGAATAAAAATGTGTTATGGGTGGAATGGGCCATGACTTAACACTATTTTGATATCTTTTTATATTACTGATAGACATTATCTACTTATCGTACACTACTACCTAGTAGATAGTTTAACGGATCCTTAAAGGATGGTTATTCCAAACATCCTTTGAGTTACTTGTATTTCAATTGCTATTTCACTTGAGTTGGATTTATTAATATAAGAATGTTAATCCTGACTCGAGTGTCTTGTGTTTTGCTTTACGCTCGGGTCAGACTGAGTGGTTCAGCTTTCGAGACTCACCTTTGGAGTTGGAGCTTCGCTTGGAGATCCAGCTTTCAGATATTCGATGATTCCAGTGATGTATTCTGATTTGTATCTGATGTATCGTGTTACTCTTCCGTTGTATCTGGTTTAACTCTGATGTATCGTATTACCCTTCTGTTGTAAACTCTGATGTATTTTATATATTCATATAGTAGCTTCATGAACTAATATTTCTTTTATTTCCGCTGCACTTATTACTCTGTGTCTGTGATCTGTGATTATTTATTTACTGTATATGTTCAGTTTTGCCAAATTTAAATTAACAACGCGGTATTTCGAGCAATTCAATTCCGGCATGAGTGTCTACCTATACACTTATAATGGATGCGAATGGTCCAAAATATCGGGTCGTTACAGTTGGTATTAGAGCTTTGGTAGCTCTAGGAAAAACTTAACAATAGGGTAAATGTATTTACAGAATCACACTCATTCGAGTTTCAATCTCTTCCTTTCGACTCGATTTCTTTGAATTTTTGGAACGTTCCCCTCGGTTCCGAAATTCATTCGTGTCCCTCACTATTCGTCTTCTTTCAATCCTGGAGCATCCCATAACTCCATTTTGAATGTTATCTATAATAGATCGGCGGTCTCGCCAATCTTCGAATGATTCGTAAAGGAGCAAAACTCCTTTATAATAGGCATCGATTTACCGAAGATTTCTGTATCCTCGGTTTACGATGCTATCTATCTCCTGCTATACCTGAATTCTATTTCTTGAGATCGAATGTCGATTTACCTTGGAATTCTACACCGATCTTATTTTTGAAGTCACGGTCGACCCGGTTAAGGTTGCCCGCGATTTATATAAACTTATCCATCACCTTATTTTGTTATTTAATTATCTCGTCTTTGTTCAAACCTATCTTCGAATCGAAATTCTCTTTGATTTGAGTCTATCAAAAATTTGAATCCCTATCCTTGCTTTGAAATCCATTATTGTATCGTTAAGTGAGGAAGTGTATTGTAAATTAATTTTAAAATGTTTTTATATTGTGTTGTTTGAGTTGTTGATGTTGATTTGGGTTTTCGATCGATTCGTCTGATCAACGCTATCGATAGGATTTCCAAAACACTTGAGCAGATCAAACTAACACAATATCGTTTTCAAAATTGGTAAATAAAATAAAAGTTTTGTATGATTATATTATATAAATATAAGTTTCCGAAATTAAATTGTTAATGAATTTGTTGTCAGAAATAATAATATTTGATTCTCATTTTTTTTGTTTTGTAAACCATTGAACATTGCATAATAAATAAATGAATTTACGAAACTTGGTTATAATTTGATTTGGGATTTGAAAGGAATTTAAATAAAGAATTTGAGAATTTAATTTCTGGTGATTTCAAACTTTGATTTGAAAGTTTTAAAGTGTATAGTATTTAAAATATTTTCAAATATAAATCATTTTCAAAGAATTTTAAAATATTGAAATCAGTGCTCTTCTCTTTGACGCTGGAAAATAAATTTCGGTGATGGCGGCCGCATCATCGACGTTCATTTTCGAGTTTCGAAGTGGAGAAACTATTCTGTAGCTTTGCTACGGTTTTGTTTGGAAAAATATTTGAATTTGAATTTCTTAAGTATGACTTGATTATATATATATATATGGGTATATTATTTTAAATTTAATTTGATTTAATATATATAATATATACATAATTATTTCTAAAGAGTTTGAAATTAAACGAAAATTAAATTCTTAAAATCATGTTAAAAATGTTTTCAATTAAAAATAAAGCCAAAATTTGGAATAAATATTTAAACTTGAATAATTGAATTTGGAAAATTTTATTTGTATATTGTTCAACTGCATTCTAATACAACTTACCTAAATCGTTCAGAAGTTGAATATGTAATTGGATAATACATAAGATAAATTGAATTTATAAATAAAATTTGAGTGTTTATAATAAATGTTATACACTAAATTTTGATTATAAAGATGTTAACAGAGTTGGATAGGATAATAAGTAAAACTCAGTTAATAATGAAATAAATTTGTTTTGAAAGAATTAATAAATTGAAATTTGATCAACATATGAAAATACCTTGAATTTAAAAGAAATTAATAGATGTAAATTAATTTAAATCGAAACTTTTATGTTTTAATTTAATTTATATGGTTTAAATATATGTAATAAGATATATTAAGTGGAACAAATTTAATAATAATTTGGAATAAAGAAGAATTTAAATTGTTGAAAATAAAATATGATTATAATAAAAGATTATTCAAATTTATGGTTTTAGAAATTGTAAATTGAGGATAATTGGATAGTAAGATAATGAATTTAGAAATAGTGAGATTGATTTTAGGGAAATCAAATGGATTAAATCAATTATTGAATATCAATTAATTTAAATTTGAATTTATATGGTTTAAATTAATTGTTATTTTGTATTTCGAATCTGTTTCTCTTTCTGGTTGTTTCTATTCTCCTACCTCGTTCCTTTTCGGGGATGAAAAGTTTTGAGTGGGGGAGAGTGTAACGACCCGTAAATTTAACTGGTTTATTAACGTTATTAATTGAAATTTTATAAAATTTCAAACGATAAAATTTTGAAATATAAATTTGATATTTGGAATGCGTCTAGTTAAACATAGCAACTGGTAAATTTTCGTCCGAAAATATGAAAGTTTATTTCGCGTGTAAATTTACTTCAATATTAATCAGTTAAAAAGCGATGAAAATAATTTCCGAAACCTAAATATTTTTACATAGAAAAATTCTAAACCATCTTCTGAGCAAGATGTCAGTTTGTCGTTTTTCCAAATTCGGACATCTTTGGCTCCGTCGATCTTATTTTTCAGTGTTTTTCTCGCATTTTCCGCCAGTTGAAAAATTCGAAATTTTATAATTCAATCGTACCACTGATATCTTTATACCATTTTGATCGTCTCGTCGTGCTGATCTCTACGGTATATTCGATTGTCAAATTCGGAGTCTGGTGTATGTTGCACTTTGCAAAACGTCTACCGTATCGGTTTCGAAATTTTGACTTTTAAACTCTTTGTGACCATTTATTTTCCACCGTTTAAAATGAATGGACACTCGCTTTTATCATATGCAGAAATCAACGTGACTCTTGCCATCCCCTATATTTAATGTATTAAATTTTGGTTCGTTCAAAAAGAAATTTCCAGTCAGGTCCCTTCGTTTCCTTCACCTTATACCTGTTCTTTTCATCTTTTATTCACTTTTGCAATCCTTCTATTCTTTTCGGCCGTGACGTTTCATTTTTTTCCTTTTGGAACCATTCTCCTTGCTCACCTCCGCATGACTAATCATCTCGGTCACCATCTTCCTCTTCATGCTTTCCTCTCTATTAAAATATCTTAAAACAAAAAAAAATAGATAAGTAGATAATCACACAGTTGAGAACAATGTCCAATTCATTCCGACAACAAATCAATAGCTACATGACTAAACTCGCCGACAGATCCACCGAACAATCCGCATTCTCCGCTCTTCAGTCCATCATCACCGACCAAACCCTAACCCCGGAAAACATCCTGGCATTCATCGCCGCTGTCTCATCTGTTACCGCTGCCGATAGACCTTCCTTCCGTCGCCAATCCCTCCATCTTCTCTCCCTCCTCGCCACCACGTGTCTCCCTACTAACGCTCCCCGTCTTCTTTCTACTGCACTAAAGCACGTCCGCGATCCCGACACGTCCGTGCGCGCTGCGTTGGTTGATACCATCAGATCCGTAGCGAAATCTAACAATCCTAAATCTAGTCTGCCGTTACTGAAGACTTTGTACGAGTCTTTGACGCATGAGCAGGATGTAAATGCACAGATCGTGTCTGCTTTGTGTTTGGTTGCGGTTGTTGAGGAAACAAATTCCGAACCGGAGATGAGAGGTTGGATTAGAAAGGTCTTGCCTAAGTTGGTTACATTGGTCAAGAGTAACGCGTTTAAGTGAAAGAGTGCTGTGGTTGAGTTGATTGGAATTGCGACTACTCAAGATGGGGTTTCGAATGAGAGCTTGGTTGAATTGGTTGTGAATTGTTTGGTGGGATTATTGAAAAGTGAAGACTGGAGAGTTAGGAAGGCATCGAGTGAGGCATTAGGTAAAATTGGGGTCGGTCAGCCTGATTATTTGGGACGATATATGGATGAATGTATGTTGGTTTTTGAAGCACGGCGGTTTGACAAGGTGAAAATTGTGAGAGAGTCAATGAATAGTATGATAGAAGTGTGGAAGAATATTCCAGGTGTTAGGACCAAAGAAACTGAATTACTGAAAGCAGATGCACATATTAATTCTTCACATGAAGAAAAAAAGAATAAATTGTCAGTCAGCAGGTTGCCGCTTGCCAATGCAACGCGGACTATGAAGGTTAAAAGGAAGAGTTTGGAAAGGCGATCTCTCCCATCTTTGTCTTGTAAGAATATTATAAATTCAGGTAGGAAAGCAGAGAACGAAGTTTCAAACGCCACTCCTGTTAGTGCTGTACCTGAAGAAAAGAACGCTAGAACCATCGGTGAATCAAGAAGACTACAGTTTGAAATAAGCTTGACATTAAATCTTCATCTCGTGTGGTTCCTTGTCTGGACATGGAATGTTCAAATGTTACAAATGCTGACATTGTTAAAGTTGAAATTCATCAGGAGCAGAAAGACAATGATTTGTCTGTCATCCGTAACCAGCTGTTAAAAATTGAGAAGCAACAATCTGGGTTATTTGACCTTGTTCAGAAATTAATGGGAAGCTCTCAAAGTGGCATAAATACTTTACAAACAAGAGTGCAAAGCATAGAATTGACCTTAGATAAGATATCTCGTGATTTGGCAGTATCTTCTAGGCCGTTACTTATCGATGAACCAGCACAGAAATGTTTCCATTTACCTGGTGTCGAATATCTCAGTCCAAAATATTGGAGAAGAAGCACTGGTGACAGGTATACGTTATCTGCAAATCCAGAAACGTCTGATATGAGAAGATTGGCGGAACAAAGAGGAGAGCAAATTTATCAGCAAAGAGCCAGAACTCATAGCAATTTTGTTGTTAATTCTTTAGCTGAGATTGGTTCTAATTCACGGAGTGGACACTGAAGTCTTGTGAAGCAGAATGGGTTAATCTAAAGACTGTAGCTGCTGAATAACTATATCAGTTATGGATTTCAATTCTACCCACAGAGGCTACACTGTTCTTCTTCCATGGCTTGTTCGTCCAGTTCGTGTTCAATCTTGCTTTGCTTTGAAATCCGTGTCTGGAATCGTAACTCACTCTATCGTCGAATCTCTCTCTAGCCTCGAAAGGTGAGCAATCACTCACGATTAACGTTCTTTTATTTATTAAATTTGATTTCAATTGAAACGACAATTGGGATATGCTGCTGTAGCTATTTACACTGTTATATATGCTATTACCTGTATCAGTTCACCTATGACATCTGACACCATTATCTGTTATTTATGAAATGATAATCCAGTTTGGTTGATAAATGATTGATTGTTGATATTGACATTGGATGTTAAATTGTTAATATAGTAAATGATAAATAATTTGAAATTGAAATTGACGTAAAATAGTTAGATTTGATATATGTTAAATTTGATTAACTGACATTTGTATAATATGACCCCTTTAACTGTTAAAGTGATTGACACGTAGGATTTGTTTAATTACACTTTGAACTACTGAATGTATGTTGTTAAATTGATGATGTATGAAATTGTAAATAGATGACAAGTGAAAACCATAATGTAATAATCTTTAATCTACATGAAATGATAGTGTAGATTCTAGAGATAATTATATTAATTCGTACAAATAACAATGCGAATTAATACGGTTATTTCGGGATTATTTGAATTGATTATTGGATTGATATTGGTTGTTGTTATTGCTTGTTTATTTACTTTGACACCATCCCAGTTATCACACTGCAAGTTCCCTTTGTTATGCTATGATTTTGAATTGAATTGGAATCGGGTTGAAATGATAAATACCCAAATTGAACTTTGACCTAGGATAGAAAATTAAATAAAACCCGATTGGTCAATAAATTTGATTTAAAAATAAAACGAAGATTTTATTTGAATAAATAATATGGTTTTGAAATGAAGTTGAAATTTGAATTTTTAATGGAAGGAAAATGTTAATAATTAATAATCTGAAACAGAATATTAACAATGTAATTGATGAATGAATATTGTTTAAATTTGAGAAATGATTGAATTAAGTTTGGAATTATAATTAAGTTTGAAATTATTAAACTTTGAAATGATTTAATAATTAAGTTTGAGATTATAATTAAGATGGAAATTATAATTTAGTTTGAAATTATTAAACTTTGAAATTATTTAAAAATTAAGTTTTGAATTATTTAATAATTAAATAAGATTGAATTATTTAATGATTAAATTGAATTGAACTCTTTAATAAGTAAAAATTGGACTTTTGAATAAGTGAATTTACTTCGTAAACAATTGAAATTGAGTTTCTTTATTAATTAAGTTTTGGAAAATTATTTAAGTAAGTAAATAAGTGAAATTGAATTTCTTTAACAAGAAATAAAATGTGTTTTATTGAAATTAATGTAAGACTTGAAAATTAAAGGATTTGATTTGATGAAATTAATTTAATTCAAATTTGTAAGTTTCGATATAATGGAGTTGAACTTAAGTAATTGATTTAATGAATGAGAAGTTTAATAGAAATTGTTTTGAATGATAAATTAATTTAACGATATTGAATGAAATCGATAAATGAATGTAAATTGATTTGAATGTTAAAACTAAATTGATTTAAATGATTTCGGAATGAAACTTTTGTGCGAACTTGAATCAATATTTGAATTGTTTTCAATATAAAGATTGAAATTGAATTATAAGATTTTGAAATGATAATTTGGAAGTTTTGAAACGTAAATTATTGGAAATTGGTTTTGAAAGACAAATGAAATGTTGATTTACGAATTCTAATTGAATTGAATTTGATTTGGTTTTGAAATATATAAACGACCAATCGGTGAAATAATTACGGAAGTTATTAAAGAGACCGAAATTCGGTTATGGATATACTCTCTATCTAAACCGAAAACCACTTTAATAACTATACGCGGAGTGATGATCCAGAATGAAGTGGTTGGAATGATGTACGTGTTGACTGAAGAAAGAGAACGATAATGGATAGCCTTGACACTTGTGTCAAATTGGAAATGACTAAAACAGGAGCCATGCCGGGCCAATGGACGGTTAGCTACCTCAAGTGGACACACTTCTTCAAACTACTTATTACTTGTTGTCGATTGGTGAACCCTTGATTTTGGGAGTGTTGTTTCACGGTGTTGCGGGCGCTGCGGCGTTGCGTTCTCACCAGTCCGGATCAGGCAAACGGTAGTATCACTACCTTGGGTATTGCCTCATGTGCCTTGTCATACTTGTATTCCATTTATGCGCGACCACTACGATTTTGATTTGTACCTTTAGTATATGGATTGCCCTCTGGTGACTTCGGGTTTTGGGAAAACTACGGTCTTGTATATGCTTTTGGGAATAAAAATGTGTTAAGGGTGGAATGGGCCATGACTTAACACTATTTTGATATCTTTTTATATTACTGATAGACATTATCTACTTATCGTACACTACTACCTAGTAGATAGTTTAACGGATCCTTAAAGGATGGTTATTCCAAACATCCTTTGAGTTACTTGTATTTCAATTGCTATTTCACTTGAGTTGGATTTATTAATATAAGAATGTTAATCCTGACTCGAGTGTCTTGTGTTTTGCTTTACGCTCGGGTCAGACTGAGTGGTTCAGCTTTCGAGACTCACCTTTGGAGTTGGAGCTTCGCTTGGAGATCCAGCTATCTATCCAGCTTTCAGATATTCGATGATTCCAGTGATGTATTCTAATTTGTATCTGATGTATCGTGTTACTCTTCCGTTGTATCTGGTTTAACTCTGATGTATCGTATTACTCTTCTTTTGTAAACTCTGATGTATTTTATATATTCATATAGTAGCTTCATGAACTACTATTTCTTTTATTTCCGCTGCACTTATTACTCTGTGTCTGTGATAGGTGATTATTTATTTACTGTATATGTTCAGTTTTGCCAAATTTAAATTAACAACGCGGTATTTCGAGCAATTCAATTCCGGCATGAGTGTCTACCTATACACTTATAATGTATGCGAATGGTCCAAAATATCGGGTCGTTACAGTTGGTATCAGAGCTTTGGTAGCTCTAGGCAAAACTTAACAATAGGGTAAATGTATTTACAGAATCACTCTCATTCGAGTTTCAATCTCTTCCTTTCGACTCGATTTCTTTGAATTTTTGGAACGTTCCCCTCGGTTCCGAAATTCATTCGTGTCCCTCACTATTCGTCTTCTTTCAATCCTGGAGCATCCCATAACTCCATTTTGAATGTTATATATAATAGATCGGCGGTCTCGCCAATCTTCGAATGATTCGTAAAGGAGCAAAACTCCTTTATAATAGGCATCGATTTACCGAAGATTTCTGTATCCTCGGTTTACGATGCTATCTATCTCCTGCTATACCTGAATTCTATTTCTTGAGATCGAATGTCGATTTACCTCGGAATTCTACACCGATCTTATTTTTGAAGTCACGGTCGACCCGGTTAAGGTTGCCCGCGATTTATATAAACTTATCCATCGCCTTATTTTGTTATTTAATTATCTCGTCTTTGTTCAAACCTATCTTCGAATCGAAATTCTCTTTGATTTGAGTCTATCAAAAATTTGAATCCCTATCCTTGCTTTGAAATCCATTATTGTATCGTTAAGTGAGGAAGTGTATTGTAAATTAATTTTAAAATGTTTTTATATTGTGTTGTTTGAGTTGTTGATGTTGATTTGGGTTTTCAATCGATTCGTCTGATCAACGCTATCGATAGGATTTCCAAAACACTTGAGCAGAGCAAACTGACACAATATCGTTTTCAAAATTGGTAAATAAAATAAAAGTTTTGTATGATTATATTATATAAATATAAGTTTCCAAAATTAAATTGTTAATGAATTTGTTGTCAGAAATAATAATATTTGATTTTCATTTTTTTTGTTTTGTAAACCATTGATCATTGCATAATAAATAAATGAATTTACGAAACTTGGTTATAATTTGATTTGGGATTTGAAAGGAATTTAAATAAAGAATTTGAGAATTTAATTTCTGGTGATTTCAAACTTTGATTTGAAAGTTTTAAAGTGTATAGTATTTAAAATATTTTCAAATAAAAATCGTTTTCAAAGAATTTTAAAATATTGAAATCAGTGCTCTTCTCTTTGTCGCTGGATAATAAATTTCGGTGATGGCGGCCACATCATCGACGTTCATTTTCGAGTTTCGAAGTGGAGAAACTATTCTGTAGCTTTGCTACGGTTTTGTTTGGAAAAATATTTGAATTTGAATTTCTTAAGTATGACTTGATTATATATATATGGGTATATTATTTTAAATTTAATTTGATTTAATATATATAATATATACATAATTATTTCTAAAGAGTTTGAAATTAAACGAAAATTAAATTCTTAAAATCATGTTAAAAATGTTTTCAATTAAAAATAAAGCCAAAATTTGGAATAAATATTTAAACTTGAATAATTGAATTTGGAAAATTTTATTTGTATATTGTTCAACTGCATTCTAATACAACTTACCTAAATCGTTCAGAAGTTGAATATGTAATTAGATAATATATAAGATAAATTGAATTTATAAATAAAATTTGAGTGTTTATAATAAATGTTATACACTAAATTTTGATTATAAAGATGTTAACAGAGTTGGATAGGATAATAAGTAAAACTCGGTTAATAATGAAATAAATTTGTTTTGAAATAATTAATAAATTGAAATTTGATCAACATATGAAAATACCTTGAATTTAAAAGAAATTAATAGATGTAAATTAATTTAAATCGAAACTTTTATGTTTTAATTTAATTTATATGGTTTAAATATATGTAATAAGATATATTAAGTGGAACAAATTTAATAATAATTTGGAATAAAGAAGAATTTAAATTGTTGAAAATAAAATATGATTATAATAAAAGATTATTCAAATTTATGGTTTTAGAAATTGTAAATTGAGGATAATTGGATAGTAAGATAATGAATTTAGAAATAGTGAGATTGATTTTAGGGAAATCAAATGGATTAAATCAATTATTGAATATCAATTAATTTAAATTTGAATTTATATGGTTTAAATTAATTGTTATTTTGTATTTCGAATCTGTTTCTCTTTCTGGTTGTTTCTATTCTCCTACCTCGTTCCTTTTCGGGGATGAAAAGTTTTGAGTGGGGGAGAGTGTAACGACCCGTAAATTTAACTGGTTTATTAACGTTATTAATTGAAATTTTAGAAAATTTCAAACGATAAAATTTTGAAATATAAATTTGATATTTGGAATGCGTCTAGTTAAACATAACAACTGGTAAATTTTCGTCCGAAAATATGAAAGTTTATTTCGCGTGTAAATTTACTTCAATATTAATCAGTTAAAAAGCGATGAAAATAAAATGTTTCCGAAACCTAAATATTTTTACATAGAAAAATTCTAAACCATCTTCTGAGCAAGATGTCAGTTTGTCGTTTTTCCAAATTCGGACATCTTTGGCTCCGTCGATCTTATTTTTCAGTGTTTTTCTCGCATTTTCCGCTAGTTGAAAAATTCGAAATTTTATAATTCAATCGTACCACTGATATCTTTATACCATTTTGATCGTCTCGTCGTGCTGATCTCTACGGTATATTCGATTGTCAAATTCGGAGTCCGGTGTATGTTGCACTTTGCAAAACGTCTACCGTATCAGTTTCGAAATTTTGACTTTTAAACTCTTTGTGACCATTTATTTTCCACCGTTTAAAATGAATGGACACTCGCTTTTATCATATGCAGAAATCAACGTGACTCTTTCCATCCCCTATATTTAATGTATTAAATTTTGGTTCGTTCAAAAAGAAATTTCCAGTCAGGTCCCTTCGTTTCCTTCACCTTATACCTGTTCTTTTCATCTTTTATTCACTTTTGCAATCCTTCTATTCTTTTCGGCCATGACGTTTCATTTGTTTCCTTTTGGAACCGTTCTCCTTGCTCACCTCCGCATGACTAATCATCTCGGTCACCATCTTCCTCTTCATGCTTTCCTCTCTATTAAAATATCTTAAAACAAAAAAAACAGATAAGTAGATAATCATACAGTTGAGAACAATGTCCAATTCATTCCGACAACAAATCAACAGCTACATGACTAAACTCGCCGACAGATCCACCGAACAATCTGCATTCTCCGCTCTTCAGTCCATCATCACCGACCTAACCCTAACCCCGGAAAACATCCCGGCATTCATCGCCGATGTCTCATCTGTTACCGCTGCCGATAGACCCTCCTTCCGTCGCCAATCCCTCCGTCTCCTCTCCCTCCTTGCCACCACGTGTCTCCCTACTAACGCTCCCCGTCTTCTTTCTGCTACACTAAAGCGCGTCCGCGATCCCGACACGTCCGTGCACGCTGCGTTGGTTGATACCATCAGATCCGTAGCGAAATCTAACTAGCCTAAATCTAGTCTGCCGTTACTGAAGACTTTGTACGAGTCTTTGACGCATGAGCAGGATGTAAATGCACAGATCGCGTCTGCTTTGTGTTTGGTTGCGGTTGTTGAGGAAACAAATTCCGAACCGGAGATGAGAGGTTGGATTAGAAAGGTCTTGCCTAAGTTGGTTACATTGGTCAAGAGTAACGCGTTTAAGGGAAAGAGTGCTGTGGTTGAGTTGATTGGAATTGCGACTACTCAAGATGGGGTTTCGAATGAGAGCTTGGTTGAATTGGTTGTGAATTGTTTGGTGGGATTATTGAAAAGTGAAGACTGGAGAGTTAGGAAGGCATCGAGTGAGGCATTGGGTAAAATTGGGGTCGGTCAGCCTGATTATTTGGGACGATATATGGATGAATGTATGTTGGTTTTTGAAGCACGGCGGTTTGACAAGGTGAAAATTGTGAGAGTCAATGAATAGTATGATAGAAGCGTGGAAGAATATTCCAGGTGTTAGGACCAAAGAAACTGAATTACTGAAAGCAGATGCACATATTAATTCTTCACATGAAGAAAAAAAGAATAAATTGTCAGTCAGCAGGTTGCCGCTTGCCAATGCAACGCGGACTATGAAGGTTAAA
Organism: Allium fistulosum; assembly: GCA_030737815.1. NCBI lineage: Eukaryota > Viridiplantae > Streptophyta > Magnoliopsida > Asparagales > Amaryllidaceae > Allium > Allium fistulosum. Next base: position 582,321,001 of record CM060906.1, on the reverse strand, counting down.
AGGAAGAGTTTGGAAAGGCGATCTCTCCCATCTTTGTCTTGTAAGAATATTATAAATTCAGGTAGGAAAGCAGAGAACGAAGTTTCAAACGCCACTCCTGTTAGTGCTGTACCTGAAGAAAAGAACGCTAGAACCATCGGTGAATCAAGAAGACTACAGTTTGAAATAAGCTTGACATTAAATCTTCATCTCGTGTGGTTCCTTGTCTGGACACGGAATGTTCAAATGTTACAAATGCTGACATTGTTAAAGTTGAAATTCATCAGGAGCAGAAAGACAATGATTTGTCTGTCATCCGTAACCAGCTGTTAAAAATTGAGAAGCAACAATCTGGGTTATTTGACCTTGTTCAGAAATTAATGGGAAGCTCTTAGAGTGGCATAAATACTTTACAAACAAGAGTGCAAAGCATAGAATTGACCTTAGATAAGATATCTCGTGATTTGGCAGTATCTTCTAGGCCGTTACTTATCGATGAACCAGCACAGAAATGTTTCCATTTACCTGGTGTCGAATATTCAGTCCAAAATATTGGAGAAGAAGCACTGGTGACAGGTATACGTTATCTGCAAATCCAGAAATGTCTGATATGAGAAGATTGGCGGAACAAAGAGGAGAGAAAATTTATCAGCAAAGAGATAGAACTCATAGCAATTTTGTTGTTAATCCTTTAGTTGAGATTGGTTCTAATTCACGGAGTGGACACTGAAGTCTTGTGAAGCAGAATGGGTTAATCTAAAGACTGTAGCTGCTGAATAACTATATCAGTTATGGATTTCAATTCTACCCGCAGAGGCTACACTGTTCTTCTTCCATGCCTTGTTCGTCCAGTTCGTGTTCAATCTTGCTTTGCTTTGAAATCCGTGTTTGGAATCGTAACTCACTCTATCGTCGAATCTCTCTCTAGCCTCGAAAGGTGAGCAATCACTCACGATTAACGTTCTTTTATTTATTAAATTTGATTTCAATTGAAACGACATTTGGGATATGCTGTTGTAGCTATTTACACTGTTATATATGCTATTACCTGTATCAGTTCACCTATGACATCTGACACCATTATCTGTTATTTATGAAATGATAATCCAGTTTGGTTGATAAATGATTGATTGTTGATATTGACATTGGATGTTAAATTGTTAATATAGTAAATGATAAATAATTTGAAATTGAAATTGACGTAAAATAGTTAGATTTGATATATGTTAAATTTGATTAACTGACATTTTGATGCAGCGCAACCCAGAATTCTTCAAGACTTAAGTCGTACACGACTTAAAGATGTGGGTATAAGTCGTCCCCGACTTATAGAAGGAATTATAGGTCGTCCACGACTTATAAAATCACGTGAGGAGGAGCTACGACTTAATTCCAGAGGGTTACGACTTAACCAAGTTTGGGAGAAAAGGCTCCGACCTAACAAAGCTTTTAAGTCGTTGATACGACTTAGGGAAGATAAGCGAGATAGCAAGCAGTTAGATCGTGTAGACAAGGTACGACCTACTGGTGACGAGTTACGACCTAACGAAGCCACGTCCTACCGTAGGTCGCTGAAGTTCTGACTCGTAAAGACTTTAAGTCGTAAGTCGTGTGTAGATGGTTATATCTTAAGTCGTTGGGTGTTAAGTCGCTGAAGCTGGGGCCGTAGATTCTTATGCCGCTTTACCCTAAACCGTTGATTCTTTAAGTCGTGAAGATGCTGCTGTGATGAGTCGTTAAGTCATCTATGACTTATGTGTTGAGTCGTTGTATGGTATTGTATTTTGATTTCTTGAGTCGCTTGTACATAAGTCGTATGTCGAGGACTATGTGTTGTAATCTCTTATAAGTCGTGAGTCGTTTGTAATACACATGTATGTAGAGTCGCATCTTTTTAAGTCGTAAGTCGCTGAATAGTTATGTCGTGTGTTTTGTTGAGTCGGAGGGTATGTTAAGTCGTGAGCCGGAGATATTGATAAGTCGAAGACGACTTAGGAGTTCTATTTTTTTCTGTTTTGCGTGTTGTAGCCTATAAATAGGCAAGTTGTGTCACTTGTAAAGGTTGTTGATTTTTTGAATAAAATTCCCTTTTGATTGCTGTGTGCTTTCATCTAAATCGGTAGTTGAGTGTAATCTCCTATCTCCTCTTTCGGTTAATCGAGTGCGCTCAACTCAACGATTGTAGAAGCCGATTCGCGGAATCAAGTGCGCTTGATCAACGCTTGAAGAATTGAAGATCTTTGAACCCGGTATCGTGCGCGATCAACGAGTTCGGGATAGCTAGAATTCGGTATCTTCGGATCAACGAATTTGGGCATTTCAGTATCTTCCAATCCACCGATTACTACTTTCACCGATTGAAGATCGTTTTGTTTAATCTGCTGCGTCAGTTTTGGTATCAGAGCCTGTTCTAGCCAATCATAGCTAGATCGAGACTTGGAGCCTATTCATTTTGAAGTTTAAAGAGATAGCCGAGAGCTTGAAGTGTTGAGCCGTGATCAAGTTGAAGTGTTCGACTTTATATTGAAGTTGTTTGATCGGATTTGAGTGGGAGGCCGAAACTTTGTCCATCGTGTTCATCGCGATTTGCAACAAAGTGGAAGTTTCGATCCATTTCATTTTGGATCAAAGTCCGAAAAGTGTTTAAATTTTGAAGTGTTGAAGTGTTTGTAAAGATTTCAAGTATGCCACCAAGAAGAGCTAATCGCCACCAAAACGTAGAAGCTTTGTATCGAAGAGAAGAAGCTGATGAGATGGAGCAAAGAATCAATGAAAACTTTAGTGAAAAGCTTAACGAAGGAATTGGATGGTTAGAGAAGATGATGTTAGAAATGAATCAAAATCGGAGACGGGTTTCACCTGAATCTAACCATGGGGGTAGTAGAGTCTCGCCACATTCCAATCGAGACAGAAGTGTTGAAAATGATCAAGGGCGTGGGAGGAACGTGAATGATCGTGAACGGAGGAATGTAGATAGAAGGGATGATGGTGGTAGACGAGAAGGTAGTAGAGATGTGGGTGGACGAGATAGACAACGATATACATCTAATTTTGAAGAGGAGTATGATGGTGGTAGTGTTCGAGGACAAGGACGAGGACAAGGAAGAAATTACTCTGAGTATGATCACAAGTGGGAGACGGGGATGAAGACTGAAATTCCTGAATTCAAAGGTGGTATGAAAGCAGAGGAGTTTCTAGATTGGGTAGCTAATGTTGAAGAGATTTTTGACTTCAAAGAAGTTCCAGAACATCGTAGAGTGAAGTTGGTTGCTACAAGGTTGAGGGGTAGAGCTTTAGCATGGTGGCAGCAAACCAAACTTACACGTGAACGGATGGGGAAGTCAAAGATTGAATCTTGGAAGAAGATGAAGAAATTGATGAAAGCGACATTCTTACCTTATAATTATCAATCGCTTATGTATCAAAGGTTGCAGAACTTGAGACAAGGAACGAAATCTGTGAATGACTATGTTGACGAATTTTATCAACTTATTGCAAGGAATGATATTATGGAAACGGAAGAACAGCTGACATCTCGATTCATTGGGGGATTGAGAATGCAGATTCAGGATATGGTTAATATGTTTGATCCCAGATCTGTAGCAGAAGCACACTAGAAAGCGTTGGCTTGGGAGAAACAGGGACAACGAGGAGGAGGTGTGTTTACTAATTCCAGTAATCAAGTGAAGGGTGTTGGTGGAAGTTCTAATGTGTCAAAAGCGGTTGCAAAACCAGTTGTGAATGAAGTTGGAAAGGCGAAAGTCAATAATGGTTTCAAATGTTACAATTGCCAAGAGTTGGGCCACAAAAGTAGCGAATGTCCGAAGCCGAAGAAGAGAGCTATGATAGCAGAGGTTGAGGATGAGAATGAAGAAGCTGAATGTTCCAATTCACCACCTGATGAGGAGGAAGAAGAAGTGTCGGGAGACGAAGGTTATAATCTCATGATGAAGAGGTCCTGTTTAACACCAAAGCAAGAGGAGGATTGTAGTTGGTTGAGGAACAATATTTTTCAGTCAACATGTACTATTCTGGGGAAAGTTTGTAAATTTGTTATTGATGCTGGAAGCTGTGATAATATAATTTCTTCCGAGGCTGTGAGGAAGTTGGCATTGAAGACTGAGAAACATCCAAAGCCATACAAGCTAGCTTGGTTAAGGAAAGGCGGGGAGGTGAAGGTTGGACGAAGGGCTCGTGTGAATTTTTCAATTGGAAAGAAATACAAAGATGAAATCTGGTGCGATGTGGTAGATATGGATGTCTGTCATTTGTTGCTGGGAAGACCGTGGCAGTATGATAGAGCAGTACAACATGATGGGCGTACCAACAGTTACAATTTCATGTTTGAAGGCACAAAGATTACTCTAGTTCCAAAGAAGCGACAACAGGAGGAAAACAAGTTGGAGGAGATTGAAGAGCTCAAAACTTTGTTATCTTTGAAGGAGTTTGTGAAGGAAGTAGAGGAGGAGCCTGAAGTATTTTTATTGATTGGGCGTGAGAGCAAAGAAGAGGTTGAAATTCCGGAAGAAGAAAAGCCAGTTTTGAAAGAAATTGACGATGTATTTCCAGAGGAGTTACCAACGGAATTGCCACCGTTGAGGGATATTCAACATCAGATAGATCTTGTTCCAGGTGCTGTGTTGCCACACAGACCACATTATCGAATGAGTCCGAAGGAACATGAAGAGTTGCGGAGGCAGGTAGAAGAATTGCTTGAACATGGGCGTGTGCAGGAGAGTTTAAGTCCTTGTGCTGTACCAGCTCTATTGGTACCCAAAAAGGATGGAACGTGGAGGATGTGCACTGACAGTCGAGCATTGAATAAGATTACTGTGAGATATAGATTTCCAATGCCAAGGTTGGATGATTTACTAGATCAAATAAGCGGAGCTACTATATTTTCGAAGATTGATTTGAAGAGCAGATATCATCAAATTCGTATCAGACCAGGTGATGAGTGGAAGACTGCTTTTAAAACCAGGGAGGGTCTATACGAATGGTTGGTTATGCCATTTGGCTTATCAAATGCACCAAGTACATTCATGAGGGTGATGAATCAGATTTTTAGACCATTCATTGGGAAGTTTGTGGTGGTGTATTTTGATGATAGTCTGATATATAGTGGAAGTCCAGAGGAACATTTGAATCATCTGAGAGAAGTGCTGATGGTATTACGACAAGAACAATTTTATGCTGCAACGAAGAAATGCGTGTTCATGACGCATAGTGTTTTATTTCTGGGGTATGTTGTGTCGGAAAAGGGAATACAGGTTGACCAAAGTAAAGTTGAAGCTATCAGGGATTGGCCGCAGCCCAAGACGATAACGGAAGTTCGTAGTTTTCACGGGTTGGCTTCATTTTATCGAAGGTTTATTCCACACTTTAGTAGTGTGATGGCACCTGTGACTGATTGTATGAAGGGTAAACAGTTTGCATGGACGAAGGAAGCCGGAATTGCTTATGATCGGATCAAGGAACTCTTGACGTCTGCACCAATTCTAATATTACCAGATTTTCAGCTAGTGTTTGAACTACATATTGATGCATCCAAGGTTGGGATTGGAGGAGTGTTGAGTCAGAAGGGGCGTCCTATTGCATACTTTAGTGAGAAATTATCAGGAGCGAAGATGAGATACAGTACATATGATGTGGAATTTTATGCTGTTGTGCAATTCTATTAAACACTGGAGACATTATCTATTTCAGAAAGAGTTTGTTCTGTATACTGATCATGAAGCATTAAAGCATTTACAAGGACAAGATAAGATTTCAGCGAGACATGCATCGTGGATTGCATATCTGCAACAGTTTACTTTTGTTGTGAAACACAAATCGGGAGTGACGAATCGTGTAGCTGATGCTTTGAGTAGGAGGAATCATTTGTTGACAACAATGAAGGTTGAAGTGACGGGGTTCGACATGTTGCCAGAATTATTTGTTGAAGATCCTTACTTTATGAAAGTTGTTGATAAAGTCAAGAATGGGGAGACGGATGAGTTCGTGATGGTAGATGGTTTTCTGTTCAAGGAAAATCGATTATGCATACCTGATTGTAGTTTGAGAATGAAGATTGTAAAAGAGCTACATGAAGAAGGACATGTTGGGAGAGACCGTACATTACAGTTGATTTCACAGTCTTACTTTTGGCCATCGATGAGGAAAGAGGTGGAGAGGTTTGTGGAGCGATGTCATATCTGTCAGGTTTCAAAAGGAACTGCAACTAATGCTGGGTTATATATGCCGTTACCTGTACTAACTAAACCTTGGGTTGATGTGAGTATGGACTTTGTGTTGGGGTTACCGAGAACACAGCATGGAAACGATTCCATTTATGTGGTGGTTGATCGGTTTTCGAAAATGGCACATTTTATTGCTTGTAAGAAGACGACGGATGTTGTTCATGTTGCTCAGTTGTTTTTCAAAGAGATCTATCGACTTCATGGATTGCCAGAATCTATTGTGTCGGATAGAGATAATCGATTTCTAAGTCACTTTTGGTTGAGTTTGTGGAAAATGGTGGGAACAAAGCTGAAGTTTAGTAGTGCTTATCATCCGCAAACGGATGGACAGACAGAGGTTGTGAACAGATCATTGGGAAATTTGCTGAGATGTCTTGTGCAAGACAATCTGAAGAGTTGGGACATGAAGTTATGCCAAGCAGAATTTGCTCATAATAATGCAGTGAATCGTAGTACAGGGTTCAGTCCATTTCAGGTAGTTTATTCAAGCTTACCAAAGGGACCGTTGGATCTAACGGTAGTGCCACAATCAAAGAAGACTGTTAAGAAAGCTGCTGATTTTGTTGAGGGGTTGACTGACTGTCATAAAATCGTTCAGGAACGATTAGAGCAAGCAAATGAGAAGTATAAACGATCTGTAGATTTGAAACGAAGGAGTGTTGGATTTAATGAAGGTGATTTAGTTTATGCAGTGTTAACAAAGGATCGTTTTCCAGTGGGCACCTATAACAAGTTGAAAGCCAGAAAAATTGGTCCTGTAAAAGTCGTAAAACGAATTAATGAAAATGCTTATAAATTGAAGCTACCGGAGGATGTGTACACTTCTGATGTGTTCAATGTTAAACATCTCGTACCATATCATGGGGATGAACGAGCTGATGTGGAGGAACTTACAAATTCGAGGTCGAATTTTTCTCAACCTGGGGAGGATGATGCAGCGCAACCCAGAATTCTTCAAGACTTAAGTCGTACACGACTTAAAGATGTGGGTATAAGTCGTCCCCGACTTATAGAAGGAATTATAGGTCGTCCACGACTTATAAAATCACGTGAGGAGGAGCTACGACTTAATTCCAGAGGGTTACGACTTAACCAAGTTTGGGAGAAAAGGCTCCGACCTAACAAAGCTTTTAAGTCGTTGATACGACTAAGGGAAGATAAGCGAGATAGCAAGCAGTTAGATCGTGTAGACAAGGTACGACCTACTGGTGACGAGTTACGACCTAACGAAGCCACGTCCTACCGTAGGTCGCTGAAGTTCTGACTCGTAAAGACTTTAAGTCGTAAGTCGTGTGAAGATGGTTATATCTTAAGTCGTTGGGTGTTAAGTCGCTGAAGCTGGGGCCGTAGATTCTTATGCCGCTTTACCCTAAACCGTTGATTCTTTAAGTCATGAAGATGCTGCTGTGATGAGTCGTTAAGTCATCTACGACTTATGTGTTGAGTCGTTGTATGGTATTGTATTTTGATTTCTTGAGTCGCTTGTACATAAGTCGTATGTCGAGGACTATGTGTTGTAATCTCTTATAAGTCGTGAGTCGTTTGTAATACACATGTATGTAGAGTCGCATCTTTTTAAGTCGTAAGTCGCTGAATAGTTATGTCGTGTGTTTTGTTGAGTCGGAGGGTATGTTAAGTCGTGAGCCGGAGATATTGATAAGTCGAAGACGACTTAGGAGTTCTATTTTTTTCTGTTTTGCGTGTTGTAGCCTATAAATAGGAAAGTTGTGTCACTTGTAAAGGTTGTTGATTTTTTGAATAAAATTCCCTTTTGATTGCTGTGTGCTTTCATCTAAATCGGTAGTTGAGTGTAATCTCCTATCTCCTCTTTCGGTTAATCGAGTGCGCTCGACTCAACGATTGTAGAAGCTGATTCGCGGAATCAAGTGCGCTTGATCAACGCTTGAAGAATTGAAGATCTTTGAACCCGGTATCGTGCGCGATCAACGAGTTCGGGATAGCTAGAATTCGGTATCTTCGGATCAACGAATTTGGGCATTTCAGTATCTTCTAATCCACCGATTACTACTTTCACCGATTGAAGATCGTTTTGTTTAATCCGCTGCGTCACATTTGTATAATATGACCCCTTTAACTGTTAAAGTGATTGACACGTAGGATTTGTTTAATTACACTTTGAACCACTGAATGTATGTTGTTAAATTGATGATGTATGAAATTGTAAATAGATGACAAGTGAAAACCGTAATGTAATAATCTTTAATCTACATGAAATGATAGTGTAGATTCTAGAGATAATTATATTAATTCGTACAAATAACAATGCGAATTAATACGGTTATTTAGGGATTATTTGAATTGATTATTGGATTGATATTGGTTGTTGTTATTGCTTGTTTATTTACTTTGACACCATCCCAGTTATCACATTGCAAGTTCCCTTTGTTATGCTATGATTTTGAATTGAATTAGAATCGGGTTGAAATGATAAATACCCAAATTGAACTTTGACCTAGGATAGAAAATTAAATAAAACCCGATTGGTCAATAAATTTGATTTAAAAATAAAACGAAGATTTTATTTGAATAAATAATATTGTTTTGAAATGAAGTTGAAATTTGAATTTTTAATGGAAGGAAAATTTTAATAATTAATAATCTGAAACAGAATATTAACAATGTAATTGATGAATGAACATTGTTTAAATTTGAGAAATTATTGAATTAAGTTTGGAATTATAATTAAGTTTGAAATTATTAAACTTTGAAATGATTTAATAATTAAGTTTGAGATTATAATTAAGATGGAAATTATAATTTAGTTTGAAATTATTAAACTTTGAAATTATTTAAAAATTAAGTTTTGAATTATTTAATAATTAAATAAGATTGAATTATTTAATGATTAAATTGAATTGAACTCTTTAATAAGTAAAAATTGGACTTTTGAATAAGTGAATTTACTTCGTAAACAATTGAAATTGAGTTTCTTTATTAATTAAGTTTTGGAAAATTATTTAAGTAAGTAAATAAGTGAAATTGAATTTCTTTAACAAGAAATAAAATGTGTTTTATTGAAATTAATGTAAGACTTGAAAATCAAAGGATTTGATTTGATGAAATTAATTTAATTCAAATTTGTAAGTTTCGATATAATGGAGTTGAACTTAAGTAATTGATTTAATGAATGAGAAGTTTAATAGAAATTGTTTTGAATGATAAATTAATTCAACGATATTGAATGAAATCGATAAATGAATGTAAATTGATTTGAATGTTAAAACTAAATTGATTTAAATGATTTCGGAATGAAACTTTTGTGCGAACTTGAATCAATATTTGAATTGTTTTCAATATAAAGATTGAAATTGAATTATAAGATTTTGAAATGATAATTTGGAAGTTTTGAAACGTAAATTATTGGAAATTGGTTTTGAAAGACAAATGAAATGTTGATTTACGAATTCTAATTGAATTGAATTTGATTTGGTTTTGAAATATATAAACGACCAATCGGTGAAATAATTACGGAAGTTATTAAAGAGACCGGAATTCGGTTATGGATATACTCTCTATCTAAACCGAAAACCACTTTAATAACTATACGCGGAGTGATGATCCAGAATGAAGTGGTTGGAATGATGTACGTGTTGACTGAAGAAAGAGAACGATAATGGATAGCCTTGACACTTGTGTCAAATTGGAAATGACTAAAATAGGAGCCGTGCCGGGCCAATGGAGGATTAGCTACCTCAAGTGGACACACTTCTTCGAACTACTTATTACTTGTTGTCGATTGGTGCACCCTTGATTTTGGGAGTGTTGTTTCACGGTGTTGCGGGCGCTGCGGCATTGGGTTCTCACCAGTCCGGATCAGGCAAACGGTAGTATCACTACCTTGGGTATTGCCTCATGTGCCTTGTCATACTTGTATTCCATTTATGCGCGACCACTACGATTTTGATTTGTACCTTTAGTAAATGGATTGCCCTTTGGTGACTTCGGGTTTTGGGGAAACTACGGTCTTGTATATGCTTTTGGGAATAAAAATGTGTTAAGGGTGGAATGGGCCATGACTTAACACTATTTTGATATCTTTTTATATTACTGATAGACATTATCTACTTATCGTACACTACTACCTAGTAGATAGTTTAACGGATCCTTAAAGGATAGTTATTCCAAACATCCTTTGAGTTACTTGTATTTCAATTGCTATTTCACTTGAGTTGGATTTATTAATATAAGAATGTTAATCCTGACTCGAGTGTCTTGTGTTTTGCTTTACGCTCGGGTCAGACTGAGTGGTTCATCTTTCGAGACTCACCTTTGGAGTTGGAGCTTCGCTTGGAGATCCAGCTATCTATCCAGCTATCTATCCAGCTTTCAGATATTCGATGATTCCAGTGATGTATTCTGATTTGTATCTGATGTATCGTGTTACTCTTCCGTTGTATCTGGTTTAACTCTGATGTATCGTATTACTCTTCTGTTATAAACTCTGATGTATTTTATATATTCATATAGTAGCTTCATGAACTACTATTTCTTTTATTTCCGCTTCACTTATTACTCTGTGTCTGTGATCTGTGATTATTTATTTACTGTATATGTTCAATTTTGCCAAATTTAAATTAACAACGCGGTATTTCGAGCAATTCAATTCCGGCATGAGTGTCTACCTATACACTTATAATGGATGCGAATGGTCCAAAATATCGGGTTGTTACAAGGTGAGTGTCGGATAAAAAGTGAAGTGTTGTTGAATATATGTAGTGTTGGTTGTCTTACTTTATTTACTTATTTGATAATTATCGATCGAATTATCATGTAACATCGTCTCTTGTTTGTTGTTTGATTTAAATTAGTATTTGAATTTCTGTATTGTTTATTGAAGTTATGTAATATGTAACATGTACTAGTTAATCACTTAAATAAAAAGTGAAGTGATGTTGGGTTGAAATGTAATGATGAACTCTAGTCGTGATTATTTAGGTGAAATATATTGGTTATGCTGTTATATTGGTTATGTGGTGTTGTTGGTTGTATTGGTGATACATGGTGTTATATTGGTGATATATGGTGGTAGATATGGTGTTAGTTTGAACTTTTTTCGAATGCGCAAATATATTGGCGATATATGGTGGCAGATATGGTGTTAGATTTGATAAATAATGCGCAAAACTAGATATGGTGGTAGATATGGTTTTGAATGCTCTCTGTTACAAACCATATGTGGTGTAGCTTGCGCATTTGTGAAATGCGCAAGCAATATTTGCAAAAAAATTACTTGCGCATTTCATAAAGGCGTGTATTTGTAACTTGTATTTGCGCATATATAGAATGTGCAAATACGATTCCGATCTTGAAATGAACATCGACCACTTTCCTCTCTGCATTTCACTTCTATTCTTTCTAGTTCACCAAAACCCAATATATTTCTCTCCAAATTCTTATACCATTTTAAATTTTCCTACGAAATCTTGATTTTCTTGCTTTTGGTTGAAGATTGCCTAAGAAACATCATCTTCTTTGGAAATAAATGTATTAATTTAGTAAATTTTAATTTAGGGTTTTGTCACAAAATCAAGATTTTAAATGTAGTGGTTTAATTGTTTTTATAGATAATGTCAACGGTTCCAACTATATTGTACTATGATGGAGAATTGTTGGTTGATGAAGACGGTAAACCTAGGTATGTTAGTGGAAACTGGAAGGGATCGAAAATTAAAAAGTATGTAGTTTTATAGAGCTTAAACAACGTACATTTGAAGTGACAAAAGTTAATCTGCTCGAAATATGATTTAAAATTAGTAGTGAAATGGGTTAGAAATGATGGTTCATCCGCTGTTGATTTGGATGATGACGATAATATAAATTCTACATTTTCTGTTGGAATGAGAGTGATAAAAAAATTTGTTACGAAAGCAGAACACGTTAATGTGGTAGAAACACATCGGTCCGCAATTTCAATCGAAGAGCCCGTACCTACTACATAGTTTCAAGAAACATAATGGCCGACACATTCTTCTTATATGCCAACTCATTATGGCGAGAAGTCTACAAATTTATTCCATAGGTATAGCGGAAAGGTTGGAGCATCGTCTCGTCAAGAACAACATGTGAATCATAACTTTATATATCCAATTCAATCTCAAACAGTCGCAAAGTGAGTAATATTTTACCATAGTATTTTCATTTTGAATTACCTTGATACACTTTACTCTTATCATTATTTTTTGTACTTGTAGTTTCCAAATGAATCCAGCGAAAGAAGCATTCATTGGTCGTGCTGACGACGACGATTACATTAAATAATGCAAACGATAGTGAAATGCAATTGGATAGCATGCAAGTAGCTTGTACGGATGATATAGATAGAACTTGGATCGATAACATGGAGGTTAACAGTTATGCAATCATATATGAAGACAATCGAGATTCTGATAATGGAAACGTCGATGAAGAGCAAATCACATATGAAGATTCCCTAGCCGATGATTTATGTACTACAACAATGATGGCGAAATCCATTATGGATAACTTTCAATTAAAGTGGAAGTGTTTGAAAGAAAATGTTCTGAAAAAGGACCTCGGGTTGGATTAATTTTTGAAAGTAAACAGAAACTCATAGAACAATTATGTGAATGGGTGATTAATTGTTTAACTTCTTTTCAAGTAGTGAAATCGCATGAAAATCAATATACAGTTCAATGTGATGTGAATGAAAAACGTCATTGGAGAGTGCATGCTAGCCTATTAGTGAGAAAATATTAAAATTGGTAGAAAATAAAAACATATGGAGGGGATCATACTTGTTTAAATGCATTTGTCAGCTCAAACCATTGACAAGCAACATTAAAGTTTAATGTAGCAAAATACTTCCCTTAATTAAATCTGAAACAAATATGACTGCAAGAATAGTTTAGGAGATAATATTGAATATGTTTCGTAAAAAGAAAGTTATTCTCGAGCTTGGCATGGACTATAGAAAGTGGTTGTTATAATTTATGAAGGTTTGGAATCTATGCAGAATTGCTAAAATATCTTAGAGCTGTGCAAAGCAGCAACCCTGGAACCGTATATATGGTATTCCCAGTCGTGGTGTTTTTTATGGTGTTTTTTGGGCTTTCTGATCTTCAATCAATGGTTTCATACACCGTCGTTATGTACTTTATATTGCTGGCACTCATTTATATGGAAAGTATCTTGATTCGTTACTTGTAGCTGCTAGTGTAGATGCAAATCAAGGTCTTTTTCCGTTAGCCTTTGCTATTTTGCAAACAGAGTTTTGGAAAGCGTGAAGTTGGTTTATTCTTTGCATAAGGAATTGTATTCCTTCTGTACGTTACCGATGTACTACATTTATCTTGGAATGTATGAAAGAAATTCCACGTGTGCTTAGAGAAGGTTGGCCAATCGAACATCATCATCGCTATTGTATTCGATATATTAAAGCAAATTTCAAGAAAGCTAGGTTTGGTTTGGATGAGCTTTAGAATTTGCTACATGCATGTGACACGGTGCCGGAGGTTGTAAAATATAATAAACTTAGAAAACAGTTGAAGACTGTAATCCATAAGACGATACAAGGATTGAAAAAAGTTTGAAGGATCGGGAGTCAAGTTAGGCCCTTTGTCATGATGGTGGCGTAAGTGTCAATATGATAGCAACGAATGTTAAAGAAAGCCTTGACGGTATGCTAAAAGGAACAAGAAATTTACCTGTTAGATCATTGGTTGCATGGATTTTTCATCATTTAAACAATTACTTTTACGAACTTCGAACTCAAGGAAAAGAATGGACGTCCCATTTGACACTTAAATGGGATGCATTAGCAAAAAGTAGAATGGAAGAATCAAGAGTTTTTCTTTAGAAAGAGATATAGCATAACGGAATGACAACTGAAAGATGTTCATATGGAGAAAGTTCTGTTGAAAACACCACTTTGCATTCTTTTGCATAACTAGTATCATTCTTTTGCCTCTGAATCAACTTATCTGTTGAAAACACCACTTTGCATTCAAGCATCATCATGGGGAGAAAGTTCTGGAACATCTGAAATCCCCAATTTCGATCAATCTACCTCTGAAAGCCTCATCAAAACTATTGTCAGCCCTCAGAGTCAATTAGTCATAGCCCATTTGGAAGAAGATAATTATCTTCTTCCGAAGGTGCAAGTTGAAACAGCTGTCAAAGGTTATGGACTCGAAGATTACATTCTTGGCACCCATGTTGTTCCATTAAGATTCATAATTAATGAAGAAAACAAGATAGTTAGTAACCCAGAATTCACGAAGTACCAAAGACAAGACAGTTTGATCTGTTCATGGTTACTATCATCAATAAGTGTCAAACTGTTGCCACAAGTTATTGGAAGAAAAACAGCTTATGGAATCTGGTCAATAGTTGAAAGAATATTTAATTCTCAATCAGCAGCAAAAGTAATGCATCACAAAAGACAATTGCATAGCATCAGAAAAGAAAATCAATCTACGGGTGAATATCTTGCAAGAATTAAAACGACATGTGATTTACTTGAAGCAGCTGGACACAAGGTCCCTACATCTGAACAGGTACTGATTATCTTGAGTGGGTTAAGTGAGGAGTCTGAAGCTGTTGTAGCAGTCATTTCATCATAAAGAATTACACCATCTATTGAAGATGTTCATTCAATACTTCTTGCACATGAAGGTAGGTTAGAATTCAAGAAACCTATTAACTCAGATATTTCTGTGAACTATACAGCAAGTTACAGAAACAAAAATCAAAACAACAGTAAAAGTAATCACACATTTCAAAGAGGAAATGCAACAGTTAGAGGCATGGGCTGAGAAAGATGGAATAATAATAATAATAGACCAAAGTGTCAAATCTGTGAGAAAATAGGACACATTGCAAGCAAGTGTTACTTCAGATATGATTCTAACTACAATGCATCACAGAACACAAATGTTCAGAGAGGATATGGTGGAAATGCAAACTTGGCAAGCATACATCATGAATCAAAAGGTCCATCGGATGATCAAAGTACACATAATCTAAATGTATGTGAAACAGCAAGATCTAAAGAAATTCAAAATGAGTGCTGGTATCCAGATTCCGGTGCAACACATCATGTGACCAACAATTTACAAAATTTGAATCTTGGGAACAAAGAATACAAAGATAATCAATCTATTTGTATGGATAATGGCACTAGTATTAATATCACACACACTGGTTGTGCAAAAATTATTGGTCAGAAAGTATTACATTTAAATAATCTGCTACGTGTTCCAAAAATAAGGAAAAATCTCATTAGTGTGTCACAGTTTGCACATGATAATAGTCTATTCTTTGAATTTTACCCAAGATATTGTGAAGTTAAGGATATTGAAACTAAACAAATTTTACTGCAGGGTGAAACATACAAGGGTCTGTACATATTCAGCTTGTCAAAAGCCAATCACTTCAATAATTCAAGAAAATGGTGCAATCTAACCAAATCATGTACAGAAAGTAGTAAAAGTGATTTCAGTATCTGGCATTCTAAGTTAGACCACCCAAGTGTAAAAGTTGTAAATAAAATATTGAATGATAATGGAATTCAAATTAGTGATATAACTGTCTCTTATATTTGCAGTTACTGTAAAATGGGGAAGAGCAACAAATTGGCTTACCCAAAATCACTTCAATTATTTTCATTCAGACTATGATTGTAGGTAGTAGCAGGTTTTTGTTGGTGTTATATAAGTAGCAACAAGTTTTTGTTTTTTGAGTGCTTGAAAACATAATTATGGATTTTTGAAATGTGCAAGCATTATTTTTGAGTATAGCTTGTACATTTTTGAAATGCGCAAGATTTATTCAAAAATAAGGCTTGCGCATTTCAAAAATGCGCAAGTATGATTTCAAACACTCAAAAAATTGAAACCTACTACTCCATATCAAGACCATATACCCTATATCAACACTAATATATTTGTTAACAAACAATCTTGTCAACACTCCAAAGTGAAAATAGAAGAGTGAATGACCTCTTCGAAACCACGTTTCGAATTGGTTGAAGTAATTTAAGACTCTTTTGAAACCAACTTTTGAATAGGTTGGGGTAATCTAAGATTGTGACCTAACAGGATCTAAAGGGTTTTGAATGAGTAGGAAGGATCCTACTCTTTCGAAAGGTACCCCTTCGATGCGCATTGATGCATGTACTCCATTGCCGTAATCATATATAAGCATTGAATCAGAATCTATATATTTGAAAGTACCATGTATTTGTTTTATTAATAATTTTCACAAATACAAAGGTTTAAGTTTTACATGAAAGTAATATCCCCAATTTTATTTAGGACTTAGGGTTTATAAACACAAGAAGAGAACAATTATTGAATGAATGAATTCTGATCCTCTAAAACAATAACCCTTGTGTCTTATTTATAGGCGCATGTTAGACCCTTTCGCATCAGTCCTTTCATCGTAGTCGAAAGGGTGCCTTGATGACCTTTGGATGCTGTTGAATTCAGAGCGCCTCTTTAAAATTGCTTTCAAATGGGACCTGGGTGCTTTTGACTCCATCGGAAGGTATAAGAGCGACCCTTATCTTGTTGAAGTGTTGGATAAGCAGAAAAATATCTTCATACATGTTTTGAAAGGTACACATCCAATGCTTGTAAAAGGTTATGCTGCTTTCTTTGTTTAATATTTTGAAACACTTAAATCTTCCTTCCATCATTGGGTATCGAATCGGTTTGCACTCCACTAATATGCATTTTTGGTGGCTTTTGGCATTGTAGAAACGGTATTTCCTTGGTTTTGAAAGGGTTGCAGCCTAGTAGAAGGCTTCACGGACTTCTTCATTGTTGTGAAGATCTGGCACTAACATGATATGTTGCTATTTGGATGAATGAGGAAGGGCATTTGGATGGTTTCAAAAGGATTTAATAGTGGTGGATGGATCATTGTGAAAGATCAATTGTAATGGAGGAGGCTTCTTGGTGGTCAGAAGATGCTTGCGAAAGGCAGCTTTCGAAAGTAACGCCCTTTGGTTGATGCAAAACCTTTCTTTTGATGCCTTTTAGAGGCATTTTTAACACATGTGAAACCCTTTAATGCATCCAGAACTGTCTTTTTTGGAAGGTATCAACTTAAGCAGAAGGGTAGCTTTGTCCCCTTTCGACCTCTTCGAAAGCCTATAGTTCATATAACATTTGCAGAATCATCCCTTCGACTCTTTCCAAAGGTCTTTGCTATCACCATCGTTTTTCAAGAAGCCTTCTTTTGTATTCTTTTAGACTTCGACAAGGTTGAAGTGATTTTTGATGATAACATTTGCCCCCGCAGCGAAGGGATGCTCTTGACTTTTCAAGTCAACTGTTTTGACTCCCTTCATTATTTCAGCACAGAGTTTTCCTGTGTTTTGATAATCCTGAAAGAATGTTCGCCGTTAATTTAAATCTGATCCAATGACTTTCCTTGCATTTGCTTTGCTTATAAATTATACCTCCTTCTTCCCTCTTCTCATTTACCTGCAATCAAAAATCTTGGAGCAAGAATCAGATATTTCAATCTCTCAACAAATTCGTAATTTCAGGAGTTGTTAATTCAAATCTAAGGTGAATATCCGTTGTTTCGTATTAAAAATCGACCTTTCATGTTCAATCTTGATTTCAAATTTTTAAGGTTTAATTTCATGTTTCTGTTTTAAATTTTGAAATCGATTCAAGTTTGTCATTCATGTAAGATGATTCTAAACTCATTTTCTATGCTGATTTCAATTAATCAATGGTACCAATTAGAGTTCGAACTTCAATTTGCAAAAGTTAGGTCTATTTGTCGCTGTTGTATGCAGATTCAAGATCAACACCTATTATGCTCCATTTTAATTTACCTTGGAGGGTATTAAAAGTTAAAAATTAACGTGTCCTACTGTTAACCGAATTGAGAATAGTATAGTTTTTATTATCGTGGTAACTGTTAATCAATCTTTGGACTTAATCAAAACCTTAAAATTGTTATTATTTCAACTTAGCGTTGATGCCTCAAAATTATGTTATGCCCTTTCGACTCATTCGAGATTCATAATAGTTAATTGGAATGTAGCTATCATCATTTTCCTACAATAAACATCATCGAAATGTCTTAATGTCCTTTTGTTAGTGTCAGTGCCACTTTGTTTCGAGTTTTTTTACTTAACTAGGGTATAGCGTTTCGACAATGTACATTTTCAAATTGATGTTACGTGGATAGCTGCACTTATTATAATAGAGTAAAATCTATGGGTATTACTGTTGTCAAAGGGTATGTTTAGGTGCATATATGACATAAAATGGATGACATTGACATTGGTTTCGACACTGTGCATATATGCCATAAAATGTCTAGGTTCATATACTTACAGCTTACAGACAATTCCGGAATTAGAATCTTCTCCAAAGAAGGTTGAAGCAGTTTCAAGGCATTCTCTTATAACTTCTCAAGATGATGTTGAGGCGATCCTTAATGACTTTGGGATTATAGGAGTCGAAACCATTCCTCTTGGCGATAATGACACCATTCAAAATCCTCCTGAGGGATATTTTTCTTACACAACCATCCATATTTGGCATAGGGCTTTTATCCCATTTCCAGAGTTCTTGTTGAAATTTCTAAGTCATCTTGGCATAGCTACCATCCAATTATCAACCGACATATATACGTATCTCATCTCCTTGGAGCTCATGGCCTTGGATTAGGGAATTCCTTCTCTATGTGCTGAAGTTCTCAGCTACTTAGTATGCCTCGTCAAACTTAGCAATTAAAATAGCTTGATTTTCCGGGCTAACCCTCTCAAAAAGTTAGTTTTAGAGGGAATAAATAAATTTAAAGATTGGAAAACACTATTCTTCTATATCAAAAGCTTTCCAAGTATTAATGGAGCCTTCTCTTCTCCTCGTAAGAAAACCATTACCATTATTTCTATTAACTTGTTTCCTTTTGCTGAATAATGTCTTCTTATTAGGCCCTGCTCCTAAGGATCTCAATGACGAAGGTAAAAGAATTGTAAAGTTGCTGACTGCTGCCCCAAGCCGCATCGGGAATAGGCTTACATTACTGATTCCCTGCAACCTCCAGAAACATTCCCTTCTACCAAAAGGCCAGAGGATTCTTGGACAACCTCCTCTTATCCAACATACCTCAAAAAGCAAAAGCTTTCTATCTCTAGACGACCCCAAGAATTTTTCACCTTTGTCTCTAGTTTGTCCCAACCGACCGGGTAAACTTAAGTGTATTGTTTATAACTTGCTGTCGTGTTATTTATTTTTTTTATTTATTTTTGCTAATCTATACTTTTTGGTTTTAACAGCTGCTCCTCGGACTGAATTAATTACAAGGGATCCACTCCCTCCGTCTTCATAATCTGATGCTCTAGCTCGTACCCAATCCATTTCTAGGTCAAGAATGATTGCTAAAAGAAAGTTAAGCGGAGTGACTGCGCGGGCTTTGCTCCTAAGAAGGCCAAAATTATTGATGTTTAGTCTCCTCTCCCTTCAAAAGAGGGTAAATTTGTTGGTGTAGACAAAGCTTTAGAGGGTCCTACTCTTGATCATACTTTTTCTGTGGATGATTTACCTTCTACAACCGCTGGTCAAACCAGAATGATTCCTTCAAGGGACGAATTTATGTCCCATATAGTTGTATCCGATTCTCCAAGCATTATCGAGCAAATGCAGAAGAATTTAAGCACTTCAACTCCTTCACAGGAGTTGAATCCCTCTATACCCTCAGCAATAGTGCCTCCTAATGATTGTGAGAATGTTGTATGATCAATTATGAGCTCTCTGTCATTTTCTACTATTCAGCCACCTACCTCTATACCTTATCCGTCGAGTCCGATATCTCATTGAAAAACAACTTCTGGTATATTCCATAACGCTTGATTTTCTTTTTACATTTTTATATTGAATCCTAACTCATGTTTTGCTTTTCCTTTCAGATCTCCAAAAGCTGGTACCCTCTTCAAAAAAAAGTTTCTAAATCCTCTGTTGATACGTCAAAGCTTAAAGACGAAGCCTCAACCCTAAATAATCAGATCAGTTCCCTGACTACTGCCAAAGATAACATAGTGAGGGAACGAGAAAGATTGAGTGCTTCTCTTTCTCAAGCAGAATCTACAATTTCTAAGGAAATGAAGGCTAGACAAATCTTAGCCGATAAAGTCTTGGCTTTGAAAATGACATTGAAAGAGTCTGAGGATGAAAATGCCAGGATTAACGCTAAACATGTTTCTCTTAAGAAGAAGTGTACTTCTTTCAAAAAGAAATTGGAGGGGAAAAATAATTCTTTATCCAAGACCATCAAAACCATTTCTAAGGCTAAACAAAAGGTGTCTAAATTTCTTAGCACTTCTCTGAACGATATCTTCGTAAATTCTTATGAGGATGCACTCATGTTAGCTTACTCCGATAATATAGAGAAGTGCCCAGATTTAAGTTTTCCCTTTCTCGACCCTGTGCTTGTCAAAATATTTATGGCCCGGATTAAGGAAATGGAGCAAGGGATCGAGGTCCTAGATAGAGAATAAATTGATGCCGTTAGGCTACTATCTTTTGAAGTCCCTCCCATAAAAGAAGATTCTGTTTCACACAACGAGGAATGAAGAGGGCGACGAAGTTGTTGACGAAGATGACAGTGATGATGAGAACCCTAATGACGACGATAAAGGTCAGGGTGCTGGCGGCAACAAGGATGATCCCGATGATTCTCATGGAGAGGGTGATGGTGATACTTCTAGGGCATCAGATAAGTTATCCCTAATCCTATTGCCCGTGAAGAGGGTCAAACTGAATTCCCTGACTCCTCTGATCCACAAAGAGAAGACGCCGATTTTGATGTTGCGGAGCAAAAAAGGAAGAAGCGGACCCTACAAACATAGATTCCAATTTCTCGGGTATGGAGTTCTTTATCAAAGTGCCTCTCGCTTACAAGATAACAATGGCTAATATCTTTCCATTTTAGATAACGAAGAAATCTACACCATTATAAAACAAAGCTTGAAAGGAAACGGGCAGAAATAAATAGCCTGTATAAGGAGTTAAAAAAACAATTAAAAGAACACAATGCACTATCTGACAAATATTATAAGCTTAAAAAAAGCAATGCAGTATTAGCGTCTTTTAGAGATCAAGAAGCGGCCCCTCGACTTAAAAGGGCATGTCTTCGTTACGACAAGCTTTTGGAAGAGAACAGAGAATTAATGACACTCTTCATGATGCTAATTAAAGATAGAGATATCATGGTAGACTTTCTATATAAAGCTTGTTGCAGAAATCCGACTGTAGGTTTTCCATACTTGGGTAACTTTAGCGGGGATCTACTTAGATACCTACACAATAGATAGTTATACAAATTCAGGTCTGATTATCACCCGGGGGCTTGCTAGAACTTGCCACGGGTCAACTCAATTCCTTGCATGTTGCCTTCAGAAAAACTTAAATACTATAAGGATAAATTCATTTCTGAGTTATTTAAGAAACCAATCTTGTATGAACTAGAAGAAAATTTGTAATCATGTACTTATATTGATTTATGGACTATCTATATTAGCTCTTTTATACTTAGTTTTATCTTATTACGTTATTATAGAGTAAATATCTCTCAAGCAGCCCTGTTATTAGGGATTACTTAGGAAAATATGTCAAATTAAGAAAAGATTGTTTATAAAAGGCCTCGCTCTTGAAATCATCATGATTGGCCATATATTGCTTTCTTAGAGATTTACAAAAGTTTTATATGCAACATCCCCGACTTCACTTTGATTTTCTAGGTGAAGAAAAGGAAAAGTTCCTTAAGGAAATTCAGACATATCATACAAAGTTGATTTGTGGTCGTGATAGTCCTCCAGCCAGAGAATGGGATTATAGCAAATGTCCTCCAGCTATTACCCCAGAAGGATTTAATACCACTTTTGAATCAACAATTACTCTTTCAGCTAACTCTTTAGATAAAGTTAAAAATGTCGTTTCTAGACATTAAGTGTGATAGGGTAAAGTAAGTACTTGACTATAACAATGATATTGTACCCACTATTTTATTTCTTTTTGAGTTGTAACCCCTACTATTGTAATAATAGAGATTTGTTCTTTGGGTATTAATTTGTTTCTTTTCGTTTGTTTGAATAGGAAATGCAATTAGTGATTACGCCTTTCTCATCAAATTCCTTATCTCATTTTACCAATCTTAGGGATGGATTGATTGCGGATCTTGGAAAGAGAAACCTGTCTAAAGGCCTTTGTCTACTAGACTTCAAGGCAATACTCAAGCGTTGGAATGGCGTTGGAAATTTATGCTTCAAAAGGCGATTACCAGAGACCTTGATGATCAAGTTACTAGTCTCGAAGTGGATATCAAGAAGAAAGATGAGACGATTTCTCAAATGAAACATCAAATTAAATCAAATCCTTCGATTGACTTTGATCATGAGATGTCCAAGCTTTTCCAGTAGATGAGTGATTTGGAAACAAGATTAAAGGATAGTCAAGCTCAATGTAAATCTTTAGAAGTTATCATAGGAGGTGATATTTCGAATATTAATTTACCAGTTTCTCCAATCACTTTGACTGTTGGTAAATCAGTAAGGTCTCATTCCTTAGCCATTCGAAAATTCCCTACTACAACTAACCCTCCTTCGGGTTTGGACCATAAAGGGTTGGTAAATGGTGTTGAATATCCCAGTTTGAAATGATGAAATATTTTGACAATCAACAAAAAGAAAGATACTCACAACGCATTAATGATATGCAGCCAAAATTCAAAAACTCAAATATGAAAGGTATCTTCTTCAAAAGCGTATTCCTAATTTGGAAAGGCAGAACAAAACTCTAAAAGGTGCAAACAAAGCTTTCAATCATGCTTTGAAGACTCATATTGAATCTACTAGTGATGATGATCAAATTAGGAAGAAGGAAAAGAAACCCAAAGACATTCCTTGTATAGCAATACGCTATATGGTTCATACTTTGATTGCTAAGAATTTAGATAAGGTTGTACAAGATCTTTAAGGCACACTCTTATATTGTATAATATGATTTGTAATTAATTTTTTAGATTATGTAAATTATGTAAATAGCACCTGACTTGTAGCCCTCATCTATACTCGTACGGTCATTTTCTGAATCTGCTTTTCGATGCCTTTGACTATGGTTTTCTTTTGTGTTTATTGAATCGTTTGGTCTTCCTCATCAATCTTGTTTTCCTGTAAATTATAAAGTAGGAAACATTTCTTATTATTAGTTTAAAGTTTATTCAAGAATATGTCTAGTAGTTTGCCCGTAATATTATTGGTGATAGTGTTAGAATTTCTGACAGTAGAATTCCAGAAGTCTAATTCTAGGAACATTGGAAATTAATAGGTCATTATCTGGAGATAATAAGTGATGAGAAATCCACAATTGGGCATAATTGAAGACTGGTATTTCTTTTCCTTTAATAATAGAGATCCCGATATCCAATTTTGATAATAACGAGAGAAGACCAAAAATTCAACTTTGGTTATATTAATAGAAGACCTGAAACCCAGATACGGGTGTTACCAAGATAGATCCAAAAATTAGTAGAAGACCAGAAGTCCATGATAAAGATCTTTGAAATTAATAACAGAAGACCCATAACCCAGATTCGGGTATTAATGAGTGGGCCATAAATCATCTTCCAGAAATTAGCCGAAAACCATAAATTCGTATGAAAGTAGTCCGGGAATAATCGTCCGAAAATAATAGAAAACTAGAAATCCATTCTGGAAAGTTTGGAAAATATTTTTGAATAAAGGAAGTTTAGAAATTCTCGTCCGAGTCTTCTGTTTTTATCCATTCTTTGGACTTTGATTGCTTGAATCTTTTGCTTTATGTCACCTCTCTGCTTCTTGATTCTTTCGACATGTGTCACCCTTTAGGCTTTGTATGTTATTACCGTTTTGTATGCCACTTCTTGGGCTTGGAAGTCTTAGTCCATCGTTGTCCGTGATAGAGTTAGGGGTATGCCCTAGGGCCGTAATTTGTTACATATATCTAACTCGTTGACAAATCTTGTTCGAAATAAAAGGTATTTTCTTCCTATTATATACTTGATATAATGTGATTATATTAATTAATTAACTTAATTAAAAGTATATTTAATAGAAAAATCCATAAATGGTTTATTTTTTGATAGTAGTTACAAAGTGTTGTAACCGTGAGTAATTTATCACAACAAAACAAATATACCATTTTAAATGTTCCTAGTCAAGATGCATCGAGACTGGATATCGATGTATCCGTTGAGACTGGAGTACGTAATGCTCTCCAAACGTTGGGCAGTGTATTACTCAGGACTGCTGGGAGCAACTAGGGGTTACATACTAATAGTTATTAGATAACCATGGAACGACTCACTCGATAGTTTTATGTTGGTTAATATAACTAAGATCAAACAGAAAATATCGATGTGACTGATTTACACAGTTCTCTCAACTTGAGAATACTGTGGATCTTCAATATGAAAGCTCCGCTTTGATTATAGCCAAATCATGGCATGGCATCCATTGAGTGACTATAGTTGGGTCAAGTGGAAGTATTGGAAGTGAAGCACTATTCAAGAGACGATTCGTCTCCTTAGTTATATGCGGTTAGTATCACAGTCAACTCAAAGTCAAAGTCTCTGGCTAGAGCATTTCAGTTAATAATAATTGTTATTATTGAACCAAGGACTTTGTATTTAGACTATAAAGTTGAATGTGGATGAGGTTGGAATTTTAACCATTACCAAATTCCATAAGTCCAAAGTGATATAGTTTTGACGAAGAGAATTGGTGTAAACAAATGTCACAACCGGGTAACGCATATTAAACTAATTGGATTTTACTGAAAACGAGTAAGCGATAAATTTGGCCATAATGTCACACTACCTGCTAAGTGACGTGTGAATGTTAACATTAGAATAGTTCGATGTTAATCGCTGACCAAATTTACACTCAAGAGTTACACAACCGAAATGATGAATTTCCTTAAAACCGAACGATTTAATTAGTATATAATTGTTATAAATTAAATAAATTAATTAATATTTATGAAATATTAATTATAAAATTTGGATATGATTTGAGAAATAAATAATGTTATATATATTTATAACAGTTATAAATATATCGATTGATATACAATATCGACAAGCGATTAAATTAGATTTAATTGCATAGTATTTTGGCTTGGGCTTAGATGGGTTTAAGGCCCATCATTAGGGCTGTAAAATTTAGGTTTTGGAAAGGTTTAGGGGTGGTTAAAACATAGGGATTTGGTTTGGAGATAATGGGTTGAGATAAAGTGAGAATGGGTAAAAAGGTTTTCCTCGTTTCTCTCTAATACAACCCTATATATATATATATGTATGTATGTATGTATGTATGTATGTATGTATGTATGTATGTATGTATGTATGTATCTCTAAAAACAATTACTAACCTTTTTGGCCGCCATTACCTTCTACATTGCTGGTTAAAACATAGCTCTCAATCCACTCCAAAATTCTCAAATATATTTCAAATTAAAATAATATTATTCGATAGTTAGAGGTCGATGATCCTGGACTTGCAATCTGACGAATCAAGAATAGTAAAAGGAAGGGAAGTCATTGCTTCAAAGTGGATTCAAAGGCATCATTAAATTGGTAATTTTAATTCATATTACAGTAATTAAATTATATTTTATGATCCAATAATGAGTAATTTCATATCTTTTTAAATATATTGCTACTATATGTTTAGTTAAGTGAGATTTTGTAAGTAGATGTGGTTGTCACAAATCAGTTTGGTTATGTGCATAATTTGTTTATTATACTATTTGATTTATATATAGACAAATTTTGTTTACTGTACAAAATTAATTTTTGTCATTAATAATTGTTTTATATATATTTATTAATAAATTCATATATATACATATATATATATATATTAGTGTATATTTCTCTCTCATAATAACATATATGCATATATAAGATATATATATATATATATGATTTAAAAAAATTAGTACATTTATTTATATATAATATGAATTTACAAATTCGAAAATTAATTATCATACATATATTCATATTTTTAAATTAACATTTATTGAATTTTTGAATTGTTTATTATATATAAAATAATTTTTATATTTAAAAAAATATTATATCATTTTAGAAACATATAAAAAAATTTAGGAATATTTCAATAAATTTATTATTTTTAATAATTAATATTATTTTGGAAAAACTGTTTATGATTTACGAGCGTTACGGCACGCGCTTCGCACGTGAATTGTTTTTTTGCAAATTGTATATGTTTAACACGAAACCATTTTTGTTAGTTTAAATTTTATTTCTATGTTGCAGCACCATTTTTTTTAAGTTTGAAATTTTGTTTATATTATTAATTAATAATTTATTTGTAAGGTCATATTTATATGTGATATTAAGACTTGATGGTATTTATTTATGGATGTTGTAAATTTGTAAAAGAATTTTATTTGTTCGATCCTATTTTTTAGTGATATTAAGATTATATAATATTTATAGACGAACATTTTGAATTTGTAAAAGAAATTTAATTGTTAGATCATATTTTCAAGTGATATTAAGATTTGGTATTAGGGGCATTTTTGGTAGTTCACGCTGATACTAAAAAGTGTGACACCAAAGGTATTACAACTATTATTAAAGATTAAAAATAATAATTTAATTGAAAAATTCTTTAAAAAATTTCATAACCTTTCATTCATGATCCTAGAATTTCAGAAATTTTGAATTTTTAATAATATATTATTTTATATTAAGTAATTATTACCGAAATTAATGTATTTGTTTTTAAAAATAATAATTCATCTTTGAAAAATCTCCAGATTTTTCCTAAGCTCTAATTTATGATCCTAGATTTTCAAAAATTGTAAAATTTGAATTTTCACCAATAGATTATTTTATGTTAATTATTTATGAATGAAAACATTATTTTATTCATTATAAAAATTAAAATACTACAATTATTATGTTTGCAAAACTAAGTTAATTTTGAATTATAAATAAATTTTAATAATTGTTCTCTCTCTTTCTATATATAAATGTTTTATGTTTATATATTATATATAATATATTATACATACATGTGTGTGTGTGTGTATTTTGTAACACATAAACATGCACATATTTGGACAACATACATGATGTACAAAATGAGCTAATATGTCTGTTGCAATGTAAATCCCAACATCTACATATGGGCATATTATACATTTCACGGACATATATGTATATGATACATTTATGTATAAACTAAATCAAAAAAAATTAATTTCATATCTTAATATACTTGAATTTAAATAAAATAAATGATTTTATTTAAATGAAATTTAGAAATGTTCTAATTCAGTTAGACTTTATAGACCCAATAAAAGATTCAATAGGGTAAAAATTTTGAAATTTACTCATAACTTCCGCTGCAGGCTAGTCCAGTTCCAATAATGGTATTAAAGTCCAATAGCCTATGCAGTCTAAATTAGTCATATTAGGGCTAACTAATTAAGCTTTCCCACTTAGTACGGTGTCTAGAAAGGTAATGTCTAGGATTGGAATTGAGTAATCAAGTACCATGTCCTACCTGGTTACCAGCCTGGCCCGAAAGGTGAAGTGAGCCCAAAGGTTGCTTTTAATAGAAAAAGCCAACTTTATTTGGGCATTAGGCTAATTTTCAAAATCATTTTGAAAATTAATGTTTTAAAATTTTTAAATTTAATAGTTAAATTTAAAATAAAACGTGTTTATTATAAAAATTATAATAATACATAAGTTCTCAAAATGTTTGAAAGAATAATAATATTTTCGAAATGTTTGAAAATAATAATTTCAAATTTCAAATTTATTAAATAAATTAATAAAATAAATTAATTAAATATGTTAATTAATTAATACATATATGCATGTATTACATATGTTGATATATGATATGTTATTTTAAAATGTTTAAGATAACATAAGTATACGTGTATGTATACAGGATAAATTTTGAAATTAATAAATTTTAATAAAAATTGTTTAATTGAATAAATTAATTAAATAAAATACACATATATATGATATATGTGTGTTACACTATAAAGGTCATAGTATACACTATAAATGTTATAGTAGATATGTCCAATATAAAAGTTATATTGGAATACTAATTTAAAATTAATTAAAGAGTTAATTGATTAAAATTAATTAGGTCAGATTTAATTAATGATATATTATACGTAATACTATCATATAGGTAATATGAAATATAAAAGTTATATAACAATAAAACTTATATGATATGTGTATAAACTAAATGTGAAACATTAAAGAAACCCAAATAGACTTGAGAAATAAATACATATGTAAACGTACATATACCGTGATTTCTGATGTGTCTGACACTTGAATCGCTGGGGTATTTCATAAGAAATATATAATTCTATAAGTCGATATCACTCAATATATATATATATATATTGAAGATTATGAATCTTCAATATAATGTTGTCCTCTACTATATATATATTAATAAATTACTTACATACTCCTTAGTTATTGAGCAAACTCAAGTTAGGGATATTATGTGTAGTATTATTAATATATGGAATAGATGAGGTAAGATAACTATATGTATTTTTTGAGCAAACTCAAGGTACATATACTATAAATAGGCCATCACGATATGGTAGGTATGGGTGAATAATCTCTTTCGATTTGTTAAGCAGTCGAAATGAGATTAGAACAAGGAAAAATGAGTTAGGAGTTGTATATGATACAACCGATAAAGGTTTATCCATCGTTTGTGGCGCTATAATTTGTTGAGCAAACTCAAGGACAGAATACCAAAATAAATGAGTCCTAACACCCACTAGTGAAGTTATAAGACTTCTATGTTTCATCTTAGGGTTTAGAGAAATATAAAAGACTAGTGGGAGCTTTATTAGAAAAATGAAATGGTAACATTTAACATTTCTAATATTGTAAGAACATATGCTATATAATGTTATAATTATCTACAATGATAAATTTGTGCATTTAATATGATTAATAAAACGTTTGTCAATTAACATATATAAACAAACTGAATTGAAAGTTGACAAATAGAAATAAAATATATACTTACTAATAATTCTAATTGCATGTTATATAATGTTTCTATACCCATGCAAGTGCCCAATTTCAAATACTTAATACATTTGTAAGTTGGTCACTTATATGTTTATTTGGTTTAGACCGTGTATTGCATTTTAT
Organism: Allium fistulosum; assembly: GCA_030737815.1. Taxonomy (NCBI): domain Eukaryota; kingdom Viridiplantae; phylum Streptophyta; class Magnoliopsida; order Asparagales; family Amaryllidaceae; genus Allium; species Allium fistulosum. The sequence goes on along the minus strand of CM060906.1, from coordinate 582,291,548 downwards.
GAGTTTTTGAACTCTAAAAGCAATTCAAGGCTATGAATATTTCATCCATGTACTTTCACATATAAATGTTATATGGTGAACAGTTATAGTTTGTGGGGTACAATATTTCGACGAAGTTAGTTCATTCGAAGTAAGTCAATAAATAGTATTTTAAGATCATGTATTCAACTTGAATGATTTTGAAAGGATCATATTGTTTTAATGTAACACAAGACCATAAACTACGAGATACATCTAAGAACTCGATCGTTGAAGTCATCTTGATCGGTTTACATAAAGTGCAACATATTTGATGTCTTAAATGTTAAGAATAATCAAATGCGCTTCTGTAAAAGGTTTGTTATGATATTGTAGTAAGGTTTTCTTTTGAATAGTTTGACCATTTGAAAGAAAAACGAATGTATAAGAATAGATGTAATTTGAGGTAAAATTGGAATGAAGAGAATGAATAGTCACTTTTGCTTCATAGAGAAACATTGAAAACAAGAATTATAATAATAACTGATACTTAATATTGGAATATGAAATATGTTTTTTATTCCAAAATATATTTTCATATAGAAAATTGTTTTCTATAACATTTATTTCTTTGAGTTCAAGATATTTGATCAAAGAACTCTCCTTTGTAAACTAGTTGCAGCATATGAAATAAGTAAACAATATTAACAATATTAAGTGAATGGTGGACCTCTAAATTTAGTACGCTGTTATAGTAATGGTGGAAATATTGGGAGCATGCCATATAGCACCTAATGATTGCATCAAATTACGAAAATTGTTTTCGTAAAATGTACCGAACATTATTTGTGAAATAATGTTTATTTTTGGTATTGAATGAAAAATAGATATAACTATATTTCAATATGAGTATTATGAATATTTATTATGAAATAGAACTATATTATGAAATTTGTTTTCATAGTAAAAGTGATGCAACAAAAATACATATGTATCTAATATTATTTACAGTTGTTTTGGAATTATAGACAAAGCCGTAGTTTTTAGAAATAATTTTACTATACGATTATGAATCATATGATACAGGTTAATTATATCTCAAACAGTTAATGGCTATGTACCCATTCAGTGGGAGCATCATAAGAGTTGATGAACTCTTTGAATTAATACATATTGATGTATGCAATCACAAGTCTATTAATACAAAAAGGGTTCCACATACTTTGTTATATTCGTCGATGGTTTATTACCAACATGAACATGTGTATTAGATACACATGTAGTAAGTTTATGATAAAATCATAGAATATAATAGAAAAGTAAATAAAATAACATGTAGTAGAATAAAATGATTTGATTTGGTCGAATAATTGAGTATATTGGAAAGAGTTCCAAATGTACCTAAAAATGAATATAGATTCAATCTAAAATCACTCCTCCATGTGATGTATAATGATACATCAATAAGGAGTAATCAGACATTGTTGGACAATATACGATTAATTGTGAGTGAAGTTGAGTTAGTTTCTTTATATAAGGTCATGTCCTTAAGATTAGTACATAAGGTTGATATTATTTCATCTAAACAACAGTTTACAAAATCATACAAGATAAGGGTTTGTAAGAAATTCGAACATATCATAGGCCAAAGAGTTGGCAGGTTGTGCGAGTCGACAGTTTGCACGTAATAATTATTCATGAGGGATCTTGTATGAATCTCCAAAAGTTTATGGAAAGGTTTGTCATCAAATGACATATTTATGTTTTGAACATAATTTTTGTAAACTAAAATCAGTTTTATAAATAAAAAGGTTCATAAAGCATTTATGAATCCCTATTCTATTTGCACTAAGAAATAATTGTTGTTACAAGATATATCAACTTCATTGTGAAGGAATTTCTTTGAGAAATTTTTGGTAGTTAAATGGAATTGGATCTGATCCATAGATAGAACTAATTATATGAGATGAAGTGAAATTAACTAACCTAAATGAACACATAGCATTAGAATGTCTAATAAGTATTCCCGTACATCGAAGAGAAACTATGAGTTTCTTATTAATGTCGAAAATATACATTACCCTCGGTTGTTCAATTAAACCATTAAGATTGTTGACTCTATATGGTATGATGCGCAGATCTGAAAGAATTCCAAGTACGCTATAAAAAAATGATTTTAGGAGTCGTAACCAAAGAGATGTGATCCATCGACCGAGATTGTGTCTTTATTGGAAAGATTAATGTGGTTGGAATTTAATAAGAAATGTTGATAAGAATAATATCGCAAATTTTAATTGTTGAAATTAGCATAACAGATTCGGTATTCAACATGCTCAAGTTAATTCAGATTTACTCACAAAATTATCGCTCGACAAGACTTAGTGTTTGGTACTTATGTATTGAAACAGAAAATTCTAAATAATGATTTAGAGTAAGCCGTTTACACACATTAACTAAAAATGCCTCAAAGTCAGCGGGAGCGATATTGGGCTTGTGAGTCTTTGGATATGATCCAAGAAATGGTACAAATGTATCATTTTATAAGCATCAAGATTGAATAAGTATTTTGATAGAAATATCAAATAGTTTGATTTTGAATCAAAGTGCAGAGGAAGCGTGTGTTCATAAGAAAGAACGTTAAAAGGTACATTGATATTTCTAGACTATAAGTAAATAACACGTTGTTGATTTTAACAATATGCTTGTATTAAAATCAACTTTAGTTCGTTTTAATACTCAATTTTGGATTGTAATGATGTCTTTTATGGTGAGTATAAAAGATATAGGGACTGTCCCAAAACGATATACAAGAGCACCCTATTAAAAGGAGAACATGTAAGTTGGATTCCTTATGCATTAGCAATAGGAATTATCATACAGGTTATGTTGTGTATGATATTGTGTTTTATTTATGTATTTGATACATGGAGCAAGTATAAAATCCAAATTGATATTACTAAATGGTCGTTTGAGGTGTTCTCGTGTATTTATGAAATACTAGAGAATTGTTTATAGAAACAACGAACTCGTTATGATGGAACGTTTGGACACAAACTTTTATAAGTGATGTTGAGTATAACATGTCAATGATAAAATCAAGTTGAAATCTTTAATTTGAAAATATTTCAAAATAAAAGTGATTGTGGTCGATTCAACGAAATGTTGAGAACATTAACTTGAATAGCGCTACAATAAACCAATGTATATAGATATAAATGCACAAATTTATAATTGAGCAAAAGGTGATTCCAAATGTTGAGAATCCCGTAATATTGTTACAAGATAACAATGTCATGAAATTGGTCATGATAGAACTTAAAGCTCACTAGAAATCGAAAGACATACTTCGAATCGTTCCACATGATAAAGGCAGTTTATCAGTGTTAGAGAGAGTTAATCGACAAAGTAGATAATTAAAACATAATAGCATACCCATTCACTAAGGGACTAACCTAATTGGTTTTGAGAAAACTGATTGGAGAAGTTGGAATTAGATTTCATAATTGACCTCAAGTGCAAGTGGGAGGTTGATAGAGTTAGGGGTATGCCCTAGGGGCAATTATATAATTTGTTACATATATCTAACTCGTTGACCAATCTTGTTCGAAATAAAAGGTATTTTCTTCCTATTATATACTTGATATACTGTGATTATATTAATTAACTTAATTAAAAGTATATTTAGTAGAAAAATCCATAAATGGTATATTTTGTGATAGTAGTTACAAAGTGTTGTAACCGTGAGTAATTTATCACAACGAAAAAAATATACCATTTTAAATGTTTCTAGTCAAGATGCATTGAGACTGGATATCGATGTATCTGTTGAGACTGGAATACGTAACACTCCCCAAATGTTGGGAAGTGTATTACTCATGACTGTTGGGGGCACCTGGGGTTTACGTACTAATAGTTATTGGATTACTATGGAAAGAATCACTTGATAGTTTTTTGTTGGTTAATATAACTAAGGTCAAACAGAAAATATCGATGTGACTGATTTACATAGTTCTCTCGACTTGAGATTATTGTGGACCTTCAATATGAAAGCTCCGCTTTGATTATAGCCAAATCATGGCATGACGTCCATCGAGTGACTATAGTTGGGTCGAGTGGAAGTATTGGAAGTGAAGCACTATTCAAGAGAGGATTCTTCTCCTTGGTTATATGCGGTTAGTATCACAGTTAAATCAAGTCAACTCAAAGTCAAAGTCGCTGGCCAGAGCATTTCGGTTAATAATAATTGTTATTATTGAACCAAGGACTTTGTATTTAGACTATATAGTTGAATGTGGATGAGGTTGGAATTTTGACCATTACCAAATTCCATAAGTCCAAAGTAATATAGTTTTGACGAAGAGAATTGGTGTAAACAAATGTCATAAACGGGTAATGCTTATTAAACTAAAATTGGATTTTACCGAAAATGAGTAAGCGATAAATTTGGCCATAATGTCACACCACCTACGAAGTGACGTGTGAACGTTTACATTAGAATAGTTTGATGTTAATCGCTGAACAAATTTACACCCAAAAGTTACACAGCCGAAATGATGAATTCCCTTAAGACCGAACGATTTAATTAGTTTATAATTGTTATAAATTAATTAAATTAATTAATATTTATGAAATATTAATTATAAAATTTGAATATGATTTGAGAAATAAATAATGTTATATATATATTTATAACAGTTATAAATATTTCGATCGATATACAATATCGACAAACGATTAAATTAGATTTAATTTCATAGTATTTTGGCTTGGGCTTAGATGGGTTTAAGGCCCATCATTGGGGCAGCAAAATTTTGGTTTTGGGAAGGCCTGGGAGCGGCTAAAACATAGGAAATTGGCTTGGAGATAATGGGTTGAGATAAAGTGAGAATGGGTAAAAAGGTTTTCCTCGTTTCTCTCTAATACAACCCTATATATATATGTATGTATGTATGTATGTATGTATGTATGTACTATGTATGTATGTATGTATGTATGTCTGTATGTATGTATCTCTAAAAACAGTAACTAACCTTTTTGTTGCCATTACCTTCTACATTGCTGGTTAAAACATAACTCTCAATCCACTCCAAAATTCTCAAATATATTTCAAATTAAAATAATATATTCGATAGTTAGAGGTCGGTGATTCCGGACTTGCAATTTGACGAATTAGGAACAGTAAAAGGAAGGGAAGTCATTGCTTCAACGTGGATTCAAAGGCATCATTAAATTGGTAATTTTAATTCATATTATAGTAATTAAATTATATTCTATGATCCTACAATGAGTAATTTCATATCCGTTTAAATATATTGCTACTATATGTTTAGTTTTGTGAGATTTTGTAAGTAGACGCGGTTGTCACAAAATAGTTTGGTTATGTGCATAATTTGTTTATTATACTATTTGGTTTACGTATAGACAAATGTTGTTTACTGTACAAAATCAATTTTCGTAATTAATAACTGTTATATATATATTCATTAATAAATTCATATATATATATATATATATTAGTGTATATTTATCTCTTATAATAGCATATATGCATATATAAGATATATATATGATTTAAAAAATTTAGTGCACTTATTTATATATAATATGAATTTACAAATTCAAAAATTAATTATCATATATATATTCATATTTTTTAATAAACATTTATTGAAATTTTGAATTTTTTATTATATAAAATAATTATTACATTAAAAATTCAATTCTATATTTTTTTAAAAATATTATATCATTTCATAAATATATAAAAAAATATTAGGAATTTATCAATAAAGTTTATTACTTTTAATAATTAATATTATTTTGGAAAAACTGTTTATGATTTATTAAAAGTAATAATATAATTGAAAAATTCTTCAAAATATTTGTAACCTTTCATTCATGATCCTAGAATTTCTAAAATTTTAAATTTTGAATTTTTCATAATATATTATTTTATATTAAATAATTATTACCGAAATCAATGTATTTGTTTTTAAAAATAATAATTCAACTTTGAAAAATCTCCAAATTTTCCCTAAGCTCTATTTTATGATTCTAGATTTTCGAAAACTGTAAAATTTGAATTTTCATCAATATATCACTTTATGTTAATTATTTATGGATGAAAACATTATTTTATTCATAATATGTACAAATTAAAATACTACAATTATTATATTTGCAAAACTAAGTTAATTTTGAATTATAAATAATTTTTAATAATTGTTCTCTCTCTTTCTATATATATATATATTTATCTATATATAAATGTTTTATGTTCATATATTATATATAATATATTTGTACATACATATGTGTGTGTGTGTATTTTGTGGCACATATACATCCACATATTTGGACAACATACATGACATACAAAATGAGCTAATATGTCTGTTGCGATGTAAATCCCAACATCTACATATGGGCATATTATACCTTTCACGGATTATTATGTTACACATTCACTCACACATATATGTATACGATACATTTATGTATAAACTAAATCAAATAAAATTAATTTCATATCTTAATATATTTGACTTTAAATAAAATAAATGATTTTATTTAAATGAAATTTAGAAATGTTCTAATTCAGTTAAACTTCATAGGCCCAATAAAAGATCCAATAGGTTTTTTTTTTTGAAATTCACCCATAACTTTCGCTGCGGACTAGTCCAGTTCCAATAGTCCGGTGCGCTTTGTTAGCTTATCCACAAGCAGGACCCAAGGACGTACCCAACCTCCCTCCAGAAGGCGCTCTAGCCAGGCCTTATAGGCGGGACTAAATGCTTTTTCGGTGCCTTGACCAGGCCATAGCGTGGCGGGAACAAGGGCTTACTCCCTCCTTCCTCTAGGAGGTGCTCCAGCCAGGCCTTATAGGCGGGACTGAAGGTTGGTCGGTGCCTTGACCTGCCATATCATGGCGCGTTCAAGGGGTTACTCCGTCCCCCCTCCAGGGGGCGCCTTGATCTGGCCATAGCATGGCGCGATCAAGGGTTTGCTTATACTTTAACCAGGCCACAGCGTGGCACGGATAAAGCATTACTCTGGCCTCCCTCTAGGAGGCGTTTGACCTGGCCATCTTGGCGTGGACAAAGGCTTATGACTGTTTAAGATAGTTTCCAAATTTAAGGAGAATCTTACTCCCAACTATGTAGACTTTCTTATTCAAATGAGCCTTTAATGAATTTATCTAAGATTGCTTTACAAATCTAATGATTTTTCCTTGTTTGAAAAAGTTCATAATCATCCCTTCAAGAGCTCTGCATTGATTGGTTTCATGTTTGTTCATCAAATGATAATGGCAGTAAAATCCTTCTAGATTCCTTTCATATTTGGGCTTTGTCTTTTTAGATTGCCAATAATTGAGTTCCTCCCTTATTAGTACGTAGATGTTCTCGATTGATGTAGTCAAGTCGCATTCCTTAGGGAGTCTTAATTTAAAGCTTACCTTTTGAGGCTAATTTCTTGATCTTTTGCTGCTTGATTCTGGAGCTTCATCCTCAATGATCAATTTCCTTTTTAAAATCTTTCGAAGTTCATATGTAGGTAATGGTTCACTTGTTACCCGATGCCATTTTTGAGAAAAGGTATAGTAATCGACAATCGTTCCTTCTTCAAAAATAGTGCCTTTAGTATAGAATCGAATAGTCTTCCTCATTTGATCAAACAAGTTATCACTCCTACTTTTTACTCCTACTAAGGCAAAGATGGGTGTAGGGCCAATGTGAAGTGGGTTTAGGCTCCAATTGTCTAGATCGTAAAATTCAGCATTCTTCTTTTCCATGATTCTTAAAACCTCTAATCTTAACATTTGTTCTTCATATAGCATAGAATCTTCAATAGTTTCACGAGAGAATCCAACTAGTATGGTTCTGAAGATTCTTGCTCGGACTTTTTGATTTTGCTAAGCATTGATGTGTAGTCCAAGGTTAGCTTGGAATGGAATAGGGATAGAGGAAAGTAAGGTTGGGAATTCAACTAAGTTAAAGGTTCGAGCCCTCCTTCTAGCGTCGAAAATGTTAACAAGAAATCTTGTCAACACCCTAAAGTGAAATTAGAAGAGTGAATGACCCTTTCAATACCACCTTTCGAATTGTTTGAAGTAATTTAAGACTCCTTCGAAACCACCTTTCGAATATTTTAGGGTAATCTAAGGTTGTGACCTAATGGGATCTAAATGGTTTTGATTGAGTCGAAAGGATCCTACTCTTTGAAAGGTACCCCTTCGATACGCATTGGCGCATGTACTCTATCGTCATAATCATATATAATTAAGCAGTGAATCCGAATCTATATATTCGAAAGTACCACGTATTTGCTTTATTGATAATTTTCACAAATACAAGGGTTTAAGTTTTACAAGAAAGTAATAACCCCAATTTAATTTAAGAATTAGGGTTTATAAACTCAAGAAGAGAACAAGCATTGAATGAATGAATTCAGATCCCCCAAAATAATACCCCTCGGGTCTTATTTATAGGCGCAGTTTGGACCCTTTCGCATCAGTCCTTTCGACTTAGTTGAAAGGTTGCCTTGATGACCTTTCGCTGCTGTTAAATTCAGAGCGCCTCTTAAACTTTACTTTCTAATGGGACCTGGGTGCTTTCGACTCCATCGGAAGGTACATGAGCGACCCTTATCTTTGTTGTTGAAGTTTGGACAAGCAGGAAAAATCTTTATACTTGTTCGAAAGGTACGCATCCAATGCTTGTAAAAGGTGATGATGCTTTCTTTGTTTAAGCTTTTGAAACACTTACCCTTCCATCATTGGATATCGAATCGGTTTGCACTCCACTAATATGCATTTTTGGTGGCTTTCAACATTGTCGAAAGGGTATTTCCTTTGTTTCGAAAGGGTTATAGCCGAGTAGAAGGCTTCATGGACTTCTTCATTATTGTGAAGATCTGGCACCAACATGGTATGTTGCTATTTGAATGAATGAGGAAGTGCATTTGGATGATTTTGAAAGGATTAAATGGTGGTGAATGGATCATTGCGAAAGATCAATTGTAATGGAGGAGGCTTCTTGGTGGTTAGAAGATGGTTGTGAAAGGTAGCTTTCGAAAGTTCCCTTTTGATTGATGCGGAACCTTTCCTTTGATGCCTTCGAAGGGCATTTTTAACACATGCGAAACCCTTTTATGCATGCAAAACCATCTGTTTCGGAAGGGATCAATTGAAACGGAAGGGTAGCATTGTCCCCTTTCGACCTCTTTGGAAGTCTATAGTTCATCTAACATTTGCAAAAGCATCCCTTCGACTCTTTCGAAGGTCTTGCTATCACCATCGTTCTTCAAGAAGCCTTCTTTTAGATTTCAACAAGGTTGAAGTGATTTTTGATGATAACAACATCATCATATATGACACCGACATACCACCATCCCAAATAACTTCCCTTTGCCTCCACAAAACACCACTGGTGGCTTCCTCCACTCCGACAACCTACGAACTCTACTCTCTTTCTCGCCAATGGCCATTAACATGGTCATTGGTTAACTATCTCCTTGCATTCCCTACTTTAGGTGTTGTTATATTATGGCATCTTATGTATTATTCCTTAAATATAATGAATTAATTTTATTTATTAATTATTATTGTTATATGTGTGTGTGTGTGTGTTGAAGTCCATTCATTTACTTCGTTTCATTTTGTATAATTATGCATTTGATTGTATATTTTAAAAACTCTAATGAATCTTGTAATAGATATGAATGAACGATATTCACAGTTTTTCAAAATTTCCTAAGATCTTTCCTATAATACCAACTTCGTCAAAGTATTCTACTGCTATGATTTTCATGAACAGATATGGTCAATCAAGGTCGTCGATTCACGACATTCAATCCATGACCTCGGTCATCAAATTGATTATATTGTTCCACTCTCCTCAAAGAGAACAACTCATCTATGGTGGTCGATTTCTATAACTGCCCAAATTAACGGATCTATTTTAGCATTTATACCAATAGAAAATGTGGATTATGTTGATTGGATAATTTTTCAGTTTGTATGTTATGGAATAAGACAAAGTCGTGAATATATAGGGCCTAGATTAATATATTTGCCTTAAGGTCTTCATTCATTTACAATTTTGTTTTAAAATTCAAAAATGGTCTTCGTTTTTTTTTGCCAAAATTATGGCACAGTGGGGTTTTAGCCATAGCGATCGATGCACGTGTTTGGGCAGAGGCTAAGCTTTAGATTGCCGGTGGCTATTTATCCTATTATGTCATGGTTGAGGAGAATTTGGGCTTTAATTATACTTGTTAGTTTAGATGAAAACCCTATTAGGTGTTTAATTTTCAAAGCTGCCTCAGGCGATTAGGGGATGACGGAGTTTGGGGATGTTGTTTGTCAAATCTTACTCCATCTCACAATTGTTTTTATGACACCTTTTAGTCGCCAGATGGCCAACAATGGCCCTGGTTGGAATTCCTATCGTGGGTGAATTTTGCATTCTATTAATAAAAATTCTAAAGATTTCGTTGGTTGTTGGAGTTATCGTAGATCTAGGACATAAGCTATTGTCGGCCTACAATGGCTATCGATAGTCTAAAAGTTCTATTGACTATCTAACAAGGTTATCGAGATGAAATTCTTGGAGCTGTCGAAGGTAAAGCTTGTTATTGCAAATATAAAAGTGGAGCGAGAGTGGGACTGTCAACGATTTTACATGTTGGATCAGGTGCATTGGCAGTGGAGTTAAGTGCATATAGAAGAAAAAAAGCTTTTATTAATTTGCACATGATCTTTACTCTATGTATATGTAAATAAATTTTTGTTTATACTAAATCAAATTTAGTATTTTGATTAATAAAAGAGGTTTGTAACATTTTAATTTAATTTCATTAATTAAAATATTTATTAATTATTAATGTTTGAAATAAATTTATTAAAATTGATTTAAAATTAATTTATTAATTTATATTGAATATGTTATGCCATTCATATTAAAAATACGAACATCATAGCTATATATATATAACCAAATCTAGGGGGTTCACAAATCGATCGCTTTGTCCTACAATAAATAAAATAACTAAGTGTGATATACATACACACATACGTACATCTATATCTATGATGATTATTTTATATTATTATTTGAGATATGCAAAGAGTAAACAACAATTACATTTTAATATTATTAAATCGGCCCTTTGAAATTTTAATAATAAATAAATAAATAATATTTACCTATATAGTACAAATATATATACTATATATACATTTCAAAAATATATATAATATCTATAAATGATTATAATAATTTTATTTACTGTAAAATTATTAAATAAATGAATAAATATGTATTTATGTACAATAATCTATTTTATTTTTGGCTATGTATACTTTATTAATATAAAATTCAAAATTCAAAACTTTGACTTGTTCAAATTTCTTTTTATTAAAAGCTTCGGCCCCTAAAAGAAAATTTATTTTATAATTATTTACGATCGATTATTTCAAGTATAGAATAATTCAAAATGTTTCCATTTTAAAAAAATTTAACTTACTAAACTAATTATAATATATGTAATATATGTATAATAAACATATCAAATTAATTTTCTAAAAAAATATCTGAATGGGTATTGGATATTTTCAATATATACACACACATACTAATATATTATACACACATACACACACACACACTGATATATATATATTATTTGAAACAGGAATAATTTATATATATATATATTATATATATATAAACAACTAAAATAATTTTTTATCAAAAAATAAGCATGGTTATAATATATACATATATAATTTTAAATATATATTTATATGTTTTAATATATATGTGTGTGTGTGTGTGTATTCATGATTTAAATATATTTGAGTATTCAAAAATTCATTTTGAAATTTTTTATTATTATTTAAATGATGGAAAAGTATAATAATATTACATGATGATGATAAAACGCGCACACACACACACATATATATAAGTGAATATATATAGATCAAAAACTCATACCTTGCTTTGAAGTTACCTTGTCGAGAATCGATGCGTTGTTTGCTGGTCTTTCTTTATATAACACCATTGTCTCCTCCTTCTTATTGATTTGCAAGGTCAAAATGATGGGACAACCAAGCTAGATTGGCTAGGAAATGGTAGAGGGAGGGTCCAAAATTTAATGTATAAATTTGTGTGGGGGCTAGGTTATTTATAGCTATTAGCCATCACCTTTCTTTTCTCATTTTCCCCTAGATCAAAAGAATAAGTTTGATATTCCTTCTATCCCCATACATATGTGGTTGGCCTTAGGTATGACCAAGCATGGTCAATATCCTAAATTATAAGAAAATCAGCCTTTGGCAGCGCATAAAAAATGCTACTATAACTTATGCTAGCGTTTTAGAGAGCGTTATGCGACATACAACTAAAAATACAGGACTTTCCGTTATGTTTTCATAAAACGCTACTCAAAAGCAATATATTGCAACGTTATGCAAATGCAACCAATTTTTTTTATCGTAGTGCTGTATAAACGCCACTAAAAAGTATTGTCGATGCTACTGCAAAATATTATAATAGCGTTTTTTGTCTGCCACCATATATATTTTAGCTGCGTTTCTTAAATACAGTTAAATTGTTGATTTTTCGTGCAAATTTCTTTCACTGTAGTAGCTCGTTCAGTTTTTACATCATTTTTTTCACATCATATATATATTATATGGTAATAATTAACATATTTCAGTACGAAACCAACAATCACTAATATAATTATCATATTCAAACAACCGAAAAACACATTCGCATAATGATACATTAAATTTACATTAGCATACATGATACATCAGAGACACCATCCATTTCCATAATTTTCCAAGGAAATATAAAGCACATAATACTATACGTACAAAGCCAAACTAGCAAGCTAAATCAAAACATCAGTAGCAGAACCAATACCATCCATTTAATTGGCGACAACCATCTTTGACTCCTTGAGCAATTCAGTGCTCTTCTTCAACCTCTCCCTCTTCCCAGCAGTCGTAGGGGACTTCTCCATCATCCGTTCAATCCCATTCACCCTTGCACTAATTACTTAATTCACAAGCTCCGCCTCCAACTCTTCCTCCACCATCAACTTCAAACCATTCAAAATATGCAATGCAAACTCATCCACCATTCTCAATATCACAATCTTCCAGTATGGCGTTAGCCTCATTCTCATATCATAAGCTTTTTCTGCCAGCGTTGAATACTTGCACAAATGTCCTATTTCAACCTTACCAAAATGATTAAACTCATTTTTCACTTACTTGATTGGATCATGGATTATATCCATGAAACTTTCCCGATGCTCCGTTAGTCCATACCATATGCTCATATAGACATGATTTGATGTGTAATCTGATGCCAACTCCTTCTCAATTGTTTCCTTGACAGACTGCAAAAAGAAAAAGAAAAGAAAATGTTCAAAACATTGTATACACAACCACAAGGCTACATTCAAATTCCCAAGAGGATTTTTTTTAATTTGGAAATTTGTCTATTAACTCACCATGAGTAAATTTTATCGCTTTATATTCAGTCAATGCATGCTGTAAGGCCACTGATTTATCTCTAGGAATGATGATCCTATCTGATTGTCCATCTTCAAGTACCATGTGAAAAGAAACTGCTATTATATTTGTGTAAATAAAGAAGTAAAAAACATGTAGAACATTAAGGCATCAATGCCAAATCAATCATGAAAAAAAATCCAAGTTATAAAGCAAGATGATAAAGTAAAATAAACCAACATTTTTATACCAAAATTAACACACTATATCACCCTTACATCATAAGTTCAAAAGATAGAAGTAGAAATACTGGACAAATTGCTGCATACGAATGGAAACTGAAATTATATTTACCTTTGCGAGTGGAGCATCAATGATTCCTATAGAATGCTTTAGAGTCCCAATAACAAGATCGTAGTACTTCTTTTCCAATGCACTATCAATATTCCCACTATTATTGATAATAAAATATCAGTCTAGTGTAAACAAAGTTTTTTCTTGCAACAAGGTTTAAAATTTAAACCATGATCTTTTTATCATATTTTGGCATAGACATATTGCTAGAACCATGATCCTAGAACCATGATTCAAGCAAGTGCAAATATTTTTTCCATAAATATATTGCTTTATCACGGTAAAAAAAAACTTTATTGTTAAAACACTAGTGAATTCTTAATCAAACTACTTCTAATCAGGTTGTTGCTTGGAAATAGTTACATAAAAGCAAAGCCAAACTGACATCAAATCAATTATTATTTACATATAAAATGTAAATGCACCTTCTCATAGCACTTTCACCTTCATTTAGTATTCTTATACCAGCCATGATCTGAGTATTACCACCTTCCTGAGCATGCAATTCTCGATTAGTGATTATTAATATCTGCATATAACAAGAGAAAAACCAATATGAAAATTTAGGAGCAATCGTTAAAAAAAGACAATTTTTTGATCAAGACCCCTTAGAAAAACAAATAACACAAATAAGCCTCTGCAAAAACTAATTGCCAAAATAGGCCTCGTTTAGTTTTGTACTTGCGCAAATATGGAATGCGCAAGGTATAATTTTTTTTATACGTAGAGCTTGCGCATTCCATATTTGCGCAAGCTATAGTTTTAAGCTTGCGCAATTATAGAATGCGCAAGGTCATTTTCGGGCATCAAAAAGACAAAGAGCTGAATCTGGGTTCATTTATCAAACCTATCCCCTTTCTTCCCAAAACCCTCCCATTTCCAACTTCAAACCCATTTCAAATCCAAATATATTAAGTCAAAAACATTTTTCCTCATCTATTTCTTCAAACAAACACTTGATTGCACATAAAATGGAAGCAAGCTCTTCATCTACGTTGATTAGAGATAATTATAATTCATGTTTTTGAAAATTAAGATGTAATTTTGCTATTGTTGATATTGTTGAAAATGAAGAGTTATTGGTGGTGGTGGTGTTAATTATTAGACAATGGTGTTGTTGTTGAATTAGTTGTTAATGTTTGATGAACTGGGAAACCCTATTTAAATAGTAGTAAATTAAAAATCCTAATTTACACCTTAATTGTTTATTGTTTATTATGACGGTAGATATTAATGATGGGGAGATAGATGACGAAACATTGATGAAACATTCTGATGAGGTTGAAGGGAAAATCGGAGTTGCAAGTTCAAGTCATATTGAATTTGATGTCGATCATGTTCAGGAAACACAGTTCGAAACAGTACCGCGTAAATTCCATTCAGGATCATCAACCTTACACGCTCGTTTATGTGAAGTTGTTTCTGCGGAAATGCCCGGTCATCAACATACAGTTGGCGGAAATTTGCTGACGCCTATACATCATGTTGGTCCATCCGTGCCAAGGGGACAACGACCATGTCCAAAATTGTTATTGCGGAGATATGTGTGTAGTGGTTGTTTGCAGAAAGGAAAAGAATGCTGGACGAAGATTTTTCGGATGTAGTTCGTACAACGAACATAGATTGAATCTTCGTGAATATGATTGTTGCAATTATTTTAAATGGATTGATCAACCACTGTGTGAAAGTGGACTTGAGTATGCCCACGAATTGCAAGCTGAAATAAGTCGTTTGAAAAGTGTGAATGAAGAACTAAGGACGAACAGTGGAAGGCCTAGAATGTGGTAGATGTTTGGGACTTGGTTAAGTTGTCATATTTGAATTTTATGTTGAACCGTTGTATTTGTATTATGTTGTTGCAAAAATGTTTCTATTTGTTGTAACCCGTAATGTGTGCATGGTGGATAGTTTATTATGTTTTTGAAATTCATTTGATAGTGTTGACTTTAATGATGAAATATATTGGTTACATTATTATATTGATTTGCTTGTTTGGGTTTTTTTAAAGATTGAGTTGACTGCTTTTGGTTGAAGATTGCATGCGGAAGCAAAATCTACTTAGAAAAAATAGGTAATAATTCATCAAATTGATGTTTATAGTTATGTCGGTGACAAAAAACTATGAATGAGGTATTGGAACTTATTTTGAAAATAATGTCAAAGGTTCCGACTATATTTTACTTTGATGGCGAATTGTTGGTTGATGATGAAGGCAAACCTAGATATGTGGGCGGGAGGCAAAAAGGATTGACAATAAAAAATTATTGTAGTTTCGAAGAGCTTAAACAGAGGGCATTTGAAGTGACAAAAGAAAATCCTGTGATATATGTTTTAAAATTAGCGGTGAATTGGGTTCGGGATGATGGTGCATCCGCTATTGAACATCATCATCGCTTTTGTATCCGTCATATTAAAGCAAATTTCAAGAAAGCGGGGTTTGGCACAGATGAGCTACAAAATTTATTACACGCATGTGCCACGACATCGGAGGTCGTAAAATATAATGATCTTCGAAAAGAGTTGAAGGATGTAAATCGAGATGCCGATGCGTGGATTGAAAGAAGTTTGAAAGACCAGGAATCAAGCTGGACTCTTTGTCACGACGGCGGAGTAAGATTCAATATGATGACGACCAACATTTCTGAAAGCTTTAACGGTGTGGTCAAAGGAACTAGGAATTTACCTGTTAGATCATTGGTTGCACGTACGTTTCATCGACTGAACCATTACTTCGTCGAACGACGTACTCAAGGGGAAGAGTGGACGTCGTAGCTCGCACCTAGGGGAAGCATTAGCGCGGAGAAGAATGGAAGAATCGAGGCTCATATCTATAGAGAGATATAGCTTCGTTGAATGGCAGGTAAAAGATGTGCATATGTTTGATTATACGGTGAATATCGAAGATAATGTTGCCAAATGTTCGTGCAACATGCCAACATTAGATCATTTTCCATGCTCTCATGTATTAGCGGCTTGTTCACGTGGTTCGGGTGGTGCTAATAGAGCGTATTTTGACTTAATCTCCACGTGGTACACGAAGGCTATGTATTCCGCAGCTTATGCTCCTTTATTCCACCCTGTACCGGATAGTCGACATTAGAACGTCTATGATGGTCCAATTATACAACCGCCGCCTATGCACAGAAATTCAGGTCGTTCTCGGTCAACTCGAATAAAAGGTTTTATGGATCCGCCATCTTCATCCGGCCATAATAGATGTAGCAAATGTGGTTCTATTGGCCATAAGAAGAATACTTGTCAGCGTTGAATTGTAATAGAAGTAGAACGTCTATGTTACTGTACGCCTTGTTGAAACTTTTTCGGATGCTGTGGACTTTGTTATGTAATGGTGTTGTCATTCGAATGGTGTTTGCATGTTATATAGAATGTTGTTCAGACTTTTTGTGTGAAATTGTGTGATTTATGGTGTTGAAACAGCTCTCTGTCTTGGACAGGGACAAATACATGCTTGCGCATATATGGAATGCGCAAGCTGTATAACTTGCGCATTCCAGAAATGCACAAGCTATATGTAAGCGTAGAACTGGGTTATTTGCAGCGTTCCGCCAATGCTACAAAAGAGCAAATGTAGCATTTGCGAACTGCTGTAAATAACCCAAAAATAGCTTGCGCAAATGTGGAATGCGCAAGCTATATTGACAATAAAGCTTGCGCATTCCACATATGTGCAAGCTATATTGACAATATAGCTTGCGCATTCCACATATGCGCAAGCTATTTTTTGGGTCAGTTCCAAACAGAGAGCCGCTCTGCCAAAAATAGCTTGCGCATATGTGGAATGTGCAAGCTATATTGACAATATAGCTTGTGCATTCCACATATGCGCAAGCTATTTTTTGGGCCAGTTCCAAACAGAGAGCCACTCTGCCACACTGCAAAACCACAAATTGCAAAGCTGAGAGCATACACACGCCATTTCATTAACAATACCATCACAAAACAAAATAAATAACATGATCCAACTAACAATTTAAAATCATCTAAAAAAGGTTGAATAGGTCGTACAATAACATAGAAACATAAAAGTCAACAACCCCTAACCTAACCCAACCAAAGCAACAACAACAATAAGACCAACACCGACAATCACGAATCTGTCTTTGCTCAAGTGGGGTGTCTCTTTTCTTCTTCTTCCGTTTGTACACGATAGGAGCCGATCCTTGGCCTTCTTCGAATGTTGGAGCGGGTGTAGGCAGCGGAATTTCTTGTTGTTGACTTGGCCCAAAAAAGAGTTCTTTTTGTTGAATTTCCCACTGCGGCGGCTCTTGTGTATGCTATATGTCGACTGTTCAACATATCTGAATTGTTGTTCTCCTTCATGCCAAATCGACCATTCAGCGTGAGTTTCTCCGCCAGTGTATTGCTACTCTACCTCGGGCCAAGCAGGCCATCCGGCTGTAGTTTCGCCAGCGGGATGTTGTGAAGCCTCCCCTCTGCATGTGCCTCCTACCATTGGCCTTGTCCACCCGCTACTGTGGTATGGTCTCCTCTGTACAACGTGGTGGCTCTTCTACAATGCGCAGCAGCTTGGCCGGCCTTCTTAGCTTGTTCCGACCCAAAATCGTGTCAAGTATTCGTCATAGGTCAATGCACTTGCTTTTGACCTTGTCTGGCTCCATATGACTTTCTTCTATTTCGCCCACCACATCCAAAGCGCTGTATATTCCGCTTACCTAAACCATAAATCATAACAATGCATCAATATGACATAAAAATTGAACTATACAAAATTTGAAAATACAACACTTACTACATCACGTTCTAGAGGAGCACGGGGAGTGTACGCAACCAACTTCCTTGCCAACTTTTTAAGAATACAACGACGAGTAATTCGCCAATGCCAATACTCGTCCTCGCTCAAAGGTGTCGGAGGCTCGCATGCTCGTTCGACACGATCAATTCTTGATTCCCAAATAGCAATACTTTCCTCCAAAAATGCCATCCAGCTAGTGGGTTATGGGTCAAGGGGACGACAGGATCGGGAATGTGCTGATAATCAAAGGAAAACTGTCTCATAACCCGATCGGGTGCATACAACTCAAAGTCTAAAAATAGAATCAGTCGGTTCTTAGCAATCCAACCGGCGACCGAATACTCATTTTCCGGATGTCCAAATTTATACACTAATGAATATGGTTCCCATGTAACCGCATCATCCGCTAACAAATCCAGCTCATTATGATAAAACTGTACATTTCTTGGCGTCTCACGCCAACTCCTAGCACAGTTCCACCTAGCTCCGAAAGGAAGATATGAATCAAAGTCGGTAGGAATTCTAATAGACGGCCGTCCAATGGTAATATGCGACCACGACCATAGTTGCAACAACGTTGCAGAACCCCCTAAAACTTTTCGACGTTGCAAGGCAACGTTCGATAACTCACTATACAAATAGCAGAGAACAGCACTACCCCAAAAATGATAACCACAGTCAGCCAAATCATCCAAAAAAGTTAAAAATTTCAAACTTAATCTCCCTTTCGAATGATCGGGAAATAATCGGAAACTCAAAAATACAATATCACGACACGAGTGCGGTGAAGTATATCTAAATCGGTCGCCCCTTCGGGTAGTGGTTCAGAAAATTCACTTTTAAATCAAGTCATTGATAAATCACTTTTAGACTTAACCGCCTCTCTAGGCAGAAAAATACCAAGCAAGTCATGAGCCAATTCGATGTAATCGATATCTAAATTTTGCAAACATACCGGACGACCATCTCCTTTAAGACCGAAAAGAAAATGCACTTCTGCTAGAGTCACTGTCATCTCCCCGACTCTCATTTGAAACGTATTTGTTTTCGGCCTCCATCTATCGCATAAAGCGGTAAGAAGGTGATGATCGAGCCAAATTTAGTCGATTTGCATAGCTTTCCAAAATCTGGAGATTCGTAGATTCGGCTCCAATCTTGGATCTTTATAATCGATCTCCTTGAGCTTGCTCGAATGATCGCATATCTTCACAGTTTCAACACCCTGCAATATATAAACAAATTATAATTAGGACTTCATATTTGAATTTCCTGGTTTACCAATATCGAACATTTACCTCCATTAATGTGTCGTTTTGGCTCCTATGGTGTTCCCTAAGATAGAGAACACTTCTATCTTCGGGCCCAGGAGACAATTCTACAAACAACAACAACCGTTTATCAATACAAAAACTTTGTACAAAGTTAGGGTTTTTGCTATATGAATACTTCAAATCCTTTTGCATTTTCAACAAAGAAACCAACAATGTGAGTACATTCACATCGACATCATCAACACTACCTCTTCCGCTAATAACAACAATCATTTCTAAAGTAGTATTCCAATTAAAAACATGAATTATAATTTCCTCTAATCAACGTAGATGAAGAGCTTGCTTCCAATTTATGCACAATCGAGTGTTTGTTTGAAGAAATAGATGAGGAAAAATGTTTTTGACTTAATATATTTGGATTTGAAATGGGTTTGAAGTTGGAAATGGGAGGGTTTTGGGAAGAAAGGGGATAGGTTTGATAAATGAACCCAGATTCAGCTCTCTGTCTTTTTGATGCCCGAAAATGACCTTGTGCATTCCATAATTACGCAAGCTTAAAACTATAGCTTGTGCAAATATGGAATGCGCAAGCTCTACGTATAAAAAAAATTATACCTTTCACATTTCATATTTGCGCAAGTACAAAACTAAACGAGGCCTATTTTGACAATTAGTTTTTGCAGAGGCTTATTTGTGTTATTTGTTTTTCTGGGTGGCCTTGATCAAAAAATTGTCCTTAAAAAAATTAAGGTGAGATAGTTGCTACCAATTCCAACTATATAAAAGAGACAATGGACAACATAACTAACATAATTTCAAATAACAAGGAGATATATATAGAAAAAAGTAGCTAATATGAAAAGACAAAAATCATAAAGTCATGACAACTCATTTTTAACCTACTTTTTGACCTCTTTTAGTTTCTCTTTGTTAGGATGGTTCTAAACTATGGTTAAACATCTTGTAGCAACCACAGAAACTCTCTCCATCAAAGAGGATGCCGCGCTAAATGTCTCTAGCTCAAAAGCATGGCTATTACTTTAAAGGATAGAATAATGAGTGATAACTTATAACGTTGATACTGGTTTTAACATAGTGAGTGGTAACTTGTATGCTCGAACTACTTATGTAGATTAGCATGTGTGTGTACACACACATGTATAAGACAAGATCTCTAGGATATATATGTGTATATATTGAACTACATTTTTATATTCTAACTACACATACATATATTCTAACCAACATATATACATTTCAAAGTCATATCTGACACATGCAGATTAGCAACAAAGGTGTCAGTTAAAACTAGTTTATACATATGATATTATATTAGGACAGTGATTAAAATAAATCAGCAACACACCCTCTATAAAAACTATCTAAATATGCTCTGTTTGATGTCCTAGATGAAAGATTTTTATTATGAAGAAATATAGAATGAACAGAATTTTATTGATGATTTATTGCAACTGATACATGGAGAGAACTGATATATATACAGTTTGCCACAGAAGCAAAATATAACAAAATACAGCTGTAATAATAGTTTGGCCTTAGCCCACAAACCCGAAGCAAATAACCGATAATAAAGATATGCGGACCAGATGAAGACTTGAGAATCTGACGGTTGAACATTGAAGAGAGGAAATATATATGCCTTAACAGATGAAGGGTTTTCTCATTTACAATACACCCCCGCAAACCCTTCATCGGCTATGGTTTTAAGAGAATGTCCCCAAATTGAGCGATTTGAGTTGATTCTGGAAATAAATCATTAAATAGTTGAAATTGACGCTATATATCTCCAGAACATCTCTATTCGACTCAAGAAAATGATTGGAAGCGGTCAATTTTGCAGCAGCAACATTCGAGTTTGATTTTTCTCAACAGCATGTAGTTCGAAGCTTGAGATCTTGCAACTCTGTGGTTTGTTGAGGCTTATTGAAGCTAAGTTTGCTTCGAAATGGTTTCTGGCTGAGGATTCCGATGAGTTTCCTTTGACAGTGAGCTGCTAATAGATCCTCTAAGAGTTGTTTACTTTCAACTTGTCTCTAAGTCGAACAAAGTTAGCTTTAGACGGTGCCTTAGTTAGGATGTCCGCTACTTTGTAAGATGAAGGTATGTGATTAATGTCTAATTTTCCTTTTGTCGCTTGTTCACGAACAAAATATAGATCAAGTTCCATGTGTTTCATTCTAGAATGTTATAATGGGTTTGCAGTAAGCTGAACTGTGCTTAAGTTATCACACCGTATTGTTGTTTTACTGTCTGATTTGAATTGTAGTTCATCAAGTAATGATTGTATTCACATCACTTCTGCAGTGGCATTAGCTACACTTATATACTCTGCATCTGTACTTGATCTAGACACAGTTGGTTGTTTTTTTGAACACCAAGATATAGGGTTCTCGCTTTAGAATATACAATTGTTTGTACCAAAAATGGGCACAACATTCTTCGGAAGTTTTTTTGAAGAGATAAAATGAAGAATGTAAATATAAAACAGAGATTATCTAACAAAAACTCCGACAAACAGAAATGTAAAATGCAGGGACAAGCAATTTAGAGTGGTTCGGCGTATAGCCTACGTCCACTATGAAGTTTTGATGATTTTATTGGTTCTCTTTGAATGATTACAAGCGATTACAACGAACAACAGCAGATTACAGATTAGAATTCGAAATTGACAGCAAAAGTATGATGCAAATCTCGATCCGGCAGAGTCTGGACGCTTTAGAATAAAAAAAGATCCCTTTTATGTTGGTTTTGGAGCTCTATTTATAGGCGTAGGAGGCTAAGATCACGCTCAAATCTCGGGAGACTTTTCCTGGCACGTGAGTGGGTCCACGCGACCAACCTCAGAGAGTTTCAAGTTGATCTGTGATCGATACGAAGTCATTTCGTATCGATCAAGATAATGTCCAATTGAGCTTAAATTTGGTGGAGACGTTCCTCAGTATGTGTGCAACCTCCAGTGAAAATTTCATGGCATTTGGATCAGTGGATTGAGAGATATCGTCGATACGAAGCAATGTTCTTTGCTAGGCTGTTTGGTTCGAATCCATCTTTTCGAACTGATGGCTTCGAATCGATGGTGTCACGCGCCTTTGTGATGACGTGGAGCGCACACTTCGCCTCGATCCGGTCTTCATTCCGAGTCGACCGCGTCGACTCCATATATCTCGGCGCATTCGCATCGAGGGATGACACGTCACCTTGGCTTGCTGGCTTGATGGACTCGAATGAAGCATCACTGATGTATTCGAACAAGGCTTTGCCGATGGAGTCGAACAAACCTTTCTCTGATGGATACGAGCCTTGCAGCTTCTCCATGGTTACGAAGTCAATTGATGCGAACTTGAACCTTTCGATGGATACGAATGAAGGTGATCTGATGGATGCGGAGCGCTTCATCTGCTGAGGGGTACGAAGTCCATCGATACGAACTCGATGGATTCGAACACGACTGCTCCTGATCGATACGAACGTGATCGATCCGAACTATAGCTTTAGTGATGGATACGAAATCACCCATAGTGATGGATACGAAATCTGGGCTTTTCCCTTCAATTTGAATCGTTCATATCCTGAGCGTATGAACCCGGATTGACCTGAAATTTGAGATGCTGACTTCTATGATCTTCCTTGTCATGTCCTATCAATTGTAGCTCAATCTGGACTCGGACAAAATTCAGCGACATCCACGATAAGTGATACTTGGAATCCAATCAATTCCTTGGTGTCCTGGCTTTGCCAAAAGACGGGATAACATTTGCCCCCCAAAGTACGTCTTGTGAAAACATGACGTGCTTTGAAAAGCCGCAAGCTTGCGAGTCGTCGTCAGCATTTGTCGTCATTGAACCTCGCATTGATTCCTTCTCGAACTGATTTGAAACTTGAGTTGAAACGATGTCTGATGATCGCCTTTAACCATCTTCTTGTATCAATCCCCTCATGAATCGATGTTAAAAGTTGGAAAGCCTTTCTTCGTATCGACGCGAGTTGACTCGATGGATACGAAATGCTCATTCGTGTCAATGGCCACAAATTACAGTGGACTCTACTTCACATCGATGAGCATCTGATAGATACGAACCAAATGTTCGTATCGATCGATTTGTACTGCTGTGAGTTGATGGCTCACAAAATGGATGCTTCGAATCGATGAAGTCCATTGTCTTCAGGTGGCTCCTCTGTGCATCTCGAATCGATGGAGTCTGGTGGATTCGAAATAGGCCTTCGTTTCGATGCGCTGTTTGACTGGTTGCGACCGGTCAGGTTGACTGGGAGTCGAATCGACTTGGTTCTACCCTAGGCTCCATATAAATACCTAGGACTTCGCCATTTTTCACTTTTTTACTTTTACTGTTACTCTCTATTCTCTTTTTTATCTTCGTATCGATAAACTGAGAGACAACTGCTTGTTTTCGAATCAAACCAAACCTTCGATCCTTTGAGTGTAATTGCTGAAATCAGGTAATGAATGGATAGAATCATGTTAATAATGACGAATCTCGAGATCCCAATCATCCTTCCTGCTTTTTCATCCAGTTTTCATGAATTTGAGATCTGGACGAGAGAAAATGAGTTTGGGGGACGACTCATGGCCATGGAGTTGAGATCCCTTGGGGAAGAAGGAGATATGGAGGAAAACATCTTATCTTCATCTCGTGTCGATCTGGAATGGGATTATTCGAATCGATCCAGTTGGCACACGTTCGTATCGGTAGGGAGACAAGAGCGACAATCGTTGCGAAGCCATTGTTTTCAGATCGATGCGAAATTGGCGAATTCGATCGATGCGAATTGATTTCTCTCTGATCGACACGATTCGTATCGATTCGAACCTGATCGATATGAAGTTTTCTCACCCCTGCCTGACCGATACGAACGTATCGAGTCGAACCCGATCGACACGAAGTACTCCTATTCCAGTGTGATCGATACGAACACATCTCCTATACTGAGACGATCAATACGAATGTATCGATTCGAACACAGCCGGGCTGCAATGTATGATTCCCCTGACTCGATACGAAAACAAAATGCGGCGATCGATTCCAACCTAAATTCGGACGAACTTAGAGAAATTTTGAATATCCAAACACTTGACTCC
Source organism: Allium fistulosum (assembly GCA_030737815.1). Taxonomy (NCBI): domain Eukaryota; kingdom Viridiplantae; phylum Streptophyta; class Magnoliopsida; order Asparagales; family Amaryllidaceae; genus Allium; species Allium fistulosum. Next base: position 582,266,541 of record CM060906.1, on the reverse strand, counting down.
GACAAGCTTCTGCCTTGCACAACTGAACTTGACCACAAAATTGACTTGACTGCCTTTCGAAGCTCGCCGATGGAACTGTTATTTAATGAGAACAAAAAGTATAAAGAAACTTTAACTTGAATCGATCGTTAGTACCCGGGTGGCGCGGTTGCGACGGTCAGCGATGACGGTCAATTCCGGTTTGACTTTCAAAGTTTCGTCTCTTGCATATTTCCTTTAACTCTGCAGCATTTGCTCAAATCATGCACAACACTTGCACCGCACAACTCATTCATACACCTTGCACTGGGGAATGCACGGGCTTTTTATCGTCTAATGATGGTTTCTCGTGAGTTAGCCAGTTATGGAACCGTCAAGTTCGCAGCAACAAGAAACTCAGAATCCAACCCCTTCCAGACTTGAGATTCCGGATATCGAGGCCGAAGTCATCGGTCCAGCTCCGGACGAGTTGCCTGACGCGTCCTTCATCAATAGTCCACCTGATTCTGTTCCGTCCAATGTCTCCGAAGATATGCTAGGGAGAATATGCTTAAGGCATGACCTGTCGTTGGACGATGTAATACTGCCGGGACCGGCTGATAGACCGCACAATCCCCCGGAGGGGTATAATGCTTTTAACCGACATGCATGCGCAGCCGAGACATTGCCTCCATTCAACGATTATATAAGAGAAGTGTTGGCTTACCTGGAAATTGCTCCGTCTCAGTTACATTCGAACGAATATGCCTCACTCAATGGCTTATTCATCGCATTTATGGAGTACCTTTACCGACCTCCCCTTCCGACGGAGATATGATACCTGTTCAACTTCAAAAGTCGAACCGACAGCCCATCATTAACATTCTTGGAGTCTGTAAGAAACTGCCAAGTGGTCACGGGGTCATGGACTAGGCTGAGCTACTTCAAGTCGGAGTGGTTCTATGTCCGCTGCCCTCCGGGGTTTGCCAGAAGATGGCTGTTCAGACGTGAGTATTGTTTTTTTTCTCTCAAGTAGTTGACAGGGAAATTTCCGAATGAAATTAAACTCATGTCTTCTACTCCTTTTCTTTCAGCAATAATCCAGCGACCTGAAGGTGGCTACTATAAAGAGATAGTTCGGGTCCTTCAAGAAATTCCTAGTGAAGAAAGGAATATTGAATTGCTACTGACGGACCGGAAACTTAGAGTTCTTGGGTTGATTGGGCGGAGGCAGAGCATAAGGCTCGATGGCGCATTAAAGACTGTCTCCAGAGAAAAGGTCAAGCGGATGAAACCCAGGGTCGTAATAATTGAGGATCCCGATTCCGAAAGAACTCATACCGACGAGGAACCGTTGGTCGGACCTGCTAATGCAACCCCGGATTCCGATGAAAAGAGAAAAGGCAAGGCAGTGGCCTCCAAACAGCCTAAATCCGGGAGGCGGAAGTTTGTGGTTTTACACCGCCCCCTTTCAGGAGTTAGAATTTCGGAGGCACCCTCCCTGCAAGCTGAAAATCAATTCGAAGGGCTCACTGACCTTCCAATCCCGGACATCGAGTCCGAGCAACATGACGTTGAATCGGGTGAACTGCGACATACCTTTGATGTTAGCGAGCCTCTTCCCGCTAGTGCGATCGACACTTCTGGTTGGTCCGGGGGGTTACACATCCAAACATTCTTCACGGCACAACACAGTTTCCTAACCGTAAACAGCATATTGTAAACGGCTACTGATTTTCCGTGTTTCGCTTTTCAGGTACGATGTTTGGACAAGGTTCTGTGCTCGACAGTTTGCGCAACAAGCGTCGTTATTATGAGCCATGCAAGAGAGAGGGTGAGAGGGATTATGATTCAGGACACTGTGGTCAGGAGAGGTCCGACAGAGATAGGGGATACGTTCACCGATCCCAATCTCGCTCTCCTCCTCCCAGGACTTCCGTACCTCCCACGGTAGCAGTTGCTCGTCCTCCTGAAATTTCACGGCCCAAGCCGCCTTCTCAAGCTCCGAGATCCGACCCTCCCCGCGGGATCCAAATGACCACCTCCTCAACTTCCACACCGGTCGCGACTGATTCGACCAGTGAAGGAGCGCTTAAACTGGCACAGATGAGGAAGGAATTCCCTGATATCTGCTTTGACGGCTACGTTTTTCCTCCGCACTTGAAAAGAATTCCGCCAACAGCTGAAACTACCATTCATGATTACGTCGTAGACATATTCTTTCAGTACAAGGAGTGGTCAAGGGCCGCGAGGAAAGCATCCAAAGTAGCATTAGATCGGGGTGTTGTCATTGAAAAGTTGGAGAAGGAGTTGGGTCGTAAAGACCGAATCATGAAAGTGCTCAACACCGAGGCCGAGTCTTCCCGTAAGTCTGAAATGGAAGCTCTTAAAAAGGTCGATGAGGTAAACTCGGCCATGAACAGGATGAAACAAGAACACTATACCGCAATCGAGGACATGGGTCACAGGAACACCACCATCACCGCCGAAAGAGACGCCGCTCTCAAGGAGCTTAATGAGCTAAAATCAAAGTTCTCTGAAATGGCGAAGGAGAAAGATGCAGCTAATGTCTCTGCGCAGGAGGCCTGTGATTAGGCAGTGGTGCTTTGGAACGAGAAGGAAGCGACTATGAAACAAGCCTGCGAAGCTGAAGCTGGGGTTGAGGAGAAAGTACGGCAAGCGGAGGCCAGGATTGAGGCTGAGATAGAAGAGCTACTTGTCACTTATAATGCCAACGTGCTAAGGCATCGAGATCTGACATGGCTCGATGATTATCCAACGCACCTCTACAACGCTTGGAACCAACTGGTTGAGGAGGAAAAAACTGGGCACCCTGATGAAGCCATCGACGAATTCGAGCTGGAGAACCGCATACTTAATGATGACGAAAAGGAAGGTTCTCCACGGCTCCGTGATTTCTCACGAGAAGGAGAGGCTTGGCGCCCAGTCCCGGGAAGTTGGAGAAAGCTCCGGTGCTATGCACCATATTGTGAGTTCTGAGATTGTCGTGTCATCTCAATCTGAGCTAACTCCAACGATTGTCTCCCATCCTATACCGGCTTATGATCCAGACCGACCACACTTGTCTCCTATCAGGGAGCATTCCTCTGAAGCCGTTCAAACGACCCTGACCCAAACCGAGGAAGGTACTTTGAACCAATCCCTTGTACATTTGGGCTGAAGAATGCGTATAGAAGTGTATACTAATAGACGTTTCCTTTCTTTGTTCAGTGATTGGAGTTGCACCAGCGGCGCCTTCCGTAGCCCAGGAATCATGCCAAGTGCCGGAGGCCATCATTTCTGAGGCAACTTCTGTTGTGGCAGTTGCGCCGGTCGAGGTAAATCAGGGGAGCTCACTTTCCTTAGATGAACAAATGATAAATGAGCTCCTCGGCCGACAGAGTGATCCCTTTGCAGATCTACCATTCAGCCTGGGCGGATTCCCGTCTACTTCTGATATTTCAACTCAGGCTACTACAGCACATAGTGAGGCCAGAGCGCAGCGAGAAGCAAGGATGTTAGCCGAAATCAACGCTGAGATGGCGGCAGCTGCGCATGGTGGCAGCGCGGATGGCGGAGTAGTAGCGCAGTGCCCTACTCCCCTTATGATTGTATCTCCCGGGGGCACGCTCATTGATACTAGTGCGCCAGTCCCGCCTCCGGCTGTTGGTTCTGTTCCCCCCATTCCTCCGGTCGGAAGCATCCCCGTAGATTCTAGCTCGGAGGATGATGTCGACATCATGCCTTCGTCCGAAGGAAGCCCGCCTGAGGGGAAAAGTTCTAAACGGAAGATCACCGGCGGCTCCAGCAGCTCCTTGAAGAAGAAGAAGAAGCTGAGGAGAAAGAAGGATTAGATAGACTTCTTTAGGCATGTGTTTCCCTTTCGTAGTCAGGAATTTTGTTATCTTTTTTTTATAGGCCGTGTTTAGATGCGGGTTCGGCCCCTGCTAGTAGGAATTTTTGGAAAGGCTCGTGTATGAACCATTGCTTATGATTAGTTGAAATAAAATTTTGTCTTTTTGTTTCAACTTAAATTCCTTTTATGCTGAAAACGTTGCAGTGTTTGAACTTCAGTCCGATGTACTTGTGTTACTTTAGCGTTTAAGCGTAGCTTGTTTTGTCTGCCAAGCCTGGAAACCTTAAACTTGAGTTGTGATTGTAGATTGCATCGGAGATGAACATCATGCAGTTTCGGGTAGTGATTAACACTTGCACCTGCCCCCAGTACCGGGGTTAAGTTATGATGATCAGCTTGTGACCGCACTGAGTGAGGACTGAGCGGTCGAACTACACTTGTTTTCTTATGAATCATTTCATCCACGCTCCGGGGATATAATTCATCTCGCAAGCAGTTGTTCACACTCTGGGAACTTGAGATTGCTGTTGGTGCTCCAACCCATATCCTGGGAGTTTGGAGTTAGCGTTCATACTCTGTTTCGCACTCTGGGAATACGGAGTTGATTGTTTATACTCCGCTTCGCACTCTAGGAATACGGAGTTGATTGTTTATACTCCGCTTCGCACTCTGGGAATACAGAGTTGATTGTTTATACTCCGCTTCGCACTCTGGGAATACGGAGTTGGTTGTTTATACTCCGCTTCGCACTCTGGGAATACGGAGTTGATTGTTTATACTCCGCTTCGCACTCTGGGAATACTGAGTTGATTGTTTATACTCCGCTTCGCACTCTGGGAATACGGAGTCGATTGTTTATACTCCGCTTCGCACTCTGGGAATACAGAGTTGGTTGTTTATACTCCGCTTCGCACTCTGGGAATACAGAGTTGATTGTTTATACTCCGCTTCGCACTCTGGGAATACGGAGTTGATGCAGGATTGTCGTGTGTCAATCCTATCAATATTGGTGTAATGGCTTGCCCCCGAGCTCGGGTTTCACTTAGCGAGTGGCCGGTCGTATCACAGCCACTCTCCATTTGAATAAGTCCCATTGCGTGATGGGATTTAGCTCTTCGTGCATCGTGATGTCGTATATCGTACTTAATGAATCACAGCTCTGGCTCGAAGAGATGGCATTTTATTGCTGAAATAGGAAAATGCGGCAGAGTCAGTTGCCTTATTACAAAATTCAAATTTCAAAATGCAGAAACAAATTGCTAAATAGAATGAAATAAATAAAGCCTGTCATGTGTAATAGCGACGGAGACTCTCGCTGTTCCAGGCCCTTGGCAAATCGAGACCGTCAACGGTCGACAGCTTGAATGTGCCATCTCCGAGTCTTCGTGTAATTACATATGGTCCTCCCCAGTTCGGCTTCATGTGTGAAGGAACTGGGTAGATTCTCTTGAGCACGAGGTCGCCGAGTTCAAAGGTTCGAGGTTGAACTTTGGTGTTGTACAGTCGGGCGACCCGACTTCGATGTGCGGCTGCTCTCAAATCATCCTCTTCCCGTTTTTCTTCCAATAGATCCAATAGATCCAAAGATTCGACCAGTAGTATAGCGTTCGTTTTCGGATCATAGTAAGTCACGCGATGAGAAAACACTTCCGTCTCGACCGGAATAACAGCCTCTGAGCCATAAGATAGGGAAAACGGAGTGTGTCTGGTCGCGGTTTTGTGAGTCGTTCGATAGGCCCATAACGCCATAGGAAGTTCATCGACCCATTTGCCCCCGGCCTTTTCCAGTCGTTTCTTCAGGATGGATTTTATAAATTTATTGACAGCTTCAACCTGTCCATTCGCCTGGGGGTGTGCGACAGCCGAGAACTTTTTATGGATACGAAATCATTGACAGAAATTCTTGAATTCCGCACTCTCGAATTGGGCTCCGTTATCAGTGATGATGGTATGCGGGAGTCCAAATCGACAGATGATGTTGCGAATCATGAAATTTATCACTTTCTTTGTCGTAATGGTTGTAAGGGCTTCGGCTTCAGCCAACTTTGTAAAGTAGTCAACGGCAACGATGGCGTATTTCGCACCGCCTTTCGCCAAAGGTAGAGCGCCGATGATATCGATGCCCCACATTGCGAATGGCCAGGGACTGACCATTTGGGTTATCTCGGTAGGCGGGGCTCTTGGAATTCGGGCATGTATCTGGCATTTATCGCACTTCCTGGCATAGTTCGCCGCATCTCGGTTCACTGTCGGCCAGTAATACCCATATCGGAGTATCTTCTTAGCGAGAGCTTGCCCTCCGGTATGATCGCCACACTCTCCTTCGTGCACGTCATGTAACACTCGTTTGATTTCCTCGTGGGCGATACATCGGAGGAGAGGAACGGAATAACCTCTCCTGTACATGACTCCGTTCTGGATGACGAATCGTGAAGCTTTTCGTAGAATTCGTCTCTTCTCATTTCTATGCTCAGGCAACGTCCCATTCTCAATGTAATTTCGATACGGAGTCATCCAAGACTCTCTACTGGGAGCGGTTTCAAACACAAAGTTCATTTCTATTCGATCGATGCTCGGGGAGGCCAAAGTTTCAACGGGGACAAGTCCCATTTGCTGCGCTTCACCTGTGCTAGCTAACTTTGCCAATGAATCGGCTTTTTGATTGCGTTCCCGAGGTACATAATAAATGGCATAATAATCAAACCGATTTAGTATTTTCTGGACTTGAGCCAAGTAAGCAGCCAGCCTTCGGTCTCTTACTTGATATTCTCCTCGCACTTGACATACCACTAACTGTGAATCGCAATAAATTTCCACAACGATAATTCTCAGATCTCTAGCAAGTTTTAGGCCGGTTAAGAGGGCTTCATATTCAGCTTCATTATTAGTCGCACGAAAATCGAACTTCAAAGCATAACATATGGATCGGCCCTCGGGGGTCTCGAGTACAACCCCAGCGCCCGAACACCGGTCGTTTGACGCACCGTCAGTATACAGCTTCCAGATGTATTCGGGGGATTCACTGGTCTCGGGCAAGTCTTCTAGAACGGTGAATTCAGCTATGAAATCTGCCAGGACTTGTCCTTGAGTGGCTCTCCATGGAGCATATGTGGTATCAAATTGGCTTAGCTCAATGTTCCATTTGAGTAACCTCCCGGACGTCTCAGGTCGAGTGAGGACCTGTCGTAACGGCTGATCGGTGTACACAGTAAGAGGATGAGCTTGGAAGTACGGGTGGAGTTTTCTTGAGGCAATGATCAAGCAATAGGCCAGTTTCTCCAGTCTTGGATAGTTTCTTTTAGCTCCTGTTAGCCGCTTACTAACATAGTAGACCGGTTTCTGCACTTTGTCTTCCTCCCGAACTAGAGCAGCACTGATCGCATGTTCTAATACTGCCAGGTAGAGGTACAATTGCTCGTGGTCAAATGGTTTTGATAGGATCGGTGGTGTAGAAAGATGTTGAACCAGCGACCGGAATGCGCCTTCACACTCCGTGGTCCATTCGAAGTTTCGCATTCCCTTCCTGATCAGATCAAAGAAAGGAATGCATTTGTCAGTGGACTTCGAGATGAACCTGCTTAATGCTGCTACCTTCCCGTTGAGGCTCTGGACTTGCTTTATGGTTCTTGGAGTTTGCAGGTTTCTTATTGCCCAGATCTTTTCGGGATTCGCTTCTATTCCTCGAGCGTTGATGATGAACCCGAGGAACTTTCCAGACGCAACACCGAAGTGGCACTTTAATGGGTTGAGTTTCATTCTATATTCACGGAGGATGCGGAACATCGAATCTAGAACTCTGACATGATCCGTGGAGAATCGAGATTTCACTAGCATATCATCCATGTAAACCTTCATGGTCTTCCCGATCTGGTTGGCGAACATCCGGTTGACCAAGCGTTGGTATGTTGCTCCGGTGTTCTTTAGACCGAATGGCATGACTTTGTAACAGTAGAGCCCCAGGTCGGTCACGAAGCTGGTATGTTCTTTATCAGGTAAATGCATGGGTATTTGGTTGTAACCAGAGTAAGCGTCCATAAAAGATAGTAATTCATGTCCGGCTGTCGAATCCATGAGCTGGTCAATCCGAGGAAGTGGGAAACTATCTTTCGGACAAGCCTTGTTTAAATCGGAGTAATCGATGCAAGTCCTCCATTTTCCGTTCGGCTTCCGAACCAGTACGGGGTTGGACACCCATTCTGGATACAAGGCATCTCGAATAAAACCATTCGATCGTAACTTATCAACTTCCTCCTTAAGGGCGGCAGATCTCTTCGGATCCATACCGCGCCTTTTCTGTTTGACTGGAACATATCGCGGGTCTATATTCAGGGAGTGACTTGCGATGTTTGGCGAGATTCCGCACATGTCAGAGTGTGTCCAGGCGAAAACGTCGAGGTTCGCCCGGAGGAATTCAACCAATTCCTGTTGTGTCTGCTTGCTCAGTTGAGACCCAACTTTTAGCATCCTCGAATCATCATCTTCACTGATTGGGACGTCCACAGTCAGTTCGGACGGAGAAGCTTGACTCTCCTTAGATTCGTCTTTATCCTCATTGTCCCTAGGGTCAAGGTCTTTTAGGAATTGGTTGTGGTGCCCGGGCCGAGGTCCAGGCATCAATTGTCAATTATCGATAGAACGGACGCAGAGAGATTCCTCTATGCCCTTTCCCTTCTCTTTACGCTGCGCCCCGTGCAGCTCAGCAACATAACAGGCCCTTCCCGTGGCCTGATCTCCTTGAACGACTCCAATCCCATGGTCAGTGGGGAACTTCAGAGTCAAACACCAAGGGGCGATGGCTGCCCTGAACTCGGCTAGGGCCGGTCGGCCCAAAAACGCATTATAAGGCGAATCAATCTCTAAAACAACAAATTGTAGCATCCGGACTCTCCGGCGTTCTCCAACCCCCAACTCAACCGGTAGTTCGGTTACCCCAATGGGTATCGTGGCGCTCCCGTTAAAACCGTGGTTTCGGGACAAGCAGGGTTTCAAATCCTTAGCCTCCATCTTCATTAAGTCGTAAGCCCGTTTAAGCAAGATATTCACAGAGCTCCCACTGTCAACCAGGATCCTCTTCATCCAAGCAGGACCTACCTGGGTAGATATGACTAGTGGGTCGATTGTAGGGGCTTCGACCCTGTCAGCATCTCGGCCCCTGAACACGATATCATCAGATATCATCTTTTGTTGTTTAACTGGAGTTCCGTCTTCACAATTACTACAACATTCGAAGTCCGCATGCCTGATAGAACTAGCATACGACTCCATTTCCCCCCAGCTCCTGTCTGCTGGGTGGGGACCACCACTTATTGTGTTGATAACTAACCTCCCGCCCGCACGAGCGGGTTCTTCCTGTCTTTCCTGATTTTGTGGACGATTCTGATTTGAAGGGCCCGCTCCACCAGATTGCGGCGCACGTACAAACTGATCCAACTTCCTTTCTCTGATCAACTTTTCGGTGAGGTCCTGCAAATGTCGACACTCATTGGTATTGTGGCCGTAGCTTTCATGGAATCTACAGAACTTCCCTGTCTGAACCTGCCTCTCCGATGAGGGTTTCGGAGGAGGCTTCTTATACTGTACAGTGTTGCAAGTCTGTAAGTACACGTTTTCCAGTGACGTATTTAACGGTGTGTAATTGTCAAACATTTGAGCTCTGCGCCGTGGACCTCGGTTCTGATCTCTTTTCTTATCCTGGCCATTGCTTCCTCTCGGCTGGGCTTGCTTGTTCTGTATATTCAGTTGAACTTTCCCGGAATTCTCACCGGACTGTTTAACTGCTACATTACTCTGTATCCCCTCAATATTGGGCCTCACATCGTCCTGCTTCCTAGACTGTTTCGCGTCCTCTTGCCGTAAGAACTGAGCGGCTTTGGAGTAGAAACGGTCCAACGATGCGGGTGGTTTTCCAGCTAGCCAATTCCCAAACTCGGAATCGGGATCAATTCCCTTGGTCAAAGCCATCAAGATTGAGTTATCGTTGGGATTAGTGATCTCAACACATGCTGCGTGGAACCTCTCTAGGTAACGCCTGAGCGTTTCTCCATGAGCTTAAGTGACACTGGACAGGGTATTAACATCTTTGGGCCTAGCAACATGCATACGAAACTGTTCTACAAACCTCTTGGCCAGTTGATCGAACGAAGAAATGGATCTAGGTGGTAGGCATGTAAACCACATTGTCGCGATTCCCCCCAAAGAGATGGGGAAACTTCGACACTTCACTGCATCGTCAGCCCTTGCAGCACTCATTGACCATTCGTATTTTAAAATATGTTGATTGGGGTCACTATTTCCTTCATACATTGGGAGAGTTGGCATTCTGAATCGCCGAGGGGGTACAGCGTGTAACACTTCGTTTGTGAAAGGGGTATGACTACGGGAGATTCCCCAATCATCATTAGTGAGCCCCTGACTCTCGCGTATCATCTGACGTATCATGGTTGATATATCCGACACTGGCAAATTCTGAGCATGCTGAGCTGAGGTGTGGTCGGGTTCCACAGTGCGAGTATGGACCGGGCGCTGTCGACGGTCCGTATCTCGCCTCCTTGGCTCAGCGTCTTCTGGGACATATGGTTCAGGAGTATGTCCACGCTGTTGATTATTCGGCTCTGACTGATTCCGGGTATCAACCCTTGTTTCCACCGCGGCGGTTGTAGCGCGGTTGTCCGTGGTGTACTGTGGGGCAGTGCCTCCTCGTGTCGAGGGTCCTATTTGGAAGCTGGTCGACGGTCCTACCCTCAATTGCCCAACAGTCAAGGCGGGTTGATATCCAGTAGTTTGAGCGCGACTCCTCTCTAATCGGGGACGGGTAGACCTGTGGTGATAGTTAGATGAAGCTGAGCTTTCGGTAGATGCCCTGGAGGCATCATCCCTCCTGGACCTTCTGTGGCCCTGGCGGTTTAGCTGGTTGGTCAGCTCGACATTGGCGTGCAACTGTTCAGCCAACTACTGACGGCTTTGGGTCAGCTCCTGGAGCAACACTTGAAACTCTTGTCGGGTGACTGGCCCTGACGGATCCGAGTGAGCGGTATTGTCCTGATTAGAAGAAGGCTGCTGCGTGGGATTCTGCCTATCCCGGCCTTCTTGCTCTGCAGCGGTAGCGCCAGTTCTTGTGCTAACCATTTTCAGTGGTTGAGTCCTTTCCTAGATTTTATGCAAATCTGAATAGAGTGGTAGGATTCCGGATCAGATATCTGGATCTTCCTCTTGGATTTATGCAATCCGGTATCGATGGTAGATCCAAGGAGCAGGAGAAAAAGCTGGTTTTCTCAGTGAAAGCACCAAAGTGTTTGTACCAAAAATGGGCACAACACTCTTCGGAAGTTTTTCTGAAGAGATAAAATGAAGAATGTAAATATAAAACAGAGATTATCTAACAAAAACTCCGATAAACAGTAATGTAAAATGCAGGGACAAGCAATTTAGAGTTGTTCGGCGTATAGCCTACGTCCACTATGAAGTTTTGATGATTTTATTGATTCTCTTTGAATGATTACAAGCGATTACAGCGAACAACAGCAGATTACCGATTAGAATTCGAAATTGACAGCAAAAGTATGATGCAAATCTCGATCCGGCAGAGTCTGGACGCTTTAGAATCAAAAACGATCCCTTTTATGTTGGTTCTGGAGCTCTATTTATAGGCGTAGGAGGCTAAGATCACGCTCAAATCTCGGGAGACTTTTCCTGGCACGTGAGTGGGCCCACGCGACCAACCTCAGAGAGTTTCAAGTTGATCTGTGATCGATACGAAGTCATTTCGTATCGATCAAGATAATGTCCAATTGAGCTTAAATTTGGTGGAGACGTTCCTCAGTATGTGTGCAACCTCCAGTGAAAATTTCATGGCATTTGGATCAGTGGATTGAGAGATATCGTCGATACGAAGCGATGTTCTTTGCTAGGCTGTTTGGTTCGAATCCATCTTTTCGAACTGATGGCTTCGAATCGATGGTGTCACGCGCCTCTGTGATGACGTGGAGCGCACACTTCGCCTCGATCCGGTCTTCATTCCGAGTCGACCGCGTCGACTCCATATATCTCGGCGCATTCGCATCGAGGGATGACACGTCACCTTGGCTTGCTGGCTTGATGGACTCGAATGAAGCATCACTGATTGATTCGAACAAGGCTTTGCCGATGGAGTCGAACAAACCTTTCTCTGATGGATACGAGCCTTGCAGCTTCTCCATGGTTACGAAGTCAATTGATGCGAACTTGAACCCTTCGATGGATACGAATGAAGGTGATCTGATGGATGCGGAGCGCTTCATCTGCTGAGGGGTACGAAGTCCATCGATACGAACTCGATGGATTCGAACACGACTGCTCCTGATCGATACGAACGTGATCGATCCGAACTATAGCTTTAGTGATGGATACGAAATCACCCATAGTGATGGATACGAAATCTGGGCTTTTCCCTTCAATTTGAATCGTTCATATCCTGAGCGTATGAACCCGGATTAACCTGAAATTTGAGATGCTGACTTCTATGATCTTTCTTGTCATGTCCTATCAATTGTAGCTCAATCTGGACTCGGAAAAAATTCAGCGACATCCACGATAAGTGATACTTGGAATCCAATCAATTCCTTGGTGTCCTGGCTTTGCCAAAAGATGGGATAACAACAATAGCCAGTTGTAGATCTTCTATCATCAGGATCACTAGCCCAATCAGCGTTTGCATACCCTGTAATACTAATGTACTTGCTTGATTCTAGTGTCAGTCCAAAGTCTGCGGTTCCTTTGAGATATCTTAAAATTCTTTTCACCATTTTCCAGTGTTCATCTGTTGGTCGTTGCATGAACTGGCTCACTTTGTTAACACTGTAGGCAATGTCTGGTCTTGTTATGATTGCATAGTGAAGAGCACCATTAATGCTTCTGTACTGTTTTTCATTGGGTATTGCTTCACCTTTGAATTTGGATGTATATAGATTACTGATCATAAGAGTTGAAAGAGAATTGGCCTGATTTATCTTAGCTTTATTCAGGATTTCTAGAATGTATTTTTTCTTATTCAACTAAATGGATGAATTTGACAATCTCTTAGTCTCAATGCCAAGGAAGTAGTTTAAATTACCAAGATCTTTTACAGAGAATTCCTGATTAATTAAGCGGATTTATGGGATTGTCGATTTCCACTGCATTGTTTCCTATAATAATAAAGTCATCAACATATATTAGCACATAAACTATTATGTTTTTATTGAATTTTGTAAATAGAGAGTTGTCAGATTTTGTAGGGTTGTAGCCTAGTCCAGTGAGAGTTGCCATGAGCTTTTCAAACCACACTCTTAAAGCCTATTTCAGACCATAAATAGCCTTATTTAGTCTGCATACAAGATTATCTTTTCCTTTATGCACAAACCCATGTGGCTGCTCCATATATACTTCCTCCTGTAAAACACCATTTAAGAAAGCATTATTCACATCAATTTGTTTGATGTTTCAATTTCTATACAAGGCAATTGTAATAACAGTCCTTATAGTAGTGGATTTCACAACAGGTGAAAAAGTTTCATTAAAGTCAAAACCACTCTGTTGTGAGAAACCCTTAGCTATTAATCTTGCCTTGTATTTAGAAATTGTATCATCAGCATGTTTCTTTAATCTAAAGGTCCACTTACACCCAACAACATTTTTATTCTTGGGTAAAGGAACAATATTCCATGTCTTGTTTCTTATAAGAGCATTGTATTCATCAGACATAGCTGATTTCCAGTTTTCATTTCCCATGGCTTCATGATAAGTGCTTGGCTCTTCAGTATCTAAAGTTGCATTGTAAATTTTGGTCTTGAAAATGCCACTCTTAGACCTTGTAACCATGTGATGACCTGCTCTTGTAATTTGTTGCTGATGAGTACTCTCATCTTGTTCCTGTTGTTCACTATGAGACATTGTATCTTCTGATGTTTGATGTAAAGCAGATTGCATACTAACTCTTTGTTGAGATGTCTGAATAGGTGTATTAGATGGATCAGCTTCCTTATGACCTGGCCCACAATTGGACACAGTGTGTTATGAGTCTGATCCTTGTAAATGTGAGTTGACATTGCCTTCAATTGACTCTCTGGGAACTTGTATCACTTCCTCAGGTAAAGTAGGTATTGAAGGCAGTGATTATTTTGGGTTGTATACTTTCTTGGATGTTTTGATTTTTGATTCTTTAAAAGGAAACACCCTTTCATTGAATACAACATGTCTAGAAATAAATATTCTGCCATTATAGTCTAAACATTTGTACCCCCTTTGATTAGTGGCATAACCTAGAAATGTACAAGGGACAAATCTGAAATTTAATTTGTGAGTGTTATATGGTCTATGATAGGGGAAACACAAACATCCAAATATTCTCAAGTTTTGATAATATGGCTTAACATTATACAACATTTCTAAAGGACTTTTAAATTTTAGGACCTTTGTTGGTAGCCTATTAATTAAGAAAATAGTTGTAGCAAAGGCATCGGGCCAAAATTTTAAAGACATAGCTGCCTGAGCTAATAGTGTGAGACTTGTTTCAACAATTTGCCTATGTCTACTTTCAATAATTCCATTTTGTTCAGAATTGTAGGGACAAGTTGTTCTGTGAACAATCCCTCTCTTCTGAAATAGTGCTTTGGTGGCATATACTCTGTTCCACCATCAGATTGAATCACTTTGACTTGGCAGTTAGTTTGATTTTCTGCCTGAGCAATAAATTGCAACACTGCACTATAAGTTTCATCTTTAGTGGCATATACTCTGTTCCACCATCAGATTGAATCACTTTGACTTGGCAGTTAGTTTGATTTTCTACCTGAGCAATAAATTGTAACATTGCACTATAAGTTTCATCTTTAGATTTCAAAAAGTATATCCAAACATATCCGGAAAAAACATCAATAAATGATATATAATATTTGTACTCATAATCACCGTGTACTGGTGCAGGTCCCCATAAATTAATGGCAATTAGTTCAAGTGGCTTACTGTAAATAGTTTCAAAATTTAAAAATGGTAATTTGTGTGCTTTTACCATTTGACAGAAAGTGCACATATATATGGCATACAGACATCATTGAAAGAGATATTGTTATTACTCAATACATGTTTTACAATTGTAGCATTGGGATGTCCCAATTTATAATGCCACATATCAAAGGTCTTACAATTTTCACTACACCACAAAAGGCTTTTAACAGCGTTTGATAAACGCTGTAATACGATACAACAGCGTTAGTTCAAACGCTGTATAATGACATGCTGTCGTATATACAGAACTTACAACAGCTTTTTGAT
The DNA here is from genome assembly GCA_030737815.1 of Allium fistulosum. Lineage (NCBI taxonomy): Eukaryota > Viridiplantae > Streptophyta > Magnoliopsida > Asparagales > Amaryllidaceae > Allium > Allium fistulosum. The sequence goes on along the minus strand of CM060906.1, from coordinate 582,251,441 downwards.
AGACGCTGTTGAAACATCACTTTGACAGCGTTTCGTACAAGCTGTCAATAATGTTTTTACAGCGTTTTCAAACATGCTGTATTATGTTTCTACAGCGTTAATAATTTAGTTGTCGAAGATGTTTTAATTCTACTTTAACTGTTTACAACAGCTTTTTATAAACGCTGTTATTGAGTCATTAACTATTTCGACAGCATGTACTAAACATTGTTATTGACTATTTAAAGATAATTATAGCATGAATTGAACGCTGTTGTTTCTTCATTGACAGCATTAATCAGACGCTGTCTTCTATTTATATAACAGCTTTAATATTCCACTCTATTTTTGAATATTCCAAAACTATATTTTGAGTATATTCAAGCAACTAGTATATATAACATGTTCTAATAACTATTAATTAGTTACATAAACTAGTTAAGACTATTAATAAACAAAAGACATCCATAAACCAAGTTTCAATAATATCCATAAACAAAAATTACAAGGTAAACCAAGTTGCCACAAATTCTGTTAAACAAAGACACGTTATATGTTAAACAAAAATATAATATCAATACAGTAAGTCCGCACCAAATGCCAACAACAAAACGTGCATCTAAAAAGTTTCATATGCTTGCTACTTGCTACGGAAGAAGAATGTGTCATCGCCATCTTTAATTACCTGCAATGAAGAAATTTGAAGTCAGTGAGTAAACGCATCTAAAAATTTGAAGTTTCATATGCTAAAATGCTTAACTGTGCCAAAAAATCACTATATGGTATGTTAAGCCGAAACCTAGCCAATATACGCATTAGTAGGTTAGCTCAGTTAACGAAGCTAAACTACTCTACAGTAACATAGTTATATTTCACGATCTAGTTGATCACCTAAATACTAAGTGAAGAAGCAGTCCTTCTTAATATAAAATCTACGCATGACCAAGATGGTCATTGTTAACCATTAATTTCTTGAATATTTTGTAAGTCCGTCAAGATAATTCCAAATATTTCATGAATAATACCATTATATAAAATGAACTGATCGATAAAAACACAGAATTGAAGGGAAGAAGATACCTTGAACATAAGCTTTTTACTTGGCAGTAACTCATTTAGTTTGGAGATTTGCTCTGTCAAAGAGTTGTGCTCATCCACAAATTTTTTCCTCTGAAAAAAATCATAAAATGTGCAAGTTTTAAAAACATTAAACATGTAAGATAATTAAATGGTCTTGTGTGCTTACGAGTTTTAAATAATTTCAAAGCAACATGCTTAGTTTTTAACTGAGCAAACTTGACAAGTTTTCAACTGATCATATGCTCAGTTTTCAACTGAGCATAGCTCAGTCAAACACTCAGTTTTCAACTGAGCATGGGCTCAGTTTTCAACAGATCACATGCTCAGTTTTCAACTGAGCAGATGCTCAATTTTCAACTTAGCATTCTTGCTCAGTTTTCAACTGAGCATAGCTCACTTTTTAACTGAGAGAACACCCAATGTTTGGTCCAGAGAGCGGTAAAAATGGTTGGACAAGATTACCATTTGTATATGAAATCGTTAGGACGTATCCAGGAGAACAAGCTACAAAGTGTGCTCAGTTTTTAAGTGCTTTTGAGCAAGAGGTATGTCATTCATCAAATTAATCCATATATGTATCATTATCTCGGTAGATTAAGACTAATAATCTATGTTTTTTTCATTCAGATCTGTAGTTTAGAACTTTCCAATTATGACCTGAGTTAATTTGAGAAACTTTCCACTATACTACATTTTCCGAACTTCACACATACAAATTTGAACTTTACGTATCACCATCATATTAACTTATAACATATGATTCAAAGTTGTATGTTATGAATTGTTGATAGTTATCATAATTACAGGGTTGCAAAATGGTTGAGATGCCCTATAATACATTAGTTAATACAGACAATTCGTGATAAAAATAAATACATTAGTTAATACAAGCACTGCACTTTATACTGGTTGTGAATATGGTACTGTACTTAAAGCGATGGGGTAAATGTACGTAGTTTAAAAACTATAAGGGTGCTGTATTCACCTGATTTAAGGAGGTTAGATATCAAAAACTCTTTTTCACTGATCGTGTTGTTTGCCTGCTGATATCTTTCTTCCAGGTCTAGCAAAGCATATTCAGTGTTTTTCAACTTTTTCTGTGGTAATATCACAAGAAAATAAACAACTGAAAGTGATAAAAATCACAGTAAGGACACACACTCATAAAATCAATGTCACCTGTGTTGTTTCAAGTTTCTCACAAAGCTCTGCAATTAGGAGTTGTTGAGAATTGTAGAGCTCTTGAAGCCCAGCTAATTGCTGTGCAGTACACAACACATTGATCAAACTGCCAAAGTTATTTATACTCTTCAGTATAATAAAGCTTAATTAAGTACCTTATCCTTTGACTCTGATTCCAGCTCCACGCGTTCAATTTTTTCTGTCATGGTCTATACAATCACACCACGTTTTTTTTCAATATGATACATATTTACTAAAAAAAGATAGTCTATTTCTCAATATTGTAGTTTGAACTGATAAAATGCAAATGATGGAATATGAAGAGAAAACGTGTGTTAAATAATAGCAGCAGCAGCCTCGGTCCTATTATAATTATATAATAATAATAATAATAATAAGTCCTGCAGAACTTAAGAATTCTATTTGAGAATACCAACATTTTATTGTTATACATAAACTAAATGCGCAATAGTAGTAGTAATAGTACTACTAATAATAACAATAAGTTCTACAAAACTTAAGAATTTTATATGAGAATACCAACATTTTATTGTTATACATAAGCTAAATATGCAATAATCTTTGATATTAAGTTATGAACAAGGATATAATGAAAAAATTGTAATTCACCTTAACATCTTCAATTGCAGACGTATATTTCTCTACTCCGTGTTCCAATATTGGGTTGTAATACGAAAATAGAGCAAGTAGACTGGTTATTTTAGATTTGCCTGCTCAGATTATTCCAAATACACATCTTAGATACTCTTACACACACACTCACACACCAAACGTAGGATAGAACGATGTATAAAATATGCTTACATTAACAATGAAAACATCGATAGACTATGTTAATCAATCTACATAGGCATTGGTACTATAAATAAACAATTGAAGTATTTGAATTATGTGAACAAAAATTCCTAGTGGATTATCATGGATGAAGGAGGATTAATAAGTTGAGGTGAATTTAATATTAATGGATTTCTTAACCAAAGCAGACCTCGCATACCCAGCAGCAGCATAGTGCGGCAAGACTGCAAATTTAGAGCCAGAAGTAAAAAAAGGTTACAAATGTGGGTATTGTTGTTATCTCAGTTTTTGTTGAGGTGGTCTTCATCGCAGGAATTTTGATGTTTATCTTCGGATTTACAGATGAGCATGAAACCTAAATAATAACAACTTTAAATTTAAATAATTACCATCCTTCAATAAATCCTTTTTCGCCTTTCTTCTTTGTATAGGGGCAACATGGATGATGTTGTGGCACAGCCGAAGTTGGATATCCTTAATAATATTTATGGAATAAAAACATACATATGTTTAGATATAAGATATTGAACTCGGACATTTTCATATGAAAAGAATCTTTTGAAGCAAAAGAGAGAAACAGATCTGAGAGTTGAACCTGGAGGAGGTTGTCGCTTCTTCTTCTGGTCTCCTCTTTCGACCATTGACAAGCTAAATACAAATAAGAAGAAACTTCCATTTTTAGTATAACATAAAATATAAGAGACGGTAAGGACAAAGAAACTGAAGATAAATGAACAGAACACCGTTTATAATTCAGTCAATCATCTATGTTCATTATCGCATGATAAACAATTTTATTGTGAAAGAACCAGCAACTTGTGATGAATATATGGACTTCAAAATGCTCCATAGAGTTGGACGAAGACTTGAAGGGCACTACTTACTTTTTTTAATGTAAAATTAGACAATTTTAAAAACTTATCTTAAGTTGTAGTTTCAACCTGTATGTTTTGCTAACTTGACTTATGGTACGATTTGTTTTTAATTGTCAACAAGGAACCACAAATAGATGTACTCAAATAGAAACAAAAATTGCAACACCTTATGACTTTTACCTATATTACTATTCCTATTTTTTACAATAAGAAACATTATTGATTTATCACGCTAGCTATATATAAAGGTGAGCAAAGTTTATAGGTGCATAAATTTGAAACTTGGTGGCATAAAACTTGTAAATTTTTAGAGCATCAATTTTTTACTTAATGAAATTGACTTTTTAACTTTTGTTTCTATATAACAAATTATTCATTTATGGTTAATAGCTTAACAATATATAACGAAATAAAGCACTAAGTTTTGAAACAGCTTAGGTTTGACCAACTCAGGATCCACATCCTTCTCATGAAGAAAAAACAACTGAACATCAAGTACAGAACGTGGGGTGGCTTGTGATAGATTATCATTTGTATGCTTAAAAGCAATCACACAGAAGCATGGAACTCCGTGTTATAAGCACCATTTCTGATGCACATCAATAGAGTTCATGAGCATTACATAATTGACTTTTGCAATGTGAGCTGCCACGGTGGTAGTTTATGAGTTAGGACATCTTGTGATGAAGCTACTTTTTACATCAAGCTATAGTTTAGAGGGCACAGTTTAGTGAAAACTATAAGGTATTTTTGACACACATTGTCCAAATTACTTTCTAGTTTCTTATAAAAGGTTATGAATTTGTGCATTCTAGATTATTTGTAAGTTCTATACCGGTAGATTACCATTACAGAGTTACCTCTTTCATGATAGAGTGCACACTCAAGCTTATATGAAAAATTACCTAACATCAAAAGACATGACTTCTTACATATGAATTGCCTTATTCTCCTTAATTATACAAACTTTGATAAACCCAAAAATATCCTAATTTGGATGCATTAATCATTAGATTATATCTATATATAGCCTTAACAATAAATAAGCTATTTGAGATTCTTGAATGGTACATTTGAAACACTCTAGAATGGTGGATTTGAATGTATATTTTAACATTTAGAAAAATAGACGCACTCTCAACAGGGTTGAAATCGTCAGAAAAGGCTACTCTAACAAACCATATTCAACTAGTCAAAGCTAACATATGGAACTGACATCTGCTTGTCAGTGCATATAATCAGATGTCAGTGCATATAACCAGATTTGCTTTGAAATGGCTTTCTGCTACTAAGCATGCATGGACAAAGCATTTAAATGTACAGCTAATGTATTATATAGGACTGACAGCTTTATCATAGCATATCAATACATGCTTCGTCCTAGGAACACAAAAGGAATTGAGTTCTAAGATGATTCAAACACAATAAGTTAAAATAATGCATTAGAATTGCCTAATATACACACATTCCTGTATTTCTCCTAAAAATGATGTAAGACTACAATTAAGAAGTGTATATAAACATTAAGCGTGGAAGAATAAACCTCGTCAGATGGAAAGCTGAAACATTGGGATTCAGTAGAAAATATAAACAATTGTTTGAAGTGGATACTAATGGAGATGCTCTAGAGTTTGAAATGGATTTGAATTTAAGCGATTTAATAAAGCAGCTTACAGCCAACCAGTGCTTATTTACACTAGCATATTAAATCAAATGAAATTATAGTCGTTTTTTTTGTTGTATATTGTATATAAACAAGATGAAAATTACACTCTTAACATGCGATTGGTGTTATATTATTATTATTTTGCCAAACCATTATAGAAATTTTTAAAAATAATATATAGATCTATACTCTATTAGGTAACTTAGATGATGTTAAAACTAATGAATACAACCGATATGACCAAACACACTAAAAAAATTTAAAAGAGACAAATCCATCCTGCAGTAATGTAGGTATAGTTAAAAAATGATAAAAGTTAAGGCTGCCGATGGATACCCAAAAAATCTGAAATCCGTCCATATATATATTTATTTTTTAAGTTAATAATTTATATTATATGTATTTAATACATATTAACTACTAAAAACTATTAATTATCATTATTTTTATTTTTATTTCTTGATTTATTGATCATTGGCGAATATGACACTTACCCGATATCTGTTTGTATCCGCGGATGCGGATATCCGATATCCAACAATAATTCTGAATGCGGATGCGGATATGAAAGTATCCGTATCTGAAAGTATTTGTTGACAGGCTAATAAAAGGTACAATTTATAGCCAATATATAATAGTTGTGTACAATAATCTAATTGCTAAGTAAAAGAATTTTAATCATATCATATTCAAACATTGCTAAAAATGAAATCAGACCTAATTGTTCTGTCATCTTTGCTTAGAGGAGTAAAATTGGTTATTTATATTCTTTTATGTAATGACTGTACTTGAAAATGTTTAATAAAAAATGAGGAAAACATTGAAAAATATAATAATGCACCAAAAATCTATATATATGTTATGTACATCCACAGGTATAGGAGTATATATTGCATATATGCGTGAAGTGCATAAATCTGTGTACAAATACATAAAATCTCTGCAATTCTAATTGAAAATTATGTGTGATAGAAACATTCAAAAACACCAAATAACCCTTATGTTTTTATAAAGTAAAAAACTAAAGATAATCGCCACCATGCTAAAATAAAACTTGACAAAATTTAGGCAATAAAAAACACAGCTCTTATCAACCAATCCTATCATGCTAAAATTTGAATCTTTCCTCAAATTGTGTTTTTATCTTAGTTAATCTCAACTAAAATGTTTAGCTTTTCTTAAATTAGAGTTTTAATTTTTCATTTTGCACCCAAAGTCGTCTTTTAACATTCTTGTCCTATATATCTCCCAAATATCAATATGCATTCAAACCATAGTTTGGAAATTTGTGTTGGGATAGCATGGGTGAAGGACTTAAAATACCTTTGAGTGAATGTACATGCTTTACAAACACACACACACACATGGAAAGTCAATTTAGATGCTTAAAATAAAACATAAAATTTGGCATAGTATATCACGGCCATTGGATCCCATTATTATTGAATACATCTCCGTGTGTGTATAAACAAAGATACACGGACACTTGCTATCCAGCTCCTTGCACTTTTTTCTAATAATTATGACCTGATCTATTCAATATTAATAAAATCCATTTGAATATAGGATCTAATCCTATTTTCCCAACCAAATTCTACTTATATCTATTTGTTATTATGCCACATATTTGCCTCAACATCTACTCATTGTTTGTGACAAAAAGTAATTAATTTTACAGCATTAATTTATATTGTGTTTAGCATTCTACCCTATAAAATCTTCCTAACTTTTCACAAAGATTCAGAGTTAGCAAGAAGCTATGTCATTCGTATCATGCAGTCGAATACTAATAGAATATAACACTTACAAAATTCGAAGTTATACACCATTATTTAATTAAATGAAGCATTAGTATAATACGTTAAACATCTTGAATTTTTTCCTTATCATCAATGTTGCACCTTATTGATCGGTATTTAGATATTAACTAATAAAAATTGGCCATTTAATTTAATGGAGAAATTAATGAAATATATCAAACAATTTGAAAATTTTCCTTATCAACAATGGTGTACCATAATGGCCAGCATTTATAAATTAACAAACAAAGACTGACCATTCAATTCAATAAAGCAATTCACAGAGCATGTCAAATATTTTCAAATTTTTCCAAACTATCAGTGGGCTACATAATTAACATTTTAAAATATCATAACTTCATATCAAAGTTTTAACTGCAAATTGTAGGAGTTTAATCTTATTTTCAACTGCATTAATAATAACGTCTCAAAATGAGATAATTTAATGAATATAATCTAGGTATAATGATATAAAAATTTAATAATAGAATATCTAGAGCATGCAAATGAGTATTGAGTAATTCATCAATTCATCATAATGCCTACACGAATTAAGAAATGGTGGATCCCCAACAAACAAAAACCAAACCAGACCAGCTAGAAATGAAATAAGATGTACTTACTAAAATCAGAAAGAATATAACTCAACTAGAAAAGAAATTTCATCAAAGAGGTTAAGAAAAGTTTCATATAATTGTAATCGATAAATATTGAACAAAAACTAGGGAAAACTTTAAGCTCGATCTGATAAGCAAGATTTGATAATTCGAAACTATTCTAACTTAAACTGAAAACTAGGGTTGAGAAAAAACGCTCACCAATTTTTCGTTCCGCTGAGTTTAGGGCTACCAAAATCGAAATCGACGACAGAGATGCTCAACCAAAATCGAAGCGGTGGATGAAGGAAGTTGATTTCTGGTGTTGAAATTGAAATCGATGCATGGAAACTGGAAACTGGGGAGGGAATGGAAACTAGAAATTGGGGGAGGGAATGGAAACTGGAAATCGACGTATTTTCTTTTTTCTCCAAGTAAATGAGAAGTGGCGGCAAACGAAATAAACACCGATGTATGCGGCGGCAAACAAAATAAACACTAATAGTTTTGTCAGCGTTGAACCCTTGAAACAACTTTCTCACAAACGCATTCTACAACATTAAACTTTTAAACGCTGACTATGATTGCAGTTAAAACTTACTTTTCTTGTAGTGTTTCTTCCTGTTTGAATTCAGAATTATTACACCAATTTATTTTAATTTCTGATTTTCTTGAATTATCCACATTAAACTTGTACAGCCCTTTATATTCCTTACCCTGTAAGAGAATTTCTTTAGTTAGGATATCTTTAACTAAACAGTGCTGTGGGTTAAACTCAGAATAGACATTTGTTGTCTTTTGGAAACTATGACACACTTAATAAATTTTTTCTGATTAATGGTACTCTAAGCAAGTTATTCAGATATAATTTCCCTTTTCCCATATTATATGAACTGCCAGTGTGTGTGATTGCAATGGACTTACCATTTCTCATATGAATAGAGTTCATGCCTTTGTACTCCCTGTTTCCAAGATTTAAATTGCTCAAGTTGTTCGTGATGTGGTTTGTTGCCCCAGAATCTGGATACCAATCCTCATCATGTATATGCTCTGGCTTTGCAACATCAGTTTGTTGATAGTTTTTGTTGTCGGATTGATTGCTTGAATCATGCTGAACTTGTGCCATATTTGCACTGAGACTTTGATTTCTTTGGATGTTTGAGTTTTGTCCTGGTACATAATTTGGGTTTAATCTGAAGTAGCACTTAACAGCCGTGTGCCCCAACTTTTCACATATCTGACATCTTGGTCTATTGTTACTGTTCCATTTGCCTCTTCCTCTGGATCTGTTAGAGTATCCACCTCTTTCATTGTTTGATCAGTTTTGTTACTGTTTTGACCTTTGCCTTTATAATTTGCTGCATAATTGATTGTGAAGTCGGATTCTTGAGTTTTCTTGTTATCAATCCTTGCCTCATGAGCAATTAAAACATAGTGAACATCATCTATAGATGGTAGAATTTTTTGAGATGATATCACAGCCACCACTGCTTCATATTCATCACTTAATCCATTTAAAATAGTCATAATTTGTTCTGAATCACTGATCTTATGCCCTGCTGCCTCTAGCAAGTCACATGTCGTCTTGATTTTAGAGAGATATTCTCTTATATTTTGACTGTCTTACTTGTTGTTGTGTAACTGCCTTTTGTAAAACATGACTTTGGCTGCAGATTGAGTATTAAAAACTTTATCAATAGTTACCCAAATTTAATTAGCTGTCTTGCATCCTATAACATGTGATAGGAGATTTACATTTATTAAAGATATTAACCAGGAACATATGAGTCTATCTTGTCTATGATATCTGACATGTTCTTCATTGCTGATTACTTTGTTTTCTTTGTCAGTGATGCAAAACTGGAGGGATCTGAATAGTTTCCAGAATATAGCTTTTAAGTCCATATCCTTGTATGGAAGTTTCAACTTGAAGCTTCCATAGAAGATAATTATCTTCATTTAGGTGAACAGTGACCAATTGACTCTGGGGGCTTATAACAGTTTTGATCAAGTTCTCTGCAGTGTCAGCATGTTGAGAACTGTTAGCGTTTGATGATGTATTTGAATTGCCTTCTTCAGACATGATGAATCTGAATCAACCTAAACTGAGGGAATAGATGAAAGAATGATGCAAATAAATCAAGAATTGAGTTCAAGAACTCAAAGAGAGTTGCAGAACAGGTAAGATGCAACCAAAGAAATGCTTAAATGATGATTTCTGATAAGATTTCTTTCAGATGGCACTTTTCTGTTTCTTGTGTTGTTTTTCTAGTTTCTTGATCTGAATTTCTGTGAATTTTGATTGCTATCATTCAAGATTCAATGATGAATCTTGTTGCAGCCGGTCAGTTTGATGCTGGCGAGGCACATGATTTAGAACTGGATCTATCTCTTAGGTGATGAGATGTGAATCTCTGATAAGGGATAAACTCAAATGATGAGATTATTTTCTGATGAGAATTTCTTTTGCTGTTAAGCAATTTCAAGGCTCTGATACCAAGAAAGATTTTTAGTATGAAGAAATATAGAGTAAACAGAATTGTATTGATGATTTATTGCAACTGATACATGAAGAGAACCGATATATATATATATATATATATATATATATATATAAAGTTTGTCACGGAAGCAAAATACAGCTGTAATAATAGTTGGGCCTTAGCCCACAAACCCGACGCAAATAACCGATAATAAAGATATGCAGACCAGATGAAGACTTGAGAATCTGATGGTTGAGCATTGAAGAGAGGAAATATATATGCCTTAACAGATGAAGGATTTTCTCATTTCCAATAAGTTGGTCTAAGTAACAGGAATAGCTTGGTTATAATTGATGTCGCTTGTGCATTCATTTGGTAAGTCGCTCTACTATGCTCTTTGGCAATTTGAAGTCCTTAGGTACCATGTAATTGATGTTTATCAACCATTTAACTACACTTTATGGCATTTTTATGTTCATAAGCTCACATGGACTATATGGCAATTTGTAGAAAGTTTAGTGAAAGTGGGCATTGAGATTGCATGCCTCGGATTGTGTATTGGCATTTGGTTGCTACTGCACTTTTGTTTATTTTGATACTCTGCATAGCAATGTTTGGGTTTGCTTAGTTTTGTCTATTTGTATTTATATCTAAAGATATAACTATTGTCGTTAATGTTTACATCTTCTTCAGCTTCAATCATCTTTGCATCCACTTTTAATTTTTTTATGCCAGTTTTTAACATGTTTTTTTCTTCAAATATCATGGTTGCTCATTTTCTTTATTATGTCATTCTTTGTATTGGTTTCTGGGTCAAAATATTTTTGAAGGTGGTATTTTTTGCAAATGACCAAATGTTATATACTATTTGCAGGTTCCATCTACTTGTTGTTTAAATAAACGCATAAAAATTCTTTATAACCAAATCAATAATTAATAGTAATGATGATAAATGAATAAAACGATAACTAATGCACAAGTAATCTTGTAAAAGTAACGACATGCAGTTCACATGTGTGTATTATCATTTTTTTTAGCCGTCATGAAACCTTTTATGTGTTATTTCACATTTCGCACTCGGCGAAAATACATAAATCAAAACTCGTAATTTTCATTCTTACCAAAGGCTGTGAGGCAATTATAATGTATATAATTAAGACTTTACAACACTGTTGCCATTTTCATTTAGTCATGACTCAGAAGCACTTTGATATGAAGATGACGCTGTATATTTAACCAAACAATAATATGATAACTGTTGAAATTTTCGACACCCCCTCGCATCTTCCGCTATGCGTGTACTTTATTTAGTGTAGAAAAGGAAAAACCACTGAACGAAGCTCTTTTGGGGCCAGCGTCATGATTGGATATCCCTACATCCCCTAAAGCACATATTTTCATGGCAACATTTATTTGTAATAAAAAGAATCTCTTGTTGTTACATGCTACCAATCTCATATATATGCTCATCTCTTTTAGAATATCTTGCGATGTGGGACTAATCATAATCCAATTTACGCACCCACTCTAGTAAAATGCGAGCCACACCAAACAGATCTCCACCTTGGCGAGCATTTTCTTCAACTCAACTTGAATTTATACGGAGTCCTCAAACATTTGAATAAGGTTGCTAACACCTCCAGCAGTTTAGATTAAGTCACTACCACCTCCAACTGTTGGGCCAAGTTGTTTCACAAAGAGTTCTCTTTTTCACGGTCGGAGCGGGTCGTGTTCTAACTAATAACTCCACCATAATGAGAATCCTGAGCTCAAACTACGTATTGGAGCATACTTAGGTCAACGCTGCATCATATTGGTCTCATCGAACCATCGGCTCTGATACCATATTGAAATTATCGGCAACCCATCGCATCTTCCGCTATATGCGCACTTTATTTAGTGTAGAAGAGGCAAGACCACTGAACGAAGCTCTTTTGATGCCAGCGTCATGATTGGATATTCCTACATCCCCTAGAGCACATATATTTTCATGGCAACATTTATTTGTAAAAAAAAGGTATTCATTGTTGTTACATGCTACCAATCTCATATATATGCTCATCTCTTTTAGAATATCTTGCGATGTGAGACTAATCATAATCCAATCTACGCACCCACTCTAATACAATGTGAGCCACACCTAATAGCAACAAGGACATTTGAAGCACTAAACTGCTAATATCAGCGTGACAAAAATATACGTACAGAATAAATAGGCTATATTTTGGTCCTCTAACATGACACGAACTTGGAACTGACAATGAGAATATGTTGCTAATTAAACATAGTGATTATCATGTCACAATAAGACATGTAAAGAATCAAAATTTAATCATACCCTGTAATTTTGCGTAGGTGGAGGTAAAGCCCAACCTCAAGGTTCACATTTTTCCCTATTGCCTGAAAATATATCAAAATGGTATTTTAAATTAAACTTGAGTTTATTAATCAATTAGAATAAACAATTGAAGGAACAATGAACTGTTGAATATGCGTCTAATTGAATTTTTTTTTATGATAATAAACATATATACATTCATTTAAATGTATTTGATATTGTACTATTTTATTTTTCACAGATAAAATAAATATTTGCTGAATAAAATAAATAACACAGTATTGGAATTCAAACAAATATTTTATTCAAACAAATATTTATTACAATTTTGATAGTACAATTTCAAGCTCTCACTATAACTATACAATTTCAGTCACAATACGATTGCATCACAATTTCATAGTTACATCAGTTCCTCACTACATATCACTCACACTCGTATTTATCTTCCACTTCATTCCAATGTGAATCCAGCATCTGAGCAATCTGCAAAAATATTCAATAACGTAGTAAAATTGAAAAAAAATATTTTTGCAATTCAATTTGAAAGAAACGATGATTTTGAAAACATTGTTTGCCTCAGTTATTTGGGTTGTTCGTCATCATTTTTGACTGTGCAATATCTGTGCATATCAGTATTTTATCAGGGACAGGTTGTACATAAGTGGCTGCAGTACACACGTGTACATTTATACGCGTGTGCACTGCCTCGCCAACTCGTGTGCACCAAAAGCATACAAGCACAGATAACTACTACAACAATACAAACCAACTCAAAGAAATGCCACCAACCATCAAGTCAACACAGCATGAATCAAAAGAGAACCAGATCAGGTGAAGTTCACAGTGAAGCACACATGAGTACAACCCAGATGTGCAAATCAAACCGTAACAGTACTAGACCAAAGTGATACATGAACCTAAAATGTACAAATACAAACCTGATGACCAGACAGTGTATCATGCAGACCAGAGAACATCAATGGCAAAGTTAAGTACAAGTTAAAGCGAAAATCATCACAACAAGAAGTCGAAGTCAACAGAGAAATTCACGGAACCATAATAAATTCAAAGCCGAGAATTTCAAACCAAGTCAACCATCAAAGCCGTGGTAATCAAGGTGTCAAACAAGTTCAACATCAATGCCGTAGAAACCAAGTAACCAGGGTATATTCGCATGAGAACCAGTCAAGAAAAAATCGCAATCATCCAATATTGATCAAACGGCCAAAGACGAATTCAACATAGAATAGACAAACGAAAATTATGGAGTTCGACTCCTATAAAACCCTAATCATCATCGGCATATGAATGTGAGTTCGAATACAAAAATCGAAGAGGAACAAAGCTAAAATCTTACCAAAAGCAAAATCGAACTCACCGAAGCGCGAAGCCATAGCCAAGTACAAATCTAATTTGCGCAAAGCCGAAGCTATAGCAAATTCTCACAGAAGCAAAAGCAAGGTCGAAGCCCTAATTCCATAAGCAATAAACGAACTCATCGAAGCAACCGAAGTAAGCAACAAGGATTCGATCGAACAAGACGACTTGCAATTAATCACTGATTCTACCAACTTAAAGTCGGAGCTTCAAAATAGCCCTAGACCTCAGAGCTAAGAGAAAGCCGCCAATTTCAAGAGAAAAGAGTATCGAACACAAGTCCTAATTTTCAGATCAAAGAACGAAGCAGAAGCTTAAATTGGCAACAGAGAATCGAGGAGCAACAGCTCGTATTCGCCAGAGAATCAAGAATCGCCGAAAGCTCTATTTTGAGTCACCATTTTTTTCTCTCAAGGAATCGGGCTGAAGCAATTTTAATCGGGCTAGAGAAAATAAAAGCAAAGGGATCGGGTCAAAGATAATTGAAGTGGGCCGACGATTTTAATTGAAAATAATTGAAGCGGGCCGACTTCTTTAATATATAAGGGTTTTTAATTTAAATTCTCTTTCGGGCCGGTTTTTTAGTTTATTAGTTTGGGCCTAGTCTATTGAGGGCAAAATCTGTTTAAATTGTCAATTAAAATTTTGCCCCGGGTTTAAACTGTATTTTGTTTTTCAGTTTATATTTTCAAAGTCCAGTCAGGGTTAATCACCACCTAGGGTTTAGGTGTTGTCAGATTGTCTAGTTAGAATTAGTTTAGTGAGCAGGGTGTGCGAGTTTGCAAAACTCTATAGGCGGGAGCAGAGTTTGCGAGTTAACGAAACTCTATAGGCGGAGCAGGGTGTGCGAGTCTGTAGGAGTGTTTGTAAGCGGGAGCAAGGGTTTGCGAGTCTGTTAGAGTGTTTGTAAGCGGGATACTGTTTAATTCTAATAGAAATCTGGGAATG
The DNA here is from genome assembly GCA_030737815.1 of Allium fistulosum. Lineage (NCBI taxonomy): Eukaryota > Viridiplantae > Streptophyta > Magnoliopsida > Asparagales > Amaryllidaceae > Allium > Allium fistulosum. Next base: position 582,236,299 of record CM060906.1, on the reverse strand, counting down.
CAGCAGTAGGCAGGGGTTGCCGAAGCTGGGTAAATTCTATATGTGATTTACTTTATTGCATATTTATTTATCTGCCGTTTGCTTCCGCGATTAATTTGAGAAAATTTGCTATAACCCTATTCACCCCCTCCCCCCTCTAGGGTTAATCTAGATCCTACAAGTGGTATCAGAGCCCGGTATTTTTTCTTTAACTCTAGAGTCATGAATTCATCAAATAATGCTTTTTCTGAGGGGAAATCTATTGTTAGGCCACCAATGTTTAATGGGAGTGACTATGCATATTGGAAGGTTAGGATGGGTATTTATCTTAGTTCTGTTGATTACGATGTTTGGGATATTATTGAAACTGGCTATACATCTCCCACTATAACTATTGGTGATACTGAGATTCCTAAACCAAATGATAGGTGGGATGCTAACGATAAGAAATTGAAAACTACGAATGCTAAAGCCATGAATGCTTTGATCTGTGCTCTTGATAAAACTGAATTTAATAGAATTTCTCATTGTAAAACAGCACAGGAAATTTGGCACACTTTGGAGGTAACACACGAAGGAACTTCTCAAGTCAAGGAGTCTCGTCTAGCACTGTTCAGCAATGAATACGAAAACTTTGTGATGGACGAAGGCGAGAGCATAAAGGACATGTTTGGACGCTTCTCAACCTTGGTATACAATGCTAGAGCGCTTGGAAAGGTATTCTCCGAGGTAGAGCTAGTGAGGAAGATACTACGAGTCTTACCAATGAACTTTGAGGCAAAAGTCACAGCAATACAAGAATCAAAAGATTTAAGTAAACTTAGCATGGAGGATTTGATCGGAAATTTGATGACGTATGAGCTGGAGCTAAAAGCAAAGGAGGAACGCAACAATCCAGAATCAAAGAAGAAGACGATTGCCTTAAAGAGCAAAGAAGAGAGCGATGATGAAGCAGAAGGTCCAATTGAAGAACTTGCAATGGCTGTCAATAATCTTAGAAAATTGTCGAGATTCAGGCCACGCAAGAAGAAAACGAATGGTTATAGATCAAAAGATTCTGACAGTTCAGAAAATGAATTAACTTGCTATAATTGCAATAAGTCGGGCCACTTCAAACAAAATTGTCCATTTCTCAAAAACAACAAAGGAAAGAAAAAGAAGAAAAAGGCCTTCGCAGCGACTTGGGATGATGAAGAGGGAGAGGAAGCTTCAACTGATAGCTCGGAGGAGGCTAACTTGTGTCTTACGGCAAGATCAGATTCAGAATCAAGCTCAGAGGAATCCAATGAGGTAAAGAACTATTCTTATAAAGAACTTGTTTATTTGTGCCTTGATCTTACTAAAACTGTTGATGCTCTAGATTCTAAAATTGAAAAACTGAAATCTGATAGGAAAGAACTTGCCCGTGAAAATACTAGGTTAGAAACTGAACTTGAAAATATTCAAAACCTAGACTGTAAAAAATGCAAAATTTTAGATTCAGAATTATCAAAGCTTAAAAATAACTTTGAGAATCTTGAAAAAGAAAACTTGAGTCTTAAGGAAATCATTGACACTAGGAGAAAGGATTTTATAAACAGATGCACCTCACTTGTGACTGAAAACACAACACTGAAAACCAAAGTCCAGGATCTTGAGAAATCACTGAGTAATTTTTCAAGAGGAGAAAAATCATTCAATATGTTATTAGAAAATCAATTGTTTGCTAACAATAGAAAAGGACTAGGTTTTGGAAAAACACAAGTTGATAGTGCTAAAGGAAAGAGTTGAAAGTGCGCTATGGACCGTGTAATATGGATATATGATAATACAGAGTATAGAGATGATATTAATACTATAAATAGTGTGGAATATAAAAGCAGTATAGTAAAATGACACCAGGAATTTTTATACTGGTTCGAACTTCCCGTTCTACGTTCAGTCCCAGAATACCCTCTGGATTTAAACTAAACCCCTCACTTAACCCGGAGGAATAGGTATACGACACCTGAGCAGCCGAACAGGAATTTTCCGCCTCAACAGCCGAAGAGGACTTCAACTTAATACAAATAGTTTGTTGACGAATGTGTTCTGAATAACACTGATTGTCTTTTGATAGTACAACTTTCCTATAATCAAATCCTCAAGAGTATGTATTTGTGTGAAGATTTAGAAGGAAGATAATCACGTAGAATCGAAGTATATGAATTAATTCAAGGATTCTAGTGATATTGAATGAGAATGAATGCTTTTTATTTGCAGAGAATAATAGAGAATAGATTTCAGAATTAAAACATGAATTGGTTATTGTAGAAGTGAATTGAATATGTTTATATAGTTGTAGAAGAGTTGTAATCTTTCATGAAGAGTTTTAGTTAACAGTTGTGTCCATACCTCTTGAAATAGAGGATATTCCTCTTCATGAAATGATCGCATCTCTTCAGTAAACTAGCCGTTATTCTCTGGTCGGTCGACCGGAAAACCTGGCCGGTCAGCTGAGTTTGAAATCGTATATAAAACAAAAAGTCACTGTGCACATAACACAGGGTCGGTCGACCGAGGATCCTGGTCGGTCAGCCGACCTGATGTTATTTGCACAGTGTACACTTATATATGTATAAATTAACATGGATCAATTTGTGTGTGTGTGACTACTTGAGGAATGATTTTAACAATATTCTAAGACTCAATAAAATAAAATATTCATACTAATCTCTGGATTGTAGTCTTATCTCCTTTGTAGTTCACAATATACGTTTATTCTCTTTTTGTCGCTTTCATATAGTATTCTCTTTGTATTTTGTCGTATGATCTCTGAAGCTTGTGTCATGAATCAAAACTCATGAATCAACATTCTCCCCCTTTTTGATTGATGACAATACTTATGTGACGAAGTAAAACTTATCTATATTATAATTCTCCCCCTGAATATATGGCGACTTTTCTGCAAAAAACTTGTTAGCTTTCATATATTTCTCCCCCTTTGTCATCGACAAAAAGGAATACTTACTAGATGTAATATGTAAAAGAATGCTTGAAATTATGAAATAGCAAGTTGTAAAACAATATGATGCATGTATAGATATTCAAAACATAGCAATAAAAGAAACAAGCATTCATACATTGCATCATCACAAATAAGAGTTTTAAGGTAATACTTACTTTTCTCCCCCTTAATCTGTGCTTGCATTGTTTATTTCTGAAAATTGTGTTAGAGCAATATCTTTCTCCCCTTTGTCATTGACGAAAAGGAGAGTTTATATGATAACGAATATTATATTTGTTATAAGTGTTAACAATATAGAACAAAATAATTACTACTTGTAAGGTATCAGAAAACAATGAACATTTAAAGCATGTGATACCCAAGGTTCTTATAATTTCCTAATTTTTAGGAAACCATACCCATTTGGGTGTGGTTGTACCTTTATAAATATAATTTTCATTATTGATTACCATATCAAAATAATTATTAATGCATTTTTCTCTATTTTTCCAATTAACAGGAACCCAAATACTTAGATAATTTTTATTCATATTTCTCGTTAATGATTTTGTACTTCTAGAGAAATTATAAACATTATTGGTCATAGCAGTTTTTGAATTTCGATAAAAATTTGATTTCGACTTTACTCGAAATTTAGTAGTAGCACTAACATTTTTATTATACATAAAAGCGTATCTAGTGCTATTTCTATGATTATATCCTAAATTATGTAAAGGTCTAGAACTAGATAAAATCATGTTTAAATCATTTTGACCTTTATTAAATTTTGCGACTTCAGTGTTGAGTTTATCAAATTTAGCTTTAAAGTCACACTTATTATTTTCAAAAGAAATATTACTATTATTTAAAATATCCATTTTCTCATTTAATTCAGAATTCTCATTTTTTAACGTACCGTTCTCATTTTTGAGAAGGAAATTTTGAGATTCTAAATTATCTAAAGAGGATTGTAATAAATCATTTTGTCTTTTCAAATCAAAATTTTCTTTTGAAAATTTTTCTCTCTCATTTTCAAATATGGTGTTTTGTTTATCTAGAAAATCTGTAAGAGCCTCAAAATTACTCTTTAAAACACCAAGTTGATTTTCTAAATCTAACTTCTCATTTTTCAATTTCTCATTTTCAAGTTCAACAGATTTCATCTTTTCTAAAATAATAAAATTAAGCTTTGAAATCTTATTGCTTATACTAACTAATTCATTATTATCTTTTACTGAAATTTGTAAATCAGAAAGTACCTTTTTACAGTCCTCATTGGTCGTTGCTCTAATAGTTTCAGGCTTTTTGCTTGCTGTACTTCGACCGGATTTTTTCTAGCCATTATTCTATGATGTTGTGACGATCGATAGAATACCAGGCTCTGATACCAAATGAAAGTGCGCTATGGACCGTGTAATATGGATATATGATAATACAGAGTATAGAGATGATATTAATACTATAAATAGTGCGGAATATAAAAGCAGTATAGTAAAATGACACCAGGAATTTTTATACTGGTTCGAACTTCCCGTTCTACGTCCAGTCCCAAAATACCCTCTGGATTTAAACTAAACCCATCACTTAATCCGGAGGAATAGGTATACGACACCTGAGCAGCCGAACAGGAATTTTCCGCCTCAACAGCCGAAGAGGACTTCAACTTAATACAAATAGTTTGTTGACGAATGTGTTCTGAATAACACTGATTGTCTTTTGATAGTACAACTTTCCTATAATCAAATCCTCAAGAGTATGTATTTGTGTGAAGATTTAGAAGGAAGATAATCACGTAGAATCGAAGTATATGAATTAATTCAAGGATTCTAGTGATATTGAATGAGAATGAATGCTTTTTATTTGCAGAGAATAATAGAGAATAGATTTCAGAATTAAAACATGAATTGGTTATTGTAGAAGTGAATTGAATATGTTTATATAGTTGTAGAAGAGTTGTAATCTTTCATGAAGAGTTTTAGTTAACAGTTGTGTCCATACCTCTTGAAATAGAGGATATTCCTCTTCATGAAATGATCGCATATCTTCAGTAAACTAGCCGTTATTCTCTGGTCGGTCGACCGGAAAACCTGGCCGGTCAGCTGAGTTTGAAATCGTATATAAAACAGAAAGTCACTGTGCACATAACACAGGGTCGGTCGACCGAGGATCCTGGTCGGTCAGCCGACCTGATGTTATTTGCACAGTGTACACTTATATATGTATAAATTAACATGGATCAATTTGTGTGTGTGTGACTACTTGAGGAATGATTTTAACAATATTCAAAGACTCAATAAAATAAAATATTCATACTAATCTCTGGATTGTAGTCTTATCTCCTTTGTAGTTCACAATATACGTTTATTCTCTTTTTGTCGCTTTCATATAGTATTCTCTTTGTATTTCGTCGTATGATCTCTGAAGCTTGTGTCATGAATCAAAACTCATGAATCAACAAGAGTGTCTTTACTAGATGTGAAATAAATGGACATCATAGTCATAGGAACAAGAACACAAAATTTATACAAGTTTGGGTTCCTAAAAATTCTACAAATAAATTTCATGTCTATTGGAACAAGAATGAAAGGACAAAACAAATTTGGGTTCCAAAGGGATTGTTTATTCACAATTATTCTGCCACTAACAACCATGGACCTATAAAAACAAATAGGTCACATAAATTTTTAACCGTGTAGGTGTGGTGGCAGGCTAAGGAACAACATTAGTGTCATCTGGATTCTGGCTGTTCCAGATACACAACGGACGACAAATTAACGTTCCTTAGCCTATTATAAAGGTGACAGATTCACTATGGGCAAACAACGAAAGATTATCGTACAGGTAAAACAGGTAATTGTATTTATTTTCAAACGATAAATAACTGGTAAGAATCTACACCGTAGTCTGAATTAAATCAGCCAGTTATGTGAAATGATTGATGATGATTAATTTTGATTTCATCTTTAAATGAATTTACTCGAAGTAATTATGATGGTTGACAGATTCTAATTACTTGATATGATCTTACATGACTTGCTCTTATCCATGACTTTGATTTGTGCTTAAAAGTTGACCAACCTTTTTTCATCATTGAATTTAATCTGTTTTGGTCAAATTATGATGTTGATTGATTTCTGATTACTCATGCTATAAAAAGGTTTTTTGAGAAATTGTTGAGATTGTTGAAACTTTGTGAAATTGGTGAAGCTTCAAGAAATTGTTTTAAAATAATGATGATGGTTTAATGACAGTTGATCCTACGATTTCTAAATCTGACTCTATGATATTTGTTTGATTGTTTACACGGCTTCAATTCAATTTCAAGAGAATTTCATTTAAAATTGTCGAACATTATTCTGAAAGAGTTTGTTGAAATTTCACAATCTGGTCTATGACATCAAACGAGTGATTACTGAGTTAAAGTAAAAATCAGATGCAGATTTCATTGGCAATGTAGTTGTTAGAAAAATTACTAGTGAAATGTGATTATTTATTGACTTTCATTAGCTGCATCATTTTTCAAAGAAAATATCTGCACATTTTTCACTTGAAATAATTTTTCAATTTAGCAGAAATTTTTCTTAAACCCCTTCTAGAAAATAATTTTTGTTAACCACTCTTTTCAGATTAGTTATTTGATTATTTTTGAAATTGATTTTAAACTAATCTGATCCCCTAATAATTAAAAAAGATTTGTAGTAATTGAAAATAAGATAAGTGTTGACATTAATTATATATTATATCTTGAGAAAGTATAATTAGAAAATTTCTTTAGAAATTTAAACAAGAGTTATAAAAACTTTTTGTTGATAAATATTCCATGATCATTTCTATTTCTATCATATTTCTATCGACCATCACTCATCAAAAAGACAATATAGTATGTCAATATGTGGTAGTTTAAACGGGAAATCATTTGGGCTTCATTTTTTTATATTTCTAACAATAAATAATAATATCAAAAATATTCGCTCTCATTTAAAAGTCCTCACGGTTATGCATGGGTGAATTACTTGGATTTTTGATTATGTGCTTCCATGCTCATTTAAAAGTCCTCGCGGTTATGCATGTATGGAACGCATATCAAAATTGATTGATTAAATAGACAAGTTGATTCTAATCCCATTTAAAAGTCCTCACGGTTATGCGTGGTTAGAAGATACTTGAATTCATTTTTAAATTAAAAATAAAAATTTAGAATACTACTAATCTCATTTAAAAGTCCTAACGGTTATGCATGGTTAGTGGATATTCAAATTTCCTAAAATAAATATACCACAAATAGACACAACTATATGGTTTTATTCGATGAAATCATTCCTATCATTCTAAAGTGGAATATGCGTCAATTAAAGTATTTATGATTTTTGTTTGATTTTCTTATTGAAATTAATAATTACACTCGATTGAGCTTTAATATTGTATTAATGTCTATCACTATATCTCTATTTTTCTATTACTATTATTCTTTTGCTGATAACAAAAGGGGGAGAGAAAAGTTAAGATTTTGAAAGTAAAGGTCAAAGATTTTCTAATTGCATCAAGGCTCATTTGAATTCTTTATTCTCATGCATATATGTAGGGGGAGTATTGTATAGAAAGAGAGCATTTAAATAGGGGGAGCAAATTGAATAATCAAATATATTTACAATAGTCAAAATCTTAACTATATGTTTGTTATCATCAAAAGGGGGAGATTGTTGAATATGCGTCTAATTGATTTTTTTTTATGATAATAAACATATATACATTCATTTAAATGTATTTGATATTGTACTATTTTATTTTTCACATATAAAATAAATATTTGCTGAATAAAATAAATAACACAGTATTGGAATTCAAACGAATATTTTATTCAAACAAATATTTATTACAATTTTGATAGTACAATTTCAAGCTCTCACTATAACTATACAATTTCAGTCACAATACGATTGCATCACAATTTCATAGTTACATCAGTTCCTCACTACATATCACTCACACTCGTATTTATCTTCCACTTCATTCCAATGTGAATCCAGCATCTGAGCAATCTGCAAAAATATTCACTAACGTAGTAAAATTGAAAAGAAATATTTTTGCAATTCAATTTGAAAGAAACGATGATTTTGAAAACATTGTTTGCCTCAGTTATTTGGGTTGTTCGTCATCATTTTTGACTGTGCAATATCTGTGCATATCAGTATTTTATCAGGGACAGGTTGTACATAAGTGGCTGCAGTACACACGTGTACATTTATACGCGTGTGCACTGCCTCGCCAACTCGTGTGCACCAAAAGCATACAAGCACAGATAACTACTGCAACAATACAAACCAACTCAAAGAAATGCCACCAACCATCAAGTCAACACAGCATGAATCAAAAGAGAACCAGATCAGGTGAAGTTCACAGTGAAGCACACATGAGTACAACCCAGATGTGCAAATCAAACCGTAACAGTACTAGACCAAAGTGATACATGAACCCAAAATGTACAAATACAAACCTGATGACCAGACAGTGTATCATGCAGACCAGAGAACATCAATGGCAAAGTTAAGTACAAGTTAAAGCGAAAATCATCACAACAAGAAGTCGAAGTCAACAGAGAAATACACGGAACCATAATAAATTCAAAGCCGAGAATTTCAAACCAAGTCAACCATCAAAGCCATGGTAATCAAGGTGTCAAACAAGTTCAACATCAATGCCGTAGAAACCAAGTAACCAGGGTATATTCGCATGAGAACCAGTCAAGAAAAAAACGCAATCATCCAACATTGATCAAACGGCCAAAGACGAATTCAACATAGAATAGACGAACGAAAATTATGGAGTTCGACTCCTATAAAACCCTAATCATCATCGGCATATGAATGTGAGTTCGAATACAAAAATCGAAGAGGAACAAAGCTAAAATCTTACCAAAAGCAAAATCGAACTCACCGAAGCGCGAAGCCATAGCCAAGTACAAATCTAATTTGCGCAAAGCCGAAGCTATAGCAAATTCTCACAGAAGCAAAAGCAAGGTCGAAGCCCTAATTCCATAAGCAACAAACGAACTCATCGAAGCAACCGAAGTAAGCAACAAGGATTCGATCGAACAAGACGACTTGCAATTAATCACTGATTCGATCAACTTAAAGTCGGAGCTTCAAAATAGCCCTAGACCTCAGAGCTAAGAGAAAGCCGCCAATTTCAAGAGAAAAGAGTATCGAACACAAGTCCTAATTTTCAGATCAAAGAACGAAGCAGAAGCTTAAATTGGCAACAGAGAATCGAGGAGCAACAGCGCGTATTCGCCAGAGAATCAAGAATCGCCGAAAGCTCTATTTTGAGTCACCATTTTTTCTCTCTCAAGGAATCGGGCTGAAGCAATTTTAATCGGGCCAGAGAAAATAAAAGCAAAGGGATCGGGTCAAAGATAATTGAAGTGGGCTGGCGATTTTAATTGAATATAATTGAAGCGGGCCGACTTCTTTAATATATAAGGGTTTCTAATTTAAATTCTCTTGCGGGCCGGTTTTTCAGTTTATTAGTTTGGGCCTAGTCTATTGAGGGCAAAATCGGTTTAAATTGTCAATTAAAATTTTGCCCCGGGTTTAAACTGTATTTTGTTTTTCAGTTTGTATTTTCAAAGTCCAGTCAGGGTTAATCACCACCTAGGATTTAGGTGTTGTCAGATTGTCTAGTTAGAATTAGTTCAGTGAGCAGGGTATGAGAGTTTGCAAAACTCTATAGGCGGGAGCAGAGTTTGCGAGTTAACGAAACTCTATAGGCGGAGCAGGGTGTGCGAGTCTGTAGGAGTGTTTGTAAGCGGGAGCAAGGGTTTGCGAGTCTGTTAGAGTGTTTGTAAGCGGGATACTGTTTAATTCTAATAGAAATCTGGGAATGCAGCAGTAGGCAGGGGTTGCCGAAGCTGGGTAAATTCTGTGTGTGATTTACTTTACTGCATATTTATTTATCTGCTGTTCGCTTCCGCGATTAATTTGAGAAAATTTGCTATAACCCTATTCACCCCCCCTCTAGGGTTAATCTAGATCCTACATGAACGATTGACCAAAATTATATAAAAACGAAATAGAAAAATGACTAAACGCAAGTTAGTGTGTTGAAGCATCAACAGTTGAACTAGTTGTAGTCTAAAAAAATCTCACCCACTAAAGAAAATCTTCAGTTGAACCGCTCGGAAACAGCTGCAGAAGACTGACAGCAGTACAATGGCTAATCGACGATCGCCAATTGGTGAAATGCCTCGCTGGCATCGAAACCACGACTGACCCGGAGCTCTGACCAACCTTAGCATTAGGGCTATAACCAACCAAGCTTAAACAACGAGTTTAGGGAGGGTTCGATTTGCAGAAATAAAGTGTGTATTAAAATTGATCTGCATAAAGCATTTAATAAAATAAATAGACATTTTACTATTCATATAATGTTAATTGGGATTTCATGAAAAATTCTACAATTCAGTAAAAGGATTCATCAATACTATTATATATTCAATTCTTATAAATGGATCCCCTTGTGGTTTTATTCATAGCAATAGGAGAATTAGATAAGATGATTCATTATCTCCATATCTATTCTCTATTGCAATAGAATATTTTTCGTTACAAATGAGAATTAAGCAAATAAATGGAAATTTAAAACTAATAAATAGAATTAATCCTAGTATTATCCATTTATTATATGCTGATAATCTATAATTATTTATGAATGCTGACATATACAATCTATTTCTATAGCAAAAACTTTTGAAAACTTAAAGAATTTTGCAGGTTCGATAAACAAAAGCCAAAGAAAAGTTTATTTTAGCAAAAATTGTTTAAGAAAAAAGAAAATTCTTCAAATTTTAAAGTTTCAGAAGGGTGAATTATTTGTCAAATAATTGAGACTTCCTCTTAGTATGAATCAAATCATAGACAGAGATTCTGCCAGATTATTTGACATCATTCAAGGTAAATTAGAGGGCATGTCAAGTAAGCTATTGTCAATTGCTAATGGACTAGAGCTTGCATATACTGTCATCACATCTATCATCATGTTTTGGATTCAAACTCATGGCATACCATCAAAAGAATTGCAGAAAATAGAAAGAATCATAAATTAGAGTGCTGGTCAAGTAAGCTATTGTCAATTGCTGGTGGACTTGAGTTTGCACACGATGTTATCACAACTATCATCATGTATTGAATTCAAACTCATGGCATACCATCAAAAGCATTGTAGAGTGTAGAAAGAATATGTGCAAACTTTATTTTTAGGGGCAAAATTCATAAAATTTCATTGGAGATAGTCTGTAAAACAAAAAAGACAGGGGGTCAAAGCCGGCCTAAGAAATTTCGAAGACATAAGTGAAGCATGCAATCTCAAGTTGTTCTGGAAATTTATTAAAGGAAATTTTCTATGGGCAAAGTGGATGAAAGAAAAATATGTTAAGAATAAAAATTTCTGGACAATGCCAATAGAAAATCATTTTTCACACACATGGAAGAATATTCTAAAGTGCAGAGGAATAGGCATCAAGCCGACTGAAAGAAAATTCAAAGATGGAAAAGATACCAATCTCTGGTTTAACCCATGGATAAATGTCAAATCTTTGGTCAATTTATCAGGCTGGTATAATATATTGCAATTTTGGAGGAACAAATGCAAAAGTGGAAATAATAATACAAAATCACAAATGGAATACAAATATGTAGCCAGTTGCCTCTATATTCAAGTCTTCCATTGAAAGCATTGAAATAGAATCAAGTTGAATAAAGACATTTGAAGTTGGAAATTATCAACAAAAAGAAAATTCTTCTTTAAAAATACATCTGAGTGCATTAAAGGTGAAGAAGTTGAAGTGAATTGAAATAAAACAATTTGGAACAGAGCAAACTACCCAAAATGACACTATGTGCTTACTTTGCATTACTGAATAAACAGCCTATAAGAGACAGATGAAAAAAAGGAAAAAAAATGAGAAATCAAAATGCCTTCTATGTAAAAATGAGTCAGAAACCATAGAGCACTTACTTTACGAATAGATTTACTCAAGGCACATATGATTTACTGTAGTAGAAAAGCTTAAACTCAATCAATTTGTATCACTGCACATCATAGGAATAAGTATTCGATACATTCAACATAAGTTAAGAAATAAATCTAAAGAATTTGACAAGGCATGCATCTTACTAACTACAGTAATATATCACATTTGGAAAGAGATAAATTCCAGATTGTATATGAAAAAAGAAACAAATTTTATTCAGCTATAGAAAATCATCAAAGCAGACTATCAAATATTAAATCAAAAAGCAAGGAAAAGGTCAACAGAACCAATTGGCTAAAACCCAAGCATTCGTGATCTGGACAACTATGAAGAGAGAGTGGAGGCATACTTACGTAGCGGGAAATTCAAATCAGACATTTCCCGAGGAAAAATTATACAACTCAGAGCCAGCCATTCGATATTAGAGAAAAGAGGCATAGAACCAATCTCGATGGCATAAATATTGGAGGCAGTCGATCCAACATCCAAACCAGAAGAGGCTTCTGCAGGGAAAGTCAAAACACAATTAGTTATTATAATACGAATTATAAATCAAATAAGAATATTAATCGCAATTTTTTCTTACACGATTTGAGCAGAATCTACTGCACATCCAATTTAGTGCCTGAGGGGCTATAATTCCTACAACAAGATAGGAATTTGCAACTCGACATTAATAATCAAGATTAAGCGGAAACTATTACAGAAGTAAACTCAACAATCAATTTTATCACTTATCTGTATGGAATAAGGGAGAAAGTAGCAGCCCTCAAGGAAGAGAAGCAAAATGCAAATGAACATGAAGTTTCAGACAACTCCAAAGGACAAATCTCAAATTCAAAGCTTTTGATAGATTAAAATAACAATGGGAGGATATAGAAATCCCCATGAAGGAAGCTCCGGTCATATCTAAATAAATCGCCCAAAGTGTATAAGCCATAATTTTCTAGGGATATAGAATTCTCCTCTTCTTTCGAAGTGGAACGAGAGAATGTGATAATTTGAGAGCGGCTAGGGTTTGAAATTGAGTTGTAATATGCGGTGTTTACAGGTAAATGAACTATGTGCTCAATTTCCTGTTGGGCCCTGGGCCAATTTATCATTAAAAAATAAAATAATAGTTGCAACTATAACAGATATATTTAGCAAATTTCAAGAAATAGTATTGAGATTAAAACTCTGGTTTAACTTCCTTCAAATATTCGTCCTCAAATTGCAAAATCAGATTATTAAATTCGCTTTGTAATATCTAAAAAATAAGAGAGATTCATGGGAAAATACGAGCAAAATAATAATATATATCACATTAAATTTCCTTTAAAGTCGAAAGGCTGTAATGAACAGAACCCTAGAACGGGCTAGGTTATATTTTCTTATCCGGCCATCGGTTTTATTAAATTAATACTATTAACATGGTAACTACTAGTCTAAAGGTAGCACAAAAATTTTGAACCATTACATTGATAATAGCTTACACTGTTTCCGGTAATGGGTTAGAATCTGCTATATCTATCTTTCGCTTCATCACATTCAACCCCTCTACGGTTTTTAGTGCTGATTCAATCAAAACTTAGTAATTTCTATTTAGACTATGACTATCATATCCAACAAAAATGAGATAGTTTCGAAAATTTTAGAATGTTCAAAGTGCTAAAAATTAATTTTTTTACTGATAGGTTAAGATATTAATTTGAATATATTAAGATTATTCAAATTAACCAAAATTGTGTGGACATGATCTTGAAGCATGTAAGAATATATCTACAAATTTTGATTTGATTTGGAGTTATGTAGCTCCAAAAATTATATTGAAAATATGGTGTAGTGGAGCGAGGAGCATTGGAACCCTTCCTATAAAATTATGGTTGCCTTTTGTTCCTGTAATCCAAGCATTATATATTGGCTGGAACGTAACTCGATCCTTCTCCATCCTTCTCTATTTTCAAAGAGAAATATATAATTGTGTTTAACATTTATATTCCATGCCCATTATCTATTCAGAAAAAGTCAAGAATTTAGAATATTTTACCTGTAATATTGTGCATAATGAACTTTTACTAATAATACGAACTTCGAAAAAGCATGTCATGTTATTTAGATTCCATTAACCAAAACACGGCGTACAGAGAGTCTGTAACATAAGTTACAAATGAACTAGCATATTGATCGGTAATCTGATAAGAATACTAAAAGAAAATGAAAGCCCAAAAATCTATCTAGTTTATTAGCCAAATAGAAGCCTTATAAAGGCAGTACATGAACTTAAACGTGAAAACAAAGAAATGCACAAAACTAGGACAAACAACCAAAAACGTGCTAATTATTCCTAAAGACTAGGACAAACCAAAGAAGCATTCATTATTTCTAACACCTTCCCTTAAACTGAATGTGCTAATATTCAGTTTACAACTTTATCTCTTCATCGACGAACTCGGTCATAACTTTCATCTCTACTTGTTGGACATGCTCAACTGTTTCACGTTGATTGATACTTTAACCATCAACAATATTATTGGTTTCCTCTTAGGGATCCATTGACCTCTCCATTTGGGTCGTCCCTTGTATATGTCATCCCCCCAACAAGTGAGAACCGCAGCTCTTCTTCACTACTTGTTGGATGACATAGAAATCAAATCTGCTTCACTCACAGATTTTACCTACTCCACGTGTAGACTTCCACTTTAAATAGTTCTCTCAGTCACTCCACAAATGCCCAACCTTATAATCGTCGTTCTACACTTCGTCGTCTTCATCGCCATGTTACTTTCACACAAGCACTTCACTGCTCATAAAACTCAACTTCATCTATTTTCACATCACCTTACTATAGCAACCCATTACTGCATCTCTTAAAGTAAACAACTCCACATCACTTGCAAACATCTCATTCCTAACCTCAAATATATATCAGCAACCGTATTTAGGCAAGCGTGCATTTCAAGGCAGCAATGCAACAACATCTTCCAAGTACGTCGGCTAATTTAAGCTACCAAACAATCACCACTGTACCTATCTGCCATCACATAGCTGAGATCCATGCGACCCATTCTTTAGCTTTCGCTTTGCTGCAGCTTCTTCTTTTCTCAGATCTTGCTTTCCATTCCAATTCTTCTCTCTTGTTTGCTCCTTTATTTTTTCTAATCTTGCTCTTCTACACTACACAAAATCTTGCTAACCAAACTTCTCTTGCTACCTCTTTGACGCAGCCTACAGGATCAAATAACTCACGAATTGATGAATTCACGGAAAATGAATTGATGAAACAAATGAATCGATGAATTGATGATACCCAAGTTCCCAAATCTATTGACCTCTCGAGATATCGGATTCTAGCTATCTTCAATACGTTGATCGCGCACGATACCGCGTTAGAAGATATACGATTCTTCGACGTTGATCTCGCGCACGAGATTCCATGAATCGGCTTCAAGTTCGTTGATTCGAGCGCACTCGAATATCCGAAGATGGAGAAAGGAGGTAACACTCAACTTCCAATTTTAATGGTGGCACAAAGCACAAACCAAATTTTTATTCAAAAATCAACTCTTTTTTACAATGACATCACACCCCTGTTTATAGGGATTACAACACATACACACGACTTAACACGTTCGACACACGAGTTAACATATACACGACTTAACAGATACAGGTTACAACACACGCGACATACGACTTACGACATAAGAAAATCTCAACATCACGCGACATAACAACATACAACTCAAACGACACAATAACAATGCGACTTAACATCTGGAGCGACATAACACTGGAACGACTTAAGCTTCAGCGACATAACGAAGTGCTTGCGACCTAGGCTGGAAACAATCAACGACATAAGGCATCTCGCGAGTTACTGGAATTGGCATAGGTTGTTCGCGACCTAAGGAGGAGGGGGACATAGGTCGTTCGCGACCTTCTGGAGCATCACGCGCGCAACCTAAGGAGGAGGAGCGACCTTCGTTTCAGAGACATACGGAATTCTGGGGCGAGGCATCGCGACTTTTGGTAGGTCGCTCGCGACCAAAAAAAATCTGGAGCGAAGTTCGCGACATAGGAAGCTCGCGACTTACGGAAGGTGAAGCGGCATAAGGAAGTCAGGAGCTGCTTGCGACTTAATGGTACGTCGTTCGCGACATAGGTATGTCGTTCGCGACCTAGGGTTTCGCTCAGACTTGTGGCGATTTGGGTTTCTTTGCCTTCGCGATCTATGGAAGCGATTTTCAGAGAATCGACTTATGGTAAGTCGTTTATTCTTATTTCGTGCTGCATCACTCTTCCAACAACCACATTACTTCACAAGAACATCAACTACATGTACCTCCACTTCGACTATAATCTTTCCTCTACATCAATTAGAATCCACTACTGTTCCTCCATTGCCTAAATCAAAACCGCTCCATCACTTCCTGTTCCTCACCACCAGACATCACCTGAATCATTCAAGTCCAGACCACACTTTGGTTCCAACAACTCCTCACACAATTCAATTCGAACACCACTTAACAAAATCCTACTACACACTGACCAAAACAAAACTACCAAATTTTACAAACCAGATCTTGCCTTCTTCAAACTACTACCCCTCAACCATCCACTGCCATCACCAGAACATCAGCAACCAATCTGCCACCAAACTTCCTCCATTTGCAACAACAAGCACCAGTTTTCCTTTAATTTGCATCAAACAAACTGCACTTCATTACCCAAACCATTGCCAAAAGCATCTCACTGCTCAATACAATCACCATCTCACCTTCCACCACTCTTCTATTCAAACTACAATACAAATCAACTTCACCTCTGCCGATTGCCACAACGACCACAACCAGTCAAGCAAAACCTCGCCTAGCAAAATCCAAAACTGCACTTCACAATTCCATTGCAACCTATCAGAACCACTTCGCTTCCATTTGATGCATTTACTCTTCAACTACTCAACCAGGTCTCCAACTACTGCTAACTGCAAGTCTCCTCCAAACACATCACAAGTCCAAGTAAACTCCACTGCCTGAAACCCCACTGTTTGACATCACAAGTCCAAGTAAACTCCACTGCCTGAAACCCCACTGTTTGACATCACAAGTCCAAGTAAACTCCACTGCCTGAAACCCCACTCTTCAATCAAACAGTTCCCATCTTCAAATTCATACAAATCACAACTTTACCTTAAACCGCCTACTCCTCCTCTACAATCCAAACTCCGATCATTACCAAAATCACCTCATCAAACCAGACTGTTTCTTTAAACGGCATTAGCAACCTTTAACCAAACATAAGCTTGCAGCCTTGCCAGCCACATTCACACATTTTCAACAACAACCCACATTTCCCTTTCCTTCATAAACCTGTCACTGCCTCCTCACATAACTTCAAAGCACTGCTTCCCTACCAGTTCACCCAATCTACACTGCCTGTTCACAACCATCTTCTCCACCATCGGCCAAACACCAAATGCCAATCACCAACTGAACCCGAACTCTGATATCACCCGAAGACACGGACCTAGTCACACCAGACTACCTGCCTACCAACAACTCCCCTTCAACCACAAACTGCTACAACCTATCAACATCACAATGCAACATCAACCTGCTAGTACATACATCACAAACTCCAACAAGCCAATAGCTTCAAGCAATTCAACTCCAGATCTGACAATGAGCTTCCAGGTGGTGTCATGAATGACGGCCACACATAAGCAACGAACTGCAGCTAAGACAACCCTTTTAGCAACTCTTATTCAGACCAGTAAACCACCATTCTTCATTCTCCACTATACATGAACTATATATAAATCGAAGATAATACATTGGAACTCAATATCAGAACTTACTAACATCTTCAGTGGCGACAACACAATCAAAAGAGGTGGTAGACCAGAACCACTACGACAACCTTCTCATATTTTCACACCAGCAGCAATGCACATTCAAACATCTCAACAACAACAAGGAAAAAATCAATATCTGGCGTTGCAACATCGAGTCCGGGCACAATAGTGGATAAATAAACTTGGCAGCAATGCATAGAGATTCCAGTACCGACACAACTACGAATCTCCACTAGCATTTCGAGATAGATTTTAGGCTTTTCAAATACAGTCCATCTCAATGCAGACTTCACCCCTTGCAGCCATTTCGTCCGTCTTGCCAGCTTCTTTCTCAACCTTGTCAGCTTTTATATCGGCCTTGCTCAACCTTGTCAGCTTTTATATTGGCCTTGCTTCATTTCAGCTTCTACTTTTTCGGTTACTTTAGCATATTCAGATTTTTCACTAGTATCTTTGGGGTTTTCTTGAGCACTTTGACGCAGCGGAAATAACAGAAATGAATGCAACGATGAAAGTAGCAATTGGTGGATTGAAAATACCAAACGCCCAAATCCGTTGATCAGGAAGATACCAGATTCAAGCAATCTTCGACACGTTGATCGCGCACGATGCCGTGAGAGAAGATCTACAATTCTTCGAACGTTGATCAAGCGCACTTGATTCCGTGAATTGGCTTCAACAATCGTTGATTCGAGCGCACTCGAATGCCGAAGGTGGAGATAGGAGATAACACTCAACTACCAATTTTAATGGTGGCACAAGAGCACACAAAAGAAATTTTATTCAAATTGACTAACTTTACAAATGACACAACATCCCTATTTATAGGGTTACAACTCACACGACTCAACACTTGACAACACATAGGTCATGAACGACCTAACACCTGCGACCTAAAACAAAACAAATACAACACATTACATCACAACACATTACAAATACAATTTACAACATGCGACCTAAGGATACAACACACACGACCTAAGATCACAACACCACGCGGCATAAGCTTCAGCGACATGAGGAGAATCAGCTTCAGGAAGGACTTATGCGACCTATAGGACGAGCAACATAAGGAATTGAGCGACCTAGGCTTGAGCGACCTAAGGAATAACATCTTCAGCGACCTAAGGAATGAACGGTTTAAGCCCTTGAGCGACCTAACATGAAGTGGTATATGTGAGCGACCTAGCATAGGTCGTAGCTCGCTCGTTCGTCCTGAGCGACTTAATGCTTCTCGCGACCTAAGGACGGAAGGTCGTTCGCGACCTAAATCAAGCGACATATTAAAGCGACCTATCTCGTTAGGTCGTAACTCTTTAGGTTGTAGTTCTTTAGGTCGTATCTTTTTAGGTCGTGGGTCTTTGTCTCGTGACTCGTTAGGTCGTGAGCGACCTAAAGAAAGACTTAGCTCGCATGACTTGCTAGGTCGGTCTTCATAGCTCGTTTGCGACCTAAAATGGCGCAACTTAAGGATTAAAGAGCTAGGTCGTAGCTCAGGAGAGTTAGATCGTTGGCGACCTAAGAAATAGGAAGGTCGCGCTGCATCATCCTCCCCCTGTTGGAAGAAATTCGTCCTTGAATTAACACTTTCCTCTTCTTCGACCCGCTTATTCTCGTGAAACGGAACCAAGTGTTTGACATTGACAATGTTAGCAATAGAAAGATGATCCGGCAAACTCATTTTACAAGCACTCCCATTAATTCCTTTCACAACTTCCAAACGATCAATCTTTCTAGCTTCTAACTTGTTGTAAGTTCCAACAAGAAATCGTTCAACCATCAAGTAGATAGATTCGTTGCCACTTTGCGTCTTCATCAAATCCAATACAGAGTCCATACTTACCTCCACCCATGACCTAGTATGTATAGGTAATGACATACATAATCCTGACTTCGTCGCGGTCTCTTTTGAAATTTGATAATTATGGCTCCTCTGAACAAACCTTTCAACCTCCTTCCTTATCGACGGCCCAAAACAAGACGTTGCAATCAACTGCATAGTACGATCACAGTCCTCGTGTCTTTCTATATGTAAGTCTTTGATAAATTTTATTTGCCAACTGCAATCAGGAGTATACAACGGCCTTCCTTTGAACAGAAACCCATCAACCAGCCTTCTCAACTCTACCTGCTCTGTCGGACACATATGATTACGTGGCATATACGGTACAATAGCACTTGACACTTGATCAACATGATGTTGTACGTCCCTTAGTGGCAGTAATTCCTTGGACAACTCTGTAGGAGCTACATCTTCACATTCATTCACCACTGGCTTAACTTCTTCGATAATTTCAACATTTTCACTGGTTTCATTTTCATTCAACAGGAATACTTCTGCACTATCTTCCATTTCTTTAACAAGCTCTTTTGTAGATTGTAGACTAGTCGAATCCACCTCCTTCACCAACAAATTACCCTCTTCATCTCCTGACTTACTTTCTTCATCCTCATCCAACTTTGCTGATTGTGAATTTTCAACCTCATGTTCATCAGATTTCGTTGGTTGAAAATCATCAACTTCATCTTTATCAAACTTTGGTGGTTGAAAACAATCGACTTCATCTTCCACATCAACAAACTCCTTTAAAGACAACAAAGTCTTTAGCTCCTCGATTTCCTCCAATTTGTTTTCACTCTGTGGACGCCTTTTAGGAACCAAAATAATTCGTGTATCCTCGAACATAAAACTGTAGCTGTTGGTGCGACCATCATGCTGCACAGCTCTATCGTATTGCCATGGTCTCCCCAACAACAAATGGCAGACATCCATATCAACCACATCACACCAAATTTCATCTTTATATTTCTTCCCAATGGAAAAATTAACACAAGTTCTTCGATTAACCTTCACTTTCCCTCCTTTCCTCAACCAAGCTAATTTGTAAGGGTTTGGATGCTTCTCTGTTTTCAATGATAACTTCTTTACAGCTTCTGAAGAAATGATATTATCACAGCTTCCTGCATCGATGACAAATTTACAAACCTTCCCCAGAATAGTGCATGTTGACTGGAAAATATTGCTCCTCAACCAACTAGAATCATCTTCTTGTTTTGGCGTTAAACAAGATCTCCTCATCAACAAACTACAACCCTCATCTCCAGTCAATAATTCTTCTTCTTCAACTGGTATTGAATTGACACACTCTACCTCTGCACCTTCATTCTCAATCTCCGCAATCATTGCTCGCTTCTTTGGCTTTGTACATTCATTGCTTTTATGGCCCAACTCTTGACAATTAAAGCATTTGAGACTACTATTGACCTTTGCTTTGTTGGATTCATTCACAATCGGCTTACTGACAACTTTGGAAACATCTGCACTGCTATTAACATCCTTGTTCTGGTTGTTGGAATTCGTAAACACACCACCACCTCTCCTACCTTGCTTCTCCCAAGCTAGAGCTTTTTGATGTGCTTCAGCAACAGTTCTGGGATCAAACATATTTACCATATCTTGAATCTGCATTCTCAACCCTCCAACAAATCTAGCAGTCAATTGTTCCTCCGTCTCCATGATATCATTTCTGGCAATAAGTTGATAAAACTCATCTGCATAATCATTAACCGACTTTGTTCCCTGTCTCAGATTCTGCAATCGTTGATACATAAGAGACTGATAATTATACGGCAAGAACGTAGCCTTCATTAACTTCTTCATATTCTCCCATGTAGCAATCTTTGACTTCCCCATTCTCTCCCGTGTAAGTTTAGTTTGTTGCCACCATGCCATAGCTCTCCCTTTCAAACGTGTAGCAACCAACTTAACTCTTCGATGCTCAGGAACCTCCTTAAAGTCAAAAATTTCTTCCACATTAGACAACCAATCCAAAAATTCCTCCACTACCATTCCACCCTTGAATTCTGGAATTTCAATTTTCATCCCCGATTCCCATCGACGATCATCTTCAACATCCCGATATGCATTCCGTACTTGGTCTCGATCTCGAGAATGAACACTATATCTTCGACCATCTTCATCAAAAATAGATGTACTTCGATAATGATCTCGACCGTCCACATCTCTATGATCTCGCATATCCCTTCTACTTTGTCTTTCATCATCATGATATGGCTCATGTTCACACTCACGTGGAGTTCTTCTCTCTTCATGTCTATATTCATGATGTTCTCTTCTCAATGAAACTGAAGATTCTCTTCTTTCTCGGTAAGATTGCGGCGACACCCTCCTCGCTTCCGTAACCGATGGCGAAACTCTGTTTCCTCCATGGTTCGAGACTGGCGACCTTCTCCTTTGACCTTGATTCATGTCATTCATCAGTTTCTCTAACTTCCCAATGCCTTCATCAAACTTTTCAATGATACGTTGTTCTATTTGCTCGGCTTCTTCTCTTCTATACAACGCTTCAACATTCTGATAGCGATTGGCTCTTCCTGGCGGCATTATCAAAACTTCAACTCTCGGCCTTGATTTAGAAATGAACAAACTATGTACGGCTCAAACACTTCATGCCCTTCAACTAGCTCGGCCTAAACTCAATTGGCTCGGCTTGAACTCTTCAATAAGAATTGGCTTCAAGACTCGGCTTAACTATGATTGGCTAAGTCTAGCTCTGATACCAAATGACGCAGCAGAAATAACAGAAATGAATGCAACGATGAAAGTAGCAATCGGTGGATTGAAAATACCAAACACCCAAATCTGTTGATCACGAAGATACCGGATTCTAGCAATCTTCGACACGTTGATCGCGCACGATGCCATGAGAGAAGATCTACAATTCTTCGAACGTTGATCTAGCACACTTGATTCCGTGAATTGGCTTCAACAATCGTTGATTCGAGCGCACTCGAATGCCGAAGGTGGAGATAGGAGATAACACTCTACTACCAATTTTAATGGTGGCACAAGAGCACACAAAAGAAATTTTATTCAAATTGACTAACTTTACAAATGACACAACATTCCTATTTATAGGGTTACAACTCACACGACTCAACACTTGACAACATATAGGTCGTGAACGACCTAACACCTGCAACCTAAAACAAAACAAATACAACACATTACATCACAACACATTACAAATACAATTTACAACATGCAACCTAAGGATACAACACACACGACCTAAGATCACAACACCACGCGGCATAAGCTTCAGCGACATGAGGAGAATCAGCTTCAGGAAGGACTTATGCGACCTATAGGACGAGCGACATAAGGAATTGAGCGACCTAGGCTTGAGCGACCTAAGAAATAACATCTTCAGCGACCTAAGGAATGAACGGTTTAAGCCCTTGAGCGACCTAACATGAAGTGGTATATGTGAGCGACCTAGCATAGGTCGTAGCTCGCTCGTTCGTCCTGAGCGACTTAATGCTTCTCGCGACCTAAGGACGGAAGGTCGTTCGCAACCTAAATCAAGCGACATATTGGAGCGACCTATCTCGTTAGGTCGTAACTCTTTAGGTTGTAGTTCTTTAGGTCGTAGCTTTTTAGGTTGTGGCTCTTTGTCTCGTGACTCGTTAGGTCGTGAGCGACCTAAAGAAAGACTTAGCTCGCATGACTTGTTAGGTCGGTCTTCATAGCTCGTTTGCGACCTAAAATGGCGCAACTTAAGGATTAAAGAGCTAGGTCGTAGCTCAGGAGAGTTAGGTCGTTGGCGACCTAAGAAATAGGAAGGTCGCGCTGCATCACACTTTCACTATTTTTTTTTAACGCTGCTTCTTCAGTTTTTAGAACCAAGCTACTCCAGAATCAGTTTTCACAGATTCTCCTTCCACTTCAGCCACTTCTCCTTCAGCTTTTTTAGATACTTCATCTGCTTTGTCAGCAACTACTCACCAACTCCAATGCAAACAAGCAAATTAACAACCAAACACTGCAGGAACCAAAATAATTTAACACTCACAAGACTCGGTCCGGCGGACGGCAACCTTTTATGATGGCTACCGCCGTCGGAGTGGAACACTTAGGATCGAAAAACTCGTATGAGCACTAAGGCTCTGATACCAATTGTTTAGAATACTAAAAGAAAATGAAAGCTCAAAAAGCTATCTAGTTTATTAGCCAAATAGAAGCCTTATAAAGGCAGTACATGAACTTAAACCTGAAAACAAAGAAATGCACAAAACTAGGACAAACAACCAAAAACGTGCTAATTATTCCTAAAGACTAGGACAAACCAAAGAAGCATTCATTATTTCTAACATAATCATGCATGTTAAAAAACTTTAATCTCAGGTGTAAAAAATTGTTAAATGTTCAATAACGAGTAGTGCAATTAACAAAAGAACATAAGCAATCCCTTGATCATATAATGCCTTGTTGTCGCTTGGAGGGGAAGGTGGTGTTGCTTGACCTCGAGCTAGTGGAATAAAACTGGAGAAGACAAAAGCTACGAACAACATGATGAAAAGTCTGGTATTGTCCTATTTCAAAATTTATGTAGTGTGAAACTGGATTAGCTGTTTTAGAAGACATTGAATATGTCGGATGTGTTACCAAAGAATGCTAAGTGGCGTTGTTTATAACATATCGATAGATTCCAGAAATAGGAATTAATATTATTTTGAATACTGTCTTGACAGCTTACAGACTTGCAATCCTCTCAAGTTGATCAGGTCTCATTTTATTTTAGCAGATATGATATGCACAGTAGATTAAGCCAAAATTATTAATTTAATCTCTTTAAACGTTGTATCATAAACAGTAAACAATTGATGAAGTTCAGTTGAACAGTTTGTCTCATCATATCCAAAAGAGCAAAGTTGACAGGATCGCACTCTTAGAATTAGTTTAAGCTGTCACAGTATTGCAGGTCCCACGGACTGAATAATAATAGATCCATAATTTGTTTCTCCTAAAACCAGTTCAAATATAATACTCAGGCGTGTGTGTCCGTATACACTTGCTTTTCCATATATAAGTATGATCTGTATAATGCAGCTGGCGGTCAAGATGTATACCTTTATAATAATTAGTCATCGTCTGAATATTAAATGTGTCTATGTCGGCCAATATGGGTACTTGTGGGTATTATAAATTAACTTAAGGTTATTTGTTTGTATTGGAACTGTCTCTGAAACAGTCCTGGAAACATCCAGGTTTTACTAGCAAAGCTCCCTATAAAAAAGGTACACATCCATCCTTTTTATCATCAAAATATTTATATCACTCGGCATACCAAAATATCCGAAATTATCAGTTCTTATTTCAACTTAATTGGTTTTCTATTTTTCGTCTTTATAAGATGAGCTCAACGAAATTCTTCACTGTGTTTGTAGTAGCATACTTCTTCTCTGGACTTATGCAGTCTGCTAATGCTGAAGAGTTAGCACCATCTCCAACGAAGAGTGATGCTGCATCGGTGGATCAAGGGATTGCTTATGTACTGATGCTTGTTGCTTTGCTTGTTACCTATCTTGTTCATTAATTATCACTAGGAAATGATTTGTTGTACTTAATGTGGTTAAGTTTTGTATAATTTTGGCAAGTTTACAAAGTCACCATGTATTCTTTTGTAGTTCGTTAAAGAAATTTTGACTATATTTTGTAGGTGTTTGTATATGGTATGCTGCTTCCAGTACTATTATTGTGCGCAAATTCATCATTGTTAATTCTACATGTGATACTACTAAACAAAACCTAGATATAATAATTTTATTAGTTGCAATCTAATAAAAAGTTGGATGTTGGTCTCCAACCATTGACATATCATAAGTCATCTCAAATAAGATAAGATTCCAACTGCAATTTGAAGCCACTGAATTTACTATCTCCTCAAGGATGCAAAAGTTCATCTATATCTCATTACTATGTTAAATAACAACATGATGTAAAATATCCACTAGCCTAAGAACTTCGTTGCTAATAATAAACATGATCGCTTATAAACAACATTACTTTAGCTTATGTGTTTCTTACAAAGATGTTACAGGCACAATTTTATTTTACCTTGGGTGGATGAAATACGTGTGCAGGTTCACATAACAATACATCAAGTCATGAACAAATACTGGATGTGACTATAGGAATCCAAATGATGAATGTACAAATGAGTGGTAATATGCTAAATTAAAATGTCATAGCATATACAAATGTGTTATGTAAGAAAATATCGACTGCTTCTAGCATTTATAGAAAGTCACATCAATAATCTTAGGATATGATCAGCACACAATGAGGCACTGATGGTTCTATGACAGGAGATCTCAATTCCTGCAGAATTTGTTTATAACATATTCAAGATGGCAAAGTTTTACTGAAGCTGAAAATGTTAAATTAGTTTGCCAAATATGTTTCAGATAATTCTCCTAACATACTGAATAATGTTATACATCTAGTATACCAAAACAGAGAATAATCAATTATAAACTCGTCGCACAAGTTTATAACTCAGATTTCCACTACACTGGAATTCTGTGTTAATTATTATAACAATATGATTGTTGTAAATAAATTACAACAACAGCGTTATACTATTTTGAATAAATAGTATAACCAAAATAAAGGATAGAATGAAGAATAATAATTCTAACCCGATTATGTCTGAGGCACGTCGTAACGATTTCCTTAAGAATTTGATTTCAAAATTCTCCCAAAATACAACAGACGTATTCTGCTCGAGATTGTAGTGAGTATATCACTCTGTGATTTAGAGTATAGCAGCAGAAGAGAAGAAGAAGATTAGGAATTCTAAAATTGGTTGGGAAAGTGATCAGTTTTCCTTCCTATTTATAGTTGGTCCGAATCTCTTCCGAACGGTCATGTCTGCACCCGTTCGCTCAAACAGTCGCGTCTGTACCTCTTCGTACAGTCTGTACCTCTTCGTACAGTCACATCTGTTTTTATGCCATCGCTGCCATTTAACGGGTCGCACCCGCTCATGCCGCATCCATTCGCCCGCGTCTGCTTCAGTCGGGTCGCACCCGCTACTGTTCGCCCATGCTTCTTCAGTCAGGTCGCACCCGCTCATCGCGTCCGCTTATGAACAGTCGCGTCTGTTCGTATAGCCTGCAACTGTTAAAAAACCCGGCCCAGTTTTGCAATAAAATTAGGATCATATTAGACCCAAACCCGAGCCCGGCCCGGTTCGATCGGACGGCGGCGGCGCGCGCGCGTGGTGGAGATTCATGATCTCCCTCCTCACAACGAAGCATACATTTGGGTGCCCCTAGGCTCCAACATCTTCATTGCAAAGCCATATATAAACTAGTATGGCTTAGCAATTTTGGCGATGTGAGACTTTATGTATGTTTCATTCATTTTGTTCTTTAGGAATTCCAACAATCCCCCACATGAATGATAATATACATATCCCCCACACAAAGCGAAATATCACAGAGTATATATGGATTTAATGCTTTATCGTGGATAAGTAGATATTTCACTTTGAACTTTCCCTAGTTAAAACTTATCGGATTTACTTGGCTAATCGGTGAAATATTTCATCTTGAACCGTCAGCCTTTATTGTATATCCAGACAATAAGTTCTACGAAGCATTAATTCCCTTCTCATCCAATTTCTTGGTTGTGTTCATTTTGGTCCTGAACAGTACTTGGTTCTGCGAGTGTTTTTAGAGAAAAAAGCCTTTTAATATTCTCATAGAGCCGACCCAGCTCACACTTACATAGGTGATCGTAACCATTAAGAGTATCCTACATATACCCCACTTGTTATTTCCAAGATATGGTCATCATTAAAAAACATAGTTTTAACCTTTAAATACTTCTGTAGGCATGCATTTATATTGTGCACCATAGGAATGGAGTTGGACTATGTCCACGCAAATGCATTACGTCTTGAGTTATTCAGAACTGGTTTGCCTATTAATCCTAGTCCGTGGGATCTCCAGTCGCTAGGATAGGTTTCCGTATAAGATAACTCTTGGTGGTTTAGGCTTTTAAACCCATTCCCCTCGATGCGCAGTCAATTTTCTCTCTTGATAAACCTTTAGTAAATGGATCCTCTAGGTTATCATTTTTTCTCACATAATCTATGGAAATAGTTCCATTTGAGAGTAACTGCCTACGAATATGTCATGACTTTCCATTATACACAAAGTTGTGCGCTCTGCTTAGCGCAGCTTGGTTATCACAGTGTATGCATATGGCCGGTACAGGTTTAGGCCAAAATGGAATATCTTCCAAAAAGTGACGAAGCCATTCTGCTTCTTCGCCTGCTTTATCTAAAGCGATGAACTCTGATTCCATAGTGGATCGAGCTATGCATGTTTGTTTGGTAGATTTCCATGACACTGCTGCCCCTGCTAGGGTAAATACATAACCACTCGTTGATTTTGATTCCTCTGAATCAGCAATCCAATTTGCATCACTATATCCTTCTAGGATGGCAGGATATTTTCCATAATGTAAGGAATAATATCCAAGCACTCTTGCTTTCCAGTGTTCCTTTCTTGAATTGCTTGTATACCTGCTTAATCAACTTACTACATAAGCTATATCTGGTCTTGTGCAATTCATGAGATACATGAGACATCCTATTACACGAGAGTATTCCAGTTGCATCACACTCTCATTAGTGTTTTTATGCAGTACTTCTGATGGATTAAAAGGTGTTCTCACTCCTTTAATTCCATAGTCTTGGAATTTTTCAGTAACTATCTACTGTTTTTGGTCCAAGTTTGACTTTCTTGGGAGGCGGAACTGGAACTTTTGCCAAGCACCCCACACTTTGAGGTATTTAAAGCTTGGTTTGTGTCCTTTCCATATCTCATATGGAATTGTTCCTGTTTTATTATGAGGGACTTTGTTTAATATGTGATTAGACATATTTAAGGCTTCCCCTCACAAGTTCGTCGGTAGACCAGAGGTTAAAAGCATGGCATTAATCATGTCTTTTAACGTTCTGTTCTTCCTCTCGGCTACACCATTTTGTTGTGGTAAATATGGAGCTGTTGTTTGATGAATTATACCATTTTCGGCACAGAACTGTTCAAATGGTGATTCATATTCTCCATCTCGATCAGATCTCAATATCTTGATCTTTTTATTTAACTGATTTTGTACCTCAGCTTTTGTTGATAGTTCAACTATTGCCATCTCTGTTTTAGTGAAAACAATAAAATTCTTAAGATGTTATACGTCTAGTATACCAAAACAGAGAATAATCAATTATAAACTCGTCGCACAAGTTTATAACTCAGATTTCCACTACACTGGAATTCTGTGTTAATTATTATAACAATATGATTGTTGTAAATAAATTACAACAACAGCGTTATACTATTTTGAATAAATAGTATAACCAAAATAAAGGATAGAATGAAGAATAATAATTCTAACCCGATTATGTCTGAGGCTCATCGTAACGATTTCCTTAAGAATTTGATTTCAAAATTCTCCCAAGATACAACAGACGTATTCTGCTCAAGATTATAGTGAGTATATCACTATGTGATTTAGAGTATAGCAGCAGAAGAGAAGAAGAAGATTAGGAATTCTAAAATTGGTTGGGAAAGTGATCAGTTTTCCTTCCTATTTATAGTTGGTCCGTATCTCTTCCGAATGGTCGTGTCTGCACCCGTTCGCTCAAACAGTCGCGTCTGTACCTCTTCGTATAGTCACATCTGTTTTTATGCCATCGCTGCCATTTAACGGGTCGCACCCGCTCATGCCGCATCCATTCGCCCACGTCTGCTTCAGTCGGGTCGCACCCGCTACTGTTCGCCCATGCTTCTTCAGTCAGGTCGCACCCGCTCATCGCGTCCGCTTATGAACAGTCGCGTCTGTTCGTATAGCCTGCAACTGTTAAAAAACCCGGCCCAGTTTTGCAGTAAAATTAGGATCATATTAGACCCAAACCCAAACCCGAGCCCGACCCGGTTCGGTCGGACGGACGGCGGCGACGCGCGCGTGTGGTGGAGATTCATGATCTCCCTCCTCACAACGAAGCATACATTTGGGTGCCCCTAGGCCCCAACATCTTCATTGCAAAGCCATATATAAACTAGTATGGCTTAGCAATTTTGGCGATGTGGGACTTTATGTATGTTTCATTCATTTTGTTCTTTAGGAATTCCAACAAATAATTAGGTAGAAACTTCTATTATGTCAGTACTATGTAAATGTTGACATTTTCAAATTGCAAAATGAAGTAGTTGTTGGTGTCACAGTAATTCAGTTTGTTGCCTCACCATTGATATCATTGCTGTCATTCTTATAACCAGTAATCAGTCACTGCAACAACAAAGCGCATACATCATAGTAACTAAATAAAATACAATAAACATAACTAATTTGACCAGGCACATGGTTCATATATATGCTCATACAATTTGTCATGTGGTCAATTTGATGGGCCCGTTCAATATTAGAAATACACACTCATTGTTTGAATTTGAAATTGTCAATGAAACTTCTAAATTCCTCTATTGAAACTCCTATATAAAGGCCACAAATTCAACCTTGTTATCATCAAACAAAAATTTCCAGCATCATCAACGCTTATAATTCTACTTAAATTTCTAACTTCTTCATTGGAACAATATGAGCTCAATGAAAATTTTCAACGTCTTTGTTATAGCATACTTTTTCTCTGGACTTATGTTGTTCGCTCATGCTGAAGAGTTGGGGCCTTCTCCAACGACGAGTGATGTTGCTTCAGTGGATCAATGGATTGCTTATGTATTGATGCTTCTTGCTTTGCTTGTTACCTATCTTGTTCATTGATTTTCTTTATGTATTATAAAGATTCAATTTGTTCCATTTAATATGCCTTTACTTTGTAAGGCACCCATAAATTTGTTTAGTTGTTATATTTTGAATCTTTGCTGAATTCGTCTGCATGTATACATGGGATATAATGTTTAGACGTACAAAATGAAGCACTTTTTTTCTTCTTCTTTTCTTTCTTCAGTATAGTCAACTGGATTCATAAAGTCAGTGATGAAAAATACAAAAATACAAATTTTAGTTTTATTAAATGATACTTTTTGTACAGAGAAAAGAAATACAACACAGTATATTTATACAAATAGAAATGGGCTAAACACATAGGCCCAAACGGGCTTGTTATCTTCGTGATGTAGCTTTGACAATTCTAGTCCATTGATCTTGATCAACGGTTGTTATCTGCTAAGGCTGAAGTCATGGATTGATAGTTGTGTTTGTAATAGAACCCTTGTCTGGTTTGTTTCATTATACGCCGCCTCAAACGAAACTAGGGTTTTATTTCTTTATCGACTTTCATGTCGGTCGAGAAAATTTTGAGCTCATCTCGAAATCGATTGAAGTTTTTCGCTGATAAAGCCTTTGTTAAGAAGTCCGCTCTTTGATAAAAAGATGGAACATGATTTATGGCAAGCTTGCCACTTCCTGTTCTCTCTCGAACGAAGTGGAGATCAATCTCCATGTGCTTCGTGCGAGCATGTTGGACCGGATTCATGGATAATGATATGGCGCTGAGGTTGTCGCACCAAATTGTGGGTTACTGAGTTAATTCGAACCCTAATTCTCCAATTAGGGTTTCGATCCAAATGATTTCGGCAACAGTACCAGCAATGCATCTGTATTCGGCTTCAGTGCTGCTTCTGGAGATGGTGGACTGCTTCTTTGTACACTAGGAGATCGGATTTTGCCCTAGATAAATGCAGAATCCAGAAATGGATTTTCTGTCATCGATGTCATTAGCCCAGTCGGAATCGCTGTAAGCACGTATGATGCAACCCAGAATGATACCCAGATTGATGAAGTGTTAGGTCGCAAGCGACCTAACGAGATCTTGAGTCAAGAGCGACCTAACGAGTCGCATGATAAGGAATTACGACCTTGTAGAGATTCGCGACCTTGCGAAGATTGTTTGCGAGCTAACAAGCAACGTGTTTTAGGTCGGTTGCGACCTAGTGGAGACTCGCGACATAATGAAGGTCGCTCGCGAGTTAACGGGCTAAGCATGAAGACACTCGCGCGAGTTAACGTGATAGGTCGCTCAAGCGAGCTACGGCATAGCAATGGAAACAAATCAAGTTTAGGTCGCGAACGACCTAACTCTCACATGCCGCTCACCTTAGGTCGCTCACTATAGGTCGCGGAAATGTCCTGAAGCAATGTTTTTTTAGGTCGTTCGACCTTATGCTGCTGTGAAGATTAGGTCGCTGCCATCCATTTTTAAGTCGCTCAAGTATAGGTCGCAAAACTTAAGTCGCTGGAAGAGCTTAGGTCGCTGCTGCCGAGTGTGTGTTGTATTTTAGGACGTAACGTTGTATTTCTTATGTCGTTGTAATGTGTTGTAACATGTTTCTTATGTCGCTTTGTATATAAGTCGTAGGTCGCGTCTGTTTTTTTAGGTCGAAGGGTTGTTAGGTCGTGAACGACCTATGTGTTGTACAAATTTGTGTTGTGTTGAGTTGTAAGCCTATAAATAGGCGAGTTGTGTCATTTGTAAAGTTAGTTGATTTTGAATAAAACTTTTGTTTGTTAGCTTTGTGCTTTCATTAAATCGGTAGTTGAGTGTAATCTCCTATCTCCACCTTTGGTATTCAAGTGCACTTGAATCAACGATCGCTGAAGCCGATTCACGGTATCTAGTGCGCTAGATCAACGTACGAAGAATCGTAGATCTTTAAACACGGTATCGTGCGCGACCAACGTGTTTGAGATAGCTAAAATTCGGTATCTTTGGATCAACGGATTTGGGCCATTCGGTATCTTCTATTCCACAATCGCTACTTTCACCGATTCATCATTTTTGTTATCCGCTGCTGCATCATTTGGTATCAGAGCTAGACTTAGCCAATCATAGCTAAGCCGAGTCTTGGAACCAATTCTTATTCAAGAGTTCAAGCCGTGCATCACTTTGTTATTCAAGACCGAGAGTTTGAAGTTGAAGGTCGTGCATCATTTGGTAGCATTTTGAAAGTCCAAGCCGAGAATTGAAGTGTTTGTGAAGTTTCAAATCATGCCGCCAAGAAGAGCTAATCGCCATCAGAATGTTGAAGCTTTGTATTGAAGAGAAGAAGCCGATGAGATGGAGCAAAGAATTAATGAAAACTTTAGTGAGAAGCTTAATGAAGGGATTGGTCGATTAGAGAAGATGATGTTGGAGATGAATCAAAATCAGAGAAGGGTTTCACCTGAATCTAACCATGGGGGAAGTAGATTTTCACCACATTCCAATCGAGAGAGAAGTGTTGATAGTGATCATAGAAGTGTGAGTCGAGATTATGGTAGAAATGTTGATGATCGAAATCGTGGTAGAAATGTGAATGATCGTGATCGGAGGAATGTAGATCGAAGGAATGCTGATGGAAGAAATAATGGCAGTAGAGATGTTGGTGGTCAGGATCGACATCGATATACATCATATTTTGAAGAAGAGTTTGATGGTGGTAGTGTTCATGGACGAGGACGAGGTCAAGGAGGAAATCAGTCGGAGTATGATCACAAGTGGGAGTCTGAAATGAAAACTGAAATACCGGAATTCAAGGGAGGTATGCAAGCCGAGGAATTTCTTGATTGGTTAGCTTATGTTGAGGAAATATTTGACTTCAAGGAGGTTCCGGAGGATCGTAAGGTGAAGCTGGTTGCTACTAGGTTGAGGGGGAGAGCTATGGCATGGTGGCAGCAAACCAAACTTACTAGAGAGCGGATGGGGAAGTCAAGGATTGTTGCTTGGGAAAAGGTGAAGAAATTGATGAAGGCTACTTTCTTACCCTACAATTACCAATCACTAATGTATCAGAGATTACAAAACCTGAAGCAAGGGACGAAGACTGTTACTGATTATGCAGATGAGTTCTACCAACTGATCGCTCGGAATGACATTATGGAGACAGAAGAACAATTGACCGCTAGGTTCGTGGGTGGACTTAGAACACAGATCCAGGATATGGTGAACATGTTCGACCCTAGATCTGTGGCAGAAGCACATCAAAAGGCGTTGGCTTGGGAAAAACAAGGAAGACGTGAGGGAGGTGTGTTTTCAAGTTTTACAGGGTAGAACAAAGGAGCGGGTAGTAGTTCTAATGTTCCTAAAGCATCGAGTAAGCCGGTTGTTCATGAAGTGGCTAAACCAAAAGTCAACCCCAATTTCAAATGCTATAATTGCCAGGAAGTGGGACACAAGAGCAACGAATGTCCGAAACCGAAGAAGAGAACTATGATTGCTGAAGTAGAAGATGAGGATGCAGAAACTGAAGGTTCTAATTCACTACATGATGAGGAGGAAGAAAATGTGTCGGGAGATGAAGGGTATTCATTGATGATGAAGAGGTCGTGTTTAACACCAAAACAGGAGGAGGATACTAGCTGGTTAAGGAGTAACATCTTTCAATCAACATGTACTATCTTGGGAAGGGTTTGCAAGTTTGTTATTGATGCAGGAAGCTGCGACAATATTATCTCTACAGAAGCTGTGAAGAAGTTATCATTAAAGACAGAGAAGCATCTGAAACCTTACAAGTTAGCTTGGTTGAGGAAAGGTGGGGAGGTGAAAGTTGGACGAAGAGCGCGTGTTAATTTTTCAATTGGAAAGAAATACAAAGATGAAATTTGGTGTGATGTTGTGGACATGGATGTATGTCATCTGTTGCTGGGGAGACCGTGGCAATATGATAGGGCCGTGCAACATGATGGTCATACTAACAGTTATAGTTTCATGTTTGAAGGTACAAAAATCACTTTAATTCCTAATAAGCGACAACAAGAAGAAAGCAAGTCGGAGGAGCTTGAAGAACTTAAAACTTTGCTATCTTTGAAGGAGTTTGTTAAGGAAGTAGAAGAGGAGCCTGAAGTGTTTTTGTTGATTGGACGTGAGAGTAATGAAGTGGTTGAGATCCCTGAAGAAGTAAAGCCAGTGTTAGGAGAGTTTGACGATGTATTTCCTGAGGAGCTACCAACGGAGTTACCGCCGTTGAGAGACATTCAACATCAAATTGACCTTGTTCCAGGAGCTGTGTTACCCCATAGACCACACTACAGAATGAGTCCAAAGGAACACGAGGAGTTGAGAAGGCAAGTGGAAGAGTTGCTTGAACAGGGGCGTGTACAGGAAAGTTTAAGTCCTTGTGCGGTGCCAGCTTTGTTAGTGCCGAAGAAGGATGGAACATGGAGGATGTGTACGGATAGCAGGGCACTCAATAAAATAACTGTCAGATACAGATTTCCGATGCCAAGGCTTGATGATTTGTTGGATCAGTTGAGCGGGG
The DNA here is from genome assembly GCA_030737815.1 of Allium fistulosum. Lineage (NCBI taxonomy): Eukaryota > Viridiplantae > Streptophyta > Magnoliopsida > Asparagales > Amaryllidaceae > Allium > Allium fistulosum. The sequence continues at coordinate 582,201,355 of CM060906.1, read as the reverse complement.
CTACTATCTTTTCGAAGATTGACTTGAAGAGCGGTTATCATCAAATTCGAATCAGACCAAGGGATGAATGGAAGACAGCATTCAAGACGAGAGAAGGATTATACGAATGGCTGGTTATGCCGTTTGGTCTTTCGAATGCACCGAGTACATTTATGCGGGTGATGAATCAGATCTTTAGACCTTTTATTGGGAAATTTGTGGTGGTGTATTTTGATGATATACTGATATATAGTAGAAGCTCAGAAGAACACTTGCAACATCTGAGGGAAGTATTGATGATATTGCGACAGGAACAATTTTATGCTGCAACGAAGAAATGCGTGTTCATGGCGCATAGTGTTTTATTTTTGGGATATGTTATTTCAGATGGAGGTATACAGGTGGATCAGAATAAAGTTGAAGAATTCAGAAATTGGCCACAACCCAGGACGATAACAGAAGTTAGAAGTTTTCATGGTTTAGCATCATTCTACCGAAGGTTTATTCCACACTTCAGTAGCGTGATGGCTCCAGTTACTGATTGTATGAAGGGGAAGCAATTTTCATGGTCGGAGGAAGTAGGATTTGCTTTTGAGAGAATCAAGGAACTTTTGACGACAACACCGATTCTAGTGTTGTCGGATTTTCAGTTGTTGTTTGAATTGCATACTGATGCATCGAAGGTTGGAATTGAAGGGGTGTTAAGTCAGAAAGGACGTCCTATTGCATATTTCAGTGAGAAGTTATCAAGAGCAAAGATGAGATATAATACTTACGATGTGGAATTTTATGCTAGTGTGCAAGCTGTGAAACATTGGAGGCATTATTTGTTTCATAAAGAATTTGTCTTATATACTGATCATGAGGCGTTGAAGCATATGCAGGGACAGGACAAGATTGCGGCAAGGCATGCTTCGTGGATTGCGTACTTACAACAATTTACATTTGTGGTGAAGCATAAATCGGGAATTACGAATAGAGTGGCAGATGCATTGAGTCGAAGGAATCATTTGTTGACTACAATGAAGGTTGAAGTAACGGGGTTTGATGTGTTGCCAGAAATGTTTGTCGATGATCCTTACTTTGCGAAGTGTGTAGATGAAGTCAAGGAGGGAAAGACGGATGAGTTTGTATTTGTGGATGGTTTTCTTTTTAAGGGGAATCGATTGTGCATACCAGAGTGCAGCTTACGAATGAAGATTGTGAAAGAGTTGCATGAAGAAGGACATGTGGGGAGAGACCGTACATTACAGTTGATTTCACAGTCATATTTTTGGCCTTCTATGAAGAAAGAGGTTGGAAGATTTGTGGAAAGGTGTCATATCTGTCAAGTTTCCAAAGGGACAGCGACGAATGCGGGATTGTATATGCCATTAATCGTGCCTAACAGACCATGGGTTGATATCAGCATGGATTTTGTTTTGGGTTTGCCTAGAACTCAAAGGGGAAATGATTCTATATATGTCGTGGTAGATAGATTTTCCAAAATGGCACATTTTATCGCTTGTAAGAAGACAGCTGATGTCGTCCGTGTTGCCGAGTTATTCTTTAAAGAAGTGTATCGCTTACACGGTTTACCCGAATCCATTGTCTCTGATCGGGATACTAGATTTCTAAGTCATTTTTGGCTGAGTTTGTGGAAGATGGTGGGAACAAAGCTAAATTTCAGTAGTGCTTACCATCCACAGTCCGATGGTCAGACTGAAGTTGTTAACAGATCTTTGGGAAATTTGTTGCGATGCCTGGTGAAGGATAATCTGAAGAGTTGGGATATGAAGTTATGTCAAGCGGAGTTTGCTCATAATCATGTTATAAACCGTAGTACGGGTTTCAGTCCATTTCAGATTGTATATTCAAGCATACCAAAGGGGCCGTTGGATTTGACGATAGTACCACAACCAAAGGGGATAGTTAAACGGGCTGTTGATTTTGTTGATGGATTGGCAGAATGCCATAAAATCGTTCAGGAACGATTGGAGAAAGCGAATGAAAAGTATAAAAGATCTGCGGATTTGAAACGAAGAAGCGTTGAATTTAAGGAAGGAGATTTAGTATATGCTGTACTAACAAAAGATCGTTTTCCAATGGGAACATACAATAAACTTAAAGCTCGAAAGATTGGCCCTGTAACGATTGTGAAACGGATCAATGAAAACGCTTATAAGTTGAAGCTGCCGGAGGATGTGTACACTTCTGATGTGTTTAATGTTAAACATCTTATACCATATCATAGGGATGAGCTTGTTGTGGAAGAGGAGGGCACAAATTCGAGGACGAATTTTTCCCAACCAGGGGAGGATGATGCAGCCCAGAATGATACCCAGATTGATGAAGTGTTAGGTCGTGAGCGACCTAACGAGATCTTGAGTCAAGAGCGACCTAACGAGTCGCATGATAAGGAATTACGACCTAGTAGAGATTCGCGACCTAGCGAAGATTGTTTGCGAGCTAACAAGCAACGTGTTTAAGGTCGGTTGCGACCTAGTGGAGACTAGCGACATAACGAAGGTCGCTCGCGAGTTAACGGGCTAAGCATGAAGACACTCGCGCGAGTTAATGTGATAAGTTGCTCAAGCGAGCTACTACATAGCAATGGAAACAAATCAAGTTTAGGTCGCGAACGACCTAACTCTCACATGCCGCTCACCTTAGGTCGCTCACTATAGGTCGCAAGACCTTAGGTCGTGGAAATGTCCTGAAGCAATGTTTTTATAGGTCGTTCGACCTTATGTTGCTGTGAAGATTAGGTCGCTGCCATCCATTTTTAAGTCGCTCAAGTATAGGTCGCAAAACTTAAGTCGCTGGAAGAGCTTAGGTCGCTGTTGCCGAGTGTGTGTTGTATTTTAGGACGTAACGTTGTATTTCTTATGTCGTTGCAATGTGTTGTAACATGTTTCTTATGTCGCTTTGTATATAAGTCGTAGGTCGCGTCTGTTTTTTTAGGTCGAAGGGTTGTTAGGTCGTGAACGACCTATGTGTTGTACAAATTTGTGTTGTGTTGAGTTGTAAGCCTATAAATAGGAGAGTTGTGTCATTTGTAAAGTTAGTTGATTTTGAATAAACTTTTGTTTGTTAGCTTTGTGCTTTCATTAAATCGGTAGTTGAGTGTAATCTCCTATCTCCACCTTCGGTATTCAAGTGCGCTTGAATCAACGATCGCTGAAGCCGATTCACGGTATCTAGTGCGCTAGATCAACGTATGAAGAATCGTAGATCTTTAAACACAGTATCATGCGCGATTAACGTGTTTGAGATAGCTAAAATCCGGTATCTTTGGATCAATGGATTTGGGACATTCGGTATCTTCTATTCCACAATCGCTACTTTCACCGATTCATCATTTTTGTTATCCGCTGCTGCATCAACGTATATTTATATCTTTGCTTGTCTTTAAGTGCAACTCATATGTTAATGTTCCTTTGAGATATCTGAGAATGCGCTTTACGGCACACCAATGCTCACTTAATGGATTTTGCATGTATTGGCATACCTTATTTACGCTAAAACATTTGTCAGGTCGAGTGATTGTGGCATACTGAAGTGCCCCAACAATACTTCGATACTGTTTAATGTTGTCAATAGGTTCACCTTTGTCTTTAGATAACTGCCTGTGATTTGTCATTGGAGTTGGTAGAGGCTTAGCTTTATCCATGTTGGCTCTTACTAGAATATCACTGATGTACTGTTTTTGTGATAAAATAATTTCATTGTAAGATTTCCTTTGGATGTTTATTCCTAGGAAATTTTTTAATTCTCCCATGTCTTTGATGGCAAAGTGCTTATCATGTAGTTTTATGACTTGATTGATTTCTTGTTGATCATCTCCTGTGATATGTATATCATCCACGTACACCAGTATATATATACTCACATGCTTTCTTTTCCTTAAGTAGAGTGAGTTATCTGATTTTGTGGCGCTAAAACCTAATTGTGTAAGAGTATTTTTCAATTTCTCATGCCATGCTCTGGATGCTTGTTTTAGTCCATATATGGCCTTATGTAGCTTGCATACAAGACCTTTGTCTGCATTTGAATTATACCCTTCTGGATGTTGCATATAGACCTCCTCACATAACTCACCATTCAAAAAAGCATTATGTACATCTAGTTGCTGTATTCTCCAGTTTTTATGAAGTGCTAGAGTCAACGTGATTCTTATGGTTGTGGGTTTGATTACTGGGGAGAATGTTTCAGTGAAATCAAAACCATATTGTTGAGAATATCCTTTTGCAACTAATCTAGCTTTATTTTTTGTTATGTTGCCATCAACATCCCTTTTGATTTTGTAAGTCCACCCACACCCAACAATATTTTTGTGTCTTGGAGGTTTGACAAGAGTCCATGTTTGATTTTTTACCAAAGCATTGAATTCTTCATCCATAGCTTTTTTCCATTTTTCATGCTTGATGGCCTGATCGTATGAGACTGGTTCCACTTCATTTACTTGTGCTGTGTATGTCTTAGGCTTGAAAATCCCGCTTTTAGACCTTGTGATCATAGGATGTCTTATTTCTGTATGTTGTTCATGAGCCTTCTCCAATTGGTTATCATTACCTTCTACTGTAACGACCCGGAATTTTCGATCCCGAAAATTCCAAATAGTTAGAAAGAAGAAAGAGATAGAGAAAAAGAAATAGGAAAACATCACAGATTCTCACATTAGCAGAAGATCAAAATATAATATCAAATAATATCAGCTTACAAAAGAATACTATATCTGTCAATTTACATTTATAATACATCAGAGTTACTCTCATACACAACACTGGGCATATACAAATCAAATATATCTCAGATAAACAGAAATAATAGTCACAGCGGAAACACTCCATACGTCCTGCCATCCAGCTCATCTCCTAAGCTCCATAACGTCCTTACCTGAAAATCTATAATGCTCGGTCTGACCCGAGCATTACATCAAAGTAACACCCGGGTCAGGCTGGAAACCAGCATGAGTAAACCCATCTAACATGGAATACAAAAGCATACAATTTGTATAAACCCGGGGTAACTTGTTTCAATTTACAACTCCACAAGTTGTTATAGACAACACTTATTCCACATATCAATTTCTAAGTACCAAAACTTAGGTTGAATAGTCCAGTTCACTTAAATCATTTCATTCCAGTCTATTTATTTCACATACCAAATATGTACGGAATTATTATAGATTACACATCGAAGTGATGCCAGTTATTTACTATTACCCGACTCCGGTCTCTTTGAATTCAATTTCCATCTTAACCCACATTATTTAAGTGAAACACAATTCAACCTTTAAATACAGAATGTCACTATTTTATACAGCAATTCATCAACGATAGATAACCACACAATCATTGTTCAAGACAAACATATCATATCACAAACATCTCATATCCGAAATATCAACCAATTATTCATAAGCAAGGTTTAGTAGTCTCCCATTACTGATTAAATCAACTTAATTACTTTAATCCTTTTTTTCTGCTTACTTGATAATAATTAATTACAAAACATTAACTAATCATCCCCTAATTATCCTCTTTAATTACATTCAGTAATTAGCCTTTAATTAATTTACCACATTCACTAATCAACCTTAGTTACTCACATTAAGTAATTTATTCTTAATTACTTACATTAATTAATTAACTCCTTAATTAATTAATAAATTCTTTAATTAATTACACTAAATCATTTAACACTTAATTACTTCCAATAAGTAATTATTCGCTAATTACTTTCCATCAAGTAATTACCCATCGTTTAATTACAGCTTGTAATTATCCATTAATTACTTCATTAAGTAATTATCATTAAATAAATCACATTTAGTAATTACCCCTTAATTAATTACATTAATTATCCTCTACTAATAAATTTCCTCAATAATTAATATTAATAAATTACTTAAATTGATTTCACAAACTATTATCTAATTACCCTTATAATTAAATCAATTAATTATCCCTTTAACTGATTACTATAATCAAATATCCATCCTTACTAAATAATTTATACTTTATGTAATGACATCATTTAAATCACCTCTTAAAATACATAGGAATTTACCTACTATAAAATTTCTTTAAAACAATCAAATTTTATAATATTTTTAAAACCTATCCCTTTTGAAAATCTTTTAAACTTGATTTGTTTATCAACTAAACACATACTTGTTACAGGCCCGTGCCCTAACTATCATATTCCCGAGCCAACCCATAATCTCCCCGTGCAAAACACGAGAAACTCTCGTACCTCACCTACTTCGCGTCTTATCGCGTACAACACGAGATTGAACCCGAGGGAAAAACAACGTCCTTCCCAAAACTCCTCCTCACCTGATAAATCGTGCACGCGTGCACGATGCACTGTCGCTCCGCTCATTTCCGATCACCGTCGTGGCTTCCAAAAGTCATCGCCTTCCCTGCCGTCCCTCACGAACCACCAGATCGACGAATTCGCCAGTAAAGCCAAAACGAACCAATCGATCCAAAACTCAGAATCACCTAACCAGCCTCAAACACCTCGCCGGCGGTGACCTCGTCCACCGAAGCCCACTCTCCTTCGACCAGAGAAGCATCACATACCCTTTCGTCATTTCCACCCCTCGCGATAGCTTCCGGTCCCCCATCCATGTTGCACGAAGCCCGACAATGTTGTCCACAGAAACAGGTACCTAAACCCTAAAATAAATTGGAACGGCTTCTTTAATCAACAGAAAAATTCCAGGATAATTTTCCTGTGATTATCAACCCCTAAGCCACCTTCGACAAGAACCCTGATCGCCCTAATTTTTTCGATCACCAGAAAACACTCGAAACCCATATCACGTTCAACCCTTGATTTCTCAAGATTTACTAACTTAAAAATCATGGTTTTGCTTTTAAAAATCCTAGATTTTGAAGTCAAATTCGACAATATACTTAATTCCAGAAATCATTAAAGTCGAATAATTTCTATTAATAAGATCCTACTGTTCTTCTTTATTCTTATTTAATCTAACTCAAATTTATACCTGGAAATACTTTTTAAAACTTATAATTGTTATTCCTAACAAACTTTGTTTATATAATAATGATTAAAAGGAATTAAGGGAAAAGATGTTTAAAATTGGATCAGGTTTGAAACCTGGATAACCAGAACAAAGTATTGATTTGTATTCTGATATGCATACCATGAAATCATATATAGATAAACATGCAAATTTACTTATCATACTTTATTCCAAGAATGATTGCATGCAACAGGATTTAACAGATTAAAACTTGGTATACTCACCTGAAATCTGTTGAACCGAGAACACTAACCAGTGTTTAGAAATCTGTAAAATTGTTTTGAACTGCAACCAGATTGATGGGTAAGAACTGAAGCTTTTGATTGGGATGATATCTGAATTACTGCTTACTAATGTTTGAGATACATTTAAACTTTGTACTTATGCTTTTGTTTGCTTCAGGTTGAGGAGTTTGATCTTCCTTTTGAACAAAGAATAGCTTTGTTTTTAACAAAGACACAGCCTTGATCTTACTCCCAGTATCTTGATTTAGTTGATGATGATAGCTCTGATCTCTTTGCTTGTTGATGATATTGTTGTATATTGTTTTCAAGTTGTAGCCTTCTTTTTTTTCAATTGCTCAGGTTTATAAATAGACGAAATGGGGATGATATATAAAAAGAAATATGTACAGGTTGAGTCAAATACTGGTACACGAGATTTGTGCTTGGTCAGAGATTTTTTCTCAATTTGGAGGCTGAAATGATGTTTGTATGTGCTAACATTAATTAGACTTGGCTTGTGGAAGAAGCTTGTACATATCCCCTTTTTATGTTTTAGTATGTACACTTGAATTCATTTTATTTCCGCTGTCTTATTTCATTCCTTATAGCTTCATGTATCACCCTAGTATGCATATTAAATTTTAGAATTATTCTAAATGCTTATTTTATTTTCACCTATGTTTAAATATTAATAAGTTATGTTTTATTTACATTAAAAGACATATTTATATATCTGTTTTAGTTAATATTTATTCAATCTGATTAAATACTCATTAATATAATGTTGCTAAATTTCCGGGATGTCACACATTTCCTATAAGATTTATCATATCCAGAGGTTTTATAATTCAATATATATATATATATATATTATAGTTTTCAAACCAATTTATATATTTGGATATTTATAATTATCAGAAATTCATTTGTTTGACCCACCAAAATTAATATTCCGATATTTGAAACTAGTTAATTACCAATTAACATTCGTTAAAAATCTAGGTCGTCACATTCCTCCCCCCTTTGAATCTTTTCGTCCTCGAAAAGGAACGAAGCCAGATTTATTGAAAATGCTTAAAATCAGATAAATTTTCTCTGATCATTTTTGAACTACTTTAAAAATTCTATATAATATTTCTAAAATAGTTTTTATAAAAATACTTTTATAACTCGATGTTTTGACAAGTCCATCATTGTTCTCACAGAAATTCGATCATACGTTGATCAGGCGTAGGACTGAAAATCTATAAGTACTCGGTAAACTCGTTTTCAATACCCAGTGAAAATACTTTGGAAAATAATTTTATTGAAAATATAGGAAACAGTTTCGAAAAGAGAGGAAATATCTTTGGTGAGAATGCTCTGGAAATCATCACCCCCATCCATGGTCGCAGTTACATCCTGGGTTATGTTGCCATCGTAGCAAAAGTCCATGTAACCGTAGGTCTCCGCGCCCCTCGATTACGCCATGGAACTAACAACAGATCGCAGTTACATTCCAGGGTTACGTTGCCGTCGCAGCAAAAGTCCATGTAACTGTTGGCTCTCAGCGGCACACATGATTTTCGCTGTCAAAATGAAACTTCTCCGCTCTAACATAGGTCGCAGTCTACCGATATAAAATCAAACGCAGACTGTTGGCTCTCAGTGGCACACACGACTTTCGCTATTATACCATAGTGTCGCAGTCTACCGATATAAAATCAAACATAGACTGTTGGCTCTCAGCGGCACACACGACTTTCGCTATGGTCTGCAGTAGATCGCAGTGACATTGAGTTACACTATCGTCACAGCATAACCCAAATGCCTCTGTAGGCACCAGCCCCTCGACTTTCGCTACACAAATAATCCTCAGGAACTAGTTTTGTCCAGACTCCTCACAGGATCAACTTTAGAACCTTCCCCTTTGAGGCTCAAGGCAGTGCCACCCTATGGCACTCCTGAGAAGTTCATTTCAAGGGAGCGCCTTTTTCCCCAGAGCCAATCTCAAAAACACTTTATACTATACACATATAGTATTTTCCAAATCATACACCTAGTATGAATTTCATATAAGTGCTTTTACACAAAATCGATAATTCTCAATTTAGGCTTTCCAAACTTTCACATTTGATTTTCCTTGAAAATCATAAGCCTTTTTCAAATCCAAAGGTTCCCAAAACCTTTTCCTCAAAATTACTCTCACAAAATCCCTTATATATATAATAATCTTGGAAAACCCTTGATTCAATCCATACTTGTATAAATTTCCTATTTATACTTCAAATACTTTCGAAAATCCTTTTCTTCTGGCAATAGATTCAATAAGGGGAGTTTACCATATATAACAAAGATATATAACTTTGTTTATTCCAAATCATATATTCAAATTTGATTTACTCTTTTATAAAGTTATTAACCACATTACTTCCTTCCATAAAGTAAATTTTAATCAGAGAAATATTCAATTCCCACTTTACTTCATCATATATTTCATAAAATATACTTTCAATTTCAGAAATCATTTACAGTTCTTATCCACAAATTTCAATGTCGATTTTATTCAAACCCGTACGATGTCCACATATCATTCGTACGCAATATCAATCTGATCGCTCACTCGATCACACAATTTCACTTCCGAACTAGTATCGTCCACCCGACTATCTAGTGCGGACTCAGATTTGGTTTCTTGATCAGAAACCGTCATTCTCCTTGCATAGTCACATCTATGATAGAGAATATCCAAAACCATTCAAAAATCCATATCCAGGTTCGCCGTCGAAAATCGAGCAAAAAATCCCTAACTCGGATCGATAATACTATCTCGAAATTCTGTGCTCGAATCTGGATCAAATCACTATGCGAATAAAATAATATACATACATCCTACGTATTTATCTTCATTGATTATCAGTTAAATCAATTCCCTTTCTATTCACATTCACTTTGATTTTATTCACTTATTCACATTTACCTTAATCCCCATTTGGATTATCACTTCAATTCTTATCTCAGTTGGGTATTTAATCAATAACAGTTTGAACTCCGACCAGTTAATATTTAGAAAATAGCTTGAAAATTTTAAAAATAAATAAATAGTTGGAAAATAATTATTAGTTTGTAAAATAGCTGTAAAACAGTTAAGAAATCGTAAGATAGTTGAAAAATAGTAAAATAATTACAAATTAGTTGTAAAATGGTAGCTAGTTATAAAGTAGTTAGAAAGATAGTAATTAGTTTATAAAACAGTTGTAAAATAGTTAAATAGTTCCAAAAGTAATTGTAAAACAAGTTTAAGATAGTTTTAGGTTTAAAAAGAAAAGTTGTGTAGTAAATAGTTTGGAAAAAATAGATTTATATTAAAACAATTTATTTTGAAAATAGTCCAGAGTCAAACTGTACAACTTCCCAATCTCCATTTCCAATCAATTGCCAATTTCCAATTAACTTTCAATTTCATTTCACTTTAAACCATCTTGAATTATACAAATTCGGGTTATTATTTCAAATGTTGATTTAACCCCCTTAAATCAAATTAACCTTTATTTTTCAATCAATAATCCCAATCTTTAGACAATTTAATTCTGAGTCCAATTCTCAAAATTCCATTTTAAATTATCTTTACTTAACTTATTTCAAAATTCAAATAAGAGTTCAAAACAATTTCAAAATTTCAATTTATTACCTAATTTTATCTTCCAGTTTTGAATATAGTTCTTAAACAATTTTAATTCACAATTTCAATTCTTAACATTCAAATTTTTAGTTTAAAGTGATCTTATTTTCTCAAGTTTAATTTTTATCTTTAAAATCAAAATTACTTAAGTAATTTCAAATTAAAGTTTAATTCCATTTAATTCCAATAATGGAATAGATATTACCTCAATCTATCATCCAATTTATTTAAATCATTCATCATCCACTACCCATTCCAGATCTCAATCCTATTTGAGATCACATATAATTCCCTACCAAATCAACCCATTTAACTTTCCTAAGTTAAATCTCAATTTCATCTTGAAATTTCCAATTCATGTTGTTTATTCCAAACTTATTTAACTTCCTTTAAGTTAAACTCAATTTAATCTCGTCAAACTTACTCAAATTTGAATTCCCACTTCAAATTTTAAACTTCTATCAAAATTCTTTTCCACTCTTAAGTTCAAAAATTATATCACTTTGGGTTTTTACATCACACTTCAGGTAGAATCAAAACTCAACACTTTAGAGTTTATTTAAAATCATCCTTGTATCCATACATATATACATATTTATTTCTTAGCCCACCGGGCTATACTTTTAAATTTTAAACCACCTTTGGTTTTAATTTAAGACAGATCTCTTTTAAAGTTTCCAAACAACTTCTTATTTTAAAATAAGATCACATTCAAATATATTCTGAATAATATTATTTATTCTTTTCTTTAAACACTTTGAAACAATTCAAATGTTTCGAAACTTAGGTTTTAAACTTCAAAATTTAAATCCGTTCTAATTTACAAGTTACACTCATCTAAGTTTATATCCTTAACACATTTTATTTTGCTCACTCATTAGTACACATCTTATAATTAAACACAACAATCATTTATGATAATAACCAAGATTATCATATCTGGAAACCAATTTATTATTATCTTATTCTAAAACTTTTCCCAAATTCAAGATTTTAATTCCAGTTTGAATCCATTTTAAATTTATCTTTATTTAATTTCAATTTGGTTGCATTTCTATTTCCACTTAATTTAATATCAATAATTTAACAACCAATTACTTTAATAGAAATATTACTTTATATATCAAATATAATTTTATGTAAAATTATTTACCTTTAAAACCATTTAAAATCTTTATATAGGAAAATAACAAGTACGTTCTCTCATATATACTACACTCAACTCATTCTAGGGTACTATTGACCCTATCTTTAGATGAGTAGACCCACCAGAGCCAAGGTTCTCGCTTAACCTTTCAGCTCTGATACCAACAGTAACGACCCGGAATTTTCGATCCCGAAAATTCCAAATAGTTAGAAAGAAGAAAGAGATAGAAGAAAAAGAAACAGGAAAACATCATAGATTCTCACATTCGCAGCGGATCAAAATATAATATCAAATAATATCAGCTTACAAAAGAATACTATATCTGTCAATTTGCATTTATAATACATCAGAGTTACTCTCATACACAACACTGGGCATATACAAATCAAATATATCTCAGATAAACAGAAATAATAGTCACAGCGGAAACACTCCATACGTCCTGACATCCAGCTCATCTCCTAAGCTCCATAACGTCCTTACCTGAAAATCTGTAATGCTCGGTCTGACCCGAGCATTACATCAAAGTAACACCCGGGTCAGGCTGGAAACCAGCATGAATAAACCCATCTAACATGGAATACAAAAGCATACAATTTGTATAAACCCGGGGTAACTTGTTTCAATTTACAACTCCACAAGTTGTTATAGACAACACTTATTCCACATATCAATTTCTAAGTACCAAAACTTAGGTTGAATAGTCCAGTTCACTCAAATCATTCCATTCCAGTCTATTTATTTCACATACCAAATCTGTACGGAATTATTATAGATTACACATCGAAGTGGTGCCAGTTATTTACTATTACCCGACTCCGGTCTCTTTGAATTCAATTTCCATCTTAACCCTCATTATTTAAGTGAAACACAATTCAACCTTTAAATACAGAATGTCACTTTTTATACAGCAATTCATCAACGATAGATAACCACACAATCATTGTTCAAGACAAACATATCATATCACAAACATCTCATATCTGAAATATCAACCAATTATTCATAAGCAAGGTTTAGTAGTCTCCCATTACTGACTAAATCAACTTAATTACTTTAATCCTTTTTTTCTGCTTACTTAATAATAATTAATTACAAAACATTAACTAATCATCCCCTAATTATCCTCTTTAATTACATTCAGTAATTAGCCTTTAATTAATTTACCACATTCATTAATCAACCTTGGTTACTCACATTAAGTAATTTATTCTTAATTACTTACATTAATTAATTAACTCCTTAATTAATTAATAAATTCTTTAATTAATTACACTAAATCATTTAACACTTAATTACTTCCAATAAGTAATTATTCGCTAATTACTTTCCATCAAGTAATTACCCATCGTTTAATTACAGCTTGTAATTATCCATTAATTACTTCATTAAGTAATTATCATTAAATAAATCACATTTAGTAATTACCCCTTAATTAATTACATTAATTATCCTCTATTAATAAATTTCCTCAATAATTAATATTAATAAATTACTTAAATTGATTTCACAAACTATTATCTAATTACCCTTATAATTAAATCAATTAATTATCCCTTTAACTGATTACTATAATCAAGTATCCATCCTTATTAAATAATTTATACTTTATTTAATGACATCATTTAAATCACTTCTTAAAATACATAGGAATTTACCTACTATAAAATTTCTTTAAAACAATCAAATTTTATAATATTTTTAAAACCTATCCCTTTTGAAAATCTTTTAAACTTGATTTGTTTATCAACTAAACACATACTTGTTACAAGCCCGTGCCCTAACTATCATATTCCCGAGCCAACCCATAATCTCCCCGTGCAAAACACGAGAAACTCTCGTACCTCACCTACTTCGCATCTTATCGCGTACAACACGAGATTGAACCCGAGGGAAAAACAACGTCCTTCCCAAAACTCCTCCTCACCTGATACATCGTGCACGCGTGCACGATGCACTGTCGCTCCGCTCATTTCCGATCACCGTCGTGGCTTCCACAAGTCATCGCCTTCCCTGCCGTCCCTCATGAACCACTAGATCGACGAATTCGCCAGTAAAGCCAAAACGAACCAATCGATCCAAAACTCAGAACCACCTAACCAGCCTAAAACACCTCGCCGGCGGTGACCTCGTCCACCGAAGCCCACTCTCCTCCGACCAGAGAAGCATCACATACCCTTTCGTAATTTCCACCCCTCGCGATAGCTTCCGGTCCCCCATCCATGTTGCACGAAGCCCGACAATGTTGTCCATAGAAACAGGTACCTAAACCCTAAAATAAATTGGAACGGCTTCTTTAATCAACAGAAAAATTCCAGGATAATTTTCCTGTGATTATCAACCCCTAAGCCACCTTCGACAAGAACCCTGACCGCCCTAATTTTTCCAATCACCAGAAAACACTCGAAACCCATATCACGTTCAACCCTTGATTTCTCAAGATTTACTAGCTTAAAAATCATGGTTTTGCTTTTAAAAATCCTAGATTTCGAAGTCAAATTCGACAATATACTTAATTCCAGAAATCATTTAAGTCGAATAATTTCTATTAATAAGATCCTACTGTTCTTCTTTATTCTTATTTAATCTAACTCAAATTTATACCTGGAAATACTTTTTAAAACTTATAATTGTTATTCCTAACAAACTTTGTTTATATAACAATGATTAAAAGGAATTAAGGGAAAAGATGTTTAAAACTGGATCAGGTTTGAAACCTGGATAACCATAACAGAGTATTGATTTGTATTCTGATATGCATACCATGAAATCATATATAAATAAACATGCAAATTTACTTATCATACTTTATTCCAAGAATGATTGCATGCAACAGGATTTAACAGATTAAAACTTGGTATACTCACCTGAAATCTGTTGAACCGAGAACACTAACCAGTGTTTAGAAATCTGGAAAATTGTTTTGAACTGCAACCAGATTGATGGGTAAGAACTGAAGCTTTTGATTGGGATGATATCTGAATTACTGCTTACTAATGTTTGAGATACATTTAAACTTTGCACTTATGCTTTTGTTTGCTTCAGGTTGAGGAGTTTGATCTTCCTTTTGAACAAAGAATAGCTTTGTTTTTAACAAAGACACAGCCTTGATCTTACTCCCGGTATCTTGATTTAGTTGATGATGATAGCTCTGATCTCTTTGCTTGTTGATGATATTGTTGTATATTGTTTTCAAGTTGTAGCCTTCTTTCTTTCTTTTTTTCAATTGCTCATGTTTATAAATAGACGAAATGGGGATGATATATAAAAAGAAATATGTACAGGTTGAGTCAAATACTAGTACATGAGATTTGTGCTTGGTCAGAGATTTTTTCTCAATTTGGAGGCTGAAATGAGGTTTGTATGTGCTAACATTAATTAGACTTGGCTTGTAGAAGAAGCTTGTACATATCCCCTTTTTATGTTTTAGTATGTACACTTGAATTCATTTTATTTCCGCTGTCTTATTTCATTCCTTATAGCTTCATGTATCACCCTAGTATGCATATTAAATTTTAGAATTATTCAAAATGCTTATTTTATTTTCACCTATGTTTAAATATTAATAAGGTATATTTTATTTACATTAAAAGACATATTTATATAGCTATTTTAGTTAATATTTAATCAATCTGATTAAATACTCATTAATATAATGTTGCTAAATTTCCGAGATGTCACACATTTCCTATAAGATTTATCATATCCAGAGGTTTTATAATTCAATATATATATATATTATAGTTTTCAAACCAATTTATATATTTGGATATTTATAATTATCAGAAATTCATTTGTTTGACCTACCAAAATTAATATTCTGATATTTTAAACTAGTTAATTACCAATTAACATCCGTTAAAAATCTGGGTCGTCACATCTACAGTATTATCTTCCTGACTATTGTTAGAGGCACTGCTACTCTGATCATTGTTCTGACTGTTGCTTAGCACACTAGTACACTGTTCATCATTTAATTCAATTGGTAGATAGCTGGTGGTTTCATTGACATGATCTGAACTGTATTCTGATGTAGAACTTGCTGTGGGTTCAGCTTTATTATCATGCTTTTGCATATGCTGACTATCTCTTTTAGCATGTTGGGACAGTTCTGGAGTGTGAATAACATGAGTTTTCTTATTATTGGTTTCCTTTTCTTGCTTTCCCTTATCTGCAAATGGAAAAACATGTTCATTAAAAACTACATGTCTTGAAATATAAATTTTGCCTTTACTGTCCATGCACTTATACCCTTTCTGATTATGTGCATATCCCAAAAAGGTGCATGGACTGGATCTAAGGCTTAACTTGTGCTTGTTGTATGGCCTAGTGTAGGGAAAACACAAACACCCAAAGGTTTTTAAATGATCATATTTTGGTCTAACTCCATAAAGTTTCTCATGTGGACAAACATTATTTAACACTTTTGTTGGCATCCTATTAATAAGACATACTGTAGTGGCAAAAGCTTCACTCCAGTACTTTAATGGTAGTGATGCGTGTGACAAAAGTGTTAAACCAGTTTCCACAATGTGCCTGTGTTTTCTTTCCACTAAACCATTCTGCTCAGATGTGTGTGGGCAAGTGACTCTATGAAGTATTCCTTTTTGGTTAAAGAAATCCTTTAATGGTTTAAATTCTCCCCCACCATCAGTTTGAATTTTTTTAACACATTTGTTAATCTGCTTTTCAATGTGAGTAATGAAGTGTATAACAACATTACTAGTATCAGATTTTGCCTTGAGAAAATATAACCAAGTGTGCCTGGTGTGTGCACATACAAGTGATAGATAATACCTGTATCCTTGCATTGAATTGAGTGGTGCTGGGCCCCATAGATCTGCAGCAATTAACTCAAGGGGATTTTCATATATGGTTTCAGAAATAGCAAAAGGTAATTTATGCATTTTTCCCATTTGCCAGTGATCACATAAGTGTAAATCAGATATGTTTGGAACAGAAATATTATTTTGCATTAGAATTTGTTTGACAACATTATAATTGGGGTGGCCAAGTTTACAATGCCACTTATAAAATGTTTTTACATCACTGTCACATCTTGC
Organism: Allium fistulosum; assembly: GCA_030737815.1. Classification (NCBI taxonomy): domain Eukaryota; kingdom Viridiplantae; phylum Streptophyta; class Magnoliopsida; order Asparagales; family Amaryllidaceae; genus Allium; species Allium fistulosum. The sequence continues at coordinate 582,184,242 of CM060906.1, read as the reverse complement.
ACTAACATTATTAGACCATATTGTCTCATTAGCAGCATCATTATTTGCCATATTGTTGAACTTGTACAGGCCATTGTCCAGTTTACCCTGTAATAATATATTTTTATTTAATGAGTCTCTAACTAGACAGTGTTTTGGGTGAAACTCAAAATACACCTTATTTTCACTGGCAAATTGTGAAACACTAATAAGATTTTTCTTGATACTTGGCACTCTTAATAATTTATTTAAGTAGAGTAGCCTCATACCTTTTATATAGCCAGTACCAACATGTGTTATGTTTGTAGCTTCACCATTTCCCATGAGAACAGATTGATTACCTGTGTATTCCTTGCTGCCCAAGTTTAAGTTCTGCAGATTGTTCGTGATGTGATTTGTAGCACCAGAATCTGGAAACCATTCATCCATACTGTAATCATTTGCCTTTGTTGTGTCATCAGTGACATTGTCTCCATTATTCTGGGATTGAGTTTGAACCATATTTGCACTGACTTGCTTGTTGACATGAGATGATTGGCCATTATTAGTGTCTTCCTTGTATCTGAAATAACACTTGTTTGCCATATGTCCAAATTTTTCACAAATCTGACATTTAACCCTGTTATTATAATTGTTTTTTCCCCTGCCTCTGCCTCTTTGAGTGTATCCTCCTCTCTGACTGTGACTGTCTTGCTTAGATTGATTGGATACACCTTTTTGATTTTTGTTCTTTGATGTAGCTGCATAATTGACATTAAAATCTTCTTGCATAGACTTTCTTTGATCAATCCTTCCTTCATGAGCAAGGAGGGCTGTATGAATGTAATCTAAGTCTGGCAGAGTTGGTTGTGTTTCTATATAGGTTATTAAAGATTCATAATCTTGATCTAATCCATTGGTTATCACAAGAATTTGTTCACTGGTGGAGACATGGTGTCCAACACTTTTTAATTTGTCACACAAGTTCTTGATCTTTGCAAGATATTCTCTCATAAGCATATCATTCTTCCTTGCATTCTGTAGCTCCCTTCTGTAATGCATAACTCTCGCTGCTGATTGGGAACTAAAAATGCATTGAATTGCTGACCATATTTCGTGGGAACTATTGCATCCTACGATTTGTGATAATAAACTTTGACTGATAGAAGATAACAGCTATAATGACAGTAGATTATCTTGCTTTTGGTACAGTTTGTATTCAGGATTACTTACAGTTTTTTCTTTCTTTTTTAGTGATCATAACGGGTGGGATGATCTTGGTGCCTATGACATAGTCATATAAGTCATACCCTTTTAGTGCAATCTCAATTTGATATTTCCACATAATATAGTTATCTTCATCTAATGGAGTAGTAATGACTTTACTTTTTAGTTTGATCAGGACCAGATCTGAACTCCGGTGATCCCTTGATGGATTGTCAGAGGTGCCTGATGTTATATCTTCTTCTTCAAGTGCCATGGTGATTCAAGAATCTTGAAATGCCGGTTTCTTGGAGATGAGATAATGGTCAAGACAAGTGGCGAGGCTAATCTTGAATTTAGCAGCCAACAAATAGAATATGAAAGAGAAGGAAAAAGAGGGATCTGCTGTGATAGGTGTATATTACTGTTTCACAGTGAAAGAGTAATATGCATGAATAGTAGTGAAAATTGTGTAACCAAAGAAAAGAAAGGAGGATGAATATCTGATCTCTTCTTTAGGAAGGCACATAAAGGATATGGAACTGATTGGATGGATTTCCTTTGATCAAGAAGATGGTATGCCTCCCCAATGATAATATTTTTCTGAGGGGAGCCAAATTCAAAAAATTCTTGATTTGGTTTATGAAGTTGCTGTTAGGCTATTACTGCTCTAATACCAAAATAGAAAAATACAAATTTCAGTTTTATTGAATGATACTTTTTGTACGGAGAAAAGAAATACAACACAGTGTATTTATACAAATAGAAATGGGCTAAACACATAGGCCCAAACGGGCTTGTTATCTTCGTGATGTAGCTTTGACAATTCTGGTCCATTGATCTTGATCAACGGTTGTTATCTTCTAAGGCTGAAGTCATGGATTGATAGTTGTGTTTGTAATAGAACCCTTGTCTGGGTTGTTTCATTATAATGAACGCTAATGTTAACTATTTAATTTAGATTAGCTGTTGTCATGTTATTATAATCAGCAATCGTTGTTTGTATGAATCCAACCAACTATATTAATTGCAACACAAAGTTCTAATGAGCTTAGAACACGATTACACGATATAGTATGTATAACGGACACAAGATCAGCATGATGCCTGTAATATTATCAATCAAAGCATCCAAATCATTGTATACGGTCTTGTTAATTAAGATGTATTTCCATGACATGCTTTTTTTTTGCTGCGTATGAGTTGATTCTGAAAAGAATGGTGTTGTGGATAGTACTTGTAAAGATTAAATGAAAAAGGATGAACCAAAAATATGAAATTAGTACGAATTGCTTCAATGCAATTTAAATGACCAAGCCATCATGAAGCACTTTTTCACCCCAATATTTAATTGAGAATTCTTGTTACTTTTAAACATAACAAAATAAAATTCAACAAAAGAGAAATATTGGCCATTTGATGAGATAATGATTTTATAGAAGATAGGCTCCACTGAGGTGGACAAATGGTATGTAATCCTTCATAATGCTTGCTTGATATATGACGTAAGCTCATATGGATCAGGAATGAAGAAGACTCCAGAAAAATGATTGCTAGTTTCAAGAGGATGCATTAGCCAATTCATTTTATAATATTAGTAGCTGCACCACATCTTTATATTAAATAGACCATCAAGAGTTTTCTACATTAGCTTCAAAATGGACTACGCATCTGCTTTAAGCGTTTTTCATCCACCACTAATTACTTTAAATTTGCAGCATTCGCTGCATTACCTTCTGGGACCATTGTATTATGTCTCCATTAGTGACATAAACGCTCTCCAATAAGATGAGACTCCTAGCATGTCTTTGACATTTTGTTATTGGAGCAAATAAGCAATTAATGTGATATCAGTTCCCACCCTTCATCTTTAACAACTGAATTGACCATCTTATACGGATGCAACATTTCCCTATTTATTGCAAACAATTTGAAAATATACGCTGCGCAGGGAGTAGGGTATACGCTGCCCCAAGAAATTTATTGCAAACAATTGGAAAATATTACTTCTATTACTGTTACATTGCTTTTAAAGATATTACAGGCAAATTTTTATTTTTTTGATGTTGGATGGATGGAGAATAGCAGACTCGGATGATTTATAGAATACATATATAGATAAATATAACAGCAAATCATTCATCTTCCAGCCACATACAATCAATATATATATATATATATATATCACTTTACATTCCATTTCCACTCCATTTCACATATATATCACATATCCAACACATTATACCACAAACAATATAAACAACCAAAAATCAACATCAAACATTACATTTTCAAACCAAACTCCAAGTCATTAATATGTACATAAACAACAAAACCCTCACAACACCAACTCCAACTCCATATTCAAGTCAATATATACAATGCAAACACTTAAACTTCACCACCTCAAAGTCAATATATACACAATAATCATCAAACACAATCTTCACCACCTCAAAGTCAATATATACAATAACCAACCACAAAGACAATAATCATCATACCTCTCAAGCATCATCATCACCTCCGGAAGCACCAGACGACAAGGGAAGGAACCATGCCTCTGCGCGTACTCCACTAAACGTTGATTCAGCTGCTCCATTTGTATAGCGCGAAGACGGTCCTGCTCTTGCAGCTGCTCAACCATGGCTCTAAGCTCTTTTATTTCAGCTTTGTCACATGCCTTTTGAGCTGCCCGAACCTGCAAATAGAATGTGAGATGTTCACATTTGTATGATAATCATTTTCTTAAGCAATGCATATTTTAAAATATAGAAACGTAAATGACGTGATCTTAAGCAATGCATATACCACAAGGAAATGCATATTTTTAACACAATATATAGGTGTTAAAAGTATTCTTATATATATTTTTTTGGTTCATCCATTTTCATCACATATCTTTATATATTTTTCTTTTTTTACTTATCTAATATTTATAAATCACGTATATGTTAGATTTAACTCAGGTAGAAATCATCATATGTATACTGTATCTATAGGTTAATTTATTAAATATAATATTGCAATGTTTATAAGATTACCGCTTGGTTTCATAGCCATAGCGCCTATTCCGCTGCGTCGGATCCATAATAACGTCGAAAATATTATTTTGCTCCTCTACTGTTAACTCATCGCGATCCGATTCTGAAAGCAGCTTTGCCCGTGCCTCCTGAAACTTTGCTAAAAATAAAAAACAATTATAGGTTAAAATTAGTAGAATAGGATTTAAACATATCGATATTAATAAAATAAGATTTAAATATTGCATACATATGCAGCCGTCGCCTTATCATCATCATCCCACTGATATGTAATATTGCCAGCATTGTCTGCTTGTCTTGATGCGTGAGTGCGGGTACATACCTCCATCATAGACACAGAACGTCCAAGCGATCTTTCCTGCAATAAATAATTTATATATTTTAATTTTTCATAGCTAATTACTGAACTGATTAATATACAAAATGTAATAACGGTTTAGATTCGTAATTGATAAATTTACCAAGTCCTCACGGTGATGCTGAAAAGACTTGGATCCGCCACGATGCGTTACAGGATTCCTACTTCTATTGGCAGAGTTCCTCTCCGACTCCATATGCAATTTAAATTGAGTATTATATTTACTAATTGTGAAATAATTAACTATATATTTGGTAGATTTACCTTGAACTCGTCGGTCTCCTACCAACTCATCCAAGAATCCCATACGGAAGCGCCCATCCAGTTCGGTTTCTTCCCCGATTTTTTAAGAGCTGACATTACCTCCCTATAATTTTTGGCGACCTTCGAATTCCAGTGGCGTTGAACCATGGCGACATCGGGCTCCGCCAAGTCCACTTGCTCCTGTACAAAGAGAAAATATTACTAATTGTTCATTTATACTTCATATAGTAAAGTGTATAAACTCACCAGAAAATCCTGCCAGATGGCCTCCCTGACTTGGTCAGGGATCTTACTCCACTTAGGCCAGCAATCTGTCATCCTGCTCATATACGATTGCTTGGAAATGCCAAGCACAACTCCTGAGGGCTCCAAATCAAATCCTCTGTGTTAAATATAAAACAAAGCTTTAAACAAGTATATATATGTATGAACAAATTTATATTGTTATCATTTTAATTTTGATACTTACGCTCCATCAGCCTTCGGCTGCAAATATACAAGTGGTCGAGCCGGAGGCTCACCACTACTCTCGCCGGCCGAGCGAGAAGAGCTACGATGTCTGGAGCCTGTAATAATACATGTTGAAAGTTTCATTTTTAATTATAGACATAGATAAAATGATGATGATATGTGGTGCATGTAATGATAATGATGATATTTATGTGATGCGTGTGCGTGAATAATTGTAAAAATTACCGGATATTACTCAGTCATCGTCGTTTTCTGATTCAGACTCGATCTCGTGTTCTATATCGTTTTCCTCTACACTGTCAAATGCTTCGACTAATACATTTGTCTCATCATTTAATTGTCCAAAATCAGTTTAATCGCCTGTAATTGTGATTTCAACATTTTCTTTGATATCTGCTTGATAGGCTTGTTCTTTTGGAATATTCTTTCCATCGAATGTAAATCTCGCCTTGGTTTTAAAAACCGCAGACCAGTCCGCTTTATCTCTTTTTAGAGACAGATAAGAGGCGTAATAAACTTGTAGGGCTTGTTTGGCTAGTATAAAAGGATCGTACTGCTGATAACGGAAGGTATGTTTTATTTCTATAAGATTATAATTTGGATGCACGTGTTGGAACCTGCCTTCTTCGATTTTAATGCGACAACTATATATTTCAATCTATATACTATAATGTCAAATATTCTTGCAGGAATCTACAAAAGAAGCTATTATCATATCATCTACAAGATTAAAGTTCTCAAAATTCTATTTAAGATATCTATGTACAATCTCTGATATGATGATGAAACACACACACACAAATATACTTTTGAAAATCATGTTTTAAAATAAAATATCTTTTATTATTTAAAAGATATAAAAAGGTATTTTCAAAATTATATATTATCTCAAGTTCAAAAGTGCTAAAATAAAGGAAGGAACAAAACAGTACAGAATTAGACGTCTGTATATTATTTCAGACGTCTGATATCAATATCAGACGTCTAAAAGTAATATAACAGACATCTGAACTCTATGCTTTGAGTGCCTCTATTTTTATATGAAATAGACGTCTGTCAATTTAATAACAGACGTCTGTCATCCTAGACAGACGTCTGAATTAAAAGACAGATATCTAAATTGACTGTTTTTGTCTTTCTTTTATTTTTTTGAATTTCAAAATTTATTCAGACATCTGTCACTTTTATCTCAGACATCTGAACTTGACGAACTGAAGCATCTCTTCATGAAATATAAAAATCTGAAGAGTTGTCTTCTTCACCAAGAGTTGCACTTCTTCAAATAGTTGCAACTATTAAATTAAGACTATTCAATACTATAAATAGAGATGAAAATTCACTATTTCAATAACCAATTCTTTCTATCTATACTTGCTTTGTATTATCATAATCACAAGTGATTTTCAATCTATACTTCCTATCTTTGCACATTCAAATCATCATATCAAGAAGATTATAGGAAGGGTGTACTACATTGACTATATTCGTGTTATTCAAAGAACACACAAGTCAAGAAACAATTTATCAAATTGTATTTGAAGTCCTATTCGGTTGCTTAGGCGGAAAAGTCCTGTTCGGTTGCTCAGGCGGTGTAATACCCGTTCCTCCGGGTTAAGTGAGGATTGTTAGAGAAATTCCAGAAGGAGTCTGGGACTGGACGTAGAACGAGAAGTTCGAACCAGTATAAAAATCTCTTGTGTCATTTTTATTACTGCCATTTACTATTATTCATATTTCCGCACCTGCTAGTCGTAGTTTAACTATATTATCGATCCATATACACTTTCATTTGGTATCAAAGCAAGGTCATCACATAACTATAACATAGTTATCTGATATTGTTTTTATAATATGGACAATAACACTAGCAACAGTTTTACTGAGGGACAAGCCACTACTCGACCACCATTATTTAATGGATTAAATTATAGTTATTGGTCAACTAGAATGAGAATTTTTATGCAAGCAAGTGGATTTGAAACTTGGAATATCATTCAAACTGAATATCATATTCCTACTACAGGATATGCTGCATGGTCTAATACACAAAAACTAGATGCTACTGCAAACGCAAAAGCAATGAATATGTTATTTTGCGCATTAGACAAAAATGAATTCAATCGAGTCAGTATTTGTAAAACTGGATTTGAAATTTGGAATACACTTAAGGTTACACACGAAGGAACAAATAAAGTAAAACAAAGCAAGATTTCTATGCTTAAAAACCAATTTCAAAACTTTAGGATGAAACAAGGAGAAAGTATTAGTGAAATGTACTCTAGATTCCAGGATATTTATCACTCACTTTTAGCTTTAGAAGTTACTTTTACTGAATCTGATGTTGTGTCAAAAATCCTTAACTCTTTAACTGATGAATGGTAACGAAAAGTCTTAGCTATCGAGGAAGCTAATGATATTTCAACCATAAAAATAGAAGAGTTAATAGGAAATCTAATGTCCTATGAAGTAAATTTGCAGGCAAGACGAGCACAAGCACAGGACAAGAAAACTATCGCCTTTCAAGCAGAAAAAGAAGACTCTGAATCAGAAGACGATATGGCATTTTTAGCTAAGAATTTCAAGAAGTTTTTAAAATTCAAAAAGGGAAATAAATTTGGAAATAACAAGGGTTTCAATAAGCCATCAAGCTCATCTCTTGAATGCTACGAATGTCACAAGAAGGGCCACATAAAGAAAGATTGTCCTGATCGGAAGAAAGAAAATAATCTCAAAAAGGACAAATATAAAAAGAAACAAGCCTTCTCAGTTACATGGGATGATACAGAATCTTCTTCGTCGGACAGTGATAATGACAGTGATTCAGAACAAGCCAACGTTTGTTTTATGGCAACAAATGATGATGTAAGTGATCTAACTTTTGACGATTTAATAGAAATAAACTCTGAATTGTTAGATAAACTTAGAATCCTAAAGAGTAAATATAAAGATGCTTTAGGAAAATTAAATAGAATTGAAATAGAAACTGACATGTTAAAAGATGAAAAGAAAATATTAGAGGAAGAGTTAGTAAAATCTCAAGAATCTTATGTTAATATGACATCTCAATTCACTAATTTAAGTAGTGAAATAGAAAGACAGAAATATGAGAATGTTAAATTAGCAAAAGAGAATTCTGATTTAAACTCTAATATTAAAACACTTGATATAGAAGTATCACATCTTAAAACAAAACTGGAAAATATTTCTAAAAACGTTTCTAAATTTAATAGTGGAAGAGAAAGTCTCTCTAAAATAATTGAGAATTCTCAAACCGGTTCAAATAAAAAGGGGTTAGGATATAAAAAACCAATACAAAAGTATTCTAAAAATAATGATTCTTTATATACTAATTTTAAGAAAAAGGAATCTATATCTATTCAAAAAGCTCCTTCAAAAGTTATTCATCCAAAATCAATTATGATTTGGGTTCCAAAAACTAATAATAATTTGATTAAGAAAAATTACATTAAATCTTTCATTATGTCTGTACATAAGAATGAAAATTTTATTTTTAAAGGGAACTCTAAACCCAACTGGGTTTGGCTTCCTAAGATTTAACCCTTAGGACCCTAACAGAGAAATTGGGTACCAATAGAATTTCAATATTTTTTGCAGGTACCGATTAAGAAAAGAGGAAAATGGATTCTAGACAGTGGTTGCTCAAAACACATGACAGGCGACAAAAATATGTTAACTAACATTATCTACTCAGATGGAGGATCTGTCACTTTTGGAGATAATTCCAAAGGTTACATCATCGGCAAAGGCGATGTGAGCAATGACGGTACATCTAATTTACCTCTTATTACAAATGTCTTATTAGTTAAAAATTTAAAACATAACTTACTAGGTATTAGTCAATTATGTGATAAAGGTTTTAACATAGTATTTTCTGAAAATAAATGTAATATTTTTTATCATAACAAAAATATTATTTTCGAAGGAATAAGAGATCGTAATATTTATATTTTGAATATGAAAATAAATCATAATACAAATATGTGCTTATTAGTCAAAGAAAATGATCCTTGGCTATGGCATAAAAGATTTTGTCATATAAATTTCAAAGCTATTAATAAATTATCCAAAAATAATTTGGTAAAAGGATTACCTAAAATGAATTTTAAGGTAAATAGCATTTGTGATGCTTGTCAACTAGGAAAGCTAACTAAATCTTCTTTTAAATCTAAGAAGATCATCTCAACATTACAACCTCTTGAGTTGTTACATCTAGACTTATTTGGACCAACTCAGACTCAATCTATTAATCACAATAGATATGTTTTTGTAATAGTTGATGACTTCTCTAGATATACTTGGACTTTATTTATGAAAAACAAAAGTGATACATTTGAAAATTTCAAAATCTTTGCTAAACGGATTCAAAATATTAAAAATCTAAAAATTAAAAACATTAGAAGTGATCATGGAGGTGAATTTGAAAATGAAATGTTTGAGAAGTTTTGTAATAAGAAAGGAATATTTCATAACTTTTCATTTCCAAGAACGCCTCAACAAAATGGAGTTGTTGAACGTAAAAATAGAACACTTCAAGAATGTGCTAGGACTTTATTGAATGGAACCACTCTTCCAAAACAATTTTGGGCAGAAGCCGTAGCTACTGCTTGTTATGTCCTAAATCGTGTATCTATTCGACCTCTAACTAAACATACTCCATATGAACTCTTCATCGGTAGAAAACCTAATATATCTTACTTTAAAATTTTTGGTTCTAAATGTTTTGCTTTAAATACAAAAGATCAATTAGGTAAGTTTGATCCAAAATCGGATGAATGTATATTCATCGGATATTTAGAACGAAGCAAAGCATATAGAATCTATAATATAAGAACTAAATCTATTGAAGAAACACTTCATGTATCATTTGATGAAAATTTCAAAATTAAAACAAATGATGATGAAGACATTGTAATAAATTCAAATTCTACTTTTGACAACAATACACCTGACAATATCACTTCTATAAATCAAATTGACACTGAATTAAAATCTCCTCCAAGAATTTTAAAAGATCATCCAATTCAAAATATAATAGGAGAAATTGATGAAAGAGTTAAAACAAGAAATCAACTAAATCAAATGGGTTATATAGCGTTTCTTTCTAATATAGAACCTAAAAATATTAAGGAAGCCTCAACTGATGACTATTGGATTATTGCGATGCAAGAAGAACTAAACCAATTCGAAAGAAATGACGTTTGGGATTTAGTTCCACGACCAAATGATCAAACAGTTATTGGCACTAAATGGGTTTTTAAAAATAAAGCTGATGAAAATGGTAATATCACTAGAAATAAAGCTAGATTAGTTGCTCAAGGATATAATCAGGAAGAAGGAATTGACTATGAAGAAACATTTGCTCCTGTCGCAAGATTAGAAGCAATACGAATTCTATTAGCCTATGCTTGCTTTCATGATTTCAAATTATATCAAATGGATGTTAAAAGTGCTTTTTTAAATGGATTTATTAAAGAAAATGTTTATGTTGAACAACCTCCCTTGTTTATACACGAACAATTTCCAGAACATGTTTATAAACTTAAAAAAGCTTTATACGGTTTGAAACAAGCACCTTGTGCTTGGTATGATCGTTTAAAAAGTTATTTAATCAATTCTGGTTTTGAAATTGGAAAGATTGATCAAACTCTTTTTATTAAGAAAAAGAAACATGATATCTTAATTGTTCAAATTTATGTAGATGATATTATTTTTGGATAACTAATGTTAAATTATGTCAAGAATTCTCTAAAATAATGACAAATGAATTTGAAATGTCTCATATGGGAGAATTAACATATTTTCTTGGACTCCAAATTAAACAAGTTAATAATGGTATTTTTATAAATCAAGAAAAATATTGTAATAATTTAATCAAACGCTTTGGTATGGAAAATACTTCTGTCAAACCAACTCCTATGAGTACAACCATACATCTTGAAAAAGATGAAAATGGCAAGAGTGTAGACCAAAAATTATATCGAAGTATGATTGGATCTTTATTATATTTAACCGCTAGTAGACCCGATATAATGATGAGTGTTTGTTTGTGTGCACGATTTCAAGCCGATCCTAAAGAATCACATATTAGAGCAGTGAAACGTATTTTACGTTATCTCAAAAAAACCAAAGATTTTGGACTATTTTATCCGAAAGAATGTCTTTTTAAATTAGTATCATATAGTGATGCTGATTTTGGAGGAAGTCGAACGGATAGAAAAAGTACAAGTGGGACTTGTCACTTCATTGGACGGTCTCTAGTATCTTGGTTCAGTAAGAAACAAAATTGCGTATCACTTTCTACTTGTGAAGCAGAATATATATCTGCAGCTTTGGCATGTGCTCAAGTAAGTTATATGCAACAAACTCTTCAAGATTTTGGTTTTAACTTATCCAAATCTACAATCTTCTGTGATAACTCTAGTGCTATTAATTTATCTAAAAATCCAGTAAATCATTCACGGACAAAACATATTGATATTCGTCATCATTTTCTTCGTGATAATATTGAAAAAGATATAATCAATCTAGATTTCGTATCTTCGGAAAATCAATTAGCAGATATTTTTACCAAACCATTAAATGAAAACACTTTTGTAAAATTGAGATGAGAACTTGGAATTATCTCTCTCAAAAATTTATGAAGTTTACTTCAACTATTCTGTTTTTATTTAACTTGTTTCTATCCACATATTGTTTCTGGTTAACATTAATTTTTTTCTTCTTTTAATCTTAACCATTTATTTTTTAGTCTTCAGTTTTCTATAAAATCCTTCTTTCCGAAGAAAATTGTCATTCAGCTTATCTATTTTATTTTTTAAGGTGAAAGAAAAAATTCAAATATGCTTTTTAACTTTGCATTATTCATATATACCATGGCTGGTTCATCCTCAGATGAGCCTTCCTATTCATCTGAATATTCATCAATTAATTTTGAAACACCTAGTTCTGGGTCTTCCGAACTTCCGACTCCAACTCCAGCTTATATTCCGATATGTCCACCACAAAGTCATCATACGGGGTATACGCCGGAAAATAAACGCACGCGAAGAAATTTATTTCCATCTCCAACTTCTAAGGAAAAGATAGATGACTTACATCACTATCAGAGGGAAACACTTAATCTTCAGCGAGAAATGTATTTTGAGCAAAAGAGTCATGGAAGACGACTCAGTTTTCTTGAACGGTGTGCTGCAAAAATATGTGGTTCATCTCCGATCAACACAAATGCACATATTCTTTCACCTCAACGTCCTCATGTTTCCCCAAATTCATGGGATCGACAGCCTCAATGGTCTCCCATTAAACAGTCTGATGAACAAAATCTACACGAATCATCCAAAGGGAAGTCTCCGAAGTCTCCAAAGACTCCTAAGTAGAATATATATATATGATTGTATGTTGATTTGGTTATTCATATTTGCTTTGTTTTTATCAAAATAAATAAATAATTAAATATTTTTTCTTTTCTTTAAACTTAGCAAAATCATTCATCATCAGACATACAGACGTCTACATCTTTCAACAGACGTCTGTAAAACACCTACTTTTACTGTTTTCAGCCACACAGACGTCTGAATCATTTATCACAGACGTCTAAATTAAGTTTAAAATTTTTTCAATTTTTCTGGTATAAAATTAGCCGTCTGTTTAAAAATAACAGACGTCTGTTCTCCAATATAGACGTCTAAACATAAAATTTTCAGACGTCTGAATTTAGTTCAAAATGTTTTTTACTCTCTGTTTCATTTTAAACCTTCTGAGCCGTCTGTCATTTTTTTTGGACATCTGTCATACCTCTTAGCCGTCTGTTTTAAATTTTTAGACGTCTAATCTTCTCGTCTTTGATTCTAATCTACAGAACCTCAGACGTCTGTATATTTTTAGACGTCTGAAACCCTGTTAAGAAGAAAACTATATAAATCATACCAACGGTTTATTTTCTTCTTCACGTCTATTTTCTCTCAAACTCAAAACCCTAGCTTTCTTCAAATTAAATAAATGGCGCCCAAATCAAAGAAACAAAAAGGAGATTCTTCTCAACAACCTCCTCATATTCTCCCTTCGGAAGATCAAATTGCAGCTTGGTTATACCACGAACCCCGAAGTATGGCTCGTTACAAGCATTTATCTTCTCTACCATCATTTCATGGTATTTTTCATAATCTTGATCATTTTCCTACGTACAAACTTCGGCTCTATACTGATAGATCTCAGATTACTAATCTCATTGATTTCAAAGACAATCAAGTCAACATTTGTAGACTTAGTATCCTACTATTTCTTGCAAATGTTAACAATCCAAAAATTAGACTTCATCGAGATAAAGGAACGCTTTGGACAAGCGTATTCGACAACATTCTACAAATAACTCCTGCTGACATTGGACGAATTTTAAAATGTAGCTCGGATGGGGTCGATATAGATGATTTTAAGTTAGAAGGAAAAGAACTTAAACAATTAGAATATTATCTTTTTGAACCAGAAAAGTCCACAGATAGATCAAATCATCTTCGTCCTCGACCTCGATTATTGCTTAGAATGCTAATAAAAACAATTTTTCCGCGGCAAGGAAGCCATGAGGTAATCTATGATGATGAAGATAAGGCGCTTCAATCAATATTTTCTAATACTCAAATCAATTGGGCACAATATTTTTATGATGCATTTCGTACTTATCATGACTCGAAGAAGCGTTCTATTATCTATGCTCCTTATATTACTCGAATTCTATCTAACTTGTCTATTCAAAGTCCGTCAATTGAATTTGAAAAGATCAAGGTATCCAACATTCGCTTCTTTAGTTTGATGGGATTACCGGAATCTCCTTCGACATTTCCAACATATAATGATTACAAAGCAGAACAACTAGCCTTACAAAAAGAAAAGGGAAAATCAAAAGTAGGCAGTTCCGGACATGATGGACATAAAGGAGATACTGAACAAGAAAGGGATGATGAAGATGAAAGGGAAGATGATGAAGGAGAAGACGAAGCTTTTGAGCAAGCTTTTATCCAAAGTTCAATCCCGAAATCTTACGAGATTGAACTAATTTCTGGTTCTTCACGCACTTATACTAAGTGAAAAACTCAAATCCGACATCACTATCTCTAAAAATCAAAAGAAAATTTCTCAACAAATAGCACAAGGCTTTTCTTCCATCAATTCTAGATTCGATGATTTAGATGCCAAAGTCGAAGAGAATGCACAAGAATTGAAAACTATCAAGACAATTCTTCGTCAATTATGGAAAAAGTCTCATGGATCTTCTCCTCCTTCTTCTCCAACTTGGGGAGAATGGTGAATGAAGATGGTTTTCTTTTGGTTTGTCTTTTAGTTCAAACAAATTTTCTTTCATAAAATTTTTTTTTGTTATGTTTAAAACTACTAAGTTGATTGTATAATTTTATCTGTCTTTCTTAGTCAACTGTGTTGGGTAAACAAATGTTGTGTCTTAAACATTGATTTGTTATTATCATGCTTGGTTTGTTTACATCTCTTAATTATTGTGTTATTCACAGCTTTGTTACTTCTTTTTATCTAAACACCCCCAACAATTCTTTTTGTTAATGACAAAGGGGAGAAATAATAACATTTCTGCTATATAATATGGTCATATTGACAGGGGGAGCAAAAAGGTATGATTATACTAACCGTTGAATTATATAGTTGTCATCATCAAAAAGGGGGAGAATGTTGGAACCTGCCTTCTTCGATTTTAATGCGACAACTATATATTTCAATCTATATACAATAATGTCAAATATTCTTGCAGGAATCTACAAAAGAAGCTATTATCATATCATCTACAAGATCAAAGTTCTCAAAATTCTATTTAAGATATCTATGTACAATCTCTGATATGATGATGAAACACACACACACAAATATACTTTTGAAAATCATGTTTTAAAATAAAATATCTTTTATTATTTAAAAGATATAAAAAGGTATTTTCAAAATTATATATTATCTCAAGTTCAAAAGTGCTAAAATAAAGGAAGGAACAAAACAGTACAGAATTAGACGTCTGTATATTATTTCAGATGTCTGATATCAATATCAGACGTCTAAAAGTAATATAACAGACATCTGAACTCTATGCTTTGAGTGCCTCTATTTTTATATGAAATAGACGTCTGTCAATTTAATAACAGACGTCTGTCATCCTAGACTGACGTCTGAATTAAAAGACAGACGTCTAAATTGACTGTTTTTGTCTTTCTTTTATTTTTTTGAATTTCAAAATTTATTCAGACATCTGTCACTTTTATCTCAGACATTTGAACTTGACGAACTGAAGCATCTCTTCATGAAATATCAAAATCTGAAGAGTTGTCTTCTTCACCAAGAGTTGCACTTCTTCAAATAGTTGCAACTATTAAATTAAGACTATTCAATACTATAAATAGAGATGAAAATTCACTATTTCAATAACCAATTCTTTCTATCTATACTTGCTTTGTATTATCATAATCACAAGTGATTTTCAATCTATACTTCCTATCTTTGCACATTCAAATCATCATATCAAGAAGATTATAGGAAGGGTGTACTACATTGACTATATTCGTGTTATTCAAAGAACACACAAGTCAAGAAACAATTTATCAAATTGTATTTGAAGTCCTATTCGGTTGCTTAGGCGGAAAAGTCCTGTTCGGTTGCTCAGGCGGTGTAATACCTGTTCCTCCGGGTTAAGTGAGGATTATTAGAGAAATTCCAGAAGGAGTCTGGGACTGGACGTAGAACGAGAAGTTCGAACCAGTATAAAAATCTCTTGTGTCATTTTTATTACTGCCATTTACTATTATTCATATTTCCGCACCTGCTAGTCGTAGTTTAACTATATTATCGATCCATATACACTTTCAGCACGTTAATACCAGAACCTGAAACATTGCTGAACCTCTATTGACTGTTCTTCGTTACGTGTTATAATTTCACCATGACGATCCCACACGAAATAATTGGTTACGAAACCATATTGGCGCAAATGAATCCTAACCATATTCGGTACTAAATGCTTCAACAATTTGCACCTACTACATGGACAACGAATTTCTACGTCGTTTCCAATATTACTTAAAGCAAATTCGACAAACACATTTACCCCGTTAAGAAAATGTTTACTTATTGAGCCTCCCATTTCTCTTCTTTGATATATCCAGCTCCGATCAATAAAATAATTGACCATTTTTTCTATTGTAAAACATATGATCAATAATAAAAAAATTATTAATCAAATTCGATAAACACATTTAGATTTTACTGTTTTTTATAATTCATTTTCGTTTATATACAAAGTTATATTTCTTGCTATTTTGTTTACATTTTTGTACCTTTTGTGATGGATGGTTATCCTACTTCCCATTACAAACACAATAGTAATTACATTTCTTAAACCATATCATTATAAACGATTTCCCAAAATTTCGGCAGCACTTCCCCCGTGTTCCTTGTATCGTACACATATGCATGTACACAAGGAACGAAAAGGAAATGCCGTCGAAATTTTGTGAACCGTTTATAACGATATGATTTACGAAACGTAATTACTTTATAGTGTTTGTAACTTGTCCAATACAGGGACAAATCCAACAAATATTGTATCAGATGAATATGAATATCCATTTTGCAATAAAACGAATATTCATACAACGATCATATACAACACTTGTCAGACGGAGCCAAAAATTCACTAAGAGATTTAAATTTTGTTTATATGTTACCGTTTTATTAAATATATAAAATAAAGCATATTATGCATTATTTTATTTATATTATACTATTTTATTAAATATATAGTAAATTATATGATTTTTACTATTTCGCAAAATATATAATTCATGTGTATATATATACTAAATTATATACTTATCTAATGCTAATATATTTTGTAAAAGATATAATTCATGTTCGTAAAATATTCGACTAATTCATGTTTGTCTAATATTTTACAAAACATACACAAAATAATTTAAATCAATCCTAACTAATCTAACGCTAACTCAAATGCGCATTTACACTAAATTATCAACATATGTATATATGTGCATAATATATATATACACAAACAATTTGGACATTTGGATGGTAATAATTGTAATTAGCACTTAGTTTGGTATAATAAACAATCAATAGGCCATTAGATACAACTATAACAACAAATTAAACACAAAATTAGTAAAATTTAAATTTTTAGGGTTTTAGGCAAAACCTGATTATGAAGTGGAATTAGATGGAGAGAGGCCGCTGGTGTTGACTGATGGCGTCGGAGTGGCTGCCGGTTGCGAGGGAAGGCTGGGAGCAAGAAAATAGGAGGAGTGGAGGAAGAGGTAGGAGGATTTGGGGTTTTTTGTTGGAGGAGAGGAGAATGATTGTTGCTCTCGGCTTGCTGCAGGTTTACACGAATATTTCCAACGGCTTTTAACGGCCGCAAACGGCATTTTTACAACGGCTTTCAACGGCCGCAAACGGCATTTTTACAACGGTTACCAACGACTACAAACGGCTTGTTACAAAATAACGAGCCGTTGGAAATTACCGTTGGCGGCCGTTGGAACCATGTCGTGGCTATATACTGTAGTTCTAGTAGTGTACCTTCATAAACACTTAATAAACTCGTTTAAATATTAAAAAAAAATTACACAACTTACTTTAGAACTCACATTGGTAAACATGATCGGTTTTAATTTCTAGAAGAGGCCTGACGACGCGCGCTCTCTTAAACATAATAAAAAAACATTTAGATGCTCAAAGGATCCAACCTTTCGAGCTATGTTTCAAAGGAATATAATATCAAAAAGTCTACAATGTGTATATCCCCACATTCATTCTCTTCTCTCTCCCTTTTCTTCTCCAAAGACAAAAATCGCTCACACAAAATGTGGATAAAATTTTTAAAGTATATATACAAAAGCTATAAGGTTCGGACAATGGATACATAAAATCGGTGATGAAATGATTATCACTGTCATGTTAAGATGTATTAGCTATATCACATAGTTTGTTTTTAACATGTATGAGTTGATTCAGAAAAGAATGGTCATGTGGAGATATAATTTTGGTGAAGATCAAATAAATAAGAATGAAACAGAACTATGAAATCTGTATGGATTGCTTAAATGCAATCGGTATGTGATCCTTCTTCAAATCGTGTATGATAGAAATAGGCCCCATTGGATCAAAAAATGAAGAAAGATCCAAGAAAACTGATTTCTAGAATATGCATTAGACAACTCATTTTGTAACATTTCAACCCGTGACACAATAGCATGGAGCTAATTGTTGCAACACCAGCAAATAGAGTGAATTTGGTCAAAAGAGAAGAAGAGTTAGGGTGGAACATTCTTAAATACAACGTTGCAACATAAAAGTAAATGAACAGACGTCCCTGCAGATTTTGTAACCTAATTCATTTGATGAAAAAAATGACAAAATGGCTGAAATAAGATGACAAAACGGTTGCTTTTGTATCGATGCATGTCTCTTCTGCATTATTGTGCACATAGCTGTTCTTAGTGGCCTAACCATTGTGCTGTTCTAGATGTTAACTAAGTTGAGTTACAGGGATATCGACAAATACAAATTTTGACTTAATGAATCAAAATATACCCACAAGCTGAGCAAAATTTATAACGTACATGGATAAACACAAAAAAGGCCACGTGACTCACAAAACACATGGACAAATAAATGCACACACAAGAGCAAAAGCCACCGTAACTTTAGAAATTTTTTGTATGGAAATGCAAACTGCTTTTTCCTCCTTTTGAGTAATTTCAGACCTATCAAATCTGTCATTCTACCTTCTATATCTAGTTAACGTACGTACGAGTGAAGTAGAATTTTGATAACACCCAAAAATGCATGAAATTTCGTTGACTTCACCGGTCATTTAAGACAAATCACATGATTGTGATAACAATTAACAAGCATACACTTACATGAGGTAGGATTTGAACACGGGAATACATATATGATTAAGGGAAAGGGACCCCTTCTCTATATTCTTCTGTATTATGCTAATTACTCAACCATTTTTCATAACCATGAACAACTTATTTTTATTTATTTTTTATTTATTTTTTAAATAGCAAAGTGGACAAGATCATAGAATCAAATTGTTCAATCAATTTTCCCAGTATGCATCAATACTAAGTAAAATGAAACATAAGTACACTACTAGAAATGACCAAATTACCAAAGGACAGTTCCGACGGCCGTCGACGGCCCTATCAAGACATTTTTGATGGCTGACTATTTTAAGTAATATAATTTATCACATTAGGACAAATTTTTAAAAGAGGCTTGCAAAAAAAAAATATTGCAACAATAAGCTAAAGGTAAAACTTATTGCAAAAATAAGTCTCGTTTTGGTATAACTTGGCCTTTTTGGAATGCGCAAGCCATATTTTAAAAAAAAAATTTAGCTTGCGCATTTTTTAAATGCGCAAGTATATATTTAGTATTTACGCATATGTGTAATGCGCGAATAATATTTTGGACCTGAAATATACAGCAGCCCCCATTTCATCTCTTTCTCTTCATATCACCCAATCAAACCATACCTCATCCAATTTCAACTCCAATTTTTGATTTCAAATCCAGAACAAAATAATATATAGTTTGAGACGTCTTCTTCGTTGTAAGATAAAACAGCTAATTATAGTTAATTTTTAAGTTTGTTAAGAAAGTTTGTTTTTTTGTTAAATTTTATATGTTATTGTTGTTTAATTTATTATGATGTTAGACACGAATGATTGGAAGATTAACGATGAAACGTTGATGAAACAATGAAATGAATACGAAGCACAAATAGGTATTAGGAAGGAGAGTCACATTGACGTTGATGTTGATTATGTTTCGAAGACACAATTTAATCCAATACAGTATAAATTTCATTCGGAAACATTAACCTTAGAGGCTCGTTTATGCGAAGTTGTAGCGAACCAAAGACCAGGTAAAAAATTTGCGTTGGTTAGGATATAGTCGAGCGTCCACCCGTTGTTCCTCCTGCTATGCCAATCGAGCAACGCAGTGTGTAGTTGTTGTTTGTAGGAGTGAAACTAATGCAAGACGTAGATTTTAGAGATGTAGTTCGTATAACGATCACAAAAGAAACCCTTGTAAAGTTGAATAATGTATTTATATCGACTTTCCACCAATGTGTGCTAGGAGTGTTTAATATGCCATTGAAATGCAAGCAGAAGTAAGATGTTTGGAAAAGCTGAATCGTGAACTAAGGGGAAATAGTTGGTTCGAGCCAACATTTTGCCCCAATCTTCAATACAGGAGGTGAGTGTCGGATAAAAAGTGAAGTGTTGTTGAATATATGTAGTGTTGGTTGTCTTACTTTATTTACTTATTTGATAATTATCGATCGAATTATCATGTAACATCGTCTCTTGTTTGTTGTTTGATTTAAATTAGTATTTGAATTTCTGTATTGTTTATTGAAGTTATGTAATATGTAACATGTACTAGTTAATCACTTAAATAAAAAGTGAAGTGATGTTGGGTTGAAATGTAATGATGAACTCTAGTCGTGATTATTTAGGTGAAATATATTGGTTATGCTGTTATATTGGTTATGTGGTGTTGTTGGTTGTATTGGTGATACATGGTGTTATATTGGTGATATAT
Source organism: Allium fistulosum (assembly GCA_030737815.1). Lineage (NCBI taxonomy): Eukaryota > Viridiplantae > Streptophyta > Magnoliopsida > Asparagales > Amaryllidaceae > Allium > Allium fistulosum. The sequence continues at coordinate 582,163,278 of CM060906.1, read as the reverse complement.
GGTGGTAGATATGGTGTTAGTTTGAACTTTTTTCGAATGCGCAAATATATTGGCGATATATGGTGGCAGATATGGTGTTAGATTTGATAGATAATGCGCAAAACTAGATATGGTGGTAGATATGGTTTTGAATGCTCTCTGTTACAAACCATATGTGTGTAGCTTGCGCATTTGTGAAATGCGCAAGCAATATTTGCAAAAAAATTACTTGCGCATTTCATAAAGGCGTGTATTTGTAACTTGTATTTGTGCATATATAGAATGTGCAAATACGATTCCGATCTTGAAATGAACATCGACCACTTTCCTCTCTGCATTTCACTTCTATTCTTTCCAGTTCACCAAAACCCAATATATTTCTCTCCAAATTCTTATACCATTTTAAATTTTCCTACGAAATCTTGATTTTCTTGCTTTTGGTTGAAGATTGCCTAAGAAACATCATCTTCTTTGGAAATAAATGTATTAATTTAGTAAATTTTAATTTAGGGTTTTGTCACAAAATAAAGATTTTAAATGTAGTGGTTTAATTGTTTTTATAGATAATGTCAACGGTTCCAACTATATTGTACTATGATGGAGAATTGTTGGTTGATGAAGACGGTAAACCTAGGTATGTTAGTAGAAAATGGAAGGGATCGAAAATTAAAAAGTATGTAGTTTTATAGAGCTTAAACAACGTACATTTGAAGTGACAAAAGTCAATCCACTCGAAATATGATTTAAAATTAGTAGTGAAATGGGTTAGAAATGATGGTTCATCCGCTGTTGATTTGGATGATGACGATAAAATAAATTCTACATTTTCTGTTGGAATGAGAGTGATAAAAAAAATTGTTACGAAAGCAGAACACGTTAATGTGGTAGAAACACATCGGTCCGCAATTTCAATCGAAGAGCCCGTACCTACAACACAGTTTCAAGAAACATAATGGCCGACACATTCTTCTTATATGCCAACTCATTATGGCGAGAAGTCTACAAATTTATTCCATAGGTATAGCGGAAAGGTTGGAGCATCGTCTAGTCAAGCACAACATGTGAATCATAACTTTATATATCCAATTCAATCTCAAACAGTCGCAAAGTGAGTAATATTTTACCATAGTATTTTCATTTTGAATTACCTTGATACACTTTACTCTTATCATTATTTTTTGTACTTGTAGTTTCCAAATGAATCCAGCGAAAGAAGCATTCATTGGTCGTGCTGACGACGACGATTACATTAAATAATGCAAACGATAGTGAAATGCAATTGGATAGCATGCAAGTAGCTTGTACGGATGATATAGATAGAACTTGGATCGATAACATGGAGGTTAACAGTTATGCAATCATATATGAAGACAATCGAGATTCTGATAATGGAAACGTCAATGAAGAGCAAATCACATATGAAGATTCCCTAGCCGATGATTTATGTACTACAACAATGATGGCGAAATCCATTATGGATAACTTTCAATTAAAGTGGAAGTGTTTGAAAGAAAATGTTCTGAAAAAGGACCTCGGGTTGGATTAATTTTTGAAAGTAAACAGAAACTCATAGAACAATTATGTGAATAGGTGATTAATTATTTAACTTCTTTTCAAGTAGTGAAATCGCATGAAAATCAATATACAGTTCAATGTGATGTGAATGAAAAACGTCATTGGAGAGTGCATGCTAGCCTATTAGTGAGAAAATATTAAAATTGGTAGAAAATAAAAACATATGGAGGGGATCATACTTGTTTAAATGCATTTATCAGCTCAAACCATTGACAAGCAACATTAAAGTTTAATGTAGCAAAATACTTCCCTTAATTAAATCTGAAACAAATATGACTGCAAGAATAGTTCAGGAGATAATATTGAATATGTTTCGTAAAAAGTAAGTTATTCTCGAGCTTGGCATGGACTATAGAAAGTGGTTGTTATAATTTATGAAGGTTTGGAATCTATGCAGAATTGCTAAAATATCTTAGAGCTGTGCAAAGCAGCAACCCTGGAACCGTATATATGGTATTCCCAGTCGTGGTGTTTTTGATGGTGTTTTTTGGGCTTTCTGATCTTCAATCAATGGTTTCATACACCGTCGTTATGTACTTTATATTACTGGCACTCATTTATATGGAAAGTATCTTGATTCGTTACTTGTAGCTGCTGGTGTAGATGCAAATCAAGGTCTTTTTCCGTTAGCCTTTGCTATTTTGCAAACAGAGTTTTGGAAAGCGTGAAGTTGGTTTGTTCTTTGCACAAGGAATTGTATTCCTTCTGTACGTTACCGATGTACTACATTTATCTTGGAATGTATGAAAGAAATTCCATGTGTGCTTAGAGAAGGTTGGCCAATCGAACATCATCATCGCTATTGTATTCGATATATTAAAGCAAATTTCAAGAAAGCTAGGTTTGGTTTGGATGAGCTTTAGAATTTGCTACATGCATGTGACACGGCGCCGGAGGTTGTAAAATATAATAAACTTAGAAAACAGTTGAAGACTGTAATCCATAAGACGATACAAGGATTGAAAAAAGTTTGAAGGATCGGGAATCAAGTTAGGCCCTTTGTCATTATGGTGGCGTAAGTGTCAATATGATAGCAACGAATGTTAAAGAAAGCCTTGACGGTATGCTAAAAGGAACAAGAAATTTACCTGTTAGATCATTGGTTGCATGGATTTTTCATCATTTAAACAATTACTTTTACGAACTTCGAACTCAAGGAAAAGAATGGACGTCCCATTTGACACTTAAATGGGATGCATTAGCAAAAAGTAGAATGGAAGAATCAAGAGTTTTTCTTTAGAAAGAGATATAGCATAACAGAATGACAACTGAAAGATGTTCATATGGAGAAAGTTCTGTTGAAAACACCACTTTGCATTCTTTTGCATAACTAGTATCATTCTTTTGCCTCTGAATCAACTTATCTGTTGAAAACACCACTTTGCATTCAAGCATCATCATGGGGAGAAAGTTCTGGAACATCTGAAATCCCCAATTTCGATCAATCTACCTCTGAAAGCCTCATCAAAACTATTGTCAGCCCTCAGAGTCAATTAGTCATAGCCCATTTGGAAGAAGATAATTATCTTCTTCCGAAGGTGCAAGTTGAAACAGCTGTCAAAGGTTATGGACTCGAAGATTACATTCTTGGCACCCATGTTGTTCCACTAAGATTCATAATTAATGAAGAAAACAAGATAGTTAGTAACCCAGAATTCACGAAGTACCAAAGACAAGACAGTTTGATCTGTTCATGGTTACTATCATCAATAAGTGTCAAACTGTTGCCACAAGTTATTGGAAGAAAAACAGCTTATGGAATCTGGTCAACAGTTGAAAGAATCTTTAATTCTCAATCAGCAGCAAAAGTAATGCATCACAAAAGACAATTGCATAGCATCAGAAAAGAAAATCAATCTACGGGTGAATATCTTGCAAGAATTAAAACGACATGTGATTTACTTGAAGCAGCTGGACACAAGGTCCCTACATCTGAACAGGTACTGATTATCTTGAGTGGGTTAAGTGAGGAGTCTGAAGCTGTTGTAGCAGTCATTTCATCATAAAGAATTACACCATCTATTGAAGATGTTCATTCAATACTTCTTGCACATGAAGGTAGGTTAGAATTCAAGAAACCTATTGACTCAGATATTTCTGTGAACTATACAGCAAGTTACAGAAACAAAAATCAAAACAACAGTAAAAGTAATCACACATTTCAAAGAGGAAATGCAACAGTTAGAGGCATAGGCTGAGAAAGATGGAATAATAATAATAATAGACCAAAGTGTCAAATCTGTGAGAAAATAGGACACATTGCAAGCAAGTGTTACTTCAGATATGATTCTAACTACAATGCATCACAGAACACAAATGTTCAGAGAGGATATGGTGGAAATGCAAACTTGGCAAGCATACATCATGAATCAAAAGGTCCATCGGATGATCAAAGTACACATAATCTAAATGTATGTGAAACAGCAAGATCTAAAGAAATTCAAAATGAGTGCTGGTATCTAGATTCCGGTGCAACACATCATGTGACCAACAATTTACAAAATTTGAATCTTGGGAACAAAGAATACAAAGATAATCAATCTATTTGTATGGATAATGGCACTAGTATTAATATCACACACACTGGTTGTGCAAAAATTATTGGTCAGAAAGTATTACATTTAAATAATCTGCTACGTGTTCCAAAAATAAGGAAAAATCTCATTAGTGTGTCACAGTTTGCACATGATAATAGTCTATTCTTTGAATTTTACCCAAGATATTGTGAAGTTAAGGATATTGAAACTAAACAAATTTTACTGCAGGGTGAAACATACAAGGGTATGTACATATTCAACTTGTCAAAAGCCAATCACTTTAATAATTCAAGAAAATGGTGCAATCTAACCAAATCATGTACAGAAAGTAGTAAAAGTGATTTCAGTATCTGGCATTCTAAGTTAGACCACCCAAGTGTAAAAGTTGTAAATAAAATATTGAATGATAATGGAATTCAAATTAGTGATATAATTGTCTCTTATATTTGCAGTTACTGTAAAATGGGGAAGAGCAACAAATTGGCTTACCCAAAATCACTTCAATTATTTTCATTCAGACTATGATTGTAAGTAGTAGCAGGTTTTTGTTGGTGTTATATAAGTAGCAGCAAGTTTTTGTTTTTTGAGTGCTTGAAAACATACTTATGGATTTTTGAAATGTGCAAGCATTATTTTTTAGTATAGCTTGTACATTTTTGAAATGCGCAAGATTTATTCAAAAATAAGGCTTGCGCATTTCAAAAATGCGCAAGTATGATTTCAAACACTCAAAAAATAGAAACCTACTACTCCATATCAAGACCATATACCCTATATCAACACTAATATATTTGTTAACAAACAATCTTCTCAACACTCCAAAGTGAAAATAGAAGAGTGAATGACCTCTTCGAAACCACGTTTCGAATTGGTTGAAGTAATTTAAGACTCTTTTGAAACCAACTTTTGAATAGGTTGGGGTAATCTAAGGTTGTGACCTAACAGGATCTAAAGGGTTTTGAATGAGTAGGAAGGATCCTACTCTTTCGAAAGGTACCCCTTCGATGCGCATTGATGCATGTACTCCATTGCCGTAATCATATATAAGCATTGAATCAGAATCTATATATTTGAAAGTACCATGTATTTGCTTTATTAATAATTTTCACAAATACAAAGGTTTAAGTTTTACATGAAAGTAATATCCCCAATTTTATTTAGGACTTAGGGTTTATAAACACAAGAAGAGAACAATTATTGAATGAATGAATTCCGATCCTCTAAAACAATAACCCTTGTGTCTTATTTATAGGCGCATGTTAGACCCTTTCGCATCAGTCCTTTCATCGTAGTCGAAAGGGTGCCTTGATGACCTTTGGATGCTGTTGAATTCAGAGCGCCTCTTTAAAATTGCTTTCAAATGGGACCTGGGTGCTTTTGACTCCATCGGAAGGTATAAGAGCGACCCTTATCTTGTTGAAGTGTTGGATAAGCAGAAAAATATCTTCATACATGTTTTGAAAGGTACACATCCAATGCTTGTAAAAGGTTATGCTGCTTTCTTTGTTTAATATTTTGAAACACTTAAATCTTCCTTCCATCATTGGGTATCGAATCAGTTTGCACTCCACTAATATGCATTTTTGGTGGCTTTTGACATTGTAGAAAGGGTATTTCCTTGGTTTTGAAAGGGTTGCAGCCTAGTAGAAGGCTTCATGGACTTCTTCATTGTTGTGAAGATCTGGCACTAACATGATATGTTGCTATTTGGATGAATGAGGAAGGGCATTTGGATGGTTTCAAAAGGATTTAATAGTGGTGGATGGATCATTGTGAAAGATCAATTGTAATGGAGGAGGCTTCTTGGTGGTCAGAAGATGCTTGCGAAAGGCAGCTTTTGAAAGTAACGCCCTTTGGTTGATGCGAAACCTTTCTTATGATGCCTTTTAGAGGCATTTTTAACACATGTGAAACCCTTTAATGCATCCAGATCTGTCTTTTTTGGAAGGTATCAACTTAAGCAGAAGGGTAGCTTTGTCCCCTTTCAACCTCTTCGAAAGCCTATAGTTCATATAACATTTGCAGAAGCATCCCTTCGACTCTTTCCAAAGGTCTTTGCTATCACCATCGTTTTCCAAGAAGCCTTCTTTTGTATTCTTTTAGACTTCGACAAGGTTGAAGTGATTTTTGATGATAACATTTGCCCCCGCAGCGAAGGGATGCTCTTGACTTTTCAAGTCAACTGTTTTGACTCCCTTCATTATTTCAGCACAGAGTTTTCCTGTGTTTTGATAATCCTGAAAGAATGTTGGCCGTTAATTTAAATCTGATCCAATGACTTTCCTTCACTACAAGAAAAATCACTTACAACTGCATTATAGGTCAGCGTTTAAGCAGTAAATGCCGTTAAAAGTTATTTCAACAGAAATATATCTATTGGAAACGCTGACAAATCATTAGCGTTAAAGCTGAAGAGAGAATAAGTAACAGAACTCTTTTAGGCCGCCTCTTTATACCACTACGCATCTTCCCCAAAATAATTTATCTCCAAAAAACATTACCTTTTATTCATCCTCTGAATTTCTTCAAATCTTAGGCAGTTCTCTCATTCATACTCATCCCAGGTAATTTCTTCCTACATCGTTCGAAATCATCTTTTTGGCGGCTAAAGAGCGACGACAACCCCCTAAATCAATTCGTAAAAATTGAAGAACCCTAATCAAACCCGTTGGCTTCGAGCTTGAGAACACATCTACCACCGTCATAACCATCAATCGCCATGCCACCACTTTCTCTAGTTATCTAATTTTCTCAATAGTAAGCAGACTCGATTATGCATTAACTAAGGTAATTTTCTTTTATTTTCTTTTAGTTATAGCTGAATATCCATTTAAAAGTAGAGTCATTTGTGTAGTGAGAAATTTGCTTGGTAATTGTGGTCTTGACAATAAGAACGAGATTACGTTGAAGACAAGCTCGTTGTATACAAAATTGTATGATATTGCAGTCGGTGGTGGTCAGTAGTCGGTCTACGCTGTTAGTGCTAATATACAGATTTACATATTGCTATATATAAACACAAAACACAACATGAGTGATATATTATATTATAACTAGTGATAAAATATTGTTAACGTAATGCTTAAAAATTAAGTTACAAATTAATGAATATATTTACATGATTCATTTCTTTTCAGCACAATCAGATTTATCAATTTATGGTTTATAAATGTTTTATGGGATGATATTTGAATCTTGGGTGATGGAGTAGGAATTTCATGTTAATATCATAATACATAGGTCTTTTTATATCTGAATATATACTCAGCAAAAACCTAAACGCTGACCCATTCATGTATGCACGAAAGACCTAAAATTTTGTGAAATTATCAACAGAAAACAAACAAATATAAGGAAGAGTATATAACATTGTAGAGTAACATTGTAGAGTATTTGTTGATTTTCAAAAGTTTTTGTTGAATAATATTAGTATTAAAGATGCCATGACATGTTTACACTTTTGGTTTTATATCATGTATTTTGTGTCTTGTTATGTATGTAAAAATATGATGTCTACTGTGTCACACTTTTGGTTTAATATCATGTATTTTGTGCATTTTGTTATGTATGTAATAATATGATGTTTATAGTCCTTCCTTTTCATGTTTAATATCATGTATTGTTACTTATAATAGTGGAATATATAGTTTTCTTAAGTTCAGTTTGTTGCTGCATATGTACTTCAATGCACTGTCTTTTTGTTGCTTATAATAGTGGAATGAATACATTGTTAGATTGCTGCTGCATGAAAGTGTTCAGTTCACTGTCATTTTGTTTTGGACTTCAGCATTGATTTTTTTTTAAAGGCAGGAAATGTGAGTTCTTCTGTCACCATCTTCTGCTAAAACTAAAAGAATCATCTGTGTTTTTGTTTTGCATCTTTTGGGCAACAAATCTCATATTGACTTCTGCACTTTATTGATTTCAGTGCTGCATCACAAATCTTTTTTGTTAGTACACATTTTGTATATAATATTTGTCAACGCTATTTCCCACATTACTTTAGTTCTTATACATAGTAGTTGTTTCATCATATCTTTGCATTGTACCTATGTACTGAAAGTAAGAAGCCTTACAACATTTTGAAGAAATGGGATCGTTGGATGATAAATTATGCAATCAAGACCTCTTCAAAGCAACCATTATCACCCCAACAAAGAAAAACATAATGCATGCAAAGAGAAAAGCTGAAGAAAGGAGATCTAATGCAGAGGCAAAACTGAATGAACAAGCTGCAAAAGCCTTTGAGAATGCAGAACACATAATGTATGCTTGAAAGTGTTCACTGTCATTTTGTTTTGGACTTCAGCATTGATTTTTTTTATATATATATAGGCAACAAATATGTATCTTGCCTAGAGCAACCAAATGCCTGGAACCGGCTCTTACTTTCATCCATCCTATTGCACAGCACACACGTAGTTAGTTTTGATTTTTTAACTGTGTAGTTAGTTTTGATTTTGTAGTTAGTTTACTTTAGGAATAATTAAACTGATTTTGTAGTTAAAACAGTGCATAATCTTTTTTTTAAGTTAGTAGTCATAAAGGCATAAATTTTTAATAGGCATTGAAATTTTAACCGGAATAAAGGTAGTAAACCTTTGCAGATTCCTTCAAGGCGTGTTGTAGGCTATTTGCATGATTTGATGAATGGCACCGAGTGCTACAAGTCCATGATAGTGTATGTTGTTATGAAACACTATTTTTTGTTTTCGGGTAGTTATAGAATTTAATGTCATTTTAGGATATTACATTCAAGCAAGAACACTTTATGTTTGTTTATCTTCCTACTAAAATCACACTGGCATTATTTTCCCTTATGGTTAATTGACTTATATCTTACTTTACATTTTTTATACTGTCATGTAAGTATTAGACCAATTAGGGAAATGATTGTCCTACATAATAATTTACAGTAACCTGCTCTAGCTTATAATAGCTATGCTATGTCAATTTTACTTAGTATTTTTCATTAACGAAAAGAAGATCATCCGGTTTTGAGTTTGATTATCATATTGTTTTGAGATGCTAAAGCATTCTTGATACATAAAAGTTACATCTTTGGTTTCTAATTCAGGTGTGCTGGATTTTTAAGAATATAAAATTTAAACAATTTTTATCATTTGTAAAACTTATTTTCTTTTGATTTGTTAAAACTTTCATGTTGGTCTGGTAGCTCTCTGTTTCTGGGTACTGTATCTGGGTATGAATTATGAAAATACAAGTAACTAGGCTACACTATGTTATCAATTCTGCATGTTTTCTTTATTTGTATGTTGCGAAAATATACGGTGGAGAGAGAGGGGAGTTGATAAGATAATTAGTACACATAGAGAGGATGTAGTGGACCAAATATTAATATGCAAAACCTTATGTAAGGAAAATCATTTGCTTAATGCCTGAAAAATTGGATACACACACTTGTGTAGTTGGATTATATATATATATATATATATATATGTATGTATATGTATACACATAGGTAAGTTAGCTTCAGTGCTAGTCTCTTTTGGTTCTTCAATCATAGAAAGGGTGCTTTATCGATCTATTCAGAATCTCAGATTCAGTATTATATTTTGGCTTTGCATTATGGCACCTGTTTTCAAACTTAATACTTGCAAATTCATATGTTGTAGCAGTAACCAAATGTAGTATAAAATAAGTGCACAACTTTAGTTTAATGAAAAGTCCATCATATCATTAGTTTCGTACAATTCGTATGTTGTATGCAGTAGCAAAATTTTATACTAATAATAATATCTAATTTTCACAGGAAGGAAATGAATCCAATATGCATATGTGGGGCAGGACCATGTTTAATAGAGGAATGTGACAAGAAACCAAATGAAGGAAGACAATATTATGTTTGTCATATTGAAAGGGTAATGGAATTTAACTAATATTTTAGTAATTTTTGTTTTAATCGAGATAATAATTATGGATTAGCATGTCTAATATGCTCTTATTTCAATAATTATTATTTTTTGGTAGGAACAAGGAGCATGCTACCATTTTCAATGGTGCAATAGTTCTAAAATAGAAGTCTACCCAGGATCTATGAATGATGATTAGGTAATAAAGTGAATTCTTTGTTTAAATTAGTAGCATAATATTGCATAATGTCATATGTATTATACTGCATAGTAGCATATTCAAGCTTCTAGTAAATGAATCTATACTAATAAGTTGCATTTTCTTAAAACATCTTATATTTAAAAACGGAGGGAGTATTTAATTTCTTGTATTCATGTAATTACACGTTATTAATTGTAGTTTGGTGGAAAGTCTAAATGAATGCACCTTGGTTACATAGCTCAATTCATATTGGCCTTTTATTTTTACTGAAATGTTTCTATATTGGACCAATACTTTTTTGTTCTCTCTACGAAATATTAAACAAATTAATCAATAAGAATGGCTACCCATCATCAAAACGGTGAACTACACATAGTTTTTAGATCGTTATATCGGAAGACATTCAAACATGTCATTTAGACATACATTGAAGATCCTTTATTGCTAGGTTAAGTTGGCTTATAGCTAAAATATTCTGGGGTAAAGACACAAGTCTCCTTTATTGCTAGGTTAAGTTGGCTTCTTATCTACCTTCTTTTCAATTTTTGTGTTTTCGCATGTGCTTGCGTGTGTTTGTGCAAATATAATATGTCATGGGCATCTTGTAAGATAAATTTTTGTTTGTTCAAAAGTTCAAAATTCTGTTTGGGAATTAGATACTTCCCTTTGCATCTTTTAGAAACATGTCAAAAGGTTCCTTGTATGGTCTGTCTAGATGATGATCTTAATGATATCAATTTCATTTTTCTCGTAAATTTTGAATCAATTTCCTTGTATGGTTCCTTGTGTGCCTTCTTTGCATATCAAAGTTGATTACACCACATAGAAAATCAAAACATGCAAATACGATTGTTTTGTGAGCATCAAATTGCAAAGTTAATAGCTTGCAAAGTTAATGTAAAGCAATTTGCTTATGTGCTCATCTTCACAATTTCCTGATTGTCTAACATATGCATCATTGTTTTTGAAGTTCACATGCAAAAAATTTCTTTCCTTTTCTTTTGTTATTTGCAAGTTTCAGTATATTTCCTTAGCCTTAGGTAACTTCAAACTGTCTTTAAATTCGAATAGGAAATGTGAGTCTATCACATATAATTGTCTTTGACGTAGAATGTAATTTAAAACACCATCAAAACATACTTTTGTTGTGTATGGATGTTTAAGACCATAAAAATGAATGTAATGATGTCAGACACATTTCGCCTATTTGCAAAGTTTAGTAATATTCTCCCTTTGTAGAAAATCAAGTCATTAATAATTTTATACTTCTCAGGACATAATTCAGTCCCTGTGATTCTTTCTTTTTTTATCTCATGACCTCTCTGCATGGTTTTAGATAATAAAGGAGATTGCAACAGAACAAAATAAATTCAATGGCATTGACAGCCTAGTTAGTTTACGATTCATGCATCATTAACAGTTTACCACTACGAAATTTTTAGTTGTTGCACCCATTAAGGGGGCTGTTCAGCTAACTTGTATTTGTTTTTTTAATTTGACTTTCATTTTTAACATACAGTTTGTTCAAAATTTAAGGCATAAGCAATCACTCAATCAAATACTGTAGAATAGCAAATAATAATAATCATATATTGCATACTATTTATCATGTTAAAGGCCCAGATAGATTCATGATCTCAGTAATTGTCAAGGGTTTCAGCAATAACATAGCGATTTTGCAATCGATGCATTAGGCATTACAGTTAAATAGTAAATAAGTTAAAGCGGGTGGTATAATATGATAAGTTAAATTGTCAAGAGAGATGCAACAGTAACTACCATGTATTTAGTTTTTTCTATTCAAAAGGAAAAACATCATAGATGGTTGCCTTTAACTCTCATATTTTGATAATATTTCTTAAATCTGCATGTTTTTATAAAAAGCAGTATAAGGTGAAGCAGACTAATGAATTAATCCACAGAAATTTCAAGTAATGAATAATACTGTGCATAAACAGATGGATGAGATTATGAAGACAACTTGTTAACCTTGAGGTGAAATTATTTACTTGACCTATACAAATTTTGTGAAATTATATAAAATTATGAAAATCAACATATAGTGTAACTTTTGAAATGCTTTACACTTAGAGAAATACTATATACAATACTATATCCTCAACTGTCACTTGTATCTTTTCTAATTTCTACTAACTGAAATTGAAAAGAGCCTGTCACACAACAGAAAACAAACAAATATAAGGAAGAGTATATAACATTGTAGAGTAACTATTTCCCTTTATCAATATTTCAATATAGAGTGTACTCAATAGTAATTGGTAACAATTTCTCTTCAGCAATGTAGAGCATGTGTGTGTATTAGCAGAAGGTCCTACTTCCCTACGATCACATTAAGATTGATTGGTATATCTTGTTTTATATGTATTCCTCTTTCTTTTAGATTTCACTATAAATTAATGAGAGTGGTTGGTTGTATTATGTGAATAAAATATGCTTTAAGTCTATTACAACAGTCAGTACCAATATGGTTTTCCTGATTATACTAATGAAGACAAATGCTAATTTGCAGTTGGTTCCTGTTAAATGTCTTTGTTGTGCAGACATATTCTTTCAGATGGTACTAATGTCCTTCCTTTTGTTTTCTTAATTGTAAAATATTTTAATAACAGGTCAAACAGTTATCTATTTAATTGACTTTCTACACATTAGTTATGCTAAATATCTAATTTTGTAGTATTACTGACATAATTGAATATTTTCATTATCTCTGATGTAGTTGATCGAATGAGCAAGGACAAAATGTGTTTGTTCTAGAGTACTCAAAGGTAATGTTGTACTTCAAAATTTTATATAGAAACATAGCACAACAATGCTTAAATGAGTTCCACTTGATTATCTACAGATGAACTAATATTGTTTCTATGTAATTAAAAGAGAGCGTGCACTACGATGACACTTAACATATCTACACCCCTTAATTATGTATCTCCTTTTGTGCATGTTAGTTGTAGACAATATGAGCCTGCATATTATATCAATCAAATTGGTAGGGCTAGATATCTTAACTATATATATGCAATCATATAATAAAGGTAGAATTAAGTAGGTTAGAGTGGCATAATCTATTCTTAACTTAAATAGGCATCTTTTGAACTGTTAAGACCGTGACATGTAATCCATTTGAGTTTTAAATTGCCAGTGAGGACGCATAGCACTGTTGTTTCTCTTACCAGCTTCCTGGCTAACATATTAAGAGTAGACTAAGGATGGTAATGAATATTGCAAGCTTATATAAACAGAGAGTACAAAAAGAAGATAACTATACTCAAAATAGAGAAGTTCTCACTGCACCTTAGTAGCAATAGCCTTAGTAACAGTATACTCAACTTTGTAGTAAAACACGATTAGTCAACTTCCATATAAACTAAAAAAAGAAAAATAAAATCCTACATTTACTATATATATAGAAGCCAAGAGAGGAGTTGCCCCCACTCAGCTTTGTAGAAATAAATATATAGAAAAAGTTGCAAAAATAATTGATTGATGTAGTGATTTTAGACCCTAAAAAGAGAAAAAGAAGAAGGTTACAACTCAATTGTAATATATGGACATTATAATAAGCGTCTTGCGAGCTGTGGCATTCAAGTTTTACCAATTTTCCTTCTCTAGCAAAATTGTTCAATCATAACAAAAAGTAAAGAATATCTGAGTTTCACATTAAAAATATATCTTTGAATCTAAATCATGAACAAAAACACTAATAAGTGATTTTCTAAAAATTCTAAAAATGAATTGTTCCACTTTTTATAAGAGTAGAAAAATATGTTAATCTTAATTTCCTCTAAGATTATAACAATACTAGAAAAATAACCTGTTATGTAAATTGGATTTAATTTTTTGATACTAATTACTTTCATTTCTATGAGATATTGCAAGAATTCAGTTTAACTCGCAAGGTTACATTCAACTTGAAGTAAATACTAATCTTGTACAAATTTTAAAACACTCCAGAGAAATTCACCCAAGAGATCAAACAACCATTGATTTGTTCAATGTCTTAGACTTGAAACTAAAGTATACGTAATTAATATATATATATATATATACAAACACATATACATACACATACATACACACACATGGAAACCCTTAAATCCTTTGCAACCGTTAGATATGAAGCAGCAAGGTTCTCAAAAATAGAATTTAAATTATAAATCGTAATGTTCAAACATCAAAATTGATATGGGATTGAAATTGTAAATCGTAAATTCAAAAATTCATATTATAAGGTTTGTACATAATTTGAAATCGATCTTGATGTTTGACTTGAGAATGTAGATACACTACTATGTCCTAATTAACTATTAAGCCTGTGACATCTGTACCGCTTTTCAATGCAATTCATAACTTCGATCTCGAACATATTGATGCCGACACTGCGTTGCAACTTGCTAAGGATTTCATCTATCTATTTCTATCCAACACTTTTTTAGGAGCTTTTGTAAGTTTTGAATGTTCATATTTTCCCTTTCCTTGTGGATCTCATAATATTTAACTATGATTTTGAAATATCATATGCGGACTGGATTGCTCAGTGCATACATCATCAAAAGGTTATATTTTGCCAGGTTTGTTTGATCAATTTCTTTAATGAAGGAAAATGGAGACTTGCTAGTCATAAACTAATACCCATGAATTTAGTGTTATTTGATGTTTGGTATTTTATGTTCCAGGCACTCTACTGATCGTGAAGTTGCACTCATGATGCTTATGGAAAACCTATCATACATGCTGGCTGAAGGGTTTTCTTTCTTTTTTCCAATAACGTTAATATTTTAATTTTACAATATTCCGATGATATTAGATGCAAACTTGCTTTCTAGATATTGTGCATTTGTCTAATTTTGTATGCAGTTGGTTTATAAATTTTCTCTCTTTACGGGTTTATGTAAACTTTGTTCATGGATATTGTGTTCAACTTATTTATGGAAGTGATTAATAGTTATGCTTTTATTTTACAATTTTTAGTTTGATTTGTTTATGTTATGTACATTAACTGATTAAAATATAATTAAATGTAGTTCATATTAATGATATGTGTGAATATTGCAATGGCACAACATTGCTGTCAATTCTTTGGAAAAAAATGCATATCTCTACGACAGCGTTTATACATTGCTGTTAATTCATTGGAAAAAAATGCATATCCCTACGACAGCGTTTATACATTGCTGTCAATTCATTGGGAAAAAAATGCATATCCCTACGACAGCGTTTATACCTTGCAGTAGAAAACTATTAACAGCATTTATGCCTTGCAGTAGAAAAATTATTAACAGCGTTTAAAAAACGCTGTAGAAAGTGGGTTTTTGACAGCGTTTATATTTTGCAGTTAAAAATTTAGGGTCAACGACCGCATGTCGTTATACAGGGTTTTTAAAAACACTGTGAAAACTTTTAACAGCGTTTTCAAATGCTGTGAAAAGTCTTTTTTGTTGTAGTGCTTGCATTTGCTTTGCTTATAAATTATACCTCCTTCTTCCCTCTTCTCATTTACCTGCAATCAAAAATCTTGGAGCAAGAATCAGATATTTCAATCTCTCAACAAATTCGTAATTTCAGGAGTTGTTAATTCAAATCTAAGGTGAATATCCGTTGTTTCGTATTAAAAATCGACCTTTCATGTTCAATCTTGATTTCAAATTTTTAAGGTTTAATTTCATGTTTTTGTTTTAAATTTTGAAATCGATTCAAGTTTGTCATTCATGTAAGATGATTCTAAACTCATTTTCTATGCTGATTTCAATTAATCAATGGTACCGATTAGAGTTCGAACTTCAATTTGCAAAATTTAGGTCTATTTGCCGCTGTTGTATGCAGATTCAAGATCAACACCTATTATGCTCCATTTTAATTTACCTTGGAGGGTATTAAAAGTTAAAAATTAACGTGTCCTACTGTTAACCGAATTGAGAATAGTACAGTTTTTATTATCGTGGTAACTGTTAATCAATCTTTGGACTTAATCAAAACCTTAAAATTGTTATTATTTCAACTTAGCGTTGATGCCTCAAAATTATGTTATGCCCTTTCGACTCATTCGAGATTCATAATAGTTAATTGGAATGTAGCTATCATCATTTTCCTACAATAAACATCATCGAAATGTCTTAATGTCCTTTTGTTAGTGTCAGTGCCACTTTGTTTCGAGTTTTTTTTACTTAACTAGGGTATAGCGTTTCGAAAATGTACATTTTCAAATTGATGTTACGTGGATAGCTGCACTTATTATAATAGAGTAAAATCTATGGGTATCACTGTTGTCAAAGGGTATGTTTAGGTGCATATATGACATAAAATGGATGACATTGACATTGGTTTCGACACTGTGCATATATGCCATAAAATGTTTAGGTGCATATACTTACAGCTTACAGACAATGCCAGAATTAGAATCTTCTCCAAAGAAGGTTGAAGCAGTTTCAAGGCATTCTCTTATAACTTCTCAAGATGATGTTGAGGCGATCCTTAATGACTTTGGGATTATAGGAGTCGAAACCATTCCTCTTGGCGATAATGACACCATTCAAAATCCTCCTGAGGGATATTTTACTTACACAACCATCCATATTTGGCATAGGGCTTTTATCCCATTTCCAGAGTTCTTGTTGAAATTTCTAAGTCATCTTGGCATAGCTACCAACCAATTATCAGCCGACATATATACGTATCTCATCTCCTTGGAGCTCATGGCCTTGGATTAGGGAATTCCTTCTCTATGTGTTGAAGTTCTCAGCTACTTAGTATGCCTCATCAAACTTAGCAATTAAAATAGCTTGGTTTTCCGGGCTAACCCTCTCAAAAAGTTAGTTTCAGAGGGAATAAATAAATTTAAAGATTGGAAAACACTATTCTTCTATATCAAAAGCTTTCCAAGTATTAATGGAGCCTTCTCTTCTCCTTGTAAGAAAACCATTACCATTATTTCTATTAACTTGTTTCCTTTTGCTGAATAATGTCTTCTTATTAGGCCCTGCTCCTAAGGATCTCAATGACGAAGGTAAAAGAATTGTAAAGTTGCTGACTGCTGCCCCAAGCCGCATCGGGAATAGGCTTACATTACTGATTCCCTGCAACCTCCAGAAACATTCCCTTCTACCAAAAGGCCAGAGGATTCTTGGACAACCTCCTCTTATCCAACATACCTCAAAAAGCAAAAGCTTTCTATCTCTAGACGACCCCAAGAATTTTTCACCTTTGTCTCCAGTTTGTCCCAACCGACCGGGTAAACTTAAGTGTATTGTTTATAACTTGCTGTCGTGTTATTTATTTTTTTATATTATTTTTGCTAATCTATACTTTTTGGTTTTAACAGCTGCTCCTCGGACTGAATTAATTACAAGGGATCCACTCCCTACATCTTCAGAATCTGATGCTCTAGCTCGTACCCAATCCATTTCTAGGTCAAGAATGATTGCTAAAAGAAAGTTAAGCGGAGTGACTGCGCAGGCTTTGCTCCTAAGAAGGCCAAAATTATTAATGTTTAGTCTCCTCTCCCTTCAAAAGAGGGTAAATTTGTTGGTGTAGACAAAGCTTTAGAGGGTCCTACTCTTGATCATACTTTTTCTGTGGATGATTTACCTTCTACAACCGCTGGTCAAACCAGAATGATTCCTTCAAAGGACGAATTTATGTCCCATATAGTTGTATCCGATTCTCCAAGCATTATCGAGCAAATGTAGAAGAATTTAGGCCCTTCAACTCCTTCACAGGAGTTGAATCCCTCTATAACCTCAGCAATAGTGCCTCGTAATGATTGTGAGAATGTTGTATGATCAATTATGAGCTCTCCGTCATTTTCTACTATTCAGCCACCTACCTCTATACCTTATCCGTCGAGTCCGATATCTCATTGAACAACAACTTCTGGTATATTCCATACCGCTTGATTTTCTTTTTACATTTTTATACTGAATCCTAACTCATGTTTTACTTTTCCTTTCAGATCTCCAAAAGCTGGTACCCTCTTCAAAAAAAAGTTTCTAAATCCTCTGTTGATACGTCAAAGCTTAAAGAAGAAGCCTCAACCCTAAATAATCAGATCAGTTCCCTGACTACTGCCAAAGATAACATAGTGAGGAAACGAGAAAGATTGAGCGCTTCTCTTTCTCAAGCAGAATCTACAATTTCTAAGGAAATGAAGGCTAGACAAATCTTAGCCGATAAAGTCTTGGCTTTGAAAATGACATTGAAAGAGTCTGAGGATGAAAATGCCAGGATTAACGCTAAACATGTTTCTCTTAAGAAGAAGTGTACTTCTTTCAAAAAGAAATTGGAGGGGAAAAATAATTCTTTATCCAAGACCATCAAAACCATTTCTAAGGCTAAACAAAAGGTGTCTAAATTTCTTAGCACTTCTCTGAACGATATCTTCGTAAATTCTTATGAGGATGCACTCATGTTAGCTTACTCCGATAATATAGAGAAGTGCCCAGATTTAAGTTTTCCCTTTCTCGACCCTGTGCTTGTCAAAATATTTATGGCCCGGATTAAGGAAATGGAGCAAGGGATCGAGGTCCTAGATAGAGAATAAATTGATGCCGTTAGGCTACTATCTTTTGAAGTCCCTCCCATAAAAGAAGATTCTGTTTCACACGACGAGGAATGAAGAGGGCGACGAAGTTGTTGACGAAGATGACAGTGATGATGAGAACCCTAATGACGACGATAAAGGTCAGGGTGCTGGCAGCAACGAGGACGATCCCGATGATTCTCATGGAGAGGGTGATGGTGATACTTCTAGGGCATCAGATAAGTTATCCCTAATCCTATCGCCCGCGAAGAGGGTCAAACTGAATTCCCTGACTCCTCTGATCCACAAAGAGAAGATGCCGATTTTGATGTTGCGGAGCAAAAAAGGAAGAAGCGGACCCTACAAACATAGATTCCAATTTCTCGGGTATGGAGTTCTTTATCAAAGTGCCTCTCGCTTACAAGATAACAATGGCTAATATCTTTCCATTTTAGATAACGAAGAAATCTACACCATTATAAAACAAAGCTTGAAAGGAAACGGGCAGAAATAAATAGCCTGTATAAGGAGTTAAAAAAACAATTAAAATAACACAATGCACTATCTGACAAATATTATAAGCTTAAAAAAAGCAATGCAGTATTAGCGTCTTTTAGAGATCAAGAAGCGGCCCCTCGACTTAAAAGGGCATGTCTTCGTTACGACAAGCTTTTGGAAGAGAACAGAGAATTAATGACACTCTTCATGATGCTAATTAAAGATAGAGATATCCTGGTAGACTTTCTATATAAAGCTTGTTGCAGAAATCCGACTGTAGGTTTTCCATACTTGGGTAACTTTAGCGGGGATCTACTTAGATACCTACACAATAGATAGTTAGACAAATTCAGGTCTGATTATCACCCGGGGGCTTGCTAGAACTTGCCACGGGTCAACTCAGTTCCTTGCATGTTGCCTTCAGAAAAACTTAAATACTATAAGGATAAATTCATTTCTGAGTTATTTAAGAAACCAATCTTGTATGAACTAGAAGAAAATTTGTAATCATGTACTTATATTGATTTATGGACTATCTATATTAGCTCTTTTATACTTAGTTTTATCTTATTACGTTATTATAGAGTAAATATCTCTCAAGCAGCCCTGTTATTAGGGATTACTTAGGAAAATATGTCAAATTAAGAAAAGATTGTTTATAAAAGGCCTCGCTCTTGAAATCAACATGATTGGCCATATATTGCTTTCTTAGAGATTTACAAAAGTTTTATATGCAACATCCCCGACTTCACTTTGATTTTCTAGGTGAAGAAAAGGAAAAGTTCCTTAAGGAAATTCAGACATATCATACAAAGTTGATTTGTGGTCGTGATAGTCCTCCAGCCAGAGAATGGGATTATAGCAAATGTCCTCCAGCTATTACCCCAGAAGGATTTAATACTACTTTTGAATCAACAATTACTCTTTCAGCTAACTCTTTAGATAAAGTTAAAAATGTTGTTTCTAGACATTAAGTGTGATAGGGTAAAGTAAGTACTTGACTATAACAATGATATTGTACCCACTATTTTATTTCTTTTTGAGTTGTAACCCCTACTATTGTAATAATAGAGATTTGTTCTTTGGGTATTAATTTGTTTCTTTTCGTTTGTTTGAATAGGAAATGCAATTAGTGATTATGCCTCTCTCATCAAATTCCTTATCTCATTTTACCAATCTTAGGGATGGATTGATTGCGGATCTTGGAAAGAGAAACCTGTCTAAAGGCCTTTGTCTACTAGACTTCAAGGCAACACTCAAGCGTTGGAATGGCGTTGGAAATTTATGCTTCAAAAGGCAATCACCAGAGACCATGATGATCAAGTTACTAGTCTCGAAGTGGATATCAAGAAGAAAGATGAGACGATTTCTCAAATGAAACATCAAATTAAATCAAATCCTTCGATTGACTTTGATCATGAGATGTCCAAGCTTTTCCAGTAGATGAGTGATTTGGAAACAAGATTAAAGGATAGTCAAGCTCAATGTAAATCTTTAGAAGTTATCATAGGAGGTGATATTTCGAATATTAATTTACCAGTTTCTCCAATCACTTTGACTGTTGGTAAATCAATAAGGTCTCATTCCTTAGCCTTTCGAAAATTCCCTACTACAACTAACCCTCCTTCGGGTTTGGACCATAAAGGGTTGGTAAATGGTGTTGAAAAGCCCAGTTTGAAATGATGAAATATTTTGACAATCAACAAAAAGAAAGATACTCACAATGCATTAATGATATGCAGCCAAAATTCAAAAACTCAAATATGAAAGGTATCTTCTTCAAAAGCGTATTCCTGATTTGGAAAGGCAGAACAAAACTCTAAAAGGTGCAAACAAAGCTTTCAATCATGCTTTGAAGACTCATATTGAATCTACTGGTGACGATGATCAAATTAGGAAGAAGGAAAAGAAACCCAAAGACATTCCTTGTATAGCAATACGCCATATGGTTCATACTTTGATTGCTAAGAATTTAGATAAGGTTGTACAAGATCTTTAAGGCACACTCTTATATTGTATAATATGATTTGTAATTAATTTTTTAGATTATGTAAATTATGTAAATAGCACTGACTTGTAGCCCTCATCTATACTCGTACGGTCATTTTCTGAATCTGCTTTTCGATGCCTTTGACTATGGTTTTCTTTTGTGTTTATTGAATCATTTGGTCTTCCTCATCAATCTTGTTTTCCTGTAAATTATAAAGTATGCAACATTTCTTATTATTAGTTTAAAGTTTATGCAAGAATATGTCTAGTAGTTTGCCCGTAATATTATTGGTGATAGTGTTAGAATTTCTGACAGTAGAATTCCAGAAGTCTAATTCTAGGAACATTGGAAATTAATAGGTCATTATCTGGAGATAATAAGTGATGAGAAATCCACAATTGGGCATAATTGAAGACTGGTATTTCTTTTCCTTTAATAATAGAGATCCCGATATCCAATTTTGATAATAACGAGAGAAGACCAAAAATTCAACTTTGGTTATATTAATAGAAGACCTGAAACCCAGATACGGGTGTTACCAAGATAGATCCAAAAATTAGTAGAAAACCAGAAGTCCATGATAAAGATCTTTGAAATTAATAACAGAAGACCCATAACCCAGATTCGGGTATTAATGAGTGGGCCATAAATCATCTTCCAGAAATTAGCCGAAAACCATAAATTCGTATGAAAGTAGTCCGGGAATAATCATCCGAAAATAATAGAAAACTAGAAATCCATTCTGGAAAGTTTGGAAAATATTTTTGAATAAAGGAAGTTTAGAAATTCTCGTCCGAGTCTTCTGTTTTTATCCATTCTTTGGACTTTGATTGCTTGAATCTTTTGCTTTATGTCACCTCTCTGCTTCTTGATTCTTTCGACATGTGTCACCCTTTAGGCTTTGTATGTTATTACCGTTTTGTATGCCACCTCTTGGGCTTGGAAGTCTTAGTCCATTATTGTCCGTGATAGAGTTAGGGGTATGCCCTAGGGCCGTAATTTGTTACATATATCTAACTCGTTGACCAATCTTGTTCGAAATAAAAGGTATTTTCTTCCTATTATATACTTGATATAATGTGATTATATTAATTAATTAACTTAATTAAAAGTATATTTAATAGAAAAATCCATAAATGGTTTATTTTTTGATAGTAGTTACAAATTGTTGTAACCGTGAGTAATTTATCACAACGAAACAAATATACCATTTTAAATGTTCCTAGTCAAGATGCATCGAGATTGGATATCGATGTATCCGTTGAGACTGGAGTACGTAATTCTCTCCAAACGTTGGGCAGTGTATTACTCAGGACTGCTGGGAGCAACTAGGGGTTACATACTAATAGTTATTAGATAACCATGGAACGACTCACTCGATAGTTTTATGTTGGTTAATATAACTAAGATCAAACAGAAAATATCGATGTGACTGATTTACACAGTTCTCTCAACTTGAGAATACTGTGGATCTTAAATATGAAAGCTCCGCTTTGATTATAGCCAAATCATGGCATGGCATCCATTGAGTGACTATAGTTGGGTCAAGTGGAAGTATTGGAAGTGAAGCACTATTCAAGAGACGATTCGTCTCCTTAGTTATATGCGGTTAGTATCACAGTCAACTCAAAGTCAAAGTCTCTGGCTAGAGCATTTCGGTTAATAATAATTGTTATTATTGAACCAAGGACTTTGTATTTAGACTATAAAGTTGAATGTGGATGAGGTTGGAATTTTAACCATTACCAAATTCCATAAGTCCAAAGTGATATAGTTTTGACGAAAAGAATTGGTGTAAACAAATGTCACAACCGGGTAACGCATATTAAACTAATTGGATTTTACTGAAAACGAGTAAGCGATAAATTTGGCCATAATGTCACACTACCTGCTAAGTGACGTGTGAATGTTAACATTAGAATAGTTCGATGTTAATCGCTGACCAAATTTACACTCAAGAGTTACACAACCGAAATGATGAATTTCCTTAAAACCGAACGATTTAATTAGTATATAATTGTTATAAATTAAATAAATTAATTAATATTTATGAAATATTAATTATAAAATTTGAATATGATTTGAGAAATAAATAATGTTATATATATTTATAACAGTTATAAATATATCGATCGATATACAATATCGACAAGCGATTAAATTAGATTTAATTGCATAGTATTTTGGCTTGGGCTTAGATGGGTTTAAGGCCCATCATTAGGGCTGTAAAATTTCAGTTTTGGAAAGGTTTAGGGGTGGTTAAAACATAGGGATTTGGCTTGGAGATAATGGGTTGAGATAAAGTGAGAATGGGTAAAAAGGTTTTCCTCGTTTCTCTCTAATACAACCCTATATATATATATATATGTATATGTATATGTATGTATGTATATGTATGTATGTATGTATGTATGTATCTCTAAAAACAATTACTAACCTTTTTGGCCGCCATTACCTTCTACATTGCTGGTTAAAACATAGCTCTCAATCCACTCCAAAATTCTCAAATATATTTCAAATTAAAATAATATTATTCGATAGTTAGAGGTCGATGATCCCGGACTTGCAATCTGACGAATCAAGAATAGTAAAAGGAAGGGAAGTCATTGCTTCAAAGTGGATTCAAAGGCATCATTAAATTGGTAATTTTAATTCATATTACAGTAATTAAATTATATTTTATGATCCAATAATGAGTAATTTCATATCTTTTTAAATATATTGCTACTATATGTTTAGTTAGGTGAGATTTTGTAAGTAGATGTGGTTGTCACAAATCAGTTTGGTTATGTGCATAATTTGTTTATTATACTATTTGATTTATATATAGACAAATTTTGTTTACTGTACAAAATCAATTTTTGTCATTAATAATTGTTTTATATATATATTTATTAATAAATTCATATATATATACATATATATATATATATATTAGTGTATATTTCTCTCTCATAATAGCATATATGCATATATAAGATATATATATGATTTAAAAAAATTAGTACATTTATTTATATATAATATGAATTTACAAATTCGAAAATTAATTATCATACATATATTCATATTTTTAAATTAACATTTATTGAATTTTTGAATTGTTTATTATATATAAAATAATTTTTATATTAAAAAAAATATTATATCATTTTAGAAACATATAAAAAAATTTAGGAATTTTTCAATAAATTTATTATTTTTAATAATTAATATTATTTTGGAAAAACTGTTTATGATTTACGAGCGTTACGGCACGCGCTTCGCCCGTGAATTGTTTTTTTGCAAATTGTATATGTTTAACACGAAACCATTTTTGTTAGTTTAAATTTTATTTCTAAGTTGCAGCACCATTTTTTTAAGTTTGAAATTTTGTTTATATTATTAATTAATAATTTATTTGTAAGGTCATATTTATATGTGATATTAAGACTTGATGGTATTTATTTATGGATGTTGTAAATTTGTAAAAGAATTTTATTTGTTAGATCCTATTTTTTAGTGATATTAAGATTATATAATATTTATAGACGAACATTTTGAATTTGTAAAAGAAATTTAATTGTTAGATCATATTTTCAAGTGATATTAAGATTTGGTATTAGGGGCATTTTTGGTAGTTCACGCTGATACTAAAAAGTGTGACACCAAATGTAATGCCCCAGAAATTCATGGAATCTTATTTTAGTTGAATTTTGAAAATATCTGAATTTATTTGTATAAGAATATATGGAATTAATTGTGTGCAAGTATGTGTGCATGTGTGCACGTGCACACTGATATGGCACAAGGAAGAACTCCAGATTTCTTGAATTTAAAACAAGGATTAAAAAGCATTACAAACATGATTTTGTGATATGGATATTTGATTTCTGGAATTATATGGATCATCCCAGAAAATAAGAAAAATAAGTTTTATTTTAAAATCAGTAAACAGATTTTATTTAAAACCCAGAAAAAAAAATTATACATATATATGTTATAAGGATTTGAAAACATGTATACATATAGGTGCATATGTTTCTGAAGTTAAAGAGGAATTAAATAAGCCTAGATAAGATATGTATACAAATATACATTTTTAAGTACTGAAAAGTATATATATAAGCAAGTGAAACTATAACATTAAAATGACATGAAATGTAATACAAGTCAATATGCTTGTGTAGGCAAAAATAGCAAAGGGGATTCTCAGGAATAATTAAAATATAAAATAGGGTAGTCACACTTTTAACATGACTAGGTGAGTGGCCATTTTCTGAAAAAGTAAAGAAAAGAAAATGCAGCCTTTAATTGGTAATATGACCGGGGGTAATTAGGGATAAAAATGAGAAAATGCAAACACACAATGCATGATGCTAGCCAGGACAGAAATGGAATTTTGTCTTGAGAAAAACCCTAGTAAAAATATGTTTATAAATAAGTAGTTATGGCCAGAGAAATTGTTTTACCCGAGCTACTTATAATAGGAAAAGAAGAAAACATTTTAAAGGAAGAGAAAATACACTCAGGGATTTTCTGGATTTATAAGAAGAAATATTCAAGTGAGTAATCTCACTAAACCCATGGCATTAAGTCCTGTTATGAGGCAGCCAGACTTATATTATTTTTCTACATGTTTTTTATTCCATTACTATGGTTTTAATGGATGCTTCAATGGATGTTTTAATGGGTGTTTCTGGATGTTTTGATTGCTTTGATGTTTGAGTGTTTTGCTCTGTTTGGTTACACCCAGAAAGGTAAAAGTATGAAATCATGAAAGTAAATAGAGAATACTTGTAACTGGTTTAGATATGGCATGGAAAACATAGCAACCAAAATGTATATGAGTTGCATTACACTTGTGTAAGTGCTGAGGCTCAAATGAAAGATTCAAGGTTGCAATGGAAATATCCAAAAGTGCTGAACCCTTGATCAAATAGAAAATCCATGAGCTAGAAATCTTGTTTAAGCTAGATCTTGAATTTAGTTCAAACATGGTTGCTTATGAAACAATAATAACCCACATGCCTAGTCTTTATTCCCAGTTGTAAATATTCTTGTATTTTCTTTAAGCCAAAATACTTGAAAATATGATTTTCCCTGGACATGAATGTTAGATTGTTCTTGAGTTATGCTTGTAAACTCTATGTAATGTTTCATGTATACTGGGATTTAGTCACCTAGCTATCTCACGATAGGATTAAACATGAACACTTAGTAAATAAACTAAGGATTGTGAGCCAAGAAGACTGCTGGAATGCTTGTCATATTTGAAGTATGCAAGTTGGCACATGGTTTGTTTAAGCCCTGAGATCTTTGTGCAATATTGTGAATTATTTTATTGCAATGTCTCCCCATGATTCCTTTATGGCAGATGAGGCTAGGAATTAATTTGGTAAATGCAACCTTAAATTGATGAAGTAGGAACTTGAGTTATTTCTAAGATGGTTGGACTGGAGCTATGATAGTTCCTGAGTATTTATATTTGAAATATATGTTTGCATGGTTGAATGTGTGTACATGATTAGTCTTAAATATTGATCATATATGCACAAGTATATCATAAACAAGTCATGCAAATTGTTCAAAGAAGATATGCCCACTTGTACAAAATATTTATGTCTCACTCATTTACTTAATATCATGGAGTCTTTGATATTGCTCATACCAGATCTTGTATCTGACCCTTGTTTGCTTATGGCATCTGGGGTGTCTCATCTAAAATGGGGCAGCCTCTAATGTTCTTTCAGGGAATGCTGGATCTAAATAGGAAGCTGCTGTGGCTAATGAGAGTGATTATATAAGCATGCTAAATTAGAATTGAATAAGAACTTAGAATGAAATATTTGCATGTAATCTGGGGAGTTTTTATAGTTCTGTTTTGGTTGTTATGTAATGGTCTTAAAAGTTTGGATTTATTGGTTGTTCTAAATGAATCTAGTGATGTACTAAGTTTGGGATTAATCTAAAGACTTGGTTGAATTTTTGCAAGAAAATATATATTTGGGTATTGTGGTGAAAATCTGTAAATGATATATGCCTGTATTTGAGAAATGGATATGTATATGTACATATATTGTATTAGTTAATTTCAAGTTACTTAAAACCTTAAGTTTGAAGGTTAATAATCTGAGTTTAGCTATAAAAACCTGGAATTATTCTTGTGGATATTTTTAAGTTCATATAGATTAGATATGCATAGGATTTACTGACTTGTTACAAATATTCAAAAGTATATAGTAATTAACTTTAGTCAGAACTGCTAGCATCCAAATCAAGCAGAATACTCTTGTTTAACAAAAATATATGTACTCTGAATTTAAACAAGAGAAACACGTACATCCTCATATGTATGTGTATATTACTAGGGATGCACTGATATATTTATATTGGTAATAAGTTTTGAATCCTGGTTGAATTGTTTGAAAGAAAGAAAATGACTCTGATAGTTCAAAGGAAGTTTAAATCAAACTTAAAAGTGCAAATGAATGTAGGTGGACATCCAGACACATATAAATTGAATGTGCATATGCATGTACCTAGAGACCAAATTTAGACGTCAGTCATAATAATTTAGACGTCTGAGATTAAACTTAGACGTCAGTCATAATAATTTAGACGTCTGAGGTTAAATGTAGACGTCTGTCACAAAAATTTAGATGTCTGAATTTAGTTCAAAATGTCTTTTTCTCTCTGTTTCAATTTTAGATCTCTGAGCCGTCTGTCATAATTAGTTAGATGTCTGGGATTAAGTTTAGATGCCTGTCATAAGAATTTAGACGTCTGAACTGCTGATTTTGCCTAATTTGACTACTTAGAAAAGAAATAAGTGGCTATGTCAATAGCTTGTATGGCATTTTGATTTCTATTTGATTTAAATTCCCTTTGATGAAGTAAAAAAAAAAATCCTTATGAAATTAAGGTAGAAAGAGGAGGGTCATTTCACCAAAGGTATTACAACTATTATTAAAGATTAAAAATAATAATTTAATTGAAAAATTCTTTAAAAAATTTCATAACCTTTCATTCATGATCCTAGAATTTCTGAAATTTTGAATTTTTAATAATATATTATTTAATATTAAGTAATTATTACCGAAATCAATGTATTTGTTTTTAAAAATAATAATTCATCTTTGAAAAATCTCCAGATTTTTCCTAAGCTCTAATTTATGATCCTAGATTTTCAAAAATTGTAAAATTTGAATTTTCACCAATAGATTATTTTATGTTAATTATTTATGAATGAAAACATTATTTTATTCATTACAAAAATTAAAATACTACAATTATTATGTTTGCAAAACTAAGTTAATTTTGAATTATAAATAAATTTTAATAATTGTTCTCTCTCTTTCTATATATAAATGTTTTATGTTTATATATTATGTATAATATATAATATATTATACATACATGTGTGTGTGTATTTTGTAACACATAAACATGCACATATTTGGATAACATACATGACATACAAAATGAGCTAATATGTCTGTTGCGATGTAAATCCCAACATCTACAAATGGGCATATTATACATTTCACGGACATATATGTATATGATACATTTATATATAAACTAAATCAAAAAAATTAATTTCATATCTTAATATACTTGAATTTAAATAAAATAAATGATTTTATTTAAATGAAATTTAGAAATGTTCTAATTCAGTTAGACTTTATAGACCTAATAAAAGATCCAATAGGGTAAAAATTTTGAAATTCACTCATAACTTCCGCTGCAGGCTAGTCCAGTTCCAATAATGGTATTAGAGTCCAATAGCCTATGCAGTCTAAATTAGTCATATTAGGGCTAACTAATTAAGCTTTCCCACTTAGTACGGTGTCTAGAAAGGTAATGTCTAGGATTGGAATTGAGTAATCAAGTACCATGTCCTACCTGGTTACCAGCCTGGCTCGAAAGGTGAAGTGAGCCCAAAGGTTGCTTTTAATAGAAAAAGCCAACTTTATTCGGGCATCAGGCTAATTTTCAAAATCATTTTGAAAATTAATGTTTTAAAATTTTTAAATTTAATAGTTAAATTTAAAATAAAACGTGTTTATTATAAAAATTATAATAATACATAAGTTCTCAAAATGTTTGAAAGAATAATAATATTTTCGAAATGTTTGAAAATAATAATTTCAAATTTCAAATTTCAAATTTATTAATAAGATTAATAAAATAAATTAATTAAATATGTTAATTAATTAATACATATATGCATGTATTACATATGTTGATATATGATATGTTATTTTAAAATGATTAAGATAACATAAGCATACGTGTATGTATACAGGATAAATTTTGAAATTAATAAATTTTAATAAAAAAATTTTAATTGAATAAATTAATTAAAGGTTAATTAATTAAATAAAATACACATATATATGATATATGTGTGTTACACTATAAAGGTCATAGTATACACTATAAATGTTATAGTAGATATGTCCAATATAAAAGTTATATTGGAATACTAATTTAAAATTAATTAAAGAGTTAATTGATTAAAATTAATTAGGTCAGATTTAATTAATGATATATTATACGTAATACTATCATATAGGTAATATGAAATATAAAAGTTATATAACAATAAAACTTATATGATATGTGTATAAACTAAATGTGAAACATTAAAGAAACCCAAATAGACTTGAGAAATAAATACATATGTAAACGTACATATACCGTGATTTCTGATGTGTTTGACACTTGAATCGCTGGGGTATTTCATAAGAAATATATTATTCTATAAGTCGATATCACTCAATATTATTGAAGATTATGAATCTTCAATATAATGTTGTCCTCTACTATATATATTAATAAATTACTTACATACTCCTTAGTTATTGAGCAAACTCAAGTTAGGGATATTATGTGTAGTATTATTAATATATGGAATAGATAAGGTAAGATAACTATATGTATTTTTTGAGCAAACTCAAGGTACATATACTATAAATAGGCCATCACGATATGGTAGGTATGGGTGAATAATCTCTTTCGATTTGTTAAGCAGTCGAAATGAGATTAGAACAAGGAAAAATGAGTTAGGAGTTGTATATGATACAACCGATAAAGGGTTATCCATCGTTTGTGGCGCTATAATTTATTAAGCAAACTCAAGGATAGAATACCAAAATAAATGAGTCCTAACACCCACTAGTGAAGTTATAAGACTTCTATGTTTCATCTTAGGGTTTGGAGAAATATAAAAGACTAGTGGGAGCTTTATTAGAAAAATGAAATGGTAACATTTAACATTTCTAATATTGTAAGAACATATGCTATATAATGAAAGTATGTATGCTCTGATACCAAATGAAAGTGTGTACGCTTGTGCACACTAATTGTGGATCGTGTAATATGGACTAATATATGCGGAATGTTATATACAATTGCTATATAAGTAAATATTCAATAAACTAACTATATAGCAATTCATAGATATAGAATAGTAAATGCAGTAAACTGTAAAAATCACACCAGAGATTTTTATACTGGTTCGGACCTCCCGTCCTACGTCCAGTCCCAGACTTCTATCTGGATTTTCACAACCAACTACCTCGCTTCACCCGGAGGAACAGGTTTACAACACCCGAACAGCCGAACGGGATTTCGTGCCTCTTACAACACCGAGGACTTCAACAAAAACAAATACAATAGCCGTTGACAACTTGTGCTCTTGATAACACTGATTTGTCACTTTTAGTACACCCTTCCTATAATCTTATCCTCAAAGTATGTGAATGATGTTTGTGAAGATTGAAGGAAGTATATTACTTAATTGAATCAAAAGATATGAAATAATTTCAATGATTCAATAAGTAATTGAAATGTTTGAGAGTTCAAGACAGAGATCAATAGAATAGAGATTAGAATAATAGAATTCGTTTTTTTTTTGGAATAATGATTTCATGATGTTTATATAAGAAATAAACAGTTGTAACCCTTTGTGAAAAGATACAAACAAAGGTCATGATCATTGGTGAAGAGAAAGAGAAGCAACCGTTGAAGAAAAGGAAGTGTCTGTACGAAAGGTTGCTTTCTGTTTGAAAACGGTCGACAGGTCAAAATGGACCAGTAGACAGGAATTTGAATATATATACGTTATGTACACTTGTGCACGTTATCTGTGCATTCTGGGCAGAAACGGTCGACCGCCTTGTTTTAAACCGGTCGACCGGTTTAGCCCAGACTGCACAGTTAATGTGCACTCATACATATATACATTTATATTCAAAGATTGAAGGTATGGGATTATTTGAGGATAGATTTTAACATAAATAACACTACTAACATACCAAATAATCAACCTCTAATGTATGGAGCTCTTTGTGTCTCTTTAAAACAATGAATAACTTCTTTTTGTCGATCACGGCTTATCCCTTTGTCAGAAATCAAAACTCTATAAAAATCTTGACTCAACATTCTCCCCCTTTTTGATTGATGACAACATATATCTGAAACTCTGAATCTCCCCCTGAATATGTGATCTCCCCCTGAGATTTTGTCTGTATTCTTTATATAAATATATATATTCCTGCAGATAATTGTTAGCACTTTCTCCCCCTTTGTCATCGACAAAAAGGAGTAATAGATAATGGAATAATATAGGAATGTATCAACCAGAATATCCACTTTCCTCTTTTCTTAAGCGGGACCTGCAAAAAATAGAATTAAGTCCATGGTACCCACTTTTTATGGGGTCCTAAGAGTTAGGTCTTAGGAGTCCAAACCCATACGGGTCCGGTATCCCCTTTATATATATAATTAGTATTAAGATGCACAGTATTCATGAAATTCTGAATATATTTATTCCTAATCAAATTGTTATTTGTTTTAGGAACCCATATTTTGATAGTCTTGACATTTTTCTTCTGAAATTTCACAACTGGCTTTGGTTTGGGATATAATAAACTAAGATTTTTCTTAGCTTCAGTCTTTTGTACTTTCTTTTTTCTTTCATTACCAAGATGTTTCTTGGTTTCTTGTTTCTTATATCCCAAACCTTGTTTATTTGAAACAGATTGTGAACTTTCAATGATCTTTGTCAAATTTTCTCGACCTTTGTTAAAGTTAGAAACATTTTGAGTAATGTCATCTAACTTAGTTTGTAAGCTCGCCTTTTCTAGGTCCAGATTTTTAACTTTTGCCTTAAGCTCATGATTTTCAGTAGTGAGAGCATCATTTTTCTCTTTTTGAGCTTCTATTTCTTGACTCAAAAGAGATAGTTGAGAGTCAACATTAGATGATGATTCTTGAAGTTTTTCAAGTTCTTCTTCTAATATTTTCTTCTCATCTTTTAACATATCTCGTTCAAACTCTGCTCTACTCAAATCTGCTTTGGCTACTTTTAATTGACGTTTTATGTCTTTATATTTGACTATCAATTCAGAATTTATATCAAGTAATTCATCAAATGTAGGAATTTGTACCTCATCTTCTGTTGCCATAAAACAAACATTAGCTTGTTCATTTTCCTGATCACTTTCACTTTCAGATGAGGATGAGTCTGAATCATCCCATGTTACTGAGAAGGCTCGTTTCTTTGACTTGTCCTTCTTATGTTTGAATTTATCATTTTCTGACTTCTTCTTCTGTTCTGGACAATCCTTCTGCATGTGCCCCTTTTTGTGACAGTTGAAACATTCTATAGTTGATGAAGATGGTTTGCTTGATCCAGGTTTCCTTTTGTTGTAGCGACTGGCTTTTCGATATTTTAGGAATTTTTTGAATCCTTTTGCAATGAATGCCAAATCTTCATCTTCAGAATCTGATTCATTTTCATCTTTCTCAGCATGAAATGCTATATTTTTCTTCTCTTCTTTCTGTTCTTTTCTAGCCTGCAAATTTGCTTCATAGGACATTAAATTTCCTATCAATTCATCTGGCTTCATGATGGAAAGGTCATTAGCTTCTTCAATTGCTAATACTTTTCCTTCCCATTCACTAGTCAGAGAATGTAGGACTGTTGAAACAACATCAAAATCTGAATATTTTTGCCCTAATCCGATAAGTGCATGATGAATAGTTTGAAATCTTGAATACATATCATTGATTGTCTCATTCGGTTTCATTTTGAAATTTTGAAACTGACTCTTCAGCATGGCTATTTTGGCTTGTTTAACCTTGTTAGTACCTTCATGAGTGGTTTTCAGCGTTTGCCAAATTTGATATGCAGTAGTGCAGATACTAACACGGTTATATTCATTTTGGTCTAATGCACAAAACAACATATTTATTGCCTTTGCATTTACAGCTGCTGCTGTTTTCTCAGCCGTTGTCCATTCTGAATATTCAGTTGTTGGATTTACTATTTCTTTTTGAGTAGCATTCCAAGCATCATAGCTATTTGATTGCATGAAAAATGACATACGTGTAGCCCAATAGCTATAGTTGAGACCATTAAAGAATGGAGGTCTTTGTGTTGATTGACCTTCCGTGTAAGTGCTAGAGCTAGTACTTGCGTTATTTGCCATATTACAAGAATATATCAAATAACGGTTTTACGGTTATATGATGACCGTGCTCTGATACCAAATGAAAGTATGTATGCTCTGATACCAAATGAAAGTGTGTACGCTTGTGCACACTAATTGTGGATCGTGTAATATGGACTAATATATGCGGAATGTTATATACAATTGCTATATAAGTAAATATTCAATAAACTAACTATATAGCAATTCACAGATATAGAATAGTAAATGCAGTAAACTGTAAAAATCACACCAGAGATTTTTATACTGGTTCGGACCTCCCGTCCTACGTCCAGTCCCAGACTTCTATCTGGATTTTCACAACCAACTACCTCGCTTCACCCGGAGGAACAGGTTTACAACACCCGAACAGCCGAACGGGATTTCGTGCCTCTTACAACACCGAGGACTTCAACAAAAACAAATACAATAGCCGTTGACAACTTGTGCTCTTGATAACACTGATTTGTCACTTTTAGTACACCCTTCCTATAATCTTATCCTCAAAGTATGTGAATGATGTTTGTGAAGATTGAAGGAAGTATATTACTTAATTGAATCAAAAGATATGAAATAATTTCAATGATTCAATAAGTAATTGAAATGTTTGAGAGTTCAAGACAGAGATCAATAGAATAGAGATTAGAATAATAGAATTCGTTTTTTTTTTTTGGAATAATGATTTCATGATGTTTATATAAGAAATAAACAGTTGTAACCCTTTGTGAAAAGATACAAACAAAGGTCATGATCATTGGTGAAGAGAAAGAGAAGCAACCGTTGAAGAAAAGGAAGTGTCTGTACGAAAGGTTGCTTTCTGTTTGAAAACGGTCGACAGGTCAAAATGGACCAGTAGACAGGAATTTGAATATATATACGTTATGTACACTTGTGCACGTTATCTGTGCATTCTGGGCAGAAACGGTCGACCGCCTTGTTTTAAACCGGTCGACCGGTTTAGCCCAGACTGCACAGTTAATGTGCACTCATACATATATACATTTATATTCAAAGATTGAAGGTATGGGATTATTTGAGGATAGATTTTAACATAAATAACACTACTAACATACCAAATAATCAACCTCTAATGTATGGAGCTCTTTGTGTCTCTTTAAAACAATGAATAACTTCTTTTTGTCGATCACGGCTTATCCCTTTGTCAGAAATCAAAACTCTATAAAAATCTTGACTCAACATATAATGTTATAATTATCTACAATGATAAATTTGTGCATTTAATATGATTAATAAAACGTTTGTCAATTAACATATATAAACAAACTGAATTGAAAGTTGACAAATAGAAATAAAATATATACTTACTAATAATTCTAATTGCATGTTATATAATGTTTCTATACCCATGCAAGTGCCCAATTTCAAATACTTAATACATTCGTAAGTTGGTCACTTATATGTTTATTTGGTTTAGACCGTGTATTGCATTTTATGAGTTTTTGAACTCTAAATGCAATTCAAGGCTATGAATATTTCATCCATGTACTTTCACATATAAATGTTATATGGTGAATAATTATAGTTTGTGGGGTACAATATTTCGATGAAGCTAGTTCATTCGAAGTAAGTCAATAAATAGTATTTTAAGATCATGTATTCAACTTGAATGATTTTGAAAGGATCATATTGTTTTAATGTAACACAAGACCATAAACTACGAGATACATCTAAGAACTCGATCGTTGAAGTCATCTTGATCGGTTTACATAAAGTGCAACATATTTGATGTCTTAAATGTTAAGAATAATCTAATGCGCTTCTATAAAAGGTTTGTTATGATATTGTAGTAAGGTTTTCTTTTGAATAGTTTGACCATTTGAAAGAAAAACGAATGTATAAGAATAGATGTAATTTGAGGTAAAATTGGAATGAAGAGAATGAATAGTCACTTCTGCTTCATAGAGAAACATTGAAAACAAGAATTATAATAATAACTGATACTTAATATTGGAATATGAAATATGTTTTTTATTCCAAAATATATTTTCATATAAAAAATTGTTTTCTATAACATTTATTTCTTTGAGTTCAAGATATTTGATCAAAGAACTCTCCTTTGTAAACTAGTTGCAGCATATGAAATAAGTAAACAATATTAACAATATTAAGTGAATGGTGGACCTCTAAATTTAGTACGCTATTATAGTAATGGCGGAAATATTGGGAGCATGCCATATAGCACCTAATGATTGCATCAAATTACGAAAATTGTTTTCGTAAAATGTACCGAACATTATTTGTGAAATAATGTTTATTTTTGGTATTGAATGAAAAATAGATATAACTATATTTCAATATGAGTATTATGAATATTCATTATGAAATAGAACTATATTATGAAATTTTTTTTCATAGTAAAAGTGATGCAACAAAAATACATATGTATCTAATATTATTTACAGTTGTTTTGGAATTATAGACAAAGCCGTAGTTTTTAGAAATAATTTTACTATACAATTATGAATCATATGATACAGGTTAATTATATCTCAAACAGTTAATGGCTATGTACCCATTCAGTGGGAGCATCATAAGAGTTGATGAACTCTTTGAATTAATACATACTGATGTATGCAATCACAAGTCTATTAATACCAAAAGGGTTCCACATACTTTGTTATATTCGTCGATGGTTTATTACCAACATGAACATGTGTATTAGATACACATGTAGTAAGTTTATGATAAAATCATAGAATATAATAGAAAAGTAAATAAAATAACATGCAGTAGAATAAAATGATTTGATTTGGTCGAATAATTGAGTATATTGGAAAGAGTTCCAAATGTACCTAAAAATGAATATCGATTCAATCTAAAATCACTCCTCCATGTGATGCATAATGATACATCGATAAGGAGTAATCAGACATTGTTGGACAATATACGATTAATTGTGAGTGAAGTTGAGTTAGTTTCTTTATATAAGGTCATGTCCTTAAGATTAGTACATAAGGTTGATATTATTTCATCTAAACAACAGTTTACAAAATCATACAAGATAAGGGTTTGTAAGAAATTCGAACATATCCTAGGCCAAAGAGTTGGCAGGTTGTGCGAGTCGACAGTTTGCACGTAATAATTGTTCATGAGGGATCTTGTATGAATCTCCAAAAGTTTTTGGAAAGGTTTGTCATCAAATGACATATTTATGTTTTGAACATAATTTTTGTAAACTAAAATCAGTTTTATAAATAAAAAGGTTCATAAAGCGTTTATGAATCCCTATTCTATTTGCACTAAGAAATAATTGTTGTTTCAAGATATATCAACTTCATTGTGAAGGAATTTCTTTGAGAAATTTTTGGTAGTTAAATGGAATTGGATCTGATCCATAGATAGAACTAATTATATGAGATGAAGTGAAATTAACTAACCTAAATGAACACATAGCATTAGAATGTCTAATAAGTATTCCCGTACATCGAAGAGAAACTATGAGTTTCTTATTAATGTCGAAAATATACATTACCCTCGGTTGTTCAATTAAACCATTAAGATTGTTGACTCTATATGGTATGATGCGCAGATCTGAAAGAATTCCAAGTACGCTATAAAAAAATGATTTTAGCAGTCGTAACCAAAGAGATGTGATCCATCGACCGAGATTGTGTCTTTATTGGAAAGACTAATGTGGTTGGAATTTAATAAGAAATGTTGATAAAAATAATATCGCAAATTTTAATTGTTGAAATTAGCATAACATATTCGGTATTCAACATGCTCAAGTTAATTCAGATTTACTCACAAAATTATCGCTCGACAAGACTTAGTGTTTGGTACTTATGTATTGAAACAGAAAATTCTAAATAATGATTTAGAGTAAGCCGTTTACACACATTAACCAAAAATGCCTCAAAGTCAGCGGGAGCGATATTGGGCTTGTGAGTCTTTGGATATGATCCAAGAAATGGTACAAATGTATCATTTTATAAGCATCAAGATTGAATAAGTATTTTGATAGAAATATCAAATAGTTTGATTTTGAATCAAAGTGCAGAGGAAGCGTGTGTTCATAAGAAAGAACGTTAAAAGGTACATTGATATTTCTAGACTATAAGTAAACAACACGTTGTTGATTTTAACAATATGCTTGTATTAAAATCAACTTTAGTTCGTTTTAATACTTAATTTTGGATTGTAATGATGTCTTTTATGGTGAGTATAAAAGATATAGGGACTGTCCCAAAAATATATACAAGAGCACCCTATTAAAAGGAGAACATGTAAGTTGGATTCCTTATGCATTAGCAGTAGGAATTATCATACAGGTTATGTTGTGTATGATATTGTGTTTTATTTATGTATTTGATACATGGAGCAAGTATAAAAGCCAAATTGATGTCACTAAATGGTCGTTTGAGGTGTTCTCGTGTATTTATGAAATACTAGAGAATTGTTTATAGAAACAACGAACTCGTTATGATGGAACGTTTGGACACAAACTTTTATAAGTGATGTTGAGTATAACATGTCAATGATAAAATCAAGTTGAAATCTTTAATTTGAAAATTTTTCAAAATAAAAGTGATTGTGGTCGATTCAACGAAATGTTGAGAACATTAACTTGAATAGCGCTACAATAAACCAATGTATATAGATATAAATGCACAAATTTATAATTGAGCAAAAGGTGATTCCAAATGTTGAGAATCCCGTAATATTGTTATAAGATAACAATGTCATGAAATTGGTCATGATAGAACTTAAAGCTCACTAGAAGTCGAAAGACATACTTCGAATCGTTCCACATGATAAAGGCAGTTTATCAGTGATAGAGAGAGTTAATCGACAAAGTAGATAATTAAAACATAATAGCATGCCCATTCACTAAGGGACTAACCTAATTGGTTTTGAGAAAACTGATTGGAGAAGTTGGAATTAGATTCCATAATTGACCTCAAGTGCAAGTGGGATCGAGGTTGATAGAGTTAGGGGTATGCCCTAGGGGCAATTATATAATTTGTTACATATATCTAACTCGTTGACCAATCTTGTTCGAAATAAAAGGTATTTTCTTCCTATTATATACTTGATATACTGTGATTATATTAATTAATTAACTTAATTAAAAGTATATTTAGTAGAAAAATCCATAAATGGTATATTTTGTGATAGTAGTTACAAAGTGTTGTAACCGTGAGTAATTTATCACAACGAAAAAATATACCATTTTAAATGTTTCTAGTCAAGATGCATTGAGACTGGATATCGATGTATCTGTTGAGACTGGAATACGTAACACTCCCCAAATATTGGGAAGTGTAGTAATAACTGTTGGGGACACCTGGGGTTTACGTACTAATAGTTTTTGGATTACTATGGAAAGAATCACTTGATAGTTTTTTGTTGGTTAATATAACTAAGGTCAAATAGAAAATATCGATGTGACTGATTTACATAGTTCTCTCGACTTGAGATTATTGTGGACCTTCAATATGAAAGCTCCGCTTTGATTATAGCCAAATCATGGCATGACGTCCATCGAGTGACTATAGTTGGGTCGAGTGGAAGTATTGGAAGTGAAGCACTATTCAAGAGAGGATTCTTCTCCTCGGTTATATGCGGTTAGTATCACAGTTAAATCAAGTCAACTCAAAGTCAAAGTCTTTGGCCAGAGCATTTCGGTTAATAATAATTGTTATTATTGAACCAAGGACTTTGTATTTAGACTATATAGTTGAATGTGGATGAGGTTGGAATTTTGACCATTACCAAATTCCATAAGTCCAAAGTAATATAGTTTTGACGAAGAGAATTGGTGTAAACAAATGTCATAAACGGGTAATGCTTATTAAACTAAAATTGGATTTTACCGAAAATGAGTAAGCGATAAATTTGGCCATAATGTCACACCACCTACGAAGTGACGTGTGAACGTTTACATTAGAATAGTTCGATGTTAATCGCTGAACAAATTTACACCCAAAAGTTACACAGCCGAAATGATGAATTCCCTTAAGACCGAACGATTTAATTAGTTTATAATTGTTATAAATTAATTAAATTAATTAATATTTATGAAATATTAATTATAAAATTTGAATATGATTTGAGAAATAAATAATGTTATATATATATATTTATAACAGTTATAAATATTTCGATCGATATACAATATCGACAAACGATTAAATTAGATTTAATTTCATAGTATTTTGGCTTGGGCTTAGATGGGTTTAAGGCCCATCATTGGGGCAGCAAAATTTTGGTTTTGGGAAGGCCTAGGAGCGGCTAAAACATAGGAAATTGGCTTGGAGATAATGGGTTGAGATAAAGTGAGAATGGGTAAAAAGGTTTTCCTCGTTTCTCTCTAATACAACCCTATATATATATATATATATATATATATATATATATATATATATATGTATGTATGTATGTATGTATGTATGTATGTATGTATGTATCTCTAAAAACAGTTACTAACCTTTTTGTTGCCATTACCTTCTACATTGCTGGTTAAAACATAACTCTCAATCCACTCCAAAATTCTCAAATATATTTCAAATTAAAATAATATATTCGATAGTTAGAGGTCGGTGATTCCGGACTTGCAATTTGACGAATTAGGAACAGTAAAAGGAAGGGAAGTCATTGCTTTAACGTGGATTCAAAGGCATCATTAAATTGGTAATTTTAATTCATATTATAGTAATTAAATTATATTCTATGATCCTACAATGAGTAATTTCATATCTGTTTAAATATATTGCTACTATATGTTTAGTTTGGTGAGATTTTGTAAGTAGACGCGGTTGTCACAAAATAGTTTGGTTATGTGCATAATTTGTTTATTATACTATTTGGTTTACGTATAGACAAATGTTGTTTACTGTACAAAATCAATTTTCGTAATTAATAACTGTTATATATATATATTCATTAATAAATTCATATATATATATATATTAGTGTATATTTCTCTCTTATAATAGCATATATAAGATATATATATGATTTAAAAAATTTAGTGCACTTATTTATATATAATATGAATTTACAAATTCAAAAATTAATTATCATACATATATTCGTATTTTTTAATAAACATTTATTGATATTTTGAATTTTTTATTATATAAAATAATTATTACATTAAAAATTCAATTCTATATTTTTTTAAAAATATTATATCATTTCATAAATATATAAAAAAATATTAGGAATTTATCAATAAAGTTTATTACTTTTAATAATTAATATTATTTTGGAAAAACTATTTATGATTTATTAAAAGTAATAATATAATTGAAAAATTCTTCAAAATTTTTGTAACCTTTCATTCATGATCCTAGAATTTCTAAAATTTTAAATTTTGAATTTTTCATAATATATTATTTTATATTAAATAATTATTGCCGAAATCAATGTATTTGTTTTTAAAAATAATAATTCAACTTTGAAAAATCTCCAAATTTTCCCTAAGCTCTATTTTATGATTCTAGATTTTCGAAAACTGTAAAATTTGAATTTTCATTAATATATTATTTTATGTTAATTATTTATGGATGAAAACATTATTTTATTCATAATATGTACAAATTAAAATACTACAATTATTATGTTTGCAAAACTAAGTTAATTTTGAATTATAAATAATTTTTAATAATTGTTCTCTCTCTTTCTATATATATATATATATTTATCTATATATAAATGTTTTATGTTCATATATTATATATAATATATTTGTACATACATATGTGTGTGTGTGTGTATTTTGTGGCACATATACATCCACATATTTGGAAAACATACATGACATAAAAAATGAGCTAATATGTCTGTTGCGATGTAAATCCCAACATCTACATATGGGCATATTATACCTTTCACAGATTATTATGTTACACATTCACTCACACATATATGTATATGATACATTTATGTATAAACTAAATCAAATAAAATTAATTTCATATCTTAATATATTTGACTTTAAATAAAATAAATGATTTTATTTAAATGAAATTTAGAAATGTTCTAATTCAGTTAAACTTCATATGCCCAATAAAAGATCCAATAGGGTAAATTTTTTGAAATTCACCCATAACTTTCGCTGCGGGCTAGTCCAGTTCCAATAGTCCGGTGCGCTTTGTTAGCTTATCCACAAGCTGGACCCAAGGACGTACCCAACCTCCCTCCAGAAGGCGCTCTAGCCAGGCCTTATAGGCGGGACTAAATGCTTTTTCGGTGCCTTGACCGGGCCATAGCGTGGCGGGAACAAGGGCTTACTCCGTCCTTCCTCTAGGAGGTGCTCCAGCCAGGCCTTATAGGCGGGATTGAAGGTTGGTCGGTGCCTTGACCTGCCATATCATGGCGCGTTCAAGGGGTTACTCCGTCCCCCCTCCAGGGGGCGCCTTGATCTGGCCATAGCATGGCGCGATCAAGGGTTTGCTTATACTTTAACCAGGCCACAGCGTGGCACGGATAAAGCATTACTCTGGCCTCCCTCTAGGAGGCGTTTGACCTGGCCATCTTGGCGTGGACAAAGTCTTATGACTGTTTAAGATAGTTTCCAAATTTAAGGAGAATCTTACTCCCAACTATGTAGACTTTCTTATTCAAATGAGCCTTTAATGAATTCATCTAAGATTGCTTTACAAATCTAATGATTTTTCCTTGTTTGAAAAAGTTCATAATCATCCCTTCAAGAGCTCTGCATTGATTGGTTTCATGTTTGTTCATCAAATGATAATGGCAGTAAAATCCTTCCAGATTCCTTTCATATTTGGGCTTTGTCTTCTTAGATTGCCAATAATTGAGTTCCTCCCTTATTAGTACGTAGATGTTCTCGATTGATGTAGTCAAGTCGCATTCCTTAGGGAGTCTTAATTTAAAGCTTACCTTTTGAGGCTAATTTCTTGATCTTTTGCTGCTTGATTCTGGAGCTTCATCCTCAATGATCAATTTCCTTTTTAAAATCTTTCGAAGTTCATATGTAGGTAATGGTTCACTTGTTACCCGATGCCATTTTTGAGAAAAGGTATAGTAATCGACAATCGTTCCTTCTTCAAAAATAGTGCCTTTAGTATAGAATCGAATAGTCTTCCTCATTTGATCAAACAAGTTATCACTCCTACTTTTTGCTCCTACTAAGGCAAAGATGGGTGTAGGGCCAATGTGAAGTGGGTTTAGGCTCCAATTGTCTAGATCGTAAAATTCAGCTTTCTTCTTTTCCATGATTCTAAAAACCTCTAATCTTAACATTTGTTCTTCATATAGCATAGAATCTTCAATAGTTTCACGAGAGAATCCAACCAGTATGGTTCTGAAGATTCTTGCTCGGACTTTTTGATTTTGCTAAGCATTGATGTGTAGTCCAAGGTTAGCTTGGAATGGAATAGGGATAGAGGAAAGTAAGGTTGGGAATTCAACTAAGTTAAAGGTTCGAGCCCTCCTTCTAGCGCCGAAAATGTTAACAAGAAATCTTGTCAACACACTAAAGTGAAATTAGAAGAGTGAATGACCCTTTCAATACCACCTTTCGAATTGTTTGAAGTAATTTAAGACTCCTTCGAAACCACCTTTCGAATATTTTAGGGTAATCTAAGGTTGTGACCTAATGGGATCTAAAGGGTTTTGATTGAGTCGAAAGGATCCTACTCTTTGAAAGGTACCCCTTCGATACGCATTAGCGCATGTACTCTATCGTCATAATCATATATAATTAAGCAGTGAATCCGAATCTATATATTCGAAAGTACCACGTATTTGCTTTATTGATAATTTTCACAAATACAAGGGTTTAAGTTTTACAAGAAAGTAATAACCCCAATTTAATTTAAGAATTAGGGTTTATAAACTCAAGAAGAGAACAAGCATTGAATGAATGAATTCAGATCCCCCAAAATAATACCCCTCAGGTCTTATTTATAGGCGCAGTTTGGACCCTTTCGCATCAGTCCTTTCGACTTAGTTGAAAGGTTGCCTTGATGACCTTTCGCTGCTGTTAAATTCATAGCGCCTCTTTAACTTTACTTTCTAATGGGACCTGGGTGCTTTCGACTCCATCGGAAGGTAC
This sequence comes from Allium fistulosum, assembly GCA_030737815.1. Classification (NCBI taxonomy): domain Eukaryota; kingdom Viridiplantae; phylum Streptophyta; class Magnoliopsida; order Asparagales; family Amaryllidaceae; genus Allium; species Allium fistulosum. The sequence goes on along the minus strand of CM060906.1, from coordinate 582,119,561 downwards.
AGGAGCGACCCTTATATTTGTTGTTGAAGTTTGGACAAGCTGGAAAAATCTTTATACTTGTTCGAAAGGTACACATCCAATGCTTGTAAAAGGTGATGATGCTTTCTTTGTTTAAGCTTTTGAAACACTTACCCTTCCATCATTGGATATCGAATCGGTTTGCACTCCACTAATATGCATTTTTGGTGGCTTTCGACATTGTCGAAAGGGTATTTCCTTTGTTTCGAAAGGGTTATAGCCGAGTAGAAGGCTTCATGGACTTCTTCATTATTGTGAAGATCTGGCACCAACATGGTATGTTGCTATTTGAATGAATGAGGAAGTGCATTTGGATGATTTTGAAAGGATTAAATGGTGGTGAATGGATCATTGCGAAAGATCAATTGTAATGGAGGAGGCTTCTTGGTGGTTAGAAGATGGTTGCGAAAGGTAGCTTTCGAAAGTTCCCTTTTGATTGATGCGGAACCTTTCCTTTGATGCCTTCGAAGGGCATTTTTAACACATGCGAAACCCTTTTATGCATGCAAAACCGTCTGTTTCGGAAGGGATCAATTGAAACGGAAGGGTAACATTGTCCCCTTTCGACCTCTTTGGAAGTCTATAGTTCATCTAACATTTGCAAAAGCATCCCTTCGACTCTTTCGAAGGTCTTGTTATCACCATCGTTCTTCAAGAAGCCTTCTTTTAGATTTCAACAAGGTTGAAGTGATTTTTGATGATAACAACATCATCATATATGACACCGACATACCACCATCCCAAATAACTTCCCTTTGCCTCCACAAAACACCACTGGTGGCTTCCTCCACTCCGACAACCTACGAACTCTACTCTCTTTCTCGCCAATGGCCATTAACATGGTCATTGGTTAACTATCTCCTTGCATTCCCCACTTTAGGTGTTGTTATATTATGGCGTCTTATGTATTATTCCTTAAATATAATGAATTAATTTTATTTATTAATTATTATTGTTATATGTGTGTGTGTGTGTGTGTGTGTGTGTTGAAGTCCATTCATTTACTTCGTTTCATTTTGTATAATTATGCATTTGATTGTATATTTTAAAGACTCTAATGAATCTTGTAATAGATATGAATGAACGATATTCACAGTTTTTCAAAATTTCCTAAGATCTTTCCTATAATACCAACTTCGTCAAAGTATTCTACTGCTATGATTTTCATGAACAGATATGGTCAATCAAGGCCGTCGATTCACGACATTCAATCCATGACCTCGGTCATCAAATTGATTATATTGTTCCACTCGCCTCAAAGAGAACAACTCATCTATGGTGGTCGATTTCTATAACTGCCCAAATTAACGGATCTATTTTAGCATTTATACCAATAGAAAATGTGGATTATGTTGATTGGATAATTTTTCAGTTTGTATGTTATGGAATAAGCCAAAGTCGTGAATATATAGGGCCTAGATTAATATATTTGCCTTAAGGTCTTCATTCATTTTCAATTTTGTTTTAAAATTCAAAAATGGTCTTCGTTTTTTTTTGCCAAAATTATGGCACAGTGGGGTTTTAGCCATAGCGATCGATGCACGTGTTTGGGCAGAGGCTAAGCTTTAGATTGCCGGTGGCTATTTATCCTATTATGTCATGGTTGAGGAGAATTTGGGCTTTAATTATACTTGTTAGTTTAGATGAAAACCCTAATAGGTGTTTAATTTTCAAAGCTGCCTTAGGCGATTAGGGGATGACGGAGTTTGGGGATGTTGTTTGTCAGATCTTACTCCATCTCACAATTGTTTTTATGACACCTTTTAGTCGCCAGACGGCCAACAATGGCCCTGGTTGGAATTCCTATCGTGGGTGAATTTTGCATTCTATTAATAAAAATTCTAAAGCTTTCGTTGGTTGTTGGAGTTATCGTAGATCTACGACATAAGCTATTGTCGGCCTACAATGGCTATCGATAGTCTAAAAGTTCTATTGACTATCTAACAAGGTTATCGAGATGAAATTCTTGGAGCTGTCAAAGGTCAAGCTTGTTATTGCAAATATAAAAGTGGAGCGAGAGTGGGACTGTCAACGATTTTACATGTTGGATCAGGTGCATTGGCAGTGGAGTTAAGTGCATATAGAAGAAAAAAAGCTTTTATTAATTTGCACATGATCTTTACTCTATGTATATGTAAATAAATTTTTGTTTATACTAAATCAAATTTAGTATTTTGATTAATAAAAGAGGTTTGTAACATTTTAATTTAATTTCATTAATTAAAATATTTATTAATTATTAATGTTTGAAATAAATTTATTAAAATTGATTTAAAATTAATTTATTAATTTATATTGAATATGTTATGCCATTCATATTAAAAATGCGAACATCATAGCTATATATATATATATATATATATATATATATAACCAAATCTAGGGGGTTCACAAATCGATCGCTTTGTCCTACAATAAATAAAATAACTAAGTGTGATATACATACACACATACGTACATCTATATCTATGATGATTATTTTATATTATTATTTGAGATATGCAAAGAGTAAACAACAATTACATTTTAATATTATTAAATCGGCCCTTTGAAATTTTAATAATAATAAATAAATAATATTTACCTATATAGTACAAATATATATACTATATATACATTTCAAAAATATATATAATATCTATAAATGATTATAATAATTTTATTTACTGTAAAATTATTAAATAAATGAATAAATATGTATTTATGTACAATAATCTATTTTATTTTCGGCTATGTATACTTTATTAATATAAAATTCAAAATTCAAAACTTTGACTTGTTCAAATTTCTTTTTATTAAAAGCTTCGGCCCCTAAAAGAAAATTTATTTTATAATTATTTACGATCGATTATTTCAAGTATAGAATAATTCAAAATGTTTCCATTTTAAAAAAATTTAACTTACTAAACTAATTATAATATATGTAATATATGTATAATAAACATATCAAATTAATTTTCTAAAAAAATATCTGAATGGGTATTGGATATTTTCAATATATACACACACATACTAATATATTATACACACATACACACACACACACTGATATATATATATATTATTTGAAACAGGAATAATTTATATATATATATATATATTATATATATAAACAACTAAAATAATTTTTTATTAAAAAATAAGCATGGTTATAATATATACATATATAATTTTAAATATATATTTATATGTTTTAATATATATATGTGTGTGTGTGTGTGTGTATTCATGATTTAAATATATTTGAGTATTCAAAAATTCATTTTGAATTTTTTTATTATTATTTAAATGATGGAAAAGTATAATAATATTACATGATGATGATAAAACACACACACACACACACACATATAAGTGAATATATATAGATCAAAAACTCATACCTTGCTTTGAAGTTACCTTGTCGAGAATCGATGCGTTGTTTGCTGATCTTTCTTTATATAGCACCATTGTCTCCTCCTTCTTATTGATTTGCAAGGTCAAAATGATGGGACAACCAAGCTAGATTGGCTAGGAAATGGTAGAGGGAGGGTCTAAAATTTAATGTATAAATTTGTGTGGGGGCTAGGTTATTTATAGCTATTAGCCATCACCTTTCTCTTCTTGTTTTCCCCTAGATCTAAAGAATAAGTTTGATATTCCTTCTATCCCCATACATATGTGGTTGGCCTTAGGTATGACCAAGCATGGTCAATATCCTAAATTATAAGAAAATCAGCCTTTGGCAGCGCATAAAAAATGCTACTATAACTTATGCTAGCGTTTTAGAGAGCGTTATGCGACATACAACTAAAAATACAGGACTTTCCGTTATGTTTTCATAAAACGCTACTCAAAAGCAATATATTGCAACGTTATGCAAATGCAACCAATTTTTTTTATCGTAGCGCTGTATAAACGCCACTAAAAAGTATTGTCGATGCTACTGCAAAATATTATAATAGCGTTTTTTGTCTGCCACCATATATATTTTAGCTGCGTTTCTTAAATACAGTTAAATTGTTGATTTTTCGTGCAAATTTCTTTCACTGTAGTAGCTCGTTCAGTTTTTACATCATTTTTTTCACATCATATATATATTATATGGTAATAATTAACATATTTCAGTACGAAACCAACAATCACTAATATAATTATCATATTCAAACAACCGAAAAACACATTCGCATAATGATACATTAAATTTACATTAGCATACATGATACATCAGAGACACCATCCATTTCCACAATTTTCCAAGGAAATATAAAGCACATAATACTATACGTACAAAGCCAAACTAGCAAGCTAAATCAAAACATCAGTAGCAGAACCAATACCATCCATTTAATTGGCGACAACCATCTTTGACTCCTTGAGCAATTCAGTGCTCTTCTTCAACCTCTCCCTCTTCCCAGCAGTCGTAGGGGACTTCTCCATCATCCGTCCAATCCCATTCACCCTTGCACTAATTACTTAATTCACAAGCTCCGCCTCCAACTCTTCCTCCACTATCAGCTTCAAACCATTCAAAATATGCAATGCAAACTCATCCTCCATTCTCAATATCACAATCTTCCAGTATGACGTTAGCCTCATTCTCATATCATAAGCTTTTTCTGCCAGCGTTGAATACTTGCACAAATGTCCTATTTCAACCTTACCAAAATGATTAAACTCATTTTTCACTTACTTGATTGGATCATGGATTATATCCATGAAACTTTCCCGCTGCTCCGTTAGTCCATACCATATGCTCATATAGACATGATTTGATGTGTAATCTGATGCCAACTCCTTCTCAATTGTTTCCTTGACAGACTACAAAAAGAAAAGGAAAAGAAAATGTTCAAAACATTGTATACACAACCACAAGGCTACATTCAAATTCCCAAGAGGATTTTTTTTTAAATTTGGAAATTTGTCTATTAACTCACCATGAGTAAATTTTATCGCTTTATATTCAGTCAATGCATGCTGTAAGGCCACTGATTTATCTCTAGGAATGATGATCCTATCTGATTGTCCATCTTCAAGTACCATGTGAAAAGAAACTACTATTATATTTGTGTAAATAAAGAAGTAAAAAACATGTAGAACATTAAGGCATCAATGCCAAATCAATCATGAAAAAAAATCCAAGTTATAAAGCAAGATGATAAAGTAAAATAAACCAACATTTTTATACCAAAATTAACACACTATATCACCCTTACATCATAAGTTCAAAAAATAGAAGTAGAAATACTGGACAGATTGCTGCATACGAATGGAAACTGAAATTATATTTACCTTTGCGAGTGGAGCATCAATGATTCCTATAGAATGCTTTAGAGTCCCAATAACAAGATCGTAGTACTTCTTTTCCAATGCACTATCAATATTCCCACTATTGTTGATAATAAAATATCAGTCTAGTGTAAACAAAGTTTTTTCTTGCAACAAGGTTTAAAATTTAAACCATGATCTTTTTATCATATTTTTGGCATAGACATATTGCTAGAACCATGATCCCAGAACCATGATTCAAGCAAGTGCAGATATTTTTTCCATAAATATATTGCTTTATCACGGTAAAAAAAAACTTTATTGTTAAAACACCAGTGAATTCTTAATCAAACTACTTCTAATCAGGTTGTTGCTTGGAAATAGTTACATAAAAGCAAAGCCAAACTGACAGCAAATCAATTATTATTTACATATAAAATGTAAATGCACCTTCTCATAGCACTTTCACCTTCATTTAGTATTCTTATACCAGCCATGATCTGAGTATTACCACCTTCCTGAGCATGCAATTCTCGATTAGTGATTATTAATATCTGCATATAACAAGAGAAAAACCAATATGAAAATTTAGGAGCAATCGTTAAAAAAAGACAAATTTTTGATCAAGACCCCTCAGAAAAACAAATAACACAAATAAGCCTCTGCAAAAACTAATTGCCAAAATAGGCCTCGTTTAGTTTTGTACTTGCGCAAATATGGAATGCGCAAGGTATAATTTTTTTTATACGTAGAGCTTGCGCATTCCATATTTGCGCAAGCTATAGTTTTAAGCTTGCGCAATTATAGAATGCGCAAGGTCATTTTCGGGCATCAAAAAGACAGAGAGCTGAATCTGGGTTCATTTATCAAACCTATCCCCTTTCTTCCCAAAACCCTCCCATTTCCAACTTCAAACCCATTTCAAATCCAAATATATTAAGTCAAAAACATTTTTCCTCATCTATTTCTTCAAACAAACACTTGATTGCACATAAAATGGAAGCAAGCTCTTCATCTACGTTGATTAGAGATAATTATAATTCATGTTTTTGAAAATTAAGATGTAATTTTGCTATTGTTGATATTGTTGAAAATGAAGAGTTATTGGTGGTGGTGGTGTTAATTATTAGACAATGGTGGTGTTGTTGAATTAGTTGTTAGTGTTTGATGAACTGGGAAACCCTATTTAAATAGTAGTAAATTAAAAATCCTAATTTACACCTTAATTGTTTATTGTTTATTATGACGGTAGATATTAATGATGGGGAGATAGACGACGAAACATTGATGAAACATTCTGATGAGGTTGAAGGGAAAATCGGAGTTGCAAGTTCAAGTCATATTGAATTTGATGTCGATCATGTTCAGGAAACACAGTTCGAAACAGTACCACGTAAATTCCATTCAGGATCATCAACCTTACACGCTCGTTTATGTGAAGTTGTTTCTACGGAAATGCCCGGTCATCAACATACAGTTGGCGGAAATTTGCTAACGCCTATACATCATGTTGGTCCATCCGTGCCAAGGGGACAACGACCATGTCCAAAATTGTTATTGCGGAGATATGTGTGTAGTGGTTGTTTGTAGAAAGGAAAAGAATGCTGGACGAAGATTTTTCGGATGTAGTTCGTACAACGAACATAGATTGAATCCTCGTGAATATGATTGTTGCAATTATTTTAATTGGATTGATCAACCCCTGTGTGAAAGTGGACTTGAGTATGCCCACGAATTGCAAGCTGAAATAAGTCGTTTGAAAAGTGTGAATGAAGAACTAAGGACGAACAGTGGAAGGCCTAGAATGTGGTAGATGTTTGGGACTTGGTTAAGTTGTCATATTTGAATTTTATGTTGAACCGTTGTATTTGTATTATGTTGTTGCAAAAATGTTTCTATTTGTTGTAACCCGTAATGTGTGCATGGTGGATAGTTTATTATGTTTTTGAAATTCATTTGATAGTGTTGACTTTAATGACGAAATATATTGGTTACATTATTATATTGATTTGCTTGTTTGGGTTTTTTAAAGATTGAGTTGACTGCTTTTGGTTGAAGATTGCATGCAGAAGCAAAATCTACTTAGAAAAAATAGGTAATAATTCATCAAATTGATGTTTATAGTTATGTCGGTGACAAAAAACTATGAATGAGGTATTGGAACTTATTTTGAAAATAATGTCAAAGGTTCCGACTATATTTTACTTTGATGGCGAATTGTTGGTTGATGATGAAGGCAAACCTAGATATGTGGGCGGGAGGCGAAAAGGATTGACAATAAAAAATCATTGTAGTTTCGAAGAGCTTAAACAAAGGGCATTTGAAGTGACAAAAGAAAATCCTGTGATATATGTTTTAAAATTAGCGGTGAATTGGGTTCGGGATGATGGTGCATCCGCTATTGAACATCATCATCGCTTTTAAATCCGTCATATTAAAGCAAATTTCAAGAAAGCGGGGTTTGGCACAGATGAGCTACAAAATTTATTACACGCATGTGCCACGGCATCGGAGGTCGTAAAATATAATGATCTTCGAAAAGAGTTGAAGGATGTAAATCGAGATGCCGATGCGTGGATTGAAAGAAGTTTGAAAGACCAGAAATCAAGCTGGACTCTTTGTCACGACGGCGGAGTAAGATTCAATATGATGACGACCAACATTTCTGAAAGCTTTAACGGTGTGGTCAAAGGAACTAGGAATTTACCTGTTAGATCATTGGTTGCACGTACGTTTCATCGACTGAACCATTACTTCATCGAACGACGTACTCAAGGGGAAGAGTGGACGTCGTAGCTCGCACCTAGGGGAAGCATTAGCATGGAGAAGAATGGAAGAATCGAGGCTCATATCTATAGAGAGATATAGCTTCGTTGAATGGCAGGTAAAAGATGTGCATATGTTTGATTATACGGTGAATATCGAAGATAATGTTGCCAAATGTTCGTGCAACATGCCAACATTAGATCATTTTCCGTGCTCCCATGTATTAGCGGCTTGTTCACGTGGTTTGAGTGGTGCTAATAGAGCGTATTTTGACTTAATCTCCACATGGTACACGAAGGCTATGTATTCCGCAGCTTATGCTCCTTTATTCCACCCTGTACCGGATAGTCGACATTAGAACGTCTATGATGGTCCAATTATACAACCGCCGCCTATGCACAGAAATTCAGGTCGTTCTCGGTCTACTCGAATAAAAGGTTTTATGGATCCGCCATCTTCATCCGGCCATAATAGATGTAGCAAATGTGGTTCTATTGGCCATAAGAAGAATACTTGTCCGCGTTGAATTGTAATAGAAGTAGAACGTCTATGTTACTGTACGCCTTGTTGAAACTTTTTCGGATGCTGTGGACTTTGTTATGTAATGGTGTTGTCATTCGAATGATGTTTGCATGTTATATAGAATGTTGTTCAGACTTTTTGTGTGAAATTGTGTGATTTATGGTGTTGAAACAGCTCTCTGTCTCGGACAGGGACAAATACATGCTTGCGCATATATGGAATGCGCAAGCTGTATAGCTTGCGCATTCCAGAAATGCACAAGCTATATGTAAGCGTAGAACTGGGTTATTTGCAGCGTTCCGCTAATGCTACAAAAGAGCAAATGTAGCATTTGCAAACTGCTGTAAATAACCCAAAAATAGCTTGCGCAAATGTGGAATGCGCAAGCTATATTGACAATATAGCTTGCGCATTCCACATATGCGCAAGCTATTTTTTGGGTCAGTTCCAAACAGAGAGCCGCTCTGCCAAAAATACCTTGCGCATATGTGGAATGCGCAAGCTATATTGACAATATAGCTTGTGCATTCCACATATGCGCAAGCTATTTTTTGGGTCAGTTCCAAACAGAGAGCCACTCTGCCACACTGCAAAACCACAAATTGCAAAGCTGAGAGCATACACACGCCATTTCATTAACAATACCATCACAAAACAAAATAAATAACATGATCCAACTAACAATTTAAAATCATCTAAAAAAGGTTGAACAGGTCGTACAATAACATAGAAACATAAAAGTCAACAACCCCTAACCTAACCCAACCAAAGAAACAACAACAATAAGACCAACACCGACAATCACGAATCCGTCTTTGCTCAAGTGGGGTGTCTCTTTTCTTCTTCTTCCGTTTGTACACGATAGGAGCCGATCCTTGGCCTTCTTCGAATGTTGGAGCGGGTGTAGGCAGCGGAATTTCTTGTTGTTGACTTGGCCCAAAAAAGAGTTCTTTTTGTTGAATTTCCCACTGCGGCGGCTCTTGCGTATGCTATATGTCGACTGTTCAACATATCCGAATTGTTGTTCTCCTTCATGACAAACCGACCATTCAGCGTGAGTTTCTCCGCCAGTGTATTGCTACTCTACCTCGGGCCAAGCAGGCCATCCGGCTGTAGTTTCGCCAGCGGGATGTTGTGAAGCCTCCCCCTCTGCATGTGCCTCCTACCATTGGCCTTGTCCACCCGCTACTGTGGTATGGTCTCCTCTGTACAACGTGGTGGCTCTTCTACAATGCGCAGCGGCTTGGCCGGCCTTCTTAGCTTGTTCCGACCCAAAATCGTGTCAAGTATTCGTCATAGGTCAATGCACTTGCTTTTGACCTTGTCTGGCTCCATATGACTTTCTTCTATTTCGCCCACCACATCCAAAGCGCTGTATATTCCGCTTACCTAAACCATAAATCATAACAATGCATCAATATGACATAAAAATTGAACTATACAAAATTTGAAAATACAACACTTACCACATCACGTTCTAGAGGAGCACGGGGAGTGTACGCAACCAACTTCCTTGCCAACTTTTTAAGAATACAACGACGAGTAATTCGCCAATACCAATACTCGTCCTCGCTCAAAGGTGTCGGAGGCTCGCGTGCTCGTTCGACACGATCAATTCTTGATTCCCAAATAGCAATACTTTCCTCCAAAAATGCCATCCAGCTAGTGGTTCTGGGTCAAGGGGGACGACAGGATCGGGAATGTGCTGATAATCAAAGGAAAACTGTCTCATAACCCGATCGGGTGCATACAACTCAAAGTCTAAAAATAGAATCAGTCGGTTCTTAGCAATCCAACCGGCGACCGAATTCTCATTTTTCGGATGTCCAAATTTATACACTAATGAATATGGTTCCCATGTAACCGCATCATCCGCCAACAAATCCAACTCATTACGATAAAACTGTACATTTCTTGGCGTCTCACGCCAACTCCTAGCACAGTTCCACCTAGCTCCGAAAGGAAGATACGGATCTAAGTCGGTAGGAATTCTAATAGACGGCCGTCCAATGGTAATATGCGACCACGACCATAGTTGCAACAACGTTGCAGAACCCCCTAAAACTTTTCGACGTTGCAAGGCAACGTTCGATAACTCACTATAAAAATAGCAGAGAACAGCACTACCCCAAGAATGATAACCACAGTCAGCCAAATCATCCAAAAAAGTTAAAAATTTCAAACTTAATCTCCCTTTCGAATGATCGGGAAATAATCGGAAACTCAAAAATACAATATCACGACACGAGTGCGGCGAAGTATATCTAAATCGGTCGCCCCTTCGGGTAGTGGTTCAGAAAATTCACTTTTAAACCAAGTCATTGATAAATCACTTTTAGACTTAACCGCCTCTCTAGGCGGAAAATTACCAAGCAAGTCATGAGCCAATTCGATGTAATCGATATCTAAATTTTGCAAACATACCGGACGACCATCTCCTTTAAGACCGAAAAGAAAATGCACTTCTGCTAGAGTCACTGTCATCTCCCCGACTCTCATTTGAAACGTATTTGTTTTCGGCCTCCATCTATCGCATAAAGCGGTAAGAAGGTGATGATCGAGCCAAATTTAGTCGATTTGCATAGCTTTCCAAAATCTGGAGATTCGTAGATTCGGCTCCAATCTTGGATCTTTATAATCGATCTCCTTGAGCTTGCTCGAATGATTGCATATCTTCACAGTTTCAACACCCTGCAATATATAAACAAATTATAATTAGGACTTCATATTTGAATTTCCTGGTTTACCAATATCGAACATTTACCTCCATTAATGTGTCGTTTTGGCTCCTATGGTGTTCCCTAAGATAGAGAACACTTCTATCTTCGGGCCCAGGAGACAATTCTACAAACAACAACCGTTTATCAATACAAAAACTTTGTACAAAGTTAGGGTTTTTGCTATATGAATACTTCAAATCCTTTTGCATTTTCAACAAAGAAACCAACAATGTGAGTACATTCACATCGACATCATCAACACTACCTCTTCCGCTAATAACAACAATCATTTCTAAAGTAGTATTCAAATTAAAAACATGAATTATAATTTCCTCTAATCAACGTAGATGAAGAGCTTGCTTCCAATTTATGCACAATCGAGTGTTTGTTTGAAGAAATAGATGAGGAAAAATGTTTTTGACTTAATATATTTGGATTTGAAATGGGTTTGAAGTTGGAAATGGGAGGGTTTTGGGAAGAAAGGGGATAGGTTTGATAAATGAACCCAGATTCAGCTCTCTGTCTTTTTGATGCCCGAAAATGACCTTGCGCATTCCATAATTGCGCAAGCTTAAAACTATAGCTTGCGCAAATATGTAATGCGCAAGCATTACGTATAAAAAAATTTATACCTTTCACATTTCATATTTGCGCAAGTACAAAACTAAACGAGGCCTATTTTGACAATTAGTTTTTGCAGAGGCTTATTTGTGTTATTTGTTTTTCTGGGTGGCCTTGATAAAAAAATTGTCCTTAAAAAAATTAAGGTAAGATAGTTGCTACCAATTCCAACTATATAAAAGAGACAATGGACAACATAACTAATATAATTTCAAATAACAAGGAGATATATATAGAAAAAAGTAGCTAATATGAAAAGACAAAATCATAAAGTCATGACAACTCATTTTTAACCTACTTTTTGACCTCTTTTAGTTTCTCTTTGTTAGGATGGTTCTAAACTATGGTTAAACATCTTGTAGCAACCACAGAAACTCTCTCCATCAAAGAGGATGCCGCGCTAAATGTCTCTAGCTCAAAAGCATGGCTATTACTTTAAAGGATAGAATAATGGTTTTAACATAGTGAGTGGTAACTTGTATGCTCGAACTACTTATGTAGATTAGTATGTGTGTGTACACACACATGTATAAGACAGGATCTCTAGGATATATATGTGTATATATTGAACTACATTTTTATATTCTAACTACACATACATATATTCTAACCAACATATATACATTTCAAAGTCATATCTGACACATGCAGATTAGCAACAAAGGTGTCAGCTAAAACTAGTTTATACATATGATATTATATTATGACAGTGATTAAAATAAATCAGCAACACACCCTCTATAAAAACTATCTAAATATGCTCTGTTTGATGTCCTAGATGAAAGATTTTTATTATGAAGAAATATAGAATGAACAGAATTTTATTGATGATTTATTGTAACTGATACATGGAGAGAACTGATATATATACAGTTTGCCACAGAAGCAAAAGATAACAAAATACAGCTGTAATAATAGTTTGGCCTTAGCCCACAAACCCGAAGCAAATAACCGATAATAAAGATATGCGGACCAGATGAAGACTTGAGAATCTGACGGTTGAACATTGAAGAGAGGAAATATATATGCCTTAACAGATGAAGGGTTTTCTCATTTACAATACACCCCCGCAAACCCTTCATCGGCTATGGTTTTAAGAGAATGTCCCCAAATTGAGCGATTTGAGTTGATTCCGGAAATAAATCATTAAATAGCTGAAATTGATGCTATATATCTCTAGAACATCTCTATTCGACTCAAGAAAATGATTGGAAGCAGTCAATTTTGCAGCAGCAACATTCGAGTTTGATTCTTCTCAACAGCATGTTGTTCGAAGCTTGAGATCTTGCAACTCTGTGGTTTGTTGAGGCTTATTGAAGCTAAGTTTGCTTCGAAATGGTTTCTGGCTGAGGATTCCGATGAGTTTCCTTTGACAGTGAGCTGCTAATAGATCCTCTAAGAGTTGTTTACTTTCAACTTGTCTCTGAGTCGAACAAAGTTAGCTTTAGATGGTGCCTTAGTTAGGATGTCCGCTACTTTGTAAGATGAATGTATGTGATTAATGTCTAATTTTCCTTTTGCCGCTTGTTCACGAACAAAATATAGATCAAGTTCCATGTGTTTCAGTCTAGAATGTTATAATGGGTTTGCAGTAAGCTGAACTGTGCTTAAGTTATCACACCGTATTGTTGTTTTACTGTCTGATTTGAATTGTAATTCATCAAGTAATGATTGTATCCACATCACTTCTGCAGTGGCATTAGCTACACTTATATACTCTGCATCTGTACTTGATCTAGACACAGTTGGTTGTTTTTTTGAACACCAAGATATAGGGTTCTCGCTTTAGAATATACAATTGTTTGTACCAAAAATGGGCACAACACTCTTCGGAAGTTTTTTTGAAGAGATAAAATGAAGAATGTAAATATAAAACAGAGATTATCTAACAAAAACTCCGACAAACAGAAATGTAAAATGCAAGGACAAGCAATTTAGAGTGGTTCGGCGTATAGCCTACGTCCACTATGAAGTTTTGATGATTTTATTGATTCTCTTTGAATGATTACAAGTGATTATAGCAAACAACAGCAGATTGCAGATTAGAATTCGAAATTGACAGCAAAAGTATGATGCAAATCTCGATCCGGTAGAGTCTGGACGCTTTAGAATCAAAAAAGATCCCTTTTATGTTGGTTCTGGAGCTCTATTTATAGGCATAGGAGGCTAAGATCGCGCTCAAATCTCGGGAGACTTTTCCCGGCACGTGAGTGGGCCCACGCGACCAACCTCAGAGAGTTTCAAGTTGATCTGTGATCGATACGAAGTCATTTCGTATCGATCAAGATAATGTCCAATTGAGCTTAAATTTGGTGGAGACGTTCCTCAGTATGTTTGCAACCTCCAGTGAAAATTTCATGGCATTTGGATCAGTGGATTGAGAGATATCGTCGATACGAAGCGATGTTCTTTGATAGGCTGTTTGGTTCGAATCCATCTTTTCGAACTGATGGCTTCGAATCGATGGTGTCACGCGCCTCTGTGATGACGTGGAGTGCACACTTCGCCTCGATCCGGTCTTCATTCCGAGTCGACCACGTCGACTCCATATATCTCGGCGCATTCGCATCGAGGGATGACACAACACCTTGGCTTGCTGGCTTGATGGACTCGAATGAAGCATCACTGATGGATTCGAACAAGGCTTTGCCGATGGAGTCGAACAAACCTTTCTCTGATGGATACGAGCCTTGCAGCTTCTCCATGGTTACGAAGTCAATTGATGCGAACTTGAACCTTTCGATGGATACGAATGAAGGTGATCTAATGGATGCGGAGCGCTTCATCTGCTGAGGGGTACGAAGTCCATCGATACGAACTCGATGGATTCGAACACGACTGCTCCTGATCGATACGAACGTGATCGATCCGAACTATAGCTTTAGTGATGGATACGAAATCACCCATAGTGATGGATACGAAATCTGGGCTTTTCCCTTCAATTTGAATCGTTCATATCCTAAGCGTATGAACCCGGATTGACCTGAAATTTGAGATGCTGACTTCTATGATCTTCCTTGTCATGTCCTATCAATTGTAGCTCAATCTGGACTCAGACAAAATTCAGCGACATCCACGATAAGTGATACTTGGAATTCAATCAATTCCTTGGTGTCCTGGCTTTGCCAAAAGACGGGATAACATTTGCCCCCCAAAGTACGTCTTGTGAAAACATAACGTGCTTTGAAAAGCCGCAAGCTTGCGAGTCGTCGTCTGCATTTGTCGTCATTGAACCTCGCATTGATTCCTTCTCGAACTGATTTGAAATTTGAGTTGAAACGATGTCTGATGATCGCCTTTAACCATCTTCTTGTATCAATCCCCTCATGAATCGATGTTAAAAGTTGGAAAGCCTTTCTTCGTATCGACGCGAGTTGACTCGATGGATACGAAATGCTCATTCGTGTCAATGGCCACAAATTACAGTGGACTCTGCTTCACATCGATGAGCATCTGATAGATACGAACCAAATGTTCGTATCGATCAATTTGTACTGCTGTGAGTTGATGGCTCACAAAATGGATGCTTCGAATCGATGAAGTCCATTGTCTTCAGGTGGCTCCTTTGTGCATCTCGAATCGATGGAGTCTGGTGGATTCGAAACAGGCCTTCGTTTTGATGCGCTGTTTGACTGGTTGCGACCGGTCAGGTTGACTGGGAGTCGAATCGACTTGGTTCTACCCTAGGCTCCATATAAATACCTGGGACTTCGCCATTTTTCACTTTTTTACTTTTACTGTTGCTCTCTATTCTCTTTTTTATCTTCGTATCGATAAACTCAAAGACAACTGCTTGTTTTCGAATCAAACCAAACCTTCGATCCTTTGAGTGTAATTGCTGAAATCAGGTAATGAACGGATATAATCATGTTAATAATGACGAATCTCGAGATCCCAATCATCCTTCCTGCTTTTTCGTCCAGTTTTCATGAATTTGAGATCTTGATGATAGAAAATGAGACTGGAGGACGGCTCATGGCCATGGAGTTGAGATCCCTTGGGGAAGAAGGAGATATGGAGGAAAACATCTTATCTTCATCTCGTATCGATCTGGAATGGAATTATTTGAATCGATCCAGTTGGCACACGTTCGTATCGGTAGGGAGACAAGAGCGAAAATCGTTGCGAAGCCATTGTTTTCAGATCGATGCGAAATTGGCGAATTCGATCGATGCTAATTGATTTCTCTCTGATCGACACGATTCGTATCGATTCGAACCTGATCGATATGAAGTTCTCTCACCCCTGCCTGACCGATACGAACGTATCGAGTCGAACCCGATCGACACGAAGTACTCCTATTCCAGTGTGATCGATACGAACACATCTCCTATATTGAGACGATCAATACGAATGTATCGATTCGAACACAGCCGGGCTGCAATGCATGATTCCCCTGACTCGATACGAAAACAAAATGCGGCGATCGATTCCAACCTAAATTCGGACGAACTTAGAGAAATTTTGAATATCCAAACACTTGACTCCGACGAGCTTCTGCCTTGCACAACTGAACTTGACCACAAAATTGACTTGACTGCCTTTCGAAGCTCGCCGATGGAACTGTTATTTAACGAGAACAAAAAGTATAAAGAAACTTTAACTTGAATCGATCGTTAGTACCCGGGTGGCGCGGTTGCGACGGTCAGCGATGACGGACAATTCCGGTTTGACTTTCAAAGTTTCGTCTCTTGCATATTTCCTTTAACTCTGCAGCATTTGCTCAAATCATGCACAACACTTGCACCGCACAACTCATTCATACACCTTGCACTGGGGAATGCACGGTCTTTTTATCGTCTAAAGATGGTTTCTCGTGAGTTAGCCAGTTATGGAACCGTCAAGTTCGCAGCAACAAGAAACTCAGAATCCGACCCCTTCCAGACTTGAGATTCCGGATATCGAGGCCGAAGTCATCGGTCCAGCTCCGGACGAGTTGCCTGACGCGTCCTTCATCAATAGTCCACCTGATTCTGTTCCGTCCAATGTCTCCGAAGATATGCTAGGGAGAATATGCTTAAGGCATGGCCTGTCGTTGGACGATGTAATACTGCCGGGACCGGCTGATAGATCGCACAATCCCCCGGAGGGGTATACTGCTTTTAACCGACATTCATGCGCAGCCGAGACATTGCCTCCATTCAACGATTATATAAGAGAAGTGTTGGCTTACCTGGAAATTGCTCCGTCTCAGTTACATCCGAACGAATATGCCTCACTCAATGGCTTATTCATCGCATTTATGGAATACCTTTACCGACCTCCCCTTCTGACTGAGATAAGATACCTGTTCAACTTCAAAAGTCAAACCGACAGCCCATCATTTACATTCTTGGAGTCTGTAAGAAACTGCCAAGTGGTCACGGGGTCGTGGACTAGGCTGAGCTACTTCAAGTCGGAGTGGTTCTATGTCCGCTGCCCTCCGGGGTTTGCCAGAAGATGGCTGTTCAGCCGTGAGTATTGTTTTTTTTCTCTCAAGTAGTTGATAGGGCAATTTCCGAATGAAATTAAACTCATGTCTTCTACTCCTTTTCTTTCAGCAATAATCCAGCGACCTGAAGGTGGCTACTATAAAGAGATAGTTCGGGTCCTTCAAGAAATTCCTAGTGAAGAAAGGAATATTGAATTGCTACTGACGGACCAGAAACTTAGAGTTCTTGGGTTGATTGGGCGGAGGCAGAGCATAAGGCTCGATGGCGCATTAAAGACTGTCTCCAGAGAAAAGGTCAAGCGGAAGAAACCCAGGGTCGTAATAATTGAGGATCCCGATTTCGAAAGAACTCATACCGACGAGGAACCATTGGTCGGACCTGCTAATGCAACCCCGGATTCCGATGAAAAGAGAAAAGGTAAGGCAATGGCCTCCAAACAGCCTAAATCCGGGAGGCGGAAGTCTGTGGTTTTACACCGCCCCCTTTCAGGAGTTAGAATTTCGGAGGCACCCTCCCTGCAAGCTGAAAATCAATTCGAAGGGCTCGCTGACCTTGCAATCCCGGACATCGAGTCCGAGCAACATGACGTTGAATCGGGTGAACTGCGACATACCTTTGACGTTAACGAGCCTCTTCCCGCTAGTGCGATCGACACTTCTGGTTGGTCCGGGGGGTTACACATCCAAACATTCTTCACGGCACAACACAGTTTCCTAACCGTAAACAGCATATTGTAAATGGCTACTGATTTTCCGTGTTTCGCTTTTCAGGTACGATGTTTGGACAAGGTTCTGTGCTCGACAGTTTGCGCAACAAGCGTCGTTATTATGAGCCATGCAAGAGAGAGGGCAAGAGGGATTATGATTCAGGACACTCTGGTCAGGAGAGGTCCGACAGAGACAGTGGATATGTTCACCGATCCCGATCTCGCTCTCCTCCTCCCAGGACTTCCGTGCCTCCCACGGTAGCAGTTGCTCGTCCTCCTGAAATTTCACGGCCCAAGCCGCCTTCTCAAGCTCCGAGATCCGACCCTCCCCGCGGGACCGAAATGACCACCTCCTCAACTTCCACACCGGTCGCGACTGATTCGACCAGTGAAGGAGCGCTTAAACTGGCACAGATGAGGAAGGAATTCCCTGATATCTGCTTTGACGGCTACGTTTTTCCTCCGCACTTGAAAATAATTCCGCCAACAGCTGAAACTACCATTCATGATTACGTCGTGGACATATTCTTTCAGTACAAGGAGTGGTCAAGGGCCACGAGGAAAGCATCCAAAGTAGCATTCGATCGGGGTGTTGTCATTGAAAAGTTGGAGAAGGAGCTGGGTCATAAAGACCGAATCATGAAAGTGCTCAACACCGAGGCCGAGTCTTCCCGTAAGTCTGAAATGGAAGCTCTTAAAAAGGTCGATGAGGTAAACTCGGCCATGAACATGATGAAACAAGAACACTATACCGCAATCGAGGACATGGGTCACAGGAACACCACCATCACCGTCGAAAGAGACGCCGCTCTCAAGGAACTTAATGAGCTAAAATCAAAGTTCTCTGAAATGGCGAAGGAGAAAGATGCAGCTAATGTCTCTGCGCAGGAGGCCTGTGATCAGGCGGTGGTGCTTCGGAAGGAGAAGGAAGCGGCTATGAAACAAGCCTGCGAAGCTGAAGCTGGGGTTGAGGAGAAAGTACGACAAGCGGAGGCTAGGATTGAGGCTGAGAGAGAAGAGCTACTTGTCACTTATAATGCCAACGTGCTAAGGCATCGAGATCTGACATGGCTCGATGATTATCCAACGCACCTCTACAACGCTTGGAACCAACTGGTTGAGGAGGAAAAAACTGGGCACCCTGATGAAGCCATCGACGAATTCGAGCTGGAGAACCGCATACTTAATGATGAGGAAAAGGAAGGTTCTCCACGGCTCCGTGATTTCTCACGAGAAGGAGAGGCTTGGCGCCCAGTCCCGGGAAGTTGGAAAAGCTCCGGTGCTATGCACCATATTGTGAGTTCCGAGATTGTCGTGTCATCTCAATCTGAGCTAACTCCAACGATTGTCTCCCATCCTATACCGGCTTATGATCCAGACCGACCACACTTGTCTCCTATCAGGGAGCATTCCTCTGAAGCCATTCAAACGACCCTGACCCAAACCGAGGAAGGTACTCTGAACCAATCCCTTGTACATTTGGGCTGAAGAATGCGTATAGAAGTGTATACTAACAGACGTTTCCTTTCTTTGTTTAGTGATTGGAGTTGCACCAGCGGCGCCTCCCGTAGCCCAGGAATCATGCCAAGTGCCGGAGGCCATCATTTCTGAGGCAACTTCTGTTGTGGCAGTTGCGCCGGTCGAGGTAAATCAGGGGAGCTCACTTTCCTTAGATGAACAAATGATAAATGAGCTCCTCGGTCGACAGAGTTATCCCTTTGCAGATCTACCATTCAGCCTGGGCGGATTCCCGTCTACTTCTGATATTTCAACTCAGGCTACTACAGCACATAGTGAGGCCAGAGCGCAGCGAGAAGCAAGGATGTTAGCCGAAATCAACGCTGAGATGGCGGCAGCTGCGCATGGTGGCAGCGCGGATGGCGGAGTAGTAGCGCAGTGCCCTACTCCCCTTATGATTGTATCTCCCGGGGGCACGCTCATTGATACTAGTGCGCCAGTCCTGCCTCCGGCTGTTGGTTCTGTTCCCCCCATTCCTCCGATCAGAAGCATCCCCGTAGATTCTAGCTCGGAGGATGATGTCGACATCATGCCTTCGTCCGAAGGAAGCCCGCCTGAGGGGAAAAGTTCTAAACGGAAGATCACCGGCGGCTCCAGCAGCTCCTTGAAGAAGAAGAAGAAGCTGAGGAGAAAGAAGGATTAGATAGACTTCTTTAGGCATGTGTTTCCCTTTCGTAGTCAGGAATTTTGTTATCTTTTTTTTATAGGCCGTGTTTAGATGCGGGTTCGGCCCCTGCTAGTAGGAATTTTTGGAAAGGCTCGTGTATGAACCATTGCTTATGATTAGTTGAAATAAAATTTTGTCTTTTTGTTTCAACTTAAATTCCTTTTATGCTGAAAACGTTGCAGTGTTTGAACTTCAGTCCGATGTACTTGTGTTACTTTAGCGTTTAAGCGTAGCTTGTTTTGTCTGCCAAGCCTGGAAACCTTAAACTTGAGTTGTGATTGTAGATTGCATCGGAGATGAACATCATGCAGTTTCGGGTAGTGATTAACACTTGCACCTGCCCCCAGTACCGGGGTTAAGTTATGATGCTCAGCTTGTGACCGCACTGAGTGAGGACTGAGCGGTCGAACTACACTTGTTTTCTTATGAATCATTTCATCCACGCTCTGGGGATATAATTCATCTCGCAAGCAGTTGTTCACACTCTAGGAACTTGAGATTGCTGTTGGTGCTCCAACCCATATCCTGGGAGTTTGGAGTTAGCGTTCATACTCTGTTTCGCACTCTGGGAATACGGAGTTGATTGTTTATACTCCGCTTCGCACTCTGGGAATACGGAGTTGATTGTTTATACTCTACTTCGCACTCTGGGAATACAGAGTTGATTGTTTATACTCCGCTTCGCACTCTGGGAATACGGAGTTGGTTGTTTATACTCCGCTTCGCACTCTAGGAATACGGAGTTGATTGTTTATACTCCGCTTCGCACTCTGGGAATACGGAGTTGATTGTTTATACTCCGCTTCATACTCTGGGAATACGGAGTTGATTGTTTATACTCCTCTTCGCACTCTGGGAATACGGAGTTGGTTGTTTATACTCCGCTTCGCACTCTGGGAATACGGAGTTGATTGTTTATACTCCGCTTCGCACTCTGGGAATACGGAGTTGATTGTTTATACTCCGCTTCGCGCTCTGGGAATACAGAGTTGATGCAGGATTGTCGTGTGTCAATCCTATCAATATTGGTGTAATGGCTTGCCCCCGAGCTCGGGTTTCACTTAGCGAGTGGCCGGTTGTATCACAGCCACTCTCCATTTGAATAAGTCCCATTGCGTGATGGGATTTAGCTCTTCGTGCATCGTGATATCGTATATCGTACTTAATGAATCACAGCTCTGGCTCGAAGAGATGGCATTTTATTGTTGAAATAAGAAAATGCGGCAGAGTCAGTTGCCTTGTTACAAAATTCAAATTTCGAAATGCAGAAACAAATTGCTAAATAGAATGAAATAAATAAAGCTTGTCATGTGTAATAGCGACGGAGACTCTCGCTGTTCCAGGCCCTTGGCAAATCGAGACCGTCAACGGTCGACAGCTTGAATGTGCCATCTCCGAGTCTTCGTGTAATTACATATGGTCCTCCCCAGTTCGGCTTCATGTGTGAAGGAACTGGGTAGATTCTCTTGAGCACGAGGTCGCCGAGTTCAAAGGTTCGAGGTTGAACTTTGGTGTTGTACAGTCGGGCGACCCGACTTCGATGTGCGGCTGCTCTCAAATCAGCCTCTTCCCGTTTTTCATCCAATAGATCCAAAGATTCGGCCAGCAGTATAGCGTTCGTTTTCGGATCATAGTAAGTCACGCGATGAGAAAACACTTCCGTCTCGACCGAAATAACAGCCTCTGAGCCATAAGATAGGGAAAACGGAGTGTGTTCGGTCGCGGTTTTGTGAGTCGTTCGATTGGCCCATAACGCCATAGGAAGTTCATCGACCCATTTGCCCCCGGCCTTTTCCAGTCGTTTCTTCAGGATGGATTTTATAACTTTATTGACAGCTTCAACCTGTCCATTCGCCTGGGGGTGTGCGACAGCCGAGAACTTTTTATGGATACGAAATCGTTGACAGAAATTCTTGAATTCCGCACTCTCGAATTGGGCTCCGTTATCAGTGATGATGGTATGCGAGAGTCCAAATCGACAGATGATGTTGCGAACCACGAAATTTATCACTTTCTTTGTCGTAATGGTTGCAAGGGCTTCGGCCTCAGCCCACTTTGTAAAGTAGTCAACGGCAACGATGGCGTATTTCGCACCGCCTTTTGCCAAAGGTAGAGCGCTGATGATATCGATGCCCCACATTGCGAATGGCCAGGGACTGACCATTTGGGTTATCTCGGTAGGCGGGGCTCTTGGAATTCGGGCATGTATCTGGCATTTATCGCACTTCCTGGCATAGTTCGCCGCATCTCGGTTCACTGTCGGCCAGTAATACCCATATCGGAGTATCTTCTTAGCGAGAGCTTGCCCTCCGGTATGATCGCCACACTCTCCTTCGTGCACGTCATGTAACACTCGTTTGAATTCCTCGTGGGTGATACATCGGAGGAGAGGAACGGAATAACCTCTCCTGTACATGACTCCGTTCTGGATGACGAATCGTGAAGCTTTTCGTAGAATTTGTCTCTTCTCATTTCTATGCTCAGGCAACGTCCCATTCTTAATGTAATTTCGATACGGAGTCATCCAAGACTCTCTACTGGGAGCGGTTTCAAACAAAAAGTTCATTTCTATTCGATCGATGCTCGGGGAGGCCAAAGTTTCAACGGGGACAAGTCCCATTTGCTGCGCTTCACCTGTGCTAGCTAACTTTGCCAATGAATCGGCTTTTTGATTGCGTTCCCGAGGTACATAATAAATGGCATAATAATCAAACCGATTCAGTATTTTCTGGAATTGAGCCAAGTAAGCAGCCAGCCTTCGGTCTCTTGCTTGATATTCTCCTCGCACTTGACATACCACTAACTGTGAATCGCAATAAATTTCCACAGCGATAATTCTCAGATCTCTAGCAAGTTTTAGGCCGGTTAAGAGGGCTTCATATTCAGCTTCACTATTAGTCGCACGAAAATCAAACTTCAAAGCATAACATATGGATCGGCCCTCGGGGGTCTCAAGTACAACCCCAGCGCCCGAACACCGGTCGTTTGACGCACCGTCAGTATACAGCTTCCAGATGTATTCGGGGGATTCACTGGTCTCGGGCAAGTCTTCTAGAACGGTGAATTCAGCTATGAAATCTGCCAGGACTTGTCCTTGAATGGCTCTCCGCGGAGCGTATGTGATATCAAATTGGCTTAGCTCAATGTTCCATTTGAGTAACCTCCCGGACGTCTCAGGTCGAGTGAGGACCTGTCGTAACGGCTGATCGGTGTACACAGTAAGAGGATGAGCTTGGAAGTACGGGCGGAGTTTTCTTGAGGCAATGACCAAGCAATAGGCCAGTTTCTCCAGTCTCGGATAGTTTCTTTCAGCTCCTGTTAGCCGCTTACTAACATAGTAGACCGATTTCTGCACTTTGTCTTCCTCCCGAACTAGAGCAGCACTGATCGCATGTTCTGATACTGCCAGGTAGAGGTACAATTGCTCGTGGTCAAATGGTTTTGATAGGATCGGTGGTGTAGAAAGATGTTGAACCAGCGACCGGAATGTGCCCTCACACTCCGTGGTCCATTCAAAGTTTCGCTTTCCCTTCCGGATCAGATCAAAGAAAGGAATGCATTTGTCGGTGAACTTCGAGATGAACCTGCTTAATGCTGCTACCTTCCCGTTGAGGCTCTGGACTTGCTTTATGGTTCTTGGAGTTTGCAGGTTTCTTATTGCCCAGATCTTTTCGGGATTCGCTTCTATTCCTCGAGCGTTGACGATGAACCCGAGGAACTTTCCAGACGCAACGCCGAAGTGGCACTTTAATGGGTTGAGTTTCATTCTATATTCACGGAGGATGCGGAACATCGAATCCAGAACTCTGACATGATCCGTGGAGAATCGAGATTTCACTAGCATATCATCCACATAAACCTTCATGGTCTTCCCGATCTGGTTGGCGAACATCCAGTTGACCAAGCGTTGGTATGTTGCTCCGGTGCTCTTTAGACCGAATGGCATGACTTTGTAACAGTAGAGCCCCAGGTCGGTCACGAAGCTGGTATGTTCTTGATCAGGTAAATGCATGGGTATTTGGTTGTAACCAGAGTAAGCATCCATAAAAGATAGTAATTCATGTCCGGCTGTCGAATCCACAAGCTGGTCAATCCGAGGAAGTGGGAAACTATCTTTCGGACAAGCCTTGTTTAAATCGGAGTAATCGATGCAAGTCCTCCATTTTCCGTTCGGCTTCCGAACCAGTACGGGGTTGGACACCCATTCTGGATACAAGGCATCTCGAATAAAACCATTCGATCATAACTTATCAACTTCCTCCTTAAGGGCGACAGATCTCTCTGGATCCATACCGCGCCTTTTCTGTTTGACTGGAACATATCGCGGGTCTATATTCAGGGAGTGACTTGCGATGTTTGGCGAGATTCCGCACATGTCAGAGTGTGTCCAGGCGAAAACGTCGAGGTTCGCCCGGAGGAATTCAACCAATTCCTGTTGTGTCTGCTTGCTCAGTTGAGACCCAACTTTTAGCATCCTCGAATCATCATCTTCACTGATTGGGACGTCCACAGTCAGTTCGGCCGGAGAAGCTTGACTCTCCTTAGATTCGTCTTTATCCTCATTGTCCCTAGGGTCAAGGTCTTTTAGGAATTGGTTGTGGTGCCCGGGCCGGGGCCCAGGCATCAATTGTCAATTATCGATAGAACGGACGCAGAGAGATTCCTCTATGCCCTTTCCCTTCTCTTTACGCTGCGCCCCGTGCAGCTCAGCAACATAACAGGCCCTTCCCGTGGCCTGATCTCCTTGAACGACTCCAATCCCATGGTCGGTGGGGAACTTCAGAGTCAAACACCAAGGGGCGATGGCTGCCCTGAACTCGGCTAGGGCCGGTCGGCCCAAAAACGCATTATAAGGCGAATCAATCTCTAAAACAACAAATTGTAGCATCCGGACTCTCCGGCGTTCTCCAACCCCCAACTCAACCGGTAGTTCGGTTACCCCAATGGGTATCGTGGCGCTCCCGTTAAAACCGTGGATTCGGGACAGGCAGGGTTTCAAATCCTTAGCCTCCATCTTCATTAAGTCGTAAGCCCGTTTAAGCAAGATATTAAAAGAGCTCCCACTGTCAACCAGGATCCTCTTCATCCAAGCAGGACCTACCTGGGTAGATATGACTAGTGGGTCGATTGTAGGGGCTTCGACCCTGTCAGCATCTCGGCCACTGAACACGATATCATCAGATATCATCTTTTGTTGTTTAACCGGAGTTCCGTCTTCACAATTACTACAACATTAGAAGTCTGCATGCTTGATAGAACTAGCATACGACTCAATTCCCCCCAGCTCCTGTCTGCTGGGTGGGGACCACCACTTATTGTGTTGATAACTAACCTCCCGCCCGCACGAGCGGGTTCTTCCTGTCTTTCCTGATTTTGTGGACGATTCTGATTTGAAGGGCCCGCTCCACCAGATTGCGGCGCCCGTACAAACTGATCCAACTTCCTTTCTCTGATCAACTTTTCGATAAGGTCCTGCAAATGTCGACACTCATTGGTATTGTGGCCGTAGCTTTCATGGAATCTACAGAACTTCCCTGTCTGAACCTGCCTCTCCGATGAGGGTTTCGGAGGAGGCTTCTTATACTGTACAGTGTTGCAAGTCTGTAAGTACACGTTTTCCAGTGACGTATTTAACGGTGTGTAATTGTCAAACATTTGAGCTCTGCGCCGTGGACCTCGGTTCTGATCTCTTTTCTTATCCTGGCCATTGCTTCCTCTCGGCTGGGCTTGCTTGTTCTGTATATTCAGTTGAACTTTCCCGGAATTCTCACCGGACTGTTTAACTGCTACATTACTCTGTATCCCCTCAATATTGGGCCTCACATCGTCCTGCTTCCTAGACTGTTTTGCGTCCTCTTGCCGTAAGAACTGAGCGGCTTTGGAGTAGAAACGGTCTAACGATGTGGGTGGTTTTCCAGCTAGCCAATTCCCAAACTCGGAATCGGGATCAATCCCCTTGGTCAAAGCCATCAAGATTGAGTTATCGTTGGGATTAGTGATCTCAACACATGCTGCGTGGAACCTCTCTAGGTAACGCCTGAGCATTTCTCCATGAGCTTGAGTGACACTGGACAGGGTATTAACGTCTTTGGGCCTAGCAACATGCATACGAAACTGTTCTACAAACCTCTTGGCCAGTTGATCGAACGAAGAAATGGATCTAGGTGGTAGGCGTGTAAACCACATTGTCGCGATTCCCCCCAAAGAGATGGGGAAACTTCGACACTTCACTGCATCGTCAGCCCTTGCAGCACTCATTGACCATTCATATTTTAAAATATGTTGATTGGGGTCACTATTTCCTTCATACATTGGGAGAGTTGGCATTCTGAATCGCCGAGGGGGTTCAGCGTGTAACACTTCGTCTGTGAAAGGGGTATGACTACGGGAGATTCCCCAATCATCATTAGTGAGCCCCTGACTCTCGCGTATCATCTAGCGTATCATGGTTGATATATCCGACACTGGCAAATTCTGAGCATGCTGAGCTGAGGTGTGGTCGGGTTCCACAGTGCGAGTCTGGACCGGGCGCTATCGACGGTCCGTATCTTGCCTCCTTGGCTCAGCGTCTTCTGGGACATATGGTTCAGGAGTATGTCCACGCTGTTGATTATTCGGCTCTGACTGATTCCGGGTATCAACCCTTGTTTCCACCGCGGCGGTTGTAGCGCGGTTGTCCGTGGTGTACTGTGGGGCAGTGCCTCCTCGTGTCGAGGGTCCTGTTTGGAAGCTGGTCGACGGTCCTACCCTCAATTGCCCAACAGTCAAGGCGGTTTGATATCCAGTAGTTTGAGCGCGACTCCCCTCTAACCGGGGATGGGTAGACCTGTGGTGATAGTCAGATGAAGCTGAGCTTTCGGTAGATGCCCTGGAGGCATCATCCCTCCTGGACCTTCTGTGGCCCCGGCGGTTTAGCTGGTTGGTCAGCTCGACATTGGCGCGCAACTGTTCAGCCAACTGCTGACGGCTTTGGGTCATCTCCTGGAGCAACACTTGAAACTCTTGTCGGGTGACTGGCCCTGACGGATCTAAGTGAGCGGTATTGTCCTGATTAGAAGAAGGCTGCTGCGTGGGATTCTGCCTATCCCGGCCTTCTTGCTCTGCAGCGGTAGCGCCAGTTCTTGTGCTAACCATTTTCAGTGGTTGAGTCCTTTCCTAGATTTTATGCAAATCTGAATAGAGTGGTAGGATTCCGGATCAGATATCTGGATCTTCCTCTTGGATTTATGCAATCCGGTATCGATGGTAGATCCAAGGAGCAGGAGAAAAAGCTGGTTTTCTCAATGAAAGCACCAAAGTGTTTGTACCAAAAATGGGCACAACACTCTTCGGAAGTTTTTTTGAAGAGATAAAATGAAGAATGTAAATATAAAACAGAGATTATCTAACAAAAACTCCATCAAACAGAAATGTAAAATGCAGGGACAAGCAATTTAGAGTGGTTCGGCGTATAGCCTACGTCCACTATGAAGTTTTGATGATTTTATTGATTCTCTTTGAATGATTACAAGCGATTACAGCGAACAACAGCAGATTATAGATTAGAATTCGAAATTGATAGCAAAAGTATGATGCAAATCTCGATCCGGCAGAGTCTGGACGCTTTAGAATAAAAAAAGATCCCTTTTCTGTTGGTTCTGGAGCTCTATTTATAGGCGTAGGAGGCTAAGATCGTGCTCAAATCTCGGGAGACTTTTCCTGGCACGTGAGTGGGCCCACGCGACCAACCTCAAAGAGTTTCAAGTTGATATGTGATCGATACGAAGTCATTTCGTATCGATCAAGATAATGTCCAATTGAGCTTAAATTTGATGGAGACGTTCCTCAGTATGTGTGCAACCTCCAGTGAAAATTTCATGGCATTTGGATCAGTGGATTGAGAGATATCGTCGATACGAAGCGATGTTCTTTGCTAGGCTGTTTGGTTCGAATCCATCTTTTCGAACTGATGGCTTCGAATCGATGGTGTCACGCGCCTCTGTGATGACGTGGAGCGCACACTTCGCCTCGATCCGGTCTTCATTCCGAGTCGACCGCGTCGACTCCATATATCTCGGCGCATTCGCATCGAGGGATGACACGTCACCTTGGCTTGCTGGCTTGATGGACTCGAATGAAGCATCACTAATGGATTCGAACAAGGCTTTGCCGATGGAGTCGAACAAACCTTTCTCTGATGGATACGAGCCTTGCAGCTTCTCCATGGTTACGAAGTCAATTGATGCGAACTTGAACCCTTCGATGGATACGAATGAAGGTGACCTGATGGATGCGGAGCGCTTCATCTGCTGAGGGGTACGAAGTCCATCGATACGAACTCGATGGATTCGAACACGACTGCTCCTGATCGATACGAACGTGATCGATCCGAACTATAGCTTTAGTGATGGATACGAAATCACCCATAGTGATGGATACGAAATCTGGGCTTTTCCCTTCAATTTGAATCATTCATATCCTGAGCGTATGAACCCGGATTGACCTGAAATTTGAGATGCTGACTTCTATGATCTTCCTTGTCATGTCCTATCAATTGTATCTCAATCCGGACTCGGAAAAAATTCAGCGACATCCACGATAAGTGATACTTGGAATCCAGTCAATTCCTTGGTGTCCTGGCTTTGCCAAAAGATGGGATAACAACAATAGCCAGTTGTAGATCTTATGTCATCAGGATCACTGGCCCAATCAGCGTTTGCATACCCTGTAATACTAATGTACTTGCTTGATTCTAGTGTCAGTCCAAAGTCTGCGGTTCCTTTGAGATATCTTAAAATTCTTTTCACCATTTTCCAGTGTTCATCTGTTGGTCGTTGCATGAACTGGCTCACTTTGTTTACACTGTAGGCAATGTCTGGTCTTGTTATGATTGCATAGTGAAGAGCACCATTAATGCTTATGTACTGTTTTTCATTGGGTATTGCTTCACCTTTGAATTTGGATATATATAGATTACTGATCATAAGAGTTGAAAGAGAATTGGCCTGATTTATCTTAGCTTTATTTAGGATTTCTAGAATGTATTTTTTCTTATTCAACTAAATGGATGAATTTGACAATCTCTTAGTCTCAATGCCAAGGAAGTAGTTTAAATTACCAAGATCTTTTACAGAGAATTCCTGATTAATTAAGCTGATTTATGGGATTGTCGATTTCCACTGCATTGTTTCCTGTTATAATAAAGTCATCAACATATATTAGCACATAAACTATTATGTTTTTATTGAATTTTGTAAATAGAGAGTTGTCAGATTTTGTAGGGTTGTAGCCTAGTCCAGTGAGAGTTTCCATGAGCTTTTCAAACCACACTCTTAAAGCCTGTTTCAGACCATAAATAGCCTTATTTAGTCTGCATACAAGATTATCTTTTCCTTTATGCACAAACCCATGTGGCTGCTCCATATATACTTCCTCCTGTAAAACACCATTTAAGAAAGCATTATTCACATCAATTTGTTTGATGTTTCAATTTCTATACAAGGCAATTGTAATAACAGTCCTTATGGTAGTGGATTTCACAACAGGTGAAAAAGTTTCATTAAAGTCAAAACCACTCTGTTGTGAGAAACCCTTAGCTATTAATCTTGCCTTGTATTTAGAAATTGTATCATCAGCATGTTTCTTTAATCTAAAGGTCCACTTACACCCAACAACATTTTTATTCTTGGGTAAAGGAACAATATTCCATGTCTTGTTTCTTATAAGAGCATTGTATTCATCAGACATAGCTGATTTCCAGTTTTCATTTCCCATGGCTTCATGATAAGTGCTTGGCTCTTCAGTATCTAAAGTTGCATTGTAAATTTTGGTCTTGAAAATGCCACTCTTAGACCTTGTAACCATGTGATGACCTGCTCTTGTAATTTGTTGCTGATGAGTACTCTCATCTTGTTCCTGTTGTTCACTATGAGACATTGTATCTTCTGATGTTTGATGTAAAGCAGATTGCATACTAACTCTTTGTTGAGATGTCTGAATAGGTGTATTAGATGGATCAGCTTCCTTATGACCTGGCCCACAATTGGACACAGTGTGTTATGAGTCTAATCCTTGTAAATGTGAGTTGACATTGCCTTCAATTGACTCTCTGGGAACTTGTATCACTTCCTCAGGTAAAGTAGGTATTGAAGGCAGTGATTATTTTGGGTTGTATACTTTCTTGGATGTTTTGATTTTTGATTCTTTAAAAGGAAACACCCTTTCATTGAATACAACATGTCTAGAAATAAATATTCCGCCATTACAGTCTAAACATTTGTACCCCCTTTGATTAGTGGCATAACCTAGAAATGTACAAGGGACAAATCTGAAATTTAATTTGTGAGTGTTATATGGTCTATGATAGGGGAAACACAAACATCCAAATATTCTCAAGTTTTGATAATCTGGCTTAACATTATACAACATTTCTAAAGGACTTTTAAATTTTAGGACCTTTGTTGGTAGCCTATTAATTAAGAAAATAGTTGTAGCAAAGGCATCGGGCCAAAATTTTAAAGACATAGCTGCCTGAGCTAATAGTGTGAGACTTGTTTCAACAATTTGCCTATGTCTACCTTCAATAATTCCATTTTGTTCAGAATTGTAGGGACAAGTTGTTCTGTGAACAATCCCTCTCTTCTGAAATAGTGCTTTGGTGGCATATACTCTGTTCCACCATCAGATTGAATCACTTTGACTTGGCAGTTAGTTTGATTTTCTGCCTGAGCAATAAATTGCAACACTGCACTATAAGT
This sequence comes from Allium fistulosum, assembly GCA_030737815.1. Classification (NCBI taxonomy): domain Eukaryota; kingdom Viridiplantae; phylum Streptophyta; class Magnoliopsida; order Asparagales; family Amaryllidaceae; genus Allium; species Allium fistulosum. Next base: position 582,088,608 of record CM060906.1, on the reverse strand, counting down.
TTCATCTTTAGTGGCATATACTCTATTCCACCATCAGATTGAATCACTTTGACTTGGCAGTTAGTTTGATTTTCTACCTGAGCAATAAATTGTAACATTGCACTATAAGTTTCATCTTTAGATTTCAAGAAGTATATCCAAACATATCCGGAAAAAACATCAATAAATGATATATAATATTTGTACTCATAATCACCGTGTACTGGTGCAGGTCCCCATAAATTAATGGCAATTAGTTCAAGTGGCTTACTGTAAATAGTTTCAAAATTTAAAAATGGTAATTTGTGTGCTTTTACCATTTGACAGAAAGTTCACATATATATGGCATACAGACATCATTGAAAGAGATATTGTTATTACTCAATACATGTTTTACAATTGTAGCATTGGGATGTCCCAATTTATAATGCCACATATCAAAGGTCTTACAATTTTTACTACACCACAAAAGGCTTTTAACAGCGTTTGATAAACGCTGTAATACGATACAACAGCGTTAGTTCAAACGCTGTATAACGACATGTTGTCGTATATACAGAACTTACAACAGCTTTTTGATAAACGCTGTTGAAACATCACTTTGACAGCGTTTCGTACAAGCTGTCAATAATGTTTTTACAGCGTTTTCAAACTTGCTGTATTATGTTTCTACAGCGTTAATAATTTAGTTGTCGAAGATGTTTTAATTCTACTTTAACTGTTTACAACAGCTTTTTATAAACGCTGTTATTGAGTCATCAACTATTTCGACAGCATGTACTAAACGCTGTTATTGACTATTTAAAGATAATTATAGCATGAATTGAACGCTGTTGTTTCTTCATTGACAGCATTAATCAGACGCTGTCTTTTATTTATATAACAGCTTTAATATTCCACTCTATTTTTGAATATTCCAAAACTATATTTTGAGTATATTCAAGCAACTAGTATATATAACATGTTCTAATAACTATTAATTAGTTACATAAACTAGTTAAGACTATTAATAAACAAAAGAAATCCATAAACCAAGTTTCAATAATATCCATAAACAAAAATAACAAGGTAAACCAAGTTGCCACAAATTCTGTTAAACAAAGACATGTTATATGTTAAACAAAAATATAATATCAATACAGTAAGTCTGCACCAAATGCCAACAACAAAACGTGCATCTAAAAAGTTTCATATGCTTGCTACTTGCTATGGAAGAAGAATGTGTCATCGCCATCTTTAATTACCTACAATGAAGAAATTTGAAGTCAGTGAGTAAACGCATCTAAAAATTTGAAGTTTCATATACTAAAATGCTTAACTGTGCCAAAAAATCACTATATGGTATGTTAAACCGAAACCTAGCCAATATACGCATTAGTAGGTTAGCTCAGTTAACGAAGCTAAACTGCTCTACAGTAACATAGTTATATTTCACGATCTAGTTGATCACCTAAATACTAAGTGAAGAAGCAGTCCTTCTTAATATAAAATCTACGCATGACCAAGATGGTCATTGTTAACCATTCATTTGTTGAATATTTTGTAAGTCCGTCAAGATAATTCCAAATATTTCATGAATAATACCATTATATAAAATGAACTGATCGATAAAAACACAGAATTGAAGGGAAGAAGATACCTTGAACATAAGCTTTTTACTTGGCAGTAACTCATTTAGTTTGGAGATTTTCTCTGTCAAAGAGTTGTGCTCATCCATAAATTTTTTCCTCTGAAAAAAATCATAAAATGTGCAAGTTTTAAAAACATTAAACATGTAAGATAATTAAATGGTCTTGTGTGCTTACGAGTTTTAAATAATTTCAAAGCAACATGCTTAGTTTTTAACTGAGCAAACTTGACAAGTTTTCAACTGATCATATGCTCAGTTTTCAACTGAGCATAGCTCAGTCAAACACTCAGTTTTCAACTGAACATGGACTCAGTTTTCAACAGATCACATGCTCAGTTTTCAACTGAGCAGATGCTCAATTTTCAACTTAGCATTCTTGCTCAGTTTTCAACTGAGCATACCTCACTTTTTAACTGAGAGAACACCCAATGTTTGGTCCAGAGAGCGGTAAAAATGGTTGGACAAGACTACCATTTGTATATGAAATCGTTAGGACGTATCCAGGAGAACAAGCTACAAAGTGTGCTCAGTTTTTAAGTGTTTTTGAGCAAGAGGTATGTCATTCATCAAATTAATCCATATATGTATCATTATCTCGGTAGATTAAGATTAATAATCTATGTTTTTTTCATTCAGATCTGTAGTTTAGAACTTTCCAATTATGACCTGAGTTAATTTGAGAAACTTTCCACTATACTACATTTTCCGAACTTCACACATACAAATTTTAACTTTACGTATCACCATCATATTAACTTATAACATATGATTCAAAGTTGTATGTTATGAATTGTTGATAGTTATCATAATTACAGGGTTGCAAAATGGTTGAGATGCCCTGTAATACATTAGTTAATACAGACAATTCGTGATAAAAATAAATACATTAGTTAATACAAGCACTGCACTTTATACTGGTTGTGAATATGGTATTGTACTTAAAGCGGTGGGGTAAATGTACGTAGTTTAAAAACTATAAGGGTGCTGTATTCACCTGATTTAAGGAGGTTAGATATCAAAAACTCTTTTTCACTGATCGTGTTGTTTGCCTGCTGATATCTTTCTTCCAGGTCTAGCAAAGCATATTCAGTGTTTTTCAACTTTTTCTGTGGTAATATCACAAGAAAATAAACAACTGAAAGTGATAAAAATCTGTAACAACCCGTATATTTGGACCATTTAAATTGACAATAATCCACACATGTCAACTTAAATAATACAAAACACGAATCATTATGGAATTATAAATACATAAATGTAAATGAGAATCAATACAACATCACAGAACAGTCACAGAATAATGCAGCGGAAAATACATCGTCATAATAGCAGTTCATGAAGCCACTATATAATATACAACAATGTCTTAACATCAAGTGACTAATACCCAAAAAATGTCCAACAGACTAGGACATCAATACAGGAATATAAATAGACTGATAAAGATAAATGCTAAGCCTTCAGCATCTTCAACCAACCTTGATCAGCAACTGGATAGCTTCAGACTGACCCGAGCATATACAAAAAGAAACACTCGAGTCAGGACTCAAAATCTTATACAATTAAATCAAGTGCAAGGTAATAGTTCATAACTTAAAGATGGGTGAAATAACATCTCTAAGGATCCGATAAACTATCTATATATATACAGTAGAATACGATAGATAGGTAATGCCTAATCAGTAAAGTACGATATTAAAATAGTGTTAAGACATGGCCCATTCCATCCTTAACACGTTTTATTCCCAAGAGCATATACAAGACCGTAGTTTCCCCAAAACCGGAAGTCACCAGAGGGCAATCCATATACTAAGGTACAAATCAAAACGTAGTGGTCGCGAATAGGATAATCAGTATGACAAGGTACATGAGGCGATACCAACTAGGATACTAGTAGTTGCGTGATCCGGACTGATGTTGAGCATAGCAGCTACTATCTCAACACCGCGAAACAACACTCCCAAATCAAGGGGTGCACCCAAATCGAATCACAAAAGTAATAGATATGGTATCGAAGAAGTGCGTCCGCTAGAGGTAGCGAACCTCAATGGCCCGGCGCGGCTCCTGTTTTAGTCATGTCAGGGGTCGTCCAATATCGTTCTCTTTCTTCAGTCAACGCGATCACCAAACCATCCACTTCATTCTGGATCAACACTTCGCGTGTAATAGTTATTAAAGTGGTTTTCAGTATCGACAGAGAGTATGTCCATATCCGATCCCGGTCTCTTTAATAACTACGTATTTATTACCCAATGGTCGGTTAACTTAACGTTTAAAACAAATCAAAGTCCGAAAGTCAAGGTGCAAATTTAACTTCCAAATTTTGACATTTCACGATTCAATTTATTTCGGATATTTAACATCATATTTCCAAATGAAATCTGTAGTTCAAACATTTGAATTAACAATATAATTAAGTATTCAAGTTAAATTTAATAACTCACTTATTAAATTTAGTTCAAAATCAATTAATTCGAATTTTACCGGTCAATTAAGTTCGAATCGTTAAATCAAATTCTATTTATCTCAATTCATATTTACATTCATCGTTACATTAAATATAATCAAAAATTTGATTAAATCAATTTCCTTAAATTTAAAATCATTTTACATTTAAATTATCGCTAAATTAAATCCATAAAACTTTAGTTAGTTTCGTATTCCATTTAAGTCAAAATTTCCTAAATCTAAATTATTATTTATGACAAGTTCAAATCTATTTAATTTAAAACTCAGTCTAAATCTAAATCTACCAATTTAATAAATTAAGTTATTAATTTTTAAAACTCACTTGTATTAAATCTTATTACAATCAAATTCTCCAATTTATTTTCTTCAATTAAATAGATTTATTAATCCGTTTCAATTTTATCCATTAATTTATTTCAAATAAATCCATTAATTTATTTCAATTAAATCCATTTATTTATTTCAATTAAATCCATTAAGTCGTTACTTGATTTCCAAACAATTTAATAAGTTCATTTCTTAATTTCAAATAGATTTCAATTTCAAAATAATTTCGTTGACCAATCGGGTTTCTTATTTTTAATTGTCTATCCTAGGCCAAGTTATTTAAGTGGGTATTTATCATTTCAACCCGATATCATTCAATATAAACAAATCATAACAAAGGGAACTTGCAGTGTGATAACTGGGATGGTGTCAAAGTAAATAAACAAGCAATAGCAACCATACATAACAAATTAACAATTTATTCAAATAATCCCGAAATAACCCTATTAACTTACATTTGTTATTATGTAAATTAATACAATTATTCCTAGAATCCTACGGATTAAAGATTATTACATTTATAATTTTACTTGGTGTCCGTTATCAAATTTCTACATCAATCGTACTTATCAATTTTAATGTCACTATTATTTACTCTAATTAACATCGTATTACAGTTCAACATGTTTAATCAACTTAAACAATACATGGCGTCAAATTTTTAGAACTTAACAGTTTATCTCAACCAAATTCTAACAATCAACAATTTGTTTATCCAGATTAATATTAACAACAATTATCACTTGATTATCATCGCATCATAGATTGAGTCGTGAATATAAAATATTCACCTTGCGTGGTTGGAGAAGATGGCGGCGAAGCACGAAGACGAATAGATAAAATAGGCCCTAACAAGCACGATGCGAAACGACACAAACTACAATTTAAACAATTAAATAAATCAACTATTTGTTTATTGCAATATATATCAATTGAATATATATACAAACCATACCGAACAACGAAGCAAGATAGATTCGACAAGTCGGATGAAAGTCTAAGTCCCCGAAGCAGTAGCTGGTACAAACACAGTAAAACACTGTATGTGAGCAAATTAGAAATTTCAAAGTATATATCGCTATACTAATATATAAAACACTCAAATCTCATTTGGTTATGCAGCCGATAATATGAGAAGCAAAACAAAGTCAGAGCACATGCTCCATGTAACAGCCTATGCACCCACTGTTCATATTGGGAACAAATTCCTATTGATAAAGGCTAGCTATAGGAAGGAGGGTATTCAAGTGACATATACCTCCTATATGAAAATCCTATATACTAATAGGTAGAGCCTATATGCATGCAACAACATTTGACGTATAAATTTCCAACAGAGAATATACGAAGCATGTTCAAGTGATATTGATGTATTGGCTATAGGTCTTAGGCAAAGTGAAGAGGGAAGTGAAGTCAGTGGCTCGGGTGTTAGCAGCCAAGTCGGTAGGTGGGTCCGGGTTCGACAGGGTGGCTGCGGCGTGTGAAGGCTGGTGGGTCTGGCAGTGGGCTGGTGGCGGTCTGGGCGAAGGCTGGTGGGTTTGGTGGTACGGCGGAGGTTTGGGCGAAGGCTGATGGGGCGGCGGGGCTGGGTGGGTGGCGGACACGGAGGGCTGTGGCGGAGGGGAGAGGGCTGGGACGGTGGAGCAGTGGGTGGTGGCGGACACGGAGGGGCTGTGGGCAGGGGATGGGGCGTCGGGGCTGGGTGGGTGGCGGACACGGAGGGCTGTGGCGGAGGGGAGAGGGCTGGGACGGTGGAGCAGTGGGTGGTGGCGGACACGGAGGGGCTGTGGGCAGAGGCAGTGGTCTTCATTTTTACTTATATGTGAAGTTCATAAAAACAGAAAGTGGGGAGAAGGAGAAGTGCTGTAACCTTTTTATCAAATGAGAATTATGAAAGAAGGATGAAGGTTGGCTCTGCGTGTGTGCTGTGAAGGATATAAATGAAATAAGAATCAGGGGGAAAGACAGAGAATATAATATTGCAGAGGGACAGAGGACAGCTATCACATGAAGTGAACCAACGCAATTAATGTTGCAGAAGGCTCAGTGCACAGTAAAACAATGATGGTTTCACAATGGAGGCTATTGGTGTTCCCAAGGTCAGCTAACTGGCTCCAAAATTTGAAAGCTGAAATGTTGGGTACCGGTTTGTGCTGCGTAACGGACCGGTGTGTGCTCCGTTAACAATTATAATTTGCGACGCCGAACTCCGATTGACACAAACAAATATACCGTTTTGATCAGTGCGACGAGGCGGACACAACGGTATGAAGATATTGGTGGTTTGACCTTGTTTGCGAAGTGGCGAATCTTATTAACCATTTGCACGAGTGAACATTTTTACTAGCAATTACAAGCGAAATTTGACGAAACGAAATGCGCCGTTATGATCAGAATATTTTTCTTATGCAACATTGCGAAAAATATTAAAGTTCGGATGATAGAAAATTTACACGCAAAATTAAAACTAATATGTAAATTTGACGAGCGAAATTTTCTACAATATTTTTCGACGAAATTTGGCGTACGCCTATGTCTATCTAGACGCATCCCAAATGTGAAGTTTGAACGGTAACGGAAATCGTTTGTGGATATTTGAAATTTCTATTACGGAGAACGCAGTAAAACACCGAAGAATAAGATCGACGGAGCTAAAGATGTCCGAATTTTGAAAAACGAAAAACGACGCCTTCGTCAGAAAATGATTTAGAATTTTTCTATGCAAAAATATTTAGGTTCAGAAGATGAAATTTTCACGCTTTAAAATGAACTGATGTGCAGTAAAATGCGCACGAAGTTTACTGCGGTATTTTCCGACGAAACTTTACTCATATCTACAATCATCTAGGCGCAATTTAGAAACAAAGTTTGGACGCCGATTGAAATCGTATGTAAGTTTCACATTTTTAATTAAAATAACGGTTTTAAAATTTTAAATTGGGTCGGATTTTCAGGGTCGTTACATTCTCCCCTACTCAAGACTTTTCGTCCTCGAAAAGGAACAAAGTAAAGAGTGGAAGAACAGATAACAGAGATACAATGGATTCAGAATAGATCATTGAATATAGTAAAGAGTATAGAATGGAATTTACCTTCAACAAACAATTCTGGATTAGAATCCCGGATACTCTCCTCGGTTTCCCAAGTGCAATCACGATCATCGGGACTCCATTGGACTTTGACTAGGCTAACCGACTTCCTTCTAAGTTGCTTTGTATCCCTATCAACAATACGAAGTGGTCTCCTCTCTATAGTCAAATCCGGCTCAATATCAACTTCATCTAACTGAGCAATAGGAATGGCCATGGATGGATCGTGTACAACTTTCCGAAGATGTGAAACATGGAAGACGTTGTGCACGCCCTCAAATTTCTCCGGTAGTGCAACTCTGTAGGCTAGTGTACCAATTCTCTCAGTGATAGTGAATGGTCCAACAAATCTAGGAGCGAGCTTCCCTCTACGACCAAATCGAATAACATTCTTCAAAGGTGATACCTTAAGGAATACCTTATCCCCAATCAGGAATTCTAAATCTCTTCTACGCCTATCAGCATAGCTCTTCTGTCTATCCTGTGCGGTCTTCATCTTCCTTCTGATTTCATTGACCTTCTCGGATGCTTCTATAATCATATCTGGGCCAAGAATTAATCGATCACCAGGTTCAATCCAACAAGCTGGCGATTTGCATGGCCGTCCATATAAAGCTTCGAACGGTGCCATATCGATACTTTCCTGAATGTAAAGGTGGTTAAATTTCAATTCAAATTTACTTATTCAAATTGAAATTTTGATTTACCTGATAACTATTATTATAAGTGAATTCAACCAAATGGAGATGGTCTTCCCAAGATCCCCCGAAATCAATAATGCAGGCTCGGAGCAGATCTTCTAAAATCTGATTCACCCTTTCAGTTTGTCCATCTGTTTGAGGATGATAAGCTGTGCTCAGATTCAGTTTAGTGCCCAAGACGTCCTGAAATGCCTTCCAGAATTTACTAGTGAATAAAGGGTCTCTATCGCACACAATACTAGATGGAACCCCATGGAGTCTAACAATCTCTTTCATATATATCTCGGCCAAACTCAAAGCAGTACGAGTGGTCTTAACCGGAATAAAGTGAGCAGATTTTGTCAACCTATCAACAATCACCCATATACTCTCGTTACCTTTTCTGGTCCTTGGTAATCCATCAATGAAGTCCATAGAAATCTGATCCCATTTCCAACACGGAATCTCTAGGGGTTGAAGTAATCCTGCCGTCTTCTGGTGATCGGCCTTAACTTGTTGGCAAGTGGTGCATCTACTGACATAAATAGAAATATCCCTCTTCATCCCACTCCACCAATATAAACGCTTCATATTTCGGTACATCTTAGTGACACCAGGATGAAATGAAAGTGATGACCGATGGTTTTCTCTAAGCACTTCTTGTCTCAATCCATCGACATTAGGGACGCAAATACGATTGTCAATCCTCAGAACTCCATTACTATCTATCTGTGCTCCCACTTTACTGTCGGTATTTCCAACTCTACCAAGAACTAACTCCTTCATGCGATAGAGCAAGGTGTCCTCATATTGTTTGTCCTTGATTCGATCCACAAGAGATGGGGAGATAACAAGCTGAAATAGCATGCCTTCTACAAGATTACAGCATGACAATGCTTTGCTACGGCTCAAAGCATCAGCTACAACATTTGCTTTCCCAGGAGTATAATTTATATCGAGATCGTATGCAGCTAAGAATTCAAGCCATCGAACTTGTCTCTGGTTCAAATCCTTCTGAGAAAAGATATACCTCAAGGACTTATGATCGGTGAATAATTCAAATTTAATTCCCAAAAGATGATGCCTCCACAGTTTCAAAGCAAATACAACCGCAAGAAGCTCTAGATCATGAGTTGCATAGTTTACTTCATGGATCTTCAACTGGCGGCCAGCATAAGCAATAACCTTTCCGCTTTGCATAAGAACAGCGCCTAAACCTTCTCGGCAAGCATCTGTATAGACAGTTAATTCTTCACTTCCATCGATTACCGCAAGAACTGGAGCTGAAGTTAACTTACGCTTTAATTCATTAAAAGCTGATTCGCACTTCTCACTCCAAATAAACTTGACATCCTTTCGGGTTAAAGCAGTGAGTGGGGCAGAAATCCGGGCAAAGTGCTCAATAAATCTATGATAATAGCCGGCCAAGCCCAAGAAGCTACGGATATCAGTAGGAGTTTTGGGAGTCTCCCAATCCTGTAGATAAATTTCAAATTAGAAAGGGATGAGAGGAATTGAATAGAAATAGCGAATAGGATAGAACTTACATTGATTACGGCGATCTTAGCTGGATCGACCGAAATCCCATTTTCAGAAACTATGTGGCCCAGGAATCTCACTTCGTCTCGCCAGAAATGGAATTTAGAGAATTTGGCCTTAAGTTGATGATTTCGGAGAGTTTTCAGAACATAAGCAAGGTGTGTCTCGTGCTCCTTCTCGTCTTTGGAGAAAACGAGAATATTATCAATGAAAACAAGAACAAACTTGTTAAGCACATCACGGAAGACTCGATTCATCAAGTCGACGAAATAAGCAGGTGCGTTGGTCAAACCGAATGGCATAACCAACCATTCATAGAATCCGTTCTCGGTGCAAAAGGCTGTCTTATGAATACTATCTTCTGCTACTATGAGTTGGTGGAATCCAGTGGCAAGATCAAGTTGGGAGAAAACTTTAGCTCCATGGAGCTGATCGAATAAATCATTGATGCGAGGCATCGGATAGCGGTTCTTGAGAGTGCGTTTGTTCAGCTCCCTGTAATCAACACACATGCGGAGAGATCCATCCGATTTGGTGACAAATACAACTACGGCGCCCCATTCAGAACGACTTCTCCTAATCAAACCTTTAGCAAATAGATCATCAATTTGAGTTTTAAGTTCAGCTTTTTCTTTGGGAGCCATCCTTCTGTGAGGAAGAACTATGGGAGTAGCTCCAGGAATAAGGTCAATGCGAAAATCGATCTCCCTTTTAGGCGGTAGAGAGTTGACCTCTCCAAATACGTCGGGAAATTTCCGAACAATAGGAGTAGTACTAAGATCATCCGGGTGAGCATCAAGAGAGAATATGAAGCTTCCGGCATATTTCTGTGGTGATTTGCATTCGATGACAAGCGGTAGGCCCTTGTCATTGACTAGAGAAACAGAACGAGCCTTGCACGAAATAACAGCATCGAATTTCCTTAACCAATCAGCACCTAACAAAATGTCAAATGCTGCGAAGCCAAGAACATAAAAATCCCAAGTGAATCGATATCTTCCATACAAGAGCACAACCTCTTTGCAAATTCGACTGAGATTGGCAAGTCCTCCAATAGGGTTGGAGACGCATAAGGAAGTAATAGCAAGAGTAGGTTCTAAGTTGAGCTTATTACAAAGATCAATAGATATGAAGCTATGAGAAGCACCAGTATCGAATAATACCTTAATAGGTAAATCATGTAATGAAAAAGTACTTCGTAAGGTACCTTGGTCATCCTGAGCAGGCGGTGTAGGAGTGGTGATGGCAAATACTCCAGATGGTGTGCCACGCTTATACAGTGGGCAGTCTTTCTTGAAATGACCTGGCTGGAGGCAGACATAGCATAAGTCTTTCCTAGTCGTAGAAGGTGGTGGAACAGCAGCACCGGTAGATGGACAACTATTAGCATAATGGCCCTTCTTATCGCATTTGAAGCAAGTGATATTAGCAAGGTCGATTGGGCTTTTCTGGGCATATCCCAGTCCAGTAGTCTTCTGCCAAGATTTCTTTTGTTGATCAAAGTTCATCTTCCTCTTCCCGAGCTGGCTAGAGGAGGGCTGAGTAGGAGCGGCCTTGGCAGTAGGCCCCCTAGGCTTTGCCTCATATCTAAGAGCATAGTCAACAAGCTCTGTGAAGGTGCAGTGAGTGTGGCCAGTAAGCAAGTCATAATACTCTGGTCTAGCTCCCAGAATGAACTTCTCGTTCTTTAGAAGCGGTGTATCAATCAATCCTGGACCGAACTTGGAGAGTTCGTTGAATTTCCTCTCGTACTCAGAAAAAGTCATACTGCCCTGCTTAAGATCCATAAAAGCTCTATAAAGTTGGGTTTTCCCAGCAGCGGGCATCCATTGTGCCGAGAAAGTATCCCTAATCAAAAGATAGGCAAGATGAATAACATTTCAAGATTAAAAGAAGAATTTAGACTACGGAATCCAATTAAATTTTATACCTAAACTGGGCCCAAGTAATGGTGTTCTCCTCGATACGAGAAGTAACTGATTCCCACCAATCTTGCGCGGCATCCTGAAGTTGCCAGGCAGCAAGCTGACGCTTCTGAGCATCAGTGATCTCCAGACCAGAAAATATCTTCTCTAAACCTTTAAGCCATTGCTGAGCCTCAATAATGTTCTCGGATCCAGAAAACTTAATACCTCCCAGTTGTGTATACTCCTTACTAAGAATGGTGAATTTGACAGGAGCTGGAGCGATGGGTGCAGCCTGAGCAGGACCATGGCCCCTTCCTCCCCTATGGTTTCCTCTGGTACCCATCCTGAAATACCAAAGAGATTGTTAAAACCAAAGGATAGAAAATCATAGAATTTTAAGGAAAGTCTAATTAATGAATCAAAGAAGTTTGAAATGAAAGGATTTGGATATTGAATCGATTCTCCTCATTCTAGGGTATTGCTACCCTATCTCTAATGAGTTTATATATAATCCCAAACTAAGGTTTTTAGGGAAACCGAAGCTCTGATACCAACTGTAACAACCCGTATATTTGGACCATTTAAATTGACAATAATCCACACATGTCAACTTAAATAATACAAAACATGAATCATTATGGAATTATAAATACATAAATGTAAATGAGAATCAATACAACATCACAGAACAGTCATAGAATAATGTAGCGGAAAATACATCGTCATAATAGCAGTTCATGAAGCCACTATATAATATACAACAATGTCTTAACATCAAGTGACTAATACCCAAAAAATGTCCAACAGACTAGGACATCAATACAGGAATATAAATAGACTGATAAAGATAAATGCTAAGCCTTCAGCATCTTCAACCAACCTTGATCAGCAACTGGATAGCTTCAGACTGACCCGAGCATATACAAAAAGAAACACTCGAGTCAGGACTCAAAATCTTATACAATTAAATCAAGTGCAAGGTAATAGTTCATAACTTAAAAATGGGTGAAATAACATCTCTAAGGATCCGATAAACTATCTATATATATACAGTAGAATACGATAGATAGGTAATGCCTAATCAGTAAAGTACGATATTAAAATAGTGTTAAGACATGGCCCATTCCATCCTTAACACGTTTTATTCCCAAGAGCATATACAAGACCGTAGTTTCCCCAAAACCGGAATTCACCAGAGGGCAATCCATATACTAAGGTACAAATCAAAACGTAGTGGTCGCGAATAGGATAATCAGTATGACAAGGTACATGAGGCGATACCAACTAGGATACTAGTAGTTGCGTGATCCGGACTGATGTTGAGCATAGCAGCTACTATCTCAACACCGCGAAACAACACTCCCAAATCAAGGGGTGCACCCAAATCGAATCACAAAAGTAATAGATATGGTATCGAAGAAGTGCGTCCGCTAGAGGTAGCGAACCTCAATGGCCCGGCGCGGCTCCTGTTTTAGTCATGTCAGGGGTCGTCCAATATCGTTCTCTTTCTTCAGTCAACGCGATCACCAAACCATCCACTTCATTCTGGATCAACACTTCGCGTGTAATAGTTATTAAAGTGGTTTTCAGTATCGACAGAGAGTATGTCCATATCCGATCCCGGTCTCTTTAATAACTACGTATTTATTACCCAATGGTCGGTTAACTTAACGTTTAAAACAAATCAAAGTCCGAAAGTCAAGGTGCAAATTTAACTTCCAAATTTTGACATTTCACGATTCAATTTATTTCGGATATTTAACATCATATTTCCAAATGAAATCTGTAGTTCAAACATTTGAATTAACAATATAATTAAGTATTCAAGTTAAATTTAATAACTCACTTATTAAATTTAGTTCAAAATCAATTAATTCGAATTTTACCGGTCAATTAAGTTCGAATCGTTAAATCAAATTCTATTTATCTCAATTCATATTTACATTCATCGTTACATTAAATATAATCAAAAATTTGATTAAATCAATTTCCTTAAATTTAAAATCATTTTACATTTAAATTATCGCTAAATTAAATCCATAAAACTTTAGTTAGTTTCGTATTCCATTTAAGTCAAAATTTCCTAAATCTAAATTATTATTTATGACAAGTTCAAATCTATTTAATTTAAAACTCAGTCTAAATCTAAATCTACCAATTTAATAAATTAAGTTATTAATTTTTAAAACTCACTTGTATTAAATCTTATTACAATCAAATTCTCCAATTTATTTTCTTCAATTAAATAGATTTATTAATCCGTTTCAATTTTATCCATTAATTTATTTCAAATAAATCCATTAATTTATTTCAATTAAATCCATTTATTTATTTCAATTAAATCCATTAAGTCGTTACTTGATTTCCAAACAATTTAATAAGTTCATTTCTTAATTTCAAATAGATTTCAATTTCAAAATAATTTCGTTGACCAATCGGGTTTCTTATTTTTAATTGTCTATCCTAGGCCAAGTTATTTAAGTGGGTATTTATCATTTCAACCCGATATCATTCAATATAAACAAATCATAACAAAGGGAACTTGCAGTGTGATAACTGGGATGGTGTCAAAGTAAATAAACAAGCAATAGCAACCATACATAACAAATTAACAATTTATTCAAATAATCCCGAAATAACCCTATTAACTTACATTTGTTATTATGTAAATTAATACAATTATTCCTAGAATCCTACGGATTAAAGATTATTACATTTATATTTTTACTTGGTGTCCGTTATCAAATTTCTACATCAATCGTACTTATCAATTTTAATGTCACTATTATTTACTCTAATTAACATCGTATTACAGTTCAACATGTTTAATCAACTTAAACAATACATGGCGTCAAATTTTTAGAACTTAACAGTTTATCTCAACCAAATTCTAACAATCAACAATTTGTTTATCCAGATTAATATTAACAACAATTATCACTTGATTATCATCGCATCATAGATTGAGTCGTGAATATAAAATATTCACCTTGCGTGGTTGGAGAAGATGGCGGCGAAGCACGAAGACGAATAGATAAAATAGGCCCTAACAAGCACGATGCGAAACGACACAAACTACAATTTAAACAATTAAATAAATCAACTATTTGTTTATTGCAATATATATCAATTGAATATATATACAAACCATACCGAACAACGAAGCAAGATAGATTCGACAAGTCGGATGAAAGTCTAAGTCCCCGAAGCAGTAGCTGGTACAAACACAGTAAAACACTGTATGTGAGCAAATTAGAAATTTCAAAGTATATATCGCTATACTAATATATAAAACACTCAAATCTCATTTGGTTATGCAGCCGATAATATGAGAAGCAAAACAAAGTCAGAGCACATGCTCCATGTAACAGCCTATGCACCCACTGTTCATATTGGGAACAAATTCCTATTGATAAAGGCTAGCTATAGGAAGGAGGGTATTCAAGTGACATATACCTCCTATATGAAAATCCTATATACTAATAGGTAGAGCCTATATGCATGCAACAACATTTGACGTATAAATTTCCAACAGAGAATATACGAAGCATGTTCAAGTGATATTGATGTATTGGCTATAGGTCTTAGGCAAAGTGAAGAGGGAAGTGAAGTCAGTGGCTCGGGTGTTAGCAGCCAAGTCGGTAGGTGGGTCCGGGTTCGACAGGGTGGCTGCGGCGTGTGAAGGCTGGTGGGTCTGGCAGTGGGCTGGTGGCGGTCTGGGCGAAGGCTGGTGGGTTTGGTGGTACGGCGGAGGTTTGGGCGAAGGCTGATGGGGCGGCGGGGCTGGGTGGGTGGCGGACACGGAGGGCTGTGGCGGAGGGGAGAGGGCTGGGACGGTGGAGCAGTGGGTGGTGGCGGACACGGAGGGGCTGTGGGCAGGGGATGGGGCGTCGGGGCTGGGTGGGTGGCGGACACGGAGGGCTGTGGCGGAGGGGAGAGGGCTGGGACGGTGGAGCAGTGGGTGGTGGCGGACACGGAGGGGCTGTGGGCAGAGGCAGTGGTCTTCATTTTTACTTATATGTGAAGTTCATAAAAACAGAAAGTGGGGAGAAGGAGAAGTGCTGTAACCTTTTTATCAAATGAGAATTATGAAAGAAGGATGAAGGTTGGCTCTGCGTGTGTGCTGTGAAGGATATAAATGAAATAAGAATCAGGGGGAAAGACAGAGAATATAATATTGCAGAGGGACAGAGGACAGCTATCACATGAAGTGAACCAACGCAATTAATGTTGCAGAAGGCTCAGTGCACAGTAAAACAATGATGGTTTCACAATGGAGGCTATTGGTGTTCCCAAGGTCAGCTAACTGGCTCCAAAATTTGAAAGCTGAAATGTTGGGTACCGGTTTGTGCTGCATAACGGACCGGTGTGTGCTCCGTTAACAATTATAATTTGCGACGCCGAACTCCGATTGACACAAACAAATATACCGTTTTGATCAGTGCGACGAGGCGGACACAACGGTATGAAGATATTGGTGGTTTGACCTTGTTTGCGAAGTGGCGAATCTTATTAACCATTTGCACGAGTGAACATTTTTACTAGCAATTACAAGCGAAATTTGACGAAACGAAATGCGCCGTTATGATCAGAATATTTTTCTTATGCAACATTGCGAAAAATATTAAAGTTCGGATGATAGAAAATTTACACGCAAAATTAAAACTAATATGTAAATTTGACGAGCGAAATTTTCTACAATATTTTTCGACGAAATTTGGCGTACGCCTATGTCTATCTAGACGCATCCCAAATGTGAAGTTTGAACGGTAACGGAAATCGTTTGTGGATATTTGAAATTTCTATTACGGAGAACGCAGTAAAACACCGAAGAATAAGATCGACGGAGCTAAAGATGTCCGAATTTTGAAAAATGAAAAACGACGCCTTCGTCAGAAAATGATTTAGAATTTTTCTATGCAAAAATATTTAGGTTCGGAAGATGAAATTTTCACGCTTTAAAATGAACTGATGTGCAGTAAAATGCGCACGAAGTTTACTGCGGTATTTTCCGACGAAACTTTACTCATATCGACAATCATCTAGGCGCAATTTAGAAACAAAGTTTGGACGCCGATTGAAATCGTATGTAAGTTTCACATTTTTAATTAAAATAACGGTTTTAAAATTTTAAATTGGGTCGGATTTTCAGGGTCGTTACAAAATCACAGTAAGGACACACACTCATAAAATCAATGTCACCTGTGTTGTTTCAAGTTTCTCACAAAGCTATGCAATTAGGAGTTGTTGAGAATTGTAGAGCTCTTGAAGCCCGGCTAATTGCTGTGCAATACACAACACATTGATCAAACTGCTAAAGTAATTTATACTCTTCAGTATAATAAAGCTTAATTAAGTACCTTATCCTTTGACTCTGATTCCAGCTCCACGCGTTCAATTTTTTCTGTCATGGCCTATACAATCACACCACGTTTTTTTTTCAATATGATACATATTTACTAAAAACAGATAGTTTATTTCTCAATATTGTAGTTTGAAGTGATAAAATGCAAATGATGGAATATGAAGAGAAAACGTGTGTTAAATAATAGCAGCAGCAGCCTCGGTCCTATTATAATTATATAATAATAATAATAAGTCCTGCAGAACTTAAGAATTCTATATGAGAATACCAACATTTTATTGTTATACATAAACTAAATGCGCAATAGTAGTAGTAATAGTACTACTAATAATAACAATAAGTTCTACAAAACTTAAGAATTTTATATGAGAATACCAACATTTTATTGTTATACATAAGCTAAATATGCAATAATCTTTGATATTAAGTTATGAACAAGGATATAATGAAAAAATTGTAATTCACCTTAACATCTTCAATTGCAGACGTAAATTTGTCTACTCCGTGTTCCAATATTGGGTTGTAATACGAAAATAGAGCAAGTAGACTGGTTATTTTAGATTTGCCTGCTCAGATTATTCCAAATACACATCTTAGATACTCTTACACACACACACTCACACACCAAACGTAGGATAGAACGACGTATAAAATATGCTTACATTAACAATGAAAACATCGATAGACTATGTTAATCAATCTACATAGGCATTGGTACTATAAATAAACAATTGAAGTATTTGAATTATATGAACAAAAATTCCTAGTGGATTATCATGGATGAAGGAGGATTAATAAGTTGAGGTGAATTTAATATTAATGGATTTCTTAACCAAAGCAGACCTCGCATACCCAGCAGCAGCACAGTGCGGCAAGACTGCAAATTTAGAGCCAGAAGAAAAAAAAGGTTACAAATGTGGGTATTGTTGTTATCTCAGTTTTTGTTGAGGTGGTCTTCATCGCAGGAATTTTGATGTTTATCTTCGGATTTACAGATGAGCATGAAACCTAAATAATAACAACTTTAAATTTAAATAATTACCATCCTTCAATAAATCCTTTTTTGCCTTTCTTCTTTGTATAGGGGCAACATGGATGATGTTGTGGCACAGCCGAAGTTGGATATCCTTAATAATATTTATGGCATAAAAACATACATATGTTTAGATATAAGATAATGAACTCGGACATTTTCATATGAAAAGAATCTTTTGAAGCAAAAGAGAGAAACAGATCTGAGAGTTGAACCTGGAGGAGGTTGCCGCTTCTTCTTCTGGTCTCCTCTTTCGACCATTGACAAGCTAAATACAAATAAGAAGAAACTTCCATTTTTAGTATAACATAAAATATAAGAGACGGTAAGGACAAAGAAACTGAAGATAACTGAACAGAACACCGTTTATAATTCAGTCAATCATCTATGTTCATTATCGCATGATAAACAATTTTATTGTGAAAGAACTAGCAACTTGTGATGAATATATGGACTTCAAAATGCTCCATAGAGTTGGACGAAGACTTGAAGGGCACTACTTACTTTTTTTAATGTAAAATTAGACAATTTTAAAAACTTATCTTAAGTTGTAGTTTCAACCTGTATGTTTTGCTAACTTGACTTATGGTATGATTTGTTTTTAATTGTCAACAAGGAACCACAAATAGATGTACTCAAATAGAAACAAAAATTGCAACACCTTATGACTTTTACCTATATTACTATTCCTATTTTTTACAATAAGAAACATTATTGATTTATCACGCTAGCTATATATAAAGGTGAGCAAAGTTTATAGGTGCATAAATTTGACACTTGGTGGCATAAAACTTGTAAATTTTTAGAGCATCAATTTTTTACTTAATGAAATTGACTTTTTAACTTTTGTTTCTATAAAAAAAATATTCATTTATGGTTAATAGCTTAACAATATATAACGAAATAAAGCACTAAGTTTTGAAACAGCTTAGGTTTGACCAACTCAGGATCCACATCCTTCTCATGAAGAAAAAACAACTGAACATCAAGTACAGAACGTGGGGTGGCTTGTGATAGATTATCATTTGTATGCTTAAAAGCAATCATACAGAAGCATGGAACTCCGTGTTATAAGCACCATTTCTGATGCACATCAATAGAGTTCATGAGCATTACATAATTGACTTTTGCAATGTGAGCTGCCACAGTGGTAGTTTATGAGTTAGGACATCTTGTGATGAAGCTACTTTTTACATCAAGCTATAGTTTAGAGGGCACAGTTTAGTGAAAACTATAAGGTATTTTTGACACACATTGTCCAAATTACTTTCTAGTTTCTTATAAAAGATTATGAATTTGTGCATTCTAGATTATTTGTAAGTTCTATACCGGTAGATTACCATTACAGAGTTACCTCGTGCATGATAGAGTGCACACTCAAGCTTATATGAAAAATTACCTAACATCAAAAGACCTGACTTCTTACATATGAATTGCCTTATTCTCCTTAATTATACAAACTTTGATAAACCCAAAAATATCCTAATTTGGATGCATTAATCATTAGATTATATCTATATATAGCCTTAACAATAAATAAGCTATTTGAGATTCTTGAATGGTACATTTGAAACACTCTAGAATGGTGGATTTGAATGTATATTTTAACATTTAGAAAAATAGACGCACTCTCAACAGGGTTGAAATCGTCAGAAAAGGCTACTCTAACAAACCATATTCAACTAGTCAAAGCTAACATATGGAACTGACATCTGCTTGTCAGTGCATATAATCAGATGTCAGTGCATATAACCAGATTTTCTTTGAAATGGCTTTCTGCTACTAAGCATGCATGGACAAAGCATTTAAATGTACAGCTAATGTATTATATAGGACTGACAGCTTTATCATAGCATATCAATACATGCTT
The DNA here is from genome assembly GCA_030737815.1 of Allium fistulosum. Classification (NCBI taxonomy): domain Eukaryota; kingdom Viridiplantae; phylum Streptophyta; class Magnoliopsida; order Asparagales; family Amaryllidaceae; genus Allium; species Allium fistulosum. Next base: position 582,068,720 of record CM060906.1, on the reverse strand, counting down.
CGTCCTAGGAACACAAAAGGAATTGAGTTCTAAGATGATTCAAACACAATAAGTTAAAATAATGCATTAGAATTGCCTAATATACACACATTCCTGTATTACTCCTAAAAATGATGTAAGACTACAGTTAAGAAGTGTATATAAACATTAAGCGTGGAAGAATAAACCTCGTCAGATGGAAAGCTGAAACATTGGGATTCAGTAGAAAATATAAACAATTGTTTGAAGTGGATACTAATGGAGATGCTCTAGAGTTTGAAATGGATTTGAATTTAAGCGATTTAATAAAGCAGCTTACAGCCAACCAGTGCTTATTTACACTAGCATATTAAATCAAATGAAATTATAGTAGTTTTTTTGTTGTATATTGTATATAAACAAGATGAAAATTACACTCTTAACATGCGATTTGTGTTATATTATTATTTTTTTGCCAAACCATTATAGAAATTTAAAAAAATAATATATAGATCTATACTCTATTAGGTAACTTAGATGATGTTAAAACTAATGAATACAACCGATATGACCAAACACACTAAAAAAATTTAAAAGAGACAAATCCATCCTGCAGTAATGTAGGTATAGTTAAAAAATGATAAAAGTTAAGGCTGCCGATGGATACCCAAAAAATCTGAAATCCGTCCGCATATATATTTATTTTTTAAGTTAATAATTTATATTATATGTATTTAATACATATTAACTACTAAAAACTATTAATTATCATTATTTTTATTTCTTGATTTATTGATCATTGGCGAATATGACACTTACCCGATATCTGTTTGTATCCGCGGATGCGGATATCCGATATCCAATAATAATTCCGAATGCGGATGCGGATATGAAAGTATCCGTATCTGAAAGTATTTGTTGACAGGCTAATAAAAGGTACAATTTATAGCCAATATATAATAGTTGTGTACACTAATCTAATTGCTAAGTAAAAGCATTTTAATCATATCATATTCAAACATTGCTAAAAATGTAATCAGACCTAATTGTTCTGTCATCTTTGCTTAGAGGAGTAAAATTGGTTGTTTATATTCTTTTATGTAATGACTGTACTTGAAAATGTTTAATAAAAAATGAGGAAAACATTGAAAAATATAATAATGCACCAAAAATCTATAAATATGTTATGTACATCCACAGGTATAGGAGTATATATTGCATATATGCGTGAAGTGCATAAATCTATGTACAAATACATAAAATCTCTGCAATTCCAATTGAAAATTATGTGTGATAGAAACATTCAAAAACATCAAATAACCCTTATGTTTGTATAAAGTAAAAAACTAAAGATAATTGCCACCATGCTAAAATAAAACTTTACAAAATTTAGGCAACAAAAAACACAGCTCTTATCAACCAATCCTATCATGCTAAAATTTGAATCTTTCCTCAAATTGTGTTTTTCTCTTAGTTAATCTCAACTAAAATGTTTAGCTTTTCTTAAATTAGAGTTTTAATTTTTCATTTTGCACCCAAAGTCGTCTTTTAACATTCTTGTCCTATATATCTCCCAAATATCAATATGCATTCAAACCATAGTTTGGAAATTTGTGTTGGGATAGCATGGGTGAAGGACTTAAAATACTTTTGAGTGAATGTACATGCTTTAAAAACACACACACACACAAATGGAAAGTCAATTTAGATGCTTAAAATAAAACATAAAATTTGGCACAGTATATCACGGCCATTGGATCCCATTATTATTGAATACATCTCCGTGTGTGTATAAACAAAGATACACGGACACTTGCTATCCAGCTCCTTGTACTTTTTTCTAATAATTATGACCTGATCTATTCAATATTAATAAAATCCATTTGAATATAGGATCTAATCCTATTTTCCCAACCAAATTCTACTTATATCTATTTGTTATTATGCCACATATTTGCCTCAACATCTACTCATTGTTTGTGACAAAAAGTAATTAATTTTGCAGCATTAATTTATATTGTGTTTAGCATTCTACCCTATAAAATCTTCCTAACTTTTCACAAAGATTCAGAGTTAGCAAGAAGCTATGTCATTCGTATCATGCAGTCGAATACTAATAGAATATAACACTTACAAAATTCGAAGTTATACACCATTATTTAATTAAATGAAGCATTAGTATAATACGTTAAACATCTTGAATTTTTTCCTTATCATCAATGTTGCACCTTATTGATCGATATTTAGATATTAACTAATAAAAATTGGCCATTGAATTTAATGGAGAAATTAATGAAATATATCAAACAATTTGAAAATTTTCCTTATCAACAATGGTGTACCATAATGGCCAGCATTTATAAATTAACAAACAAAGACTGACCATTCAATTCAATAAAGCAATTCACAGAGCATGTCAAATATTTTCAAATTTTTCCAAACTATCAATGGGCTACATAATTAACATTTTAAAATATCATAACTTCATATCAAAGTATTAACTGCAAATTGTAGGAGTTTAATCTTATTTTCAACTGCATTAATAATAACGTCTCAAAATGAGATAATTTAATGAATATAATCTAGGTATAATGATATAAAAATTTAATAATAGAATATCTAGAGCATGCAAATGAGTATTGAATAATTCATCAATTCATCATAATGCCTACACGAATTAAGAAATGGTGGATCCCCAACAAACAAAAACCAAACCAGACCAGCTAGAAATGAAATAAGATGTACTTACTAAAATCAGAAAGAATATAACTCAACTAGAAAAGAAATTTCATCAAAGAGGTTAAGAAAAGTTTCATACAATTGTAATCGATAAATATTGAACAAAAACTAGGGAAAACTTTAAGCTCGATCTGATAAGCAAGATTTGATAATTCGAAACTATTCTAACTTAAACTAAAAACTAGGGTTGAGAAAAAACGCTCACCAATTTCCCGTTCCGCTGAGTTTAGGGCTACCAAAATCGAAATCGACGACAGAGATGCTCAACCAAAATCGAAGCGGTGGATGAAGGAAGTTGATTTCTGGTGTTGAAATTGAAATTGATGCATGGAAACTGGGAACTGGGGAGGGAATGGAAACTATAAATTGGGGGAGGGAATGGAAACTGGAAATCGACGTATTTTCTTTTTTCTCCAAGTAAATGAGAAGTGGCGGCAAACGAAATAAACACCGATGTATGCGGCGGCAAACAAAATAAACACTAATAGTTTTGTCAGCGTTGAACCCATGAAACAACTTTCTCACAAACGCATTCTACAACATTAAACTTTTAAACGCTGACTATGATTGCAGTTAAAACTCACTTTTCTTGTAGTGTTTCTTCCTGTTTGAATTCAGAATTATTACACCAATTTATTTTAATTTCTGATTTTCTTGAATTATCCACATTAAACTTGTACAGCCCTTTATATTCCTTACCCTGTAAGAGAATTTCTTTAGTTAGGATATCTTTAACTAAACAGTGCTGTGGGTTAAACTCAGAATAGACATTTGTTGTCTTTTGCAAACTATGACACACTTAATAAATTTTTTCTGATTAATGGTACTCTAAGCAAGTTATTCAGATATAATTTCCCTTTTCCCATATTATATGAACTGCCAGTGTGTGTGATTGCAATAGACTTACCATTTCTCATATGAATAGAGTTCATGCCTTTGTACTCCCTGTTTCCAAGATTTAAATTGCTCAAGTTGTTCGTGATGTGGTTTGTTGCCCCAGAATCTAGATACCAATCCTCATCATGTATATGCTCTGGCTTTGCAACATCAGTTTGTTGATAGTTTTTGTTATCGGATTGATTGCTTGAATCATGCTGAACTTGTGCCATATTTGCACTGAGACTTTGATTTCTTTGGATGTTTGAGTTTTGTCCTGGTACATAATTTGGGTTTAATCTGAAGTAGCACTTAACAGCCGTGTGCCCCAACTTTTTACATATCTGACATCTTGGTCTATTGTTACTGTTCCATTTGCCTCTTCCTCTGGATCTGTTAGAGTATCCACCTCTTTCATTGTTTGATCAGTTTTGTTACTGTTTTGACCTTTGCCTTTATAATTTGCTGCATAATTGATTGTGAAGTCGGATTCTTGAGTTTTCTTGTTATCAATCCTTGCCTCATGAGCAATTAAAACATAGTGAACATTATCTATAGATGGTAGAATTTTTTGAGATGATATCACAGCCACCACTGCTTCATATTCATCACTTAATCCATTTAAAATAGTCATAATTTGTTCTGAATCACTGATCTTATGCCCTGCTGCCTCTAGCAAGTCACATGTCGTCTTGATTTTAGAGAGATATTCTCTTATATTTTGACTGTCTTACTTGTTGTTGTGTAACTGCCTTTTGTAAAACATGACTTTGGCTGCAGATTGAGTATTAAAAACTTTATCAATAGTTACCCAGATTTAATTAGCTGTCTTGCATCCTATAACATGTGATAGGAGATTTACATTTATTAAAGATATTAACCAGGAACATATGAGTCTATCTTGTCTATGATATCTGACATGTTCTTCATTGCTGATTACTTTGTTTTCTTTGTCAGTGATGCAAAATTGGAGGGATCTGAATAGTTTCCAAAATATAGATTTCAAGTCCATATCCTTGTATGGCAGTTTCAACTTGAAGCTTCCATAGAAGATAGTTATCTTCATTTAGGTGAACAGTGACCAATTGACTCTGGGGGCTTATAACAGTTTTGATCAAGTTCTCTGCAGTGTCAGCATGTTGAGAACTATTAGCGTTTGATGATGTATTTGAATTGCCTTCTTCAGACATGATGAATCTGAATCAACCTAAACTGAGGGAATAGATGAAAGAATGATGCAAATAAATCAAGAATTGAGTTCAAGAACTCAAAGAGAGATGCAGAACAGGTAAGATGCAACCAAAGAAATGCTTAAATGATGATTTCTGATAAGATTTCTTTCAGATGGCACTTTTCTGTTTCTTGTGTTGTTTTTCTAGTTTCTTGATCTGAATTTCTGTGAATTTTGATTGCTATCATTCAAGATTCAGTGATGAATCTTGTTGCAGCCGGTCAGTTTGATGCTGGCGAGGCACATGATTTAGAACTGGATCTATCTCTTAGGTGATGAGATGTGAATCTCTGATAAGGGATAAACTCAAATGATGAGATTATTTTCTGATGAGAATTTCTTTTGCTGTTAAGCAATTTCAAGGCTCTGATACCAAGAAAGATTTTTAGTATGAAGAAATATAGAGTAAACAGAATTGTATTGATGATTTATTGCAACTGATACATGAAGAGAACTGATATATATAAATATATATAAATATATATATAAATATATATATAAAGTTTGTCACGGAAGCAAAATACAGCTGTAATAATAGTTGGGCCTTAGCCCACAAACCCGACGCAAATAACCGATAATAAAGATATGCGGACCAGATGAAGACTTGAGAATCTGATGGTTGAGCATTGAAGAGAGGAAATATATATGCCTTAACAGATGAAGGATTTTCTCATTTCCAATAAGTTGGTCTAAGTAACAGGAATAGCTTGGTTATAATTGATGTCGCTTGTGCATTCATTTGGTAAGTCGCTCTACTATGCTCTTTGGCAATTTGAAGTCCTTAGGTACCATGTAATTGATGTTTATCAACCATTTAACTACACTTTATGGCATTTTTATGTTCATAAGCTCACATGGACTATATGGCAATTTGTAGAAAGTTTAGTGAAAGTGGGCATTGAGATTGCATGCCTCGGATTGTGTATTGGCATTTGGTTGCTACTGCACTTTTGTTTATTTTGATACTCTGCATAGCAATGTTTGGGTTTGCTTAGTTTTGTCTATTTGTATTTATATCTAAAGTGATAACTATTGTCGTTAATGTTTACATCTTCTTCAGCTTCAATCATCTTTGCATCCACTTTTAAATTTTTTATGCCAGTTTTTAACATGTTTTTTTTCTTCAAATATCATGGTTGCTCATTTTCTTTATTATGTCATTCTTTGTATTGGTTTCTGGGTCAAAGTATTTTTGAAGGTGGTATTTTTGCAAATGACCAAATGTTATATACTATTTGCAGGTTCCATCTACTTGTTGTTTAAATAAACGCATAAAAATTCTTTATAACCAAATCAATAATTAATAGTAATAATGATAAATGAATAAAACGATAACTAATGCACAAGTAATCTTGTAAAAGTAACGACATGCAGTTCACATGTGTGTATTATCATTTTTTTAGCCGTCATGAAACCTTTTATATGTTATTTCACATTTCGCACTCGGCGAAAATACATAAATCAAAACTCGTAATTTTCATTCTTACCAAAGGCTGTGAGGCAATTATAATGTATATAATTAAGACTTTACAACACTGTTGCCATTTTCATTTAGTCAAGACTCAGAAGCACTTTGATATGAAGATGACGCTGTATATTTAACCAAACAATAATATGATAACTGTTGAAATTTTCGACACCCCCTCGCATCTTCCGCTATGCGTGTACTTTATTTAGTGTAGAAAAGGCAAAACCACTGAACGAAGCTCTTTTGGGGCCAGCGTCATGATTGGATATCCCTACATCCCCTAAAGCACATATTTTCATGGCAACATTTATTTGTAATAAAAAGAATCTCTTGTTGTTACATGCTACCAATCTCATATATATGCTTATCTCTTTTAGAATATCTTGCGATGTGGGACTAATCATAATCCAATTTACGCACCCACTCTAGTAAAATGCGAGCCACACCAAACAGATCTCCACCTTGGCGAGCATTTTCTTCAACTCAACTTGAATTTATACGGAGTCCTCAAACATTTGAATAAGGTTGCTAACACCTCCAGCAGTTTAGATTAGGTCACTACCACCTCCAACTGTTGGGCCAAGTTGTTTCACAAAGAGTTCTCTTTTTCACGGTCGAAGCGGGTCGTGTTCTAACTAATAACTCCACCATAATGAGAATCCTGAGCTCAAACCACGTATTGGAGCATACTTAGGTCAATGCTGCATCATATTGGTCTCATCGAACCATCGGCTCTGATACCATATTGAAATTATCGGCAACCCATCGCATCTTCCGCTATATGCGCACTTTATTTAGTGTAGAAGAGGCAAGACCACTGAACGAAGCTCTTTTGATGCCAGCGTCATGATTGGATATTCCTACATCCCCTAGAGCACATATATTTTCATGGCAACATTTATTTGTAAAAAAAGGTATTCATTGTTGTTACATGCTACCAATCTCATATATATGCTCATCTCTTTTAGAATATCTTGCGATGTGAGACTAATCATAATCCAATCTACGCACCCACTCTAATATAATGTGAGCCACACCTAACAGTAACAAGGACATTTGAAGCACTAAACTGCTAATATCAGCGTGACAAAAATATACGTACAGAATAAATAGGCTATATTTTGGTCCTCTAACATGACACGAACTTGGAACTGACAATGAGAATATGTTGCTAATTAAACATAGTGATTATCATGTCACAATAAGACATGTAAAGAATCAAAATTTAATCATACCCTGTAATTTTGCGTAGGTGGAGGTAAAGCCCAACCTCAAGGTTCACATTTTTCCCTATTGCCTAAAAATATATCAAAATGGTATTTTAAATTAAACTTGAGTTTATTAATCAATTAGAATAAACAATTGAAGGAACAATGAATTGTTGAATATGCGTCTAATTGATTTTTGTTTGATGATAATAAACATATATACATTCATTTAAATGTATTTGATATTGCACTATTTTATTTTTCACAGATAAAATAAATATTTGCTGAATAAAATAAATAACACAGTATTGGAATTCAAACGAATATTTTATTCAAACAAATATTTATTACAATTTTGATAGTACAATTTCAAGCTCTCACTATAACTATACAATTTCAGTCACAATACGATTGCATCACAATTTCATAGTTACATCAGTTCCTCACTACATATCACTCACACTCGTATTTATCTTCCACTTCATTCCAATGTGAATCCAGCATCTGAGCAATCTGCAAAAATATTCACTAACGTAGTAAAATTGAAAAGAAATATTTTTGCAATTCAATTTGAAAGAAACGATGATTTTGAAAACATTGTTTGCCTCAGTTATTTGGGTTGTTCGTCATCATTTTTGACTGTGCAATATCTGTGCATATCAGTATTTTATCAGGGACAGGTTGTACATAAGTGGCTGTAGTACACACGTGTACATTTATACGCGTGTGCACTGCCTCGCCAACTCGTGTGCACCAAAAGCATACAAGCACAGATAACTACTGCAACAATACAAACCAACTCAAAGAAATGCCACCAACCATCAAGTCAACACAGCATGAATCAAAAGAGAACCAGATCAGGTGAAGTTCACAGTGAAGCACACATGAGTACAACCCAGATGTGCAAATCAAACCGTAATAGTACTAGACCAAAGTGATACATGAACCCAAAATGTACAAATACAAACCTGATGACCAGACAGTGTATCATGCAGACCAGAGAACATCAATAGCAAAGTTAAGTACAAGTTAAAGCGAAAATCATCACAACAAGAAGTCGAAGTCAACAGAGAAATTCACGGAACCATAATAAATTCAAAGCCGAGAATTTCAAACTGGGAATGCAGTAGTAGGCAGGGGTTGCCGAAGCTGGGTAAATTCTGTGTGTGATTTACTATACTGCATATTTATTTATCTGCTGTTCGCTTCCGCGATTAATTTGAGAAAATTTGCTATAACCCTATTCACCCCCCCTCTAGGGTTAATCTAGATCCTACATGAACTATTGACCAAAATTATATAAAAACGAAATAGAAAAATGACTAAACACAAGTTAGTGTGTTGAAGCATCAACAGTTGAACTAGTTGTAGTCTAAAAAAATCTCACCCACTAAAGAAAATCTTCAGTTGAACTGCTCGGAAACAGCTGCAGAAGACTGACAGCAGTGCAATGGCTAATCGACGATCGCCAATTGGAGAAATTCCTCGCTGGCATCGAAACCACGACTGACCCGGAGCTCTGACCAACCTTAGCGTTAGGGCTATAACCAACCAAGCTTAAACAACGAGTTTAGGGAGGGTTCGATTTGCAGAAATAAAGTGTGTATTAAAATTGATCTGCATAAAGCATTTAATAAAATAAATAGACATTTTACTATTCATATAATGTTAATTGGGATTTCATGAAAAATTCTACAATTCAGTAAAAGGATTCATCAATACTATTATATATTCAATTCTTATAAATGGATCCCCTTGTGGTTTTATTCATAGCAATAGGAGAATTAGATAAGATGATTCATTATCTCCATATCTATTCTCTATTGCAATAGAATATTTTTCGTTACAAATGAGAATTAAGCAAATAAATGGAAATTTAAAACTAATAAATAGAATTAATCCTAGTATTATCCATTTATTATATGCTGATAATCTATAATTATTTATGAATGCTGACATATACAATCTATTTCTATAGCAAAAACTTTTGAAAACATAAAGAATTTTGCAGGTTCGATAAACAAAAGCCAAAGCAAAGTTTATTTTAGCAAAAATTGTTTAAGAAAAAAGAAAATTCTTCAAATTTTAAAGTTTCAGAAGGGTGAATTATTTGTCAAATAATTGAGACTTCCTCTTAGTATGAATCAAATCACAGACAGAGATTCTGCCAGATTATTTGACATCATTCAAGGTAAATTAGAGGGCATGTCAAGTAAGCTATTGTTAATTGCTAATGGACTAGAGCTTGCATATACTGTCATCACATCTATCATCATGTTTTGGATTCAAACTCATGGCATACCATCAAAAGAATTGCAGAAAATAGAAAGAATCATAAATTAGAGTGCTGGTCAAGTAAGCTATTGTCAATTACTGGTGGACTTGAGTTTGCACACGATGTTATCACAACTATCATCATGTATTGAATTCAAACTCATGGCATACCATCAAAAGCATTGTAGAGTGTAGAAAGAATATGTGCAAACTTTATTTTTAGGGGCAAAATTCATAAAATTTCATTGGAGATAGTCTGTAAAACAAAAAAGACAGGGGGTCAAAGCCAGCCTAAGAAATTTCGAAGACATAAGTGAAGCATGCAATCTCACGTTGTTCTGGAAATTTATTAAAGGAAATTTTTTATGGGCAAAGTGGATGAAAGAAAAATATGTTAAGAATAAAAATTTCTGGACAATGCCAATAGAAAATCATTTTTCACACACATGGAAGAATATTCTAAAGTGCAGAGGAATAGGCATCAAGCCGACTGAAAGAAAATTCAAAGATGGAAAAGATACCAATCTCTGGCTTAACCCATGGATAAATGTCAAATCTTTGGTCAATTTATCAGGCTGGTATAATATATTGCAATTTTGGAGGAACAAATGCAAAAGTGGAAATAATAATACAAAATCACAAATGGAATACAAATGTGTAGCCAGTTGCCTCTATATTCAAGTCTTCCATTGAAAGCATTGAAATAGAATCAAGTTGAATAAAGACATTTGAAGTTGGAAATTATCGACAAAAAGAAAATTCTTCTTTAAAAATACATCTGAGTGCATTAAAGGTGCAGAAGTTGAAGTGAATTGAAATAAAACAATTTGGAACAGAGCAAACTACCCAAAATGACACTATGTGCTTACTTTGCATTACTGAATAAACAGCCTATAAGAGAGAGATGAAAAAAAGGAAAAAAAATGAGAAATCAAAATGCCTTCTATGTAAAAATGAGTCAGAAACCATAGAGCACTTACTTTACGAATAGATTTACTCAAGGCACATATGATTTACTGTAGTAGAAAAGCTTAAACTCAATCAATTTGTATCACTGCACATCATAGGAATAAGTATTCGATACATTCAACATAAGTTAAGAAATAAATCCAAAGAATTTGACAAGGCATGCATCTTACTAACTACAGTAATATATCACATTTGGAAAGAGAGAAATTCCAGATTGTATATGAAAAAAGAAACAAATTTTATTCAGTTGTAGAAAATCATCAAAGCAGACTATCAAATATTAAATCAAAAATCAAGTGAAAGGTCAACAGAACCAATCGGCTAAAACCCAAGCATTCGTGATCTGGACAACTATGAAGAGAGAGTGGAGGCATACTTACGTAGCGGGAAATTCAAATCAGACATTTCCCGAGGAAAAATTATACAACTCAGAGCCAGCCATTCGATATTAGAGAAAAGAGGCATAGAACCAATCTCGATGGCATAAATATTGGAGGCAGTCGATCCAACATCCAAACCAGAAGAGGCTTCTACAGGGAAAGTCAAAACACAATTATTATTATAATACGAATTATAAATCAAATAAGAATATTAATCGCAATTTTTTCTTACACGATTTGAGCAGAATCTACTGCACATCCAATTTAGTGCCTGAGGGGCTATAATTCCTACAACAAGATAGGAATTTGCAACTCGACATTAATAATCAAGATTAAGCGGAAACTATTACAGAAGTAAACTCAACAATCAATTTTATCACTTATCTGTATGGAATAAGGGAGAAAGTAGCAGCCCTCAAGGAAGAGAAGCAAAATGCAAATGAACATGAAGTTTCAGACAACTCCAAAGGACAAATCTCAAATTCAAAGCTTTTGATAGATTAAAATAACAATGGGAGGATATAGAAATCCCCATGAAGGAAGCTCCAGTCATATCTAAATAAATCGCCCAAAGTGTATAAGCCATAATTTTCTAGGGATATAGAATTCTCCTCTTCTTTCGAAGTGGAACGAGAGAATGTGATAATTTGAGAGCGGCTAGGGTTTGAAATTGAGTTGTAATATGCGGTGTTTACAGGTAAATGAACTATGTGCTCAATTTCCTGTTGGGCCCTGGGCCAATTTGTCATTAAAAAAATAAATAATAGTTGCAACTATAACAGATATATTTAGCAAATTTCAAGAAATAGTATTGAGATTAAAACTCTAGTTTAACTTCCTTCAAATATTCGTCCTCAAATTGCAAAATCAGATTATTAAATTCGCTTTGTAATATCTAAAAAATAAGAGAGATTCATGGGAAAATACGAGCAAAATAATAATATATATCACATTAAATTGCCTTTAAAGTCGAAAGGCTGTAATGAACAGAACCCTAGAACGGGCTAGGTTATATTTTCTTATCCGACCATCGGTTTTATTAAATTAATACTATTAACATGGTAACTACTAGTCTAAAGGTAGCAAACAAATTTTGAACCATTACATTGATAATAGCTTACACTGTTTCCGGTAATGGGTTAGAATCTGCTATATCTATCTTTCGCTTCATCACATTCAACCCCTCTACGGTTTTTAGTGCTGATTCAATCAAAACTTAGTAATTTCTATTTAGACTATGACTATCATATCCAACAAAAATGAGATAGTTTCGAAAATTTTGGAATGTTCAAAGTGCTAAAAATTAATTTTTTTACTAATAGGTTAAGATATTAATTTGAATATATTAAGATTATTCAAATTAACCAAAATTGTGTGGACATGATCTTGAAGCATGTAAGAATATATCTACAAATTTTGATTTGATTTGGAGTTATGTAGCTCCAAAAATTATATTGAAAATATGGTGTAGTGGAGCGAGGAGCATTGGAACCCTTCCTATAAAATTATGGTTGCCTTCTGTTCCTGTAATCCAAGCATTATATATTGGCTGGAACGTAACTCGATCCTTCTCTATCCTTCTCTATTTTCAAAGAGAAATATATAATTGTGTTTAATATTTATATTCCATGCCCATTATCTATTCAGAAAAAGTCAAGAATTTAGAATATTTTACCTGTAATATTGTGCATAATGAACTTTTACTAATAATACGAACTTCGAAAAAGCATGTCATGTTATTTAGATTCCATTAACCAAAACACGGCGTACAGAGAGTCTGTAACATAGGTTACAAATGAACTAGCATATTGATCGGTAATCTGATAAGAATACTAAAAGAAAATGAAAGCCCAAAAATCTATCTAGTTTATTAGCCAAATAGAAGCCTTATAAAGGCAGTACATGAACTTAAACGTGAAAACAAAGAAATGCACAAAACTTGGACAAACAACCAAAAACGTGCTAATTATTCCTAAAGACTAGGACAAACCCAAGAAGCATTCATTATTTCTAACACCCTCCCTTAAACTGAATGTGCTAATATTCAGTTTACAACTTTATCTCTTCATCGACGAACTCGGTCATAACTTTCATCTCTACTTGTTGGACATGCTCAACTGTTTCACGTTGATTGATACTTTAACCATCAACAATATTCTTGGTTTCCTCTTAGGGATCCACTGACCTCTCCATTTGGGTCGTCCCTTGTATATGTCATCCCCCCCAACAAGTGAGAACCGCAGCTCTTCTTCACTACTTGTTGGATGACATAGAAACCAAATCTGCTTCACTCACAGATTTTACCTACTCCACATGTAGACTTCCACTTTAAATAGTTCTCTCAATCACTCCACAAATGCCCAACCTTATAATCGTCGTTCTACACTTTGTCGTCTTCATCGCCATGTTACTTTCACACAAGCACTTCACTGCTCATAAAACTCAACTTCATCTATTTTCACATCACCTTACTGTAGCAACCCATTACTGCATCTCTTAAAGTAAACAACTCCACATCACTTGCAAACATCTCATTCCTAACCTCAAATATATATCAGCAACCGTATTTAGGCAAGCGTGCATTTCAAGGCAGCAATGCAACAACATCTTCCAAGTACGTCAGCTAATTTAAGCTACCAAACAATCACCACTGTACCTATCTGCCATCACACAGCTGAGATCCATGCGACCCATTCTTTAGCTTTCGCTTTGCTGCAGCTTCTTCTTTTCTCAGATCTTGCTTTCCATTCCAATTCTTCTCTCTTGTTTGCTCCTTTATTTTTTCTAATCTTGCTCTTCTACACTACACAAAATCTTGCTAACCAAACTTCTCTTGCTACCTCTTTGACGCAGCCTACAGGATCAAATAACTCACGAATTGATGAATTCATGGAAAATGAATTGATGAAACAAATGAATCGATGAATTGATGATACCCAAGTGCCCAAATCTATTGACCTCTCGAGATATCGGATTCTAGCTATCTTCAACACGTTGATCGCGCACGATACCGCGTTAGAAGATCTACGATTCTTCGACATTGATCTCGCGCACGAGATTCCGTGAATCGGCTTCAAGTTCGTTGATTCGAGCGCACTCGAATATCCGAAGATGGAGAAAGGAGGTAACACTCAACTTCCAATTTTAATGGTGGCACAAAGCACAAACCAAATTTTTATTCAAAAATCAACTCTTTTTTACAATGACATCACACCCCTGTTTATAGGGATTACAACACATACACACGACTTAACACGTTCGACACACGAGTTAACATATACACGACTTAACAGATACAGGTTACAACACACGCGACATACGACTTACGACATAAGAAAATCTCAACATCACGCGACATAACAACATACAACTCAAACGACACAATAACAATGCGACTTAACATCTGGAGCGACATAACACTGGAACGACTTAAGCTTCAGCGACATAACGAAGTGCTTGCGACCTAGGCTGGAAACAATCAACGACATAAGGCATCTCGCGAGTTACTGGAATTGGCATAGGTCGTTCGTGACCTAAGGAGGAGGGGGACATAGGTCATTCGCGACCTTCTGGAGCATCACGCGTGCGACCTAAGGAGGAGGAGTGACCTTCGTTTCAACGACATATGGAATTCTGGGGCGAGGCATCGCGACTTTTGGTAGGTCGCTCGCGACCAAAAAAAATCTGGAGCGAAGTTCGCGACATAGGAAGCTCGCGACTTACGGAAGGTGAAGCGGCATAAGGAAGTCAGGAGCTGCTTGCGACTTAATGGTACGTCGTTCGCGACATAGGTATGTCGTTCGCGACCTAGGGTTTCGCTCAGACTTGTGGCAATTTGGGTTTCTTTGCCTTCGCGATCTATGGAAGCGATTTTCAGAGAATCGACTTATGGTAAGTCGTTTATTCTTATTTCGCGCTGCATCACTCTTCCAATAACCATATTACTTCACAAGAACATCAACTACATGTACCTCCACTTCGACTATAATCTTTCCTCTACATCAATTAGAATCCACTACTGTTCCTCCATTGCCTAAATCAAAACCGCTCCATCACTTCCTGTTCCTCACCACCAGACATCACCTGAATCATTCAAGTCCAGACCACACTTTGGTTCCAACAACTCCTCACACAATTCAATTCGAACACCACTTAACAAAATCCTACTACACACTGACAAAAACAAAACTACCAAATTTTACAAACCAGATCTTGCCTTCTTCAAACTACTACCCCTCAACCATCCACTGCCATCACCAGAACATCAGCAACCAATCTGCCACCAAACTTCCTCCATTTGCAACAACAAGCATCAGTTTTCCTTCAATTTGCATCAAACAAACTGCACTTCATTACCCAAACCATTGCCAAAAGCATCTCACTGCTCAATACAATCACCATCTCACCTTCCACCACTCTTCTATTCGAACTACAGTACAAATCAACTTCACCTCTGCCGATTGCCACAACGACCACAACCAGTCAAGCAAAACCTCGCCTAGCAAAATCCAAAACTGCACTTCATAATTCCATTGCAACCTATCAGAACCACTTCGCTTCCATTTGATGCATTTACTCTTCAACTACTCAACCAGGTCTCCAACTACTGCTAACTGCAAGTCTCCTCCAAACACATCACAAGTCCAAGTAAACTCCACTGCCTGAAACCCCACTGTTTGACATCACAAGTCCAAGTAAACTCCACTGTCTGAAACCCCACTGTTTGACATCACAAGTCCAAGTAAACTCCACTGCCTGAAACCCCACTCTTCAATCAAACAGTTCCCATCTTCAAATTCATACAAATCACAACTTTACCTTAAACCGCCTACTCCTCCTCTACAATCCAAACTCCGATCATTACCAAAATCACCTCATCAAACCAGACCGTTTCTTTAAACGGCATTAGCAACCTTTAACCAAACATAAGCTTGCAGCCTTGCCAGCCACATTCACACATTTTCAACAACAACCCACATTTCCCTTTCCTTCACAAACCTGTCACTGCCTCCTCACATAACTTCAAAGCACTGCTTCCCTACCAGTTCACCCAATCTACACTGCCTGTTCACAACCATCTTCTCCACCATCGGCCAAACACCAAATGCCAATCACCAACTGAACCCGAACTCTGATATCACCCGAAGACACGGACCTAGTCACACCAGACTACCTGCCTACCAACAACTCCCCTTAACCACAAACTGCTACAACCTATCAACATCACAATGCAACATCAACCTGCTAGTACATACATCACAAACTCCAACAAGCCAATAGCTTCAAGCAATTCAACTCCAGATCTGACAATGAGCTTCCAGGTGGTGTCATGAATGATGGCCACACATAAGCAACGAACTGCAGCCAAGACAACCCTTTTAGCAACTCTTATTCAGACCAGCAAACCACCATTCTTCATTCTCCACTATACATGAACTATATATAAATCGAAGATAATACATTGGAACTCAATATCAGAACTTACTAACATCTTCAGTGGCGACAACACAATCAAAAGAGGTGGTAGACTAGAACCACTACAACAACCTTCTCATATTTTCACACCAGCAGCAATGCACATTCAAACATCTCAACAACAAGAAGGAAAAAATCAATATCTGGCGTTGCAACATCGAGTCCGGGCACAATAGTGGATAAATAAACTTGGCAGCAATGCATAGAGATTCCAGTACTGGCACAACTACGAATCTCCACTAGCATTTCGAGATAGATTTTAGGCTTTTCAAATACAGTCCATCTCAATGCAGACTTCACCCCTTGCAGCCATTTCGTCCGTCTTGCCAGCTTCTTTCTCAACCTTGTCAGCTTTTATATCGGCCTTGCTCAACCTTGTCAGCTTTTATATTGGCCTTGCTTCATTTCAGCTTCTACTTTTTCGGTTACTTTAGCATATTCAGATTTTTCACTAGTATCTTTGGGGTTTTCTTGAGCACTTTGACGCAGCGGAAATAACAGAAATGAATGCAATGATGAAAGTAGCAATTGGTGGATTGAAAATACCAAACGCCCAAATCCGTTGATCACGAAGATACCGGATTCAAGCAATCTTCGACACGTTGATCGCGCACGATGCCGTAAGAGAAGATCTACAATTCTTCGAACGTTGATCAAGCGCACTTGATTCCGTGAATTGGCTTCAACAATCGTTGATTCGAGCGCACTCGAATGCCGAAGGTGGAGATAGGAGATAACACTCAACTACCAATTTTAATGGTGGCACAAGAGCACACAAAAGAAATTTTATTCAAATTGACTAACTTTACAAATGACACAACATCCCTATTTATAGGGTTACAACTCACACGACTCAACACTTGACAACACATAGGTCATGAACGACCTAACACCTGCGACCTAAAACAAAACAAATACAACACATTACATCACAACACATTAAAAATACAATTTACAACATGCGACCTAAGGATACAACACACACGACCTAAGATCACAACACCACGTGGCATAAGCTTCAGCGACATGAGGAGAATCAGCTTCAGGAAGGACTTATGCGACCTATAGGACGAGCAACATAAGGAATTGAGCGACCTAAGGAATAACATCTTCAGCGATCTAAGGAATGAACGATTTAAGCCCTTGAGCGACCTAACATGAAGTGGTATATGTGAGCGACCTAGCATAGGTCGTAGCTCGCTCGTTCGTCCTGAGCGACTTAATGCTTCTCGCGACCTAAGGACGGAAGGTCATTCGCGACCTAAATCAAGCGACATATTGGAGTGACCTATCTCGTTAGGTCGTAACTCTTTAGGTTGTAGTTCTTTAGGTCGTATCTTTTTAGGTCGTGGCTCTTTGTCTCGTGACTCGTTAGGTCGTGAGCGACCTAAAGAAAGACTTAGCTCGCATGACTTGCTAGGTCGGTCTTCATAGCTCGTTTGCGTCCTAAAATGGCGCAATTTAAGGATTAAAGAGCTAGGTCGTAGCTCAGGAGAGTTAGGTCGTTGGCGACCTAAGAAATAGGAAGGTCGCGCTGCATCATCCTCCCCCTGTTTGAAGAAATTCATCCTCGAATTAACACTTTCCTCTTCTTCGACCCGCTTATTCTCGTGAAACGGAACCAAGTGTTTGACATTGACAATGTTAGCAATAGAAAGATGATCCGGCAAACTCATTTTACAAGCACTCTCATTAATTCCTTTCACAACTTCCAAACGATCAATCTTTCTAGCTTCTAGCTTGTTGTAAGTTTTAACAAGAAATCGTTCAACCATCAAGTAGGTAGATTCGTTGCCACTTTGCGTCTTCATCAAATCCAATACAGAGTCCATACTTACCTCCACCCATGACCTAGTATGTATAGGTAATGACATACATAATCCTGACTTCGTCGCGGTCTCTTTTGAAATTTGATAATTATGGCTCCTCTGAACAAACCTTTCAACCTCCTTCCTTATCGACGGCCCAAAACAAGACGTTGCAATCAACTGCATAGTACGATCATAGTCCTCGTGTCTTTCTATATGTAAGTCTTTGATAAATTTTATTTGCCAACTGCAATCAGGAGTATACAACAGCCTTCCTTTGAACAGAAACCCATCAACCAGCCTTCTCAACTCTACCTGCTCTGTCGGACACATATGATTACGTGGCATATACGGTACAATAGCACTTGACACTTGATCAACATGATGTTGTACATCCCTCAGTGACAGTAATTCCTTGGAAAACTCTGTAGGAGCTACATCTTCACATTCATTCACCACTGGCTTAACTTCTTCGATAATTTCAACATTTTCACTGGTTTCATTTTCATTCAACAGGAATACTTCTGCACTATCCTCCATTTCTTTAACAAGCTCTTTTGTAGATTGTAGACTAGTCGAATCCACCTCCTTCACCAACAAATTAACCTCTTCATCTCCTGACTTACTTTCTTCATCCTCATCCAACTTTGCTGATTGTGAATTTTCAACCTCATGTTCATCAGATTTCGTTGGTTGAAAATCATCAACTTCATCTTTATCAAACTTTGGTGGTTGAAAACAATCGACTTCATCTTCCACATCAACAAACTCCTTTAAAGACAACAAAGTCTTTAGCTCCTCGATTTCCTCCAATTTGTTTTCACTCTGTGGACGCCTTTTAGGAACCAAAATAATTCGTGTATCCTCGAACATAAAACTGTAGCTGTTGGTGCGACCATCATGCTGCACAGCTCTATCGTATTGCCATGGTCTCCCCAACAACAAATGGCAGACATCCATATCAACCACATCACACCAAATTTCATCTTTATATTTCTTCCCAATGGAAAAATTAACACAAGTTCTTCGATTAACCTTCACTTTCCCTCCTTTCCTCAACCAAGCTAATTTGTAAGGGTTTGGATGCTTCTCTGTTTTCAATGATAACTTCTTTACAGCTTCTGAAGAAATGATATTATCACAGCTTCCTGCATCGATGACAAATTTACAAACCTTCCCCAGAATAGTGCATGTTGACTGGAAAATATTACTCCTCAACCAACTAGAATCATCTTCTTGTTTTGGCGTTAAACAAGATCTCCTCATCAACAAACTACAACCCTCATCTCCAGTCAATAATTCTTCTTCTTCAACTGGTATTGAATTGACACACTCTACCTCTGCACCTTCATTCTCAATCTCCGCAATCATTGCTCGCTTCTTTGGCTTTGTACATTCATTGCTTTTATGGCCCAACTCTTGACAATTAAAGCATTTGAGACTACTATTGACCTTTGCTTTGTTTGATTCATTCACAATCGGCTTACTGACAACTTTGGAAACATCTGCACTGCTATTAACATCCTTGTTCTGGTTGTTGGAATTCATAAACACACCACCACCTCTCCTACCTTGCTTCTCCCAAGCTAGAGCTTTTTGATGTGCTTCAGCAACAGTTCTGGGATCAAACATATTTACCATATCTTGAATCTGCATTCTCAACCCTCCAACAAATCTAGCAGTCAATTGTTCCTCCGTCTCCATGATATCATTTCTGGCAATAAGTTGATAAAACTCATCTGCATAATCATTAACCGACTTTGTTCCCTGTCTCAGATTCTGCAATCGTTGATACATAAGAGACTGATAATTATACGGCAAGAACGTAGCCTTCATTAACTTCTTCATATTCTCCCATGTAGCAATCTTTGACTTCCCCATTCTCTCCCGTGTAAGTTTAGTTTGTTGCCACCATGCTATAGCTCTCCCTTTCAAACGTGTAGCAACCAACTTAACTCTTCGATGCTCAGGAACCTCCTTAAAGTCAAAAATTTCTTCCACATTAGACAACCAATCCAAAAATTCCTCCACTACCATTCCACCCTTGAATTCTGGAATTTCAATTTTCATCCCCGATTCCCATCGACGATCATCTTCAACATCCCGATATGCATTCCGTACTTGGTCTCGATCTCGAGAATGAACACTATATCTTCGACCATCTTCATCAAAAATAGATGTACTTCGATAATGATCTCGACCGTCCACATCTCTATGATCTCGCATATCCCTTCTACTTTGTCTTTCATCATCATGATATGGCTCATGTTCACACTCACGTGGAGTTCTTCTCTCTTCATGTCTATATTCATGATGTTCTCTTCTCAATGAAACTGAAGATTCTCTTCTTTCTCGGTAAGATTGCGGCGACACCCTCCTCGCTTCCGTAACCGATGGCGAAACTCTGTTTCCTCCATGGTTCGAGACTGGCGACCTTCTCCTTTGACCTTGATTCATGTCATTCATCAGTTTCTCTAACTTCCCAATGCCTTCATCAAACTTTTCAATGATACGTTGTTCTATTTGCTCGGCTTCTTCTCTTCTATACAACGCTTCAACATTCTGATAGCGATTGTCTCTTCCCGGCGGCATTATCAAAACTTCAACTCTCGGCCTTGATTTAGAAATGAACAAACTATGTACGGCTCAAACACTTCATGCCCTTCAACTAGCTCGGCCTAAACTCAATTGGCTCGGCTTGAACTCTTCAATAAGAATTGGCTTCAAGACTCGGCTTAACTATGATTGGCTAAGTCTAGCTCTGATACCAAATGACGCAGCAGAAATAACAGAAATGAATGCAACGATGAAAGTAGCAATCGGTGGATTGAAAATACCAAACACCCAAATCTGTTGATCACGAAGATACCGGATTCTAGCAATCTTCGACACGTTGATCGCGCACGATGCCATGAGAGAAGATCTACAATTCTTCGAACGTTGATCTAGCACACTTGATTCCGTGAATTGGCTTCAACAATCGTTGATTCGAGCGCACTCGAATGCCGAAGGTGGAGATAGAAGATAACACTCAACTACCAATTTTAATGGTGGCACAAGAGCACACAAAAGAAATTTTATTCAAATTGACTAACTTTACAAATGACACAACATTCCTATTTATAGGGTTACAACTCACACGACTCAACACTTGACAACACATAGGTCGTGAACGACCTAACACCTGCAACCTAAAACAAAACAAATACAACACATTACATCACAACACATTACAAATACAATTTACAACATGCAACCTAAGGATACAACACACACGACCTAAGATCACAACACCACGCGGCATAAGCTTCAGCGACATGAGGAGAATCAGCTTCAGGAAGTACTTATGCGACCTATAGGACGAGCGACATAAGGAATTGAGCGACCTAGGCTTGAGCGACCTAAGGAATAACATCTTCAGCGACCTAAGGAATGAACGGTTTAAGCCCTTGAGCGAGCTAACATGAAGTGGTATATGTGAGCGACCTAGCATAGGTCGTAGCTCGCTCGTTCGTCCTGAGCGACTTAATGCTTCTCGCGACCTAAGGACGGAAGGTCGTTCGCGACCTAAATCAAGCGACATATTGGAGCGACCTATCTCGTTAGGTCGTAACTCTTTAGGTTGTAGTTCTTTAGGTCGTAGCTTTTTAGGTTGTGGCTCTTTGTCTCATGACTCGTTAGGTCGTGAGCGACCTAAAGAAAGACTTAGCTCGCATGACTTGTTAGGTCGGTCTTCATAGCTCGTTTGCGACCTAAAATGGCGCAACTTAAGGATTAAAGAGCTAGGTCGTAGCTCAGGAGAGTTAGGTCGTTGGCGACCGAAGAAATAGGAAGGTCGCGCTGCATTACACTTTCACTAATTTTTTTTTTAACGCTGCTTCTTCAGTTTTTAGAACCAAGCTACTCCAGAATCAGTTTTCACAGATTCTCCTTCCACTTCAGCCACTTCTCCTTCAGCTTTTTTGGATACTTCATCTGCTTTGTCAGCAACTACTCACCAACTCCAATGCAAACAAGCAAATTAACAACCAAACACTGCAGGAACCAAAATAATTTAACACTCACAAGACTCGGTCCGGCGGACGGCAACCTTTTATGATGGCTACCGCCGTCGGAGTGGAACACTTAGGATCGAAAAACTCGTATGAGCACTAAGGCTCTGATACCAATTGTTAAGAATACTAAAAGAAAATGAAAGCTCAAAAAGCTATCTAGTTTATTAGCCAAATAGAAGCCTTATAAAGGCAGTACATGAACTTAAACCTGAAAACAAAGAAATGCACAAAACTAGGACAAACAACCAAAAACGTGCTAATTATTCCTAAAGACTAGGACAAACCAAAGAAGCATTCATTATTTCTAACATAATCATGCATGTTAAAAAACTTTAATCTCAGGTGTAAAAAATTGTTAAATGTTCAATAACGAGTAGTGCAATTAACAAAAGAACATAAGCAATCCCTTGATCATATAATGCCTTGTTGTCGCTTGGAGGGGAAGGTGGTGTTGCTTGACCTCGAGCTAGTGGAATAAAACTGGAGAAGACAAAAGCTACGAACAACATGATGAAAAGTCTGGTATTGTCCTATTTCAAAATTTATGTAGTGTGAAACTGGATTAGCTGTTTTAGAAGACATTGAATATGTCGGATGTGTTACCAAAGAATGCTAAGTGGCGTTGTTTATAACATATCGATAGATTCCAGAAATAGGAATTAATATTATTTTGAATACTGTCTTGACAGCTTACAGACTTGCAATCCTCTCAAGTTGATCAGGTCTCATTTTATTTTAGCAGATATGATATGCACAGTAGATTAAGCCAAAATTATTAATTTAATCTCTTGAAACGTTATATCATAAACAGTAAACAATTGATGAAGTTCAGTTGAACAGTTTGTCTCATCATATCCAAAAGAGCAAAGTTGACAGGATCGCACTCTTAGAATTAGTTTAAGCTGTCACAGTATTGCAGGTCCCACGGACTGAATAATAATAGATCCATAATTTGTTTCTCCTAAAACCAGTTCAAATATAATACTCAGGCGTGTGTGTCCGTATACACTTGCTTTTCCATATATAAGTATGATCTGTATAATGCAGCTGGCGGTCAAGATGTATACCTTTATAATAATTAGTCATCGTCTGAATATTAAATGTGTCTATGTCGGCCAATATGGGTACTTGTGGGTATTATAAATTAACTTAAGGTTATTTGTTTGTATTGGAACTGTCTCTGAAACAGTCCTGGAAACATCCAGGTTTTACTAGCAAAGCTCCCCTATAAAAAAGGTACACATCCATCCTTTTTATCATCAAAATATTTATATCACTCGGCATACCAAAATATCCGAAATTATCAGTTCTTATTTCAACTTAATTGGTTTTCTATTTTTCGTCTTTATAAGATGAGCTCAACGAAATTCTTCACTGTGTTTGTAGTAGCATACTTCTTCTCTGGACTTATGCAGTCTGCTAATGCTGAAGAGTTAGCACCATCTCCAACGAAGAGTGATGCTGCATCGGTGGATCAAGGGATTGCTTATGTACTGATGCTTGTTGCTTTGCTTGTTACCTATCTTGTTCATTAATTATCACTAGGAAATGATTTGTTGTACTTAATGTGGTTAAGTTTTGTATAATTTTGGCAAGTTTACAAAGTCACCATGTATTCTTTTGTAGTTCGTTAAAGAAATTTTGACTATATTTTGTAGGTGTTTGTATATGGTATGCTGCTTCCAGTACTATTATTGTGCGCAAATTCATCATTGTTAATTCTACATGTGATACTACTAAACAAAACCTAGATATAATAATTTTATTAGTTGCAATCTAATAAAAAGTTGGATGTTGGTCTCCAACCATTGACATATCATAAGTCATCTCAAATAAGATAAGATTCCAACTGCAATTTGAAGCCACTGAATTTACTATCTCCTCAAGGATGCAAAAGTTCATCTATATCTCATTACTATGTTAAATAACAACATGATGTAAAATATCCACTAGCCTAAGAACTTCGTTGCTAATAATAAACATGATCGCTTATAAACAACATTACTTTAGCTTATGTGTTTCTTACAAAGATGTTACAGGCACAATTTTATTTTACCTTGGGTGGATGAAATACGTGTGCAGGTTCACATAACAATACATCAAGTCATGAACAAATACTGGATGTGACTATAGGAATCCAAATGATGAATGTACAAATGAGTGGTAATATGCTAAATTAAAATGTCATAGCATATACAAATGTGTTATGTAAGAAAATATCGACTGCTTCTAGCATTTATAGAAAGTCACATCAATAATCTTAGGATATGATCAGCACACAATGAGGCACTGATGGTTCTATGACAGGAGATCTCAATTCCTGCAGAATTTGTTTATAACATATTCAAGATGGCAAAGTTTTACTGAAGCTGAAAATGTTAAATTAGTTTGCCAAATATGTTTCAGATAATTCTCCTAACATACTGAATAATGTTATACATCTAGTATACCAAAACAGAGAATAATCAATTATAAACTCGTCGCACAAGTTTATAACTCAGATTTCCACTACACTGGAATTCTGTGTTAATTATTATAACAATATGATTGTTGTAAATAAATTACAACAACAGCGTTATACTATTTTGAATAAATAGTATAACCAAAATAAAGGATAGAATGAAGAATAATAATTCTAACCCGATTATGTCTGAGGCACGTCGTAACGATTTCCTTAAGAATTTGATTTCAAAGTTCTCCCAAAATACAACAGACGTATTCTGCTCGAGATTGTAGTGAGTATATCACTCTGTGATTTAGAGTATAGCAGCAGAAGAGAAGAAGAAGATTAGGAA
The DNA here is from genome assembly GCA_030737815.1 of Allium fistulosum. Classification (NCBI taxonomy): domain Eukaryota; kingdom Viridiplantae; phylum Streptophyta; class Magnoliopsida; order Asparagales; family Amaryllidaceae; genus Allium; species Allium fistulosum. The sequence continues at coordinate 582,043,484 of CM060906.1, read as the reverse complement.
TTCTAAAATTGGTTGGGAAAGTGATCAGTTTTCCTTCCTATTTATAGTTGGTCCGTATCTCTTCCGAACGGTCATGTCTGCACCCGTTCGCTCAAACAGTCGCGTCTGTACCTCTTCGTACAGTCTGTACCTCTTCGTACAGTCACATCTGTTTTTATGCCATCGCTGCCATTTAACGGGTCGCACCCGCTCATGCCGCATCCATTCGCCCGCGTCTGCTTCAGTCGGGTCGCATCCACTACTGTTCGCCCATGCTTCTTCAGTCAGGTCGCACCCGCTCATCGCGTCCGCTTATGAACAGTCGCGTCTGTTCGTATAGCCTGCAACTGTTAAAAAACCCGGCCCAGTTTTGCAATAAAATTAGGATCATATTAGACCCAAACCCGAGCCCGGCCCGGCCCGGCCCGGTTCGGTCGGACGGCGGCGGCGCGCGCGCGTGTGGTGGAGATTCATGATCTCCCTCCTCAGAACGAAGCATACATTTGGGTGCCCCTAGTCCCCAACATCTTCATTGCAAAGCCATATATAAACTAGTATAGCTTAGCAATTTTGGCGATGTGGGACTTTATGTATGTTTCATTCATTTTGTTCTTTAGGAATTCCAACAATCCCCACATGAATGATAATATACATATCCCCCACACAAAGCGAAATATCATAGAGTATATATGGATTTAATGCTTTATCGTGGATAAGTGGATATTTCACTTTGAACTTTCCCTAGTTAAAACTTATCGGATTTACTTGGCTAATCGGTGAAATATTTCATCTTGAACCGTCAGCCTTTATTGTATATCCAGACAATAAGTTCTACGAAGCATTAATTCCCTTCTCATCCAATTTCTTGGTTGTGTTCATTTTGGTCCTGAACAGTACTTGGTTCTGCGAGTGTTTTTAGAGAAAAAAAGCCTTTTAATATTCTCATAGAGCCGACCCAGCTCACACTTACATAGGTGATCGCAACCATTAAGAGTATCCTACATATACCCCACTTGTTATTTCCAAGATATGGTCATCATTAAAAAACATAGTTTTAACCTTTAAATACTTCTATAGGCATGCATTTATATTGTGCACCATAGGAATGGAGTTGGACTATGTCCACGCAAATGCATTACGTCTTGAGTTATTCAGAACTGGTTTGCCTATTGATCCTAGTCCGTGGGATCTCCAGTCGCTAGGATAGGTTTCCGTATAAGATAACTCTTGGTGGTTTAGGCTTTTAAACCCATTCCCCTCGATGCGCAGTCAATTTTCTCTCTTGATAAACCTTTAGTAAATGGATCCGCTAGGTTATCATTTGTTCTCACATAATCTATGGAAATAGTTCCATTTGAGAGTAACTGCCTAACTGTGTTATGGCGTCGACGAATATGTCATGACTTTCCATTATACACAAAGTTGTGCGCTCTGCTTAGCGCAGCTTGGTTATCACAGTGTATGCATATAGCCGGTACATGTTTAGGCCAAAATGGAATATCTTCCAAAAAGTGACGAAGCCATTCTGCTTCTTCGCCTGCTTTATCTAAAGCGATGAACTCTGATTCCATAGTGGATCGAGCTATGCATGTTTGTTTGGTAGATTTCCATGACACTGCTGCCCCTGCTAGGGTAAATACATAACCACTCGTTGATTTTGATTCCTATGAATCAGCAATCCAATTTGCATCACTATATCCTTCTAGGATGGCAGGATATTTTCCATAATGTAAGGAATAATATCCAAGCACTCTTGCTTTCCAGTGTTCCTTTCTTGGATTGCTTGTATACCTGCTTAATCGACTTACTGCATAAGCTATATCTGGTCTTGTGCAATTCATGAGATACATGAGACATCCTATTACACGAGAGTATTCCAGTTGCATCACACTCTCATTAGTGTTTTTATGTAGTACTTCTGATGGATTAAAAGGTGTTCTCACTCCTTTAATTCCATAGTCTTGGAATTTTTTAGTAACTATCTACTGTTTTTGGTCCAAGTTTGACTTTCTTGGGAGGCGGAACTGGAACTTTTGCCAAGCACCCCCACACTTTGAGGTATTTAAAGCTTGGTTTGTGTCCTTTCCATATCTCATATGGAATTGTTCCTGTTTTATTATGAGGGACTTTGTTTAATATGTGATTAGACATATTTAAGGCTTCCCCTCACAAGTTCTTCGGTAGACCAGAGGTTAAAAGCATTGCATTAATCATGTCTTTTAACGTTCTATTCTTCCTCTCGGCTACACCATTTTGTTGTGGTGAATATGGAGCTGTTGTTTGATGAATTATACCATTTTCGGCACAGAACTGTTCAAATGGTGATTCATATTCTCCATCTCGATCAGATCTCAATATCTTGATCTTTTTATTTAACTGATTTTCTACCTCAGCTTTTGTTGATAGTTCAACTGTTGCCATCTCTGTTTTAGTGAAAACAGTAAAATTCTTAAGATGTTATACGTCTAGTATACCAAAACAGAGAATAATCAATTATAAACTCGTCGCACAAGTTTATAACTCAGATTTCCACTACACTGGAATTCTGTGTTAATTATTATAACAATATGATTGTTGTAAATAAATTACAACAACAGCGTTATACTATTTTGAATAAATAGTATAACCAAAATAAAGGATAGAATGAAGAATAATAATTCTAACCCGATTATGTCTGAGGCTCGTCGTAACGATTTCCTTAAGAATTTGATTTCAAAATTCTCCCAAGATACAACAGACGTATTCTGCTCGAGATTGTAGTGAGTATATCACTCTGTGATTTAGAGTATAGCAGCAGAAGAGAAGAAGAAGATTAGGAATTCTAAAATTGGTTGGGAAAGTGATCAGTTTTCCTTCCTATTTATAGTTGGTCCGTATCTCTTCCGAACGGTCGTGTCTGCACCCGTTCGCTCAAACAGTCGCGTCTGTACCTCTTCGTACAGTCACATCTGTTTTTATGCCATCGCTGCCATTTAACGGGTCGCACCCGCTCATGCCGCATCCATTCGCCCGCGTCTGCTTCAGTCGGGTCGCACCCGCTACTGTTCGCCCATGCTTCTTCAGTCAGGTCGCACCCGATCATCGCGTCCGCTTATGAACAGTCGCATCTGTTCGTATAGCCTGCAACTGTTAAAAAACCCGGCCCAGTTTTGCAGTAAAATTAGGATCATATTAGACCCAAACCCAAACCCGAGCCCGACCCGGTTCGGTCGGACGGACGGCGGCGGCGCGCGCGTGTGGTGGAGATTCATGATCTCCCTCCTCACAACGAAGCATACATTTGGGTGCCCCTAGGCCCCAACATCTTCATTGCAAAGCCATATATAAACTAGTATGGCTTAGAAATTTTGGCGATGTGGGACTTTATGTATGTTTCATTCATTTTGTTCTTTAGGAATTCCAACAAATAATTAGGTAGAAACTTCTATTATGTCAGTACTATGTAAATGTTGACATTTTCAAATTGCAAAATGAAGTAGTTGTTGGTGTCACAGTAATTCAGTTTGTTGCCTCACCATTGATATCATTGCTGTCATTCTTATAACCAGTAATCAGTCACTGCAACAACAAAGCGCATACATCATAGTAACTAAATAAAATACAATAAACATAACTAATTTGACCAGGCACATGGTTCATATATATGCTCATACAATTTGTCATGTGGTCAATTTGATGGGCCCGTTCAATATTAGAAATAAACACTCATTGTTTGAATTTGAAATTGTCAATGAAACTTCTAAATTCCTCTATTGAAACTCCTATATAAAGACCACAAATTCAACCTTGTTATCATCAAACAAAAATTTCCAGCATCATCAACGCTTATAATTCTACTTAAATTTCTAACTTCTTCATTGGAACAATATGAGCTCAATGAAAATTTTCAACATCTTTGTTATAGCATACTTTTTCTCTGGACTTATGTTGTTCGCTCATGCAGAAGAGTTGGGGCCTTCTCCAATGACGAGTGATGTTGCTTCAGTGGATCAAGGGATTGCTTATGTATTGATGCTTCTTGCTTTGCTTGTTACCTATCTTGTTCATTGATTTTCTTTATGTATCATAAAGATTCAATTTGTTCCATTTAATATGCCTTTACTTTGTAAGGCACCCATAAATTTGTTTAGTTGTTATATTTTGAATCTTTGCTGAATTCGTCTGCATGTATACATGGGATATAATGTTTAGACGTACAAAATGAAGCACTTTTTTTCTTCTTCTTTTCTTTCTTCAGTATAGTCAACTGGATTCATAAAGTCAGTGATGAAAAATACAAAAATACAAATTTCAGTTTTATTGAATGATACTTTTTGTACAGAGAAAAGAAATACAACACAGTATATTTATACAAATAGAAATGGGCTAAACACATAGGCCCAAACGGGCTTGTTATCTTCGTGATGTAGCTTTGACAATTCTGGTCCATTGATCTTGATCAACGGTTGTTATCTGCTAAGGCTGAAGTCATGGATTGATAGTTGTGTTTGTAATAGAACCCTTATCTGGTTTGTTTCATTATACGCCGCCTCAAACGAAACTAGGGTTTTATTTCTTTATCGACTTTCATGTCGGTCGAGAAAATTTTGAGCTCATCTCGAAATCGATTGAAGTTTTTCGCTGATAAAGCCTTTGTTAAGAAGTCCGCTCTTTGATAAAAAGATGGAACATGATTTATGGCAAGCTTGCCACTTCCTGTTCTCTCTCGAACGAAGTGGAGATCAATCTCCATGTGCTTCGTGCGAGCATGTTGGACCGGATTCATGGATAATGATATGGCGCTGAGGTTGTCGCACCAAATTGTGGGTTACTGAGTTAATTCGAACCCTAATTCTCCAATTAGGGTTTCAATCCAAATGATTTCGGCAACAGTACCAGCAATGCATCTGTATTCGGCTTCAGTGCTGCTTCTGGAGATGGTGGACTGCTTCTTTGTACACCAGGAGATCGGATTTTGCCCTAGATAAATGCAGAATCCAGAAATGGATTTTCTATCATCGATGTCATTAGCCCAGTCGGAATCGCTGTAAGCACGTATGATGCAACCCAGAATGATACCCAGATTGATGAAGTGTTAGGTCGCGAGCGACCTAACGAGATCTTGAGTCAAGAGCGACCTAACGAGTCGCATGATAAGGAATTACGACCTAGTAGAGATTCGCGACCTAGCGAAGATTGTTTGCGAGCTAACAAGCAACGTGTTTTAGGTCGGTTGCGACCTAGTGGAGACTCGCGACATAACGAAGGTCGCTCGCGAGTTAACGGGCTAAGCATGAAGACACTCGCGCGAGTTAACGTGATAGGTCGCTCAAGCGAGCTACGGCATAGCAATGGAAACAAATCAAGTTTAGGTCGCGAACGACCTAACTCTCACATGCCGCTCACCTTAGGTCGCTCACTATAGGTCGCGGAAATGTCCTGAAGCAATGTTTTTTTAGGTCGTTCGACCTTATGCTGCTGTGAAGATTAGGTCGCTGCCATCCATTTTTAAGTCGCTCAAGTATAGGTCGCAAAACTTAAGTCGCTGGAAGAGCTTAGGTCGTTGCTGCCGAGTGTGTGTTGTATTTTAGGATGTAACGTTGTATTTCTTATGTCGTTGTAATGTGTTGTAACATGTTTCTTATGTCGCTTTGTATATAAGTCGTAGGTCGCGTCTGTTTTTTTAGGTCTAAGGGTTGTTAGGTCGTGAACGACCTATGTGTTGTACAAATTTGTGTTGTGTTGAGTTGTAAGCCTATAAATAGGCGAGTTGTGTCATTTGTCAAGTTAGTTGATTTTGAATAAAACTTTTGTTTGTTAGCTTTGTGCTTTCATTAAATCGGTAGTTGAGTGTAATCTCCTATCTCCACCTTCGGTATTCAAGTGCACTTGAATCAACGATCGCTGAAGCCGATTCACGGTATCTAGTGCGCTAGATCAACGTACGAAGAATCATACATCTTTAAACACGGTATCGTGCGCGATCAACGTGTTTGAGATAGCTAAAATTCGGTATCTTTGGATCAACGGATTTGGGCCATTCGGTATCTTCTATTCCACAATCGCTACTTTCACCGATTCATCATTTTTGTTATCCGCTGCTGCATCATTTGGTATCAGAGCTAGACTTAGCCAATCATAGCTAAGCCGAGTCTTGGAACCAATTCTTATTCAAGAGTTCAAGTCGTGCATCACTTTGTTATTCGAGACCGAGAGTTTGAAGTTGAAGGCCGTGCATCATTTGGTAGCATTTTGAAAGTCCAAGCAGAGAATTGAAGTGTTTGTGAAGTTTCAAATCATGCCGCCAAGAAGAGCTAATCGCCATCAGAATGTTGAAGCTTTGTATTGAAGAGAAGAAGCCGATGAGATGGAGCAAAGAATTAATGAAAACTTTAGTGAGAAGCTTAATGAAGGGATTGGTCGATTAGAGAAGATGATGTTGGAGATGAATCAAAATCAGAGAAGGGTTTCACCTGAATCTAACCATGGGGGAAGTAGAGTTTCACCACATTCCAATCGAGAGAGAAGTGTTGATAGTGATCATAGAAGTGTGAGTCGAGATTATGGTAGAAATGTTGATGATCGAAATCGTGGTAGAAATGTGAATGATCGTGATCGGAGGAATGTAGATCGAAGGAATGCTGATGGAAGAAATAATGGCAGTAGAGATGTTGGTGGTCAGGATCGACATCGATATACATCATATTTTTAAGAAGAGTTTGATGGTGGTAGTGTTCATGGACGAGGACGAGGTCAAGGAAGAAATCAGTCGGAGTATGATCACAAGTGGGAGTCTGAAATGAAAACTGAAATACTGGAATTCAAGGGAGGTATGCAAGCCGAGGAATTTCTTGATTGGTTAGCTTATGTTGAGGAAATATTTGACTTCAAGGAGGTTCCGGAGGATCGTAAGGTGAAGCTGGTTGCTACTAGGTTGAGGGGGAGAGCTATGACATGGTGGCAGCAAACCAAACTTACTAGAGAGCGGATGGGGAAGTCAAGGATTGTTGCTTGGGAAAAGATGAAGAAATTGATGATGGCTACTTTCTTACCCTACAATTACCAATCACTAATGTATCAGAGATTACAAAACCTAAAGCAAGGGACGAAGACTGTTACTGATTATGCAGATGAGTTCTACCAACTGATCGCTCGGAATGACATTATGGAGACAGAAGAACAATTGACCGCTAGGTTCGTGGGTGGACTTAGAACACAGATCCAGGATATGGTGAACATGTTCGACCCTAGATCTGTGGCAGAAGCACATCAAAAGGCGTTGGCTTGGGAAAAACAAGGAAGACGTGGGGGAGGTGTGTTTTCAAGTTTTACAGGGTAGAACAAAGGAGCGGGTAGTAGTTCTAATGTTCCTAAAGCATCGAGTAAGCCGGTTGTTCATGAAGTGGCTAAACCAAAAGTCAACCCCAATTTCAAATGCTATAATTGCCAGGAAGTGGGACACAAGAGCAACGAATGTCCGAAACCGAAGAAGAGAACTATGATTGCTGAAGTAGAAGATGAGGATGCAGAAACTGAAGGTTCTAATTCACTACATGATGAGGAGGAAGAAAATGTGTCGGGAGATGAAGGGTATTCATTGATGATGAAGAGGTCGTGTTTAACACAAAAACAGGAGGAGGAAACTAGCTGGTTAAGGAGTAACATCTTTCAATCAACATGTACTATCTTGGGAAGGGTTTGCAAGTTTGTCATTGATGCAGGAAGCTGCGACAATATTATCTCTACAGAAGCTGTGAAGAAGTTATCATTAAAGACAGAGAAGCATCTGAAACCTTACAAGTTAGCTTGGTTGAGGAAAGGTGGGGAGGTGAAAGTTGGACGAAGAGCGCGTGTTAATTTTTCAATTGGAAAGAAATACAAAGATGAAATTTGGTGTGATGTTGTGGACATGGATGTATGTCATCTGTTGCTGGGGAGACCGTGGCAATATGATAGGGCTGTGCAACATGATGGTCATACTAACAGTTATAGTTTCATGTTTGAAGGTACAAAAATCACTTTAATTCCTAAGAAGCGACAACAAGAAGAAAGCAAGTCGGAGGAGCTTGAAGAACTTAAAACTTTGCTATCTTTGAAGGAGTTTGTTAAGGAAGTAGAAGAGGAGCCTGAAGTGTTTTTGTTGATTGGACGTGAGAGTAATGAAGTGGTTGAGATCCCTGAAGAAGTAAAGCCAGTGCTAGGAGAGTTTGACGATGTATTTCCTGAGGAGCTACCAACGGAGTTACCGCCGTTGAGAGACATTCAACATCAAATTGACCTTGTTCCAGGAGCTGTGTTACCCCATAGACCACACTACAGAATGAGTCCAAAGGAACACGAGGAGTTGAGAAGGCAAGTGGAAGAGTTGCTTGAACAGGGGCGTGTACAGGAAAGTTTAAGTCCTTGTGCGGTGCCAGCTTTGTTAGTGCCGAAGAAGGATGGAACATGGAGGATGTGTACGGATAGCAGGGCACTCAATAAAATAACTGTCAGATACAGATTTCCGATGCCAAGGCTTGATGATTTGTTGGATCAGTTGAGCGGGGCTACTATCTTTTCGAAGATTGACTTGAAGAGCGGTTATCATCAAATTCGAATCAGACCAAGGGATGAATGGAAGACAGCATTCAAGACGAGAGAAGGATTATACGAATGACTGGTTATGCCGTTTGGTCTTTCGAATGCACCGAGTACATTTATGCGGATGATGAATCGGATCTTTAGACCTTTTATTGGGAAATTCGTGGTGGTGTATTTTGATGATATACTGATATATAGTAGAAGCTCAGAAGAACACTTGCAACATCTGAGGGAAGTATTGATGATATTGCGACAGGAACAATTTTATGCTACAACGAAGAAATGCGTGTTCATGACGCATAGTGTTTTATTTTTAGGATATGTTATTTCAGATGGAGGTATACAGGTGGATCAGAATAAAGTTGAAGAATTCATAAATTGGCCACAACCCAGGACGATAACAGAAGTTAGAAGTTTTCATGGTTTAGCATCATTCTACCGAAGGTTTATTCCACACTTCAGTAGCGTGATGGCTCCAGTTACTGATTGTATGAAGGGGAAGCAATTTTCATGGTCGGAGGAAGCAGGATTTGCTTTTGAGAGAATCAAGGAACTTTTGACGACAGCACCGATTCTAGTGTTGTCGGATTTTCAGTTGTTGTTTGAATTGCATACTGATGCATCGAAGGTTGGAATTGAAGGGGTGTTAAGTCAGAAAGGACGTCCTATTGCATATTTCAGTGAGAAGTTATCAAGAGCAAAGATGAGATATAATACTTACGATGTGGAATTTTATGCTATTGTGCAAGCTGTGAAACATTGGAGGCATTATTTGTTTCATAAAGAATTTGTCTTATATACTAATCATGAGGCGTTGAAGCATATGCAGGGACAGGACAAGATTGCGGCAAGGCATGCTTCGTGGATTGCATACTTACAACAATTTACATTTGTGGTGAAGCATAAATCGGGAATTACGAATAGAGTGGCAGATGCATTGAGTCGAAGGAATCATTTGTTGACTACAATGAAGGTTGAAGTAACGGGGTTTGATGTGTTACCAGAAATGTTTGTCGATGATCCTTACTTTGCGAAGTGTGTAGATGAAGTCAAGGAGGGAAAGACGGATGAGTTTGTATTTGTGGATGGTTTTCTTTTTAAGGGGAATTGATTGTGCATACCAGAGTGCAGCTTACGGATGAAGATTGTGAAAGAGTTGCATGAAGAAGGACATGTGGGGAGAGACCGTACATTACAGTTGATTTCACAGTCATATTTTTGGCCTTCTATGAAGAAAGAGGTTGGAAGATTTGTGGAAAGGTGTCATATCTGTCAAGTTTCCAAAGGGACAGCGACGAATGCGGGATTGTATATGCCATTAACCGTGCCTAACAGACCATGGGTTGATATCAGCATGGATTTTGTTTTGGGTTTGCCTAGAACTCAAAGGGGAAATGATTCTATATATGTCGTGGTAGATAGATTTTCCAAAATGGCACATTTTATCGCTTGTAAGAAGACAGCTGATGTCGTCCGTGTTGCCGAGTTATTCTTTAAAGAAGTGTATCGCTTACACGGTTTACCCGAATCCATTGTCTCTGATCGGGATACTAGATTTCTAAGTCATTTTTGGCTGAGTTTGTGGAAGATGGTGGGAACAAAGCTAAATTTCAGTAGTGCTTACCATCCGCAGTCCGATGGTCAGACTGAAGTTGTTAACAGATCTTTGGGAAATTTGTTGCGATGCCTGGTGAAGGATAATCTGAAGAGTTGGGATATGAAGTTATGTCAAGCGGAGTTTGCTCATAATCATGTTATAAACCGTAGTACGGGTTTCAGTCCATTTCAGATTGTATATTCAAGCATACCAAAGGGGCCGTTGGATTTGACGATAGTACCACAACCAAAGGGGATAGTTAAACGGGCTGTTGATTTTGTTGATGGATTGGCAGAATGCCATAAAATCGTTCAGGAACGATTGGAGAAAGCGAATGAAAAGTATAAAAGATCTGCGGATTTGAAACGAAGAAGCGTTGAATTTAAGGAAGGAGATTTAGTATATGCTGTACTAACAAAAGATCGTTTTCCAATGGGAACATACAATAAACTTAAAGCTTGAAAGATTGGCCCTGTAACGATTGTGAAACGGATCAATGAAAACGCTTATAAGTTGAAGCTGCCGGAGGATGTGTACACTTCTGACGTGTTTAATGTTAAACATCTTATACCATATCATGGGGATGAGCTTGTTGTGGAAGAGGAGGGCACAAATTCGAGGATGAATTTTTCCCAACCAGGGGAGGATGATGCAGCCCAGAATGATACCCAGATTGATGAAGTGTTAGGTCGTGAGCGACCTAACGAGATCTTGAGTCAAGAGCGACCTAACGAGTCGCATGATAAGAATTACGACCTAGTAGAGATTCGCGACCTAGCGAAGATTGTTTGCGAGCTAACAAGAAACGTGTTTTAGGTCGGTTGCGACCTAGTGGAGACTAGCGACATAACGAAGGTCGCTCGCGAGTTAACGGGCTAAGCATGAAGACACTCGCGCGAGTTAACGTGATAGGTTGCTCAAGCGAGCTATGACATAGCAATGGAAACAAATCAAGTTTAGGTCGCGAACGACCTAACTCTCACATGCCGCTCACCTTAGGTCGCTCACTATAGGTCGCAAGACCTTAGGTTGTGGAAATGTCCTGAAGCAATGTTTTTTTAGGTCGTTCGACCTTATGCTGCTGTGAAGATTAGGTCGCTGCCATCCATTTTTAAGTCGCTCAAGTATAGGTCGCAAAACTTAAGTCGCTGGAAGAGCTTAGGTGTTGTATTTTAGGACGTAACGTTGTATTTCTTATGCCGTTGCAATGTGTTGTAACATGTTTCTTATGTCGCTTTGTATATAAGTCGTAGGTCGCATCTGTTTTTTTAGGTCGAAGGGTTGTTAGGCCGTGAAAGACCTATGTGTTGTACAAATTTGTGTTGTGTTGAGTTGTAAGCCTATAAATAGGAGAGTTGTGTCATTTGTAAAGTTAGTTGATTTTGAATAAAACTTTTGTTTGTTAGCTTTGTGCTTTCATTAAATCGGTAGTTGAGTGTAATCTCCTATCTCCACCTTCGGTATTCAAGTGCGCTTGAATCAACGATCGCTGAAGCCGATTCACAGTATCTAGTGCGCTAGATCAACGTATGAAGAATCGTAGATCTTTAAACACGGTATCGTGCGCGATCAACGTGTTTGAGATAGCTAAAATCCGGTATCTTTGGATCAACGGATTTGGGACATTTGGTATCTTCTATTCCACAATCGCTACTTTCACCGATTCATCATTTTTGTTATCCGCTGCTGCATCAACGTATATTTATATCTTTGCTTGTCTTTAAGTGCAACTCATATGTTAATGTTTCTTTGAGATATCTGAGAATGCGCTTTACGGAACACCAATGCTCACTTAATGGATTTTGCATGTATTGGCATACCTTATTTATGCTAAAACATTTGTCAGGTCGAGTGATTGTGGCATACTGAAGTGCCCCAACAATACTTCGATACTGTTTAATGTTGTCAATAGGTTCACCTTTGTCTGTAGATAACTGCCTGTGATTTGTCATTGGAGTTGGTAGAGGCTTAGCTTTATCCATGTTGGCTCTTACTAGAATATCACTGATGTACTGTTTTTGTGATAAAATAATTTCATTGTCAGATTTCCTTTGGATGTTTATTCCTAGGAAATTTTTTAATTCTCCCATGTCTTTGATGGCAAAGTGCTTGTCATGTAGTTTTATGACTTGATTGATTTCTTGTTGATCATCTCCTGTGATAAGTATATCATCCACGTACACCAGTATATATATACTCACATGCTTTCTTTTCCTTAAGTAGAGTGAGTTATCTGATTTTGTGGCGCTAAAACCTAATTGTGTAAGAGTATTTTTCAATTTCTCATGCCATGCTCTGGATGCTTGTTTTAGTCCATATATGGCCTTATGTAGCTTGCATACAAGACCTTTGTCTGCATTTGAATTATACCCTTCTGGATGTTGCATATAGACCTCCTCACATAACTCACCATTCAAAAAAGCATTATGTACATCTAGTTGCTGTATTCTCCAGTTTTTATGAAGTGCTAGAGTCAACGTGATTCTTATGGTTGTGGGTTTGATTACTGGGGAGAATGTTTTAGTGAAATCAAAACCATATTGTTGAGAATATCCTTTTGCAACTAATCTAGCTTTATTTTTTGTTATGTTGCCATCAACATCCCTTTTGATTTTGTAAGTCCACCCACACCCAACAATATTTTTGTGTCTTGGAGGTTTGACAAGAGTCCATGTTTGATTTTTTTACCAAAGCATTGAATTCTTCATCCATAGCTTTTTTCCATTTTTCATGCTTGATGGCCTGATCGTATGAGACTGGTTCCACTTCATTTACTTGTGCTGTGTATGTCTTAGGCTTGAAAATCCCGCTTTTAGACCTTGTGATCATGGGATGTCTTATTTCTGTATGTTGTTCATGAGCCTTCTCCAATTGGTTATCATTACCTTCTACTGTAACGACCCGGAATTTTCGATCCCGAAAATTCCAAATAGTTAGAAAGAAGAAAGAGATAGAAGAAAAAGAAATAGGAAAACATCACAGATTCTCACATTAGCAGAAGATCAAAATATAATATCAAATAATATCAGCTTACAAAAGAATACTATATCTGTCAATTTACATTTATAATACATCAGAGTTACTCTCATACACAACACTGGGCATATACAAATCAAATATATCTCAGATAAACAGAAATAATAGTCACAGCGGAAACACTCCATATGTCCTGCCATCCAGCTCATCTCCTAAGCTCCATAACGTCCTTACCTGAAAATCTGTAATGCTCGGTCTGACCCGAGCATTACATCAAAGTAACACCCGGGTCAGGCTGGAAACCAGCATGAGTAAACCCATCTAACATGGAATACAAAAGCATACAATTTGTATAAACCCGGGGTAACTTGTTTCAATTTACAACTCCACAAGTTGTTATAGACAACACTTATTCCACATATCAATTTCTAAGTACCAAAACTTAGGTTGAATAGTCCAGTTCACTTAAATCATTCCATTCCAGTCTATTTATTTCACATACCAAATATGTACGGAATTATTATAGATTACACATCGAAGTGGTGCCAGTTATTTACTATTACCCGACTCCGGTCTCTTTGAATTCAATTTCCATCTTAACCCACATTATTTAAGTGAAACACAATTCAACCTTTAAATACAGAATGTCACTATTTTATACAGCAATTCATCAACGATAGATAACCACACAATCATTGTTCAAGACAAACATATCATATCACAAACATCTCATATCTGAAATATCAACCAATTATTCATAAGCAAGGTTTAGTAGTCTCCCATTACTGATTAAATCAACTTAATTACTTTAATCCTTTTTTTCTGCTTACTTGATAATAATTAATTACAAAACATTAACTAATCATCCCCTAATTATCCTCTTTAATTACATTCAGTAATTAGCCTTTAATTAATTTACCACATTCACTAATCAACCTTGGTTACTCACATTAAGTAATTTATTCTTAATTACTTACATTAATTAATTAACTCCTTAATTAATTAATAAATTCTTTAATTAATTACACTGAATCATTTAACACTTAATTACTTCCAATAAGTAATTATTCGCTAATTACTTTCCATCAAGTAATTACCCATCGTTTAATTACAGCTTGTAATTATCCATTAATTACTTCATTAAGTAATTATCATTAAATAAATCACATTTAGTAATTACCCCTTAATTAATTACATTAATTATCCTCTATTAATAAATTTCCTCAATAATTAATATTAATAAATTACTTAAATTGATTTCACAAACTATTATCTAATTACCCTTATAATTAAATCAATTAATTATCCCTTTAACTGATTACTATAATCAAATATCCATCCTTACTAAATAATTTATACTTTATTTAATGACATCATTTAAATCACCTCTTAAAATACATAGGAATTTACCTACTATAAAATTTCTTTAAAACAATCAAATTTTATAATATTTTTAAAACCTATCCCTTTTGAAAATCTTTTAAACTTGATTTGTTTATCAACTAAACACATACTTGTTACAGGCCCGTGCCCTAACTATCATATTCCCGAGCCAACCCATAATCTCCCCGTGCAAAACATGAGAAACTCTCGTACCTCACCTACTTCGCGTCTTATCGCGTACAACACGAGATTGAACCCGAGGGAAAAACAACGTCCTTCCCAAAAATCCTCCTCACCTGATACATCGTGCACGCGTGCATGATGCACCGTCGCTCCGCTCATTTCCGATCACCGTCGTGGCTTCCAAAAGTCATCGCCTTCCCTGTCGTCCCTCACGAACCACCAGATCGACGAATTCGCCAGTAAAGCCAAAACGAACCAATCGATCCAAAACTCAGAACCACTTAACCAGCCTAAAACTCCTCGCCGGCGGTGACCTCGTCCACCGAAGCCCACTCTCCTCCGACCAGAGAAGCATCACATACCCTTTCGTCATTTCCACCCCTCGCGATAGCTTCCGGTCCCCCATCCATGTTGCACAAAGCCCGACAATGTTGTCCACAGAAACAGGTACCTAAACCCTAAAATAAATTGGAACGGCTTCTTTAATCAACAGAAAAATTCCAGGATAATTTTCCTGTGATTATCAACCCCAAAGCCACCTTTGACAAGAACCCTGACCGCCCTAATTTTTCCGATCACCAGAAAACACTCGAAACCCATATCACGCTCAACCCTTGATTTCTCAAGATTTACTAACTTAAAAATCATGGTTTTGCTTTTAAAAATCCTAGATTTCGAAGTCAAATTCGACAATATACTTAATTCCAGAAATCATTTAAGTCGAATAATTTCTATTAATAAGATCCTACTGTTCTTCTTTATTCTTATTTAATCTAACTCAAATTTATACCTGGAAATACTTTTTAAAACTTATAATTGTTATTCCTAACAAACTTTGTTTATATAACAATGATTAAAAGGAATCAAGGGAAAAGATGTTTAAAACTGGATCAGGTTTGAAACCTGGATAACCAGAACAGAGTATTGATTTGTATTCTGATATGCATACCATGAAATCATATATAGATAAACATGCAAATTTACTTATCATATTTTATTCCAAGAATGATTGCATGCAACAGGATTTAACAGATTAAAACTTGGTATACTCACCTGAAATCTGTTGAACCGAGAACACTAACCAGTGTTTAGAAATCTGGAAAATTGTTTTGAACTGCAACCAGATTGATGGGTAAGAACTGAAGCTTTTGATTGGGATGATATCTGAATTACTGCTTACTAATGTTTGAGATACATTTAAACTTTGCACTTATGCTTTTGTTTGCTTCAGGTTGAGGAGTTTGATCTTCCTTTTGAACAAAGAATAGCTTTGTTTTTAACAAAGACACAGCCTTGATCTTACTCCCAGTATCTTGATTTAGTTGATGATGATAGCTCTGATCTCTTTGCTTGTTGATGATATTGTTGTATATTGTTTTCAAGTTGTAGCCTTCTTCTTTTTTTTCAATTGCTCAGGTTTATAAATAGACGAAATGGGGATGATATATAAAAAGAAATATGTACAGGTTGAGTCAAATACTGGTACACGAGATTTGTGCTTGGTCAGAGATTTTTCTCAATTTGGAGGCTGAAATGAGGTTTGTATGTGCTAACATTAATTAGACTTGGCTTGTGGAAGAAGCTTGTACATATCCCCTTTTTATGTTTTAGTATGTACACTTGAATTCATTTTATTTCCGCTGTCTTATTTCATTCCTTATAGCTTCATGTATCACCCTAGTATGCATATTAAATTTTAGAATTATTCTAAATGCTTATTTTATTTTCACCTATGTTTAAATATTAATAAGTTATGTTTTATTTACATTAAAAGACATATTTATATAGCTGTTTTAGTTAATATTTAATCAATCTGATTAAATACTCATTAATATAATGTTGCTAAATTTCCGGGATGTCACACATTTCCTATAAGATTTATCATATCCAGAGGTTTTATAATTCAATATATATATATATATATATTATAGTTTTCAAACCAATTTATATATTTGGATATTTATAATTATCAGAAATTCATTTGTTTGACCCACCAAAATTAATATTCCGATATTTTAAACTAGTTAATTACCAATTAACATCCATTAAAAATCTGGGTCGTCACATTCCTCCCCCCTTTGAATCTTTTCGTCCTCGAAAAGGAACGAAGCCAGATTTATTGAAAATGCTTAAAATCAGATAAATTTTCTCTGATAATTTTTGAACTACTTTAAAAATTCTATATAATATTTCTAAAATAGTTTTTATAAAAATACTTTAATAACTCGATGTTTTGACAAGTCCATCATTGTTCTCACAGAAATTCGATCATACGTTGATCAGGCGTAGGACTGAAAATCTATAAGTACTCGGTAAACTCGTTTTCAATACCCAATGAAAATACTTTGGAAAATAATTTTATTGAAAATATAGGAAACAATTTCGAAAATAGAGGAAATATCTTTGGTGAGAATGCTCTGGAAATCATCACCCCCATCCATGGTCGCAGTTACATCCTGGGTTACGTTGCCATCGCAGCAAAAGTCCATGTAACCGTAGGTCTCCACGCCCCTCGATTACGCCATGGAACTAACAACAGATCGCAGTTACATTCCAGGGTTACGTTGCCGTCGCAGCAAAAGTCCATGTAACTGTTGGCTCTCAGCGGCACACACGATTTTCGCTGTCAAAATGAAACTTCTCCACTCTAACATAGGTCGCAGTCTACCGATATAAAATCAAACGCAGACTGTTGGCTCTCAGTGGCACACACGACTTTCGCTATTATACCATAGTGTCGCAGTCTACCGATATAAAATCAAACATAGACTGTTGGCTCTCAGCGGCACACACGATTTTCGCTATGGTCTGCAGTAGATCGCAGTGACATTGAGTTACACTGTCGTCACAGCATAACCCAAATGCCTCTGTAGGCACCAGCCCCTCGAATTTCGCTACACAAATAATCCTCAGGAACTAGTTTTGTCCGGACTCCTCACAGGATCAACTTTAGAACCTTCCCCTTTGAGGCTCAAGGCAGTGCCACCCTATGGCACTCCTGAGAAGTTCATTTCAAGGGAGCGCCTTTTTCCCCAGAGCCAATCTCAAAAACACTTTATACTATACACATATAGTATTTTCCAAATCATACACCTAGTATGAATTTCATATAAGTGCTTTTACACAAAATCGATTCCCAAAATCGATAATTCTCAATTTAGGCTTTCCAAACTTTCACATTTGATTTTCCTTGAAAATCATAAGCCTTTTTCAAATCCAAAGGTTCCCAAAACCTTTTCCTCAAAATTACTCTCACAAAATCCCTTATATATATATAATAATCTTGGAAACCCCTTGATTCAATCCATACTTGTATAAATTTCCTATTTATACTTCAAATACTTTCGAAAATCCTTTTCTTCTGGCAATAGATTCAATAAGGGGAGTTTACCATATATAACAAAGATATATAACTTTGTTTATTCCAAATCATATATTCAAATTTGATTTACTCTTTTATAAAGTTATTAACCACATTACTTCCTTCCATAAAGTAAATTTTAATCAGAGAAATATTCAATTCCCACTTTACTTCATCATATATTTCATAAAATATACTTTCAATTTCAGAAATCATTTACAGTTCTTATCCACAAATTTCAATGTCGATTTTATTCAAACCCGTACGATGTCCACATTTCATTCGTATGCAATATCAATCTGATCGCTCACTCGATCACACAATTTCACTTCCGAACTAGTATCGTCCACCCGACTATCTAGTGCGGACTCAGATTTGGTTTCTTGATCAGAAACCGTCATTCTCCTTGCATAGTCACATCTATGATAGAGAATATCCAGAACCATTCAAAAATCCATATCCAGGTTCGCCGTCGAAAATCGAGCGAAAAATCCCTAACTCGGATCGATAATACTATCTCGAAATTCTGTGCTCGAATCTGGATCAAATCACTATGCGAATAAAATAATATACATACATCCTACGTATTTATCTTCATTGATTATCAGTTAAATCAATTCCCTTTCTATTCACATTCACTTTGATTTTATTCACTTATTCACATTTACCTTAATCCCCATTTGGATTATCACTTCAATTCTTATCTCAGTTGGGTATTTAATCAATAACAGTTTGAACTCCGACCAGTTTATATTTAGAAAATAGCTTGAAAATTTTAAAGATAAATAAATAGTTGGAAAATAATTATTAGTTTGTAAAATAGCTGTAAAACAGTTAAGAAATCGTAAGATAGTTGAAAAATAGTAAAATAATTACAAATTAGTTGTAAAATGGTAGCTAGTTATAAAGTAGTTAGAAAGATAGTAATTAGTTTATAAAACAGTTGTAAAATAGTTAAATAGTTCCAAAAGTAATTGTAAAACAAGTTTAAGATAGTTTTAGGTTTAAAAAGAAAAGTTGTGTAGTAAATAGTTTGGAAAAATAGATTTATATTAAAACAATTTATTTTGAAAATAGTCCAGAGTCAAACTGTACAACTTCCCAATCTCCATTTCCAATCAATTGCCAATTTCCAATTAACTTTCAATTTCATTTCACTTTAAACCATCGTGAATTATACAAATTCGGGTTATTATTTCAAATGTTGATTTAACCCCCTTAAATCAAATTAACCTTTATTTTTCAATCAATAATCCCAATCTTTAGACAATTTAATTCTGAGTCCAATTCTCAAAATTCCATTTTAAATTATCTTTACTTAACTTATTTCAAAATTCAAATAAGAGTTCAAAACAATTTCAAAAATTCAATTTATTACCTAATTTTATCTTCCAGTTTTGAATATAGTTCTTAAACAATTTTAATTCACAATTTCAATTCTTAACATTCAAATTTTTAGTTTAAAGTGATCTTATTTTCTCAAGTTTAATTTTTATCTTTAAAATCAAAATTACTTAAGTAATTTCAAATTAAAGTTTAATTCCATTTAATTCCAATAATGGAATAGATATTACCTCAATCTATCATCCAATTTATTTAAATCATTCATCATCCACTACCCATTCCAGATCTCAATCCTATTTGAGATCACATATAATTCCCTACCAAATCAACCCATTTAACTTTCCTAAGTTAAATCTCAATTTCATCTTGAAATTTCCAATTCAGGTTGTTTATTCCAAACTTATTTAACTTCCTTTAAGTTAAACTCAATTTAATCTCGTCAAACTTACTCAAATTTGAATTCCCACTTCAAATTTTAAACTTCTATCAAAATTCTTTTCCACTCATAAGTTCAAAAATTATATCACTTTGGGTTTTTACATCACACTTCAGGTAGAATCAAAACTCAACACTTTAGAGTTTATTTCAAATCATCCTTGTATCCATACATATATACATATTTATTTCTTAGCCCACCGGGCTATACTTTTAAATTTTAAACCACCTTTGGTTTTAATTTAAGACAGATCTCTTTTAAAGTTTCCAAACAACTTCTTATTTTAAAATAAGATCACATTCAAATATATTCTGAATAATATTATTTATTCTTTTCTTTAAACACTTTGAAACAATTCAAATGTTTCGAAACTTAGGTTTTAAACTTCAAAATTTAAATCCGTTCTAATTTACAAGTTACACTCATCTAAGTTTATATCCTTAACACATTTTATTTTGCTCACTCATTAGTACACATCTTATAATTAAACACAACAATCATTTATGATAATAACCAAGATTATCATATCTGGAAACCAATTTATTATTATCTTATTCTAAAACTTTTCCCAAATTCAAGATTTTAATTCCAGTTTGAATCCATTTTAAATTTATCTTTATTTAATTTCAATTTGGTTGCATTTATATTTCCACTTAATTTAATATCAATAATTTAACAACCAATTACTTTAATAGAAATATTACTTTATATATCAAATATAATTTTATGTAAAATTATTTACCTTTAAAACCATTTAAAATCTTTATATAGGAAAATAACAAGTACGTTCTCTCATATATACTACACTCAACTCATTCTAGGGTACTATTGACCCTATCTTTAGATGAGTAGACCCACCAGAGCCAAGGTTCCCGCTTAACCTTTCAGCTCTGATACCAACAGTAACGACCCGGAATTTTCGATCCCGAAAATTCCAAATAGTTAGAAAGAAGAAAGAGATAGAAGAAAAGGAAACAGGAAAACATCACAGATTCTCACATTCGCAGCGGATCAAAATATAATATCAAATAATATCAGCTTAC
Source organism: Allium fistulosum (assembly GCA_030737815.1). Lineage (NCBI taxonomy): Eukaryota > Viridiplantae > Streptophyta > Magnoliopsida > Asparagales > Amaryllidaceae > Allium > Allium fistulosum. Next base: position 582,022,623 of record CM060906.1, on the reverse strand, counting down.
AAAAGAATACTATATCTGTCAATTTGCATTTATAATACATCAGAGTTACTCTCATACACAACACTGGGCATATACAAATCAAATATATCTCAGATAAACAGAAATAATAGTCACAGCGGAAACACTCCATACGTCCTGACATCCAGCTCATCTCCTAAGCTCCATAACGTCCTTACCTGAAAATCTGTAATGCTCAGTCTGACCCGAGCATTACATCAAAGTAACACCCGGGTCAGGCTGGAAACCAGCATGAGTAAACCCATCTAACATGGAATACAAAAGCATACAATTTGTATAAACCCGGGGTAACTTGTTTCAATTTACAACTCCACAAGTTGTTATAGACAACACTTATTCCACATATCAATTTCTAAGTACCAAAACTTAGGTTGAATAGTCCAGTTCACTCAAATCATTCCATTCCAGTCTATTTATTTCACATACCAAATCTGTACGGAATTATTATAGATTACACATCGAAGTGGTGCCAGTTATTTACTATTACCCGACTCCGGTCTCTTTGAATTCAATTTCCATCTTAACCCTCATTATTTAAGTGAAACACAATTCAACCTTTAAATACAGAATGTCACTTTTTATACAGCAATTCATCAACGATAGATAACCACACAATCATTGTTCAAGACAAACATATCATATCACAAACATCTCATATCCGAAATATCAACCAATTATTCATAAGCAAGGTTTAGTAGTCTCCCATTACTGACTAAATCAACTTAATTACTTTAATCCTTCTTTTTCTGCTTACTTAATAATAATTAATTACAAAACATTAACTAATCATCCCCTAATTATCCTCTTTAATTACATTCAGTAATTAGCCTTTAATTAATTTACCACATTCATTAATCAACCTTGGTTACTCACATTAAGTAATTTATTCTTAATTACTTACATTAATTAATTAACTCCTTAATTAATTAATAAATTCTTTAATTAATTACACTGAATCATTTAACACTTAATTACTTCCAATAAGTAATTATTCGCTAATTACTTTCCATCAAGTAATTACCCATCGTTTAATTACAGCTTGTAATTATCCATTAATTACTTCATTAAGTAATTATCATTAAATAAATCACATTTAGTAATTACCCCTTAATTAATTACATTAATTATCCTCTATTAATAAATTTCCTCAATAATTAATATTAATAAATTACTTAAATTGATTTCACAAACTATTATCTAATTACCCTTATAATTAAATCAATTAATTATCCCTTTAACTGATTACTATAATCAAGTATCCATCCTTACTAAATAATTTATACTTTATTTAATGACATCATTTAAATCACCTCTTAAAATACATAGGAATTTACCTACTATAAAATTTCTTTAAAACAATCAAATTTTATAATATTTTTAAAACCTATCCCTTTTGAAAATCTTTTAAACTTGATTTGTTTATCAACTAAACACATACTTGTTACAGGCCCGTGCCCTAACTATCATATTCCCGAGCTAACCCATAATCTCCCCGTGCAAAACATGAGAAACTCTCGTACCTCACCTACTTCGCGTCTTATCGCGTACAACACGAGATTGAACCCGAGGGAAAAACAACGTCCTTCCCAAAACTCCTCCTCACCTGATACATCGTGCACGCGTGCACGATGCACTGTCGCTCCGCTCATTCCGATCACCGTCGTGGCTTCCAAAAGTCATCGCCTTCCCTGCCGTCCCTCACGAACCACCAGATCGACGAATTCGCCAGTAAAGCCAAAACGAACCAATCGATCCAAAACTCAGAACCACCTAACCAGCCTAAAACTCCTCGCCGGCGGTGACCTCGTCCACCGAAGCCCACTCTCCTCCGACCAGAGAAGCATCACATACCCTTTCGTTATTTCCACCCCTCGCGATAGCTTCCAGTCCCCCATCCATGTTGCACGAAGCCCGACAATGTTGTCCACAGAAACAGGTACCTAAACCCTAAAATAAATTGGAACGGCTTCTTTAATCAACAGAAAAATTCCAGGATAATTTTCCTGTGATTATCAACCCCAAAGCCACCTTTGACAAGAACCCTGACCGCCCTAATTTTTCCAATCACCAGAAAACACTCGAAACCCATATCACGTTCAACCCTTGATTTCTCAAGATTTACTAGCTTAAAAATCATGGTTTTGCTTTTAAAAATCCTAGATTTCGAAGTCAAATTCGACAATATACTTAATTCCAGAAATCATTTAAGTCGAATAATTTCTATTAATAAGATCCTACTGTTCTTCTTTATTCTTATTTAATCTAACTCAAATTTATACCTGGAAATACTTTTTAAAACTTATAATTGTTATTCCTAACAAACTTTGTTTATATAACAATGATTAAAAGGAATCAAGGGAAAAGATGTTTAAAACTGGATCAGGTTTGAAACCTGGATAACCATAACAGAGTATTGATTTGTATTCTGATATGCATACCATGAAATCATATATAAATAAACATGCAAATTTACTTATCATACTTTATTCCAAGAATGATTGCATGCAACAGGATTTAACAGATTAAAACTTGGTATACTCACCTGAAATCTGTTGAACCGAGAACACTAACCAGTGTTTAGAAATCTGGAAAATTGTTTTGAACTGCAACCAGATTGATGGGTAAGAACTGAAGCTTTTGATTGGGATGATATCTGAATTACTGCTTACTAATGTTTGAGATACATTTAAACTTTGCACTTATGCTTTTGTTTGCTTCAGGTTGAGGAGTTTGATCTTCCTTTTGAACAAAGAATAGCTTTGTTTTTAACAAAGACACAGCCTTGATCTTACTCCCAGTATCTTGATTTAGTTGATGATGATAGCTCTGATCTCTTTGCTTGTTGATGATATTGTTGTATATTGTTTTCAAGTTGTAGCCTTCTTTCTTTCTTTTTTTCAATTGCTCAGGTTTATAAATAGACGAAATGGGGATGATATATAAAAAGAAATATGTACAGGTTGAGTCAAATACTAGTACACGAGATTTGTGCTTGGTCAGAGATTTTTTCTCAATTTGGAGGCTGAAATGAGGTTTGTATGTGCTAACATTAATTAGACTTGGCTTGTAGAAGAAGCTTGTACATATCCCCTTTTTATGTTTTAGTATGTACACTTGAATTCATTTTATTTCCGCTGTCTTATTTCATTCCTTATAGCTTCATGTATCACCCTAGTATGCATATTAAATTTTAGAATTATTCAAAATGCTTATTTTATTTTCACCTATGTTTAAATATTAATAAGGTATATTTTATTTACATTAAAAGACATATTTATATAGCTATTTTAGTTAATATTTAATCAATCTGATTAAATACTCATTAATATAATGTTGCTAAATTTCCGGGATGTCACACATTTCCTATAAGATTTATCATATCCAGAGGTTTTATAATTCAATATATATATATATATTGAATTTTTCAAACCAATTTATATATTTGGATATTTATAATTATCAGAAATTCATTTGTTTGACCCACCAAAATTAATATTCTGATATTTTAAACTAGTTAATTACCAATTAACATCCGTTAAAAATCTGGGTCGTCACATCTACAGTATTATCTTCCTGACTATTGTTAGAGGCACTGCTACTCTGATCATTGTTCTGACTGTTGCTTAGCACACTAGTACACTGTTCATCATTTAATTCAATTGGTAGATAGCTGGTGGTTTCATTGACATGATCTGAATTGTATTCTGATGTAGAACTTGCTGTGGGTTCAGCTTTATTATCATGCTTTTGCATATGCTGACTATCTCTTTTAGCATGTTGGGACAGTTCTGGAGTGTGAATAACATGAGTTTTCTTATTATTGGTTTCCTTTTCTTGCTTTCCTTTATCTGCAAATGGAAAAACATGTTCATTAAAAACTACATGTCTTGAAATATAAATTTTGCCTTTACTGTCCATGCACTTATACCCTTTCTGATTATGTGCATATCCCAAAAAGGTGCATGGACTGGATCTAAGGCTTAACTTGTGCTTGTTGTATGGCCTAGTGTAGGGAAAACACAAACACCCAAAGGTTTTTAAATGATCATATTTTGGTCTAACTCCATAAAGTTTCTCATGTGGACAAACATTATTTAACACTTTTGTTGGCATCCTATTAATAAGATATACTGTAGTGGCAAAAGCTTCACTCCAGTACTTCAATGGTAGTGATGCGTGTGACAAAAGTGTTAAACCAGTTTCCACAATGTGCCTGTGTTTTCTTTCCACTAAACCATTCTGCTCAGATGTGTGTGGGCAAGTGACTCTATGAAGTATTCCTTTTTGGTTAAAGAAATCCTTTAATGGTCTAAATTCTCCCCCACCATCAGTTTGAAATTTTTTAACACATTTGTTAATCTGCTTTTCAATGTGAGTAATGAAGTGTATAACAGCATTACTAGTATCAGATTTTGCCTTGAGAAAATATAACCAAGTGTGTCTGGTGTGTGCACATACAAGTGATAGATAATACCTGTATCCTTGCATTGAATTGAGTGGTGCTGTGCCCCATAGATCTGCAGCAATTAACTCAAGGGGATTTTCATATATGGTTTCAGAAATAGCAAAAGGTAATTTATGCATTTTTCCCATTTGACAGTGATCACATAAGTGTAAATCAGATATGTTTGGAACAGAAATATTATTTTGCATTAGAATTTGTTTGACAACATTATAATTGGGGTGGCCAAGTTTACAATGCCACTTATAAAATGTTTTTACATCACTGTCACATCTTGCACTAACATTATTAGACCATATTGTCTCATTAGCAGCATCATTATTTGCCATATTGCTGAACTTGTACAGGCCATTGTCCAGTTTACCCTGTAATAATATATTTTTATTTAATGAGTCTCTAACTAGACAGTGTTTTGGGTGAAACTCAAAATACACCTTATTTTCACTGGCAAATTGTGAAACACTAATAAGATTTTTCTTGATACTTGGCACTCTTAATAATTTATTTAAGTAGAGTAGCCTCGTACCTTTTATATAGCCAGTACCAACATGTGTTATGTTTGTAGCTTCATCATTTCCCATGAGAACAGATTGATTACCTGTGTATTCCTTGCTGCCCAAGTTTAAGTTCTGCAGATTGTTCGTGATGTGATTTGTAGCACCAGAATCTGGAAACCATTCATCCATACTGTAATCATTTGCCTTTGTTGTGTCATTAGTGACATTGTCTCCATTATTCTTGGATTGAGTTTGAACCATATTTGCACTGACTTGCTTGTTGACATGAGATGATTGGCCATTATTAGTGTCTTCTTTGTATCTGAAATAACACTTGTTTGCCATATGTCCAAATTTTTCACAAATCTGACATTTAACCCTGTTATTATAATTGTTTCTCCCCCTGCCTCTGCCTCTTTGAGTGTATCCTCCTCTCTGACTGTGACTGTCTTGCTTAGATTGATTGGATACACCTTTTTGATTTTTGTTCTTTGATGTAGCTGCATAATTGACATTAAAATCTTCTTGCATAGACTTTCTTTGATCAATCCTTCCTTCATGAGCAAGGAGGGCTGTATGAATGTAATCTAAGTCTGGCAGAGTTGGTTGTGTTGCTATATAGGTTATTAAAGATTCATAATCTTGATCTAATCCATTGGTTATCACAAGAATTTGTTCACTGGTGGAGACATGGTGTCCAACACTTTTTAATTTGTCACACAAGTTCTTGATCTTTGCAAGATATTCTCTCATAAGCATATCATTCTTTCTTGCATTCTGTAGCTCCCTTCTGTAATGCATAACTCTCGCTGCTGATTGGGAACTAAAAATGCGTTGAATTGCTGACCATATTTCGTGGGAACTATTGCATCCTACGATTTGTGATAATAAACTTTGACTGATAGAAGAAAACACCTATAATGACAGTAGATTATCTTGCTTTTGGTACAGTTTGTATTCAGGATTACTTATAGTTTTTTCTTTCTTTTTTAGTGATCATAACGGGTGGGATGATCTTGGTGCCTATGATATAGTCATATAAGTCATACCCTTTTAGTGCAATCTCAATTTGATATTTCCACATAATATAGTTATCTTCATCTAATGGAGTAGTAATGACTTGACTTTTTAGTTTGATCAGGACCAGATCTGAACTCCGGTGATCCCTTGATGGATTGTCAGAGGTGCCTGATGTTATATCTTCTTCTTCAAGTGCCATGGTGATTCAAGAATCTTGAAATGCCGGTTTCTTGGAGATGAGATAATGGTCAAGACAAGTGGCGAGGCTAATCTTGAATTTAGCAGCCAACAAACAGAATATGAAAGAGAAGGAAAAAGAGGAATCTGCTGTGATAGGTGTATATTACTGTTTCACAGTGAAAGAGTAATATGCATGAATAGTAGTGAAAATTGTGTAACCAAAGAAAAGAAAGGAGGATGAATATCCGATCTCTTCTTTAGGAAGGCACATAAAGGATATGGAACTGATTGGATGGATTTCCTTTGATCAAGAAGATGGTATGCCTCCCCAATGATAATATTTTTCTGAGGGGAGCCAAATTCAAAAAATTCTTGATTTGGTTTATGAAGTTGCCGTTAGGCTATTACTGCTCTAATACCAAAATAAAAAAATACAAATTTCAGTTTTATTGAATGATACTTTTTGTACGGAGAAAAGAAATACAACACAGTGTATTTATACAAATAGAAATGGGCTAAACACATAGGCCCAAACGGGCTTGTTATCTTCGTGATGTAGCTTTGACAATTCTGGTCCATTGATCTTGATCAACGGTTGTTATCTGCTAAGGCTGAAGTCATGGATTGATAGTTGTGTTTGTAATAGAACCCTTGTCTGGTTTGTTTCATTATAATGAACGCTAATGTTAACTATTTAATTTAGATTAGCTGTTGTCATGTTATTATAATCCGCAATCGTTGTTTGTATGAATCCAACCAACTATATTAATTGCAACACAAAGTTCTAATGAGCTTAGAACACGATTACACGATATAGTATGTATAACGGACACAAGATCAGCATGATGCCTGTAATATTATCAATCAAAGCATCCAAATCATTGTATACGGTCTTGTTAATTAAGATGTATTTCCATGACATGCTTTTTTTTTTGCTGCGTATGAGTTGATTCTGAAAAGAATGGTGTTGTGGATAGTACTTGTAAAGATTAAATGAAAAAGGATGAACCAGAAATATGAAATTAGTACGAATTGCTTCAATGCAATTTAAATGACCAAGCCATCATGAAGCACTTTTTCACCCCAATATTTAATTGAGAATTCTTGTTACTTTTAAACATAACAAAATAAAATTCAACAAAAGATGAATATTGGCCATTTGATGAGATAATGATTTTATAGAAGATAGGCTCCACTGAGGTGGACAAATGGTATGTAATCCTTCATAATGCTTGCTTGATATATGACGTAAGCTCATCTGGATCAGGAATGAAGAAGACTCCAGAAAAATGATTGCTAGTTTCAAGAGGATGCATTAGCCAATTCATTTTATAATATTAGAAGCTGCACCACATCTTCATATTAAATAGACCATCAAGAGTTTTCTACATTAGCTTCAAAATGGACTACGCATCTGCTTTAAGCGTTTTTCATTCACCACTAATTACTTTAAATTTGCAGCATTCGCTGCAGTACCTTCTGGGACCATTGTATTATGTCTCCATTAGTGACATAAACGCTCTCCAATAAGATGAGACTCCTAGCATGTCTTTGACATTTTGTTATTGGAGCAAATAAGCAATTAATGCGATATCAGTTCCCACCCTTCATCTTTAACAACTGAATTGACCATCTTATACGGATGCAACATTTCCCTATTTATTGCAAACAATTGGAAAATATACGCTGCCCCAAGAAATTTATTGCAAACAATTGGAAAATATTACTTCTATTGCTGTTACATTGCTTTTAAAGATATTACCGAAACCGAATTTTTCGATCGATTTTGGTTCGCTTACAAATGACACCAATACGGTACCACCGAAATTTCGAAGTACCGTCCGAAATCTGAAACCATGGTTTTAATACATGTATATAGCTGTTCTCATACATACATATCTATATAACAAATTTCCTTTGGTTTAACGGCAAGATAAAGGAAAGATAAAGAACGGTGGAGATTTAATATAACGCAGGACAAAGAGAGGCTTCGATTTGGCCAACAGTACTAAAATTACACGTCGTCAGCTCTCCGTCTACATTAGATGGAACCACCTCATGAATGTTTTGAGGATCGTGGCCCACTCTCTCTTCAAGATAACTCACGTCTGTCTCTCTTTCTCCGTCCCTGCTTCTCCCCTTTTCTCTCTCAACGAATGAAACCAACAAAAATAAATTGAGTTTTTTCTTCCTCAAACCTACAATACCGTTAGATTTCGGTTCCTAATCGAAGTAATCTTGGAATCAATTCATTGTTTCATGGATTTGTGTTTAAAAAGGTATACTGTGACCCAATTCTATTGCTTTGCTCTTACATATTTGGATACATTTTCTTTCTGTTTTGGTCTTCCAAATACGGGGTTCAGTCTTTCAATCCTTATTATGATTTGATTTGGTTGCTGTTTTATTTTCTTATCAAAGATTCTGAACAACTTGCAAAAGCTTGCGATTACCAGAGCATAAAATTAGAATTATTTTTGTTGGACTGTGTTTTTTGGTGTCAGATGTCCTATAATTCGCCATGTTTCAATGCTAGGCCTTTGTAATTGACTTAATTCTGTGTTATACTACCTTTTCTTATGTAGGAACAGTAAAAGAGAAATGGTGCATTCTCCCTTCTTTGTCCTTATTTTTGGTCTTTTAGACAATGAAAACAGTTTCTCCTATTTTGATGTAATGTTCTCCTATTTAGACAATGAGAAGTTGTTGTATGTAACTGCTAGGTGGGAAGCTATTGCAAGGAGAATCTAAAACTAAAGGTTGAGTTGTCACAGCTAGAGATTAGTACAAACAGACGTGATCATGCTAGGTGGTGTCCTTATGCGCTGAAGAGAGTCTTCGGTATCATATAAGAATGTAGAGCAGGTTGGATTGTCCCGGGCCTTTGGCATGCCTGTCCACAGCAAGGAGAAGGAAAAGACCCCACTATTGTACATTCTCCTATGCGGTTGAATTGGATATTTACGCCGTGAATGTACTATTTAAAATCGTTGATTACAATTTGTATCTTTTTGAATCCAACAGAAAATGTGCACTTTTATGTTTGGTTGATTGTTCCTGTAATAAGTGGCTCTTGCTTTATATTTCTCATACAATTTTTTTTTGTTTCTCTCCGTAATATGGTCGTCGTACAAAGTGTGATTTATGTCATAATGGAAAGCGTATGAAGGTTTGTTCCAAACATACTAACCCTATATGCTAAGTTCCTGTTTTATGTCATTTGATAACACACATAACTTCTTCACGCTGCTATTTTTTAGGTGACCCAAAAGTTCGGTTCTACTACTACCGAGGAACATAATTCACAGAACAATGTTCTATTAAACGACTCGGGCCAACGATTACAGTGTAACCACAATGGATCAATGTGAAACAATGTATCAAATAAGTGCACGTTGCCTGCATCTTTTTAGGAACAACCAACCACTAAGTACTGTGTTTTCCCTCTACTATTTATTACTGTCAAAATTTTGCTTTCTGATAACTACTTTATATGTCCTGCCTCATTCATATTAGGACCCTAAACACTAATATGGTCTGTCATGCCATCAAATCGTTCCTTGGCTCAACACAACCGTCGAACCCGAGAGAAGCTATCAACGCCTCAACCATCATCCGTAACTGCCAATTTTTGTCAACCATAGTGCAAGCAGAAAATCCACAAATTCTATTGCACATGATGCCTACTGACCCGATAAAGCAAGTGTCCTCACCTAACAACATTGACCAACAAAGCTCCAACCCACTTGCACACAGACTTGACACAACGGACAACCAACATATATCTATAGAAAAATCGACATCTGGTGGTACTACCCTGTAAGAGTATTGTCTTCTATATTCTTTTCTACACTTCCCTACCACCGTTCTACAATTTCACTTTACACCATTCTATCATAACTACCTTCAACTATTCTCTCATCCACCATTACTTATCTGAACCACAGGCCATCAAACTGTTCTATAGCACAGACATTACGAAGGCAGAGGGAACGATTAAGAACTTTTGCAACCAACCCTGGCATCAATGCTGGCAACCGTATAGTCAATCATGCATCAACAAGTAGTAGCATGGAGGCAAGGAATCAATATTTACCTACTGCTTCTACGCAGATTCAACAACGGTACCCACATATCATATCTACCTCAAACTCAGCAGGTCGCTATACAGACTCCATGTAAGAGATTACCATCCCTTCCTTTCCCCTAAAAAAATATAAATGTATGTATCGGTTTGTATTCCTTAACTTAATATTACACTCACTTCCACTACGATGTTTTCTAATTCTTGCAATAATACAAGATCAAATCGATCAGCTGCTCAAAGGCTGAGACGTCAACGAGAAAGATAGTTATCAATCGGGGAGAGGAGTAATGCACCACGTCAAAACTCACGAATTCATGACCTTTCCTCCTTTAACGAAACTGATAACACACCGTAAGCTCTGTCTTTCCTTCTATTCACATATTACTTTATGTACCCATGAACCATATGTATAACATATAGAATAAAAGTTGTTCTTCATTTTATTGACAATGCAGAACCTCGGATGAGGAAGACTGTGATGAAGCGGAAACGACACAAATTGTGGGGAACACTGTTCAACAACATTTGCGATTACTTTTGCAACCCTGCACATGTTCCTCTGAAATCAACTTTATATAAGTGGTCCCTGTCATCTACTTAACGATCATATGCGTGTCAATATTAGTTTTTATTTACTTTTTACTCTTCAGTTACTTTATTTCCATCTAAACCACGTTACTTTTCATTTTACTAATTAAGGACATATTTCTCAACTTTTTACCCTCTGTACAACAAGAGGTTGAATTAAGTACAGATTATAATGCAAACTTTTTTTCCACTATTTTACTATGTTTATCACAACTACTATCTGCATATATGGTAATCATTTGCAAGATCCATACTTTCATTTGGCACAACGATCAAAATTACATAGTTGTACAGTGCACTAATTAAATAAATAGTGCTGCTTTGTTATGGTTTTGAATTTATATTTGTCATCCTACTCTATGTTCTCCTTTTAATCCTTATAATTAATTATTTCTTATTTGTGCAATTACTTATTGGTATTGCTAATGTCATTAATTATTGCATTGTTTGTTAATGCATTTTCCTACACTGTCCAATGAAATATTGTAAATACCATTATCTGTATAGATAATTAAGGGAATATTCTCACTGAAATTCACACACACTATGTATTTTTGCCAACTATAAGTACGAACATAAATCACTTTTGATGTTTCAACTATTATTTCATCTACAGTTTCAGTTGTTCTAATTTATGTTGTAATCGTAAATCGTAAATATATATAATGGAAGTATGCTAGATTTGATAACGTGACTATGTTACCAGATCTTTGTTTACTCATTCACCATGCTCATATTCATTTTAAAGATGTGTTATTTATTAATTTACAAACCTTTAGTATGTAGTATTTATTCTTTTCCATGAGGCAATTGTACATGCGTGTCAACAATAACATATTTGTTGTGAGATCCCGTAAGGCGGCAGATTATTTATATAGTTTGTCCGACCATGAAGTTCCAAAAATACCTCACAAGTTCCTGCTCATTCCGAAATATCTACATGATTATTTATATAGTTTGGAATATTATTAAGGTTACAAGTAGAGCCTAAATAATGATTGTGTGCGTATGTTAAACGATGGCAGGATTCATTCTTTTTGAAATTTAAAAATATATTCTTAGCATATTAAGTGGATATGCTTCAAATTAGGCATTGTCACAATTATCAAATTATTAAAAGTGTATTAAAGTACTTTTATTAAATGAGAGGCCTCGGGATATAAATTTATTATGTTGGGACATTAAAAAAATATATTATAGAATAGGCCCTTCTAACCAAAAGACGCTTAATATTACATAGGTAGCATGTACCAACTTCTTAAGATGTGCACGCATCTCGAACAAGCTAAAATGTTGGTTACCAAATCATTAAGACACATTTCTTTAATATGTATCTTAAAGTTTCTTAGAGACTTTACCTGTACCCGAAGAACTGAGATATGTCTGAACAAACTTTCTGCGCTCATCATAACCTGTTAATGGTAAAAGCAAGTAACACATGACAAATAACCAAAAATTGGTGAAGTTGGCAAATTCATAGAAGCATACCAAAAACTAACCAGGGTATCTTTTGAAATCCATAATATGAGGTGTTTCTGTATGATAATCAGCAGCCATCTCGCAGAAGTGATTGGCAATATCATATGCGACAGGGTTGAAACTAGCATATTCATAGTCCTAATAAAGGGGAGCTTGTTACACATACAATTTGTATTATACATTAACGCAAAAGATATATACTCAACAAAATTGTATAAGAAATTCCGACGGAGTGTAATTATCTAACACGGTAAGATTTGCCAGCTCATGGAAGGATGTAGTGTAGTTTCTCTTTCAAACTCAAAAACAAGAATAAATATACATCGTCCCTATGATATAACTATTGCTGCCATGCAATGAACAATAAAGAAAACATCCTAGGTTTCTACATTCGATAAATGATGCATACAGCGTAAAAAGCGAGAATATTTTTAGGAGTTTCTTGCTTCAGCTTTTCTTGTTTTGCTAGTAACAAACACAGAGAACTAGTTCAAAAGACACCACAAAATAATCAATGTTTAGACAGAATGGTCAAATGCACTAGCACAACTAGAAACGTTTCAGTTAATTTTTTTACCCCGACATGATTAGAAATCAAGCCAGTGAATTTTAATCATCATGACCAAAAATGGTCTTATTTCTATAATTAGGTTTTTTTACTAGAAAAACAGTACAATTGCAAAAATTAGTTCAAAAATCTACCTTTGTAATTAGTTTGCTGATGTGGTCCATATTGGAAAATACAATCATACATACATACATGCATGCATACATACATATATATTAATTCCTGTTAGCGCCAAAATTGGTCACTAACCCCCAAATCCAGATGAAAGCACCAAATACCAATCACAGCTCAGAGATAGAATGTATGTAGAGAGTAATAATGTGAAGAACAGTTAAAACTAAAATGAAAGCAGTAGAGAACAACAGATTTTATAGTGGTTCGGCTAACTCCGGCCTACGTCCACTTAGAAGTTTTCTTTTTATTGCTGTAATAATTGATTACAGTTGCAGAATGACAGAGTTGCCTTAGCCTTAGAAAATAGAAAGTAAGAGAGCAGAAAGAAGATCCTCTTTGACTGTGCCCCTGCCTCTCTATTTATAGACAAAGATGGGTTGGACTTCCCTGGTGGGCCTGGTAGCCGAGTACCTCAGCCCAAATGGAGTGGTCTCCATATGCCGAACCATAGATGCCGAACGCTGAATGCCGAAAAAGGTGTGAATGCCGAACGATCTCCTCATGCCGAACGTTGGAAGGTGCGAGGTACCGAGGTATCGAGGTATGGAGGTGCGAGGTACCAAGATATGGAGGTGCAAGGTACTGAGGTGTGAGGTGCAATGCCGAGCGAGGTGAGGTATGCCGAACGACCCATCCAATGCCGAACGCTCCCTAATGCCGAGCGCTCCATCCAATGCCGAACGATCCTTAGTGTTGAACCTCCATCATGCCTAACGTCTCCAGATGTCGAACGATCCATCCAATGACGAACGTCTCTAGATGTCGGACGATCCATCCAATGCCGAACGTCTCCATCCAATGCCGAACGTCTCCAGATGCCGAACGATCCATCCAATGCCGAACGCTACTGAATGACGAGTGCTCCTGGAATGCCGAACCACTCATGTATGTTGAATGCTCTATGCATGCCGAGTACTCTTGAATGCTATTCGAACGTGAATAGTGAATGCCAGACGAACCATTTGTGCCGAACCTCCACCATGCCGAACCATGTTTAATGCCGAACCATGTTTCCTAGACCCAAATTATAGTTGATTCATCTTTATCCAATCATATTTCCATCTCCCAAGCACATTGCATCATTCATCCATCCAGTTGACTGTATCCATCGTACCCTATCCTCGATGAACATGCAGTTGATTAAGTTAAACCCGTCTGTCCGCGACCTTGCCAAAAGGCGGGTTAACACTTGCCCCCCAAAACATGCCTTGCTTTGAAAGGTGTGTTTTGAATAGCCTCAAGTCCAGTATCCAAAGTCCATGTTTCATCCATATCCAATAACCAATAGGGGACTTTAGGACCTCTTCGGGTCGATATCCAAATCCATAATCTCTCCGGGCTCTTGTCAAGCGCAATTCACACCTGATGACCGTGGTCCAGTGTCCCTGGACGTTGAGATAACCTCTCCGGGTTCTTGCCAAGCGCAATCCACACTTGACGACCGTGGCCCAGTGTCCCTGGACGTTGAGCTAACCTCTTCGGGTTCTTGCCAAGCGCAATCCACACTTGACGACCGTGGTCCAGTGTCCCTGGACGCAAGTAATGTCGTGGCTTAAGTCCTAAGCCGAATCCTGGTCGCTCTGGACCCTTGCCGAGCATAGTCGATACTCGACGACCTTTAAGCCAAAATCCAGAGAAAATCCAATCAAAATCCAATCCGAAAAACAAACATTCAAACCAGAATTCAAACCAGAAAAACGAGAAAAACAGGGAGTTCAAACCAAACTCCAAAACGAAACCAGAAAAAGCAAATGTCCAAGTCAAAGGAAAAAACAGATTTCACAAACCCGGGCGTTTTGGTAAGCCATCATCTCAGAGCATGCTTGAGGGTTATCTCCGACCCCGTACATGAGTAAGTGATTTAACCGTTTGCCCGGAGTTTGTTACTTATTCCAAACCATCAAGATTAGTTGATGACCAATCGGTCACCATTCCTGGGCCTCGTGCCCTCGTCGTTCAAGATAGGCGGAGGCTGTTCATGTTCCACCGCCGCATTCCGAGTTCCGACATACTGTCGCAACTGACCATTCCTTATATGCTCCTCGATTATATCCTTTAGATGTCGGCAACTGTTAGTATCATGCCCGTCCAGGTCATGAAAGAGACAGTGCCTTCCTGATGCCCTTTCACGTTCTGTGGGTTCCCTCCTTGATGGCCTTCGATAGGGAAGACGATCTCGAGTATCTAAGAAAATCCGCTCCAACGTTGCGTTCAATCCTGTGTAAGTGGAGAACTTTGGTTCTCCCCAGCGCTTCCTTTTCCCTTTATCCTTGTCCCCACCTGAGCTTTCGCCGAGTAATCTTCCATCCTTAGTCATGTTTACTTCCTGTGACCTCATGTCCAAACATGCATCCTCTTGTCGAAGAAATCTTTCAGCTTCATGAAAGAATTCCCCAATATCCAACGGTGGGTCCCGTACCAACGATACTTTGAACTCTGAATTATCTCTGACTCCTGATACCGCAGCCATCAGAACCATTGATGGATCTGGCCGATCCACCGAAGCAACTGCTGCATTAAATCGAGTTAAGAATGTCCTGAGCGATTCATCTGCCCCCTGTTTGACTGATGTTAGCGTCATCACGTTCTTTGGCCTTTTTATGTGAACTCGAAACTGACTTAAGAACTTGTCCACCAGTTCTGTCCATGTTCCAATGGATCCATCCTCCAGCTGTCTAAACCACATAGCAGCAATTTCAGTCAAGTACAGGGGGAAACATCGGGCCATAACCTCCTCCGTTGCCCCTAGCACTTCCATATGCCTAGTGTACCTCATCAAGTGGTCGGTGGGATCCGTCTTCCCGTTGTATACTTCCAGAGTGGGTAGTTTGAAATCGGACGGATTCCTAGCTGTCCTGATGTTCCGGGTAAATGGACTTTTGTTAACTCCCTCTGAATCCCTGTTTGTCAGACCTCCGCGAATAGTCCGCCTGATAATGTCAGCCAATCCAGTGTTTCCAACCAATCCAGACTGCCCCCCAAGTCCCCGAGGAAATTCGGGCACATATTCTTCATCACGTACTCCTGTATTCCTATCGATGCCAGGCCGCGTAGCGTTATCCGGTATCCCTCCATGAACTGGTCCAGCATCACCTGGTGGTGTGCCCCTGAGTCTAGGTCCATCTAGATTGTTAACTGTTTGTTGATTGGGAGCTGCCCCCTGCTGATTCACTCCATCTGTCCGTTGGTTGAGTTCCTCTGGTCCAGCTCCACGATCTTGAGCAACTACAGTTCCTGGTTGTCCAAATTGCCTAAGAAGAGCCTGCATCATCTCCTCTTGCCACTTCATCATCTGCTCTTGCATAGAATTCATCATCACTTGCATCTCGTCCCGAGTTATGTAGATGGATGCATGACCCTCTCCAGCTCCAGAAGATGCCGCTTGACTTCCTTCCTGATTGCTCCTTTCCACTGCTTGCTTCCTCGTTGGTGGTCTTGCCATTGCTTTCTAAGATCCAAGTTCCTAACTCCAAAATTCCTAAGTGTTTCAATTCTCAGTGGAAGCACCAAAGTGTTAGAGCCAAAATTCGTCACTAACCCCCAAATCCAGATGAAAACACCAAATACCAATCACAGCTCAGAGATAGAATGTATGTAGAGAGTAATAATGTGAAGAACAGTTAAAACTAAAATGAAAGCAGTAGAGAACAACAGATTTTATAGTGATTCGGCTAACTCCGGCCTACGTCCACTTAGAAGTTTTCTTTTTATTGCTGTAATAATTGATTACAGTTGCGGAATGGCAGAGTTGCCTTAGCCTTAGAAAATAGAAAGTAAGAGAGCAGAAAGAAGATCCTCTTTGACTGTGCCCCTGCCTCTCTATTTATAGACAAAGATAGGTTGGACTTCCCTGGTGGGCCTGGTAGCCGAGTACCTCAGCCCAAATGGAGTGGTCTCCATATGCCGAACCATAGATGCCGAACGCTGAATGCCGAACAAGGTGTGAATGCCGAACGATCTCCTCATGCCGAACGTTGGGAGGTGCGAGGTACCGAGGTATCGAGGTATGGAGGTGCGAGGTACCATGATATGGAGGTGCGAGGTACCAAGATATGGAGGTGCGAGATACTGAGGTGTGAGGTGCAATGCCGAGCGAGGTGAGGTATGCCGAACGACCCATCCAATGCCGAACGCTCCCTGATGCCGAGCGCTTCATCCAATGCCGAACGATCCTTAGTGTTGAACCTCCATCATGCCTAACATCTCCAGATGCCGAACGATCCATCCAATGCCGAACGTCTCCAGATGTCGGACGATCCATCCAATGCCGAACGTCTCCAGATGTCGGACGATCCATCCAATGCCGAACGTCTCCAGATGCCGAACGATCCATCCAATGTCGAACGTCTCCAGATGCCGAACGATCCATCCAATGCCGAACGCTACTGAATGACGAGTGCTCCTGGAATGCCGAACCACTCATGTATGTTGAATGCTCTATGCATGCCGAGTACTCTTGAATGCTATTCGAACGTGAATAGTGAATGCCAGACGAACCATTTGTGCCGAACCTCCACCATGCCGAACCATGTTTAATGTCGAACCATGTTTCCTAGACCCAAATTATAGTTGATTCATCTTTATCCAATCATATTTCCATCTCCCAAGCACATTGCATCATTCATCCATCCAGTTGACTGTATCCATCGTACCCTAGCCTCGACGAACATGCAGTTGATTAAGTTAAACCCGTCTGTCCGCGACCTTGCCAAAAGGTGGGTTAACAATTCCATATGCCTCTTCCAAAATTAGCATATTATTTGATTTATCCCATGGAATATTTTGTTTTTAAATCTCTACTTCAATTCTAACATGTCAACCAGAAAGAAACATTCTCATCTATTTATACATTTTCTTTAAAATAAAGCTAAAGTAATTAGATGATGATCAACTAACTTACATCAAGGATAACTATCTTTAAAAAAAATGAGAAAATTTTGCAACAGAAAAGGTATTTGTTCCAACTTTTAACCTATTTCTGTTCAAATCATGCATGTCATACCATTTAGAGAAATCTACAATGAAAACCACATACCAAAGTCATAATAATTACTTGTATTTTACATTTAAAGTTTTTGAATAATGCGAATTTATTATGTATCATGCTACAGTCTACAGAAGAAATTGTGTTAATTTATGCTTACAACAGTAGAAAAAAGAGGGTAAATAAATGAAGAAGTCATATTTTGATTGACACATGAATTTTTAGCGAGATTCTTAGAAGTACTTAGTTTCAAGGGGGTAATTTAGAAGTAGAATAATTTTGGAGGAGATATATGGAAATATCAACAAACACACACACACACAACTCACATTGTACCTATAAACGTAGAATAAATATCAACCAAAGCCAAAACCTTCAAACTTTTGAATAATTTAGCGAATCCAAAAAAAATATATGAACTTGAACCTTACCTCATCACATGACTTGATTAAACCCCAAATTCGCATCACTCCTTTTCAAATTCGAAGTTTTGAAAAAATCAAATCCCAAAAACCTGAATCGAGCATCTAAAAGTATGGTCTTTTTTTTTCTCTATTAACTAATATGCAGTTTGAATGAAATGCGAGGAAAGATGAAAAAAGTAGGGTTACATGTTTCTCGGGTCTGGTTTTCTTTTCTTCGGTCTTGGATTTACCATTATATTACTATATGTTTTAGGATTAACTAACATTTCAAGGTATTATTATATTAATATTTGGACTGGGCTTGAGCTAGGTTATATTTACCATTATTATATTAACTTAGGGTTAGCTTTGTTATATTATATTAATTTAGTAATATTAATTAAATATAATTGTTAGTTTAATTATTATGATGGTTATATTTAATTTTTTGTTAGATTTCATTACAGTTTAATTGAAAGCAGGGACGGAGCCAGGAATTTAGTATGACCTGGGCTAAAAGTAAAAGAGATGAAAAAATAAAGCTAAATAAGATCAAAAGTTGCAAAATGTAGTTTTTAATTATATATTAGTGAAATCTTACAATAACATGAGGTGTTCATGTATATCTTATGCGTGACTTAGATAAATACAAAAGTAGACACGATAATCTATACAAGTTGGACTCTACACTCTTTCCGTGAGTTGAAATCATAAACTACCGAATTAAAATCAATATCTTCAGCAAGCTCCATTTCTATGTTGATAATCATGCAATCCTCAAGAAAATCATCACATTTTATTACGTAGAGTAGATTTAACATTTTTCGTAGCTGAAAAAGCTCGCTCCGTCGTTTCCGTGGAAACTAGAAGAGTTAAAATAAGACGAATCGATCGATGTTTACACAACTCAAAGATAGTTGATAAAATGAACTCCGCCATTATCAACTATGATTCTTTGAATTTTGCAAGGAAGTTCGATAGAGTTTGAAGAAGTTTCATTTTTTGGGTCCAAAGAGTTATCTCCTTTTAACTTGTAAAATGACAACAATGTTTTGCTATACTTTGAGTTTGACATTACCTAAAAAAATGCCTAAATTACATAAGTTTATTAAAGTAAAATCAAATATAAGTGAAATACATCAATTTTTTGTTTCTGACAATTGACATGGATATAAAAATAAAATCAGTTTAACAACAATAACAATGAGAGTAAAAAATTAGGGTTTTATATTTAAGTTCTTTAATAGCAATTTTAACTTAAATCAAGAGAAATGTAATACATTCAACTAATTAATTTAATTTGAATAGAATAAAAAAACGATTATTGAGCAAACTAGGGTATCAATTGATTACAATATGGCAAATAATTTAAAGTTTGCAACTACTTTATGAACATAAGATGAGACATTAATGATTAAAAAGGAATTAGAACATAAAAAAAGAAATATTTACCCTATTTTGGCCCTTGAATGGATCGGAGCAGCAGCTGCATTTTTCGTTTTGTGCGGAAGAAGAGACAAAGGAAGCATCGTGTAATTTTGGCATGTTGGACTGAATGGGTTTTCTAATATATTGAGCTATATTGGGCTGAATAATACTTGGTGTGTTTTTTTTTACAAAAGAGCACCCGGGCTGTAGCCCAGGTAATCATACACATACATCCGTCCCTGATTGAAAGTTTATATTTAATCTTATTATTAAATTAAAAATACCGAAACCGAGACTAAAACCGAAACGATCGAAATTGAATGAAACTTTGAAAATTTTAGTTTACCGAAATCGAGAACAAAAACAAAGTTCTCAAACCTAGGTTTATACATAACAAAAAAATATTATTATTATTATTTTCATTGTTAATTTAATGCATGTAAGGTATTATTTAATTTTCTTTAGAAAAAAAGAAACTCTTGTCTGATATCCGCGTAATCTACCCCGAAAATTTTCACTCCATATAAAACTCGTTCCCATCTACTTTGAAATATGTCCCATCAGGTTTGGAACAAGTTTTCAAATAAGGAACATTACAGTCTAGTTCTTATTAAAAAAAAGTCGAGTTCATACAAGTTTTGGCTTCTCCGAGTAAACCCAAATATTAAATGTTTTGCAGTATGTAAAACAGAGGCATTTTAATATTGATATCGAAGTGCATGTATTTTATGTGATTAGCTCACCGGTGAACTGGTAAAATAATGTACTAGGCTGCATGTTGGATCAAATCTAGTGGATTTAGGTAATATTCAATCAGATCCGATTTATAATTTGATTTTAAATTTTTGATCCACATCCGATTCGCTTGACCTATAAATCCGATCTAAAATTTCTTGGATTGGATCAAATCGAATCGGATATTGGTTATTGTTTATGATAAGATGTACAACATTTATATATTTGTGGCCCGCTTATATGAAAATCATTAATTATACGTCCGGTCTTTTTTTTTAAAATGAAAGAGCGGTCCTCAAATTGAAGAGAACGCTCGTTAATTATATGTTAGGTCTTATAATATCAAATGCAATCAAAGTTGTCAAGGCGAAAAGGCCTCAGGCGCTCACCTAACACTTTTTTGGACGTCTTGAGCATCACTTTTTTCCGTTTTACAACCAAAAAAACTGCAATTCAAAAATGCACTAGAAGTCTAAAACTCAATTTTTGACTTCAAAAATTGTGTATATATGAAATATTGAGAATAAAACATCATACAACCAGGCACAACGCCATTTAATTCAACTCTACAAACAACAAAATTCTTTAATTATAGACAATACAACATCATTAATTAAACCCAACAAATTTTTTTTATAGCTGGAGCAAATAAGATCGATTTGTTCGATGTTGTTTTGATTTCTAGGATGTAACTGAACGCCATTTTGACCCAAATACAGAATTTTTTTTGCTCCTCCATATCTCTGCGCGCGCTTTTTCAGCGCTTTAGGGCTTTTTTAGTGTCCTCTGCATCCTCGATGCTTTGAAAGGGAAAAAAGCCCTAGGCTGGCGCCTAGGTGAGGGCTTAGTAAAATACAAAATACAATATTTAAAAAAAAATTAAAAAAAAATTGTTTTCACTAAATAATCTATTATTTTTAATTTTCATTGCCTGGTTAAATTGTATTGTGGATTTATTGCATTATTATAAATAGTTGTTTGTATCAAAAGTTTGAGATTGTAAACAAGAAGATTGTATTGTGGATTTATAGCATTATTATAAATAGTTGTTTGTATCAAAAGTTTGAGACTGTAAACAAGAAGATGTTTGTTAACTGAATGAATAAATTATCTTCTTGTCGCAAATTAAATGGAATTAGAATTATGTATAGAATATAATGTAGTATAAACTTATTATTCTCTGGTCTCAAACTGAATTTAATTAGATAGAAAAATATCACAAAATTTATTTTATCAGCATTTAACATAATAAAATTAAAGCAACTCATATACTTAGATAGAAAAACAAACAACCTCTTAGTAGCAGGTCACAAACAAAAAAAAATTATATTAAACCATTGAAATAAAATAAATAGTATAATTTAAACACTTAAATTTCATACATGTTAATTAGTTGACTATTAAAATATGAAGGCATGAAGAAACATAATGAGTTAAAGTTCAAATTAAAACATTAAAAATGTACAAACCAAAACTAAGTGAAAATTAAAAAAACCATATATTAAAATAGTTTTCATTATAACCAGTCAATTTACCAATGCTAATTCAAAAGTGCACATTTATTTTTGATAATTTAAAATAAGTTGGATTGGTTATCTAATTGGTTTTGACCACAGGGATCCACTAATCGATATGCTATAATTGGATTTCTATAATTTGAATCCGATCCGGTCCGAATTATAAATTGGATTAGTTTCAAACCAATTTTTTTTTTGATTGGATTGGATTCAATCCATTAGATAATCTATCCATGTGCACCCTTATAATGTATCCATAACTTCTGGAAAATTGCAGTACGAAATGTGGATACACCAAAAAACATCAAGAATGACAGTTTAATAAATGCTGATTGAACTGAAAATGATCAATATATTCACCAAGTAGAGAAAACTCAGCTGATCAATACTAAAGAAGAATCAAGACTAGACAAATAATCAACTCACAATGATAGTGATCTGTCTGCTCCGTTCATCAATCATGATGTTTCCATACTGAAGGTCATTGTGGCAGAATCCAATAATCTGATCTTTCCCTGACATTATACTTTCTAAAGAATCAATCTCTTTCTCGATTACATCCAAGCAAAATTCCTCTGCCTCTTCAGACGAACACAAATCTTTGGCTGCTTTAAGCCAATTTCTGTAGAAATTAAAGAAGATTTCAGTTAAGTGCTCATCAACCAAATAGGAGGACAATATTATACGGAACGACAAAAAATTAATGTTAAATTGCTGGAAAATTTACATAGCTTTTTCCCAACTACAGAAGCTCTCTTATACTTTACATACCTAATAGGTGAAGTTTCAAAGCACTCTTTCGTATCAAAGAAACTTAATGAGGGCTGATGCGATGTAATATTAGCATGACATTTACCCGAGGAATTAAGATAAAACAATGAAAACTATAGAGTTGTGGAATAAGCTATGAAATGCAAAGAATCTAGTTAATCCTGGGGAAAACTCCGCAAATTTATTCGATACAATAAGAAAACTTCCATGCAAGTTATTCAGAACTTAATAGTTACTCCATTGGAGGCTACACACTAGAAAAACACCTCATTCTTTCCCAAAGGAACACTTTTTTGGGGCCGGGGACATCAAGCTCATGGAATTCCCTCAGTTTTGATGCAATAAGAGTAGATATTTCTGAGTCTCGCAAATCAGCAGCTGACAGAGTCTGAAGTTAGGAAAAATATCATGATATCAGAACAATGGCCAAAAGAAACATAATAGCTACAATCATCAAAGAAACCACATATTATTTACCCACATGCAATTCTTTTGCATCTCTCAAGTCTCAATACATATGCTACAATATCCAGTGACTAATCATTTAACTTGCAGAACAAAACATGCAATGGATAATCAAACAACAGTTTCTATCTTCTGCTAGTTAGGAATATGCATTTCATAGTGCTGTCAAAATAATATTCCTGTGGCATGTGGCAAAGGTTTGGGATTTCTTTGTTTTTGCATCAGCTTCGGTTGTTCAAGAGTTCAGAAATTTAAGTTAGCTTCTTAAATGTCATTGTAGATTTCAATTCCAAATTTTGATAAAACAAATGTATTATTAAATACATCTAAATATCCAAATATACATAGTTAAATCAAAATATCTAGCTGTATGCATAGCTAAATACTTAAACACAGTGGTGACCGCCCAAAATTATTAAGATTTATCGAAATCATATTAACAAACAATTAAGTTTATAAAGTTTGATAAAATAACAAAATCCTCGATTTCACTGGAGCATGGACTGAGTTAACAATGTCAGATTCCCATTACTTAAAATAACAAAAACCTTAATTTCTTTGGTCCCCTGCCTCTCTTTTATCTTCTACCCTTAATTTTCTACGCAACAATTTTCTTCTTCTTCCGGAACTACTATCTTCTACTCTTAAACAAATTCATAAAAATTCAAATCTGATATTAAAATGTGTAGGAAACTTCACTTTTAATTGGAAATGCTAACTTTCAGTATGAGGTAATATTCTAATCTTCATGGGATTTCTTTATAACTTCATGTCTTCTATTTTGGTTTACCATCTCTATTTTATATTTCTGTACGGCGGCAATAATTTTATGTCCATTTTGTTTCAGTACTAGCCGGAATCAAATCAAGATGGTTAAAATTTTAAGATAACAACGTGAATCTCAAATCTTGATTTGAACAACCTTAATCTACATCTATGTAGTTAAGAACGCAGCTGGAGCGCTGTCAAGGCGTTTTTTGTAAAGTCATTGTGTGGTTTTCTAATTTTGGTGTTTAATTTGGTTCGACGACAGATGTGGTGCCAAAGCAGAGAGATTTCTATGAAGCGCTAAGGTGTTTCTTGAAGTGCAAATAATAATGATGGGGATCTCTTTTAATAATTGATTGTGCATTCATCACTTAGACTTTTGGTCTTTGAAGTTGTGTGTAATTTCCTGTTTTTTATTAACGGTTTTGATACTAGTAAGACTATTATTTATTCTATGTTGAAAAGGTATATTTTGGACATATTTAGATGTAATTGTAAACCGTTACTACATTTTGCTTTATGTATTTACTAAATATGATTACTTTTTGTTTATTTATAGCGTGTAATAATTTTTATGTATTTAATAACTATGATTACTTTTTGTTTATTTATAGAGTTTAATTATTGACAGGATAATCAATATTTATATCAACAAGTAATTAAAAAAATGAGGGTCTAAATCAAAACTAGTGGAATTTTACATGATTTATAATTATCATTTTAATAGTTATTTGATGCCAAGATTTAATAATATCCAATTTATGGGAAAGCACTTACTTTCCATCTAGGCTTTGTCTGGGTTCTGCCTAGAAGATATGATCATTTTTTATGTCTAGTGCTCCACCACGAACATCATAAATTCACATTAAATGTATTTTCATTGGATTGCTTTTCAAACAATAGTAAGTGATTATGCCAACAAAAGTATCTGTAAATAATGCAAAATAAACCAAGGTACAAAAGAAAGAAGTATGATGCTGAAACTGTCTTCTTCACAGTAATAGGAGACCGTGATTGGCTGATAGGAAGGGTTCCTTAAAATATCATGTCACGTTTATAATCAATTAAATATACAATAAGTAAAATAGCCATCTGCATTAAACTTCATAGAAGTAGGCACCAAACACATTATAATGATACTTGCCTCAACCTTTGTTTATGAATTAAACAAAAAGTACATGGAATCTCAATCTTGAATTAAAAGAAGTGGCTAACTATCTAGAACTAAAAGAAGTGGCTAAATATGATGAAGACGATATATGATGACTATCTAAATATAGGCTTGAAACAAAGAATGCGCTTCACTCTCAAGAACAGATTACATCACCCCAAAAAAAATGCACATCTGAAAACCTGGGTTGAAAATGCTAACAGAAAAATCAGCACATCCCTTCCTTGTTAGCATAAAATAGTGGAAAGCCCTCTTAAAGAAAGTGTTTAATTAACAAAATGTAGTATATTTAACAAACCACTACTGATGGTACCTTTCTCCAAAGAATATTATAATAAGCAACAAACCATTACAGATGTTGGTAGGCCACTACACTCACAATCTCATCTTTTAGCAAAAGTTAGATCTGTAACGCACAACATAGACAATCTATACACCAAATTTGGCGTTCTCACTTTTGCAGTAGAAGCAAGATAATTTTTTGAAAGTTGAACTGTATGACATATACAAAGGTCAAGCATATGCAACAAACATGATAGACAGGTGATTTATTTATTAAGGTATGGGTCCTGCATGATCTAACGTGGGGGCCGTTTGTTTTATATTATTATTTCATTAGACATAAGGCTCTAGTGCAATCTAATTAAAGGTCTACAAAACAAATGTTTGGATTCAATTAGAAGCTAACATCCGAGTAGAAGTTCAAAGAACATATACCTGTGTGCTAGTAATATCTTTTATGTTTTACCGCCAATAGGAGATGCAAAGCCAATTTTATTCCTGCATTTAACTAAGCCACCACCTCTATAAATAAGATCTATAAATAAGATCCTAACAAAAATAAAATCATATATTCATCCATTTTATTTTTTCCGCCGAATTAATTATTTCCATCATGCAAATTGAAATCATTCTTTGAGTATCACTGATCGTGGAATAAAAACCCAATTAACTGATACATCCTTGTAGAGCACATCCTTTGCAAGGAAATCATCCAGCGCCTCAATCGAGGACGACATCAACACCTTCTCCTCATCCTCCTTGATGATCACCCTCAATCAACCTTCAAACTTCCATCGTACCTAATCAATTTCCTCATTAATCAAATTTAACTAAACCAACGCCTTCAAATTTTGAATAACAAAACCTCCGCCTTTAGATTTTGAGTAACAAACCCATCACCTTCATATTTTTGTTGTAGATTTGATATAATCATGTGTTTGCTGAATCTTTATATTTTGCGATTTTCTTTTTGCAGCTTTGGATTATACCATGCTCACCGAGGTTCATTTCAATATTATGATGGGCTTCATTCTAGTTATAGTCATTAACTCTTTATTTGACCTTTATTCAAAAATTTATCCATGTTAACAAAAATAGGCCATGTAAATGTGAAAGATTAGTAAAAATTCATGTGGAAACTAGGTTTCTGAGTTCTAAGAAGATGGATTACATTACGTGAAGAAACACATCTCTTGCAAAAGTTGATTAGTTTGCTGATGTGGTCCATATTGGAAAATACAATCATACATACATATATATTAATTCCATATGCCTCTTCCAAAATTAGCATATTATTTGATTTATCCCATGGAATATTTTGTTTTTAAATTTCTACTTCAATTCTAACATGTCAACCAGAAAGAAACATTCTCATCTATTTATACATTTTCTTTAAAATAAAGCTAAAGTAATTAGATGATGATCAACTAACTTACATCAAGGATAACTATCTTTAAAAAAAATGAGAAAATTTTGCAACAGAAAAAGTATGTGTTCCAACTTTTAACCTATTTCTGTTCAAATCATGCATGTCATACCATTTAGAGAAATCTACAATGAAAACCACATACCAAAGTCATAATAATTACTTGTATTTTACATTTAAAGTTTTTGAATGATGCGAATTTATTATGTATCATGCTACAGTCTACAGAAGAAATTGTGTTAATTTATGCTTACAACAGTAGAAAAAAGAGGGTAAATAAATGAAGAAGTCATATTTTGATTGACACATGAATTTTTAGCGAGATTCTTAGAAGTACTTAGTTTCAAGGGGGTAATTTAGAAGTAGAATAATTTTGGAGGAGATATATGGAAATATCAACAAACACACACACACACAACTCACATTGTACCTATCAATGTAGAATAAATATCAACCAAAGCCTTCAAACTTTTGAATAATTTAGCGAATCCAAAAAAAATATATGAACTTGAACCTTACCTCATCACATGACTTGATTAAACCCCAAATTCGCATCACTCCTTTTCAAATTCGAAGTTTTGAAAAAATCAAATCCCAAAAACCTGAATCGAGCATCTAAAAGTATGGTCTTTTTTTTTCTCTATTAACTAATATGCAGTTTGAATGAAATGCGAGGAAAGATGAAAAAAGTAGGGTTACATGTTTCTCGGGTCTGGTTTTCTTTTCTTCGGTCTTGGATTTACCATTATATTACTATATGTTTTAGGATTAACTAACATTTCAAGGTATTATTATATTAATATTTGGACTGGGCTTGAGCTAGGTTATATTTACCATTATTATATTAACTTAGGGTTAGCTTTGTTATATTATATTAATTTAGTAATATTAATTAAATATAATTGTTAGTTTAATTATTATGATGGTTATATTTAATTTTTTGTTAGATTTCATTACAGTTTAATTGAAAGCAGGGACGGAGCCAGGAATTTAGTATGACCTGGGCTAAAAGTAAAAGAGATGAAAAAATAAAGCTAAATAAGATCAAAAGTTGCAAAATGTAGTTTTTAATTATATATTAGTGAAATCTTACAATAACATGAGGTGTTCATGTATATCTTATGCATGACTTAGATAAATACAAAAGTAGACACGATAATCTATACAAGTTGGACTCTACACTCTTTCCGTGAGTTGAAATCATAAACTACCGAATTCAAATCAATATCTTCAGCAAGCTCCATTTCTATGTTGATAATCATGCAATCCTCAAGAAAATCATCACATTTTATTACGTAGAGTAGTTTTAACATTTTTCGTAGCTGAAAAAGCTCGCTCCGTCGTTTCTGTGGAAACTAGAAGAGTTAAAATAAGACGAATCGATCGATGTTTACACAACTCAAAGATAGTTGATAAAATGAACTCCGCCATTATCAACTATGATTCTTTGAATTTTGCAAGGAAGTTCGATAGAGTTTGAAGAAGTTTCATTTTTTGGGTCCAAAGAGTTATCTCCTTTTAACTTGTAAAATGACAACAATATTTTGCTATACTTTGAGTTTGACATTACCTAAAAAAATGCCTAAATTACATAAGTTTATTAAAGTAAAATCAAATATAAGTGAAATAAATCAATTTTTTGTTTCTGACAATTGACATGGATATAAAAATAAAATCAGTTTAACAACAATAACGATGAGAGTAAAAAAATAGGGTTTTATATTTAAGTTCTTTAATAGCAATTTTAACTTAAATCAAGAGAAATGTAATACATTCAACTAATTAATTTAATTTGAATAGAATAAAAAAACGATTATTGAGCAAACTAGGGTATCAATTGATTACAATATGGCAAATAATTTAAAGTTTGCAACTACTTTATGAACATAAGATGAGACATTAATGATTAAAAAGGAATTAGAACATAAAAAAAGAAATATTTACCCTATTTTGGCCCTTGAATGGATCGGAGCAGCAGCTGCATTTTTCGTCTTGTGCGGAAGAAGAGGCAAAGGAAGTATCGTGTAATTTTGGCATGTTGGACTGAATGGGTTTTCTAATATATTGAGCTATATTGGGCTGAATAATACTTGGTGTGTTTTTTTTACAAAAGAGCACCCGGGCTGTAGTCCAGGTAATCATACACATACATCCGTCCCTGTCGGTGATGAAATGATGATCACTGTCATGTTAAGATGTATTAGCTATATATATCACATAGTTTGTTTTTAACAGGTATGAGTTGATTCAGAAAAGAATGGTCACGTGGAGATATAATTTTGGTGAAGATCAAATAAATAAGGATGAAACTGAACTATGAAATTTGCATGGATTGCTTAAATGCAACTTGCATGTCCAAAGCATCATCTAAGATAGTAATGTACTGCAGCCCACCCTTGTAGATGTTACAATCGGTATGTGATCCTTCTTCAAATCGTGTATGATAGAAATAGGCCCCACTGGATCAAAAAATGAAGAAAGATCCAAGAAAACTGATTTCTAGAATATGCATTAGACAACTCATTTTGTAACATTTCAACCTGTGACACATTTGCATGGAGCTATTTGTTGCAACACTAGCAAATAGAGTGAATTTGGTGTAAACAGAAGAAGAGTAGTGGAGCATTCTCAAAAACAACGTAGCAACATAAAAGTAAATGAACAGACGTCCCTACAGATTTTGTAACCTAATGCATTTGATGAAAAAATGACAAAATGGCTGAAATAAGTTGACAAAACGGTTGCTTTTGTATCGGTGCTCGTCTCTTGTGCATTATTGTGCACATAGCCATTCTTAATGGCCTAACCATTGTGTTGTTCTGGATGTTAACTAAGGTGAGTTACAAGTATATTCATATATACAAATTTTGACTTGTAAGATACTCACAAACTGAGCTAAATTTATGACGTACATGGACAAACACAAAAAAGGCCACATGACTCACAAAACACATGGACAAATAAATGCACATATTAGAGCAAAAGCCACCGTGACTTTTAAAATTTTTTGGTATGGAAATGCAAACTGCTTTTGCCCTCTTTTGAGTAATTTCAGACCTATCAACCCTGTCATTCTACCGACTATCTTTAGTTAACGTACGTACGTACGAGTGAAGTGGAATTTTGTTAACACCCAAAAATGCATGAAATTTCGTTGACTTCACCGTGTTGGGGAAAATATCTTGAGATGATCAGCCTAAGAGAATAAAAAAACACAACGCAGTGGAAAACAATTGAATCGTGATTGTAGTGAGACGAAACAAACAGAGATAAACACCAGAACAGACAGTCACAGATCAATGCAATGCAGAAAAATAAATAACACCAGTATGTATAGTGGTTCCACTACCGCGAGGCAGTGTACGTCCACTTGGAAAGAGGAGATTTTATTAATCATTGAAAGATTAGAGTTATAAGATTGATTCACTTTTGGAGGTTATACATAAGAAGAATTTACAATACAGACAAAATTCTGCAGAGTTTCGGCTCTCTAGAATGGTTGTCATTGTTGTCCAGAAGCTCCACTATTTATAGATTGAAGATATGAGGACGGTAGCTGCTATATAGTAGCCCTGAGGTTTGGTTCGGCACCACTCTGGTCTGGCATGCATCTGGTCCGGCAAAGCTCTTGGTTTGGCATGCATCTGGTCCAACAAACAGCACATAAAGCTTGGGATTTGGTTCGGCACATAGCATTTGGATCGGCATCACCAAATACCAAACGAGATATTTTGTTCGGCATCTTCTTCTTCACCAAATCACCGAACCAAAAAATCTGGAGTGGCACGTTTTGGTTCGGCATTCTTCGCTTCTTTCACAATGTCGAACGAAGCTTCCACAACTTTCACCGATTGAAGTCGTCACCGCTCCAGAAATCTGGAGCGGCAAATCCAAGCAACACCGGACGAGATTTCTTGTCCGGCACTTCCACTTTGCCGAACAAAAACCCTAGCTTCACAATCCTTTCTTCAATCACCGAACGAACTCCACCGAATCAAATCTTTGGTTCGACATCTCCTCCACCGAACCAGACTTCTGGTTCGGCCTCCAAGCTTCTCCGCAACGCCGTGGCTTCAAGGACTCCTACTTCTACTTGACATTCTCTTCTCCGATGAAATTGGTATCACATCTAAAAATCTCCACCTTGATTCCAAATTTCATACAAGCCTTCCAATTCCATCCACACCACTATGCTCCAAGCAATGGATACTTACCCATTACACTTTACACTTTGTCAACGAACTCCGGCAAGGCCACCGCCCGTCATCAAAGTGTTCGAAGTACCAAGTCCGTGTAGAACCTATCAATCTCCACCATGAAAACAAATGTCTCCACGAACCATTTCAACTCTCCTCTCATGCCACCCCGTGACACCTAGCACTTCATTAAGCGAATCAAGTCCGAGCAATGCTCGAACTTAGCAACAGGCAACGACTTGGTAAACATGTCTGCTGCATTCTCCTTTGTGTGAACTTTCTGAAGACGAACTAGCTTTTCTTCACCCATCGAGACAAGAAACGACTCTCTCACCTCAATATATTTCGTTCTTGAGCTGAACGTCAGATTTTCAGCTAAGTGAATTATACTCTGACTGTCGCAGTACACATGCACTCCTTCGTATGTGAAGCCCAAATCACACAACAGTCGCATCAAATAAAGCGCCTCTTTAGCTGCTTCAACCGCAGCTATGAGCTCTGCCTCTATAGTATACAAAGCCACAATCGTCTACAACCTCGCTCTCCAACTGATCGTTGTTCCACCAATGGTGAACACATATCTGGAGGTTGACTTCTTTCGATCTGTATCACCGGCATAGTCGGAATCATAAAATCCAACCAAGCTGAAATCTCTATCTCTGCCGCCAAAGACAAGTCCATGGTTTAGAGTTCCTCTAAGGTATCTAAAGATACACTTCACTGTTTTCCAATGCGTCTTTCCTGAATTCGCCATGAATCTACTCACCAATCGAACTACTTGTGCAATGTCAGGCCTAGTGCAGACCATGGCATACATCAAGCTACCAACAGCACTTGCATATGGGACCTTCATCATATAAGCCTTGTACTTTTCCGGGATCGGAGAGCCTTTACTAGAAAGTTGTATGTGCAAAGGCATGGGTGTACTGATTGTCTTTGCCCCTTCCATGCTAAACCGAGCAAGCACCTTTCGAATGTACTCTTTTTGAATGAGGCTCAAAAGTCCTAGCTTTCTATCCCTTTGGATTTCCATACCCAAAATTTTCTTTGCTTCTCCAAGGTCTTTCATTTCGAATTCCGCTTTTAGCTTTCGCTTTAAACTATCAATTTCAGCCTTATCCTTGGAAGCAATCAACATATCATCCACGTACAAGAGTAGGTACACCCATCTACCATTCTTTAAATGCTTGAAGTACACACAAGCGTCTTTGATGCTACAATCAAAACCATGTGAAAGCATAAAAGAGTCAAACCTCTTGTACCATTGTCTAGGCGACTGCTTAAGTCCATACAATGACTTCTTCAATTTGCAAACCCAATTTTCTTTCCCATCTACAACAAATCCTTCTGGTTGCTTCATGTAGATGGTCTCATCCAAGTTTCCATGCAAAAAAGCGGTTTTCACGTTCAGTTGCTCCAGCTCCAAGTCATAAGCTACGACGGTAGCGAGCAAAATGCGGATGGACGTATGCCTCACTACTGGAGAGAATATCTCATCATACTCCAATCCCTTTCGTTGTGAAAACCCTTTAGCAACTAGTCTAGCCTTGTATCTCCCATCATCCTTCACCTTGAACATCCATTTGCAACCTATGGCTTGGCTTTCTTGAGGAGGTGGTACCAAATCCCAAGTCTTGTTCTTCTTCAACGACTCTAACTCCTCTTTCATAGCGCACATCCACTTCGAACTGTCACATGACTTCAAAGCTTCATCAAGGTCAAGCGGCTCCTTATGAACCACATATAGGGCATAGTCAAACTGATCACCAAGGCTAAGGTTCGCAAACTGCCAATCACATACCTTTCGGGTGGCCTAATAGTCCTACGACTGACCCGGGTAGGTACTGCCTCGCCTAAACTCCTTTTAGCTCCATCTTGAACTGAACTTCCTCTAGATTCATGCACATCACCAGCACTACTAGAAGGTACCTATGGACTATCCCGTGATGTTTCATCAACTGCGTTTTCCTCGACAGCATCAATAACAACTCTACTATTTGGCTGGAACATGGGTACTTCTTCCATCTCCTTAGGCCTATCGGAATCTTCTGATGTGGTAGGTAGCTTCTCCTTCGGATTGAACACAGAAGACTCATTAAAAGTAACATGTCTGGAATGAACAATCTTTCGATCAACACGGTTCCAAATTCGATACCCTTTGAAACCATCGGTGTATCCCATTAGTATGCCCTTGTATGCTCTAGCTTCCAACTTGTCATCGCCTGTATGGTGAACGTACACAGGACAACCAAAAATTCGAAAGTAACCAAGATACATTGCTTTACCTCTCCACTTCTCCTCTAGAATATTTCCATCTATGGCTGAGCACGGAATTCGATTTATGATATGCACCGCAGTTGATAATGCCTCAGCCTAAAAGCCTCTAGACAAGCCCGCCGTCAATCTCAAGCAACGAGCCTTCTCCAGTAGAGTCATGTTCATCTTTTCTGCAACCCCATTGGATTGCGGATCTCCGGGTATAGTGAAATATCTATGAATGTCATGCTGTCTACGAAAGTCAAGAAACTCCCTAGAGATAAATTCACCGCCATTATCAGATCTCAGCACCTTCAACCTAGAACCAGATTGGTTCTCAACAAGCCCTTTCCAATTTTTGAACTTCTCAAAACTCTATGATTTGGACTTCATCACATACACCCATACTTTCCGAGAAAAGTCATCAATAAAAGAGATAAAATACTTTGCTCCTCCAAGAGAAGGAGTAGCAGTCGGCCCCCAAACATCTGTATGCGTGTACTCAAGTACTCGCCTCGATCCATGGAGTCCAACTCCAAAAGATACTTTAGTTTGCTTGCCTAACATACACTCCTGGCAATATTCCATCTTGTCGAAGTTTTCTCCTTTGATCATCTTCCGTCTCCGAAGCAACTCTAAGCCCTTCTTTGAAATATGACCCAACCTGAGATGCCAAAGCTTTGTGGCATCCAAAGCATGAGAACTATCTACTCCAACACACGACTCTCCAAGAACTATGGTTCCTTTCAGCAAATACAGATTTCGAAACACATCTTCTTTCATAAGAACTAGTGCACCTCTCGAAACCTTCAGACTATCATTCTCGATAGTTACCTTGCATCCTAAAGATGCCAATTGTCCTAAATAAATTAAGGACTTTCAAAGACCCGGAACATACCAGACACTTGTCAAAGTGCGTAACTCCATCAAACATCATGATCCTCATTGTACCTTCACCCATTGTTCTACAGCTAGCATCATTACCCATAAGAATAGAGCTTCCCTCTCGTCCAACGAAATAACTGAAGTAATCCTTATTAGGCGTCATATGGAAATACGACCCCGAGTCCAGCACCTAATGGTCTGAGACATCCAATACTGCTGCAGACAACACATCGTAAGATACAGACTTCTCCACCGCAAATGATGAAGATCCGTCTTCTTCCGTCTTCTTCAAATCTGGACAATCCTTTTACCAGTGACCAGGTTTCTTGCAAATAAAGCACTTTCCAACTTTAGACTTTCCTCTCCTGCCATTACTGGGCTTCCTGGACTTGGAACGCCCTCTAGAGTGACAATTTCTTATCATCTCTACCTCTTTCAACAAACAAGCCGTGACTACTACTTCCACCTCTACTTCTTTCACTTATCTCCTTCATCTAATCTCTTAAGCCCTCAGATAGAAGGCCTGACTTCACATCTTCCACCATCAACATGTATCTAGCAAAGATAAGGCTGTTAGCGAAACCTGTGTAACACTCCGGAAGAGAACACAAAAGAATCATTGCCATTTGCTCCTCAATCATCTTCAAGTCAACAGTCTTCATCTCTGTGCAGTTAATGCCCCGCTATATCCCCGCTATAACTCCGATATATCTTATAGCGGATTCCTACCGCTATGTTTTTTCCATATATCCCCAACATATAGCCTTTCCGCTTTAATCCCCGCTATTTCCACTATATCCCGTTATTTCCGCTATATTCGGCTATTTCCGCTATATCTTCTATAAAAAATTGGATTGAAAAATGATATTTATACGCTATAAAAATTATGAAATTAATTAATTTCATTGAATTTTTTATATATGTTTAGAAATGATAATACTCTAATATTCTACTAAATTAAATTAAGTTATATAACAGTTTTACGTTCATTTACAATACATTTGCACATATTTTTATTTAAAATTGTTTTTGTATTAATTATAATTCAATTGAATGTTAATTTTTCACATAATTACTATCTATATATTTGTAAAAACAACAAGTATGGGATTTATATGTTATTTTAGAGTAATCCGATATATCCTGCTATATCTTCGCTACATCCCCGCTATGACTTTTTGCACCTCTACCGCATTGAATCCACCGAGCGCTTTAACTGCACAGCTTCATCTTTATCACGAGATCATAAAAGAAATGAAGATGTTCCTTCACTGAAGTACCCTCTCTCATCCGCATAGTGAAAAATGTCTTCAGTAATATCAAACGGTTAGTCAGAGATTTCTTCAAGTAGAGATTTTCTAGCTTGGTCCAAATGCCCCTAGCAGTGGTCTCACTGCTAATCTCTGAGATGACATTCTCTCCCATAGCTAGCTGTAAAGTAGTAAACGCCCATTTCTCCATCTCCTTCCTTTCCGCGACTGAGATGTCAATCGTCAACTCCTCAGGGGCAAACATTATTGGATGGACTTCATTCCTCATTAGAACAGCCTTCATCCTCCATTGCCACTTCTCGAAGTCTTTATCCCCATTCCACTTCTCAATTTCCAACTGTGATCCTGACGCGATATACATCCCTTTAGTATAGGGTCTTGTAACAATTGGAGTCGCTTCATCTCCTGCCATAGCATCTAACACTCCTCAATCAACCTTGCATCTCTGATACCAGACTATTGGGAAAAGTCCCTTGAGATGATCAGTCTAAGGGAATAAAATACCTAATGCAGCAGAAAAAAAAACTGGATCGTGATTGTAGTGAGACGAAACAAATAGAGATAAACACCAGAACAAACAGTCACAGATCAATGCAATGCAAAAATATAAATAACACCGGTATTTATAGTGGTTCCACTACCACGAGGCAGTGTACGTCCACTTGGGAAGAGGAGTTTTTATTAATCACTGAAAGATTAGAGTTACAAGATTGATTCACTTTTGGAGGCTATACATAAGAAGAATTTACAATACAGACAAAATTCTACAGAGTTTCAGCTCTCTAAGATGGCTGCCATTGTTCTCCAGAAGCTCCACTATTTATAGAATGAAGATATGATGAGGGGTAGTTGCTATATAGCAGCCCTGAGGTTTGGTTCGGCACCAATCTAGTCCGACATGCATCTGGTCCGGCAAAGCTCTTGCTTTGGCATGCATCTGATCCTCAAACAACACATAAAGCTTGGCATTTGGTTCGGCACATAGCATTTGGATCGGCATCACCAAATACCGAATGAGATATTTCATTCGGCATCTTCTTCTTCACCAAATCACCGAACCAAAAAAATCTAGAGCGGCATGTTTTGGTTCGGCATTCTTCGCCTCTTTCACAATGTCGAACGAAGCTTCCACAACTTTCACCGATTGAAGTCGCTGCCGCTCCAGAAAATCTGGAGCGGCAAATCCAAGCAACACCGAATGAGATTTCTCATTCGGCACTTCCACTTTGCCGAACAAAAACCATAGCTTCACAATTTCTTCAATCACTGAACGAACTCCACTGGATCAAATCTTTGGTCCGGCATCTCCTCCATCGAACCAAACTTCTGGTTCGGCCTCCAAGCTTCTCTGCAACACCGTGGCTTCAAGGACTCCTACTTCTACTTGACATTCTCTTCTCCGATGAAATTGGTATCACATCTAACACACCGGTCATTTAAGACAAATCACATGATTGTGATAACAAGCATACACTTGCATGAGGTAGGATTTGAACACAGGAAAACATAGATGATTAAGGGAAAGGAACCCCTGCTCTATATTGTTCTGTATTATGCTAATTACTCAACCATTCGTCATAGCCATGGACAACTTATTTTTATTTATTTTTTGAATAGAAAAGTGGACAGGATCATGGAATCAAATTGTTCAATCAGTTTGCCCATTATGCATCAATACTAAGTAAAATCAAACACAAGTACACTACTAGAAATGACCAAAATAGCAATGGACGGTTGTAAAATGAAAGATATGCTTTGATATGCTTTGCTTCTAACTGTATTCATTTCTCCAGTGTATTCGGTTTTTGGGTTGTGGGCTTGCTTTCGGCCCAATAAGGCATACTATTGTAATATTACCTGTATAAATACTTTATACACGACTATGGTAAACTTCATCAATTCTCTGTAAAATCACAAATCATTGCAATAAATCAAATATTCTTTTTCTCAAAATCATATTATGGTATCGGAGCATTATAAGCCTAACAGCAAATGACATGCCATTGATCAAGATTAGATCTACTATCATCACTTGAAGATCAGGCTGCACTTTCGAATCATCTGAGAATTAAGAGAATTCTCATCATCTTCTTTTTCTGTTTTGATCATTCTGTTCATACCTGTCTCAAGATCAAGATATTAACCTATCTGATTAGTTTACTCACTGCTTAATCTTCTTGTTGTGCCTCACCTAGGAACTCTTGTCAAATCTTCCTCATCATCCAAGAATTATCTGGTTGCTCAACATCTTTTCTGCAACAATCCTCCTATAATCACTTTTCTTGATTACTGTATCAATGGTTGAAAGAGATCAAGACATCTCTGCCTCCTCCAGTACCCACACCAATGCTAGAACAAATCCCACTCAAGAACTGCTGAAAGAGATAATCAAGCCTCAAGGTCAGTTGTTGTCTATTCAACTTGATGAAACCAATTTCTTGCTTTGGAAGTTTCAAATTGAAACTGCAATCAAAGCATATGGTCTGGAGGAATATGTCAAAGGCACTGTAATCACACCATCAAAGTACACTACAAACAAGGATGGGAAGCTTATTAGCAATCAATAATTCATAATACATCAACGACAAGATAGTTTAGTCAGTTCTTGGCTAATATCATCTATAAGTGCTAATCTACTTCCTCAATAATTGGATGCAACTCATCACATGAGATCTGGTCCACAATAGAGCAGATTTTTAGCACTCGGTCAGCAGCCAAGATTATGTACTACAAGAGGCAATTTCAAAATGTCAAAAAAGAAAACCAATCAATGAGAGACTATCTTGTAAAAGTAAAAACATTATGTGATCTTTTATCATCTGCAGGACACAAGGTCAGTGATACTAAACATGTTCTATCAATTCTAGGAGGATTAGATGATGAATATGAGGTAGTCATACCTGTAATATCATCTAAAGAAACACTGCCATCAATTCAATATGTCCACTCTACACTTCTTGCTCATGAAGGTAGATTGGAACAAAAGAAACCAATTATATCAGATATGTCTGTAAACTTTACCACTAACAGTAAACTCAAGAATCAATAAAAAGCACCCAACTACAGAAATCAACAGTACAATAACCAGGGGGTGGTCAGTCCTCCAGATCAAGAGGAAGAAGTGGAAGATGGTATAATATCAGTGGGTACAACAGACCTAGATGTCAGATTTGTGAGAGGCTTGGTCACACTGAAAACAAATGTTACTTTAGATTTGATATCAACTACACCCAATCTCAGCAAAATAGAAACAGTGCAAATATAATGAATGTTCAACAAGAAATCAAAGGTCAAAGTGACTGCAATAGCAATGACAATGCAAAATTTGAAGAAATTCATGATGATAATTGGTATCCTGATTCTGGTGCAAAAATCATGTAACTAGCAGCTTGGGGAACTTAAATCTTGGCAACAAGGAATATAAAGGTACACAATCAATTCTTATAGGTAATGGTAAGTCTATAAATATTACACACACTGGAAGTGCATATATAACAGGAAAAAAACAGTTATACTTGCACAATTTATTGAGAGTACCATCTGTTAAGAATCTGTTAAGTGTGTCACAATTTGCCAAAGATAATAATGTATTTTTTGATTTTTTTCCCAAGATACTGTCTAGTCAAAGATATTCTAACAAAAGAAATTCTCTTGCAGGGTAGAGAAGTTAAGGGGTTGTATACTTTTAATGTTTCTAATTAAAGAATATTTTGATGTAAAGAAAAATGGTGTAATAATTCTGAAATCAATTTTGTAAATGACTGTAAGACTTTTGATACTTGGCATTGTAAGCTTGGTCATCCCCATGCAAATATTGTTAGACATGTGTTGAATGAAAATAATATCTTCTTTAACAATATTTCAACTCCATATATTTGTACTTATGGTCAAATGGGCAAGAGTCGCAAATTACCATTTATGGACTCCAAAGTCAGTTACAACAAACCACTAAAACTAGTTGCAACTGATTTATGGGGTCCGACACCTATACTGACTGACTATGGGTATAAATATTATATTTCTTTTGTTGATGCATACTCAAGACAGGTGTGGATATATTTCTTGAAAACAAAATCTGAAACATGCAATGCAGTACAAAAATTCATAGTGCATGCAGAAAAACAAACAAATTATCAGCTAAAAGTACCGCAAACATATGGTGGTACAGAATTTCTACCCTTGAGGGAATATTTTCAAAAGAAAAGTATTATACATAGGTTAACTTGTCCATACACTTCTGAGCAGAATGGTCTGATTGAAAGAAGGCATAGGCATATTGTGAAAACAGGTCTAACACTGCTAGCAAATGCATCACTACCACTCAAGTTCTAGCCTGATGCATTTGCTACTACAGTTTTTCTAATTAATAGACTACCTACAAAAGTCTTAAAACTAAAGTGTCCATCAGAAGTTCTTTACAATATTAAACTAGACTATCATAGTTTAAAAGTGTTTGGGTGTTTATGTTTTCCCTATCTCAGACCATACAATTCTCATAAACTAAGTTTCAGATCATCACCATGTAAATTCTTAGGCTATGCAGCAAACCATAAAGGTTATAAATGTTTATCGAGTAATGGTAGAATGTTTATCTCTAGACATGTTGTTTTTAATGAACAAGTGTTTCCTTTTAGCAACTCAGAAATCAAAACATCCTAGAAGGTTTACAATGCAAAGTGTCCTATATTATCCATATCTGTGGTGATTGACAAGCCAGCTCATGTTACTGGAGAAGGAACTCAAGGCAATCAATGTTCACAACACACAGTGTTCTCTTCAGAACTAGGTCATGAACAAACTAAATCACCTAACATATCATCTCACATGCAACAGTCAGATAATCAAATGCAACAAAGTCCAAGTCGGTCATTAGATGATTCACTACCAACTAATGAGCAACAAGAAATAGAAATGAATAATAGTGGTCATCAACACATCACTGAAAGAACTGGACATCACATGATCACCAGAGCAAAAAGTGGTATATTCAAGCAAAGCTATACAATACAGCTCTAGAAAATGAAGAGCCAAGCACATATAGTCAAGCTATACAAAATAAAAAATGGAAAGCAGCTATGAATGAAGAATATGATGCTTTTATGAAGAACAAGACATGGGATCTTGTTCCTCATCCTATTGATAAAAATATAGTAGGCTGCAAATGGACATGCACATTATAAATAAATGCTGATGGTTCAATTTCTAAATATAAGGCAAGATTAGTGGCAAAGGGCTACTCACAACAAAATGGATTTGATTTTACTGAAACTTTTTCTCCAGTTGTGAAACCTTCCACTATCAGAGTTGTTCTTAGTGTTGCCTTATATATAAATTGGAACATAAAGCAACTAGATGTAAATAATGCATTTTTAAACGGTGTTCTGCATGAAGAAATTTATATGGAGTAGCCCTATGGATTCAGACAAAGAGGAAACAAAAGACTTGTATGCAAGTTGAACAAAGAAATTTATGGTCTCAAACATGCTACAAGGGTTTGGTTTGAAAAGCTAAAATCAACATTAGTCGGACTAGGCTACAACTGCACAAAATAAGATAACTCTCTATTTACAAAATTTAATTCTTGTGCTATTACTTATATACTAATTTATGTTGATGACTTTATTGTTACAGGCAGTGATGAACTGGAAATCAACAGCCTTATTCAACACTTGAACAATTAATTCTCAATTAAAGATCTTGGATGACTTAGCTAGTTTTTGGAAATTGAAGTAAAAAGACCATCAAAGTCTCTGATTCGACTCGGTCAGAAGAAATATATCGGTGAAATCCTAATTAGAGCTAAAATGGATCAATCAAATTCAATTTCAACACCCATGATAACCAATGCTCATCTATCAAAGACTAAAGGAGAAATAATCACAAATGATAGTCAGTGTAGGAGTATAGTTGGTGCTCTTCAATATGCAACAATCACCAGACTTGAAATCTCATTCAGTTCAAATAAAGTGAGACAATTTATGCAAAGTCCAATAGATGAGCATTGGAAAGCTGTTAAGAGGATACTAAGATATCTTAAAGGAACTCTAAACTATGGCCTAACTATTGAGTCATGCAAAACTATCACCATCACTGGCTATGTAGATGCAGACCGGGGAAGTGACACTGATGACAGAAGATCAACCTATGCAATTAAAGCGCTCGGTGGATTCAATGCGGTAGAGGTGAAAAAAGTCATAGCGGGGATGTAGCGAAGATATAGCGGGATATATCGGATTACTCTAAAATAGCATATAAATCCCATACTTGTTGTTTTTACAAATATATAGATAGTAATTATGTGAAAAATTAACATTCAATTGAATTATAATTAATACAAAAATAATTTTAAATAAAAATATGCGCAAATGTATTGTAAATGAACGTAAAACTGTTATATAACTTAATTTAATTTAGTAGAATATTAGAGTATTATCATTTCTAAACATATATCAAAAATTCAGTGAAATTAATTAATTTCATAATTTTTGTAGCGTATAAATATCATTTTTCAATCTAATTTTTTATAGAAGATATAGCGGAAATAGCGGAATATAGCGGAAATAGCGGGATATAACGGAAATAGCGGGGATTAAAGCGGAAAGGCTATATGTTGGGGATATATGGAAAAATCGTAGCGGTAGGAATCCGCTATAAGATATATCGGAGTTATAGCGGGGATATAGCGGGGCATTAACTGCACAGAGATCAACAAGTGGATATTGTATCTGTTTAGGTAAAACCCTATTTCATGGTGTTCAAAAAGACAGACAACTGTATCTAGATCAAGTACAAAGACAGAATACAGGAGTATGGCTAATGCAACTATAGAAATAATGTGGATAGAGTCATTACTGAGTGAACTACAAATCAAAACTGAACGAAAGACTACAATATGGTGTGATAATCTTAGCACAGTGTCGCTTACTATCAACCCAGTTCTACATTCTAGAACTAAACATATGGAATTAGACTTATACTTTGTTTCTGAACAAGTTACAAGAGGAAAGCTAGATATCAATCACATACCTACAACTTACCAAGTCGCTGATATTCTAACAAAGCCACTGTCAAAGGCCAACTTTACTCATCTTAGAGAAAAGCTATGTGTTACAAACCTTGACAGTCAGGAAATACATGACCTTTCTCACTGCTCTGAGCCAAGGAAGGAGAAAATCTCCCAAGCAAGATCATAATCAAACATCAACTCTGACTATCGTCACCAAGGAGCCAGGATGTCTGTTCAGATCTATGTGCTATATAAAAGATTAATCTTTTACCTTTCAGTCGTAAGATCTCATGAGTCTCAAAAATTTTGAACTCTGAATTGCAACAATCTGAAGGCAGCAAGAACATTTTGCAAGAACATCTTACAAAATGCCCTCGAGCCTGCTGAAGCTCACATAGCCACTCATGTAAAGGAGGAAAGATCTCAAATTTGTATCAAATCTGAGTTATTTTAATGTAAGTTGGTGGCACCACATTCTTCGGAGAAAATCGCAAACCCTAGTAGGAGAGCTAGGTTTGAAGGGGGGTGTAAAATGAAAGATATGCTTCACTTCTGCCTTTATTCATTTCTCCAGTGTATTCGGTGTTTGGGTTGTGGGCTTGCTTTCGTCCCAATAAGGCATACTGTTGTAATATTTCCTGTATAAATACTTTGTACATGACTATTGTAAACTTCATCAATTCTCTGTAAAATCACAAATCATTGCAATAAATCAAATATATTTTTTCTCAAAATCATATTAACAGTTCCGACAGCCGCCGATGGCCCTGTCAAGACATTTTTGATGGCTGGCTATTTTAAGTAATATAATTTATCACATTAGGGCAAATTTTTAAAAAAGGCTTGCAAAAAAAAAGTATTGCAACAATAGGCTGAAGTTAAAACTTATTGCAGAAATAAGCCTCGTTTTGGTATAGCTTGACAGTTTTGGAATGCGCAAGGCATATTTAAAAAATCTATTTAGCTTACGCATTCCATAAATGCGTAAGTATATATTTATTATTTGCGCATATGTGTAATGCGCAAGTAATATTTTTGACTTGAAATAGACATCATCCCCCATTTCATCTCTTCCTCTCCATTTCATCCAAACCCAAACCATACCTCATCCAATTTCAACTCCAATTTCCGATTTCAAATCTAAATCAAAATAATCTATAGTTGAGGCGTTTTCTTGGTTGCAAGATAAAAGAGCTAATCCTAGTTAATTTTTAAAGTTTTTCTAACAAAGTTTGTTTTTTGGTTAAATTTTTTATGTTATTGTTGTTAGGTTTATTTTGATGTTTGACATGGATGATTGGGAGATTGACGATGAAAGGTTGAAGAAACATTGTGATGAATTTGAAGTGCAAAGAGGTATTGGGTAGGAGAGTTGCATTGACGTTGATGTTGATTATATTCCTAAGACATAATTTGATCCAATACTGAATTTCATTCTGAAACATCAACCTTAGAGGCTCGTTTACGCGAATTTGTCATGAACCAAAGACCGGATAAACAAATTTGTGTTGGTCAGGATATAGTCAAAAGTCTACATGCTATTCCTCCTATTATGCCAACGAGCAACGACCATATCTAGTTACTGTGGAGATGAGTGTGCAGTTGTTATTTGTAGGAACGAAACTAATGCAAGGCGTAGATTTAGGGATGTAGTTCGTATAACGATCACAAAAAAAACCCTGGTCAAGTTGAATAATGTAATTATATTGACTGGCTTGATCTACCAATGTGTGCTAGGAGTGTTGAATTATGCCCTTGAAATGTAAGCAGAAGTAAGAGTTTGGAAAAGCTGAATCGTGAACTAAGGGAAAATAGTTGGTTCGAGCCAACATTTTGCCCCAACCTTCAATATTGGAGTAGAGCGTTGGATGAAAAGTGAAGCGTTGTTGAAATATGTAGTGTTGGTTGTCGTACTTTATTTACGTATTTGATAGTTGTCGATCGAATTATCACGTGACATCGTCACTTATTTTTTGTTTGATTTAATGTAGTATTTGAATTTCTGTATTGTTTATTGAAGTTACGTAATATGTAATATGTACTTGTTAATCACTTGGATAAAAAGTGAAGTGATGTTGGGTTGAAATGTAATGATGAACTCTAGTCATAATTATTTTGGTGATATATATTGGTTATGTCGTTAT
Source organism: Allium fistulosum (assembly GCA_030737815.1). Classification (NCBI taxonomy): domain Eukaryota; kingdom Viridiplantae; phylum Streptophyta; class Magnoliopsida; order Asparagales; family Amaryllidaceae; genus Allium; species Allium fistulosum. Next base: position 581,977,841 of record CM060906.1, on the reverse strand, counting down.
ATTGGTTATTTGGTGTTATTGTTATATTGGTGATACATTGTGTTATATTGGTGATATATGGTGGTAGATATGGCGTTAGTTTGAACTTTGTTTCGAATGCGCAAATATATTGATGATATATGGTGGCAGATATGGTGTTAGATTTGGTAGATAATGCGCAAAACTAGATAATGTTTTGAATGCTCTCTGTTACAAACTGTATGTGATGTAGTTTGCACATTTGTGAAATGCGCAAGCAATATTTGAAAATAATTACTTGCACATTCCATAAATGTGCATATTTGTAACTTGTATTTGCGTATTTATGGAATGCACAAATATGATTCCAAGCTTGAAATGAACAGCGGCCTTTCTTCTCTCCCCATTCACTTCTACTCTTTCCATTTTACCATAACCCAATATATTCCTCCCCAAATTCTTATACAATTCTAAATTTTTCTACGAAATCTTGATTTTCTTGCTTTTGATTGAAGATTTCCTAATAAAATCGTCTTTTTCGAAAATAAATGTATTAATTTAGTAAATTTTAATTTAGGGTTTTATCACAAAATCAAGATTTTAAATATAGTGATATAATTGTTTTTATATATAATATCAACGGTTCCAACTATATTTTACTATGATGGAGAATTATTGGTTGATGAAGACGGTAAACTTAGGTATGTAGGTGGAAAATGAAAAGGATCGAAAATTAAAAAATATTGTAGTTTTATAGAGCTTAAGCAACGTACATTTGAAGTGACAAAAGTCAATCCGCTCGAGTATGATTTAAAATTTGTGGTAAAATGGGTTGGAGATGATGGTTCATCCGCTGTTGATTTGGAAGATGATGATGATATGAATTCTACATTTTCTATTAGAATGAGATTGATAGAAATTTTTGTTACGAAAGTAGAACATGTTAATGTGGTAGAAACACATCAGTCCGCAGTTTCAATCGAAGAGCCCGTACCTACTACGCAGTTTCAAGAAACACAATGGTCGGCACATCCTTCTTATATGCCAACTCATCATGGTGGGGAGTTTACAAATTTATTACATAGGTATAGCAGAATGGTTGGAGTATCTTCTAGTCAAGCAAAATATATGAATCATAACTTTATATATCCAATTCAGTCTCAAACAGTCGCAAAGTGAGTAATATTTTACCATAGTATTTTCACTTTGAATTACCTTCATATACTTTACTCTTATCATTATTTTCTGTACTTGTAGTTTCCAAATGAATTTAGCGGAAGAAGCATTCATTGGTCGTGCTAACGACGACGGTGATTATGTTAATAATGCAAACGATAGCGAAATGCAATTGGATAGCATGCAAGTAGCTTGTGCGGATGATGTAGATAGAACTTGGGTCGATAACATGGAGGTTAACAATGATGCAATTATATATGAAGACAATCGAGAGGTTAATGATGGAAATGTCGAGAAGAGCAAATCACATATAAAGATTCCCTAGCCGATGATTTATGTACTGCAATAATGATGACGAAATCCATTATGGTAACTTTCAATTGAAGTGGAAGTGTTTGAAAAAAAATGTGCTGAAAAAGCACCTCGGGTTGGATTAAATTTTGAAAGTAAACAAAAACTCATTGAAGAATACTTCCCTATCGTCCTTGGAAAAGTAGAATATGGAAGAATCAAGACTTTTGTCTATAGAGAGATGTAGCATAACTGAATGGCAAGTGAAAGATGTTCATATGCTTGATTATATGGTGAATATCGATGATAATGTCGCCAATTGTTCGTTCAACATGCCAACTTTAGATTATTTTCGATGCTCCCATGTTATTAGCAGTAGGTTCACATGGCTCAGGTGGTGTGAATAGAGCATATTTTGACTTAATTTCAACGTGGTACACAACGGCTAACTATACTACTGCTCGAATAAAAGGTCCTACTATACGTCCATCACTGATGCGCAGAAATTCCAAACGTCCATGGTCAGCTCGAATAAAAGGTTGCATAGACCCTCCATTATCATTCGGGTAGAATAGATGTAGCAAACGTGGTGCTTTAGGGCATAAGGAGAAATCTTGTACTCGTTGAGATGTTTCCTATGTATGAATTGATGAACTCTAGACTTGTTTCCTATATATGAACTGTTGAACTCTAGACTTGTAGTCAATGTATGAAATGATGAACTCTAGACTTGTTTTCTATTTTGATGTTGGTTAAGTTGTGATATGGTAATGTTGTGATGTTAGTTATATTGACGAGTTACCTATTATATTTGTTGTATTTGTGTGATATAGAGTGTTCTATTGATGTTATATGGTGCTATATAGGTAGTAGCGGGTTTCTGTTTTTTGAGTGGCTGAAAACATACTTATGAATTTTTGAAATGTGCAAGCATTATTTTTGAATATAGCTTGTTCATTTTTGAAATGCGCAAGCTTTATTCGAAAATAAGGCTTGCGCATTTGAAAAATGCGCAAGTATGTTTTCAGACACTCAAAAAACAGAACCCTGCTACTCCATATCAAGACATATACCATATATCAACACCAATATATATATTAACAAGAAATCTTTTCAACACCCCAAAGTGAAACTAGAAGAGTGAATGACCCCTTCGAAACCACCTTTCAAATCGGTTATAGTAATTTAAGATTTCTTCGAAACCACCTTTTAAATAGGTTGGGGTAATCTAAGGTTGTGACCTAATGGGGTCTAAAGGGTTTTGATTGAGTTGGAAGGATCCGACTCTTTCAAAAGTCACCCCTTCGATACGCATTGGTGCATGTACTCCATCCCCCTAATCATATATAAGCAGTGAATCAGAATCTATATATTCGAAAGTATCATGTATTTGCTTTGTTGATAATTTTCACAAATACAGGGGATTAAGTTTTACAAGAAAGTACTATTCCTAATTTTATTAAGGAATTAGGGTTTACAAACTCAAGAATAGAAAAGTATTGAAAGAATGAATTCGGATCCACCAAAACAATACACATTGAGTCTTTATTTATAAGCGCAGGTTGGACCCTTTCGCATCAGTCCTTTCGACTTAGTCGAAAGGGTGCCTTGATAACTTTTCGCTGCTGTTGTATTCAGAGTGCCTCTTTAACATTGCTTTCGAATGGGACCTGGGTGCTTTTGACTCCATCGGAAGGTATAGGAGCAACCCTTATCTTGTTGTTGAAGTGTTGCATAAGCAGGAAAAGATCTTCATATGTGTTCAAAAGGTACACATCCAGTGCTTGTAAAAGGTGATGATGCTTTCTTTGTTTAAGCTTTCGAAACACTTAAATCTTCCTTCCATCATTGGGTATTGAATCGGTTTGCACTCCACTAATATGCATTTTTGGTGGCTTTCGACATTGTGGAAAGGGTGTTTCCTTTGTTTCGAAAGGGTTGTAGCTTAGTAGAAGGCATCCTAGACTTCTTCATTATTGTGAAGATCTTGTGCCAACATGATATGTTGCTATTTGAAAGAATGAGGAAGGGCATTTGGATGGTTTCGAAAGGATTTAATGGTGGTGGATGCATCATTGCAAAAGATAAATTGTAATGGAGGAGGCTTCTTGGTGGTCAGAAGATGGTTGCGAAAGAAAGCTTTCGAAAGTAACACCCTTTGATTGATGCGGAACCTTTATTTTGATGTTTTCGGAAGGCATTTTTAACACATGCGAAACCCTTTTATACATACGAAACTGTTTATTCGGAAGGGATCAACTGAAGCGGAAGGGTAGCTTTGTCTCCTTTCGACCTTTTCGCAAGCCTACAGTTCATCTAACATTTGCAGAAGCATCCCTTCGACTCTTTTGAAAGGTCTTACTATCACCATCGTTTTGCAAGAAGCCTTCTTTTGTATTCTTTTAGACTTCGACTAGGTTGAAGTGATTTTTGATAATAACTTTTGCCCCTCCCCCCAGCGAAGGGATGCTCTTGACTTTTCAAGTCAACTGTTTCAACACCCTACATTATTTCAGCACAGAGTGTTCCCACCTTTTGATATTCCTAAAATGAACCTTGGTCGTTTATTTAAATCTGATCGAATGACTTTACTTGCATTTTCTTTGCTCTTAAATTACGCTTCCTTCTTTCCCCTTCTCATTTACTTTCAATCAAAAATCTAGCAGAAAAAATTAGATATTTCAATCTCTTATCAAATTGTTATTTCAAGAGTGGTAAATTCAAATCTAAGGTGAGTATCCATTGTTTCATAATAAAAATCAATCTTTCATGTTCAATCTTGATTTCAAATTTTTAGGGTTTAATTTCATGTTACTGTTTTAAATTTTGAAATCAACTCAAGTTTGTCATTCATATTAGGTGATTCTAAACTCATTTTCTATGCTGGTGTCAATTAATCTATGGTACCAATTAGGATTCGAACTTGAATTTGCCAAATTTTGGGCAATTTGGCTGTTGTATGCTAATTCAAGATCGACACCTATTATGCTCAATTTTAATTTAACTTGGAGAGTATTAAAAGTTAAAAATTAACGTCTTCTACTGTTAATCAAATTGAGAATAATACACTTTTTATTATCGTTGAAACCCTTAATCAATCTTTTGGCTTAATCAAAACCTCAAAATTGTTATTATTTCAATTTAGTGTTGACGCCTCAAAATTTTGGTATGCCATTTCGACTCATTCGAAACCCACAATAGTTAATTGGAATGTAGTTATCATTGCTTTCCCATTATAAACATCATCGAATGTCTCAATGTCCTTTTGTTAGTGTCAATGCCACTTTATTTCAATTTTTTTTTTGACTTAACTGGGGTATGGCATTTCAACAATGTACATTTTCAAATTGATGTTACATGGATAGCTGCACTTGTTATAATAGAGTAAAATCTATGGGTTTTGATGTTGTCGAAGGGTATGTCTAGGTGCATATATGCCATAAAATGGGTGACGTTGACTTGGTTCCAACACCGTCGAAAGCTTGCCGATTCATATATTTTTAATTAACCTTGACCCCTTTTTGAAGGCACGGAACCAAATACTATGGTGGGTATTTGAGCCGTTGTTATAGGCTTCCGACACCTTCGGAAGGTGTTAGTAGTGAAATAAATTATAACTTTGATGAAATTATATCACCTGGCCGAATCATGGGCATCAAAAGAACTTCTAATAGATCTGAAAAGGATGTAGTCCCAGAATTAGAATCTTCTCCAAAGAAGGTTGATGCAATTTCAAGGCATTCTTTTATAACCTCTCAAGATGAAGTTGACATGATTCTTAACGACTTTGGGATTACAGGAGTAGAAGCCATTCCTTCTAACGATAGTGACACCATTCAAAATCCTCCTAAGGGATATTTTGCTTACACCGCCATCCATATTTGGCATAAGGGTTTTATCCCATTTCCAGAGTTCTTGTTGAAATTTCTTATTCATCTTGGCATAACTCCCATCCAATTATCACCCAACGTATATACATATCTCATCTCCTTGGAGCTCATGGCCTTAGAGTCGGGAATTCCTTCTCTAAGTGCTAAAGTTCTCAACTACTTAGTACGCCTCGTCAAACTTAGCAATTTGAATAGCCAGATTTTCCGAGCTTACCCTCTCAAAATTAGCTTCAGAGGGAATAAATAAGTTTAAAGATTGGAAAACGCAATTCTTCTATATCAAATGTTTCCACGTATTAATGGAGCCTTCTCTTCTCCTCGTAAGTAAACCATTACCATTATGTCTATTAACTTGTTTTCTTTTGTAGAATAATGTCTTCTTGTTAGACCCTTCTTCTAAGGATCTCAATGACGAAGGCAAATGGTAAAGTTGCCGATTGCTGCCTCAAGCTGCAATGGGAATAGGCTTACATTACTGACTCCTAGCAACCTCTATAAATATTCCCTTCTACAGAAGGCTAGAGAATTCTTGGACAACCTCCTCTTATCCAACATACCTAAAAAAGCAAACGCTTCCTATCTCTTGGGCGACCCTAAGAATTTTTCACCTTTGTCTCCAATTTGTCCCGAACGACCTGGTAAACTTAACTGTATTGTTTATAATTTGCTATCATGTTTTTATTTTTTTAGATTATTTTTGCTAATCTTACTTTTTGGTTTTAACGGCTGCTCCTCGGACTGAATTAGTTACAAGGGATCCACTCCCTCCATCTTCAGAATCTAATGCTTTAGCTCTGATCCAAGCCATTGCTAGGTCAAGAATGATTGCTAAAAGAAAGTTAGGGGAAGTGACTGTCGCGGGCTCTACTCCTAAGAAGGCCAAAAATATTGATGTTCAGTCTTCTCTTCCCTCAAAAGAGGGTTATTTGTTGGTGCAGGCAAAGCTTTAGAGGGTCCTACTCTTGATCCTACTTTTTCGGTGGGTGATTTACCTTTTTCAACCGCTGGTCATACCAGAATGATTCCTTCGAAGGACGACTTTATGTCTCATATAGTTATATATGATTCTCCAAGCGTTATCGAGAAAATGCAGAAGGATTTAGGCACTTCAACTCCTTCCTAGGAGTTGAATCCCTCTAGACCTCAACACTAAAGCCTCTTAATGATTTTGAGAATGTTGTACAATCAATTATGAGCTCTCCATCATTTTCTACTATTCAACCTCCTACCACTGTAATTGATCCATCGAGTCATTGTCGATCTCTCATTGAACAACAACTTCTGGTAAATTCCTTATTGCTTGATTTTCTTCTTATTATTTTTATACTGAATCATGACTCATGTTTTACGTTTCCTTTCAGATCTCCAAAAGTTGGTACTCTCTTAAAGAAAATGTTTCTGAATCCTCTACTGAAATGTCAAAGCTCAAAGAAGAAGTCTCAACACTAAATAATCATATCACTTCCCTGACTACTGCCAAAGATAACGAAGTGAGGTAACAAGAAAGATTGAGCGCTTCTCTTGCTTAAGCAGAGTCTACAATTTCTAAGAAGAGGAAGGCTAGACAGATCTTAGCCAATGAAGTCTTGGGTTTGAAAATGACATTGAAAGAGTTTGAGGATGAAAAGGCCAATATTAACGCTAAATATGTTTCTCTTAAGAAGAAGTTTACTTCTTTCAAAAAGAAGTTGGAGAAGAAAAAGAATTCTTTATCCAAGGCCATCAAAACCATTTCTGAGGCTAAACAAAAGGTGTCTCAATTTATGGGCACTTCTCTAAACAATATCATTATAAATTGTTATGAGGACATACTCATGTTAGCTTACTTCAATAATATAGAGAAGTGCCTAGATTTAAGTTTTCCCTCTCTAGACCTTGTGTCGGTCAAAAGATTCATGGCCAAGGTTAAGGAAATGGAGCAAGGGATCGAGGTCCTTGATAGAGAAGAAATTGATGCCGCCAGGCTACTATCTTTTGAAGTCCCTCCCGTAGAAGAAGATTTTGATTCAAACGAGGAGGAAGACAAAGAGGGTGATGAAGTTGTTGGTTGACGAAGATGATAATGATGATGAGAAATAATGAGGACGATAAAGGTCAAGGTGCTGGTGGCAACGAGGGTGATTGCAATGATACTCATGGAGAGGGCGATGGTGATATTTTTAGGGCATCAGATAAAGTTATCCCTAATCCTATCGTTCGCGAAGAGGGTCAAACTGAATTCCTTGACTCCTCTGATCCCCAAAGAAAAGATGCCGATTTTGATGCTGGGGAGCAAAAAGGGAAGAAGCGGACCTTACAAACTTCAATTCCAATTTCTCAGGTATGGAGTTCTTTACCAAATGCCTCTCACTTACAAGATAACACTGGCTAATATCTTTCCATTTTAGATAGGGAAGAAATCTATACGCCTTTATTAAACAAAGCTTGAAAGGAACATGCAGAAATAAATAGCCTGTATAGGGAGTTAGATAAACAATTAAAAAAGCACAATGCACTCTCTGACAAATATTATAAGCTTAACAAAAACGTCGTAGTATTAGCGTCTTTTAGAGATCAAGAAGCGACCCTTCGACTGAAAAGGGGACGTCTTTGTTATGACGAGCTTTTGGAAGAGAACAGAGAATTAATGACACTTTTCTGGATGCTGATCGAAGGTAGAGATATCCTGGTAGACTTTCTATATAAATCTTATTGCCGACATTCGACTGTAGATTTTTCATACTTGGGTAACTTTAGCGGGGATCTACTTAGATACCTACATAGAAGATACTTAGACGAATTTGAGTTTGATCCTCACCCGAGGGCTTGCTAGAACTTACCACGAGTCAACTCAATTCCTCGCACATTGCCTCTAGAAAAACAAAAATATTATAAGGATAAATTCATTTTTGAGTTATTTAAGAAATCAATTTTGTATGAACTTTAAGAAAATTTGAAATCATGTGCTTATATTGATCTATGGACTTGCTATATTAGCTCTTTTAAACTTAGTTTTATTTATTACGTCATTACAGAGTAAATATCTCTTAAGTAGCCCTATTACTAGGAATTTCTTAAGAAAATATGTCAAATTAAGAAGAGATTATTTAGAAAGGCCTCGCTCTTTAAATCCTCACGATTGGCCAGATATTGCTTTCTTAGATATCTACAAAAGCTTTGTATGCAACATCCCCGACTTCACTTTGATTTTCTAGGTGAAGAAAGGAAAAGCTCCTTAAGGAAATTCAGACATATCATACAAAATTGATTTGTGGTCATGATAGTCCTCCAGCCGAAGAACGAGATTATGGCAAATGTCCTCCAGCTATTACCCCAGAAGGATTTAATGCCACTTTTGAATCGACAATTACTCTTTAAGCTAACTCTTTGGATAAAGTTAAAAATGTTGTTTCTCGACTTTAAGTGTGATAGGGTAAAGCAAGTACTTGATTGTAACAATGATATTGTACCCACTGTTTCATTTCTTTTTGAGTGGTAACCCCTACTATTGTAATAGAAGAGATTTGTTCTTTGGTTATTAATTTTTTTCTTTTTGTTTATTTGAATAGAAAATGTAATTAGTGATTACGCCTCTCTTATTAGATCCCTTATCTCGTTTTACCAATCTTAACGATATATTGATTGCCGATCGTGAAAAGAAAGCCTATCTAAAGATCCTTTGTCTACTAGACTTCAAGGAAATACTCAAGTGTTGGAATGGCGTCAGAATTTTTTGCCTCAAAAGGCGATCACCAAAGACCTTAATGATCAAATCACTAGTCTCAAAGCGGATATCAAGAAGAAAGATGAGACGATTTCTCAAATGAAACGTCAAATTAAATCAAATCCTTCGATTGACTTTGATCATGAGATGTCCAAGCTTTTCCAACAGGTGAGTGATTTGGAAAAAAATTTAAAGGATAATCAAGCTTAATGTAAATCTTTAGAAGTTACCATGGGAGGTGATATTCCGAATATTAATTTACCAATTTCTCTAATCACTTCAACTGTTGGTAACTCAACAAGGTCTCAATCCTTAGCCATTTGAAAATTCCCTGCTACAACTAACCCTCCTCCAGGTTTGGACGATAAAGTGGTTGGTGGATGGTGCCAAAAATTCAAGTTTGAAATGATGAAATATTTCGACAATCAGCAAAAAGAAAGATACTCATGACGCATAAATGAATATGCAGCCAAAATTCAAAAACTCGAATACAAAAGGCATCTTCTTCAAAGTGTATTGCTGATTTGGAAAGGCAGAACAAAACTCTTAAAGGTGCAAACAAAGCTTTCAATCGTGCTTTGAAGACTCGTATCGAATCTATTGATGACGTTGATGAAATTAGGATGAAAGAAAAGAAATTTAAAGAAACTCTTTATATAGAAATATGCCATATTGTTGATCCTTTGATTGCTGAGAATTTAGATAAGGTCAGATCTTTAAGCCATAGTCTTATATTATATAATATGCTTTGTAAATAATTTTGTTGATTATGTAAATTATGTAAATATCACCTGGCTTGTAGCCCTCATCTGTACTTGTACGGTCATTTTTTGAATCTGCTTTTCAATAACTTTGGCTACGATTTCTTTTCTGTTTGTTGAATCATTTGGTCTTCCTCATCAATCTTGTTTTCCTATAAAGTATAAAGTAGGCAACATTTCTTATTATTGGTTTGAAGTTTATGCAAGAATATGTTTAGTAGTTTGCCCATAATATTATTGGAAATAGTGTTAGAATTTCTAACAATAGGTGTCCAGAATTCTAATTCTGGGAATAATGGAAATTAATAGATCTTTATCTGGAGATAATAAGTGATGAGAAATCCACAGTTGGGCATGATTGAAGACCGGATACTCTTGTCCGTTAATAATAGAGATCCCGATATCCAACATTAATAATGATGAGAGAAGACCAAAAATTCAACTTTGGTTATATTAATAGAATACCTGAAACCCAGATTCGGGTGTTTATCAGATAGATCTAGAAATTAGTAGAAGACCAGAAGTCCATAATAGAGATCTTTGAAATTAATAACAAAAGACCCGAAACCCAGATTTGAGTATTAATAAGTGAAGGCTAGAAATTATCTTCTAGAAATTAGCCGAAGGCCATAAATTTGTATGAAAGTAGTCCGAAAATAATAGAAAACTAGAAATCCGTTACTGTAAAGTTTGGAAAATATTATTTGAATAATGGAAGTTCAGAAATTCTCATCTGTGTCTTTTTTTCTGCTCCACTCTTTGGACTTTGATTGTTCGAATCTTTTGCTTTGTGTCACCTCTCTACTTCTTGATTCTTTCGACATTGCCCCCCTTTAGGCTTTATATGTTGTTACTGTTTTGTATGCCACTTCTTCGGCTTGGACGTCTTAGTCCATCGTTGTACGGTGCACTTCGTTAGGTTATCCACAAGCAGGACCCAAGGACTTACTCGACCTCCCTCCAGGAGGCGCTCCAACTAGGCCTTATAGGCGACACTTCAGGTTTGTTTGGTGCCTTGACCAGGCCATAGCATGGCGGGATCAAGGGCTTACTCTATCCTCCCTCTAGGAGGTGCTCCAAGCAGGCCTTATAGGCAGGACTGAAGGCTGTCGGTGCCTTAACCTAGGCATATGGTGGCGCATTAAAGGGCTTACTCCATTCCCCTCCAAGGGGCGCCTTGATCTGTCCATAGCGTGGTGTGATCAAGGGCTTGCAAATACTTTAACCTGGCCATAGCGTGGCGTGGATAAGGGATTACTGTGACCTCCCTCCAGGAGGCGCTTTGACCTGGCCATCTCGGAGCGGACAAAGGCTTATGCCTGTTTAAGGTAGTTTCCAAATTTAAGGAGAATCTTACTCCCAACCATGTAGACTTTCTTATTCAAATGAGCCTTTATTGAATTCATCTAAGATTGCTTTACAAATCTATTGATTTTTCCTTGTATGAAAAAGTTGATAATCATCCCTTCAAGAGCTCTGCATTGATTAGTTTTGTGTCCGTTCATCATATGATAATGGCTATAAAATCCTCCTAGATTCCTTTCATATTTGGGCCTTTTCTTTTTAGATGGCCAGTAGTTGAGCTCCCCTCTTGTTAATAAGTAGTTTTTCTCGATCGATGTAGTCAAGTCGCATTCCTTAGGTAGTCTTGATTTGAAGCTTGTCATTTGAAACTGATTTATAGATCTTTTGTTACTTGACTTAGGGGCTTCACCCTCAATGATCAATTTCCTTTTTAAAATCTTTGAAGTTTATATGTTGGTAATGGTTCACTTGTTATCCGATGCCATTTTTGAGTAAATGTATAGCAATCGGCCATCATTCCTTCTTCAAAATAATAGCTTTAGTATAGAATTGAATAGTCTTCCTCATTTAATCAAACAAGTTATCACTCCTACTTTTTGTCTCTACTAAGGCAAAGATGGGTGTAGGGCCAATGTGAAATGGTTTAAGCTCCAATTGTCCAGATCATAAAATTTAGCTTTCTTCTTTTCCATGATTCTTAAAGCCTCTAATCTTAACATTTGTTCTGCATATACCTTAGAATCTTCAATAGTTTCATGAGAGAATCCAATAGAATGTGGTTCTGAAGATCCTTACTCGGACATTTTTATTTTTCTAGGCATTGTGGTGTAGGGTCCAAGGTTAGCTTGGAATGGATAGAGATAGAGGAAAGTAAGGTTGGGAATTCAACAAAGCAGAAGGTTCGAACCCTCTTTCTAGCTCCAACAATGTTAACAAGTAATCTTGTCAACACCCCAAAGTGAAATTATAAGAGTGAATGAACCCTTTGAAACTACCTTTCGAATTGGTTAAAGTAATTTAAGACTCCTTCGAAACCACCTTTCGAATAGGTTAGGGTAATCGAAGGTTGTGACCTAATGAAATCAAAATGGTTTTGATTGAGTCAGAAGGATCCTACTCTTTCGAAAGGTACCCCTTCGTTACGCATTAGTACATGTACTCCATCATCGTAATCATTGTTATCCCAACTTTTGGCAAAGCCGAGATACCCAAAGATTAACTGAAAATCAATGATTATTAGTCATGAACATCGATTGTGCATCGTAGGTTCACCATGGATATCGATGAATTTTTTCCGAGTCCGGATCGGGCTGCAATTGATAAGACATGTCGAGCAAGGCCAGATGAAACAACGTTCCAAGTTTCGAGTCAATCCGAGTTCGTATGCTCAAGATATCGCCGAAAGGAGATGGATGATTTAGCATAGGTTCGAATCGATAGACCACATGTGGGTTCGAATCTATCCACGAGGACACGGTTCGAATCCATCGAGATACTCTTGCCTTCGAATCCATCAAGGAGAGATCCTCCGAATCCATGAAAAGGACTATAACTTCGACTCCATCGAGCCAGCCTCTGCCTCGAATCGATCACGACAAGCCTTGCTTCGAACCCATCAGAATACGCCTTGCTTCGACTCCATTGAGCAAGCTTTAGTTCGAATCCAATAGCTCGAATCCATTGGAACGTTCCCACCTTCGAATCCCTTCAAATAGTGGAGTCTTCGTATCAATCGACTGAAGGTTACCCGGATCGATTCGAAGGAAGCACGTCTTCGAATCGATCACCTCGAATCCACCACGTTTACATAGCTAAAACCCCGGCCACGACTCAGTAAAACTCGGAGATAAAGGAGGGTTGAACCGAGGCATGCGCACCACATCATTGCCTTCACGTGCTAGGAGATGGAGTCGACCCTATGGATTCGAAGGTATCGATTCGAACGACTCGAGGAAGCGAAAAACACCATATTGAATCGATCATAACTCAAGTTCTACAAGTCCAAACGCCATGAAATTTTCACAGAAGCTTGAGCACATGTTGAAGAATGTCCACACCAAATTTCATCTTGATTGGACAATTTCTTGATCGATTCGAACCAAGGGTCGAATCGATCCCAAAGTGGGCCCGGATCTCCAGATCTCGGCCATGTGGGCTCCCTCACGTGCCAGAACTGGTCTCCCTTCAGTTTAGGCGAAATATCAGCCTCCTACACCTATAAATAGAGCCCCTGGTCATTCAGAAAAGAGGTCGGACAATTTTGAGAGCTAAAGAGCGCCCAGACTCTGCCAGATTTACTCCAGATCACCATTGCTGCCTTAGATTCAGACTTAGCTCAGCAAATCAGTTGTAATACAACACACGAAATTGTAATCTTCAAGCATCGAGCAATAAAAAGATAAAAACTTTGAAGTGGACGTAGACCGGAGATAGCCGAACCACTATAAATTGCATGTCACTATTCATTATTTCTTGATTGTTGCTTGCTATTTGTTTAGATCTGTGTTTTGTGTGTGAATACTGTTGATTTGTATTCATACGCTGGTGCTTTCACTACACTTGGGGTTTGTGACCATTTTTGGTGCAAACACTTTGGTGCTTTCACTGAGAAGAACTAGCACCCGTTACACCAGATTCAAAGTTTAGATTTGGAATTTTAAGGATTCAGATCTGACTCTACAATGACTCGACAAACTAGACAAAGAACTGAGAGGAGCCAACAGGCAGGAAGTCAAGAGGCATCCTCTGGCGCTGGGGAAGGAAAAGCTTCGATCTACATTACTAGAGAAGAGATGGAGGCTATGAATAACCAAATGCAGGAAAGAATGATGAAAAGCCAACTAGAGATGCTACAGAATTTCTTTGAACAAATGAGAGCTGCAGGAACACAAAACCCAGGACCATCTACAGCGGCTGTGAATGTGGAACAAGGAGCTAGGGCTATGGAACCCAATGGAGGACAGAATACAGAACCAGAAGGCAATCAACAAGGGCTTGGGGGCAGGCCCGCAGGATCCAACGCAGAAGGACCTTTGGAAGAAGCTCAACCGGCTAGGGCCAACACAAATGCTAACGAGCCACCCGAAGAGTACGTACCAGAATTCCCTACAAGGCTCGGAGGGCAAGACAGAGACATGACAAGGGGGCAACCCCTGGATGGAGATGAAAGAATGATTGGCCTAGTGAGACGACTCATGAGAGGAGGGTTGTCAGGAGGAGGATTGGAAGAAGTTAGTCGGAGTCTGTTCGCTCCGAATATCAGGAATGCAAGGAACCCTCCAAAGTTCAAACTACCAATGCTGGATTCGTATGACGGGAAGTCGGATCCAACCATGCATATTACCAAATACATTAGACACATGGAAGTACTTGGAGCATCCGAGGAAGTGATGGCACGATGTTTCCCTTTATTTTTATCAGATTTGGTTGCACTTTGGTTCAGACAATTAGAGACTGGATCAATCAGGACATGGGGCGAGCTTGTGGATTGCTTCATGAGACAGTTCAGGGTCCACGTAACACGGCCCAAAAGTGTGATGACTCTAGCTTCAATAAAGAAAAGGACCGGAGAGTTCATAAAAGATTTTCTACTACGATTCAATGCAATGGTGGCTTCTGTAGATCACCCGGATCCATCAATGATTCTGATGGCGGTAGTGGCAGGAGTTGGGGAAGGCACCGAATTCAAAGACTCTTTGACTAAAGATCCGCCGCGAGATCTTGGAGAGTTTTTCCATGAAGCTGAAAAATTCATTCGGTTAGAAGAATCATGGGCCGAGAGGCAGGAAATAAATGTCGCACAAGGCGAAGGAACCGCCACGAAACAGTCCAGGGCAGACAAAGGAAAGAGGAAGCAGGATGATGCACATAATGGTCCTGACAAACGGAAGAAATTCCGAGAGCCTAGATTCAGGCAATACACAGACTTGGTGGCAGGACTGGAACGAATTTACACCGAAACTCGAGGGCAACTCCCCTATCGAAAGCCACCAAGGAGAGATCCCACGGAGCGGGAACGTAGGACTGGAAAATACTGCCTATTCCATGAGCTAGATGGGCACACTACTGATGAATGCCGCCACCTGAAGGATGAGGTGGAAGAACATGCCAGGAGTGGTAGATTGCCACAGTATGTCAGAGAACGTACAACGACGGTTAGGCCCAAACAACTACCGCCTCAACCTAACAGGAATGATCCTGGATCGGGATCACGACTCGTCATCAACTGATCACGATGGCAAGGGCCAAGTTCAGGATATGAGCTTTGGTCACTTAGTTTCCTTAGATTTGATTTCAAAATAAAACGGCTATTCCACTTACTCATGTACGGGAACCAGAGAGATCCCTAGGCATGCTCTGAGATGGTAATAGACCGCTCCGCCCGGAGAGGCTTTATCTAGTTTTTTTTCCCTTTGTTTGAGATTGAACACTGGAACTTGAATTTAGTAAATAAACATGAATTTACCTTTGACCGGAGAGTTAAAGGATAAACATTAAACATCAATATAAACATGATCGCTTTATGATCCTACCCGGAGAGGCAGGGTCCGGAGTGCAAGAAGTGAGTTGCTTCGCCGGAGAGCGACATGATCAACTCACTTAAGCATCGTTTCCTATTCATCGGAGAGTGATTGAATCAGGATTCGATAAGAGCCCGGAGAGGCTATGATCGGCCCACGATTTAGGCCATGACATCGCTTAAAGTTCAGATACACTGAACCGGAGTGCAGGAGGCGAGTCGCTTCGCCGGAGAGCGACAGGATTGACTCACTTAACGTTGTTTCCCCTTCACCGGAGAGTGACAGGATGGGATCCAGCATGAGCCCGAAGAGGCTATGATCGGCCCACGATTTAGGCCATGACATCGCTTAAAGTTCAGATACACTGAACCGGAGTGCAGGAGGCGAGTCGCTTCGCCAGAGAGCGACAGGATCGGCTCACTCATCGTTGTTTCCCCTTCACCGGAGAGTGACAGGATGGGATCCAATAAGAACCCAGAGAGGCTACGATCGGTCCAGAATGACCAAGACATCGCTATGCGCCCTACCTGGGGCCAGAGTGCAAGGGATAGAAACCAACGCCGGAGTGCAATAGGATCTTCTTATTCAATAGCTAAATCTAGAATGGGTTTGACAAAGGTCCGGAGTGACCATCGATAATACGGAGAGACGGTAGAATCTCATTCTTAATTTCCACTGAAAGAAATTGATAACGATTCGGCTCCGAACAGCCATGAACTTGATTGAAAATGCCGCAAGCTCTGAGTAAAACATGAAATCACTGAATTCGACTTAAGACTGATCAAAACACGCCTTTTACCAAAAAGGCATGTTTTGGGGGGCAAAATGTTATCCCAACTTTTGGCAAAGCCGAGATACCCAAAGATTAACTGAAAATCAATGATTATTAGTCATGAACATCGATTGTGCATCGTAGGTTCACCATGGATATCGATGAATTTTTTCCGAGTCCGGATCGGGCTGCAATTGATAAGACATGTCGAGCAAGGCCAGATGAAACAACGTTCCAAGTTTCGAGTCAATCCGAGTTCGTATGCTCAAGATATCGTCGAAAGGAGATGGATGATTTAGCATAGGTTCGAATCGATAGACCACATGTGGGTTCGAATCCATCCACGAGGACACGGTTCGAATCCATCGAGATACTCTTGCCTTCGAATCCATCAAGGAGAGATCCTCCGAATCCATGAAAAGGACTATAACTTCGACTCCATCGAGCCAGCCTCTGCCTCGAATCGATCACGACAAGCCTTGCTTCGAACCCATCAGAATGCGCCTTGCTTCGACTCCATTGAGCAAGCTTTAGTTCGAATCCAATAGCTCGAATCCATTGGAACGTTCCCACCTTCGAATCCCTTCAAACAGTGGAGTCTTCGTATCAATCGACTGAAGGTTACCCGGATCGATTCGAAGGAAGCACGTCTTCGAATCGATCACCTCGAATCCACCACGTCTACATAGCTAAAACCCCGGCCATGACTCAGTAAAACTCGGAGATAAAGGAGGGTTGACCCAAGGCATGTGCACCACGTCATTGCCTTCACGTGCTAGGAGATGGAGTCGACCCTATGGATTTGAAGGTATCGATTCGAACGACTCCAGGAAGCGAAAAACACCATATTGAATCGATCATAACTCAAGTTCTACAAGTCCAAACGCCATGAAATTTTCACAGAAGCTTGAGCACATGTTGAAGAATGTCCACACCAAATTTCAGCTTGATTGGACAATTTCTTGATCGATTCGAACCAAGGGTCGAATCGATCCCAAAGTGGGCCCGGATCTCCAGATCTCGGCCATGTGGGCTCCCTCACGTGCCAGAACTGGTCTCCCTTCAGTTTAGGCGAAATATCAGCCTCCTACACCTATAAATAGAGCCCTTGGTCATTCAGAAAAGAGGTCGGACAATTTTGAGAGCTAAAGAGCGCCCAGACTCTGCCAGATTTACTCCAGATCACCATTGCTGCCTTAGATTCAGACTTAGCTCAGCAAATCAGTTGTAATACAACACACGAAATTGTAATCTTCAAGCATCGAGCAATAAAAAGATAAAAACTTTGAAGTGGACGTAGGCCGGAGATAGCCGAACCACTATAAATTGCGTGTCACTGTTCATTATTTCTTGATTGTTGCTTGCTATTTGTTTAGATCTGTGTTTTGTGTGTGAATACTGTTGATTTGTATTCATACGCTAGTGCTTTCACTACACTTGGGGTTTGTGACCATTTTTGGTGCAAACAATCATATATAAGAAATGAATCAGAATCAATATATTCGAAAGTACCATGTATTTGCTTTATTGATAATTTTCACAAATACAAGGATTTAAGTTTTATAGGAAAGTAATATCCCCAATTTTATTTCGAAAAAAGGGTTTATAAACTCAAGAAGAGAACAAGTATTGAATGTGTGAATTCGGATCCCCCAAAACAATACCCCTTAGGTCTTATTTATAGGCGTAGGTTGGACCCTTTCACACCAGTCCTTTCGACTTAGTCGAAAGGATGCATTGGTAACCTTTCGCTATTGTTAAATTCAGAGCGCCTCTTTAACATTGCTTTCGAATGGGACCTGGTAGCTTTCGACTCCATTGAAAGGTATAGGAGCGACCCTTATCTTGTTGTGGAAGTGTTGGATAAGCAGGAAAAGATCTTCATACATGTTCGAAAGGTACACATCCAATGCTTATAAAAGGTGATGATGCTTTCTTTATTTAAGCTTTCGAAACACTTAAATCTTCCTTCCATCATTAGGTATCGAATCAGTTTGCACTCCACTATTATGCATTTTTGATGGCTTTCGATATTATCAAAAGGGTATTTCCTTGGTTTTGAAACGGTTGTAGCCTAGTAGAAGTAATCCTGGACTTCTTCATTGTTGTGAAGATCTGGTGCTAACATGATATGTTGCTATTTGAATGAATTAGGAAGGGCAATTGGATGGTTTTGAAAGGATTTAATGGTGGTGGATGGGTCATTGCGATATATCACTTGTAATGGAGGATGCTTCTTAGTAGTCAAAAGATGGTTGCAAAAGGTAGCTTTCAAAAGCTCCATTTTGATTGATGCGGAACCTTTCTTTTGATGCCTTCGAAAGGCATTTTTAACACATGCAAAACCCTTTTATGCATGCGGAATCGTTTGTTTCAGAAGGGATCAACTGAAGTGGAAGGGTAGCCTTGTCCACTTTCGACCTCTTTGGAAGCCTATAGTTCATCTAACATTTGCAAAAGCATCTATTCGACTCTTATGAAAGGTCTTGCTTTTGCCATCGTTCTTCAAGAAGCCTTCTTTTGTATTCTTTTAGACTTCAACAAGGTTGAAGTGATTTTTGATGATAACAATATCATCATATATAACACTGACATACTAATAGATATCCATACTAATTTCCAAAACCATATCATATTAAGACTGTATAACATCAATGTATCATCATAAACATCAAACTAAACAACAACATACTATCCCCGTATCAATTTAAGCAAAATATACCATCCAAACATCAAAATAAACTTCAACATATAATCCCAAAAAACCAACATAACAACACCATAACAACAAAGTACCAAATCAAAACAACTCAATCCTTAAGCCTTCCAATTTCAAGCAGTGTGTCTCTTTTTTTCTTCTTCCTTTTATACATGATTGGTTGTGAACTTTGCAATTCATCTAAAGTCGAAGCGGAGATTTCTTGTTTTTGAGTGTAACCGAATATAAGCTTCTACTGTTGTTATTGAACTCCAATTGTGGTCATTCGTGTTGTTGCTCTAGAGATGATTGACTGCCATATGTAAATTGTTGTTCGCCTTCACTCCATGTAGTCCATTATTGTTCACCTTCGCCTTCGATTGAATGTGTTTCCTCCACTCCCATATGTGCTTCCTCCACTACAGTATGTGTTTCTTCTGCCTCCTCTCAAGTACGTGTTTCTTCTCCCTCCACTCCTACATGTGTTTCTTATGCAATATGCAAAGGTCTTGTCGGTCGATGTAACTTATTTCTACCTAGAATTATGTCCAGTATATGTCGTAAGTCAATACATTTACTTTTCACCTTCTCCAGCTCAAAAAGATTGTCTTCAATTTCATCCACCACCTCCAAAGCACTATATATCTTGCTTATCTATGCAAAAAACAAGACAATGTAACAATTCATATGCTTTAAAAATATGGAAACTATCAAATATTGTAAATTAAAGTTCTAACAACATCACGCTCTAGTGGAGCTCGGGGAATGTACACAACCAATCTCCTAGACGACTGTTTCAAGATATAATGATGAGTTATTTGCTAATACCAATATTTATACTCGCTTAACGGTGTCAGAGTATCACGTTCTCATTCAGCATGCTCAATTCTTGAATTCCACAAATCCAAACTTTCTTGAAGAGAAGTCATCCAATCACTCGATTTTAGGTCTATTGGCATGACAAGATCAGGAATGTGCTGATGATGAAATCCTAATTGTCTCATCACTCCATCCGGAGCATAAATTTCTAAGTCCAAAATAGGATTAGTCAACCCATAGCGATCCAACCTAAAAACATATACTGTACATTAGCACTGGCATATGCATATATCAACGAATATGGTTCCCAAGTTACGGCATCATCCGCTAATAAATACAATCCATTTCGGTAAAATTGTATATTTTCTAGAGGTTAACGCCAATTCCTAGCATAATTCCACCTACAACTGTTTGGAAGATAAGGATCTAAATCTGCAGGAATTTTTACAGTAAGACGTCCAATGACTAAATGAGACCAAGACCATAATTGTAACAATTTTGCAGAACCGCCTAACGTTTTTGTTTTTTGTAAAGCAACATTTTTCAACTCACCATACAAATAACAAAGCATAGCACTACCCCATGATTACTGACCATAATATGCTAAATAATCCAGAAATGGCAAAAATTTCAAGTTAATTCGACCATTTGAATGATTCGGGAAAAGCCGACAATTTAAAAAGTACAGAATTGTAACAAGACTACGACAAAGTATATCTAAATCCATCGAATCTGCTCCAAGTGGTTCTTGAAATTCACTTTTAAACCAAGTCATAATTATCTCACTTTTAGATTTTACTACCTCCTTAGGTGGAAATAAACCAAGTAAATCATGACACAACTCCATATAATCAATTTCCAAATTCTATTATTATACCGAGAAACCATCCGTGGCTAAACCAAATAAAAGGTGAACATGACTTAATGTGACGGTTATTTTCCATACTCTCATATGAAAAATAATTGTCTCAGGCCTCTAAAGATCACACAAAGCCATAAGAAGATGATGATTTAGTCCAATATACTCAACTTGCATTGCTTGCCAAAAACTGGATATTCTTAAGTTTTGTTCCAATTTAGGATCTTTAAAATCTATTTACTTAAGCTTGCTAGAATAGACAATAGGTTTAATTGTTTGTACATCCTGATTTATTGTAACGACACAAAATTTTCGACCTCGAAAATTCGACACTAATACGTTCACTGTAGAAGTGTCGAGCAATCGAACGTCGGAAATTCCAGATTGTTAGGGTAAAGAAGAAAACGAGGTAGAAGAAGAAACAGAAAACAACAGCACAGAATCTCACAATCGTAGCGGAACAAAATATAATTTCAAATAACACCATTTACACAAGAAAAGCTGTAACTGTCTATTTACAGACAATATATCAGAGTACAACCATTCACAAATGAACTGGACAGTTATAACAACTTGTCCCTGACTACTATCAATATAACTCCAATATACAGCAGAATATACTCCATACGATTCTGTCATCCAGCTCGCCACCTGAGCTCCAGAATGATCTTACCTTTATAATAAGGAGTCAAAATTAATACTTTGCATTGCATTTTCAATTAATAACCAATATATTAAAATAAATACCTCCATAAGCGATTCATTTTCACTTCTATGTTGTTCTTGAAGATAAAGAACACTTATATCAATGGGTCTACGTGGCAATTCAATAAAAAATTATCAATCAATTATTCACTCAGTAGTTAAAATTATAATTAGGGTTTCTAATTTCATTTATCAATAACTAATATTTCCATTTTAACCATAACAATAACTAAAATTTTAGTATGACCTACAACAAAAATAACCAAACTAAGTTATACATGAACAACAAAACCAACTAATCCAAAATAAATAAAAATATGTCTAATTTGCATAGATGAAGAAGAGCCTTCCATTTTGAGATAAAAAAATTCATTATTTTAAAGTAAACAAAAGAATATTTTGATTTGATATTTGATTTGGGAAATAGAATGGGTTGGATTGGAGATTAAATGAGGATTTTGGGACGATAGAGAGGAAGAATGAAATGGGGAGTAAAAGGAGGCTGATGTTATTTTGATGTCCGAAATATTATTTGTGCATTCCATATATATGCAAATACTAAATATATACTTGCACATTTATGGAATGCGCAAGCTAAATAATTATTTTAAATATAGCTTGCGAATTCCAAAAATGCGCAAGCTATACCAAAACGTGGCCTATGTCTGCAATAAGTTTTAACTTGAGCCTATTGTTGCAATACGTTTTATTTGCAAGTCTCGTTTAAAAATCTGTCCATCGTATTATTATAACTCATTAATTATAGAAATTTGAATTTTTTTAAAAAATACTAATTTAATTCCTAAAAATTAAAGAAGATATTTTTTCAATTTTTTAATTTTACGATGGTTTGTTATTAATTAAATAATATTTTTGATAAACTTTTGTTGTGTAATTCGATATTTAACTTTATTGAAAATCAAACTCAAACGATCAATATATGCAACTTTTAGTTCATCCGTTATACAATTTCGGTGAAATTTATGATGTGTAACAGTTTTGTCAATTTAAATATATTTTTTAATTATTGTGTAACTAATTATGAATTTTTAAATGTATTTAGCACTATAAATTCATATACGGCAAAAAAATTTGTTTGAATCTTATGTCGATCCAAAGTATTTTGAACCTACTCCTAAAAAATCATTAAAAAGCAAGTAAATTTAGGGTGTCGGTCTTGATTCTCAAACTTATAGTCATTCGTCCACATTCGGATTAAAAACCTTTCATTCGAATGCCAAACGAACTTCAAACGAGACGAAATTCGTGCCACGTATACTTTATAATGTATTTATCCAACCCTTATGGCTAGACAAAAACGGAAGGAAAAAAATTAGACTCAAAATATATCATTTTCCAATGAGGTTTATAACACTTAGTATATATTGTTAGGACAACTTCTATGAAAATGACCTTTTGAAGTCTAAATTTTTTTCTACCTGTTTTTTTAAATCCAACTCTACGGATTTGATAAATACATAATATGGTATATATGGTTTGAATTTCGTCTCGTTTGAAGATCTATTGACCTTTCGTAATATAGTATATATAGTCTGAATGTCGACGAATGACTATAAATTTAAAAATCAAGGTTGACACTTTAAACGTATTTATTTTCCTTTTATATTTTGACCGTATGCGCTAAATATCTTGTGTTGACCTAAATTCAACAAATTTATTTTTTACCAAATATTTATTTTATATGAATTTGTTATCTTAAATAAATTTAAAATTTACAGTTAATTATCAAATCATTAAAAAAGTATTGTATAATGAGTAAAAATAACCCTTTTAATATTTAGAAACAAAAATGGGTTATTGTAAACTTTTTTAAAAAAATTATAACAAATTAAATTTTTATAACAAATTAAATGTACTTTAATTTATTTTCAACAGAGAGAAATTTTATTTTATAATCTTAAATAGCCGTCGAAATTTGCCGTCAATGGCAGTCGGAATATCACGAATATGGCTTCACCCGAGCCTATTTCTTCCCCATTTCCCAATATATCTAAACCATCAAATCCAAATTCTTAACCCCCAATCTACCAAAATCCATTCCTAGCTACCACAATCCACCAAAATCCATCACAATCTTCATCAAATTAGATTCTCCAATCTTTTACACCTTTAATCTATCAAAATTTAGGTATATTCTTCCCCTAAACTAATTATTTTGAATTGTGGTAAAATTAGTTATAATTTGTGCTTAGGTATATTGATAATAGGCTATTGATTGGTTATAATTGTGTATTGGTTGATTTGAAAATGTTAATAGGGTTATTAGTCTTTAAATCCGAAAATTAATGAATAATCAATGCTAATTTGGGTTAATTAACATATATGGTTATTGGTGTAACATAATTTAGTGTAAATTAGTGTATGCCTTAGCTAAAATATCGACAAAAACAATTTATTTACATGATCTCTTTATTAGTTTATACTTTTAATTATAAATGAATTTAGTTTATGCGTATGTGGTAATATAAACAAATTAGTGTATAATGTTAATTTTTTGTTAGTGTATAATAAATTCAAATTAGTGTTAGCTAAAATATTGAAAAAATTTATTTTTATTAGTTTTTAATTGTTAACGAATTCAAATAATGAATTAGTGTATAATGTACTTTATTTTCTAAATTCTTTAGATTTTTTAGCCCCGTCTAACAAATGGTGTATATGGTCGTTATATAGATATCATTTTTACTATAAAACGGACATACTATTTGTCGAATTTGTCTCTGTATTTGACAAGTTACATGCACAATATAATACTTACACTTTGTAAATCATTTCATACAAAATGGTTCACAAAATTTCAATAGCACTTCCTTTTTGTTCCTTTTGTATGCACATTTGTGTACGATACGGGGAACAAAAGAGAAGTGCTGCAGAAATTTTGTTCAATCGTTTAAAATGTATTTATTATTGCGTTTGTAATGGAAAGTAGGATGATCGACCATCAAAAATAAAAAATAATAATGTGAAAATATAATATTATATTTATAATTTGTTAAAATTGAAAATAAGATTTTATAAAAAAATTAAAAAGAATAATATATGGTATAATAAATAAAACATAAAAATGTATAAGTGAATTAATAAATAAAATCAATCCTAAAAAATCATAATTTTTTGAATCTTACTATAATTTTTTAATTTTTTATTATATTTTTGAAATAGGAAAAAATTGGTCAATTATTTTGTCGATCGGAGGAGGTGGATGTATAAATGAAAGAAAATGAAAGGCGCAATAAATGAACATTTTTATAATGGTGTACATGAATTTATTAAATCCGTTTAAGTAATAGTGGAAACGAGGAAGAAGTTCGTTGCCCTTATAATAACTACAAACATTTGAAGCATTAGAATCAAGATATGGTTATAGTAGATTTATATCAAAATAGTTTTGTGTCAGATTATTATATGTGGGATCGTCATTGAGAACTTGTTGCACCTAATCCTGTAGTGTCAAATGAGGAGGTGGATGTGGATAATGACAATGTTACGGCAAATTCTATAAAAGATATGATTGAAGGTGCAACACGATCAATGTTTCATACAGTTTAAGTTGACGATGAAGATGTAAATGTCGAAGAAGAACCAAATATTAGAGCAAAAAAAATCTATGATTTATTGGATACTACGAAGAAACCCCTTTGAGATGGATATAAAAGCGCCACCAGATTATCAGTAACTACCGAATACATTACTATGAAACCTAAATTCAACTTCATAGAAACCGGATTTAAAGTAGTTGTACAAGCTGCAAAACGACATATGTCATCTAATAATCTAATGTGCAAAAATCATTATAGAGTGAAAAACTCATACGTGCTTTCGATTTGCCATACTAAAAGATAGGTACACGTTTAAAAGATTGCATATTGTTTTGAAAAGAGGACATCAATCTTTGGAAGCGTAGAATATGTAACGAGGAAAGATACAAACCAAGAAAAAGAAGAGAAAGGAAGTTCCATACAACATAATGCATTACTTACCCATCACTCATAGACTTCAAAGGTTATATGCATTTACTATTACCATACCTCATATAAAATGGCACAGTGTGAGAACACAGGAAGAAGGTACCTTAGTGCACCCGACTTATGGAGAAGCATGGAAACATTTTGATAAGAATTATCCTACTTTTGCTGCAGAGGGCAGTAATGTTAGACATGTTTGTTTACGGATGTATTCTCACCATTCTCTAAACTTGGTTCTAAATATTCATCTTGACCTATTATCATTACACCTTATAATTTGCCTTTGTGGGTCGATGTGTATGAAAACTCCATATTTATTTCTCACTATTGTCGTTCCCGACTTGATAATCCGACACAAGTAATTGATGTTTATTTACAACCACTGATTGAAGAGTTGAAAACACTGTGGCACGAAGGAGTTGAAACATACGACGTTCAAAAATGAATTTTTGTATGTTTGTTTCTTGGTTATGCACTATTGGTGATTTTTCTGCTTATGCAATGCTTTTAGGTTGGAGTACGGGTGATCGCCTAGCTTGTCCTTAATTCATGGACGAAACATGAGCATTTTCCTTACCGCATAGGAAGAAAATTACGTAATTTGATTGTCATCGGTGGTTTCTCCATGTTAATCATACTTTTAGAAGAGATAATTAAAAAAATTTCCTAGCTAATAGAGTAGATACTAGACAACCACCAATGATTTGGTCAAGCATATGAACTTACGAAGGAATATCCAAAGATACATGAAACTGGAGAGTACAAATTGAAATTTCAGGTAAATCGACGGTTCATAATTGGTGCAAACAAAATATATTTTGGGAGTTACTTTATTGGAAAGGTTTCATACTTCGTCATAATATTGACGTTATGGATAATGAAAAAAACATAATTGATAATGTGTTTAATACAGTTTTGAATGTTAAAGGGAAGATTGAGGATGATGTGAAATCAAGACTTGATATAGAAGAATTATGTAAGCATCCTGAGCTTCATATCAAGCCAAATGATACTAAAACACCCAAAGCATGCTATGGGTTAGAAAATAACTAAGTAAAGCTTGTATTAAAATGGGTGGAAAGATTAAGATTTATTGATGAAATTACTTCTTATCTTCGTAGGTGTATCGACTTTAAAAACAATAAACTGAGTGGGTTGAAAAGTCACGATTGCCATCTAATGATGGAAAATTTATTAACCGTAGTTTTCGAAAAATTGTTACCCGTAAAAGTTTGGAGTGTTATAACATAACTTGATTTGTTTTATAAAGAACTTTGTTCGACCACATTCAAAGTTAAACTTCCATGTAAATTTAAGGTAGATATTCCTATATTGCTCTGCAAATTGGAGAAAATTTTTCCTCCATGTTTCTTTGATGTAATGGAGCATTTACATGTTCATCTTTCATCTAAAGCACTTCTTCGAGGTCCTGTGCAATATGGATGGATGTTGTTATGGAATTCGAACTCGAGATCACTCTAAGCCAAATTCCAATTGCCATGGAAATAAGATATCATTGTACGTTGTGCAAAATAAACCAATCAATATCTCAACCCAAATCTCAATCCAATCCAAATCACAATCCAAACAAGCAATAAAAGAAGCAATAATGAAAATAAATCACACACACGATTTATAGTTATTCCATTAACATTGTGTTAGTGTACATCCACTTTAGAGAGATCCTTTTATTACTGACAATGAATGAGTATAAGAGATTGATTACAATGATTACCAAAATTCTATAGAATTTGATTTTGTGGAGATTGGAATTGAAGAAATTAGATTAGGAAACCCCTATTGCAATTTGAATAGACCTTTCTTCTTTTTTCTTTGAATTCTGAAATAGCTTATATAGTGAGAATTTTCATCCTAGCAAATACCCAATTTTCACCTTGAAGCCTTCTCAATCAATACACAGCAGCCTGGACATTTCTGTCTTCAAAAATAGGTCATACATCTGATCTTATAACTCAGACGTCTAACCTCAGACATACAATGTTTCTGCTTCAGGCGATCAGACGTCCGAGCTTCATAGCCAGACATCTAATAAAAGTCTCAAGTTTCTAAACCAATGTTTCAAAGACGTCTGGGAACCATTTCAGACGTCTACGTGCTTGAACCAAACGTCTGAAAACCCGTGAAATAACCTCTGAATTACCTAGCTTCAAAACACGATATCTCTCTCTTCTGAGCTTAGATTCGCGAACCTTCTTCACCGTTACCAAGCTATTTCCGACCTCTTCAACTTACGTATAGTGTCACCAAAATTCAACACTCCACCATGACACTCTATCCATCGCCATGCACCAAGAACCAATGGTACCAAACCATCACTAACTTTACCTTCAACTAAAACACTTGAATAATTCCCAATGAGCTTCGGGAAAGCCATCGCCCGTTACACTCCACTAATGAGCTCCGGTAAGGCCACCGTCCGCTAATGAAAAGTTGAAAGTATCCAAATCTAAAACCATCTTACCAAAAGACAAAGTACTTTTAAGTGCAAACAAGTACTTACCAAGAAGATAGAACCACGGTCTCTCTCTGATGCTCTTCATTATCAATAAACAAACTACTCTCTCAACCGTGCCACCCAGTGGCACCTAACACTTTAACAAGCGAATCAAGTTCGTGCAATGCTCTAACTTCCCAAACGAATGCTTTTGTAAACATATCCACCGCATTATCTTTTGTGTGCACTTTCCAAAGATGAACACGCTTATCTTCATCCATGGCTACCAAGAAAGACACTCTCACCTCAATATGTTTAGTCCAAGAGCTAAAAGCCAAATTCGTCGTCAAGTGTATAGTACATTGGCTATCACATTGAACATCGATACTATCATAATCAAAACCCAAGTCACACAAAAATTGCCTCGAGTACAGTGCTTCCTTTGCCGCCTCCACCGCGGCTATCAACTCCTCCACCATAGTGAATAAAGAAACTATGGTTTGCAATCTCGATCTCTAAACCACCAAAAGTGAAGACATACCTAGAAGTTGATTTCCTCTAACTCATACCACTGGCATAGTCCGAATCATAATAACCAATCAACTTGCAATTCATCCCATCACTACCACCAAAAACAAGACCAAGAGATGAAGTACCTCTAAGATATCTCAAAATAACTTTCACGGCTTCCCAATATGATTTTCCCGAATTAGCCATATACTGACTAACCATGTCGATGAAATTTGCAATATCGGGCCTTGTACACCCCATGACATACATTAAACCTTCAACCACACTTGCATATGGCGCTCTTGCCACATAAGCCTTATTTTTCTCCAAGATAGGTGATTCCTTAATAGAAAGCTTCATATGCAAAGGTAAAGGTGTATTAGATGCCTTTGCATTCTCCATGCTAAACTAGCATAGCACTTTCTCTATATACTTTTTGAGTCGATTTCAACTGAAAACACTTCTGATATTTTTCTATTTCCATGCTCAAGTTTTTCTATGCCTCTCCAAGATCTTTCAAATCAAATTCCAATTTTAAAAACATCTTTAACTTATTGATTTCATTTTTATCTTTATAAGTAATGAGCATGTCATCCACATACAAGAGTACCCAACAATCATTTTTTAACTTCTTTAAAATATACAAAACTAAGATAGCTCCAATCACCAAATCTTTCGAGTGGTCTTATAACACGATGACCGACCCGAGTAGCAATACTATCACCTAAATTCCTTTCGGCCCCACCTTGAACCAAATCATATCTAGAATCGTGCACATCACCAACACTACAAGAGGATACATGTGAACTATATGATGTAACATCAACCGCTTCTTGCTCACAAGCATCTCCAACAACTTTACTCCATGGACGAAAGATGGGAACAACTTCTTTTTCCTTTGATTCATCACGAACCAAATCCGAAATATCTGATGTGCTCTCATTCTCCTTAAACAAAGCCAACTCATCAAAAGTAACATGATGAGAATTCACAACCATCTTCGTTTTCCGATTCCATATCCGGTAGCCTTTGACTCCGTCCATATAATCAAGCAAAACTCCTTTGAAAGCTCTAGGCTTTGGCTTATCATTTCCTGAATCATGCACATTGTTATCCCGCCTTTGGGCAAGGCCGCGATACTGTAGATTTGACTAAAAACGAGTGGTTACCAACCTTTAGAATCAATGATACACAAGACTATGGACGATGGTCGAGCATATTCAGACCGGGTTGTGATCAAGGTGCAATCAATATGAAATGACAAGGAAGGCCCCATGAGGCTACATTTCATATTTCAGATCAATTAGAGTTTGTATGCTCGAGTTATGGATAAATGAAGAAATTATATGAATCGATCTACAACGATCCATAAAACAGAATAAATCGACGAAGATCGATCAATATTTTAAAATCTACAAAGCCAATGCACTTGAAACTTTCAGAGCATCAATATATTAAAGAGTAGAGCCCAAAAAAATGATCACATGACAAAACTCCCAAATCTTGGAATGACATATCGATCCTTCCATAATGACCGTACAAAATCAGCCAGAACGATCCATAGTTTCACGGAAAAAACGATATCTCACAAAGAGTACGTCGGAATTACACGAAATTTGGAGAGCAAGTATCTTACATCATGAAGAGCCTACATTATCGATCACATATAATCAGAGGCCAAAATAACGATCGGATAAACTTTGGCCGATCGTTCCAAAATATTGAGTTAGGGCCACCGATCTTTATGGTGGGCCCCTACAGATCCAGAGACTCTTCTTGCAAAATTTCAGCCCAATCCATGCACGTCTTCTCCTATAAATACATCGGCCATTATCCATAAAAAGGATTGTTCTTTCAGTGGCCTAGGTTCTTCCGTTTTTATTCTTCGCTTTTGTATAATGGATCCTAGCTGATCCAAACATTCTTGTAATCATAATCCAGTGTAAGATCCATAAAAGTATGATGTGGACGTAGGCCTAGATTGCCAAACCACTATAAAAATCTGTGTGTACATTTATTTTTATGCTATTTTTTGATTTCATTCATCGTTTAGTCTCTACGAGATTCTATTGGGTGTTGATGTCCATTTTTGGTGTCAACATTTTGGTGCTTTCACGGAGAAGTGAATTCTCAGCTTGATTGGATCTCATCTTCTATTTGTGGATTTTCATGTTCGCGAGATAGATCCAGCTTTCGACCGACAAGTTTCCTATTCTACTGAGGTTTGAAAGCGATCTACAAGGAAACTATTAGCCATAGCCAGAAAGCCAAATCTACTTCCCATGCCGAAGAAGGAAATCATGATGATAGTGTTCGATCAGTCATGTGTTTAATTATTGAGCATGCATTTTCATGTTTTGAAACATCTGTGACCGATCATTTTTTCTGAACAATCATTCCATAGGATCATTCCTCTATTATCATTCCAAACGATGGTTTTTTCCACAAACGTTCCAACGTGATTTGTATGATCGTTATTTGCTCAAAAGTTGGACAAACACCTCTAAACTTGATTTTTTAGTTAAGTTTCGTTTTATTTGATTGATTTGGGGTCTTTTAATGTTCCAACACATAATGGAATGAATTTCAGCAAGTGCAGAGATGGTTCACAAGTTCAAAGTTTGGAAAGCAGATAAGGAAAGTAAATAACATAGATTTTTTTAGTGGTTCAGCCCGAATGTGCCTACATCCACTTTCCATCTTATTATTCTCTCTTTGATTTGATTACAAGTACAAGATTATTCGAAAAGAGTAAATACTTTAAGTAGCCGAAGTGATGGATTTTCAGCAGAGTTTTCTCTCTTTTTTCTCCAAAAATCTATCCCCATTGTTGTTGAGAAGCTCCGGTATTTATAGAATGACAACTTGCGACCATTCGTCTTCTTTCCTTCTTCTTCTTTAAATACCACCTTCCCTCTTTTTATTTTTCTTTCTACTTCCTTAATCACATTCTTCTAATTAAACTTCGATCGATTGAGGTCAGATTCTAGCTTGCTTATATCGCTCGAATTCGAACATCCCCATGCCTTCACCGCTCGAGGTGAGCCTATTTAAATCGATTGCTCATCCTAGGGTTTTTTAGGGCTTTGATTTTCTGTTCTATACGGCTTAGAAGAATCAAGTCTATTTTCCTTAAGAATTCCATCTGACATAGAGGACTTGAGTCCATTTTCCATATGTACATCTTCTTTGTAAATAGGAGATGGTCGAGTATACGGTGAATCGAAGCTCATGAGTATGGGTTTTGGTGCGAGTTTCAAGAGGGGATAAGGATTTAGCCTTGTTGCACTAATACTGTTGTTCATGGTACTTGATATTGCTATTGGTAGAGGCTCAAGTGGCAGTATTCTTATTTTCTGGCATAGTGTTAGAATTGAGGAGTCTCTTTTTTTTGTCATCAGGATAGGCTAGCATGGGCCTAAAGAATAAATATTGTCTAAGTAAGGCAATAGGAGGGTATGCTTCAGGTCAGTAGTTGGTGTGTGGTGATGGTTCGGCATTGGGTAATGCCGGACCAGATAAACCGAGCATATGGTCTATGGTTATGCCCAGCCAAAAGCGGGTTTTCCATGAGATGGCTAGGTTAGGGGTAAGGATTCAATTAGGCTAGATGATAGGAGGTTCCCGTGCATGTTTTAACTTCCATTTATGATTTGGATCTTCGCTTGACTTTTGTTTTATTACACGGGAATATGTCTTCTGGTCGCGAGCTCCGTTCCAAGTTTACGGCTTCACAGCCTGTCGGGGCTAGTCCTTCTTCTTCTGATGCTCCAGTCAATCCTCCCAGGCAACCCAGTTCTGCTTACTCTTTAGTCGAAGGCTACGCTCCTAATCAACCACTGGTTAGGCCTTCGGAGTGTTATCCCAGCATGTTGATGATAGAGAAGCCGAACTCTATAGCTACTTCATTTGGGATAGATCGCCGGGACATGATATTACTTGGTCCGGATGACAGAGCATGTCTTCCTCCAGGCGGGTATATGGCATATAACAAGTATCACTGTATGTGCGGCGCGATTCCTCCGCTTACCAACTAGATTGCTAGCTTCGTGATCTATTTGAAGGTCGCTCTCATGCAACTTCAGCCGAATTCTTATGCTATCCTAACATGTTTATACCTGATATTCATAAAGCGGTATCAGATCCCCCTACCCATAGAGAGATCAGATATCTATATAACATGAGGAGTTATCGGAAGGGGGTCCTTTTATTAGTTTAGAGTCCACCCACAAATTCAAACCCATCCTGGATCTATATTCTAAGTTTAGTATGTTCAAGAAGGAATATTTCTTTATACATGATGATACTGTGGCCCAACATGCTTTTACTTCTGGCTGTAAATTATTATATTATCTTTTCTAAGTTTTCTGTTGACTTTGCTTCTTATTGCTCCATAATTTTTAGGTTGTGTGAAGGCGGAGGATGATGGCCTAAAAAAGATGGCCAAGTAAATATTGGCTATCCCGCAAGCCGAGTGGGAAGCCTCATTCCTACTCCATGATGTAGCCCTCCGATTCTACAACTTGATCAGCCCTAGACAGTCCGTGTACAAGATTAGGCCAAGTTCTACTGAGAGAGCAGCGAGAGCCGGAGGAGACGGGGGTGACGAAGACAAAGGTAAGGGCCCAGATGAGGAAGGTGGTGTGGATGAAGCCCCGAAGAAACTGAGACATAAGAAGAGCGCAGTTCGTCCTTCCCGCTCGGGGAAATCTCTGCGTATTCGAGATGCTCCTTCCCCTGGCGACGAGGGAGGTTCTCATTTAGGAGGAGGAAGTGAAGAGGAGGAAGGATCAGAGAGCAACTCTGAAGCAACGGAAGGGGATGTTCAGGTATCTCCAAACGTAGATATTATAAGCAGCAAGGGATTGGGTGCGGATCCTTTAAAGAATGCAGAGGCTGTGCGAGAGTGGCCCAAGCAGTTGGAACAATCCGAGCCGGTCCCAAGGCCGACTCCTGCTGTCGATCTTTCCCAGGAGAACATGGCTTTAGGTGATCTGGGTGGAATACCGCCTCTTCTAGTACAAGGTG
This sequence comes from Allium fistulosum, assembly GCA_030737815.1. NCBI lineage: Eukaryota > Viridiplantae > Streptophyta > Magnoliopsida > Asparagales > Amaryllidaceae > Allium > Allium fistulosum. The sequence continues at coordinate 581,944,405 of CM060906.1, read as the reverse complement.
GAGTGGGAATTGGCAAGGAGTTCGGGCTTTCTCCAGGTACTTTTGATTAGTGTATGGATTTTGAGATACATCTTGAAAACTTTTTTTTTTCGACGGGTCCCAACCTCCTCCTACTCCTCAATCCAATAAAGTCTGGTCACCGTGTGTTCTCCTTCCTTCAAGTGGAGTCCCATCCCAGTGTATTCCTTACTTGAGTGAGACCCTGCCCCGGCCATATGATCCAGTCTACCCTAAGGGTTTGTAGTAGCTTGGAGTGTCTTAGTGTCTTGAGTGTTTCATTTTTTATGCTTTTTCGCTTTCTTGGATCTAACGTTTTTGCTCGTATTCGAGGGAAAAGGAGAAACCTAAGGAGGAATGAAGTGTCCAGGCGGCTTGAGTAGTTCAAACGGATGAAAATGGCTTCCGTTTCTTCCAAAATGACTTTTCAGGAGGCAAAAACTATGCAAGAGAATATTAGGGAGACCCCGTCAGGCCCGGATAAGGGAGAAAGCCGTGAGTCATCCCCGGAACATGCGAGGTTCCCGGATAAGGAAGCCACCTCCCCTGGTTCCCAAACTTCCTCCCGCTGTCGCCGTCACTATCCGATGGGTGCTGAAGTGCACAAAGTGCCAGATGAGTTGGGAGAGGGCAATGTCGATCCTTTTTTCTCGGATTATCAGCAGCCGATGCAGAATCCCTTTAACAGTCATCCTAATATAAATCCCGACTATGCAAGTCATCGTGCGGCGGATCCTGACACCGAGTTCCTTTTACCTCGAAATCCCTTAGTCCAGATCTTAAATGAGGCGAAGACTCTTGATTTTGCTAACTTGATAACGAGGATGGTCCAGATTACAGATGAGACCATAAACATTGTTGATTATCAATCCCATTTGGCCAAAGATAGCGAAGAAGTTGGGAGCGCCAATGTGCGGTTGCATCTATAGATGGAGGACCTTCGCAAGGCGCTCAGGGAGAAAGAGGCTAAGTTAGAGGAAGTCGAAGCATCCCGTGCCTCCGAAATAACAAAGGCCAAGGAAGAGGCAAGAAAAGAGGCTGCCGACCTATTCAAGACATAGGCTGACATGGTTATCAGTTCAGTGGATGAGGCTCGGCAAAAGGATCTAGAGCGAATCCGCTCCCTTAAAGGAAAAGTGAAGAAATCGGAAGAGGCCTTAGCTAAGCTGAAGGAGTCTCGGGGAAAGTGGTAAAAGGAGAAGGACTCATATCAGGCTAAGATCGACAGGTTAAAGGTGGAGCGTCCTCAGTTGAGGAGAGATAAGGAGCAGTACATGAATAAGGTGGTGGCCCTCCAGACCAAAGTTGATAAATCCAACGATTTTTGTGACACGGTCAACCAGATGATGAAGGATACTTATTACATGTTCTGGAAACACATGAACCTTCAGTAGATGGATGACTACCCTCAAGTGATGGTAGGAATCCATGCTTGGCTTATCGAGGAGACTAAGGCTATAGTCGCGCCGGAAGAAGGGGCTGTGTATGACGTTGGGATGGTGAACAGCCAGTTCACAGTAGAGGAGACCAAAGTCATTGCCAAGGGATATGAGTTGCTGATTGAGGACGAGGATGATGAGGACGGCTCGAATCTCGAAGGGCTTGGTGATCCACGTCACATCACCGTAGGTATCTCGTCTTTTTACTTTAGCTCTGCCATTACCTATTCTGGATTGCAAAACTTATGATTATTTATACTTGCATTGTCCAAGGATGTCTTTGTGGAAAGTTGGGCCTTCGTGAAAGGAAGGCGAGTCTCTCGAGCAATTCGAGCTCTTGAAGGACATGGTTGGAGGGAGCGGGCCAAGCGGCAAGGCTGTCCCTCCTTCTTAGTCAAGGAGATTTCCTTTTCCCTTTTCTGCATGTATTTTTGGAGGATGTATGGACGTTCTGCATATGTATATAAATATAAGAGATAAGCTTTGTCTGCGAAAAATTTAACGTTGTATTGTTCAACTTCTGTTTTTTTGTATGTTTATCTGGGATGACTTTTGTGATGCGTGCTTTTTATAGTCTGCTCTGTCTATTTGTGACTTAGTTAATCGTTATAGTGTTTAGAGATGTAGAGAACCATAAAAGCACTATTATATTCAAGGCCGATCGCGAAGGATAACTACTCAGGCTAATGGCCGTGTTGTGAGTATTATTCGATTTATCGTTGCCGGCGTGTGAAATGCGGATCGTCGAGTGCGAACTACCCCCGGCTGCGGCCACGCCTTAATCATGAGGTTTATAATCGGTTCGTAGTTGCCGGCAAGCCAAACGCCAATGATGAACTGCCCAGGCTATCATTTGTGCCTAATTCGTGACTTATGATCGGTTCATCATTGCCGGCTTGGGGGTGCCGATCGTTAGTAGTGAATTGCTAAGGCTCATTTCATGCCCTTTATCGTGGCTATCTTACGTTCACTGCTGCCGGTGAGTGTCTATGATTGCTTGCAGTAGGAATGGTCATCAGATGAAATAATTAAATGAAAGAACATTTAAATAAGATAAGTAATGCGAGAGACCAAATTTTTATAGTGGTTCGGCCGAAATATGCCTACGTCCACTGTATTTCTTTTATTGGTTTAGTACATGTTTCTTTACAACTCAAGAGAAATAGCGGCGGAGGTATTGGAGATTCCATGCTTTCCCAAACACCTCTCCATTTACCATTGACAAGATGTAAACTTCCTTGTGAAGATCCTTATGAATAACAAATGGCCCTTCCCAAATTGGATCTAGTGCTCCGGGTCGTGGAAAGACTCGTTTGAGTACCAAGTCTCCTTCCTGCAGTGTTCGAGGCTTCACCTAAGAGTTGTACTGCCTTGCCACTTTCTGTCTATGGGCGGCGGCTTTGAGGGCGACATCGTTTCTTTTTTCCTCGATCAGGTCAAGTGGCATATTCAAGAGCTCCTCGTTTTCTTCCGGATTGTAATGTATCCTACGATGCGAGGAGACGACTGTTTCAACGGGGAGCATGGCCTCGGTTCCATACGCCAATGCGAATGGCTTGTGCCCTGTCGCGGTCTTAAAAAAAGCTCAGTAGGCCCATAACGTAGTAGGCAGTTCATCGACCCATGCCCCCTTGGACTTCTCTATCTTCTTCTTAATTAGTGTCTTCAACACCTTTTTCACTACTTCGACTTGTCCATTCGCCTGGGGATATGCTACAGCCGAAAAGCTTCGGGCAATCCCATGTTCGTGGCACCAATTGGAGAATTCTTCACTATCAAATTGAAGTCCGTTATCCGATATGATTTTGTACGACACCCCATACCTGCACAGGATGTTACGTTTAGGAAGTTGATCACTTTGGTAGACGAAATTTGGTTTAAAGGCTCGCTTCCACCCATTTGGTGAAATAATCCACTGCCACTATAGCGTATTTTGCTCCTCCTCGACCCATGGGGAGTGCCTCGATTAGATCGATTCCCCAGATGGCAAAGGGCCATGGGTTGACCATCTGGATTAAACCGGTATGTGGCAATCTCGAGATTTTGGCAAATCTTTGGCATTTATCACATTTCCTAGAAAACTCGACCGAGTCCTTGTTCATTGTGGACCAGAAGTATCCATAACGCATGATCTTTCTGGCTAGAGTTTGCCTCTGGTGTGGTCGCTGCCACTTCCTTGATGTATGTTGTTAAGGATATTTTTGCTTCGTTCCTAGCGACACACCTTAGTAGCAGATTGGAAAAGCCGCAACGGTACAACATGCCGTTCTAGACGGTGTGGCGAGATGCCCTCCTCAAGATTCTCCTAACTTCGTTTCGATCTGCTGGTAAGGTTCCTTCTTGTAAGTACCTGACGATGGAGGTCGTCCATGTCTCCTCCTTGTCTGTGATCGCTGTGATTCGCAGGCACTCGAAACTCGATGCGGATTGTCTCATGACGAGGGTTGCCACCGGCATTGGTTCGGTTCTTATGCTAGCCCCTTTGGTGAGGGCATCCGCCTCTTGATTTTTCCCTCGTGGGATGTGTTTTATTACATAGTAGTCCAGCACATCAAGGAGGGTTTTGGCCTTTTTGAGATAGAACGCAAGCTTCTGTCCGCGAGTTTGGAATTTTCGAAGGATCTGATTAACAATTAGTTGTGAATCGATGTGCCCACATATTGATTTTAACTCCTATTTCTTTAATGATTTATAAGCCGGCTATTATTGCTTCGTATTCAGCTTCGTTATTGGTTGCAGCGAACTCTAGTCTCAATGCATAGCCTAATATACTTCCTAGGGGTGTGACTATTATGACACCTGCCCCCGAGCCGAGCTCGTTCGATGCTCCATCAACGAACACATTCCATTTGACAGTTTCCTCTATCCTTGCCACAGCCTCCTCGTCTCGCATTGTGAACTCAGCTATGAAATCAGCCAAGGCTGGTCCCTTAATTGCGGTGCACGGGTGGTAGGTAATGTCATACTGGCTTAACTCAATGCACCATTTTAACAGTCACCCTGACTTGTCGGGGTTATGTAGGACTTGCCTCCAAGGTTGATACGTTAGAACTTTAATGGAGTGCGATTGAAAGTAATGTCGTAATTTCCTAGATGCTATTAGCAGATAGTAAGCCAATTTTTCGATCTTTGGGTATCTAGCTTCTGCCCCCGTAAATCTCTTGCTAATGAAGTATACCGGTCTTTGGATACGATCGTCTTGTCGGGCTAATGCAGCACTTAGTGCGTGGGAGGATACAGCTAGGTATAGGTTGAGGCTTTCTCCATTTAGCGGAGTGGAGAGTATTGGAGACTTCCGTAGGTGTTCTAGCAGACTCCGAACTGAGTAGCACTCATCGGTCCATTCAAATTTTCCTTTGCCCTTTTTGAGGGCTTTGAAGAATGGGGTGCACTTGTCCGTGGCCTTGGATATAAACCTGCTTAGAGCAGCTACCTTCCCATTTAGGCTCTTCATTTCCCTCCGCGTGGCTGGGATTTTGACGTCTTTCAAAGCTTGTATCTTTTTAGGATTCGCCTTTATTCCTCTAGCATGCACAAGGAAACCTAAGAATTTACCCGAAGACACCCCGAAAGAGCATTTCAGAGGATTCAGCTTCATTTGGTATTTGCGTAATATTTGGAACATCTCATCTAGGTGACTCAAATGATATGTTACTCTTCTTGATTTGACAAGCATGTAGTCGACATAGACTTCCATGGAGTGGCCAATCTGCTGCTCAAACATCTTATTAACTAAACGTTGATAGGTAGCACCGGTATTCTTAAGCCCAAAGGTCATGACCTTGTAGCAGTATAGGCCTAGATCCATAATGAAGCTAGTATGTTCTTGATCCGGCACATGCATGGGGATCTAGTTGTATCCTGAATATTCGTCCATGAATGACAATAACTCATGTCATGCGGTTTCGTCTATCAGTCGGTCGATTCGGGGCAAAGAAAAACAGTCTTTGGGGCACGCATCATTGAGGTTGGAGAAGTCAATGCAGGTCCGCCATTTCCCATTAGGATTTTTCACTAAAACTGGGTTGGAGATCCATTTTGGGTAAATGGCTTCGCGAATAAAACTATTGGGGAGCGGGTTCTTCACCTCTTCGTTAAGAGCAGTCGACAGTTTTATCCCCATGCTTCTTTTCTTTTGTTTGATTGGGATTTTGGCTGGGTCAATATTGGGGGAATGAAAAGCTACTTCTGGGGATATTCCCACCATGTCTTCGTGGGTTCATGCGAATACATCCAAGTTCTTGCGCAGAAATCCTATCAGCTAGATTTCTAGGTTCTGGTTCAACTGAGAACCTATCTTTAAAATCCTTGTTTTGTCGTGTTCGTCTACCATCACATGTTCCATAGCCTCATGTGCTCAGTGTTGACCTCCTCCTCTCTATCTCTGGGGTCCAATTCATTAAAAGGGTCACTAGTATATTCGAGAGGAGGAGCCTTCTTTGATTGCTATGCTTCTGCAATTTTGGCGTAGAGGGCGACCCCTACGCTCTTACCTTTTTCCTTCCTTTTGTTTTGGTGGAGTTCTATCACGTAGCAATCGCAAGCTGCGTCTTGGTCGCCTTCTACCTCTCCTATTCCGTCATCAGTTGGGAATTTCATCTTCAGGCACCATGGGGCAAAGACTATCTAGAAATCTGACAACGTAGGCCTTCCTAAAAATGCGTTGTAAGTAGAGTGTCCATCTACCAACATGAATGTTTGCTTTTGGACGATGGAACAGGGGTGACTTCCCAGCTCAACAAACAAGTCTAACTGTCCAAGTAGGATCATGGCCTCTCCCATGAACCCGTGTAAGGGCTTATTGCACGAGGATACATATTTCATTGATAACTTCATTTTGTTGAAGGCATGTTTGAACAAAATATTCACTGATCTCGCTGTATCAACTAAGATGCGGAACACCTCAGCCGGGCCGATCCAGGCGGAGATAACCATGGGATCGATATGCGGATACTGCTTTCCAACCAAATCTTCATCGCTGAAGGTTATGTTGGCCCTTTCTCTTCGTTTTGCGATGCGTCCCTCTGTAATGGAATGAACATATCATTTCCTATCTTTCAAAAACTTTTCATACCTCTCCATCTCGGTCCAACTTCCGTCGGCCACATGTGGGCCTCCAGATATGGTATGGACAACTATCTTCTCCTGGTTGGAGCGGCTTGTTCCTGCTCCTTCTTTGTTGTTTCCTTACAGGTGTGGCCTAGGCCCCTCATGGACTGGAGCGGAAGAGTTGTGTCTTTGCTACATGTACCATTCCAGTTTCTTTTTTTGGATGTACTCCTCAATGAGATCCATTAAATGCTGACATTCTTCGGTGTTATGCCCGTGAGACTCGTGGAAGCAACAATATTTTCCTATTATAATTGCGGCTTCTGACTCTTTTTTATAGGGAGGGCGTTTTTATTTTAATTCATGTTGAGTAGCCAGGTAAATGTTCTCTACAGTGTCATTCAAAGGAGTGTATGAATCGAATCTCGGTCCAGGTCTGTATCATCGCTTATTTCCCTTTTCAGTTCCCGAGCTGCCTTAATAGTTACTTTTTCCTTCATTGTTTATCTTACCCCCCTCCCTCCTCGGGGTGGACACTCATGTTTCCTTGGATGCTAAAACCACCTATGGGTTACTTGCCATGTCAGTGAGTCGCCGCGTCTTCCAATCTCATGTATTTTTCGGCTTCATAAAAGAACTCCTGAAGAGTTAAAGGTTTTTCCTTCGTCGACCTTCTTGCAAGCTTTGAATCGAGGTGGACGCCTCCGCATAGTGCCATCAGTGTAAGCCTTTCGTCCGCATTTTGTACTGCTGTTGCGGCAGCGTTGAAACGGGTAAGATATTGCTGTAGCGGTTCTCTAGCATTTTGTTTTACATCTGACAAGGAATAAGCATCTCTGGGCTGTTCCACATGTATTCGGAATTGACTTAAGAATTTTTCCTTCAACATTTCCCAAGAGCTAATGGAGCCATGAGGCAGGCGACAAAACCGTGTGGTTGTTAAGTCAGACAGAAACAACAGAAAACATTTACATAGCACACCCTCTGTTGCTCCATTCATGAGCATGTGCTGGGTGTAGCGCTTCAAGTGGATGATTGGGTCAGATGTGCCTTTGTAGGGATCCATAGTGGGCATCTTCCATTCTCAAGGAGTGGTTGTCGCTTCTATGTTCCAGGTGAAGGGGCTGAACACCCTTGCCCCTATCCCTCTTTCGAGTTGTTCACGTTTGAGATATTCCCTGAAGAGGCGTGTCATCCTCTCCTCTAATTTTGGGGTAGCCCTAGGAGAAGTGGGGGCTTCCCTTTGATGGCATCTGGAACCTTGGTTGAGGCTGGATCGGCGATGATTGGCTCGAAGCATGACAGGGTCAGCCACAGTCGATCCTTTCCCAGTGCCCCTTGATTGGGCCCAGCTCTTGATGCTCTTTTAGGACCGGCTTCGGGCTGAGTCCTGGCTCGGCTTTGAGTTCTTGCATCTTCTTGATTGAGTTCTTCATTTGCAGGGGATCTATTCCGTCTACGTGACTCTCCGGATTGAGACTCACCTCGAGATTCAGTGTTGTGAGTGGATTCCTTCGTGCCTCTCAAGCGTGTCAAGAGTTGGTCCACTAAAGCTTTCTAGTGGGCAGTGAAGCGGTCAGTCATCTCATTCACAACCCAATCTAAATCTTCTCGAGTGACAGCTGAGTCTGGAGGTTGAGAGTGGGTAGTTGGGTTTTCTTGATCTTCTTGGATGTGGTTGAGTGTATTGCTAATGGCCGTGCTCTTACCCTTATCGGTGTTGCACCTAGAGGGAGCCATGTTCTAATGTTGAGTTAAGGCTTGGAAAGATGGTGGACAGAAGAGTTCGGCTCTCCACGTGGTTTGCCTTTCTTAGTGAAAGCACCAAAAATGTTTGCTCAAAAGTTAGACAAACACCTCTAAACTTAATTTTTTTTAGTTAAGTTTCGTTTGATTTGATTGATTTGGGGTTTTTAATTGTTCCAACACATATTGGAATGAATTTCAGCAAGTGCAGAGACAGTTCACAAGTTCAAAGTTTGGAAGCAGATATGAAAAGTAAATAACACAGAGTTTTTATAGTGGTTTAGCCCGAATGTGCCTACATCCACTTTCCATCTTATTATTCTCTCTTTGATTTGATTACAAGTACAAGATTATTCAAAAAGAGTAAAACTTTAAGTAGCCGAAGTGATGGATTTTCAGTAGAGTTTTCTTTCTTTTCTCTCCAAAAATCTATTCCCATTGTTGTTGAGAAGCTCCGGTATTTATAGAGTGGAGTTGTGAAGTGTGGAGGAGGAGGTATAGCTTCTTGAGTTTGGTTCGGCATTTGAGTTAGGGACAGTTGGATCGGCATTTAGGTTAGGAGGTTTGCCTGGTTTGGTGGTCCTTTCTTGCTCTGGTTCGGTGATCCTTACTTGCTTTGATTCGGTGATCCTTACTTGCTGGTCCAAACATTTGAATTGGCATGTTTGTCATATCGGACCAAATGTTTGGTCCAACACTTGATGTGTTGTGTCGGACCAAATACTTGGTTTGGCATATCAGAGAATGTTGGACCAAATGTTTGGTCCGACATCTCTAAGGATACCGGACCAGATACTTGGTCCGGTATACCATAGGACGCCAGACCAAATATCTGGTCCGGCATGCCGATCCATATGTTTGGTTCGACATTTTGGCAAATGACGAACCAAGCATCTGGTCCGGTAATTCTGTTTCCTATCCCCTTGTCTACCTTTGCTACCTTCTTTCTTTGCTTGCTAGAAAACAGAGCCAACAGTCGTTATTTTGACCGATCATTTTTTATGTACGATCGTTATTTTGGTCGATCGTTTCCACACTCTACAGAGTTACACCGATCGTTTCCACATTCTACATAGTTACACTGATCATTTCCACACTCTATAGAGCTACACTAATTGTTTCCACACTCTATAGATTTAAACCATTCGTTTCCACACTATGCAAATTTTCATCGATCGTTTCCATGCCAACCGTTCCTATACGATCACTTCACAATACCGATCGTTATTTCCAATGATTGCTCCAATAAATGGTTATCACCGATCATTTGTACAGAAGTTCATTTTCTCCATTGTTCTTTCCAAGATCGCTAACACCGATCGATCCTGTTAACATTTCCATTGATCATTCAATCTACAACCATTCCTTCCACCACTTTGGCATTCCAACCGATCGTTTTCAACCAACTGTTATTTTGACCGATCGTTTTCATCACCGATCATTTTTCAAAAAAAAAATTCTCGGCTTTGATCCAAATTTTAGGAAACTTAACCTAAAACGGTGCATTCTATCCACTTCCCTTAGGTCCTATGACTGACCAGGGCATAGAGGATCAAGTGGCAGCTTCTGAATTGCAACCAAGGAACGGCCAAGCAACTATTATTCAAACGATACTCCCAAAGGTTGGAGAACATATGTGATGTGACTCTAAGCAAACCCAAGAAACTTTGGCCTAAAGCCAAACTCGGGTAAACCCAAGATTTTCTCCAAGCAAATGCCAAGATGACTCCAAGCACCGTTCTTCACTGACCCAGCACTTCGAATTCAATGACTTCGAGCAAACCAGTTGGTGGCTCCAAGAAAATTGCAGATTTTCTCAGGTCCAACTCCAAGTAACTTACCACTAATCCATCAACACCGGTCCATCTTGCTTTGCTCATATCTCGGGCAAGCATACATCATTCATAAGAATAACAAGTAGCTATAACTTAAAAACGAACCGGTTGACAATGACCGGAGAATCTCCCGCAGTCGAAGCCTATTCATTAAAGCCGTTCTGTGTGCAAAATATCCAAGGAGATTCAATGTACCAATCATATTGGTTTACTCGAGGAAAACCGACCCTCGACTACATATCTTGAAATTCGAGTGGCATATGAATTCCGCCAGAGTGATATGTGCCATCGAGTGCGGACGCTTTCCTATATTTCTTGAAGGTGTATCAATCATGCGGTTAGTGCGATTATCGCCCAAATCCATCTCATCATTCAATCAACCGAATTAGAAATTTGTCAAGTAGTTCAGAATGCATGCGACTCACACTAAGGATGTGATGTCATTATCTAATTTATTTCAGATGCTAGGTGACCATGTACTTAGAGTTGGGTGCCAACCAATCTCCGTGGACCATGATCAGACCTTTGGAGTTTCATTAAGATAAGCATGATTCAACCGCTCATTAACTGACATATGCCCCTAATTTAGGGCCAAAGACTCAAAATGGAAAGTGGGTGTGACTTAACCATCCACTTCCTACTCTATGCTTTGATTCTAACAGAACATTTATGCCTTACTTGGAGCCCAACAAGGTCAGGATCTAGAAAAAAGTAGACACAACTGATAGTCCACTCTTCAACTTCCACGCCTGACTTGGAGACAAAAGAAAGACATAGAGTGGATGCAACCCTACCACCCAATCCCTAGCCCATACTTGAAGTTCACCAAAATATTTATGCCTCTCCCGAAGCTCAGCATGACTAAGGTCCAACTAAAGTGGATGCGATTTGACCATCCATACATTAACTTCAGCCCTGAACATAGGAGGCAGTTCGAAAGTTTGACTTAAAGTAGGCGTGACTGACTGCCTACTCATCAACCACCACCCTCAACGCATAGACACGACTGTAGCATGATGTGGATGTGACCTGACTGTCCAACCCAAACATGGGTGGGATCCAACAATCCATCACCTACTCCCTTCCTTGACTTGACAAAGAGAAGCTACAACCACCAAGCGGATATGAATCGATCGTCTCACTTGCCAAGTTCTGTTCTTGATCCTGGGGGCAGAATTCCATTCCATGAATGAACATGATTCGACCGTTCATTCGGTAACTCTTACCTCGACTTGGTGATGGAGTATAAATCAAAAACGGGTGCGATTGACCACCCATCATATAATTCAAGTCCCCAGAGTGCGGACTGGAGTATAAACGTAAATCGGGTGGAGTCCGACCAACCGTGAAACAACTCTAAGTCCCCAGAGTGCGGACTGGAGTATAAACATAAATCCAGTGGAGACCGACGGCCCGCGAAACAACTCTATGTCTCTAGAGTGCGGACTGGAATATAAACATAAATCGGGTGAAGACCGACCGCCCGCGAAACAACTCTGAGTCCCCAGAGCGCGGACCGGAGTATAAACATAAATCGGTTGGAGATCGACCGCCTGTGAAACAACTCTAAGTCCCCAGAGCACAGACCGAAGTATAAACATAAAAAATGGATGCGGTTCGACCGTCCACCGATCAACTCTAGCTCTCGGAGTGCGGACCGGAGTATAAACATCAAACGGGTGTGAATGACCACCCATCATAAAACTCGGGTCCCCAAAGCATGGACCGGAGTATAAACACGAAAATGTGGACGCGGTTCGACCATCCGCTCCTCAACTCTTGCCCTTTACTTGGGGGAAAACACATGACTCAAGTGGATGTGATCTGACCATCTCCTCCCCTTCTCGAGCTCGAAGTTCATTAGAACACTCATCTTACTCCTAAGGCTCAGCAGAAACTACATCCAAATGGAAGTGGACATGGTATGACATCCACGCATCGACTTGTGTCCTGGATGTAGGGGGAAGTTTAGGAGCCCAAGCTTAAATTGGACGTGGTTCGACCATCCAATCCAAAGAGGATGTGATACGTCCATCCATGACCTGGTTTGCATCTGAGGTACGACAAACTATCCAGGCCTTGTCCGGACATCGACTAGCCTAAAATCCAAACCAAGACATAGACGAGGTTCGACCGTCCAGAAAATAACTCTAATCCCCCGGTGTGGATTGGATTATAAACACAAATTGGGTGCAGTTCGACCACCCGCCAACAAACTCTTATCCCCAGAGTGCAGATATGAGTATAAACAAATAGATGGGTGCAGTTTGACCACTCAAAATTCCATAAACTCCGACCTAAACTCGACAGGAGGAGTATAAAATCACTACGGATGGAATTCGACCGTCCATGAACTAATTCTGCTAATCCAAGAATGGGAATGAGAGTACAAACTACTACAAGCCAAGTACGACTTTTACTATAGCTCCAACTGGGTTATCTTTACAACTTAAGGCAATGACCACAAGAAGGCCTCGATACAAGGCCAATCGGAATGACATTCGAAGTTATAAGAGACCGATTATATCATACCTCTGGATCGACAGGCAATATTAATCCAAATTATCTATATCATGCCACTGGATCGACGGTCAATCGCTATCCATACCAAACAAAAAATGGATATAACCCGGATGTCCTTTGAAAAACTCCGATCATCAGAGTGTGGATAGGAGAATAAACCATAAATGATTCTGACTTGATCATTAATTCTCTAGCACCTCCTTCGATCTGTCGAAAAGAGTATGAAACTGGGTGAGCATGACCCGATGGCACCTGAGCCAACTCTATCCCTAGATCTGACGGGAGAATATGAATCAAAATGGACGTGATTGACCATCCAGCTCCGAATGAATGTGATGCAACCGTTCATCCGTTTACTCTTACCATGATCTGACTAGAAGAGCAATACGTAATCGATGTGACTCGACCGTCCGCATATCAATCCTTGCCCTTTGTCCGATAGGGAGAGCATCAATCACTAGTTAGGTATGACTTAACCTTCTATTCTTTGGTCCTGCCTAGAGTATGGTGACATCTGCACAAAAAATAGACGTGATTGACTGCCCAGTACCCAACTCATGCTTGAAATCAAACAAAACATTAAAGTCTATCCCCAAGAAGGAAAAACTAGAATACACGCGACTAAGCTTTCCATCGACTAGCTTGATCCCCCAGTTCAACGGAAAAGAGTATGAAGCTAAAGTGAACATAACTTGCCTTCCTACTTATCCATGTATACCTCAAACTTGGGGGCACGAGCAAGAAACAAGATGAATGTGAACCGACCATTCATCGATTAACTCTAAGTCTTCAGAGCTTAGGTAGGAGTATAAACACACCTAGGACGAGACCCGGCCGTCAATGTAGTACATTTTTCAACCCGAGGCTGGGAGTAGAAGTGGGACCTTCCAAAGACTGACTATGATAGCTCAATATTGTGACTTGTACTTGGTGTTTACAACAATTCGAGGCTACGACCGAAAGGATGCCTAGGGATAGAATCATCGAATCAATGCCCAAGCTCATGGGCAACTGATCGTCACTCCAACCTGAACGATGAGTAACGAATCATGAGTACGTTGAATGGAAAGCACGTTACTCGAATATACAAGCAGATTCAAACTCAAAGCAAAAACCAGGAATGTAGTTGCGCGCAACACGAGGCTGAACCTTACTCAACATTTGATACAACGTGCTTCTAAGCCCGATCTTCGGCCATTTGCAAATAATTGCTCAAAGCACTTAGACCCTTCACTATCGGACTCAATAACTCATGACAATACTCTAGGATTCGACCGGAGTAATCGTCATCACTAACCGTCCCAGTCGGATTTCACGTTGATTGTTGAGCGAAACAGTTACGTTTGAACTCGAGGAATCTAAGGATGCGCCAGAGCTAACGATCAACATTACGGTCAGCCGTGGTGACCCATTACAGTACCAAAGATTGGATCATAGCTTAGTGCAATGATGATAAAGAAATTAGATGGCTTTCTCTGAACGAGTCTTGATGTGTTCGCTTGGACCCATTCTGACATGTGTGTGATCTCACCAATTACCGCGAGCCATGCATTGAATATTGACCCAAGGCATGCCCCGATGAAACAAAAGCAACGCAGCATGGATCCAGAGGAATTTGCTACACTTAAAGAGGAGGTGGATAAATTTAAAAACAATAGGTTTTCCCATGATGCCCTCTACCCGAAATGGGCATCCAATCCAGTTCTTGTGAGAAAAGCTAATGGAAAGTAGCGGACATGCGTTGACCACTCTTACCTGAATAAAGCATGCCCGAAAGATGGCTTTTCACTTTCGAGGATCGACCAGCTGGTAGACTCAACCGCTAGATATGAACTACTTTCATTTATAGATGTGTACTCCAAATACAACCAGATCCTGATGCACGTCTTCAACTAGGAGCATACCCACTTCATTACTAATCCCGGGCTATATTATTATGTTGTGATGCCATTTGAACTAAATAATGTTGAAGCTACTTACTAGAGACTGGTCAATAGGATGTTCAAAGACCAGATCAGGCGATTGATGGAAGTATATGCAAATGATATGCTCGTAAAGTCACGACGATCAAATGACCACATCGATGACTTAATAGGGATGTTAAGTATTCTACAAAAATATGAAATGAAACTAAATCCCTTGAAATGCTCTTTCGGCATTGAGTCAAGGAAATTTCAGGGTTCATCGTCAACTCTCATGAAATCGAAGCTGGTCCTAAGAAGATTCAAGCAATTCGAAACATCCAAGTACCGAAGATAATCAAGCAGGTATAGTGCCTAAATGGGAAGGTCATCGTCCAAAGTCGATTCATCCCTAGGGCCACCGGTAAGTGTACTTTCTTCTTCGACCTAATCGGGAGAGGGAAAAGGAACTTTGAATGGATGCAAGATTGCATAGATACATTTCAAGCTCTAGTAGATCACTTAGAGAGACTTCCTATCCTATCCAAGCCACTGGATTGTGAAGACTTATACGTCTGTTTAGCAGTGTTGGTACACGCCATAAGCGCCACACTGTTATGTGAAGAGAATCAAATCCAGAGGATTGTATATTATGTTAGCAAGAAACTGACAAGTGCTGAAAAAAAGTACCCAAAGCTGGAAAAGCTCACGTCTGCCTATTGGTTGCATCATGAAAGATTCGCCACTACTTCCAGGCTCACCCCATCAACGTCTACACCGACCGGCCATTACGACAGGTCCTACAGCAACCCTAGATGTCTAGAAGGTTGCTCAAATGGAATATCGAGCTAAGCCATTTCGATACCATTTATCTTCATCGAAGAGCTATCCAAGGATAGACATTGGTGGACTTCAGACATTGGTGGACTTCACTGCACCAGACGACTCTCCGAAGAGCAGTGGAGAATCAACCAATCGATGGAAAATATACATGGATGGAGCATCCAACGATCAGTGTTCTGGTGGCAGAGTCGTGTTAGTGACTCCTGAGGGAACAATTGATCTGCTACACCTTGAAACTTTACTTCCCTGTAATAAATAGTGAAGTTGAGTATGAAGCCTTGATCGTCAGGCTCAAATTTGCCAGAGAAATTCAAGTGTAAACTTTACAAAGCTTTTGTGATTCCCGGTTAGGAGTGTGCCAAGTTAGGGAAGATTATCAGGCTATTGGCAGCAAATTTCTCCTTATCTCAACTGGATCCAAGAGCTACTGGCAGACTTCGAGTATTACACCATTTCCTATACCCCTAGAAACAAAATGAGAAAGGCGACCCATTGGCCAAGCTGGTCGGTTCCAGGAATACACAGCAAATAGACTTTGTCCCGATTAAAGTACTAAATGCTCCAAGTATCGGTCGGATGGAGGAATGAAAAAATGAAAGATCTTCGATAAAGCTCCATGCTACATCATCCAAGAAGGAGTCATGTATAGAAAAGGTCTATCCATTCACCTGCTTCAGTGTATCACCCATGACGAAATAAAACGAGTCTCGAGAGAAGTCCACAAAGTTGAATGTGTCGATCACACTGGATGGCAAACCCTGACAAAGAAAATACTCCACTATGGGTATTGTTAGCCAACTATCATACGAGATGCAGCTGATCATGCTAGATAATGCGATGTTTCCAAAAAAAATCGAGAGGTCCGCTAATGAAAGTTACATGAATGGTCAGTACATGACAATTTGCCATTTGGGGCATTAATATTACCGGTTCCTTACCGATCTTTAAAAATGGAGCAAAGTATGCCATCGCTGTAGTGGATTGCTTCGCCAAATGGGCTAAAGCTGAACCTTTAGCCACAATCACGACGAAGAAAGTGATCAACATCATTGTCTGAAGCATCATCTGTCATTTTGGCCTTCCATGAAAATTGATAATGGAACCTAATTTGACAGTGCGTAATTCAAAGACTTCTACCATTGACATCATATTGAGAAAAGATTCACAGTAGTTGCTCACCCTCAAGTTAATGGATAAGTCGAAGCTGTTAACAAAATCATAAAGTCCATTCTGAAGAAACGTTTGGAAAAGGCTAGAGGCAAGTGGGTGGATGAACTCCCAACAACATTATGGGCTTACAGAACCACCTATAAGTCCGCAACTGGCCATACTCCATTCTTCCTTGGTTACGGCTCCGAAGCCATCATTCCTATAGAACTTGTAATCCCTTCCGTCAAGTGACTTATTACGACCCCTATTTCATTATAAAAAAATATAAATGAGGAAATGCAATCCAACTGTAATTAACTATAAGGAAATAGCGACGACTAGTAAGCGTACAAATGCATCCGAGAGCCAATGATAAGGATGTGTACCTAAACGTGCATGTGTATATTCTAAAAAGTCGATTTCTTAAAACCGACAAAAATTGAATTTCCACCTGAAGTTCCTAGAGAAAAGAATGGATTAGATAACCAAAGCTTACTAGCCTTGTAGAACCGGACACGGGTGGCAACTGGTAGAATAAAGTCCGGAATTTTTACTGTTGGAAATCAACCAATGGTCATGACGAGCAGAAAGAAATGCAACTACCAATAAAGACGACTCAACGGAAGGATAACGACCATTCAATAAACAGAATGGAATCCTTTTCAACAATTGAAGCTTGCGGTAATTCAAAGCATGTCATGTTCGAACAAGACGTAGTTTGGAGGGTAAAATGTTATCCTGCCTTTTGGCAAGGCCGTGATACCGTAGATTTGACTAAAAACGAGTGGTTACCAACCTTGAGAATCGATGATATACAAGACTTAGGACGATGGTCGAGCATATTCAGACCGGGTCACAATCAAGGTGCAATCTATATGAAGTGACAAGGAAGGCTTCTTGAGGCTACCTTTCAGATTTTAGGTCAATCGGAGTTTGTATGCTCGAGTTATGGACAAATGAAGAATTTATATGGATCGATCTAAAATGATCCATAAAACAACATAAATCGACGAAGATCGATCAATATCTCAAAATCTACAGAGCCAATGCACTTGAAACTTTCAAAGCATCAATATATTAAAGAGTGGAGCCCACAAAAATGATCGCATGAAAAAAACCCAAATCTTGGAAAGACATACCAATCGTTTCATAACAATCGTACAAAATCAGCCAAAACGATCCATAGTTTCACGAAAAATGTGATATCTCACAAATGGTACGTCGGAATTGCATGAAATTTGGAGTGCAATTATCTTACATCATGAAGAGCCTACAACTTCAACATCAACCAGAGGCCACAATAACAATCGGCTAAAATTTGGCCAATCGTTCCAAAATATTGAGTCAGGGCCACCGATCGTTATGATGGGCCTCTACGAATCTAGAGACTCTTCTTGAAAATTTTTAGCCAAATCCATGCACATCTTCTCCTATAAACACAGCAACCATTCTCCATAAAGAGGATCCTTCTTTCGACGGCCTAGGCTCTGCCACTTTTATTCTTCGCTCTTATATTAATGGATCCTAGCTGATCCAAACATTCTTTTAATCATAATCCAGTGCAAGATCAATAAAAGTATGAAGTGAACATAAGCCAAGATTGCTGAACCACTATAATAATCTGTGTGTTCAACTTTTTCTGCTATGTTTTTTATTACATTCATCGTTTAGTCCCTAGGAGATTCTATTGGGTGTTGATGCCCATTTTTGGCATCAACACACATAAAGTAGACTACTAAGCACACAAAGATAGCTTAAGTCAATGCTCTTTCCCTTCCACACTTCCTCTGGAATTTTCTTATCAATAGCCGAGCACGGAATTCGATTTACAATATGCACACGTTTGACAAAGCTTCGGCCCAAAATCCCTTCGACAAACCCGATGTCAATCTCAAGCATCGAGCTTTCTCAAGTAGAGTATGGTACATGCTCTCCGCAACACCATTCGATTAAGGATCGCCAGGTGTAGTAAAATGCATCTGAATATCATGATGGTTGTAAAAATCCAAGAACTTTTTAGAAACATACTCCCTGCAATTGTTGGATCTCAACATCTTCAAAGACTTACCACTCTCATTCTCAACAAGAGCTTTCAAAACTTTGAACTTTGCAAATGCCTCCGACTTGGCATTCATTACATACATCTATACTTTCCAAGAAAAGTCGTCAATAAAATAAATATAATAATGAGCTCTACCCAAAGAAGTTACCGGTGCTGGCCCCCAAACAACCGAGTGAACATACTCAAGAACATCTCTTGAATCATGATTTCCTTATTCGAATGATACTTTAATTTGCTTCCCCATGATACATTCCTCACAAAACTTAGTTTGTTGAAACTCTCATTCGAATGATACATTCCATCGATCATCTCCCTCTTTCGAAGAATATCCAAACTCCTGTCCGAGACATGACCCAACCTCAAATGCTACAACCTTGTCACATTCAAGCTACAAGAACTATCAACACCCACACAAGTTTCACCTTCAATTGTCATACCTTCAACAAATAAACACCATGAGTTCTAGCACCTTTCATCACCACAAGTGCATCCTTCGAAAACCACAAGCTATCACTCACAATAATATTTTGCATCCCAAAAAATCCAATTGCCCCAAGGAAATAAGTGATTTATGAAGACCCAAAACATAGCGTACATTAGTGAGCATATGAATTACTCCATCAAACATCTGAATTCGCATATAACTAGTGTCCATTTATGTACAAATAACACCTTTACACATAACAACTGTATTTCCCTCTTTGTCGACATAAAAGGAAAAACAATTCTTATTAGGCGTCATATGATAAGACGTTCCCGAATTGAGTATCTATTCGCCACCCAAAACACCTTATGCTACCAGCCTCATTTTTCACCACCACCGATGAAGATGCTATATCCTTCTTCTTCTTCTTATCCTTGTCCAGATACTCATTCTTTCAATAACTGGGCTTCTTGCAAATAAAGCACTTGTTATTTCTGTTCTTAGACTTTCCTCTCCAACCGGGCTTCCTTGATCTAAAACACCCATGATTCCACTACTTCTCATATCTTTCCTTCTCCATAAACAAATTGTGACCACTACTAGCACCACCACTACTATCACTCAACTCCTTACTAAGAAGACCCACTTTAACATCACTAAGAGTCAAAGTATCCCGGCTATAGATCAAGCTATTTGAAAACTTGTATAACAGTCTGATAATGAACATAACAATATCATCGCCTTTTTTGCTTCCTTGGTTTTTAAGTCTATCGCCTTCATCTTCTTTACAAAACCATCAAAGGTATTCAGTGTGCCTTTAGCAAAGTTCCTTCCTTCATCTTATAAGTGAAGAATGCTAGCAACAAGATCAAACGATTAGTTAGTAACTTCTTCACCTACAATTCCTCCAACTTATCCCAAATATCCTTAGCAGTGGTCTCATCACTAATTTCGGGGATTACATTCTTACTCATAGCAAGTTGAAGTGTAACGAATGCCTACTCTTCCATTTCCTCTCTCTCAACATCTGAGATGTCCACCGACAACAAAAGCATGTCAAACACAAAACGATGTACACAATTTCTTCTAAGAACCGCTTTCATCTTCCATTGCCAATTTTCAAAATCATTATCGTCATTCCGCTTGTCTATAACCAATTATGATCCTGGGGCGGCCTACGATCCACGTACATACAGTGCCACATTACTTGGACCAATCATTGAGGGACTATCCAAGGTATTATATGATTCCAGCATTTCTATAAACACACTCCAAACACCAAAGTTGTAACGACCCGATATTCCGACACACGAATGTCGACACTAACACATCCACAGTACTCGTGCGTTGAGCACTCAAGTGCCGGAAAGATAGAAAGTTAAGGGAAAATAAAAGAAAAGGAATAGAACAAGACTAAAAGAACACAACATAAGAATCTCAAAGCGGAACGATAATTTATAATATCAAAAGAACAGTACAAAGGGTTACTCTGAATATAGGATTTCCAAAGTCACAAAACCTAAGTACTATCATAAGCCTAGACAGTTATACCTACTTATCTTAACAACGTTGATATATGTTCATAGCTAATATGGAATAAATAGATATAGAAGCCTCCAGCTCGTCTTCTGAACTCTGAAGCATCCAAGGTAAAACTTGACACTCGGCCTACTCGAAAGAGTATGCAAGGAATTTAGGGAAAATGAAAACTAAGCATCAGACATAAGTCTTGTATGAGAAAACTCGAGATACATGAATACATGTAACAGTAACTATTGAGACCATACAAATTCCCATAACGGTTTTTCCATCAAAAGAAACCAATAATTTATTAAGTTTAATATAGTGATATGACAGATATAACTATGGTGTAGGATATAACGATACCAGATAGCTGTGATACTTACATTGGTCACACCACAATATATTATATTACATTCAAAACCGCTAAGGTAGATTAGCTTAATGGATTTTCCATAAAGTTATCTTCATGGAAGCCGAATCCAATCCCCTGTACAAGGGTCAGAAAGTACCTTCCAAGCGCCGTATATCTTTAGATAAAACATACTATAAAGGTAAACACAAGAGGCCATCATCCGAACATAAACATGAACAACGTGAACCATATATCATCAACTTCCACCGGCCAACAATCGATAAATATCTCTAGAAATGGAGTTGATAACATCTTGACGCGGGTCGTTACACCCCAGGTTGTGCATCCTACTCTATTTTTAGCCATTTTTGATGTCGAGATCACGTTTGGCACTTTCACTTGAGTCTTCATTAGTCGAATATAACACGAATCCCCAAATATATTCCTATATCTCGAACAGATCATGAATCATTGCATGGATTCGATCATCTTGAAAAGATTTTGAATCTCCAAATAGATTCATTTTCTTTAAGTGCTTCGAAAACATAGATCATGTATACTAGTTTTGAAGTGAGATTCGGTAAGTAGAACACTTACCGATCCAGGACTCTTCAAAACCAATCGATGAATTTATGGTAAACTCAATTTTGGTTCTTTTGGAAGTAAGTGAAATCTAGAAACATTTCGAACCATTATTCCTCCTTAGGGGTTCTTATTGGTATGAAATCATTAAGCCTTTCGATTACTTCCTAGGTTAATATTAGGTCAAGTTCGATAGTCAACTAATCGATGATCTAGTCAACACACTTGTGTATACAAATCAACATTCTTATGCTTAACTCGTTTCTAAAATTCCAACTTAACTATTCCTCGCTCAAGAGTGAAGCCGGGTAAGTTTGGGCACTAGTTTCTCCAAGACTTGCCTAGACACATCATTCTTGAATCTCACAAATAGATAAGTCTTCCTTGGCAGCTTTTACTATTAAGTATAGTAGTAATGATTTCCATAAGCAAGTAAGAAATCAACAAGATTAACACATTTTCCGACATTTTCCACTTACTTATTCCTTGGTTAAGAGGGAAACCCAGTAGGTTAGAGCTCTATTACTCCATCCCTACTCGACATCAATCTTAACTCTCATAAATAAATAAGATTACTTCGTTGGCTTATTAGTGTTAAGCTTAGTTAATTACTTTTCAAATAAGTAATTAAACAATTATCTATTTGTCCATTAAGCAATTACTAACCCCTTATAATAGTTAATTACTTGGAAATACTTATAATAGGTTTTCAAACATTTATCCAAAATATTACTTAAAAAACAAGTTTGAAAAATCAAAAATAAAGAACATGTTTTATTCCAAAATTTCTTTATATAAAATCCATAACTAATTCTTAAAAATCCATACATATCTCAAACTACATTTAAAATACTATAATACGATTTAGGCAATATTTATAAAAAGAATGAAACAAATTGCTCAGACTTAAAGTCCTTTTTAAAACAATCGAAGCCAAAAATCAAGGTTAAACGGGGCATTTTTGCACTAGTGATGTTTTGGCCGCTGTCGAGATGTTACTTAACTTTTTACTATTCAAACTTTTGATAGCAACAAACATAGATATAAAACATTATAAATATGGCGAGAAAGCCCTATGCATCTCTCTATAAAGTTCCATAACAATTGCCAAAAAAATGCAATCCCAAGCTACATCTATAGCGACTATCACTATAAGTGCACTTCTAAATGCAAGTCATATCTCAACCTATGTTCAACTACAACCTATGTGCTTTCTTCAAGGCCTAGTCATATATCATATAAGTCCATTTAAATCCATATATGGATCTTATGTGCTACTTATTTTCAAAAGAAGAATCAAAATCATTGTTTTCAACATATGTCCATGTTAATTCAAACAACTTTAACACAACAAAATATAATCATATATGAGATATATTATCAATCCAATTGGTGAGTTCTCACCTTAAACCCAACAAACAACCAAGCTTAAGCACTCAAGTTCAAACCCTAGCTGACAACCTCCTTTCCATCCTGTTTCTTCCTTGCTTCACTTGCTCCAAGCCTCCTCTAGCCTTCTCTAACTCACAGCCTTAATGTGTGTGGGGGGGAGGGGTTGGCTTTTTCACGATCTAACTAGGTAGAAGGTGTTGTTATGTGGTGGTAAGGTCTCACTTCAAATTTGAGGTGATTTGGAATTGATTTGCAAACTATTTTCTTTAGAAAGTTAAGAAAAAAATGATGAAGACTTTGAAATTTTAGCTCAAGGCCTAGGACTTCTGTAATATATTTCCTAAGGGTGCACCCTTCCTGATATAGGCTTAGGAATAATGATGGAAAAACACTAAAAAGCCCTCAAAACCCTAATAACAGTAATTGCTTCTTATCATGACAAATCTATGTCACTTCTCCTTTATTCATTTTACAATTATACCCTTACCATATTTATCCCTTATTCTAATAGAACTTTTGATAATGTTCCATTCTTTATGAAGAGGAGAGTATGTTAATTAGTTGCTAATGTGTTCATTTGATCGTTAGCTAAGTGCACGATAGTTTGTACAACTTATATCGATCAAAAAACTATTTATCGATAAACCGATTTTCGGTCACATTAACGATTTTTCCTCGAAGAATATATTTTTGTAAACACTTTTCAAAAACAAGTTTCTTATAATTATTTATTAATTAAATTGTGTTAAACAAGATTATAAAATATTTATAACACTTAAACATATCTAAAAATGTATTGATATTCGAAGATGAAGTGTTCGAATTTCCGGATCGCTACATTCTCCTCTACTTAGACTATTTCATCCATGAAATTCTACAAGAACGACAATCAAAGAAGATAGAAGAAAATGATATATATATATAGCACTGCTGAAACTATTTACAGACTAAACTGCAACTTAAATACAAACTAAGACAAGAAATCACCAGTCTAAGAACAAATCTGGATAGGACTCCTTCAAACTATCCTCAATCTCCCACATACAATCCCGAGCATCCTCTCTCCATTGTATCTTGAATAACTTTACAACCTTAGTACACAATTGCTTCATACCTCAATCAAAAATACGAACAGGGTGCCTCAATACAATCAAATTTGGCTCAATCTCCAAGTCCTCTTACTGTGACGCTTCCATTATCATCGAAGGATCATGCACAAACTTACACAAATGCGATACATGAAATACATTATGCACATCCGATAGCCTAATCGCTAACTCGACTCTATATGTGTGTGTACCAATCCTTCGAAGAATTGGGAATAGTCCTATATAACGAGGAGCCAACTTCCCAGCCCTTCCAAATAGAACTACACTTCTCATCGGAGAAACCTTTGCAAATACAAAGTCTCCAATCAAGAACTCCATGTCTCTGTGCCTCTTGTCTGCATAACTCATGTGCTTCCTTGATTCGCTTTCTAATCTCTATAACCTTATATGACGCCTCTCATATCATATCCAGTCTAAGCACATGATGGTCTCCAGGTTCTACCCAACACGATGGAGAATTGCAAGGCCTTCCATACAATGCTTTGAATGGTACCATTCTGATACTAGCCTGATAACTATTGTTGTATGTAAACTCAACAAGTGGTAAGTGTTCTTCCCACGAACCTCCTAACTCTAAAATGTATGCTCAAAACAAGTCCTCCAACACTTGGTTCACCCTTTCTATTTGCTCATATGTCGGCAGATGGTAAGCGGTACTGAAACTAAGCTCAGTCCCTAATGCTTCATGCAAACTCTTTCAGACCAGGCTTGTGAATATCGCATCTCTATCACTTACGATATCACAAGGACACCATGCAATCTGACGATCCCCATAACATATAACTTAGCCAAAATAGAAGTTGTCCTCACAGTCTTAACAGGTAAGAAGTGCGCACTCTTGGTCAATTGGTCCACGATAACCCATACACCTTCGTTATCCCTCCTCGACCTAGGCAATCCGTCGATGAAGTCCATAGAAATATGCTCCCACTCCACTTTGGAATCTCAAGTGCTGAAGCAGCCCGACTGTCTTCTGATGACTACCTTTCACCTGTTGGCAGTTAGCACACTGCTCATAAAGATAAAAACATCCCTCTTTATATCCTCCCACCAGAGCGACCACTTCATGCCTTGATACATCTTAGTGACGCAGGATGTATCATCAACCTAGAATGGTGGCTCTTCGCTAGAACTTTTTGCCTAATCCCATCAACATTCGGGACACACAACCTACCGTTCATTCTTAAAATGCCATGATTATCCATCACAAATACCAGCTACCTCTCCGGTGCCTCATGCTCACTTACATTCTTAGCTATCTTAACAAAATGAAGATCTCTAAGCCATACCCAACCAAAGCCAAGGTGTTCACTCAAAATTGAGCTCTGATACCAAATGTAATGACCCGGCTTTTTGAACCTCGAATGTCGACACTTATACATCCATGGTATTCGTGTTCCGAGCACCCAATTGTCAGAAAGACAAAAGGTTAGGTAAAATAAAAGAAAAAGAATAGAACGAGACAAGAAGAACACAACATTAGAATCTCACAGCAGAACAATAATTTATAATATCAAAAGAATAGTACAAAGGGTTACTCTAAATACATGATTTCCAGAGTGTCAAAACCTAAGTACTATCATCAGCCTGGACAATTATAACTACGTGTCCTCACAACGCTAATATATGTACATAGTTAATACGAAACAATTAAAATAATAATAGATATATAATGGAAGCCTCTAACTCATCTTCTGAACTCTAAAGCGTCCAAGGTAAAACTTGATACTCGGCTTACTTGAAAGAATACACGAGGAATTTAAGGAAAACAAAAACCAAGCATCAAACATATGTCTGGTATAAAAAAACTCGAGATACATGAATACATGTAACAACAACTATTGAGATCGTACGAATTCCCATAATGCTTTTCCCCTCGAAAGAAACCAACCATTTATTAATTTAATATAGTGGTATTATAGATAATGTCTATGGTGTAGGATATAATGATATCAAATAGCTGTGATGCTTACATTGGTCATGACACTACATATTATGTTACATTCAAAACTGCTAAAGTACTTTAGCTTAATGGATTTTCCATGGAGATATCTTCGAGGAAGTCGAATCCAATCTCCTACACAAGGATAAGAAAGTACCTTTGGAGCGCCGTATTTCACTAGATAAAATATACCATAAAGGTAAACACAAGAGGCCATCGTCCGAACATAAACATGAACAACGTGAACCATATAGCATCAACTCCCACCAGTCAATAATCGATAAGTATCTCTAGAAATGGAGTTGATAACATCTTGACGTGCTAAACTCTGGTTGTGCACCCTACTTTGTTTTTTTGCCATTTCCAATGTCCAGGTCACATTTAGCATCTTTCACTCGAGTGTTCATTACTCGAATAGAACACGAATCCCTAAATGGATTCCCATATCTCGAACAGACCACAAATCACTACATTGATTCGAGCATCTTGAACAGTTCTCGAATCTCCACATAAATTCCTTTTCTTCAACCGGTTCCAAAACATAGAACTCGTATACAAGTTTAAAAGTGGTATTCAGTAAGTATAACACTACTGATTATGGACTCTTCAAAACCAATCAATGAATTTCTAGTAAATTAAATTCTTGTTCTTTCAGAAGTAAGTGAAAGCTAAAGACATATTGTACCAATATTCCTCCCCAAGGGTTCTTATTGGTATGAAATCTTGAAGCCATTCAGTAACTTCCTAAGTTAATATTAGGTCAAGTTCGATAGTCGACTAATCAACTATCCAGTCAAAACACTTGTTTATACAAATCAGTATTCGTATGCTTAACTTGTTTCCGACATTCCAACTTAACTATTCTTCATCCAAGAGTGAAGCGAGGTAAGTTTGGGCGTTGGTTGCTCCAAGCCTTGCCTAGATACTTCATTCTTGAATCTCATAAATAGATAAGTCTACCTCGTTGGCTTTTAGTGCTAAGTATAGTAATAATGATTTCCATAAACAAGAAATCAACAAGATTAACACATTTTTGACATTTTCCACTTACCTATTCCTCGATTAAGAGGGTAACTCGGTAGGTTAGAGCTCTATTACTCCATCACTACTCGACATCAATCTTAACTCTTAAAAATAGATAATTTTACTTCATCGCTTATTAGTGTTAAGCATAGTTAATTACTTTTCAAATAAGTAATTAAAAAATTATCTATTTAGCCATTAAGAAATTACTAGCCCCTTTTCAAAAATATTTAAAATACTTGAAAATACTTACAATAGGTTTTCAAACATTTATCCAAAATATTACCTAAAAATAACAAGTTTGAAAAATTAAGAAAAAAGAATATGTTTTATTCTAAAATTTCTTTCTTTAAAAATTCAACTAATTCTTATAAATTCATAAATATCTCAAACTAATTTTAAAATACTCTAGTATAAGTTAGGAAATACTTTTAAAAAGAATGAAACAAATCACTCAAACTTAAATCCTTTTTGAAACAATTGAAGTCCAAAAATCAAGGTTAAACGGGGCAGTTTTGCACTAGTGATGTTTTGGCCGTTTTCCAGATGTTACTTAAGTTTTTACTATTCAAGATTTTGATAGAAACAAACATACATATAAAACATTGTAAATATAGCGAGAAACCCCTAAGGATCTCTCTACAAAGTTCCGTAACAATTTCCAAAAACAAGGCAACTACGAACTGCATCTATAGCGACTATCGCTATATCTCAACCTATGTTCAACTACAACCTATGTGCTTTATTAAAGGCATGGTGATATGTCATATAAGTTCATTCGAGTCCATTCAAATCCATATATGGATCTATGTGTCACTTGTTTTCAAAACATGAATCAAAATCAATGTTTTTAATATATGTCCAAGTAAATTCAAACAACTTTAACACAAAAATATATAATCATATATGAGTTATATTATCAATCCAAGTGGTGAGTTAGCTAACCTTAAACCCAAAAAACAACCAAGCTTAAGCACTCAAGTTCAAACCCAAGCTAGCAACCTCCTTTCCTTTCCATTTCTACCTTGCTTCACTTGCTTCAAGCCTCCTCTAACCTCCTCTAGCTCACGACCTTAATGTGTGTGGGGGGGGTTTGGCTTTGTTCACAATCTAACAAGGTATAAGGGTTGTTGTGTGGTGGTAAGATTTCACTCCAAATTTGAGGTGATCTGGAATTGATTTGCAAACTATTTGCTTTAGAAAGTTAAGAAGAAGAAGATGATGAAGACATTGAAATTATAGCTCAAAGCTTAGGAATTTTATGATATATTTCCTAAGGGTGTACCCCCTACTTATATAGGCTTAGGAATGATGATAGGAAAAGACCAAAAAGCCCTCAAAACCCTAATGACATTAATTGCTTCTTATCGTGGCAACTTTATGTCACTTCTCCTTTATTCATTTTACCATTATACCCTTACCATATAATATCTTTTATCATAATAGAACTTTCTAGAACATTCCATGCTTTATGAAGAGGAGACTGTGTTAATTAGTTGCTAATATGTTCATCTGATCATTAGTTAAGCACACAACAGTTTGTACAACTTATATCAATCGAAAAACTGTTTATTGATAAACCGCTTTTCATCACATTATCAATTTTTCTTAGAAGAATATATTTTTGTAAACACTTTCCGAAAACAAGTTTCTTATATTTATTAATTAAAAGATACTAAACAAGGTTATAAAATCATATTTATAACACTTAAACATATCCTAAAATGTATCGATATTCGAAGATGAAGTGTTCGAGTCTCCGGGTTGCTACAAAAGCTCTATTATCAAATTAAGTTTTGGCATCCTATGTATCCACATACGTACATATGCACTTCACCATCCCTAGATAGCGTCAACGGTTGAAGCCTCAGATATTGGCTTCCCGATTGAACATCCTAACACTACCACCCATAAGGCATATAACTTGGTCTTGACAACACTTCTTGTAACAAAAGGAATCCCCTTTGTTACGTGCTACCAATCCTATATATATACGCGTATACTTTAAATATCTTGCGATGTGGGACTTTACTCCATTCAATTCATGCACCCACTTCATTTTCAATGTGAGTCATACCTGACAGATGTATCCATTTAAAAGGTAATAATATTGGATATTTTAAATATTAATTTAATTTCAAATTAAAAATTACATAAGTAAATTTAATTTGAAATAACTTTGTAATAGGTACTTAAATCATCTAAAGAAAAAAAATTATACAAAAAGCACGAGTTGAAGGTTCCATTTTCAAATCATATTTCGGAGAAGAAGCTTCATTCTTTTTCCCTCATTATTTTAGTGACCATGTGAACTTATCATTTTAAATTATTTTTCATAATGATGAAGGTATTGAACATGATTCTTCTCAAGTAATACTATTTATTTTTAGACAATATAGTCGACCTATAGAAAAATGTACGAAAACACAGTTAGACGATAGAGATTACCATGTAGCAAAAACATAGGTACTTCTTAATTGTGCCAAAATTGCACCATTTGTTAGGTATTATTACTTAATAATCCTTGATATGTGAATTTTTAAATTTATATTTATTTCAATCATACTTAAAGAATATGTGCAATATATAAGATTTGCAGTATTTGCGAATCATAACATCCATGCGGTGATCTCAGTAAAGAATTTCCTAATTGATTTCCAAACTACGTTTATGATCCGAGCAATTGTGTTGTTGATGAAGGATTGAAACATCTTGCAATGGAATCAAAAAGAAATGTCAAGACATATCTAATATTCTTCGTCAGTGGATTTAAATTCAATACCAAAGACTATAGTGCTGAAAAATTAATTAACAATACCGGTGTATTTGTTAAAGGTAATGATGATCCAGATGAACATATAAAAGATTTTACGGCATTTTAACCTAGGTGTTGGAATTGACATATTTTATATGACCTACAGAGAAAGTTTTTTATTTAGATTCAATTGATTCAGCAATGTTCTAGGTTTCAAGAATCAACGTGTACAAAGATTATAATCTTATTGAAATAAAACGTAACTTGCATTACTATAAGTATGATCCTTTAGCTACACAGGCACTACAGGTTTATTTTGCTCCATGTCCATCTCTAAAAAGAGATAAAACAGATTGGTCGACTGTTTTAAAAACAAAAGCAAGATTTACGTTTGATGGAAAGAATATTCCATACGAACAAGCTTATCATGCAGATCTTGAGCAAAATATTGAAATAATAACAACTGATGATTATACTGATTTTGGATATAAGGCCGAGTCTGAATCAGAAAAACACGAAGACTGATTATTAATGTATGTTTTGATAGAAGTTAATTTATGTGATTATTAATGTTGCATGTTTTCTCATAAAAAAACAATATGTTTTCCCATAATAAAATGATATGTTGTTCCATAATAAAATGATATTTCTATGATAGTTATAATGTTTCCACGTCAAAGATCTTCCCATTCATCATATTTTCCCTCTTCTAATCAAAGTGGGACTACCATGAGAGGCGATGGCAGTGGCCCATCACATGTAGATCATCCTATAGTTAGATTAGCAAGTAAAGCGAGTCGGTAAGTATCAAATTTATGTCAACATCATAAATATTTTGTGTACGATATATTATTCACGATTTATTAAATGTCTATATCATAATTAATACAGGGGTATTGAATTAAAGCCCTCATAATTGTGCTTGATATTTCTGAGGCTGCCTACAAGAGCAGAATGACTGCTTGCTTGCCTAAGCTGGAGAATATCCCACCCTACGTTGTAAAGTTTATTTGGCAGATTTTTAAGTACGTCTGTGTATTTCATTTTATATATAACCACTATGTAATTTGTTAACTAAGTATAAATGTATAACTCATGTTAATTTCAATGTAGGGGCAGTAGATTTACAGGAAACCGACTTGTCCCTTTGTAGAGATTATTGGACCCAAAAAAATGCGAAAAAATTACCGCAATATAATGCAAGCATTAAAAAAGAGAGGAAAAAGGTCTGACTGGATATTGAAGAGGGTTTTGTATACAACTGTAGAAGTTTCAAAATGTAGATACTTAATGTTAAAAAAAGAATTTTATAATGAATTATAGATTAAATTCATAATTATTATCTGTGTATATAATCGAGTTATGTGATTGATGTATTTATACATTTGAATTAATTTTATACCATTTTTGTTATTATGAACACTATAAATCATGAAAATTTCATATTTTTATGATTTATTTGATGAATCAATGAATAATTGTTTACTGAATTATTTAAATAGTTTTAAGATTATATGATTAATTCTAATATATGGAGCTAAATGTAAATTTATTTAAAGGCAATTGATAGGGGTTTGGAAATGGTTATAATTTTTTTAAATAAAGGTATTTAAAGTAAAAAAACATAATATTGTAATGTATTATATGATGAATTTATTGAGATAAATGGATTCTAAATTGAATTTATAATTATTGATTATATATGTGACTTATGTATTTTAATTTTATGAAAAAGTAAATTTTATAATTTTTGCTAATATACAGTGCACATACTGAAATTTTTCCATATTCTCATAATTTGATACACGAACAAAAGAATATCATTTAATTTTATTTATCTAATTTGTTTAAATTTAAGATTGCATAATTAAGTCAAATATATGGACTCAAACATAAACTATAAGGAGAAAAGTGATGTGTGTCGTGTAAATAACTGTGGTATTTTAAATGTACGCATTTGAAATTAAAATTAGAATTTTACAATGTAATGTTTGATAAATTTGTTGAGATAAACAATTACAAATTAAATTTGTATTATTGTTTTATGCGAGTTATACATTGTAATCGAATAAAATAAATCAGTTCTACAATTTTAGTTGATACATTAGCGATGTACATGTTTAAATTGTCGTTATTAAGTACTTATTAGAAATATTAATAAATTCTCAATTATGTAATTAACTTTAATATAAGGACTTGAATATAAAAATTAGGAGATAATTGATGGATTATTTGTAAATAATTTTATAAATTTTTAGATGTACATTACAAAATGTAAAATGACGTAAGAGATTAAGTAAAATAAAAATGTATATTGATAGATTAAAAGATTTCAAATAAATAGTAAGAGAGAATTAAGTAGAAAAAAGAAAATTTCTAAAATTAATAAGAGAGCGTGAAATTTTTCTACTTTACTATTGTACTTGTAAAATTAATAGATTTACAAGGTGCAGGCAAATAACGGTACTATATGAATAGAATTTAGTACCTTATTTTCAATTTTGGATTGCTGAGTAGGTCATCTCCTCTCCTCTATGCCTGTGCATGTTATTTTTATTTTTATTTTTGTTTACTGTTTTTTTTCACATGCATGGGGTTGCTTCCAAGGGTGATGCTTGATGGTAATCATGACTCGGCTGGGCCAGCACACAAGAGATAATTTAGAGGTTTTTTCATGTAAGGTGCACATATGGGATTCATTGAATTCTCTCTTGAGGAGTAGCTCACGCAAAGCTTTACTTCATCTAATTTTCACTAACCATTTTGTAACTTTATATGTATGGTTCCGGATGATTGTATCAATTTGAGGTAAAAGTAAAAGTAAAACGGGGACACCCTAAAACTGTTAGGTGTAGCTCGTATTATGAATGCATGGGTTGAACAATAAAGTCTCACATCGCAAGAAATATGGTGCATAACATGGTATATGTGTGGAATTGATGACAAGTAACATTGAGAATTCCTTTTGTTACATGTAAGTGTTGACAAGACTATTTACGTGCTTATTTCGAAAAACGATGAAAGGGACGTTCAATCGGGACGCTAACACATTGGAAGTTTCGTTAAGGTGGCACTATTTTAGAACAATGAAGCGCACGTTTATGCAGATGTGTTGGAGTGCCGAAACACAACATGCAATCAAAGCCGATGGTTCGAGGGACCATTAGATGATGCAAGAGTGACCGAAGTAAGGACTTCTTGAGACTTGGAGATATGTAAGCAGCCTGGCCCCCACTGCTAGATACGTAGCCTGCCCTGCTTCATTGAGAAATAATGCGCATAGGTTGCTTGAGCGGAAAGTACTCGCCTTAAGGTAGATATTTGGTAATGCAGCCTCGTCAACTGCATAAAAAAGTGAGAAAAGGCAGCCTAACCCAACTGTAGATGTTCTTCGGTTTGCTCCAAATGAAGGTTAGAAGTAAATGCTCGCCAAGGTGGAGAATTGTTAGGTGTGGCTCGCATTATGATTGCGTGGGTTGAATAATAAAGTCTCACATTGCAAAAAATATGGCGCATAACATGGTATATAGCTGGGATTGGTAGCACGTAAAATTAAGAATTCCTTTAGTTACATGTCAGTGTTGCCAAGACCATGTATGTGCTCGTTCCAAAAGCGACGAAAGGGATGTTCAATCGGGATGCTGGTACATCAGAAGCTTCATTACGGTGGTGCCATTTTAGAACAATGAAGCGAATGTAACGACCGCCCTACACCTTAGGTGTAAAACGGTTGTGAAAGGAAAGAAATGGAAGTAAAGAAGAGAAACATAAGAGAAGAGAATGGAAAAGAAAAAAAATCAAATAATCAGATAACATGTCGTATATCTCACATTGCATCAGATAAATTATAATAATCAACATGGATATAAAACAAAGAGTATAAGATCCACAGAGTTATACAGCACAGTAAAAGAGTTTATACAACTGATACACAAACTCAACTGATAACTTTCTCTAATAATAGTAAGTCAAATGCCGTCAAGACTTCACAGTGTCATACAGCGGAATATACAATAACAAACTCAAATATACGTCAACTCTTGCTGGTCCATTTTCGGAACTCCATATGTCATACACACATGCTCTGTAATATACTCATTTAAGAGTACATGATATAATAAAAAGCAACTTGTCTTGTTTATGGCCATATATCTACATTCCATTCATTGTTGTGTATGATCTAACTGAATTTTGTGTCCTCGCTGCCATATAAATTCAACTATCTCAAGTTCCCAACTCAATGTTGTTTGTACCAAAAATGGGCACAACACTCTTCGGGAGTTATTTGAAGAGATAAAGTGAAGATTATAAATGTAAAACAGAGGTTATCTAACAAAAACTCCAACAAACAGAAATGTAAAATGCACAGACAAGCAATTTAGAGTGGTTCGGCGTATTGCCTACGTCCACTATGAAGTTTTGATGATTTTATTGATCCTCTTTTAATGATTACAAGCGATTACAGCGAAGAACAGCGGATTATAGATTAGAATTCGAAATTGACAGCAAAAGTAGGATACAAATCTCAATCCGGCAGAGTCTGGACGCTTCAGAGGAAAAAAGACCCCTTTTCTGTCGGTTCTGGGGCTCTATTTATAGGCGTTGGGAGCTCAGATCTCGCTCAAACTCCGGGAGACTTGGTCTGGCACGTGAGGGGACCCACTCGACCGTTTCTAGAAAGTTTGGCCTCGATCTGTGATCGATACGAATCCATTTCGTATCGATCAAGATGACGTCCAATTAAGCTGAAATTTGGTGGAGACCTGCTTCAGTGTGTACGCAAGCTCTCCTGGAAATTTCATTGGATTTGGATCATTGGTTTGCGAGATATCGTCGATACGAAATGTGAATTCTCGTAGGCTGTCTGGTTCGTCTCCATGAATTCGACTCCATCCATTCGCCTTGCTGGCTGCACGTGCTCTTGAAGTGATGTGGCGCGCGTACTTCGTCTCGATCCGGTCTTTGCGCCATATTGACCGCTTCGTCTCCATGTATCTCGCCTTTTTTGCTTCGATGGATGACACGTCATCTTAGTTGGTTGACTTGTTAGATACGAGTAAGTCATTGTGCATGGACTCGAAGTAAGGTTCTTTGGTGGATACGAAGAACAGTGCCTCGATGGATACGAAGCAGACATTTTGGCCAATCGACACGGGTCGTCTTAGCCGTTAATGGGTACGGAGTCTATCAATACGAAATCGATGGATACGAACATTGCTGACCTGATCGATACGAAATCTGAGGGAACTGATGGATGCGAAGCAGGTGATGGACACAGACTGGTTGGATACGAACCGAGATCCACTGATGGACACGAAATCACTGCCGATCTGATGGATGCGAAATCACCCATAGCGATGGATACGAAATCTGGGCCAGGCTGATTGATACGAAGTCCATCGAGACGAACTCGATGGATTCAAAACATGATCAACTTCGATCGGTACGAACTGCTGCTTCCCGATGGATACGAAAAAGTGCTCTTCCCTTCGACTTGCATCCATCATAACTTGAGCATATGAACTCGGATTGATCTGAAATTTGGAATGCGGATTTCCATGGTTATGCTTGTAGCGACATACCAATCGTAACTCGATCCAGACTCGGACAAAATTCATCGATATCCATGATGAGCTATACTTGATCTTTAATCAGTTCCTTGGTATCCTGGCCTTGCCAAAAGGCGGGATAACATTTGCCCCCCAAAGTACGTCTTGTGGAAACATGACGTGCTTTGAAAAACTGCAACCTCTATTCTGAACAGTCACTGCTCTTTTGTCGGAGATTGTAACTTTGCGTTGCCATGACGAGTTGTTGTATGATAGTGCTTAGTAATGAAGAGGTAAGGATTTGTTGTGTCATTCGTATCGATGATAATGTCTGTGCTATGATGGATACGAAACTGCTGTTCGTATTGATGTGTAGCAGATGGAGCTGTGAATTTGTATGCATGAACAAAAGCTTCGAATTGATGGGATTTATCGTTCGATTCGAATCGATGCAGATTCTGGCCCGTTGGGTTCGAACAAGGCCTTGGACTCGGTTCGGGGCTAGACCGGTTGTGATCGGTTAAGTGAACTGGGAGGCGAAACGACCTGGTTTCACCCAGCCCTTCATATAAATACTCAGGACTTATCCATTTTTTCACTTTTTACTTTTTTACTGCCGTCTTCAGCTCCTTGCGATCGATCCAGAACTTAGAAAGAGATAACAACTCTGTGCTTTCGACTCGATCAGCTTCAATCCACCAGATCTTCGAATCCCAATCTTAAACTAGGTAATTCACCATGAATCTAAACGACGA
This sequence comes from Allium fistulosum, assembly GCA_030737815.1. Lineage (NCBI taxonomy): Eukaryota > Viridiplantae > Streptophyta > Magnoliopsida > Asparagales > Amaryllidaceae > Allium > Allium fistulosum. The sequence continues at coordinate 581,908,454 of CM060906.1, read as the reverse complement.
GACTGTCTCCGATCTACTCTTTCTTCATGAATCATCCACTCTGGCAATTGGTAAAACCAGATCTGGCTCGAAGTTCGGATGGCCATGGCGACATCCTTGTAGATTGGAGAAGAAAGAGTGGGAAGGACAAAAGCGAATCGATCTGGGGGTCGTGTTCGAATCGACGAAGACAGTGACATTTTTTCATAGATCTCGCATCGATTCTTGGGATAAGTCAATGGGGGAGATCCAGTTCGCGTCGATGGATATGGTGATGGATGGTATCGACGCGAAATGATCGATACGAAAAATTACAAAATATATAATTTAATAATTGCTCCGAAGTCCTTAGCTTTGGATCGATACGAATCTCGTTTTCATGATCGATACGATGAGCATCGATGCGAGCACGATCGATGTCAAGCTAAGGCCTTCCCCGATCGGTACGGACCAGGCAACCAAGGATCGATGCGAAGTACTCTGATCTTTGATGGATTCGAACTTGACTCCTGACGATCGATTCGAAACATGCCCACAGGCATCGATTCGAACTGGTATCATGATGGATTCGAACGAGCTTCTTTTGATTGATTTGAACTTCCCGTGTCGGGTGCGAAATTTTGACATTCTTCAGCATAACTCCGACGAGCTTCATTCTTGCATATTTGGACATGATAATTAAATTGCATATTTGACTACCTCTCGAAGCTTGTCGATGGAACCATAACAATCTTTAATCGTCTGCATATTTCCTTTAACTCTGCCACATTTGCTCAAGTCATGCACAATATTTGCACTGCACAACACACTCGCACACTTTACACTGGGGAATGCACGGGCTGTTTATCGTCTAATGATAATTTCTCGTGAGTTAGCTAGCCATGGAACCGTCAAGTTCACAGCAGCAAGAAACTCAGAATCTTATCCCTCCCGGACTTGAGATTCTGGACATCGAGGTCGAAGCTATTGGCCCAGCTCCGGATGAGTTGCCCGATGCGTCCTTCATTAATAGTCCACCTGACTCTGTCCCGTCCAACATCTCTGAAGATATGCTAGGGAGAATATGCTTGAGGCATGGCTTATCGTTGGACGATGTAATGTTGCCTGGACCGGACGACAAACCACACAATCCCCCGGAGGGGTATACTGCCTTTAATCGACATGCATGTGCAGCCGGTACACTTCCTCCGTTTGAAGAAGAAGGAAGAAGACTGATCTTCATCATTTGCGGTGGAGAAGTCTGTATCTGACGATGTGTTGTCTGCAGCAGTATCGGATGTCTCAGACCATTGCATGCTGGACTTGGGGACATCTTTCCATATGACGCCTAATAAGGATTACTTTAGTTCTTTCGTTGGACGAGAGAGATGCTCTATTCTTATGGGTAATGATGCTAGCTGTAGAGCAATGTGTGAAGGTACAGTGAGGATCAGGATGTTTGACGGAGTGATACACACTTTGACAAATATCCGGTATGTTCCAGGTCTTCGGAAGTCCTTAATTTCTTTAGGACAATTGGCATCTTTGGGATGCAAGGTAACTATTGAGAAGGATAGTCTTAAGGTTTCGAGAGGTGCACTGGTTCTTTTGAAAGGAGATGTGTTTCAAAATATGAATTTGCTGAAAGGAAACACAGTTCTTGAAGAGTCGTGTGTTGGAGTAGATAGTTCTCGTGCTTTGGATGCCACAAAGCTTTGGCATCTCAGGTTGGGTCATATTTCAGAGAAGGGCTTAGAGTTTCTTCGGAGACGGAAGATGATCAAAGAAGAAATCTTCGACAAGATGGACTTTTTCCTGGAGTGTGTGTTAGGTTAGCAAACTAAAGTATCTTTTGGAGTTGGACTCCATAGATCGAGGCGAGTACTTGTGCATATAGATGTTTGGGGACCGGTTGCTACTCCTTCTCTTGGAGGAGCAAAGTATTTTATCTCTTTCATTGATGACTTTTCTCGAAAAGTATGGGTGTATGTGATGAAGGTCAAATCAGAGAGTTTTGAGAAGTTCAAAAACTGAAAAGCACTTGTTGAGAATCAATCTGGTTCTAGGTTGAAGGTGCTGAGGTCTGATAATGGTGGTGAATTTGTCTCTAGGGAGTTCCTCGACTTTTGTAGATAACATGGCATTCAGTGACATTTTACTACACCCGGAGATCCACAATCCAATGGGGTTGCAGAAAGGATAAACATGACTCTACTGGAGAAGGCTCGTTGCTTGAGATTGACGGCAAGCTTGTCTGGAGGCTTTTGGGCTGAGGCATTATCAACTGCGGCACATATCATAAATCAAATTCCATGCTCAGCCATATATGAGAAGATTCCATAGGAAAAGTAGAGAGGTAAAGCGGTGTATCTTGGTTACTTCCGAATTTTTGGTTGTCCTGTGTACATTCACCAAACAGGTAATGACAAGTTGGAGGCTAGAGCATACAAGGGCATACTAATGGGATACACCGATGGTATCAAAGGGCATCAAATTTGGAACCCTATTGATTGAAAGATTTTTCATTCCAGACATGTTACTTTTGATGAATCTGCTATGTTCAATCCGAAGGAGAAGCTACCTACCATATCTGAAGATTCTGATAGGCCTAAGGAGATGGAAGAAGTTCCTGTGTTCCAGCCAAATAATAGAGTTGTTGTTGATGTTGTCGAGGAAAATGCAGTTGATGAAATATTACAGGATAGTCCACAGGTACCTTCTAGTAGTGCTGGTGATGTGCATGAATCTAGAGGAAGTTCAGTTCAAGGTGGAGCTGAAAGGAGTTTAGGTGAAGCAGTACCTACCCGGGTCAGTCGTAGGACTATTACGTCGCCCGAAAGGTATGGTGATTGGGAGTTTGTGAACCTTAGCCTTGGTGATCAGTTTGACTATGCCATGCATGTGGTTCATGAGGAGCCGCTTGACCTTGATGAAGCTTTGAAGTCATGTGACAGTTCGAAGAGTATGTGCGCTATGGAAGAGGAGTTAGAGTCGTTGAAGAAGAACAAGACTTGGGATTTGGTACTACCTCCTCAAGGAAGCCGAGGCATAGGTTGCAAACGGGTGTTCAAGATGAAGGATGATGGGAGATACAAGGCTAGACTAGTTGCTAAAGGGTTTCACAAAGAAAGGGATTGGAGTATGATGAGATATTCTCTCCAGTAGTGAGGCATACGTCCATCCGCATTTTGCTCGCTATTTTCACAGCTCATGACTTGGAGCTGGAGCAACTGGACGTGAAAACGACTTTCTTGCATGGAGACTTGGATGAGACCATCTACATGAAGCAGCTAGAAGGATTTGTTGTAGATGGGAAAGAAAATTGGGTTTGCAAATTGAAGAAGTCTTTGTATGGACTTAAGCAGTCGCCTAGACAATGGTATAAGAGGTTTGACTCTTTTATGCTTTCACTTGGTTTTGATTGTAGTATCACAGATGCTTGTTTATACTCCAACCATTTAAAGAATGGTAGATCGATGTACCTACCCTTGTACATGGATGATATGTTGATTGCTTCCAAGGATAAGGTTGAAATCGATAGTTTGAAGAGAAAGCTAAAAGAGGAATTCGAAATGAAGGACCTTGGAGAAGCAAAGAAAATTTTGGGTATGGAAATCGAAAGGGATAGAAAGCTAGGATTATTGAGCCTAACTCAAAAGGAGTACATTTGAAAAGTGCTTGCTCGGTTTAGCATGGAAGGGGCAAAGGCAATCAGCACACTCATGCCTTTGCACATATAGCTTTCTAGTAAAGGCTCCCCGATCTCGGAAAAGGACAAGGCTTATATCATGAAGGTCCCATATGCAAGTGCAGTTGGCAGCTTGATGTATGCCATGGTCTGCACTAGGCTTGACATTGCACAGGCTATCGGATTGGTGAGTAGATTCATGGCGAATCCAGGAAAGACGCATTGGGAAGCAGTGAAGTGTATCTTCAAATACCTTAGAGGAACTCCAAACCATGGACTTGTCTTTGGTGGCAGAAAAAGAGATTTTAGCTTGGTTGGATTTTGCGATTCCGACTTTACCGGTGATAGAGATCGAAGGAAGTCAACCTCCAGGTATGTCTTCACCTTTGGTGGGACAACGATCAGTTAGAAAGCGAGGTTGTAGACGATTGTGGCTTTGTCCACTACAGAGGCAGAGCTTGTAGCCGCGGTTGAAGCAACTAAGGAGGCGCTTTATTTGAGGCGACTGTTGTGTGATTTGGGCTTCGAATATGAAGGCGTGAATGTGCATTGTGACAGTCAGAGTGCAATTCACTTAGCTAAAAATATGGCGTTCAGCTCGAGGACGAAGCATATTGAGGTGAGAGAGTCATTCCTTGTCTCGATGAGTGAAGAGAAGCTAGTTCGCCTTCAAAAGGTTCACACAAAGGAGAATGCAGCAGACATGTATACCAAGTCGTTGCCTGTTGCTAAGATTGAGCATTGCTCGGACTTGATTCGCTTAATGAAGTGCTAGGTGTCACGGGGCCACACGGAGGAGAGTTGAGATGGTTCATGGATAGGTTTGTTTTCATGGTGGAGATTGATAGGTTCTACATGGACTGGGTACTTCGAACACTTTGTTGATGGGCGGTGGCCTTACCGGAGTTCGTTGACAAAGTGTAATGGGTGATGGCATTGCCGAAGCTCATTGGATAAGTATCCATTGCTTGGAGCATGAAGGTGTAGATGGAGTTGGAAGGCTTGTATGGAATTCGGTATCAAGGTGGAGATTGTTAGAAATTGCTACCTCAATTCCATGTCGCGGTGTCAGATGGAGAAGGAAGAAGCTCGACACCATTGTCGATGAAGCAGAGGAGGAATTCGCGAAGCCCTAAATCCGAGCTAGGGCTTGCCAAACCAAAATTTTGGTTCGGCAGTGGAGGAGCAGTTTCATTCGGTGGGAGAGTAGTTTTGTTCGGTAGAGGAGCTCGTTCGGTAGAGCAGTTTCATTTGGAGTGAGGAGAAGCTTTGGAAAGAAGCTGGAGGGAAGCTTCGTTCAGTATCGTGAAAAGTGAAAATGAAGACCGAACCAAAATTTTTGTTCGATGATTTGGTGATGTCGAACGAAAAATATCGTTCGGTATTTGGGCATGCCAGTCCATAATTTTGGTTTGGGGAACTAATGCCGAACCAGATGTGTTGTGAGCTAACCCAGTCCAGATCTGGAGTACTGATTGCCAAACCAAATCATGCTAGACCAGATTTGCCAAACCAAACCCCAGGGCTGCTATATAGCAGCTACCCCTCCTCGTTTCTTCACTCTATAAAGGGTGGAGCTTCTGGACAACAATGGCAGACATCCTAGAGAGCTGAAACTCTGCAGAATTTTGTCTGTATTGTAAATTCTTCTTATGTATAGCCACCAAAAGTGAATCAATATTGTAACTCTAATCTTTCAGTGATTAATAAAATCTCCTCTCCCCAAGTGGACGTACACTGCCTTGCAGTAGTGGAACCACTATAATACTGGTGTTATTTATATTTTCTACATTGCATAGATCTACGACTGTCTGTTTTGGTGTTTATCTCTATTTGTTTTGTCTCACTACAATCACGATCCAGTTGTTTTCCACTGCGTTGGGTTTTTATTTCCTTAGACTGATCATCTGATGGGATTTTCCCCAACGCTCTATGCATAAAACAATGGCTATTACCATTAGAACATAACACTCTTCTCCTCGTACAGAAACAAAGCTATTTATTTTTGTAAATTTTCTATCATGTTCTTGGTTATCATTTAGACTATTTCCTGTTGATATTTTGATTAATTTTAGCTGATAATGGTCTTTCATGCAACTAAAAGCAGAATATATGAATATTACCCATGTGTTTGTTGATATCATCACCTTGATTATAAACAAAGTCGTATATATATTACAAAATACATAAAATTATCTATTCAGTAAAATGCAATAAATATTCTAAGTTTCAATTGCAGATTCATGAATGAAAAACTTTTACCCAAGGATGTGAACTTTCTAAACAGTATACACATAAAAATGGTAGACGGATTTCATCTATGGAAAAGAATGTTATTTTGAATACTGAAGTAGAATTTGCCAGTTACTTTTACACTTGGTTCACACTTCTAGATCAGGTCCTGCTTCATTTTAATATAATTGTCTCTGTTTTTCTCTATTATGCCATATTAGATCAAGTCAACCATATATCATTTACTCTCATGTATTATAAACTTTATACATTAAGTTTGTCCGAACAATTTGTCTAGTCATATACAAAACTTCAAAGACGACGGACGATAGGATCACTGTTTGAATTTGTTTAAATTTTCAAAATTTTTAGGTACCACGGATTGAATAATAAGTCAAAAATTAATTTATTTCCCAAAACAAGTTCAAAAAAATGTATAAGTCTGTATACATGTATGTGGGCGCGCTTCTATTTTTGTACATAGAGTCAGTATAATGCAGCTGGTAGTTAAGAAGTATACTTTTAGAATAATCAGACATCATTTGAATATTTAAGGTGTCCATGTCCAGATGGATAATTATGCGTTTTATAAATTAACTATGTGTTTGAATTGCAACAATCGATGAAACAGTCCAGGAAACATCCAATTATCACTAGCAAATTAAACTCCCTATAGAAGGCTACATATTCTGCTATTTTATCATCAAAATACTTTACCACCAGCAAAACTCACTATTAAAAGGTTAGATGAGCTCAATGAAAATCTTGACCATGTTTGTTATAGCGTTCTTTCTCCCTGGACTTATACATTGCTCAAACTAGCGCCTTCGTCTATGACGAGTGATGTTGCTTCAATAGATCAAGGGGTAGCTTATGTATTGATGCTTGTAGCTTTGCTTGTTACTTATCTTGTTCATTAAGTGTTACAAGGAAATAATTTGTTGCACTTGATTTGGTTAAGTTTTGAAACTTTGGCAAGTTTACATAGTCACAGTGTATTCTTTCATGGCTCCGTAAAGTAATTCTTTCACATTTTAACTATATGTTGCGTATTCGTATACATAGTATGCTACTACTGATACTGTTATCATATTCAGACTTCAGATTCATTACTGCTCATTTTATATGTGATCGCTACTAAGAAACACCTCAATACACACACACATACATATGTATATATACATATCTATGTATGTGTGTGTATATATGTATGTATGTATATATATATAATAATTGTATCGGTGTGATATCCAATAAAAAGATATGTGTATATATATATATGTAGCTCTTTAACAATGACATACAATAAGATAAGATTCCATATAAGTCATGTTGGAATGAGTAAAGCAATTCAATACCAAGTCCATTATATTGTCCTCCTTCCATCTTCAGCAGTTGAATTTACAACACTACTCCTAAGAGTATTCCCAAAGTGGTGGACGGGGAAACGTCAATTCCTATGTTTTCAACCCCCATCCACACCTAGTCGACGCGGGCTTTGTACGTTTTCTTTGCCGGCTATATTAAAGACGACTAATGCACTTAGCTGTGGATCGCAATCCACAGCCGTTGGATTGCGATCCACGAGAGGATGTCGATTGCAATTCACAGCGTACATTTAGCCGGCTTTAATAAAGCTGGCTAAGTGTACACAGGGTAACCGGCTACCTTATTTCCACCACACCAATCTGCTTCCTCCTCCCTATTTTTCTTTCGGCCAAGAGCAAACCACCTAAAGCAAAAATAAATAGTGGGGAAAAACAAAATAAATATGAGAAGAGTATGGAGGAGTATCCGAGACAACGGCAGTCGCAGCGGCAGTAGTAAAAATGTTTCGACGGAAGAAGAAAATACCCCTACCAAAGGTACAGTAGGTCGGCGAAGCATTGTAGTTAGGCGAAGATGATTGGCGAGAAATACAAGAGATGCGGTTCTGTAATCCCATATCGATCAAAATTTGTGAGCTGATAATGATTTGATCAATTTTTGTATACTTCCCAACGATAAAGTACACGTTAGTAGGTACGTCGAAGATTCTGTAAGATATCTATTTTATTATTTTACTTTTAGTAAAAATTGTAGAATATAAATTGAATACATGTCCTAATTAAATATAGGCTCATCGTGAGCGCACATGTGGCTCTTGGTCTAGTGCAGTCCGCCTTTATAGATCTATTCGAGCAGTTGATGCCGACGGCATAATTCAAACTTTTGTTCGAGATATAGGATTTAGAGATTTCTTGAGCACGTATTTACGTAATACTCTTTATTTATTTAACATTTGTTAGTATTTTCAATAACCGTAAACTGCTTTAATAAGTATTGAAAATCTATTAAATTTAGATGTTTAATTATGTGGTGCTTTCGTCGCATGTTGGTGGAAGACCATTCATATATTTCACTTTTGTTTTGAAGAGTTAGGTTTGACCCCTTTAGGCTTTACAATTCTTATTAGTTTAGGCATCGGACGTTGGAAGACTTTACCATATGACAAGGAATATCAGCACTTTGACCGTTTAGCTAGTGTACTACCACATCTTGACTTACTAGATGGACTGTCATCCAGACTACATATTATATGCAATTACATTTGATAAGTAATATCTGAATTGATACATAATTATAGCTCAGAAAATGATTTGGAGATTGCTCGACTGTTTATTCTGTACATGATGAGAAACGTATTCTTTTCAAATCCGTCGAACACGTTGCCGACTGGACATGTTGCAGTTGTTGCGGAGTTATCATTTGATAGTCTGACTAGATATTATTGGGAGACTCCCATATTAGCTTATCTGTATCGCTCTTTGGATCATCAGTATGTTCTTAGGTCAAGATCCACGTCGATTACAGGGTTTTGGGAGACTTTGCAGTATTGGTACTATGAGTACTTTCACAATTTGACTTACCCGACATTAGACTCCGCACTACCCCTATTCTTCCACAGAGTCAGACCTTGGGCTCGCGAGAACCGCAAAATGGTGCAAGAAAGCAACGCACGACATATTTTTGCTGTGGTCCGAAATCATATTGAGTTACAGACTACATGAGAGAGTATTATGTGGCATCCATATGCAAGTTCTCCCTTTATGAGCGACGAGAATGTGATACATGCCTGATTCTTGTCTACTAGACATTTTCCATTAGTATCATCTCTCCTCACTAGTGGCTATTACTGGTTCCCTGGCGAGTGTAGTTGAAGACAAACCTTAGGTGGTGATTATGTTCCTAAGGATCCACACCCAGATACACTTATTTTGAAGGTGTATCCTAGCATAGCTTTACAAGCACATGCAGATGAGTGGTGGTCGGCTCATTACTTCATCATCGTCGATTTAGAGTATGCATCGTTTTGACATCGGTTTTACACTCCACCGCACACGGCCTGATTTGTACATGTTGGAGCTATTGATTCGGTAGGACCTTCAGCAATCCTAAGTGGTGTTGTCCCCCGGTTTTACAGTACCTTACACAGAGCACTCAGGTATATCCTACTCCACAGCCATCTCAAACAGCAGATTTTGGTTGGACAGTCGGTTTACCTACGATGTTGGGAGTTGGTAGATATATTGATATTCCTTGGTCTGAGATTGTGGAGTATCCAGATCCATCTACGTATTCATATGATGATTGTTTCAGATGTAGATGGGACTATGCCATGCCTTGTAAGCTGAGCATCGACGGAGCATAGATGATTTGACTGCTCATATTAACAAGCTTACTACTACTGACGAGCAACAATATCATCCTACGCCTAGAGTAGATGATGATGATGATGATATAGTTGGTCTTTGGAATAATTAGTATCAGTTTGATGAGTTGTAGACTGTTTCTTCTTTGCATATCAATGTTTGTATTTGCTACCAATATATTATTAGTGTCGGAGATTTACTATCAGTGTATTATCGTTGATTGAGATTTACTCTCAGTGTATTACCAGTGTATTATCAATGATTGAGATTTACTATCAGTATACTATCTATGTATTATCATTGATTGATCTTTACTATTAGCGTATTATCTATGTAATAAAGTGATTGAGATTTACTATCGGTGTTTTTATCTATTTAAGACTATATTATGTATCTTATATCAGTATTTGTATTTCATAACTCATGTCAGTGTAGAATAAGTATTATATCCATATGCTTTTATTCGATTATCCTTTATTTAGAAGTAGTCAAGGATATTGTATCGCATCGGGTTAAAGTTACGAATTGTGCCCAAACATCTATAAAGTAAAGAATATTGTGTCAAATCATCTGTAAAGTTAAGAATAAAGTGTTACAAATATTGTAGATTATGACAATCAACATGATAAGAACCATCAACGTGAGAATTCATCACCCAATGGAACTCTTGGGTCTTACAACATCTACTTCACTACACCATATTGGTAGTTTCGTAACACCCCATGTAGAAGAATCGCAATGGTTCCGAGCCGCTGCTAAATAGCAACGGTTTCAGGCCGTTGTAAAATCATTAAGAACGACTATATGCCGTTTTACTTTTGCAACGACTCAAAGCCGTTGTGAAGTTTTCATATTTTTTTTATTTCGGTAACCACTTGCGTAACCCCCCCTCCATTCCCAAAATAATACGCTCCTCTATCGAAGAATACCGTTTGCCCTAATACCCCAATCTCTTGTCTAATTTCATATTCCATCCAAAGTTTAATATCCGATTTCGACGCAGTTCAAAAAGAATCAATTTGCAATCGATCCGGTCTAAGGTATTTAATACGAATTGATTTTTATTTTTATTCCTATGAATGGTTCGTTATGTTTAAATCATCAATTTGGTTCTGGATTATCGAATGAATGGTTCGGTATATGATAGTTTTCGAATATAATAGTTTTCCTGGTTTGTTATATAATAGTTCGACTTTTATTCCTTATAAATGGTTCGATTTTAATTTTTATTCCTTACGAATGGTTCGGTATATAATAGTTTTTGAATTAAATTTAAGTCTTGTTAGATTGCAGTTTGATTTTGATTCTTCAATTTGGTTCAGTTCAGTAATCTGAGTTCTCATTTGTAGTTACAACTTGCAAGTCTATATGATTGAGCTGCTCCTATCCTGTTTGAAATCACCGTAGAACTGTTGTTAATTTACCGTGTTATATGCTCATAGGTAATGGTGTGAAATGCTGCTAACTGCCATAAAAGTGAATGAAGGAATGTGTATAAGAAAAATAGAAAGGAAGAACTAGTAGGAAATAACTAATTTCTTATAATGTTTTCTTTAGCTAATTCACCACTTCAACTTAGTTTGATATTCTTGGTAATATTAAAATGATTTGATACAATCTTGGAGTATGATTTAAAAGAACATAATGATTTTAAAAAAATGTGCATCTTTGTGTGTAGTGTTATGTACCTGTGTGTATGTTTGCATGAGTTAATATAATTTGTTGAATGTGTTTTATGTGAGTGCATGGGAGGGATTGTTTGTAGGTGTTGTTGTGTGTTTTGAAGAAGAAAGTGCTGGGTTTAAGAGTATTTTGTGTGTATGTAGGCGTTGGTGTATGTACAAATAGTATGGCTTAATTTTAGATATACAATTACTTATTTGGTTAGTTGTGTGATATGGAAAGAACATGGTACTTTTTACAAATGCTATTACCATAAATGTAAGGCTTGTAGTTTTTTATTTTTATTTTTGTTTATATAAGTCTGATTATGAGAAAATTAAAATGTAGATAATAAATGTAAAATTTAACGTACAATAGTATTATTTATTGAAGTAGAAAGGTTTGAGATCAAGCGCCTAACAGGTCATGCGTCTGATACTTTTAATCCATTCTAACTGTCTTATTTATTAAATCAATCAATTCATTATAACATAATCAATGCAGAATGGGTGGCGATTATGAATTGGATCATGAGAGATGAGTCTAGTTGGATTAGGGTTAGAGAAATGCTATGCTACATTGTAAGAGAGTGAGATTCATACACTACATTGTCATTAACCGCAGACATTAGATTTTATTTTTTAATAAGAAGACCACAGTCAAGGAATTGATAAGTAAAGAAATTTTTTCATTTATAATCAATAGCAATGTTTTGCAAGTCTCACGCTCTTAGAGGACTGTGAGCAGGTGAGCTTAGTGCTTCTCAATGTAATTTACTATACACATAAACACAGATACATTAAATGCATATGTTAATATAGAATGTGTACGAATGGTTTCTATATTAACTTCTTTTAATTTGTTTGTGTTTGTATTGATAAAAAGATGTACGCTTTTGCACTGAATGTTCCCCCTGAAATTTGTTGGTCGGCCAAGTGTAACGTCTGTTAAATAAAATTTTCTACTAGAATATTCGTAGAATGATATAAACAATGTTCGTTTTGACATTTGCACATGGGAACTTTTAGGAATTATACTAGTGTGTTTTAATAAAAATATTTACAGAACATGAACACTTGTCTTGCCTACTACAAAATGTTAATAGACCATATTACTTATTTATCGGTATTCATACAACACTATTAAAAACTGGGCTAAGAATTTGAATTTCTGAAGATACAATTCACCATATAGTTGGCTTCTTTGCTTTTTTTCCAACGTAGATGTAAAGTTAATTTGTTTAAAAACAAGTTTTGTATTGTGTATTTTCAATATTTATTGCAAAATGCATGAGAGAGTAGAAGATATAAATACGCTCAAGCTGGAGAATAATTTTAACATATAAAACTAAAAATGGTTTTTTATTTTCCTTTTTTTAAACTTGATTCGGTTTCTACAGTCGTACGTAGTTAGTAAGCATTGAACCTTCGATCTTACATGTGAACTGCAACAAGAAATGGCATATATTATCAATCAATGATACAATTTAAGGTACTTAAAATAGATTTACTATTTTAAGGTGTGATAGCCACCTGTCTCGGTGTAAAGTGTTGAGTAACTAACCATTTAATAAAATAACCCTTTTTTAAGTGCTGCTGCATATAGTAACAGTCTTACAAGCAACAAAGTTTTATAGGCAGCAAAATTTGATTCCAAAAACTATCATTAAGGCAATCAGATGGTATCGAGTAGTATGTGACAGGAGGGATGGTGAAGTATGAAGTGCAATGATAAAAATAAAAATAGAGATGTAACAAATGAAGCAGAAATGCACAGTTTGTAATGTAAAAGCACAAGTGGAATGCAATTTTGTAAAACAGACAATGAAATTCAAGGTCCTGTTTGCATTATGAAGTGCAATTCAAAATGAAAGTAAAAGTGCAAATTGTTTCTTATATTTTAAAAAAAATGAAACAATAGAGGAAAAAGCACAAAACATGGATGCAAAAATAAAGAAAGAAATGCATAGATAGATGAAAATCAGTGCATATTTGAATGTTTGAGGAAATTTTCATGCACTATGTTTTTGTAAAACTATGCAACAGAGAATCAAACTGTGCAACAAAGAAGTGTAAGAGAGATTTTTGTAAAAGTGTGCAAACTGAATGAAGCAAAAACTGTTGTTGTTTATTTGTTTTTTTACAAATGAACTAAAACAAATGCAAAAGAAATAGACTATAAAAGGGAAAAAATATTTACGTAATCAGATTAGCAGTTCAGTAATCAGATTTTATGTCTTGAGAGAATAAACTAATTATTTATGATGTTTATTGTATGAAAATTTATTATATGTTATCATTGTTTTTCATGCGTGAATTTTGTTCTAAAACAAGGGTTGCACTAATACGCGAAAACGCACCCTTATTCGTGAATGATTGTTATGTCACCCAAAACATATATAAGTGAACTATAAATCAAACTAGTTTGAGTTGTGTTATGTGTTTGTGTATGTCATAGGATAATATAATAAACTGATAGAAAAATAATTGACAACATATCATATATGATATAACAGGTCAGTATGTCTTCTTATATAGACAAACAGTGGATGAAAGAATCCGATCGAAGAACTACACGATATGTGGAAGGAGTGCAGAAGTTTATTGACTTCGTTGTGGAAAATGGTGGTAATAAGGAAATCTATTCTTGTCCTTGCACACATTGAAAAAATATGAAAATGAAGACTAAATTAGATGACATTCATTATCATCAACTTAGATGGGGAATTATGCAATCATATACCGTTTGGCATTTTCATGGGGAAGAGTCGGCGGGGAAGCAAAAACAACCCGTTAGTCAAGCCATAAGTACCGATGAGTGTGAACTTCCTAGGATGGAAGATCTGGTAAATGATGCTGATCGATTTCATCATTTTCAACCTACAAGTTCGTTGCCCGATAATATTAGAGAATCGCCTACAGTTGATGTCGATTGGCAGGCCAATCAAAGTAGGAAGTATAAATCACTTTTTGATAGTGCAAAAGAGCCATTGTATCCTTCATGTCCAAAAGGGATAACAAAATTGTATGCCATTATGAAGCTGAATAGCTTGAAAACTCAATACGGCTTTTCCGACAATGGTCTGACCGCACTCCTCGAATTTATAAAGGAATTACTTCCTAAAGGCAACACACTACCAACAAAGTACTCCGACATGAAGAAGATGAAGTTGGGACGGATTACAAAACTTATGATACATGCATTAATGACTGCATTTTATACTGGAAAGATGATGCAAACAGAGTTTCTTGTCCAATTTGCAATGAAACAAGATATATGACAACATTCAACGAAGAGAAAAGAGCCACCAAAGTATCTAAAAAGACGTTGAGAAATTTCCCTTTAATTTCTAGATTGAGGAGATTGTATACTATACCATGGATAGCAGATGTTATGACTTGGCATGGTCGTGTCAAGTCTGATTCAGCTGTAATGCGTCACCCATGTGACACTTCTCAATGGCGAGCTGTAGATTCTTTTGACAAAACGTTTGCTGTTGAACCACGAAATGTCACGCTTGGAATAGCAATGGATGGTTTCAATCCACATGTATCTCTAGCTAACCGTTACAGTTGTTGGCCAGTAATTGCAGTACTGTATAATCTTCCTCCTTCAATGTGCATGAAAAGGGAGTTTTCAATGTTGACGTTGTTGATTTCTGGGCGAAAACAACCAGAAAAGAATATTGATGTTTATTTGCAACCATTGATAGACAAGTTTAAGCAGTTATGGGAAGGAGTCATTGCATTTGACTCATTTAATAAATCTTAATTCACAATGAGAACTAGGGTGTTGTGGACAATTCATGATTATCCTGCACTTGAGTACAAAATTTTTTTTTTAAGTGTCGGTTCTATGTTTTTATGTGTGTGTGCCGGTGTACGTGTACGAGTGTATATGTGTGCCCGAATATACGTAAGGCTGTTGTATTTCAATATGTGCTTGTATGTATAGCAATGTGTGCATATTGTGAGCGCAAAAAGCTAATAGCATCTTCAAATAGCCTCTGCATTTAAAATGAAGCGAATTAAACTAAATTATTTAAGAGGATTTCTGTGACGCCCCACCTCTATACCCACGCTAGCCAAGAACACTACGGTGTAGTGCTGTCAACTAGCACGGAGAATAAGGCTGTTGAGGAGCGACCATCTATGTAATTGCCTTGTGCGAGTACCGATATGTCAGATAATAAAAACATTGCATTTCATCTTTAGAGGAAACCCGACATACCGATACACACTCAAAGCTACTACACAGTGGCTATAATAGTTTAGGACAATGGATATAAAAATAACACAGATAACATAAATGCGGAATAAAGATGGAACGAAAAGTCTCATATATATATACAATAACTGATATCAGTTACAATACATTTGACACAATACAAATGATACAACTACAATTGTCGACTCAAGAAGTTATATATACAAGTACATTATCGACTAATATACATGAATACATTATCATCTTACAACAGACACACTGGCTACTACAACAAGACGAAGACCACTTCAAATGATATGAAAAGTCTTCATAGCTCTAGCAGCAACCCAAAGCTAAAAATCTACAACCTGTAAATACTCGGTCTGACCCGAGTATTACATTCAAAAGAAAATAATACTCGGATCAGTCTAATTCAAAATCAGCTATTAGAGCATAGAAGCAATAATAATCAATCTCAATATAGATGACAGTCACAGAAATCTCGTATATCCAACTCTCGACACGAGAATTGGATAACGGCAGATATAACACTAAACAGTGTTAATCCACAAAACAGAAATCCAAAGCAGTTTAAGTAATAGAAATGTCAATTTAAAAATATCAAGGCTAATTGGCTGCAGTACACGCTAACGTGTACTGCCTCGCCAATACAGCCTACGAATTACGCAATAGGTCGATGAATTAAGAATAAAAGAGATATCGATTAAAATCTGTCAATTCGGTGTGGCTGCAGTGCACGCACGCGTGCACTGCCTCGCCACAACAGAATATAAAGTCACCACAAGGGACGAGGGTAAAACTGCTACGAAAATGCAGCAGGTCAGCAAGTGCTCAGGGATGAACGGATGAACATCAGTGCAGACAAGTATGAATTCGAACATGAAATGGAGAACATCATTGCAAGTGCAACAGGTAGAGGATGGTGCAGTGAAGCATGTACAAGGGCACAAATACATGCAAATGAAACTGTAACGAATAAAGTGGAACAGCAGCTACCACAAAATGGAACAAGAGATAGTACAGCCTCGACATCAAAGAAGTAGGCCCGAAATACATGAAGACATCAGAATGAAGGTGAGAGCACCAACAATATGGCACCACACACCCAACATTGAAAGACACAAAAAAAAATCAGTACCTAACAGGGGCAACTGGAAATCACAGGTATACATATACATGCTACTAGCAAGCAACAAGGAGCTACAGAAGGAAATAGAGGTGATAGTATGGAACTACTGACCAACAAAACACCATAACAAAACATCAGCAAGGTTCAAATAAATATAGGCAGCAAGCTCCAAATATAATGCAGCAGTGTATATATATATAACAAGCATACTGCACCCAAGATAAGTCAAAACAGCAAGGCATAGCAACAAATTCCAATGAAGTCAAAATGAAAATCAAGGCATCAAGTATGCACTAATGCAACCCAGTACAGTTCAGTGAACGGAGGTGAAGCTACAAGAGTACAACTGAAATGTACTATATTAAACAGTGACAACTTGGACGCAGACTCAAGTGCTACCAAATAGCAATGTGGCGTGAAGGGAACACATAGAACAGTGAAGTAGAGATGACAGGCAACAATGCAATCAATATGAAAACAGAATGAACGACTCAGATGTGCAACTGCAAATGACAGAGAAGATACTCAATAGTAACAGGGAAGCAATTCAGATGAATGCACAACTACAGTTCATCACGAATTCAGTAATGAAGGCAACCCAGACTCCAAGAGTTACAACAAAGATATGGCAACAACATGCAACTATACAAGATCAACCAATGTACACAGGTGACGACAACAGACTTAGGTAAAATCAACAAACTCAAGTCCAAATGAATAAGTGACAGTGGCTCCAGATCAAAGATGAACTTATATGGGTGGGAACAAGTGCACATGAACAAGGATGAAAAACTGGAAGGTGAAGTATCCAAGCCAGTGCTACAAAATGAACACTATAGGCCAAGAACAGATGTGCAGACGACCAGGTAAAGCTCTAATTCAAATGTACATGATGTACAAGTATGCAAGTGAAGTCAACAATGTTTGTATTGAATGCAAACAGTAATACAGTGAGCACATGACTAAGACAGAGGCAACTGCAACAAAGCATCACTGATACACAATTACAAGAACAACAATGCAAGCAACAAACTAAAAGGATAGCAATGTCGAGTGACCGGAGCATACTACAAAGTGAAGACAGACTAAGCTAAATAACAACAAAATCAACTGCAGTTCAAATCGAAGTGGCCCAAAGTTTAGTTATATCAATATCAAGAACTGGAGCCAACAGAAAATTCAAAGCCACTGTTAAAAAAATGTCGAAGTCTATCCTCAAAGCTTTTAAACATATTCAACCCAGAGATTCACAGTAGACTGCGGGGTGGACAACAGAGCAAAGCAAGAACTATCGAGTTCAAGCATGAATCAAAGGAAAAAGCAACAGAACACTAATCAGAGAAACCCCAAAAGCATGAAAATCGAACAGAGCTTCGAACTCTAATAACTCAAAACATGAATTAGATGTGAGCGGGGGGAAGAAACCACTCACCTTGTTCGAAGCGGAGGCGAACTCGAGAGAAGTAGTTGGATCGCCAGAGAGTCGAAGCATCGCCGAAGCCCTAGTTTTCCAGATCGAAGGAAGAGCAATCGCGACCGCCATTTCTTTTATTTCTCTCGTATGCTTTATTTTTGGTTAGGGTTTGAAACGCGATTGAATGAAGAGGGGAATGGGGACGGGTTGTATGGGTGTTGAGTGAAGTCACGGTTTCAAAAGTAAAAATATCATGGGCCAGATTTTAAAAATTTATAAAGCCCGGATACTTTTAACCATGTTTATTAAATACCTTGGTGATATTAAAAACACGATTTGAATCCATTAGGACAACGGATTCGAACACGATAAAATTCATATTTAGGATTTTAAATACGAATAGACGATGTCAGATTTAAATAAAATATTTAAATATATTATCGTATAAATGCGGGTTGTTACAGACTTCCCTCCTTAAAGAAATTGCGTCCTCGCAATCATAAGGAATAAATAAATAAAAGGTAACAACCATAAGAGCATGGCAATGTCGAATGCATAAGCAAAGCAAAGGTCAACAGGGAAGTATTGGGATTATGGAAGCATTAGATATAAAATCAAGAGGTTCGACTGCTTCAAATCAAAAGAATCAACATCGAGGGGATCGAGGAATCAAAATCAGACGACTGCTAAAGCAGGAATCAATCGAGTTCCAGTATTTTAAAAGAAAAGGAAAACAGAGCAGAATTCACATACTGCACGAATTGAATGCGAGTAAAGCAAATTACTCACCTGAATCGATAGAGAAAAAGACGAAGCTCAAGTCTCAAAATCGCAAATATTCAATCATCAAAAATGATAATCGAATTTCACGAATATCTAATTATCAAAAACGATAATCAGAAACATAAACATTCGATTAATCAAATCGAAAAATATTTAATTATCTCAAACGATAATTAAATTTCACAAATATCTGATTATCAAAAACGATAATCAGAGATCACAAATATTTGCTTATCAAATCGAAAAATATTTAATTATCTTAAACGATAATCAAATTTCACAAATATCTGATTATCAAAAACGATAATCAGAAACACAAATATTCGATTAATCAAATCGAAAAATATTTAATTATCTCAAATGATAATCAAATTTCACAAATATCTGATTATCAAAAACGATAATCAGAAACACAAATATTCGATTAATCAAATCGAAAAATATTTAATTATCTCAAATGATAATCAAATTTCACAAATATCTGATTATCAAAAACGATAATCAGAAACACAAATATCCGATTAATCAAATCGAAAAATATTTAATTATCTCAAATGATAATCAAATTTCACAAATATCTGATTATCAAAAACGATAATCAGAAACACAAATATTCGATTAATCAAATCGAAAAATATTTAATTATCTCAAATGATAATCAAATTTCACAAATATCTGATTATCAAAAACGATAATCAGAAACACAAATATCCGATTAATCAAATCGAAAAATATTTAATTATCTCAAATGATAATCAAATTTCACAAATATCTGATTACCAAAAACGATAATCAGAAACACAAACATTCGATTAATCAAATCGAAAAATATTTAATTATCTCAAATGATAATCAAATTTCACAAATATCTGATTATCAAAAACGATAATCAGAAACACAAATATTCGATTAATCAAATCGAAAAATATTTAATTATCTCAAATGATAATTAAATTTCACAAATACCTGATTATCAAAAACGATAATCAGAAACACAAATATTCGATTAATCAAATCGAAAAATATTTAATTATCTCAAATGATAATCAAATTTCACAAATATCTGATTATCAAAAACGATAATCAGAAACACAAATATTCGATTAATCAAATCGAAAAATATTTAATTATCTCAAGTGATAATCAAATTTCACAAATATCTGATTACCCAAAACGATAATCAGAAACACAAACATCTAATTATCAAAAACGATAATCAGAAGTCATAAATATTCAATTAACGAGTCCGGAATTAACCGAAGTAGTAAAAGTATGGTTTCATAGTCCGTACTTTTGCTAAATCGTTTAAATCTCTTTATCGTTTCCTTGAAAGTGCAGGATTGTGTGTTTTAAAAATAACATTTCACATTCTCAAACGGACAAGTCCGGAATTAAGCGAATCAGTAAAAGAAAGGGGTCATAGTCCTTGATTTTTCTGAAATGTTTAAATCGCTTCCTCGTTCTTTTGAAAATGTAAGCTGTAAAAATTTAAAAACAACTTTAATTTATATTTTTGAAACAACTTTTAAAAATAAAGAATTTTGAAAACGCGTGATTAAATTAGCAATAACAGTGTTGCGGGAGAACCGCTTGTAAATCCATTTCAAAATTGACGAGTACTGAAGTTGACACGTCAAAATCTCATCAAAATAACTAGCATCAAAATATAATGCCAAATGAATTTTCATTCATCAAAAATGTCACAAGAATCTTCTCAAAGATAGAAAGGGATATCATACCCTAAACTTGTATTCATAACAAGTCAATAACACATGAATTCACCAATACACATAAATTGACGAAACTTGTCAATAGAAATCACGAAAATTGGTGAAGCACAAATTCTAGAAATCATCACAAGAAATCCAGAAAACACATGAAGGGGGGGGAGGCCTAGCATAAAAATGGGAGTATGAAAACTCCAAAACACCGGTATCACATGAACGAGACGCTATCTCTTGGTGGCTAACCAATAAAGTTTCACACAGGAATGGTCCGAAGACCGTAGGGCGCTACCCTACAACAAAGCGGGGTTTAGTCTCCCTCGCAGACAAAGAGACATCGCATAATCGCTAGTCTAAATCATAAAAAGAAAAGGGGAAAGGCCTATCACAAAAATGGGAGTATGAAAACTCACCGACCGGTATCACATGACGAGACGCTATCTCATGGAAGCCATCCATTAAATTTTCACACAGGAATGGCCCGAAGACCGTAGGGCGCTACCCTACAACAAAGCGGGGTTTAGTCTCCCTCGCAGACAAAGAGACATCGCACAGTTGCTAGTCTAAATCATAAAAATCACACAAAGAGTATCCAGACAACCCTCAAAGCCCAAGAGATATGTGTGAGACGAAATCACACCGATGAGGCCTAGTCTAACCGTGCAATATGTGTGAGACGAAATCACACACTGGTGTCTAGACAATCCTCAAAGCCCAAGAGATATGTGTGAGACGAAATCACACCGATGAGGTCCAGTCTAAATCATAAAAATGATCGTCATGATCATAAAGAAGTGTCAATCACACCAAGCTAGTAAATATATGAGTTTAGCTTCATGTCCCATAACCACTTGCTTAACTTAAATATTTACGAACAAGCTGTAAATCTTCACTAGGAAATTGTCACGAAAAGGGTTCAATCGAACAAGTCCAGGAGTTAACCGACGAAGTAGACGCAAGCGTTTCATACCACTTGTTTTACTAGGCCGTTTAATTCAATTTCTCATACGAGTGAAATAAAGGCTTGTATATACTAATAGATTGGAAAACGATTTAGGAAAAAGAACTTTGTAGTAAAATAGTTTTGAAATCGTTTGGAAAAAGGGATTTTAATATTTACTACTAGTATAGAAAACCTTTATATTTTTAAAGTGACAAATCACAAAAATGATTGTAGAAACAATCAATCACAAGAATTCACATACGAAGATGTGAATAGAATCCAAAGAATTCGATTCCAAATTTATCAAAGTAGGAATACCAAAAATTCCAGAAATAGAAGTTATCAAAATCAATAAAGGTGATAACAACTAATAAGAGAAGAAGAATCGATTATCAACTGGAAAAAACAAAATATCAAGTTCAAAATCGCTGAGATTCAAACTAGATGTTAATGAGAAATCAAAATCACTCAATTTGCAACTGGTCCAGCTATTTTTCATCACAGTGTAACAGGTACACAATGACACTCATAGCATAGACAAAAGTGGAACAAAGTCCAAAAGTCAAAATGGCTTTAATTTGCCAAATTAAAACAAAATCAACATCGGCTAAATCAATCCAAAGCCGAAAACACAAGAATAAGCGTTAGGAATTCATACCTAACAGTCAAAAAATAGTCATATGTAAAGATGAGAGATAAAACATCGACAAATAGTTGTAACACATGTTCCATCTAAGTTATGTTTTATAATTGTCCTAAACCCCAGGCTCTGATACCAAGCTGTGACGCCCCACCTCTATACCCACGCTAGCCAAGAACACTACGGTGTAGTGCTGTCAACTAGCACGGAGAATAAGGCTGTTGAGGAGCGACCATCTATGTAATTGCCTTGTGCGAGTACCGATATGTCAGATAATAAAAACATTGCATTTCATCTTTAGAGGAAACCCGACATACCGATACACACTCAAAGCTACTACACAGTGGCTATAATAGTTTAGGACAATGGATATAAAAATAACACAGATAACATAAATGCGGAATAAAGATGGAACGAAAAGTCTCATATATATATACAATAACTGATATCAGTTACAATACATTTGACACAATACAAATGATACAACTACAATTGTCGACTCAAGAAGTTATATATACAAGTACATTATCGACTAATATACATGAATACATTATCATCTTACAACAGACACACTGGCTACTACAACAAGACGAAGACCACTTCAAATGATATGAAAAGTCTTCATAGCTCTAGCAGCAACCCAAAGCTAAAAATCTACAACCTGTAAATACTCGGTCTGACCCGAGTATTACATTCAAAAGAAAATAATACTCGGATCAGTCTAATTCAAAATCAGCTATTAGAGCATAGAAGCAATAATAATCAATCTCAATATAGATGACAGTCACAGAAATCTCGTATATCCAACTCTCGACACGAGAATTGGATAACGGCAGATATAACACTAAACAGTGTTAATCCACAAAACAGAAATCCAAAGCAGTTTAAGTAATAGAAATGTCAATTTAAAAATATCAAGGCTAATTGGCTGCAGTACACGCTAACGTGTACTGCCTCGCCAATACAGCCTACGAATTACGCAATAGGTCGATGAATTAAGAATAAAAGAGATATCGATTAAAATCTGTCAATTCGGTGTGGCTGCAGTGCACGCACGCGTGCACTGCCTCGCCACAACAGAATATAAAGTCACCACAAGGGACGAGGGTAAAACTGCTACGAAAATGCAGCAGGTCAGCAAGTGCTCAGGGATGAACGGATGAACATCAGTGCAGACAAGTATGAATTCGAACATGAAATGGAGAACATCATTGCAAGTGCAACAGGTAGAGGATGGTGCAGTGAAGCATGTACAAGGGCACAAATACATGCAAATGAAACTGTAACGAATAAAGTGGAACAGCAGCTACCACAAAATGGAACAAGAGATAGTACAGCCTCGACATCAAAGAAGTAGGCCCGAAATACATGAAGACATCAGAATGAAGGTGAGAGCACCAACAATATGGCACCACACACCCAACATTGAAAGACACAAAAAAAAATCAGTACCTAACAGGGGCAACTGGAAATCACAGGTATACATATACATGCTACTAGCAAGCAACAAGGAGCTACAGAAGGAAATAGAGGTGATAGTATGGAACTACTGACCAACAAAACACCATAACAAAACATCAGCAAGGTTCAAATAAATATAGGCAGCAAGCTCCAAATATAATGCAGCAGTGTATATATATATAACAAGCATACTGCACCCAAGATAAGTCAAAACAGCAAGGCATAGCAACAAATTCCAATGAAGTCAAAATGAAAATCAAGGCATCAAGTATGCACTAATGCAACCCAGTACAGTTCAGTGAACGGAGGTGAAGCTACAAGAGTACAACTGAAATGTACTATATTAAACAGTGACAACTTGGACGCAGACTCAAGTGCTACCAAATAGCAATGTGGCGTGAAGGGAACACATAGAACAGTGAAGTAGAGATGACAGGCAACAATGCAATCAATATGAAAACAGAATGAACGACTCAGATGTGCAACTGCAAATGACAGAGAAGATACTCAATAGTAACAGGGAAGCAATTCAGATGAATGCACAACTACAGTTCATCACGAATTCAGTAATGAAGGCAACCCAGACTCCAAGAGTTACAACAAAGATATGGCAACAACATGCAACTATACAAGATCAACCAATGTACACAGGTGACGACAACAGACTTAGGTAAAATCAACAAACTCAAGTCCAAATGAATAAGTGACAGTGGCTCCAGATCAAAGATGAACTTATATGGGTGGGAACAAGTGCACATGAACAAGGATGAAAAACTGGAAGGTGAAGTATCCAAGCCAGTGCTACAAAATGAACACTATAGGCCAAGAACAGATGTGCAGACGACCAGGTAAAGCTCTAATTCAAATGTACATGATGTACAAGTATGCAAGTGAAGTCAACAATGTTTGTATTGAATGCAAACAGTAATACAGTGAGCACATGACTAAGACAGAGGCAACTGCAACAAAGCATCACTGATACACAATTACAAGAACAACAATGCAAGCAACAAACTAAAAGGATAGCAATGTCGAGTGACCGGAGCATACTACAAAGTGAAGACAGACTAAGCTAAATAACAACAAAATCAACTGCAGTTCAAATCGAAGTGGCCCAAAGTTTAGTTATATCAATATCAAGAACTGGAGCCAACAGAAAATTCAAAGCCACTGTTAAAAAAATGTCGAAGTCTATCCTCAAAGCTTTTAAACATATTCAACCCAGAGATTCACAGTAGACTGCGGGGTGGACAACAGAGCAAAGCAAGAACTATCGAGTTCAAGCATGAATCAAAGGAAAAAGCAACAGAACACTAATCAGAGAAACCCCAAAAGCATGAAAATCGAACAGAGCTTCGAACTCTAATAACTCAAAACATGAATTAGATGTGAGCGGGGGGAAGAAACCACTCACCTTGTTCGAAGCGGAGGCGAACTCGAGAGAAGTAGTTGGATCGCCAGAGAGTCGAAGCATCGCCGAAGCCCTAGTTTTCCAGATCGAAGGAAGAGCAATCGCGACCGCCATTTCTTTTATTTCTCTCGTATGCTTTATTTTTGGTTAGGGTTTGAAACGCGATTGAATGAAGAGGGGAATGGGGACGGGTTGTATGGGTGTTGAGTGAAGTCACGGTTTCAAAAGTAAAAATATCATGGGCCAGATTTTAAAAATTTATAAAGCCCGGATACTTTTAACCATGTTTATTAAATACCTTGGTGATATTAAAAACACGATTTGAATCCATTAGGACAACGGATTCGAACACGATAAAATTCATATTTAGGATTTTAAATACGAATAGACGATGTCAGATTTAAATAAAATATTTAAATATATTATCGTATAAATGCGGGTTGTTACAATTTCGCTGGATTCTATAGTTTAGTAATCACAACCTCTGCTCTAATTCTCTAATTTGGTTAGGGAACAACCTCTAATTGAAAGAGAAGTATTATTGAGTGCATGTTTAGGGAATATTCTTCAATTTGAAAGTGAATTATTATCAGCTCAAAAGAATAGTTTATGCATTAAGTGTGGGCCTAACTTAAACTAATAATTTCCTTCTCCAATTTGATTTGAATCAAACCAATGTATGATTTTACTGACATTTCAACATATAATGCTTTAGTTCATGGAGTTTATTTCATGTAACTATGAAACTGCAGACCTTTTATGTTTTTTCCTTTGCCGCAACTATATATTTTATGCAACACATAAGGTTTGAATCTCGTGCATCTATATAATTCTTTGGTTTGCAACTCATATTTCGTACCACTGTATATATATGAGGTCATATGTAATAATGCATAAGATTGCCCATTTCCTTTTTATACTATTTGTATTGTTTGTTTGACAAGTTTCTCTTAGTCTTGCTTTGTTCAGTATTTATGTTAATTCTTGTCTAGTTTATTCGTATAATGACTTATTGCTTGGCCCTGGCTGGTTACTAATGGGGTTCAGATGGAAACAAACTTGCATTAATTGCTTTGCAAGGCAGTGAGATTACTTTCTACAATTCTCTGTTCAAGTTTGAACTGAGAATATAAGCTGAAGGTTTCACAGATGGGTATTTCCTTTTTGGTTGCAGGCTAGTGCAAATCCAGAAGAAAAAAATCACACGTCATCAAGTATGGGAGAAAGCACACATGAAAAAGGATGGTACCATATCAGATTTGACTTCTTCCTACTTCGTAAGCTAAACAATCAATTGTTTTAGATGAAAATTAATAAAGATTTATTATTATGACATATATGTTTACATGTTTTATCAGTCTATTGTTTTAGATCAATAACCTATCAATTAATAATAATATCTCAAGTATTATCATATTTTAGGGTAAAGTTGCAAAAGCAAAGGAAATAGTCAATGATGTTGATGAAGAAGATTTGCCATTGGATGAAGACATCTTGTCACAAGTGTTTGGCAAGGATAAAAGAGGCCGGACTTGCAGTATTGGAACCAAGATATCAAGAGCACAAGTTAAGACTTCTAATATTGCATGTAAACAACTCAAAAAGACCAAAGGAGACTCAGAAGACTTGAAAGCTAGGATGGACATATGGAGGGTACACTAAAGTTATTGGTCGACTTATTCAAGTGATCCGTGGATAAAGGAAAACACATACCAGACATTCCTTCCAATGAAGGAGGAAGTGGGACATGTCAGGAAAGTGTTGGAAGAATGCCGAACAACGATGTTAATAATCCATTGAGTTCGTCCGGTTTGGCAAATCAAAAATGTGAAATCCTGAACTTTGATCTAGAGGTCATTGCAATAGGTTCTGTATGTATAGATTCGACAACATCCGTTATATATGGGAAACCTGTACCTCCAACACATGAGAAGTTGGTTGTGGATAATATACTACTACTGGATGAGAATGCAGCCAAACAAAATCATCCTCTTGCTATGACCTTTGGTGAAGTTGGAATCGGTGGTTTTGTGTGCCATCCAAAGATTTCAATTCGATATCTCTAGACGCGGGAGCAGGTATATATATTATTATTATGCTTTGGTAATTTAACATAGTGATGGACCTTTTTACAATTGTCTGCTTCTACTAACAAAACAAGCCGAACAGTTTCCACTGCTTTAAATACCACTTGTCATTTCAAAATAGCATCTTATAAGTTATTTATTAGGTGGGAATAACATCTTATAATTTAACATAGTGGTGTATGAATATGATAAATAGAGCATAGTATAGCTATAGGCTAGGAATTCTATGTTCCTATTTCTTGCGTAATGTTAAAGAAAGATACATTGCAATAACATGTCCCACCTAGAAAAATTCTTTTAAAGAGCTATGCATTTTTTTAATGTCAACCGAGTATCGTGTGGAACTTTGTATATATATGACTTTTAGCCACTAGCCTGAAGCTATCCAAATTGTTCTTTTTCTGATCCGTTTCATAACACTGATATATGTTGGGGTAGTTTATGTATATGCGCAAGTTTCACTCTGGTCTTGATCTGGTCTCGTGTGGTTCCTTACTCTATTCATAGCTATAGTAAGCATGTGCTCCCTTGATCTGGTTTTGGGTTGTTGTACTTCGATTTGTTTGACCTGGTTATTAATATGTGTGCATGCATTTGTTTCATGTTAAGCTTCTGCTATCACTTGTGGTTATTAATATGTGTGCATGCATTCGATTTTTATATATGGATATTTAGAATTCAATCCTCTAAAACCACGGTTATAGTCTGTACAATTTGGCCAAGTGGTAATGCAGTCACTAGTTCTCATTTCAATCGCAAAAATTAACTTTATTTGTAACTGAAAATTTTGACATACAAATAATGTCACAATTTCAAAATTTAATATTTGCACCTAACAGTCACTTTGTTATCTCTATTACTGCCATTGGTGGTTTATCCATAGTTTCGATTGGTTCCTAAGACGACTATATCTGACTATTGGAAGCAGGTCATTCACATAACTGTGGCTGACTGAACCTAACTAGAATAAATACATGGTACAATATTTGAAAAAGTTTGTATATTTGTTCAATATTTCGGATTCCTTTAGGTTCATTATTTATCAAGATCAATAAACATTTTTGCGAAAAAGAAGAAGCTCGCTCTTCATGGTTACATTCATGCATTATGTATTACATTAACTGTATAACTTGTGTACATAATATCAATTCATTACATTTATACATTGCTACTATTGTCGTTTTGATGTGTGATCGTTTTTCCTCACAGTTTCGTCGGCGACTGCCTTGCAAGTTCTTCCCCACGGCTTCGTCGGCGACTGCCTTGCAAGTTCTTTAAGGCTTCGAAACAATGAACTATGTACCGATGAACTATGTACTGTATATTGTAATACTATTGTTGTTGCTGCTGCTGCTGCTGAACTATGTAGTGTAATGTATTGTTGTTGAACATTGTAATTTCAAAATTTGTTATGAAAAGTCTTTTTGTTGAATCTATAAAAAATATTTGGTTTAATGATATTTCTTTTGTGACATTATGTTAAATTTGCAAATGTTTGTATTGAGTATGATAATTAAATGACTGTTACTATAGGAGGGCCGAAATAGCAATATTTTTAAAAAAAAATGGCAGAAAATTAGCAACGGTTTCAAGCCGTTGCGAAACCATTGAAGCATACATAGATGTTTATATATATAATTTAATTTGAATTGATTGACTAGATTTAATTTACATACATACATACATACATACATACATATATATATATATATGTATGTATGTATGTATCAAATACACGCACACACACATATTTGTGTCTGCACGTGTAACATGATAATCCGTGAAGGGTATAATGTGCATGTATATGTATGCTAGGATTTACATTGCAATGAACATATTAGCACATTTTGTGTGTACTGTAATTGTCTAAATATGTGTTTGTACAATATGTAAAAACAAGATATTAATATATTTAAATGAATATACATATATATATGTATACATAATATATATATATATTATCGAATAAAACATTTTCTACCATAATAAATTAATGTAAAATAATTATATGAAAAAGTACAAGTTTTATAATTTTAGAAAATCTAAAAAATATAGGCTTAAAAATAATTTATGGAATCTTCTCAATTAAAATAATGTTTATCATTAAAATAATTGATAACAGCCCAAAATCAAATTAACTCTTAAAAATATGAAATGAAGTTGAAAAAATCTAAAACTTTTTCTGAAGGTACCCGAGACGTATTTTAAGCTTAGGAATTTTTTTTTGAATTTTCTCAATTAAAATTATATTTTTAATTAAATAATTGATTTTAGACTGAAAAAATTAATCATAAAAATTATTATATTAAATTATTAAAATCTAAACATTTTTCTAAAGGTACCCGAGACATATTATAGGCTTAAGAAAAATTTCTAGAATTTTCTCAATTGAAATTATATTTTTAATTAAATAGTTGATTGCAGATCGAAAGTAAATTAATTTTAGAAAATAATAAATTATGTTTTAAAAATATGAAAATTTTACAATAAGCTTCTTGTATGGTGCAGCAAATTTATAAAATATAAAACTGAAATTTTGGACCATTAATTATTTTATACAAAAGAAACAACACACAAAATCATTAAATAACAATAAAATATGTATATACATATTTAATAAAATATTTTTATATTTTTTGATTCATAATAAGCATAGATCGTCATAAGAAAATTTTAACATCAAATATATATTATATATAATCCTATATATAATTATACATATTTACAATTTGTAGATCTCTATACATTTATTCTAAATCAATATATACATACATATATATATATACATACATACATATACATACATACATACATATATATATATATATATTTATATAAATAAAAATTATAAAATTATTTTTTTCAAAAAGTTAGTTCAACAATAAATCGATAAAAAAAATATTACAACAGGCACATAACCAATCCAATTGTAACAAACACATGTACCCACAAAATTCTCACCTAATCTAAACAATAAACAGATCTGAATACAAACAGATGATTTGGATGTAAATCAACTTTTATATGATAAAATTGATATCAAAAAAATAATAATAAATGAAAGTTCACCTCTTAATAGAGCCATTGAGTCCACATTGAATAATGATTTATCTTCTTAAAATAATTCTCAATCCATCATGTTGCTATTGCAGGATTAGAGACCTTCTACTACAAATTAGTATTTTTTTAATTTTAATTGGACTTGATAATTTTTGGGATTGTTTTAGAGGATAGTTGCTGCCATTAAAATGAGGAGGAAGAAGAAGAAAGTGGCGGTTCAAAAATAAAATTAGCATTAGATTAGGGTTTTGAGTAAGTATTTATATGCGTAGGATAAGAGAGTAAACTATGTAAGTTTCTCACTAGATCTTGGCTACACATTTGCAAATCCTAATCCTATATTGTAGCCGCTTCCAACCTTTCTCAAACGTTGTCCTATCCAAATCTCTTGGGTTGTGAGCCCATTTAACCCAAATTAAATATGTACAATCATATTTAACCTATTTTGTTATCGCTATCTCATATCGATCAATATATTCATAACTTTTATAAATATATGTAACAATTTTATTTCTCAAATCACATTCAAATTTCATAATTAATATTTCATAAATATTAATTTATTTAATTAATTTATAACAATTATAAACTTTAAATCGTTTGGTCTAAAGAGAATTCATCGCTTCGGTTGTGTGACTCTAGTGTATAAATTCGATCAGCGATTAACGTCAAACTATTCAAACATTAACGTTCTACTTCACTTAGTAGGTGGTGTGATAATATGGCCAAACTTATCATTTACTCATTTTTGAAAAAAATCTCATTTTAATTTAATAAGCGTTACCCATTTGTGACAATTATTTACACCAATTCTCTTCATCAAAAATATATTACTTTGGACTTGCTGAATTTGGTAATGGTCAAAATTCCAACATCAACCACATTCAACTCTATAGTCCAAACACAAAGTTCTTGGTTCAATAATAATAGTTATTATAACCGTACTACTCTGGCAAGAGATTTTGACTTTGGTTTGACCCGAGTTAACTGTGATACTAACCCCGTATAACTGAGAAGACGAATCCTCTTTGAATAGTGCTTCACTTCCAATACTTTCACTCGACCCAACAAGAGTCACTCGATGGATGATGTGCTATGATTTGACAATAATCAAAGTAGAACATTCATATTGAAGATTCATAGTATTCTCAAGTCGAAAGAACTGTGTAAATTATTTACATCGATATTTTCTGTTTAACCTAAGTTATATTAACTAACATAAAACTATTGAATGAGGCGTTCCATAGTTATCCAATAAATATTAGTATGTAACCCCTAGGTACTCCCAGCAGTCATGAGTAATACACTACCCAATATTTGGAGAGCGTTACGTACTCTAGTCTCAACGGATACATCAATATCCAGTCTCGATACATCTTGAGTAGGAACATTTAAAATGGTATATTTAATTTTATTGTGATAAATTACTCATGGTTACAACACTTTGTAGCTACTAATACAAAACATACCATTTATAGATTTTCTATTAAATATACTTTTTAATTAAATTAATTAATTAATATAACCACATTATATCAAGATATAATAGAAAGAAAATACCTTTATTTCGAATAAGATTGGTCAATGAGTTAAATATATGTAACAAATTACATAATTGTCTCTAGGGCATATCCCTAACTCTATCACATGGAAGAGGAGTTGGTGCAAGATTTTTGGATTATTCTAAACGAAGTATTTAATAATCATCCTGATAATATATTAATTCGAAGGATTCTATAAACTCAGAGTACTTATGTCACGTTTACTAGAGCTTGTCGAAGATATAGAAGCATTATAAATATAGTGGCGAAAGAAGACCTATTTCGGTTAACACGAACTACATTTGATTTAGGATATTTATGGGATTTATTTTGTTGAACATGCTACATATGATCTTCATGTTAGATATGTTAGACAATTTGAATGATGTTTAGGTTAGTTAAGTAAGTTATTTAATTTAATTACCTTTAGCAAGTTCTATGTACTTTCAATAAGTTCTATGTACTTTTAAATTCAAGTACGCACTAAAGATAAGAACAATATTACCAAATTACTTAATTAAACTATTACAAGCAAGACTTAACTTAATGAGAAGCAAGACAAGAAATAATAAAACAAGACAACATCATAGATAACAAACAAGACAACTAATGATTAAAAATACTGCCTTCGACCACCTGATAAGTTAATTGAACCCAGTGTCTTTTGAAGCATTTGAATTTGTTCTTCAAGTTCAGTAGCATACACATCTGCTCAATGAGGTAGAGGATCATTAAGCCATTACCAAAGTTCATAACCATCAGGAAAATTACGGCATCTATAATGGCATCGACCGATGTTGGTTCCATTTCTTATGACAGAATACAGAATAAAAACTCCATAGTTATAGTATATTTCTTTAGAGTTAACCTCTTGATCTGTGTGAGGTACGTGGTAGCGTATTTCATTACTAATTCATCTTCTCCCGTTATGGCTACGTCGCTCTGCTCTTTGACGTCTACCATCCTCCAACTGCATGCGCTCTTACAATTTTATCTCATGCTCTCTTACATCAACATTGTGTCTTTCTTCCATTTCAATAAACCACTCGGTTGGTGGTTGAGGGAAGGATGTATTCGGTGGGATATTGTGTCGTAAAGGACCTTCGTATAAGTGTGAGGAGGGAAAAGAAATATGATTGCAATCCACCATTTTTATATGCTACTACTATGATGTGAATGAAGAGAAGTATATCAAGTAATACGATATATATATATATATATATATATATATCATAATACACTAACAAAGCTGGCATTGGTGGCAAGCAGTGCAACGTGGCTACAGTGCACGATATGACCGGAGACTGTGCCATTCTGTCTCCACTAACAATGTTGGCATTCTTGGAAAACGGTGCAACATGGCTACAGTATACTATATGACCAGACGTTGTTCCATTCCGTCTCCAATAACAAAGCTGGCATTCGTGGAAAGTAGTGCAACGTGGCTACAGTGTCCGATATAACCGGACATTATGCCATTCTGTCTCTGCTAGCTTTATTATTGCATGATTGATTTCATAATTTTTTTATATAGACCATCATGTAGTAGTGGGCGTGTAGTTAATTGTGTAGATGTTAACATTTGCTAGCAAAGCATGAAACAAGATTTCTAATTGGTGGGGCCTACCATGCATGCATATGCCATGGCATTCACATGTGTGGTGCTTTTGTTTCCAAAATAGTGTCCCGGTATAATTTTGTCCTTGCTTCATATTGATTTCATTAAACAAATCTAGCACTCGTGGGAAGCAGTGCAACCTAGCTAAAATGTTAACTAAGACGGGACATGTGCCATTCTGTCTCTATTAATAAGGCTGGCATTCATGGAAAGCAATGCAACGTGGCTACATCGTCCGATATGATAGGACATTGTAGCAATTCTGTCTCCATTGAACAAAAAGGGCATATAAATAGAACCAAAGGATTCTAATAACATACTCATTCAATCATCTAAACTCATCATCACCATTCTTGTAGCTATATTAAATGAGTAACCTAAAAAGATTGTGGTGCTTCTCATCCATGTCTTCATCATGGTTGTCATATTTGGACGATTTCATTGAGCATTGTATTAATTAACAAAGAATGTTTGCTACTGAAGTGATGGATTCAATGGCCCATGAAAATGCTGAAAGCTCTGCTTCAACCAAAGGAGGTAGTTTTGTTGGAAGGAGAGACTTGCGTTATGGGAGAGACTATGCTGACGGTCACAATCAACTGATCATGGATTATTTTTCAAAAAACCCCGTGTACGGGGATGTATATTTCCGATGAAGATTCCGTATGTCAAAGACTGTCTTTAGTCGGCTTCTCGACAAATTAGCCGAAACAAATATCTTTTTAACCCATATAAGAAATGGAATCAACGAACTAAGAATTTCTCCACTACAAAAGTTTACGGCTGCACTTCACATGATATCATACAGAACTTCTGGTGATTTGCGAGATGAAAAAGTGCGGATCGGTGAATCAATGATAATCTTATGTACGAAAGAATTTTGCAAAACCGTTGTTTTACAATTTGGTGAAGAATATCTCCGGTCCCCAACCCCTCATGACATTGACAGATTGTTAGCAAGGGGAGCTTAATGTGGATTTTCAAGTATGTTAGGTAACTTAGATTGTATGCATTGGAGTCGGAAGAACTGTCCGGTTGCATTACAAGGCCAATACACAAGACACTGCAAAAAGGCAACTCTGTTATTGGAAGTTGTTGCTTCGTTCGGTTTGTACTATGGCATGCTTTTTTTAGAGCACCAGGTTCACCGAATGATATTAACGTTCTATGAAAGTCATATTTATTTAATGACTTATGCAATGATGTAGCAACTCCATGCAATTACACAATAGAAGACAAAGATCATTCCATGAGTTATTACCCGGTAAATGGAATTAAATGGAAAACATTTGTGTAAACATACAAAAGACTAAATGATGCATAAGAAGCCAAAATCACCCAACAACAAGAGGGTTTGAGAAAAGATGTCAAACGAGCATTTGGAGTGCTTCATGGTAGGTGTCATATATTAAGAAAAAAGGTATACTACCACGATCCGACGGTATTATCTGATACTGTATATTGTTGTATTATTTTACATAATATGATTATCGAAGAAGAACGTGGTGGATATGAGCTTCAACTGAGAAACTATCCAGACATTGCTGTGACATTTCAAAAAGAGCCTTACAAAGACCCAAATACTTTTGCCGAATAAATTCAAAGAATCGAAGACATTAGAGATCCACAAGCTTATCTTGATCTAAGAGAAAAACTAGTGGAACACTATTGGGAACATATCGGAAACCATTAGTAAAAGTGACGTTTGGATTAACTATGTGATCTTTTTCTCTAGTATGTTTCACTTATCTATTGTATTAAGATGTTGTTGATGTGTTGTTATGGACGTGTTGTAATAATTTTTGTATTTAAATTTTTAATATCTATTGTACTAAATTGTTGTTGACCTGTTGTTGTTGACGAGTTGTAATAATATTTGTATTTGAATTTTCAATATCTATTGTACTAAGTTGTTGTTGACGTGTTCTTGTTGAAGTGTTGTAATAGTGTTTGTAATTGAATTTTTAATATCTATTGTATTAGGTCATCGTTGATGTGTTAATAATAACAACAACAGTGAGAATGAAAAGACGAGAATGATAATAACAATAGTGATAACAATAGCAATAGCAACAACAATGGCAATAACAATAACATTACAATAACTACAACTAAAACATAAACAATCACAATAATAATAACACTAACAATGACAATAAAATTAACACTAACAATAACAATAACGGAACAAATACAACATGCAATAATAAGATACATAGTATGAACCTAGTTTCCCACAAACCCCATGACTTCTATGGTACTCCTCAATTTGCTTCTCCATATACAACTTTTGCACTGGATTGAGTTCATTTAGGTTGCAACTTAAAAGAGTCATATCATCAGCTCTTTGTTGTCGAGCTAATTATTGTTTTCTTAAATGTAACTCGTCGGCTCTAAACTTGTTTTTCATCATGACATCGTTGTATTTCCTTTTCCCTCTCAAGTCTCTTTGCTTCTTTTGCTTCCATGTATAATTTATTTGCATCTTCATCGGACTCCATATGCTCACCAATATGTTCATAGTGTGCGATGTAATCAGTGCCGGTTTTTTCTTCCCTTTGTACTTTCCCGAAGGCCTACCACCTATACAAGTGTTGAAGGAGGTATCTTCATGTGAATCAGAACAACCGGGACTCGATTCATTGCTCATCTTTCTAGGAAGAAAGGCAATACCGAGTGTTCTTTTCACGCTCGACTCTATTTTTCCTCCGCTGAGAGTATGTCATAGCAATGGTGCATGTTGAATGGTTTATTATTATGTTCAACCATATATAATGCATTTGCTTGATTAAGCTGCAGATGATGAAGTACTATTAAAAAATAAAACAGAAGACTTGATAATTTGAACTTAAAATTGAAAATCATTACCAAATCCATGTCGTTTGCCCGACTTTGTTGTCTTGCATGCAACCCGACCATTATTTCTTTCCAACATTGACAAGCGGAATTTATTCGTTTTCATGATTGCTTCAAAGAATCAACGGTTCTTGTAAGATTATTTGGACGTCGATAGTTGAACAAATTTCACAAAGAAATCCAAAAGGAACTTTCACTTTGGCTCGTACCTTTCTTATTGTCTTTAGAACATTCAACCTAATAGAATGCTAATTCAGCTTGCTCGTCCGCCGACCATTTCCGTATTTTTAGGGCATTTGTGGTGGATTTTCACTATCTTCATTAGGAGATTCATTAATATTGATTCTAGTTGTTTGCTTTCCCCTTGCTTGAGCGGAAGAAAAATTAGGATTCCTATAAACATCTTCTTCTTCAGCACTTTCATCGCCCTCGAATTGTTTTTCTTGGTTTCCCCAATTGTTATCTCCAAATTGATTATTTAGATTTCTTGACAAATTTTGAGGACGATAAGGCAACCCTAACCGTTGTTGGCTTTTGGAAAACACGTAGTTTTGACCATTGTTATAGTTTTGTTGAAATGAGTTGTTCTAGGAATAATTTGAATTTTGAGAATTTTGGTAATGGTTTGAATTTTGTTGGGAATGGTAGGAATTCTGATTTTGTTGCGGATGATACGAATTTGGAGCTTGTTGGGCAAAACCAAAATTTGGATTTTGATTCTGTTGTTGAGAATTTTGAGAATGATATTGATTCTGACTATGTTGAGAATTGAACGTATTCTGATTGAATTGAGTCGGATTCTAATTATCAGGTTTGTGTTGTGATAGAAAATTGGGATATGAAGATTTTTGAGATTTTCCATTTTGACTTTTTGACAATAATGAAATTGTTTATAGATAATTAGTTGAAGAGAGTAAGGAATGTAGAAGAAATTGTGTAAATAAAATATTGTTATTGTTAAATTATATGGAGTAGAAAAAAGTGGAGATGCAAGGGTCATAAATTAATCGTTGCCTTTAGCCAGCTTTATTAAAGCGGATCAAGTGGCAACGGCCATTTATGAATGTTGCCTTTAGCCAACTTTATTAAAGTCGGTTAAGTAGCAACGGTCATTTTTATGAACGTTTCCACAATATGGCCTTAGTTGGCTATAATAAAGCCGGTTAAGCTTAGCCGGCTTTATTATAGTCGACTAAGCTGGCAACCCAGAATTGGACAACCGACCCCCTGTTTGGGGTCGATGGCATCCCAATCAAGCCATGGCTAGGAATGCTCTAAAGATGCAAAATTTCCTCTATATCTCATTGCGATGTTCTTGAATAACAACATGATGTAGAATATGCACTAGCCTAAGCACTTCACTGCTAATAATAAACATGATCATTTACAAACAACATTGCTTTAGCTTATGTTACTTACAAAGATGTATTAGCTCACAATTTTATTTTACCCTGGGGTGGATGATGTAATTAGGCAGGTTTACATAACAATACATGAAGTCATGAACAAATACCAAATGTGACTATAGGAATCAAGTGATGAATGGAGAAATTAGTGGTAATATGCTAAATTAAAATGCCATAACATATACAAATGTTCTGTAAGGAAATATCGACAGCTTTAATTAGCATTTATAGAAAGTCACATTAATAATCTTAGGATAAGATTAGCACAAGATGAGGCACTGATGATTTTATGACAGGAGATCTCAATTCCTGATAAATTTGTTTATAGCATATTTGAGATGGCAAAGTTTTACAAGAACATATAATTGAAAATGTTTTATTAGTTTGCCAAGTATGTTTCAGGTCAATCTCCAATCATATTGAATAATTAGGTTGAAACTTTCTATTATCTCAACACTGTAAAAATTAAAAATTTTAAATTGCAAAATGAAGTAGTTGTTGGTGTCACAGTAATCAGTAATTCAGTTTGTTGTCGCACCATCGATATCATTGCTGAAATTTTTAATATAATAAGAGTAATACATCATTATTGTCATTCTTATAACCAATAATCAGTCACTACATCATAGTAACTAATTTAAATAATGTTTTGATCCGTATAAAAGGATTTTTTTTCATTTTAGCCTCATTTTATAAACTTATTACGCAAATAGCCCTATTTGCAAAGTAATATCAAATATAGCCTTGTTTTGGCTAGCTCGGCATTGAGCTAGCCAAAACACACTGGCGCCATTTCAAATGGCGCCAGTGTTGAATTTTTTTAGTTTTGTTACATAGTGGGCGACTTTTTAGAACTCGCCCACTACGTTAAACTTGTTTTTGTATGGGCGACTTTCGAAAAGTCGCCAGTGGACGACTTTTCAAAAGTCGCCCATTTTCTTGAACTTAAAGACAACAACCTCTCTCCTCTTTCATTCTACACTTTACCAAAGTTTTTAAAAGTACCCAAACCAACGGTTGAAGTAAGGATTTCAAATGTATCTGATGACGATGTGGATAAAGATTTACTTTAAGAATACCAATATCTTATTACTCCGGATCTACCAAGGTATGAATTTCTAAACCCTAGTTTTCTAGTAGATTTATAATTGAAAATTAAATAATGTTGTATCCATTATTATTGTAGAATGACTTCTAATTTTATTCCAACTATATGCTATTATGATGGTGAATTGGTTATTGATGATCAAATGTGTGGAAAATATGGTGGTTCTTACAAACCGACTAAAGTTCGTGAAGGATCTAACTTAAAACAATTAAAAGTGTCGGTTTACAAAGCAACTAAAATAAAATCGAAGGAGTATGATATTGATTTAGTTTGCAATTGGCCAATCGATACTAGATCTAAAGCAATAAAATTATGGACAATGACGATGTTGAATTAATGTTTTCTATTGTTTTAAAATTCATAGAGTTATTTGTTGGAAAAAAATAGAAAGTCGGTGGTAGAACAGCCTATAACGACACCCGTAATTAATTTTGTTGTTGAAGAGTATTATAGATTGCTGGGGACCATGAATACTTCGTAAGGAATTTCATCTCCTAGTTATAGCAATCTGCCTATGAGCATAGCGCAATATGGGCAACACCAAATGCTCTTCGAATATCCTCCTTTCATGAATACGCAGCCAAGTATACAATTTAGCAATCCATATCTGACTCAAGATAGTTTTGCAAGCATGAGTCAGAGGTAATACATATTTGCAATTACATACAAATTGTATATTATATAATGTATGACATATGATACAAAATTTTATTTTCTTGTGCAGTGTTGTTCCGCAGCAACATGCGACCCAAAATAGTGTTGAACCATCGAACAACCATATGTCTTATCCAATGCAGCCCACTCCTTCTGACTAATGCCATATGAGCCAGAAGTAAGTTATGTTATGAAGTGCTAATGAATTGTGTTGCGATTTATAACTATATTAAAAATGACATATATTCATATTGCAGCTTTCAGGCACATGATATTGATACACAATCGAACATTCAAACAACGGCTGAAGTAGGGGTTCCTAATGTATCTGATGATGATGTGGATAAAGATGCTGATTTAGATGTACAAGTTGATAACGTTCATGTGCTTGATAGCAAGATTGTTGTAACAAGAACAGAGATTGATACAACGTGGATGAATAACATGCAAGTAAACAATGATCCACTTAACTATGATATTGGAGGCATTGATCAAGGATGTGGGGATAGTGATGAACCGAACATGGAGATACCTTTGGATAATGGCCCGTGTAATGCACAAATGATGGCTAGATCTGTCATTGTAAATATGCAATTCAACGATGAGATATTCTCATCATTTAGTGTTCACAACGGTTTCAAAGTTGGTATGGTCTTTGAAAGCAAAGAAAAATTTCTACAACAACTAAATGAATGGTCAATTTTACATGTAGTTTCTTTTAAGCCAATCAGGTCAAACAACACAAACTACACCGCCATTTGCAATGTCGAATCAAATTGTCCGTGGAGAATACATGCTATAGATTCAAAACAATCACAATCTAGATAGTGCGTTATAAAAAAATATCCAAGTGATCATACTTGCGTTAACCCAATAGTTAACTCCAATCATAGGCAAGCAATATCTACTTTTTTGGTTTCGAAGAACATACCTTTTATGAAAGCCGATTTGAACATAACAGTTGGAATGGTGCAAGTTTTAATGGAGGAACAACTTTTTATTAAAATTGGTTACTTGTAAGCTTGGAGAGCATTGAACATGGCTGTTGAATGTATATATGGTGATTGGGCAGAGTCATATTCCAACCTACGGCAATACTTTGCCGAAATTGCTAGAACGAATCTAGGTAGTGTTGGACACGTTACAACCGAGGAGTATGGAGTTTTTTATCGTGCTTTTTCGGCTTTTGGGCCTTATATCGAAGGATTTGTATATTATCTACCTTTTCTTTGCATTGATGGCACACATCTATATGGAAAATACAAAGGTACCTTACTTGTTGCAACCATAGTGGATGCCAATGATCAATTTTATCCTTTGGATTATGATATTGTTGAGTCAGAATCATGTGATAGTTGGGGTTTGATTTTGCTTGCATGCGAAGGTTCATTCATAGTGTTAACAATCGACGTATTACTTTCATTTCTGATAGAATGAAAGAAATACCGTTAGCATTGGAGAGCAAATGGGATTACCACATAAGCATAGATTATGTGCCAGACATTTGAAAGAAAATTTTCAAGCGGTAGGCTTTAGGGACAAATGATTGACGAGTTTATTTTATGCTGTAGCATGTGCTTCGAAGGAGGTTGAGTATCTAAATATTCGAGAGGAAATTGAAACCACCAACATTAGAGTGCACAATTAGATAGAGAGAAGTTTGGTAGGGAAGGAGAAAAACTGGGCTTTGTGTAAGGATGATGGTGGATGATTTCATGTTATGACAACTAATGCGTTAGAAAACTTTAATGGTGTACTTAAAGGTACACGATCTTTGCCTGTTAGAGCTCCGGTTGCACGTATCTTCTTCCGACCAGTGGATTACTTTTGTCAAAGAAAGGAGTTTGCTTAGAATTTGACATCTCGATTAACTCCGAAATGGGAAGCAAAGATAGTAGAGAGTGCAAATGAAGCAAGACGTTCAAGGATTGTCTGATTCAGTCAGGTCAAATGGCAAGTAATTCACTACTTTGGTGATGAATTTAAAGTAACAATCGATGGTAACACTTGTTCTTATACATGCAACATCCCATTACTTCAGCAGCTACCTTGTGCGTATGTGACGACTGCTTGTTCGTTAGTGGTTAACGGTGCGAATATAGCTCATCATGACTTCGCCTCAACTTGGTACTCGGTCCAGAACTACCTAGCGGCTTACACACTAGAATTTCATCCCGTTCGTGATAAACGGTATTGGAGTGCATAGGAAGGACCATTGGTTCTACCACCGACAGCACGTAGAGCACCCCGAAGGCCTGGGTCTACTAGAATTAAAGGCACTATGAACGAGAAGCGGACTCCAAAGGTGAATAGGTCCAGTAGATGTGGAGTGCACAGCTATAAGAGTATTCGTTGTACTTCAGCAACTTAGCATTCATTAGTTTGGTGTTTGTATTATTAGTGTTAGTGTTGCTATTAGGTGCTCTTTCTGTTGTTTGTGTTGGTATTAAATATTAATAGTTGTAGTAAAAGTTACCATACAAATTACCAAATTAATATACAATACTAAAAGTCAATTCAGATACAACGTACACAAAATTACCACATGGTACAATATGATACAACAAATGATACATACAACATACACGACCATATCATAAACTACTTGTTAGGATACCCATCATGCATCTCAAGTGCTTTTTCCAATCGCTCAACTTTATCCTGCATCTCTATTGTATACTCAAGTCCTCTGCGACATAATGGAGGATCAATCCGCTGAAAAAAATTATAGTGGTTGAACGATTGTGGCATTTCTCTACTAAACTTATAACATGCACAAGCGTTAAACCTATGACCACATTCGTTTTATTTCTAGTAATTATCACATTAAACGTAGATCGACAGTAGCATATTCTTAGTGGGGGCCTCTCCAATAGCTAGTGCTTGACCACGATTCTTCCACTTACCACCATGTATAGCGATAAAATATTGTTGCAAACTATTAATGACGTTTCTCGATTCTTTAAGTGCTTCTTTTGATACAAACCCATTATGGGCTGATTGTGGTGATAATTGGGTTTTGAGTACAAATTCAATATCACCAACGTTTACATTTGAATCAATCTCCAAGTAGCCACAATATTTCATTAAAGTCTCATCATCAATTCCATTGATCCATTACAACTATAGGTAATTAAGAACTTTTATGTACAAATGAAAAAAAAAATTGAAAAGGAACTATAAGGATTACAATTACCTTTGAATCTGCCGCAAATCTTCAAAATTAATCAATTTTGATGAGAAATGATGAATTGTAGATTTGGTTTTGTGTTTTTTGTTTGGACTTTGATAAAGTAAAGAATGAGAAGAGAGAAAGAGGAGGGGTTTATGTAATATACTTGTTGGTGTAGGGTAGGATGAAAGATTCCAAGTTTTTGTTTGAAACCAAGATATCCTACGACATCTTTTCAATAGTCGCCAATGGGCGACCTCTCAAAAGTCGCCCACAGGCGACTTTTGAATGTCACCCCATACAACATTTGATGCATCAATACATGCAACACAACATATGATACATCATTATCAAATTACAACATCAGATACATTCGACATAAAGTCGGACAAACTAATAAATCCATATTATCAAGCCTGATTTCGTAGGTTGCATAGTTCTTGAGGAGTGCTTTTTGGCTTCTTGCATGATAATGGAACTTCGTCCGACAAATCCTCCTCCCTGCTTAGTTGCGTGGCCTTCATAGGCTGTGAAGGCCCAGGACAAAATTTCACTTGCGAATGTTGTGAGGATGAAGTACCTTGTCGATGTTTACGACTGTGGTAATATCTAGTCGTAGGAATAGGAGCTTCGATGAGCGTAGGAGAAGGAGGAGGAGGTGGTTTGGGTCGTGATAGCTTGTTCTTCCCCAAGATCGATTCCAAAATGTGCTTCATACTAAAGCATTTACCTTACGAACGCTTTGATACTTCTTCTGATAGCTCATCAACCAACTCCAATGCACAGTGAATGTCGTCCATCTGCTAAAACAAAGAAATTAAAACGTATATAAATTAACTACGCTAAGTTAACCAATGACTATACATACCACATTCCTCTCAAGAGGAGCTCTAGGAGTGTACAGGTCAATCGCAATAGGATGCTCTTTGGCACAAAGAACATAGCGGCACTTGATGTTCTAGTACCAAGTATATTACTCTTTGGTCGTTAACGTGAGGTTCCGTTCTTGTTGCATGTGCATATGGCGATAATTCCATGTCTCGATCGCCATATCATACTCCCCAGCTTTAATATCAATTCTGTAATGCTGAGCTTGTTTTGAAAAATACCGTGCCATACCAAATTGTTGCATCACTTTGTTAGGAAGATGATGCGCTACATCACTCGAACAAATGAGTGGAACCCGTGTTGTCCTCAACTGAATAGAAGCGGTTTATAAGTTTGGAAACTCTCCAAGCACATGTGCATATAAGGTCTATGTCACCAAATCATAATCAAGTACATCCAACTCATTACTGCAGAACGTAATATTGTGCCTTGGAGATTTCACTGTGCTCTTTGGTTCTTCCCAGCTAAGAGAGGAGAATACGAATTATTGGATCGAAACATGTGTATTACGTCATCTAACATCATAAATATACCTAGCACCATATGGCTTAGATAAATCGACATCCGCCCTCTTCATTGATATTCTCTCGACCGGAAGGTATGTCCAAGACCATAACTGCAAACATGTATACATATAAAATCGCACTGTATAAAATCATAAGAAATAAATGCATATGGAGGGTAATAATGCTAATACCTGTACTAGACTCAAACAACCACCAATGCATGTGTTCTCTAGCAAAGCAAGCCTTGTCAGCTCCGTATATGTATAGGCTAGGAATGCACTACCCCAATAATACTAGAGGCAAACATCAAAGTCCTCTAGAAACGCAAGCTATCTGAGCCAGATACGGTTCATTGAATGATTGCAAATCAGGCGTGAAGTGATGATATGCAATATAATCGCTCGAGAACACTACTCAATCTTAATCTCTGAGGCGTCAGCTAGAATGTCATCAGTAAGCCCCTCCCTGAACCATGTAGTAACTATCATCTCATTATCCCACCACTGTTCAACAGAAGGAGATATACCTAAGAGCTGCTCGCACAACTTCATGTAATCTATCAGCTCTGGATTACTCAACGGATTACCATCTATGGGTAAACCAAGCAAAAAAACAACATCACCCAACGTGATGGTTATCTCTCCAACTTGAAGGTGAAATGTAGGTATCTATGGCCTTCATCTATCCACTAAAGCGGTGATCAGATGATGATCCAATTGGACGTACCCCAACCAAAGACAATTGAGAACCAGCTCGATTTATCAGCTCTAGTACGGCGAGATGAGATGAAGTCACTTTCTTTAATTTAAATAGGTGATCAATAGTCCCATCTGGAGTATTGTGCTGTCAGAAAAACAGCAGAATATAAGCACAGTGTATAACCAATGTATATTTCTATTCCATAAG
The DNA here is from genome assembly GCA_030737815.1 of Allium fistulosum. Classification (NCBI taxonomy): domain Eukaryota; kingdom Viridiplantae; phylum Streptophyta; class Magnoliopsida; order Asparagales; family Amaryllidaceae; genus Allium; species Allium fistulosum. Next base: position 581,863,688 of record CM060906.1, on the reverse strand, counting down.
AAAGTGTATTACCTGCATCCAAGCGTCGTTGCACGTTCGATGGCATTCTTGCAAGTACAATATGCTACCATGTATCGACCCCGGTGTCATCTCGGAGTAATCTATAGAAAATTCAAATATTTGATAATCTCGAATTCTATTTCAACCCTAAAAGTAACAATGTTCAACAATGATAACAACTTCTATGTTAAGCTAACGTAAAATCAATAGTTTTGTGAATACCAGGATCAAACAATTATTTATACAACTTTTAAACATTAAATTTAACAACTTAACCAAAACCCTAATTTGTAAACAAAGCGAAGATTGATTGTGGAATTGAAACCTGGATAAGCTTCCTGTGATGAAGAGCAAACCATGATTCGAATTGGCGAAGAAATCAACGAAAATTGCAAAAAAAAAAGAATTGATTTTGGAAAGAAAAGGGATGGGTTTTAGTTTTTTTTGCTATGTAGAAAATTGGTAAAGTAAAGAGGAGGCGAGGGTTGTGTTCTTTTTTGTAGCAGAACACATATAGGCGACTTTTGAAAAGTCGCACACTGGCGATTTTTCAAAAATCGCCCACGGGCGGCTTTTCGAAAGTCACCAATACAAAAACAAGTTTAACGTAGTGGGCGACTTTTGCGTAACAAAATTAATAAAAATAACACTAGCGCCATTTGAAATGGCGCCAGTGTGTTTTGGCCTGGTCAAAACAGAGCTATATTTGATATTACTTTGCAAACATGGTTATTTGTGTAATAAGTTTATAAAATGAGGCTAAACCGAAAAAAAAAATCCTAAAAAAACGAAGCAAGCAAGTGCACATATGCGAATGTATTGAGATGTGAAACCAAATTCAGAATAAAATCAAAATAATCAAAATCAAAATTTTCTCAATAAAATCAATAATGGATAACTCTAACACCACTTATTATGATTTCAATATACTTTAACAACAATCAATTATAGAACTTTAGATCTAAATATGTAACCCGTATTGATTTCATTGAGAAAAAACTACAGGAAATATAAAATAAATTACGGAAGCATACCTGAATCCATAGTTTCTTATTGAAGAAGAGAAGAAATTGGTTTGGTCTTCCAAATTGACACAAACCCTATATTTGATATTAGCTCTCCTTATTTATAATATTGGTATTTTCTAATTTGGCACTTCAACGAATTATAATACACCGGTATTTACGCATTAATCCCATGATAATTAGATTCTTAAATCTTTTACCTTTAGTGTAAATTTGATCACTTAATTATGTTTTACACCAAAATAGCATAGCATAATAACGCATTCGCTTAGTTTGTTATGGGATATAATGCATTTGCTCAACCGGTTACAATATTCGTTAACCGGATACTTTGGGCCTTGTACCACAGCTCATTTGTTTTATTCTTTATTCTTATCTCTTGTATAAATACAGAAGTATACTAATGTACAAATTGAGATTATAAAATTCTGAATAAAGAAAAATTACAATATTACAAATTATCTTTTATGGTATCAGAGCCTCATTGCCAAACGGTAGATTTTTCTTTTTGAGAAATAGATTTCTCCCCTCAGAATATTATCATCATAGGGGAGGATACCCTTCTCAAGATCATTGCAGTGATCGTGTTCTTCAGTTTCCTTCCCACTGTGCCATCCTAGAGGCAGATCAGATTCAAGATCCTCACTTCTACCTCTGGTTGCACTTTTCCGACTCAGCCATCTGAAGGTACATTAGTTCATGTATACATATTACTGTTTTTCGATAAAACAGTAATACATATAGCAGTTTTCTTCTCTGCACCTTCTTTTCTATCATTTTTAGGACATTGCTTGGCTACCAGAATCAGTTTCTTGATCAAGAAATCAGATTCTCCAAATTCTTGATCCACCATGGCCCTCGAAGAAGAGGATGTTACTTCAGCAAACTCTAGGAACAGATCCATAGATAATCAGAAATCCAATTTTGTCTTCATCAGACCTAAGAATCAAGCAATAAACACACCATTAGATGAAGATAATTATATCACATGGAAATATCAAGCAGAAATTGCTTTGAGAGGGTATGATCTACAAGATTATGTCAAAGGAACCAAAGAGATTCCATCAGTTAACATCACTGACGATAAAGGCAATACAATTAGCAACCCAGAATATATTTTGTATTAGAAACAAGATAACTTGCTTGCATCTTGGCTCCTATCTTCTATCAATCAAACCCTACTGTCACAACTTGTTGGATGTTACACATCATATGAGATATGGTCATCTATTGAAAGAATTTTCAACTCCCAGTCAACAGCAAGAATCATGCACTATAGAAGAGAATTACAAAATACAAGAAAGACTGATATGAGCATGAGAGAATACCTTGCCAAAATCAAGAATCTGTGTGACAGATTAAAGGCAGTTGGCCATAATGTCTCAAACAGTGAACAGATTCTTATTATTACCAATGGCCTTGATCAAGAGTATGAATCTCTGATGACTTTCATTGCCACATAGCCAACCCTACCTGATCTTGACTATGTCTACTCAGCCCTTCTTTCACATGAAGGTAGAGTATAGCAGAGAAGACTTATGCAAGAAGATTATTCAGCAAATTATGTTTCAACCACAAAGAACAAAAGTCAGAAAAATAATCAGAACAACCAGAATCCAAGAGGAGGTTACAGTCAAAGGGGCAGGGGTAGAGGAAGGTTTTCAAACAACAATAGAGTCAAATGCCAAATTTGTGAGAAATTTGGTCACATGGCAAACAAGTGCTACTTCAGATTCAAAGAGGATTACAACCCATCACAACAGACATAATCAAGCAGGCAAGCAACATCAAATATGGCACAAACCAATCATCAATCAAGAAATAATTCAGACAACTCAATAGATGATGCTGCCAAGACAGATGACATCAACACAGAGGATTGGTTTCCAGACTCAGGAGCTACAAATCATATTACCAACAACTTACAAAATCTCAATTTGGGGAACAAAAGCTATAATGGTAAGAATTTAGTTTCTATGGGTAATGGTGAAACTGCAAATATATCACATGTGGGGACAAGCACTATACAAGGTACAAGGCTACTCTATCTTAATAACTTATTAAGAGTGCCAAGTATCAAAAAGAGTTTGATAAGTGTCTCACAATTTGCTAAAGAAAATCATGTATATTTTGAGTTTCACCCCAAATTCTGTATAGTCAAAGATATGCTAAGTAAAGACACATTATTACAGGGTAAACTGGATCAGGGTCTGTACAAGTTCAGCCATATGAGAACAAAGAATATCTGTAATAATAATGTTGTTTGTTGTAATAACACTAGTTTGAATCACAATAAATGTGACAGTGTATTTCATATGTGGCATTGCAAATTGGGACATCCTAGCTATGATGTAGTAAAACAAGTATTGAATGAAAATAAAATTTCTTTCTCATCTTTGCACAATTTATCAATATGCACACACTGTCAAATTGGCAAAAGTCACAAATTACCTTTTCAATATTCTGAAACTATCTATGAAAGGCCACTTGAGCTTGTGGCAGCTGACTTGTGGGGACCTTCACCGCATAACTCAACAAAGGGGGACAGGTATTATCTATCAATTGTTGATGCACATACTAGATATACATGGATATATTTTTTAAAGGCAAAATCAGATACATGCAGTGCTATGAAACATTTCATCACCTGTGCTGAAAAACAACATAATAGCAGTGTGAAGATTGTACAAACAGATGGTGGGGGTGAATTCAAACCCCTAAATGAGTTTTTCAATACAAAAGGGATTGTGCATAGGACTACATGCTCCCATACATCTGAACAGAATGGTTTGATTGAGAGAAAACATAGGCACATTATGGAGACAGGATTAACACTTTTGTCTCAAGCAAGTCTACCAATGAGATACTGGAGAGAGGCATTTGCCACAGCAGTATATCTCATTAATAGAATGCCAACCAAAGTGTTAAACCATGTGTGTCCTTTTGAGAAATTATTTAGTGTTAAACCAAATTATGAATATTTGAGAACTTTTGGGTGCTTGTGCTTTCCCTGCCTCAGACCATACAATAAACATAAATTAAGCCTAAGGTCTAGTCAATGCACTTTTTTAGGATATGCACATAATAAAAAAGGGTACATATGTTTAGACAATCAAGGCAGAATTTATATTTCAAGGCATGTTGTTTTTAATGAAAATGTTTTTCCTTTTGCAAGGAAAAGCACATGCAAGGAACTGATGTAAACAAAGCTAGCACTGGTCACATATCAGACTTATCAGAATGGATAAATGCAGAAGTTCAAGCAAACAAAGAACCAACAGGGAATAAGCTTAATGACCATTCTGAGCAAATAATAACAAGCAGTCCTCAACATGATGAACAACAAGAGTCAAACACACAGCAAGATCATATCAGCAGAGAATTAACAAATGAAACTTCTGATGAGCATACTGAGGTTCATTGTGAACCACAGTCAACTACTATTCAGCATCCCATGATTACTAGATCAAAGAGTGGGATTTATAAACCCAAAGTATTAAACACTCAACTCAATGAGGTGGAACCAACATCATATGAACAGGCAGTAAAAGACAGAAGATGGAGAAAAGCCATGGATGAAGAGTACAATGCTCTAGTTAAAAATAAAACATGGACACTTGTTGATTTACGAAGGCATAAAAACATCGTAGGAAGCAAATGGACATACAAAATCAAAAGAGATGCTGATGGTAAGATCACTAAATACAAGGCTAGACTTATGGCAAAAGGTTATACCCAGCAGTTTGGATTTGACTTCAATGAAACCTTTTCCCCAGTCATTAAGCCAGTAACAGTAAGTATAATTCTAACCATTGCTTTACATAAAAACTGGAGAATAAGGCAATTAGATGTGCATAATGCCTTTTTAAATGGAGAATTAATGGAGGAAGTGTATATGCAGCAGCCAAAAGGTTACAGTTCTGAAGCAAGTATCAATGAAGTATGCAAATTACATAAAGCAATTTATGGTTTAAAACAAGCTTCAAGGGCTTGATATGATAAATTAAAGTGCGTCTTAGTTAAACTGGGATTCACTGCCACCAAGTCAGACAGTTCTTTTTATACAAGAAAGAAAAGGGAAAACATCATCTACATTTTAGTTTATGTTGATGATATACTCATCGCAGGAGACAATCAACATGAAATCGAACTAGTCATGAAATACTTGGATAAGGAATTTGCAATAAAAGACATGGGTGAAGCAAATTACTTTCTTGGCATACATATTCAAAGGTATGCAGACTCAAGCATCATTTTATCACAAAAACAATACATATTAGACATACTTGTCAGATCAAACATGGATAAAGCTAAGCCTCTGCCTACCCCCATGACAAGTAATCTCAAGTTATCTAAAGAAAGGGGTGAACCTATTGAAAACATCAAACAGTACAGGAGTATTGTTGGGGCACTTCAGTATGCTACCATTACTAGACCAGATATCTGCTTTAGTGTAAACAAAGTTTGTCAATACATGCAAGCTCCTACAAGTGAACACTGGTGTGCTGTGAAGCGTATTCTACGATACTTAAAAGGGACAATTAACCATGGATTAAAGCTCACATCAAACAAAAACTTACACTTACAAGCTTACAGTGATTCTGACCGGGCAAATGATCTGGACGATAGAAGATCTAGTCCAAAATTTTCCATCGCCCCACCGTTTATGAAGTTGCTGGATCATGCCCCAACACGTAATATAACGAACCTAACATAATAAGACATGTTTATGAAACATCTTAAAACACAACAAACAACGTACCAAAAGGTTTCTTATCTCGTCACGATCCCGATGCCACGAACTATGCTTGAAACTGAGTTTATATGTGAGAGTTATAAGCGTTTGAAGTATATGGCATTATTCATAATTTAGTTAACAATTTAATTAAACAAACAATTCTATATTATCGCTATTGTAGTACTGAATATTTTACGACACCCCGCTTCAAAGCTCGAACTACCTAGATTTTCCACTCACCGCTGCTGCCACGGATGTTAGATCCCAAATCTGATCGTGTAGTCGAATTTCCCATGCTAAGCCATGCCTATCGCCGTCAATGAGATTTTCTCTGACCACCCCTACCAATTCCACCGCCAATCATCTATCTCTGTTGATTCTGGCAATCTCCGACCATGTTTGGTGGATCGAACACCAACATGGCGACCCACTCGACGTCCTTTTCATATTTGTACCCTCTAATCGTTGTATCATCTTCGTTTCACCATTGGTTCGAAACGGATGCTCCACGTTTATTGAATATCTTGACATGTTTTTTGATTAATCCGTACATCCAATTGACGAACAAACACCACCAGTGGATTCGTGCCGTAAAGAATTAAAATTTTGATATATAATATACCTAATTTGGAACACTTTTTTATTATATACTTTTTTTAAATAGAGAGTATTAACTTTGTTAATTACAATCGATAAAAACCTACTATTTAATCATCTAGACATGACATACTACATTCTAGTCAGGTGTATATAAAAAAAATCACTTTTCTATTATCAATTTTAATTTTTATAATTTGGTTTAAGATCATAAAAGGTGAATTACTATGTCTTATTAATATGTATACAAATATGATGAATCTCACTTACCAATTTGTCACTTATCTTTTCCGATCCAATTAGAATCGTCCTACTTCCTCACCAGCCTGATGTGTTTCCCTCTTGATTCACCTTAATTTGCTTTAAAGTTGCTCACTTTGTAATATTTTATTATTGCTTTATGATTTGATATGGCGTTGGTTTGATTTTGTTTAGAGATTAGATGATGAAGAAGATGGAGATTAGTGGTAATATATTTAGGCTAAAGTAGAATTAGAAAATAGAGTTTACATTTCTATTTACAGGTCGGAATTAATCCATGTTTATCCTAAAATCTTGATATTATTACGAAAATAACACTGGGTTTGACTTCTTCTAACTTCTAATCAGTTTGACCAAAAGAAGTAAGTTACATATTTTTTATGACTGTAAACAACATTTCGAACACAGTGAAATAGTTTCCAAAGCCTACTTCAAACTTCTATATAAATCTACTATTTTGTCATTTATGTAAAATTACAATTTTACCTTTTTTTAAAATTCAACTATTTAATTACGTAAATATACTGGGTATTACAAATTAACAATTGTTGACAATAAAAAATAAACACTACACATTACACAATTACTTCCTATTTTATCTCTATGCAACCTCTAATCAAACTTGTCCACAAATGTCTCAGCGTCCAACCTCTAACCCTTAATCCAATTTGCACGCGCAAACACCGTATATTGTTGTTAAACACTTACCATAGGTTTTGTTGGAAGTTTAAGTGAATTAATTAAAAAATAAATAAAAATAGGTTAATGGTTATATATTTATGAGCCTTTATTATAATTGAGCCGTTGCAAATGTATAACGGTTATATATATTTATGAGCCATTATTATAATTAAACCATTGCAAATGTATGACGGTCATATATTTATGAGTCATTATTATAATTGAGCTGTTGCAAATGTATTACGGTAATATATATTCATGAGCCATTATTTTTTAGCCGTTGCAAAAGCTAATGGTATTAAAAATTCATTTTAAATGACAATAAATTCAAATCCATTAACATTCCTTCAATTTAGTAACACATACAATTTCCATTCTTCCTATTTAAACGATAGATAGGAAGAAGAGAAAATGTGAATCATGGATAATTTTTCTTTCTTCTTCTTTGTCCTCTGCGTTTTTCTCTCTTTAAGAAAGTTTACAAGCAATTAAATCAGAAAGTATTATATTCAGATCAATTTGCTGTAGTGCAAACTACAAATTGATCAAATTTCAGAGACTGTTTTATCCTGAGGATGGAGCGGTTGATAGATAGTTTTGCACCTTGAGGCTAAGCCGTGAATCGTCTTAAACAAAGCGACCTAGTCCGCGACTCAACCAAAAAGATGCTATAGATTCAAATTGAGGTACAATAATTTTTAGACAATCATGGCTTCGGTCGCTGATAACTCTACTGCCCCAATGTCGGTATTTGAGGTTCCGACTGTACCTACTGCGCAGTTCAGATTCGAAGGCTTGCATTTAAGACGATGGCGCCAAAAGATGGAGTTTTTTTCTAACGCAAAAAGCGACACATGTGCTAACGACCGAAAAACCAACGCTGCCTGAAGAAGCAATAGACGGTCAAAAAAGGCTTGGAAGGACTAGATTGAACATGACTACCTCTGCAAAAATTATGTTCTTAATGGCTTGAGCGATGCTCTGTCTGATTATTACAACTTGGACAAGTTAGCAAGGAGATATGGGATGCACTGCAAAAGAAATATGATACAGAGGAAGCTGGAGTGAAAAAATATGTTGTTAGTCGCTATTTGAAGTTTCAGATGATAGATGACTAATTTGCGGAGGCACAATCGCATGAGCTCCAGAAAGTTGCGCATAAGATCAACTTCAAAGGTATGGCTTTAGATGAACAGTTTCAGTTTGTTGTGTTAATTGACAAATTACCCCTAGTTGGAAAGATTTTGAAAATAATCTCAGGCGTAAGACTAAGGAGTTTTCCTTAGAGAGTTTGGTTACTCGTCTTCGTATTGAAGAGGAAGTCAGAAGGAAGAGGTGCTTGTTATATCTACCAATAACACTAAGAAATCCACAAACAAGAGTCTGAAACCAAGTGCGAAAATTTTTAAAAATCAAAATCAGAAATTGAATCAGAACTAAAACAAATAGAATTAGAAGAATCGACATAATACTCCCGTAAAGAATGGTAGTGGACAGTTGTTCTTATGTTACAACTATGGCAAACCAGGCCATATGATACGAAACTGTCGGAACAGGTCACATCATGCATCTCAAGCTAACCTGATTGAAGAAGCCCTTGTGGCTATGCTTACTGTGATCAACCTAGTCGATGGATCAGAAGGGTAATGGGTAGGCACTGGTGCTTCTCGCCATGTCTGCTATGATCGTGAAATGTTTAAAACATATAATGCTGCTAATGACATGAAAGTGATGTTGGAAGATTCTCACACCACTATTGTTGTTGGAATTGGGATTGTGGAGTTAAAGTTTATCTTTGGAAAGAATTTATTGCTAAAAGATGCAATGCATACTCCAGAGATGAGGAAACATTTAATATCTAGTTTCTTTTTAAATAAAGTTGGTTTTACTCAAACTATTGGATTCGACTTGTACACCATCACTAAAAATGGTGTTTTTGTTAATAAATGATATGCTGTAGATGGGATGTTTAAGTTGAATGTTGAAGTTAATGGTTCTATCTATATGCCGTGTGATTTTAATATTTGGCATGCTAGACTTTGTCATGTTAATAAGCGACTAATTCATAACATGATTAACTTAGGCCTAATCCCTAAAGTTTCCATAAATGATTCAAAGAAATGTGAATATTGTAGCCAAGCTAAAATTAAAAAGACCCCACATAAATTTGTGTTTAAAGAGTCAAAATCTTTAGATCTAATACACTCTGATATATGCGAACTTGATAGTACTCTAACTAGGGATGGAAAACGCCACTTTATTACTTTTATTGATGATTGCTCTGATTTTACTTATGTTTATCTCATAAAGAATAAAAGTGATGCGTTATATATGTTTAAATTATTTCTCACTGAAATTGAAAATCAGTCTAATAAGAAAATTAAAAGATTTCAAAGTGATAGAGAAATAGAGTATGAATCTAACTTATTCAGTGAATTTTATAAACAACATGGCATAATTCGTGAGAGAACTACACCCTATTTGCCTTAAATGAACTGTAAAGTTGAAAGAAAAAATAGGACTCTTACCGAATTAGTAGTAGCTGTTTTATTAAATTCGTGTGCAGCATCTCACTAGTGGCGGAAATTTTATTTACTGTTTGTTGTTAAACAGAATTCCTAAATCTAATAGTAAAATTTTGCCTTTCGAGATTTTTTAAAATTATAAATCCAATTTGTCCTATTTTAAAACTTGGGGTTGCTTAGCGTATGTTCGTATTCTTTACCCTAAAAGAATTAACTTAGTAAGTCGAGCATATGAATGTGTTTTCATTGGTTATTCCCTTAACAGTAAAACATAAAGAATTTTTTATTTAAATGCTCGAGTTATTATTGAGTCCAATGATGCTGATTTCTTTGAAAATAAATTTCCGTTTAAACTTAGGAATAATGGAGACTTCTACCACTAATAATCCAATAATCAGAAATAATGAACATAAATGGAAAGTGAATTTGAACTTAGATGAAGTGAAAGAGATAGGATAGCTAAATATTTTGGTCCAGAATATCATGCTTATGCACTAGAAGAGGACCCTGCTAATCTAAAAGAAGTTAAGTCTTCTTTGGATTCAGATCTCTAGCAAGAAGCTATGAATGATGAAATGGAATCTCTTGAATCAAATAAAATTCGGCATCTGGTTGATTTACCTCCAGGTTGTAAAACTATAGGTTGTAAATGGGTACTTAAAAAGAACTTGAAACCTGATGGTACAACTGATAAATATAAGACTCGTCTTGTAGCTAAAGGATTTAGACAAAAAGAAAACTTTGATTTGTTTGATACTTTTTCACCTGTTACAAGAATAACATCAATTCGAGTATTAATTTCTCTTGCTTCACTGAATGATCTACCAATTCACCAAATGGATGTAAAAACTGCTTTTCTGAATGGTAAATTAGAAGAAAAGATTTATATGGACCAACTCGAGGGTTTTGTTATACCCGGTCAAGAGTATAAAGTTTGTAAATTAGATAAATCTCTATACGGTCTTAAACAAACACTAAAATAATGACATGAAAAATTTGACAATCTAATTATTTCGCACGGTTTTAAAGTAAATGAAAGCGACAAGTGTATTTATTATAAATCCAAAATAACATTTGCACTATCATATGCTTATATGTTAATGATTTATTTATATTTGATTCAAATATTCATATTGTAAATCGTGTTAAATCCATACTATGTGCCAATTTTGATATGAAAGATCTTGGTAAAGCAAGTGCGATTCTTGGTATTAAGATGACTAAGTCTAAGGGAATTTTTTTGGGTTAATCTCATTATATCGAGAAGATGTTAAAGAAATATAATTGCTTTGAATGTAAACCTGCTAGTACACCATATGATCCAAGTGCAAAACTATTTAAGAACACTGGTGAATGTGTAAGACAATCTGAATATGCGAGCATCATTGGCGGTCTTTATGCCACTGATTGTACTAGACCCGACATTGCATACGTCGTGGAATTATTGATCAGGTTTACTAGAAGACCTAGTATAGAGCATTGACATGCTATTGAAAGAGTCATGAGATACTTTAAAGGAATTATGAACCTTGGATTACACTATCAGAAGCTTCCCGCTGTCCTTGAGGGATAGAGTGATCCAGATTGGAATATTTTATCAGACGATTCCTAAGCTACCAATGGATATATTTTCATTATTGTAGAAGGATCTATTTCTTGGAAATCTAAGAAACATATTATCTTGGCTCAATCCACTATGGATTCAAAAATGATAGTACTAGCTAATGCTAGTGAAGAAGTTGACTACATAAGAAATCTGCAAGCTGAGATCCCTTTATGGGAAAAACCGATACCAGTTGTGTTGATCCATTGTGATAGTACCACGGCTATTGCAAAAGTTGAAAACCGTTATTACAACATTAAGAGACGACAAATTCATCGTAAGTACGGTACTATAAGAGAGTATATCTCTTCAGGATCTGTAAGAGTGGATTATGTACGCACTGTTGAGAATGTGGCAGATCCTTTGACGAAAGGACTGGATGGAGAGAAAGTCCTTTCTACATCTAAAAGAATGAGGCTATTGCCCTTAGATTGTTGAGACGTTACGCACAATGGTAACCTGATCTAATGACTGAAGATCCCAAAAACTAGGTTCAATGGGTAATAACAAGTTGTAAAGTGATATGAGTTGAACATGCTATATATATACACACACTTAGAAGCATGTATTCCTGAAGTGGTTAGATGATGAGTTAATAGAAACTCTTAATGAGAGCTGATAGACTCACTTGTGTGGATGCTATATATATACACCTACCTTCATGAGTGTTGTTGATAGACTCACTTGTGTGGATGTGCATGACCATAAATGTATGGGCTTAGTTGATAGAACTTTAGAAAGGTTGTGTGTGGTTTCTGTCAGAAATAGAGTTCAAAACCACGAGTCATTCTAGTAAACTGAATCTTACTCACTGTGCAAAGATTCAAATCGAAAGATACCTTTGTTTATGCACAATCCTATATTTTTAGAAATTTCTTGAATTTTTTTAATAATTCAAGTAGGGGATTGTTGGAAATTTAAGTGAATTAGGTTAATGATTATATATTTATAAGCCTTTATTATAATTGAGCCGTTATAAATGTATAACGGTAATATATATTTATGAGCTATTATTATAATTGAGCCGTTGGAAATGTATAACGGTCATATATCTATGAGTCATTATTATAATTAAACCATTGCAAATATATTACGGTAATATATATTCATGAGCCATTATTAATTGGCCACTGCAAAAGTTAATGGTATTAAAAATTCATTTTAAATGATAATAAATTCAAATTCATTAATATTCCCTCACTTCAGTGACGTATATAATTTCCATTCTGCCTATTTAAATGTTAGATAGACAGAAGAGAAAAAGTGAATTATAGACAATTTTTCAAACAATTAAATTAGAAAGTGCTATATTCAGAACAATTTATTGTTGTGCAAACAACAAATTGATCAAACTTCATAGGCTGTTTTATCTTGGGGACGGAGCGGTTGATAAATAGTTTTGCATCTGAAAGCTAAGCCGCGAATCGTCTTAAAGAGATTGATCTAGTTTGTGACTCAACCAAAAAGACGTTGCAGATTTAGATAGAGGTATGTTTAGAATCCAAACTTTACATCTTATTCCACATTCACATTGCATCCTTGTATTAATGCATCCTAAACAGAATAACCCAAACACCGTTATAGATGAAGATGGTCAGTAAGCGAAGTCAAGGAAATTGGCTAATTCTACTTCTAAAGTCTAAAATCTTGCATCACATAGTCCTCCTGATTAAATTTCATTGCCTTTTCCGTAATACATTCATAGCTGCTTTCTTCTTTTCTGGTTTTATGCGGTTAGCTCAAGGTCAAGCAATGACGCGCCCTCTTACAAGTGTTTGATAATCCGGATTAATAAAAAGTGAAAAATAAAGAACAGAACATCAGATTAAAAAAGCAGAAAGGTGCTAAGATTTGGAAGAATCATGTAACATATGAAAGAATTCTGTAAAGATTCACTGTACAACTTATGTTCCATTCAAACAAATTTGTAACAGTCGCCATACAAAATTCAAGCATATCAAATGGAACAAATAAAATCTTTATAGTATGTAAAAATCAATGAACAAGATAGGTAATAAGCAGTGCAATAAGCATGAGAACATAAGCAATCCCTTGATCTATTGATGTAAAACCATTCTTCATTGAAGGCGGATGCCCTAATTCATGTGCATAGGACAATACCATAAGCCCCGAGAAAAAATATGTTATTAGGAACAAGGCGAATATTTTCATTGAGCTGGTATTATTGGAAAGAAAAGGTTGGAGAAGTAAGTAGAATTGTAAATGTTGATACTGCTGGAATATAATGGTTGATGATAAAATGACTAAATGTGTGGCCTTTTTATAGGAGTTCCAATACAGCTACTTGGTTGTTTGTTTCATAGGCAATTCCAATTCAAATGACGGCTATTTGTTTGTAGTAGTAAACGGCCCCATCAAATTGACCGCATGACAAATAATGTTATAGCATATATCATATGAAGCATGTGCTTGGTCAAATTACTTGTTTTATTTTACTTAGCATTGATGCATACTGGAACAACTTGATTGTATGATCCTGTCAACTTTGCTATATTTTTAAAAGAAAAAAATGTTCATGATTATGACAAATGGTAGAATAATTAGCATGATACAGAATAATTAATTAAGGGCAGGGTTCCTTTCCCTAAATCATCTCTCTTTCGGTGTTCACATGCTACCTCATGCATTTTGCTTCAATGATTGGTGAAGTTAACTTAATTTCACCAATTTTTTGGCATTAATTAATAAGATTCCACTTCAGTTGTAAATTGACTAAATACAGTTCGCAAAATGACAGGGTTGATATGGGTGAAATTAATTACTCAAATGACTTTCGAAAGTGCAAACGCGGTTTACATTTTCTTATCCAAAATTTCTAAATGTCATGACTTTTGCTCTTGTATGTGCATTTATTTGTCCACATGTCTTTTGACTGATATACTATATTTTGCATTTAGCCATATATTCCATGAATCCAACTCATTTTGTTAGTATCTTTGGATTCCTATGCTCACCATTTATATTTATCTATATATATTCTATCGTTACAAGAAGAAGGTTGTTTAGCGTCGGCATATAGCCGACTCTAGCTGACTCCGGCCGACGCTATATAGCTCGTCGCCAAGTGATATGGTGACGGGAATGGGGACGGGTCCGTTCCCTAGTTTAGCGTCGGCCGCTAGAGTCGGCTAGCCGACTCCGGCCGACGCTAAATTCAGTCAACGTGTAAAATAATAAATGGTTCATAACCCGATCCGAGCCGACGCTAATTTGGATAAATTTTTCTGCATTTCCAGCAGCCATTTCTACCTTCCATCCACACAATCATATATATTCCTCAAATATATTTCACCAAACAACAGTATACATCACATATATGCCCAACTAAGAACCACAAAACATCAATATACATCTCCAAACGTCCACCATCACAAATATCCATAATATTTACAATTCCAACCAAAAGTTCATCAAATATATGTTGGGAATTTTGCGGTTCGAGACAAATTTGATGGCGATTGCGATGAAGATAATACTGTACTTCCGACTTCAAGGATTTATGGAATAGATTCTTTCAGACAATAGTTCAACCCACCAGGTACAAACGGGTTATCGAACTATCGACTTTCAGAATTCAATGAAGCCCTATAACAGCGTAGTCGGATTCAAAGTTTGCACGCCTTTGATCCGACCAAGAACACTTTAACAATGGTTTCTGATGATGCAATTTGTATAGAATAGAATGAAGAGGAAGAAGGAACAAATCTGCAACAATTCAGCGTTTGCAACACCTTGCAGATGTTACAAAATATAGAGTAATGGAAGTGCAGCGATTAGCAACACTTCCCTGGCGTTGCAGATCCGTGCAAGAAGAAGAAGAAGAAAAGCACCAGAAAAAACTCTGGTCAACGATTTCTGAGCGTCACTATTTATAGTGGTAGAGAGGTGCCCCGCCATTAATTCAAATTTAGAAATTTCGGTTTTGGGTCCTTAACGGGCTGAAATCCAACCCGTTACTGTTTACATATCATCCAAAAATATTTTCGGATCCGAACCAGAACCCCGTACCCGACCCGGCCCGGTTCGGTTCGGTCAGACGGACGACGGCGGCGCGCGTGTGGTGTTGCATGACTTCTCTCCTCACAACAAAGCAAACATATGGAAACCCAAAGGCCCCAACATCCACATGAAGATACTTTATTTATACAAATACATTGTATAAGATTCTATCATGTGGGACTAACTTCTCTTCTTCCTCTTTACTTCTTCTCTTCCAAATCAAAAAACCAAAGCCCCAATAAAATATTTGAAAATTTTACAACAATCTCCCCCAATTTTCAACATAAATAAATAAATAGGACGGCTCAATCACTAGAGTGACTTCCTACATACCCAAGTGGGATCAAGCCTATGTAGTTCTAAGATCAAGTTTTGCATCATCGTGAAAACCAACACATAAATAAAAGATATCTTTTGGATTTGAACCTTTACTTAGTGTAAACCATTCAAAGCCTTATCTAGATTCAATGGTGAACGAATCTTGAACCAAGTATCCATAATGATAAAACCGGAACAATCACACATGTTGATTTCCTTAGGTAAAGTGTTCTGTATTGCTCAGCACGTTAATAGCCATGTGCTTAAATCCTGGTTCATGAGTCTACTTAGAAAGCGGTCTTACTTTCCTAGGAAACGGCCTGATTTCCATACTCATATAGGTAGGTTTCTTAAGGTGTTTCTGCGATTCACCTTTTAAGATTTCTAGACTTATTAAGGATATATATTGTAACGACCCAGAATTTTGACCAAATTAAATTTAGAATATTTAATTTATTTTAAATATTTGAACGACAATTTAATTTGAATCCCCGATTTAAATTTGAATTTGGCGATTAAATTATAAAATTTAATCGATTGGAAGTTGAATAAAAATTTGAATCTTCAAATTTAGGCCGATTAAAAATGTTTCAAATGCTTGAAAAATTCGTATTGATGATACTGAAGATAACGGAAGCTTCAGAATCTGATTTCAAACTATTCTGTTCAGTTTTGAATTATATTGTTCGAATCCATATTTAAAAATAGCCGTCCGAGGCACAGTCTCGGAATTCGACGAAACCAGTTCCATTGGGTCCGTAATATCGAATTATTATCGGATTCCAAATTTCGTATTTTTCGGTGTTGATACGTGAGCACACGATAGTTAAACGCATTGAAAATTTAATCGACTTCAGTTTAAATTTTAAATTTAAATTGGTCAATATCAGCAACACGTTATCTCCCCTAGGATTACGCCTAAATTCACGTCTGAAATCATGGAGAAAAATCGTGCCAACCATCCTCATCTCGTTTTCAAATACTACTCTCCCTTCAGTTCCCAAATTTAATAATTCGAAATCAAAAGAAGATTAAATGGCCGCTTCCATCCTCTTCATACAACAGTTCAAAACGAAAATCGAATCAAGGGGGATGGGTCGCGTAATCAAAGCGGCAGCAAAGACGCGATGCTCGACATCGGAGAAGTGGCAACCGCGGGTGTTGAAATCAGGGCTTGGGATTCTCGCGATTTAGTGAGCACGAGCAGGAGAGGCTCGCGAGAGTTTTCGATGTCATGGAAGTCTCGGTGGGCGACCACTCGCGCGCGCAAGGCTGAGGACAGCGGCGACTCGATGGGGAAATAGGCGGCGACAAGGCAACGTCGCGAAACGTGATTTAGGGCTTCCGGTGGGATTTCTCGAGGGGCATCGCGTCGACGAAGCGCGCGAGACTGGGGTCACGATCAATTTCAGAGGCGGGCAGGTGATGGAGCAATCTCGGCATCGCAAGTCGATGGGCAAAGCATCGCGAAGCTAGGGATTCACGCATGGCTGATCGTGGTGATCGCGAGCAGGTAGTCGAGCACGAGTTCGGGGCGGCGACGTCGAGTAGTATTGGGGGTCGCGAGGCCGAGATGTTCACTGGGATTGACGAACGATAGTCTGGGGTGTTTACAGTAAGGTATTTTCTTTATTTAATTTATTTATACTTATTTATATAAGTTGAAAAAGAAAGAAAAATATATATATGAAGTTCCAAAAGATAAATAGATAAACTGCTGTTGTTATATGTAAAATAAAATATAGATTATTAATTAATTAACTTATGTAAGTATTTTAGTCACTAAAAATATTTTTTGTTAAAGGAGATTTAGTCTTAACTTTAATTTTTAGTTAAATAAATTTATTTAAAAGAAATGGGTTTAAAATAAAACCATTGAAAAATTAAAATTACCAAATGAAAATTTGTTATTCGATTTTAATTCGAATATTAATAAAGTGTATAAATTGTTTATACTAGGTCTGAAATGAAGAAACAAGCGGAAATGATAAATGGATTGCAAAATTTAAAAGCTAAGGTGAGATTATTTTCTCACTCAAAATTGATTGCAGTTATTTATTGACTGATTGATTGATATTGGATGTGATAGTAGATATAGTAGGATATATCTATATATATAGCAATATATACATATTGGCATATGTATATATTGGATTTGATGATTTCCCGCCTCGTATAGCGGATGAGACCCTATTGCGCCGTTAGTAAGCGGATTTTTATAAAACCCATATACCACGATAATTCCGTACTGGAGCGGAATTGGTATTGTGCTAACGTCTTTGGATGCAGGGAAACAGGTTGGAGGGATCCAACTGGACCCCTCACATTGATTGAATTTATTTCTACTGTGATATGATAATCTGTGAATGATTATTGATGTTATTGAATTGATGTCTGGAAATTGTTTGAATGTTAAAATTTAGCTGAATGGATGTTTGATATCATTGGATTCCAAAGATAAACGAAGTTGAGTTTTTGAAATTTAAGTAGAAATTTCTAAGTGAATCAATTTTATAAATTGAATAAATTTTGAAGAAAGGAATTTTTTAAGTATAAAAAGTTAATTTTTATAATCTTATCGAATTAATTCCAGAATCAAGTGAAAATGTTAAATAAATGGATTTCGTAAAACAGTGATTATAAATTGAAGAATTAAATTTAAATTTGGATTTTTAGATAGATTGAAAGAAACGATTGAAATCTATTTTCTTAAAAAGAAATTTATTAAAAGAAGATAAGTTGGAAATCCAACTAGAAATTAAATTGGTAGATTGAAATAATTTGGGAAATCCATGTAGAATGATTTCAATTTAAAGAATCCATTTAAAAACAGGAAATTGAATTGCTATTGAAGTTTTTTATAAATAGAATTGAAATTTATAAAAGTTGTTTATAAATCCGAAATCACTTATTTTGATGAGTTAAATATAGAAGTTAATAAAAGAAGATTTATAAGTCGAAGTTGTTATTAAAATGGAAATAGAATTTATAAACGTGTTTATAAATTCGAAATAGATTGAATTGATAAATTAAATATAGAAGATTTTTAAAGAAGATATATTCGTGATTTTGGATAGCGAATTATTATTGAAATTTGGTTAGTGAAGTATATTCACGATTTTGGACAGTGAATATATTGTTGAATAAAATGGATTTATTTTTGAAGAAGTGATATTAAAAATGAAGTTAATTGTTTTAAAAGATGTTTTAAAACGTGTTAAGTATCGAATACATAGATTTCAACACTTGTTGTTGAAATAGACGTTTTCGAAAAAAATAAGGAAATGATGGACTATAACACTCTTGTTATAGTAAATGATTTCCGAAAGGAAATGTTTTGTCTAGTATTGGGATTTATATATCTATCTAATTCCGAATCCCTATACTAGTGATCTGGAGTCGTCGAAACGATGTTTTACGTAACATTCGTTTTGACTCAGATAAATGTGTTATAGAAATAGATTTCCTTAAAGAATGAATATATACTTAATATTGATTTAAGTATATCGAATATTTTCAAATGTTGAAAATAAATAGATTTGTGAAATACTTATTTTTAAGTAAGTATGGAAATGCTTTTCCAATATGAAGTGAACTGTTTTGAGATTTTATCTTCAAAGATAAAATGAAATGGGGAAATTGATTTGAAATTGTTTTCAAATGGTTAAGTGTGGAAATTATATATCTAGTAAAGATATTTTTGAAGGTGAAATAATTTTGAAAATTATTTGGAATCTGATGATGTTGCGCATCTTTATTGATAGTTAAATAACCGACTATCAATAATTACCTTGAATGGGTATTTGTTGTGAATTGGATGAATTTGAATGCCACACTTATTTTTGAATAATCGCTCACTATTCGGGTTAGCCGGGAAAGGACCATGGGGTCGTATAACCCATTCCGAATATGTGATACGTCGTTATGAATTGCATTCGAAGACCGGTGTTGAAGACCGGATATTTTTGAAAACGGAAGGATTACCGTCGAGTTACTCTACATCGGCTGATCTCCGATTTAGAGGTTTTATCACCCTTAGTGACGGGAAGTCCGGACGTGATTAGAAATTATCCGGAATTGCAAGGGCTTCGTGAGAAGTGCCTTCGGTTCTGTTCGATCCCGGAACAGACTTGTATGGATTGTGTGTCTAACGTTACAATTTGAGATATAAAGCTGATTTCTTTCAAATACATTTCTGTTGGTGGCGGAGAATTTATTCTCTTAGCTTAACACCCTTCTCTGAGACGTACGAGCTCAGAGGTTATGTAGTTGAAATTTATCAGCGATATATCCCAATTTGGTAACGTGGCATACTGAGTGTTGCTGTGAAATGATCAGTGTTTGATCATTTGCGATATGATCATTTGTTTGATCTTATATCTTTGTGATCATAGGTTGATCATTTTTGTTTGACCCGAAGCAGGGCTTTGTAGAAAGCGTAGCTTTGTGGACGAGACTTCGTCGAGCCTCACACCCCGGAAATGGTCGAAACAGGAAGGATGCGGCAAGGTTCTAGGGAGTAGCGCCCCTTAGTGTATGTCATTCCTTCTAGATAGAGGTGGTATCATGGTATGGAGCCCAGATACTTAACCTATGTGGTTGCTGCATTTTTACTATGTGGTTTGTTGGAAATCGGGGATCCTCGGGAAGATCGGTTACGATCGGGGGATGACATACGCGTGTCAGTAGTTACCTATTTTTGCAGAGGTAACCCGGCCTTGTGTTGGCAGAGATCTAACCGTAATGTTAGGTTATTTCTTGGGTCGTCTATTCCAGGGACGTACCCATCGTGGAAAAGGAAGTTCCTTGGCCTGACCATTTGTTGGAAATCCAAACTCCAATACGAACTTTGTACGGTATTAGTTGTAGAACCTGCCATTTACGTACGGTGGTCACCACTGTTTAGATGGTAGCTATAGTAGGCATACGATACTGGTCGTATGTTGGCTAAGATTAATATTATATTTTCGAAATGTTTTCTACACTATGCACTAATAATAATATCAAAAATGATTTGATTTTGCGTAGTAAGCATCTTTGACTATCATAAGAAGAAATCTCCTCCAATTCTGCGTTTGCATTGTGTGTGTGGTGGGAGGTCTTATGGTAGTTTCATTTTCCAAAAGCATTGCGAATTGACATTAAAGTTTTCCTGTTGTTTATTTTAAAGATAAACTGTTTTTACGATCTCACACCAGTCACCATGACTGACTCGGAGTTTATTGTTCCCTTCTAAACTCTGGGTGCCCACCAATTTCCACACGGGCAGCCTAGAGTTATGTTATCAGGATATTCTGGAGCTTTGGAGATAAGCTGGATAGCGAGACATAGTATTTGTATCTGATAGTATTTATTCCGCTATGTATTCTGTATGAGGACAAGTTATATAACTGTCCATTGTTGTATTGAGTTGTATATTGACTCTGATGATTGATGTATGTATAAAATGATATAGTTCTTTGTTTTAAAAGACTAGTAATTATCTATTATATATTGTTCCGCTGCGATGTGTAAGATTCTGATATTGTTTTCTGTTCTGATGTTGTTCTGTTGTTCTTCTTTCTTTTCTTCTTCTTCTACCTTCTTCTTTCTTTCTAAAACCCTCACTATTGGAGTTTCCGGCATTCGATTGCTCGGCAGTCGATAAAGTGAGTATCGATGTCGAATTTTCGAAAGTCGAAAATTCCCGTACGTGACATATATCCATCCTTTGTTCTTGCAGAATCCAACACTAAATATTATGGGATTATCGATTTAGTGTTCCATAATCATTCTCTTAACTTGTTGGTACCCATTGAACTTTGTCTATCCTTTTCAAGACATAAGTTGGGTTTCTGTTAAGGATGATCAACCTTCATTCATAGACCTTAGTCCCATTTCTTGTGACTTTATAGAAACCATTGCCTTTGGAAGACTCTTCGTAAGTGGGTCAGCCAAGTTTTTCTTCGTTTCTATGTAGTCAACAGTTATAACTCCTCGTTTGAGTAACTGTCTCACTATTTGATATCTTAGACTCACATGTCTATACTTTCCATTATATGTCTTATTAGACACATTGTATATCGTTGCTTGATTGTCACAGTTAATCAAGACTGCTGGAGATGGCTTCTTCCATAAAGGGATTTCCATTAATAAATTCCTAAGCCATTCCGCTTCTTTACATGCATCTGCTAATGCAATCAATTCCGACAACATTGTTGAGTCAGAAATACAGGTCTGCTTCTTGGAAGCCCAAGACACAGCAGTGCCTCCTAATGTAAAGATCCATCCAGTCGTAGACTTGGATTTGGATTCTATATTGTTCCAGGTTGCATCACTATATCCTTCTATTACAGCAGGATATCCTTTATAAGATAAACCATATTCAATGGTTCCTTTCAAATAAGCTAAAACTATGGAAATAGCTTTCCAATGTTCGTAACCTGGATTACTCGTAAATCGACACAATACACTTATAGCATGTGCGATGTCTGGTCTAGTGCAATGCATAGCATACATAAGACTCCCAATAACACTGGAATACTCTAGTTGAGAGATAATACGTCCAGTGTTCTTTTCTAATTTAATACTAGGATCTAAAGGAGTTGGTGCTGGTTTGTCATCGTAATGACCATACTTTTGTAGGAATTTCTCTATGTAATGAGATTGAGTTAGTAATAACTCCCCCTCTTTCCTAATAATTTTAATTTCCAAAATTACATCAGCCTCTCCTAGATCTTTCATATCGAATTTAGAAGACGGAATCTTTTTAGTTTCATTCACACATGATATATTGGAACCAAATATTAGCATGTCATCAACGTATAAACATATTATAACACTATCGTTGTTATCCGATTTGCTATAAATACATTTATCAGCATCATTAACAATGAATCCATATGACAATGCAACTTTATCAAATTTCTCATGCCATTGCATGAGAGCTTGCTTCAGGCCATAAAGAGATTTCACTAATTTGCAAACTTTCTTTTCTTGGCCTGGGGTTTTGAAACCTTCAGGTTGTTCCATATATATCTCTTCTTCTAAATCTCCATTTAGAAAGGCAGTCTTTACATCCATTTGATGTATGACTAATTTATGAATTGATGCAAGTGCAATTAAACAGCGTATAGAAGATATGCGAGCAACTGGAGCATATGTATCAAAGTAATCTACTCCATGTCTTTGCTTATATCCCTTAGCAACTAATCTGGCTTTAAACTTATCAATGGATCCATTTGTATTCAACTTTTTCTTGAATATCCATTTACATCCTATAGGTTTAGCACCAGGAGGTAAATCAGTTAAAATCCAAGTTTGGTTTAACAGTATGGAATTCATTTCATCATTGATAGCTTCTTTCCAGAAATTGGAATCTCTGGAACTCATAGCCTCAGAATAAGTTTTGGGATCGTCATCGACGCTCATTACATATTTAGTCACATTAAGGACTTCATCCTTACTGCCTTCTACAAGATATGTAATGAAGTCAGGACCATAGTCCTTCTCTATTCTCGCTCTTTTACTTCTCCGTTGTTCAGTATTATTATCTGGTACTGATACTTTCTTGTTGTTTTGAGCAGGAGCATAATCATCGTCATTGATATCATTAGCCATACTAGGTTCTGGACTAGATGATCTCAATGGGATCTCAATAGTTTGATTTTCAAAAAATTCTACGTCTACAGATTCTATAACTTCTAGGGTGTCAAGAATAAGGAATCTATAAGTTATACTATTAAGTGAATATCCTATGAAAACACATTTAAATGCTCTATTTCCGAACTTTGGTCGTTTAGGGTCTGGTTTTCTAACATATGCTAAGCAACCCCAAACTTTAAGTCTAGTTAGATTAGGTTTCCTATTAAACCATAATTCATAAGGGGAAATATTATTCTTTTTAAGTGGTACTCTATTTAAAATATAACATGCAGATAACATAGCATCACCCTATAGGTTATAAGGTAGATTAGAACTTATGAGCATGGCATTAACCATTTCTACTAAAGTTCTATTCTTCCTTTCAGCAACACCATTTTGTTGTGGTGTATATGGGGCAGTACATTGGTGAACTGTACCTTGTTGTTTACAAAACAAGGTGAATTCATTTGAGAAATATTCACCACCACGATCTGAATGTAATATCTTAATTTTAACTCCTAATTGTGTTTCGACTTCTGCTTTGTAAATTTTGAATTTATCAAAAGCCTCATCTTTAGTTTTCATTAGATATACATATGCATATCTAGTATAATCATCAATGAATGTTATATAGTATTGGTTACCACCATAGGTGATATGACTTTTTAAGTCACCCACATCACTATATACCAAATCAAGCAAACCAGTTTTCCTTTCTACGGAGTTAAAGGATTTTCGGTGTATTTTTGCTTGAACACATATTTCACATTTAGAGATGGTATCGAAATCACCATCAGAAATTAATCCTAATTTATGTATATTTCTAATGGAATTATAATTAACATGTCCTAATCTACCATGCCATAAATTAATAGAATCAACAATATAAACAGAAGATTTTTTTTATTAGATTCAACTTAATCATGCCGTTACAAGAGTATCCCTGTCCAATGAATCTACCATTCTTAGACACCACTAGCTTATCAGAGTCATACACCATCTTGAATCCTCCTTTGTTAAGAAGGTATCCAGATACTAAATTCTTACACATATCAGGTACATAAAATACATTTACTAGTGTAAGAACTTTTCCAGAGGTGAAAGTAAGTTCTATAGTGCCTTTTCCCAGAACTTTGCTTGGAACCTTATTTGCTCCAGTAACTTCGTCGGCTACTCCTTTATTTTCTTCGTAACTCTTGAACAGATTACGGTCTTTGCAAATGTGAATGGTTGCTCCAGTATCGAACCACCAATCATTATCATTGCCGCTAAAAGAGTTCGCCTCTTGCACTACAGCCACTAGGACTGTCAATGGGTCGGGTCGGGTCGGGTTTGGGTCGGGTCAAGTCGGGTTCGAGTTGATTTTAAATGGGTCGGGTTAACCCGTTTATTAAATGAGTCAGAAAAGCTCAACCCGAACCCGACCCGTTTATAAACGGGTTGACCCGACCCGACCCGACCCGTGTAACCCGATTACAAACGGGTCGGGTCAGGTCGGGTTGTAAATGGGTCGGGTCAACCCGTATAAGGTATAAACGGGTCGTAAACGGGTCGGGTCAACCCGTATAAGGTATAATTGGG
This sequence comes from Allium fistulosum, assembly GCA_030737815.1. Lineage (NCBI taxonomy): Eukaryota > Viridiplantae > Streptophyta > Magnoliopsida > Asparagales > Amaryllidaceae > Allium > Allium fistulosum. The sequence goes on along the minus strand of CM060906.1, from coordinate 581,838,716 downwards.
TTGTAAACGGGTCGAAACGGGTCGTAAACGGGTCGGGTCAACTCGTATAACCCGTATAAGGTACAAACGGGTCATAAACGGGTCATGCCGGGTCGTAAACGGGTCGGGTCAACCCATATAAGTATAAACGGGTTGTTAACGGGTCAATTTCGGGTTAGCGGGTCAACCCGAAACCCACCCGTTTATAAACGGGTCAAATTCGGGTTGACCCGAAAATGACCTGCCAAATTAACGGGTCGGGTTAACCTGCTAATTTCTGTGCAGGTTTCGGGTTGTGTAGGAAAATGACAGCCCTAATAGCCACAAGCGAGTCTTCGACCACATTCACTTTTTGTTGTTTCTTCCGAAGACGGCAGTCTCGGGCATAGTGGCCGGGCTTGTTACAAAAATAACAAGCACCTTTCTTTTTGTTGTTGGTTTTGGAATGATTATTCTTCTTAAACTGTGTCTCATTCTTTGGCTTTAACTTATCAGTAATTTCAACATTATTTGCCTTAGAATGGGACTCACTTTGCGGATTATCATCTAGATCGCATTTGCGAGAGTCTTCTTCAATATGAAGATGACGCTGTAAACTATCTAAATTATAATCCGTTTTCGCATGCTTCATCTTTTTCTTATAATCATTCCAACTATGCGGAAGTCTCGAAATTATAACTCCAACAACAAAAGATTCAGGGAGATCAATTCCAGCATCTTTAAGTTGATTCACCAACAGTAAGATTTCGCTTACTTGTCCAATTATGGACTTATTGGTGACCATTTTGAAATCCATAAAATTAGAAATAAGAAACTTTTTATTACTTGCCTCGGATATGCGGTACTTATTCTCCAGAGCAGTCCAAAGTGACTTCGTTGTTTCCAAGGTCCTATGAGCATTGTAGACTGGGGTAGATAGCGCATTCAGAATATGACCTCTGCATAGAAAATCGTCCTCTTTGCGCTTTGCACGTTTAGCCTTTAGAGCAGCATCATCCTTATCAGTTTCCTCCTGGATTTCTTCCAAGTCATTTTCCAAAATGTAGAACAACTTGACGGTGACCAAGAAAAATTTCATCGTCTCTTGCCAACGAGTGAAATTGTCGCCATCAAAACACTCTAATCGTGATAGATGCTGATTCATAACTTGTAGAGCGCTCGAACCTTCCATGGTTGAAGAATATTGTCTGAAATTTGTTGGGGATTTTGCGGTTCGAGACAAATCTGATGGCGATTGCGATGAAGATAATGCTATACTTCCGACTTCAAGGATCTATGGAATAGATTCTTTCAAACAATAGTTCAACCCACCAGGTACAAACGGGTTATCGAACTATCGACTTTCAGGATTCAATGAAGCCCTATAACAGCGTAGTCGGATTCAAAGTTTGCACATCTTTGATCCGACCAAGAATACTTTAGCAATGGTTTCTGATGATGCAATTTGTATAGAATAGAATGAAGAGGAAGAAGGAACAAATCTGCAACAATTCAACGTTTGCAACACCTTGCAGATGTTACAAAATATAGAGTAATGGAAGTGCAGCGATTAGCAACACTTCCCTGGCGTTGCAGATCTGTGCAAGAAGAAGAAGAAGAAGAGCACCAGAAAAAACTCTGGTCAACGATTTCTGGGCGTCACTATTTATAGTGGTAGAGAGGTGCCGATTCGCCAAGCGTCACAACCGTTCAACGGTCGTGTCTATTCATTTTGCAATGGTTCAAAAACAGTCGCGTCTATTCATTTTGCAACGTTTTTAAAAACGTTACAATTTCCCGCCATTAATTCAAATTTAGAAATTTCGGTTTTGGGTCCTTAACGGGCTGAAATCCAACCCGTTACTTTTTACATATGATCCAAAAATATTTTCGGATCCGAACCCGAAACCCGACCCGGTTCGGTCGGACGGACGGCGGCGGCGCGAGTGGTGTTGCATGACTTCTCTCCTCACAACAAAGCAAACACGTGGGAGCCCCAAGGCCCCAACATCCACATGAAGATACTTTATTTATACAAATATATTGTATAAGATTCTATCATGTGGGACTAACTTCTCTTCTTCCTCTTAACTTCTTCTCTTCCAAATCAAAAAACCAAAGCCCCAATAAAATGTTTGAAAATTTTACAACAATACACAAGACATTCAAAGTTCATCAGAAAACATATATAAAAACATACTACCACTCTCCCCAATCATCAGCAACGCCAGATCCCTGTGATGGCGGCATATTCATCCCGTGCTCTGCCAAGTAAGCAGCAATCGCCTCGTCTAGTTGCTGCTTCAATCCAGTATTCCTCCAATCGTTCAACTCGGCGACTTGTGCTTGCAGGGCCGCTATTGTTTCTTCAGCCTGTTGTTTATTGTAAGCGGTTTGCGTCGCGGCCTGTATATTAATAAATTCATAGTTATAGTTTATACGTAATATTCAATAAAATTTATAAACTGGTTAATGAATTAATTAAATTCAATAAATAATACCGCTTGATTGTCATATCCATACTGTCTATTTATGGTCGGCGGGTCGGTAATACGAGTGAATATCATGTCCGTCTCCTCAACGGTCAACTGCTCCCTGCCAGACTCTGCAAGCACGCGAGCAATCTCCTGATCGCATCTCTCCTGTGTTTAGAAATATAATTTTGAGAAGATGAATATTCACTTTAATGTATTGTTAAATAAGAGAAAAAAATTATAGTCTTTATACCCGGATATTCGCTGATTTGGCGTCTGACCATTCATATGTTACCACGCCATCTTCATCTATATGCTCGACGGCGTGTGTTCGGGTGAAGAAGTCCAAATGAGACGGTGCAACACCACCTCTCTCCCTCGTCTGAAATTATATATGATTAAAGAATGTATATATACACATATATAAATATATATAACTAAACAATGTTATAAGTAAATTACAAATAACAATTTTTATATTTACCATTTCTTCTCTATATTGCTGAAACGACTTGGATCCACCACGGTGTGTTGCAGGATTCCTAAGTCTGTTTGCGGAGTTCCTCGATGCTATCGCCTATATAATTTAACTATTATATAAACATTTAAACGAATTATAATTATAGACATATGAAAGTAGAAAATTTACCTTCGCGTCTTCGCTTTCCCAATATTGCACAAACCGCGCATACAAATTTTCACTCATTTAGTTTGGCTTTTTACCGGCCTCTTTCATCTTGGAGAGTGTACCTCTATAGTTTTTTCTCATCTTCCTCTCCCAGTGCGTCCTGAACGTCCCGAGATCTTGGGGATCCACAATAAAGGATGCCTGCACGTTGAAATTTAAATGAATTATATAAATTGTATATTAATTTTCAAAGACCAAATAAGCCAATCTCAAATTAATTAGAATTTTATACTTACCTGGACGTCAGCCCATACGACTTCTCTGATATAAAGTGGGATCCTATCCCACCGCTCCTACAAGTCTGTCATCCTACTACGGTAGCTGTTGCGAGACACAGCTAGAATGGGCTCGGACGGCTGTAAATCGAAACCCCTGAATACATTTTGATATTGTCAGTTAATAAATCATAAATATACTAGTAGCATGCACTAAATAATATAATTAAGTTGCAGTAAATTAAATACTTACCCTTCATCGGTCTTCGGCGCTAAGTATGCTCTCTGACGATTATCGGCCGTACCACTACTACCCTTGCCAAGAGCAGGGCCTCGTGAACCTTGACTGTGCTGCATCGACATTTACATCATTAACTTGAACAGTAGGGAACATTGATCGTGATGCATCTTCCACCATATCTACTATTGGATTCGTCGTAACATTATTGTTATTCACCTCAACCTCAGGCACTATAGAATTAGATGCACCAATTTTTCTCCATGACGATCCCGGAAATAATAGTTTGGCATAAAACCGGATTTACACAAATGTAAAATAACTAAATCCGGTTCCCGATAATGCAAATGTCGACATTTACGACACGGACAACGAATTTGTGTGCCACCTTCTTCATTATTAGCTTTAGTGAATTTAAAAAATTCATGTACACCATCCTTAAAATGTTTTTTTGTTGAACCTTTCGTTCCTGTTCGACTTTCATACATCCAGGTACGGTCGAGAAGATAGTTGAACATTTTCCTAATTTAAAAACATATATATATATTAGAAATTTCGACAGCATTTCTTTTCTTTTCCTATACACATATAGACTTTGCATCTGAAGTTTTATGTGATTATTATCGTATTTTCTAATCTACCAAAGCCTTTTGGAACTAAAGGCTTTGTTGATGTCTTATTTTCGTTTAAATTATTTATATTAATTAGAGATAGACTAAAATAAGTAAGAAGTTTATTTATAAATTATTTCCTTTAAATCATTTATATTAAGATGTTTATTGCATATAAAGCAATAAACATCCAAATAGTCGCTTCATCTAGGCGCCAGAAATAAACGGTAGCGTATCGAAGCAATACGCCCTTTGTATAATATCGGCACAACCCGAATAGACCGGCTACTAAGACTTTCCAGGTATAAATACCCAAACACATGGCGCACATGCCAGTCAAACAACACTCAACGACCAAGTCGTCCTCACTCAATCCAAATACAAGGCGCACATGCCAGTCAAACAACACTCGACGACCAAGTCGTCCTCACTCAATCCAAATATAAAATATAAGGGATCGATTGGGAATAAATCTCCCGATACGCGATACTGTAAGTAAAATCCCAACCCGCATCCCAAACTTCTAAATACATTTCTTATATTTAGTCGATTAACGACATGCATCCAATTATTCTCAATTCACACTTTCACACTTTCAAATTCCCACTTTCACACTTTCAAATTCCCAATTTCCAATTCACACTTTCAAATTCTAAATACCTACACCCAATTATTCCCAATTCACACTTTCAAATTCAACAATTTCATACTAAAAATAACCTAATACACTAAATTAGCAATACCTACACCCAATTATCATCACAATAATGTACATTTAAACTTAATTAAACAATTTAATTCGAAATTAGGGTTTAGAAAATTACCAAATTCAAGCAGAAGAGGAGATTCCGGCGAGTTCTAGGCTTCTACGACGACGACGACGGAGGGTGACGGCTGGTGTTGGACGTGTTTTCACCGAACCAGAGTAAGGAGAGCATTGCCGAACCAACACTCGCTTCACTACCTGCCGAACCAGACCATCTCCCACCGGACCAAGGTCCCACCGAACCAACCATCTCCCACCAGACCAAGGTCCCACCGAACCAACCATCTACCACCGGACCAACTACCGGACCAAGCCAACCATATTCCACCGGACCGAAGCACTACCGAACCAAGGCGTTGCCGAGCCAACGTTGCCAGGCCAGATCGCATCAGCCCAGGCCCACCAGCAGCTATATACATCCAGGACCCCTACTCCCAGCCTCACTATATAAATAGAGGGGTAGGGGTACAACAATGGAGGACAGGTTTGAGAGCTCAAGCACGGATAGAACTTTCAAACAACTTTTATATACTTGTATCAAAGCTTTGTACTTGTAATCTAAACAAGAAAGGAGAAATAATATATAAAGTGGACATAGGCACATTCTGGCTGAACCACTATAAATCTGTGTGTTTTTTACAGTTTAGTCCCTGCTTTTACATATTTGCATAAATCACCCAGACCACTAAAAACAACATAAAATCAACTAAATCATACGACTTGGAGGTGTTTGCCCATTTTTTGTGCAAACATTTTTGGTGCTTTTACTGAGAAGGGGCTGAACCCCGGACTTCAGCTTCTCCCACTTAACTTTCTTCCTAACAGCATCGCTCATTGCTTGGAAGACATGCCTCCCAAGCAGAAGAAAGATGTTAACAAAGGAAAAAACATCGCAACCAGTAGTATTCCAGATCCAGTGGTCACAAATCAAGTAAATCATCCCATTCCAACAGCAATACCAAATGAAGGTCAGGCAAATCCGACAACCCCTGCCACAGAACAGCCGGCAGCAATTACTAGGGCAGATCTAGACAGGGTTGTGGCTGAAGTGACTAACCGCTTCACATCCCAGCAGGAAGCCTTGGTGGACCAACTCATGTCACGCTTAAGGGATGCTGAAGAGTCCAACCGCAACACTGAATCATGGGGTGAGTCCCAGTCTAGAGGATCTCAGAGACAACAAAGATCTTCCTTCTTCGAAGGAGCTAACGACAGAAGCGGCCATGGTAGGAGCCGAGACCGAGCTCAGCCCGAAGTTGGACTTGAGGAAACGCTTGGAACCGAACACAACGGGGGAGGTACCGGGCGGAGGTCAACTGTAGCCGAGCCTGTCGTACTGCCTAACCACGGAAACACCAATGAACGGGGCCGAGCTAGAGTCCAGCCCGAAGTTGGACCCGAGGAAGTGCTTAGATCAGAACCCAGTAGGGGAAGATCAAGGCAAGGGCCAACTGTAGCTGACCCTAGCATGCTCCCAGAAGACCAAAAACAGCCACTGGAAAATATTAGGAATGATAGACGATACCATCCCTACAGGTCATCTGGACGGAATCAATCCCACAGAGCAGAACAGAACTCATTTCTATCTGCTCCAAATTCTGATAAAAGGATGACACGCTTGTTCAGAGAGTGCGTCCAACGGGATCAAAGAGACCGAGGAATAGGCGCTAGGGTAACCAGCCCTTTCGCCCGCAATATCGAAATTGCCATCACCCCCCGAGAATGGAAAATGCCAACAATGGAACCTTACAAAGGAACCTCTAACCCCGTTGTACACTTACAGAGATACACACAGCATATGCTCATGAGTGGAGCAACAGAAGGAGTGCTGTGCAAATGCTTTCCGCTATTCTTAGCAGATCTAGCTACCTCCTGGTTCTGCCATCTACCCCAAGGATCCATCGGCTCATGGGAGATGTTGAAAGAAAAATTCATCAGCCAATTTCGCATTCATGTGGAGCAACCCAAGGACGCTTATTCCTTATCCAGTATCAAACAGAAACCTGGAGAGAAAGTGCAACAATATCTAACCCGATTCAATGCCGCAGCGGCCGCAGTCTAAGATGCCGATGAGAAGCTTATCTTAATGGCCCTCTATAGTGGTGTGCATCCGGATACTAAATTTTCTAGAAGATTGACCAAAGAAAAACCAGCTACTTTACCCGATTTCTTCCATGAAGCTGGGAAATATATTAGACTTGAAGACGCTGCCACTGAGAGGCAGACAAAGCAACAAAATAAGGCAGCTCACGGCAACACGCCCGCTGTAGCAAAGGACGTTCGAAGAAATGATTCTAGAGACAACGCTGGGGGCAAGAAGGGAGAGAAGCGTCTATATCGGCCAGGACCGAGATTTGACGCTTACACCCCATTAAATGAAACGATCGAAAACATCTTCCTGGCCACTCAAGACGAAGTTAAATACAAACGCCCCCCGCACAAGAAGGAATCAGATAACGTAATCAAGTCTGGAAAATTCTGCCGCTTCCACGAATCCCATGGGCATGATACCAATGAATGCCATCATCTCCGGGACTTGATTGAAGAACACATCAGAAGAAGAAGACTAGAACGCTATGTAAAAGGCCAGAACAGGACTCCAGTTCCTGCCGATGAGAACCCAAGGCTACCCTCCCCAGAAATAGGCAGAGGAAATCGCAACACCAGTGGTTCCAATCAAGAGAAGATAGTGGTCCATACCATCTCGGGAGGGCCACACATCGCCGACGGAAGCTGGGCAGAGATGGAAAGGTACGGAAAGTCACTTAGAAACAATGAAGAATGCGTCAATTCTATTATAGAAGAACGCCACCCGAAGCGGATAGAGAATGGTGACATCACATTCAGTAGGCGTGACCTGGAGGGAAGATAGTACCCTCACACGGATCCCATGGTTATCTCTGCCCGGCTCGGTCCAACCGAGGTTTTCCGAATTCTAGTAGACACTGGAAGCTCAGTGAATATCCTATTCAAGCATGCATTCGACAAAATGAAGCTTTCATTAATGGATGTTCTTCCCTGCAATAAACCACTGCACAGTTTCACAGGAAATGCGAAGATGCCCCTCGGGCGACTGGACCTCTTTGTTGACTGCCCCTCGGGTTTCACAGGAAATGAAGCCTTGTCTGACTTCCAAATTGTCCTGGCCCCATGGTGCATGAAGATGAAATTTCCAACGGACAATGGAGTAGGGGAGGTAGAGGGAGACCAGGACATTGCTCGAGATTGCTATGTAACTGAACTTCGCAATAACCACAGGAAGGATAAAGGGAAGAGTGTAAAGATTGCCCTCTGCACAAAAAGTTTGGAAGCATAGCAACTAAAGAAAGCCCATCCTCTTCGATATACCAGCGACCCTTTCAATGAATTAGACCCCAGGGAAAAAGATGAGGAGGCCACCGCCGAGCCTGCAGAGGCTATGGAATTTGTATCTGTAGATAGACATGACTCGAGTAGACTATTGAAAGTCGGGTCCCAACTAAAAGCAGAATTGAAGGAACGACTCATTATTTTCTCCGCCACAACTTGGATGTATTTGCATGGTCACACGCCGACATGACCGGAATCTCCCCTGACATAGCATACCACGTACTAAACATTGATCCTACCAAGGCACCAGTAAAATAGAAAAAGAGAAGTATGGGGACAGAACGATCAGCAGCCCTCGATGAAGAAGTAAAGAACCTACTTGCCAATGACTTCATACGAGAAGCCATCTACCCAGAGTGGATCGCCAACCCGGTGCTGGTAAAGAAGGCTAATGGGAAGTGGCGAACATGCATTGACTTCTCCAACTTAAATAACGCCTGCCCGAAGGATTGCTTCCCACTTCCCCGAATCGATCAGCTTGTGGACAGCACAACCGGGCACGAACTCTTATCTTTTATGGACGCATACTCAGGATATAACCAAATTCCTATGCATGCTTCCGATCAAGACCACACTAGTTTCATCACTGACCTGGGATTGTACTGCTACAAGGTAATGCCTTTCGGACTTAAAAACGTAGGAGCCACCTATCAGCGCCTCGTCAATAAGATGTTTGCAGGGCTAATAGGACAAACTATGGAAGTTTATGTGGATGACATGCTGCTGGTAAAGTCAAGGGAAGCCGACGATCACGTAAGCCACCTGGATGAAATGTTTCAAGTACTTCGCCAATATGGAATGAAGCTGAATCCTCTAAAGTGCTCCTTCGGAGTATCATCAGGAAAGTTTCTAGGATTCATCGTCCATGCCAGAGGAATCGAAGCAAACCCTGAACAAGTCCGAGCTCTGAAAGATATCAGGATACCTTCTACCCGAAAGGAAATGCAAAGCCTAAATGGGAAGGTGGCCGCCCTGAGCAGATTCATCTCTAAAGCGACCGACAAATGCATCCCCTTCTTCGAAGCTCTAAAGAAAGAGAAAGGAAAATTCGAATGGACTGACGAATGCTTAATAGCTTTTCTTAACTTAATCGAACACCTCCAGAGACCACCAGTACTCTTAACTCCGAACAAAGACGAAGAGCTATACATATACCTTGTTGTGTCATCATATGCTCTAAGCGCCGCATTGGTGAGAGAAGACAAACGCACGCAGCGGCCAGTATACTTTGTAAGCAAGAGGTTTACAGGGGCGGAAGCCAGATATCCTAAACTTGAGAAACTAGCGTACTGTTTACTAATCACATCACGGAAACTGCGTCACTATTTCCAGCCCCATTCCATCAAAATTCTGACCGATCAACCACTAAGACAGGTACTCCATCACCCCGACACTTCTGGGCGACTACTTAAATGGTGCATTGAACTAAGTCAATATGATATCACCTACCATCCTCACACCGCCATCAAGGGACAAGCCATGGCCGATTTCATTGCCGAATTCACTACCAACGAAGGTAAGGAGCAATCGGAAATAGCAGAAGACATCAAGTAGAATCTCTTTGTGGATGGTGCGTCAAACGAGCAAGGCTCGGGGGCAGGTGTGGTAATAATCACTTCCAGGGGAAATAAGCTACACTATGCTATAAGGTTGGAATTCGCTGCCACCAACAACAATGCAGAGTATGAAGCAGTGATAGCTGGATTAGAACTTGCCTTAGAAATCGGAGCCAATTCTTTGTATCTTCATAGTGATTCTCAACTTATTGTAAACCAAATACTAGGAGAATTCCAGGCTCGAGAAGTACGACTCATAGCATATTTAAAGAAGAGCAAGTTGCTTCTCAATCGATTGGATCACTATTTAATCAAACACATCCTTCGGGAAGAGAACCAAGAGGCCGACGAATTGGCGAAGCAAGCTAGCATGAGAGGCGGCACTATTTCCGGAGCAGTAGCCATCTCAAAGCAACTGACCCCAAGTTTTGAGCAAGTGAATCTGATAGCTGCAACCGAAGAAGCAACTTGGATGACTCCCATCCGAGACTACTTACAAAGTGGCACACTGCCCAACGGGCGTAACGAAGTCAAGAAAATCTTGAGGAAAGCTTCCCGCTACACAATACAAGAGGGCACCCTCTATCGGCGCGGCTTCTCTAACCCCTTATTAAGGTGTGTCGCTGGAAGGGAAGCCAAGGAAATCTTATCCAACGTCCATCAAGGAAGCTGCGGAGATCACACTGGAGGGCAGACTTTGGCAAAAAAGATACTCCGATATGGATAATTCTGGCCCACCTTAAGCAAGGACGCCTTAGATTTCGTCAAAAATGTGACAGATGTCAGAAGTTTGCTAAGATTCCACGGCTACCAACAACTGAGATTACTCAAATGACCCGCCCTTGGCCCTTTGCAGTACGGGGAATTGACTTGATTGGCGAACTGCCAATGGGCCGAGGCGGGGCCAAATATGCTATAGTGGCAGTCGACTATTTCACCAAATGGGTGGAAGCATAACCCCTAAATAAAGTATCTTCAGCAAAAGTTATTAACTTCTTGATCAAAAATGTTCTATGCAGGTACGGAGTCCCATTCAAAATCATATCGGACAATGGACTTCAGTTTGACAGCGAGGAGTTCGCCAACTGGTGCCAAGAGCACGAAATTCACAAAAGCTTCTCATCCGTAGCTTATCCCCAGGCAAACGGACAAGTCGAAGCCGTCAACAAAATTCTCAAAACTCTAATCAAAAAGAAAATCGAAAAGTCAAAAGGCGCTTGGGTGGATGAACTTCCTACAGCACTGTGGGCCTATTGCACATCTTTCAGAACATCAACAGAGCATACTTCTTTCTCTTTGGCATACGGATCGGAGGCTATGCTCCCAGTTGAAACTATAGTGCCTTCCCACCGTAGGATCCACTATAACCCAGAAGAGAACGAAGAGCTCCTCCATATGTCTTTGGATCTAATTGAGGAAAGAAGAAATGATGCAGCCCTCAAAGCAGCAGCTCACAAGCAAAAAGTGGCAACGCAATACAACTCCAAAGTCAAGCATCGTAGCATACAAAAAGGAGATCTTGTCCTCAAGCGAATCTTCCCGCGCCCCGGAGCGCTAGATCCAATCTGGGACGGACCATATGTAATTCATAAAGATCTCCACAATGGAGCTTATATTTTGTCAACAGTGGACGGGGAGGTGTTCCAGAGGGCATGGAACATCCAACACCTTCGTCGATACTTTTCTTAGCTTGTACTACCCATATGAAGTGAATTAACAAAGAGAATCAGTGGACGTAGGCATTTTCATGCCGAACCACTTTAAAAAACTTGTCTCTTTTTAACTTGTTCCTTTATATCTTGGCTGCTTGTTAACTTTATCCTTTTCTGTTGAACAAAATCCTGTGTAATGACACTCCCATTCAAGACACATCACGGCGCAGCCTCACCTGGACAAGACCTAACAGGTACTATGCGAATCTATGCCCTCGCCAATGAGACACTTTTGCTCCAGCATCCCTCTGCTGCGAGTTAACTCATTGCTCACGATCGGCCCTTAAAGCAAACTGTAATGAGCCGGTTATAAGCCACCGAGAAGGCCAACTATAGCCGAGGCAGCTCATTACGGCGTTCGGCTCGCCGGCAGCCGTGAACCTACTTTAAGCCCCAACATAAGGTGTGGCCAGCCAGGGGTAGTTCACGGTTGACGATCGGCACCCACGCTAGCCAGCCATAGTAAATCGAATAATACCCACGATTACGGGCCATAATGGCCCGGGTAGTTACTGTGCACGATCTCGGCTCCGATGTGTCTTAAGTACGGCCGTGGTAAAAAAGATAAACTCCCCGCGGAGGCGTAAGATGGGAGACAAATGTCTCCAAGACCCACAGCTAGGGAAAGTGACTACAAAACCCGTTTGCCACAAACTTAAGCACATCGAAGGCCTTCCGTGATTGGAAGTTTTACTGTTTCTCATATGTCAATTTTATTTAAAGAACTTTCCTCATATCCTCTATAACGATCCCTAAAGTACAGGACATAGAATATGAGACACTCGCTAATGGGAATAGGAGCTCACAACTGGACACTCGGCTGCATTCCATACTCGGTCACACAAGACATGCAGTGCTGCCATCGACAACTAAAACACGAAGGGCGGTACTTCCTTCTTCGTGTATAAATACGTAGCTATAATTTATTCACACATCACACTAACATTGCAAGATATGAAATTACGTTCTAAGCAAGAACTTGACATCAAACCCAATAGAATCACATGCATATGCACAACTATACTTCTTATGCAACACATCAAAAATAACGAAAGCGTTCAAACACGACAGAATCAGCTTAAGTTAAAAATTACACGCCAAGAATGAAGTCGTTTATTACAAGTAACATAATTACAACCTAAAAGTTACGTTACTGCTCTGAGACTAACGTAGACAGCAATGTCAAGTAAACAAAAAGATATCCAGGTCAAGTTAAGGAGTCGGCTGCATCGAAGCTTCACCCTTGTCCTGCTGGCCCTCCGAAATCTCCTTAACCACAGAGTGGGAACTTTCAGCATGTTGACCAGAGATATTTGGTGCTCCAGAGGTCCCGCCTGTCCGATCAAGGAAAGAATTCATTAATAATAAGCAACCAAGTTACGAAAAGCTAAAAGGGGAGACTTACCAGCATCTGCTCCTTGATCATCATCCTCCAACTGCTCACCAACCTCCTCAGCAGCAAGCAGCCGCATACCTTCTTTCACTGCCACCTTCTCCTCCTTGGTGAATTGAGCCGTAACCACATCCATTCTAAAGGCCACGCCACCCTCCTTATCTGCATCGGACCTAGCCTCCTCCAGAGCCCGGAGATAAATCCTGGCCATGACTCAGGGATAATCATCCATCCAAGATAAGTTGCCCTGTTTCCAAGTGCAAAAGTATATATCCTGAAGCATCTCATCCATTATCCCCTCGTTCTCCTCAAACTCCCTTACTCGGTCCTCAAAAGCCAACAACTTTGCAATGGCAGCATCCCTCTCCGATCGGTATCGCGTGCAGTCAGCCTGGAAGGTTTTCCTCATCGCATCCATCTCCTCCTTCAGCCTGGTTTGAGCAAGTTCTGCGGCTTCAAGTTTCCCGGACAACTCCTGTATTTGCTCGAGATCCGCTTTCCGAACCTCATCCACCGTTGCAATCGCCATGCCAATCCGTTCCTTATAGGCAACTTCCATTTTCCGTAACTCTGCTCTACTAGCCTCTTCCATGGTTTTCTTTAGTCGCTTGGAGGCGGCCTCGTGCTGGGAGATCTGGATGGCCTGATCAGCGAGCTGCTTGGCCTGGTCGGAAACTATTAACCGCAGTCGAATATTAGCACTCTCGATTTCTTCTCTGGCCTTGGCCAGTCGGGCATGATGTCCCATCAGCTTCCTGGCTTCCTCAGCAACCCGGTCGATTTTTGCCTTAGCTTCGTCCCCCAAAGTTGCGACCCGAGTAGTAAGCAAATCAAGGTCCAGGGACTTAGCCTCATCAAGCACCCTTACCATAGGATTACGAGGAAGAAGGTGCTCACCAGTAACCTCATCGAAGGAAATATCGTGAGAACCCGGATCCAGATCCGGATGACCCGCGAACGGATTACGAGCCAAACCAGGGTGATCTATCGGGGTAACAATAGGATTTTCAAACGGGTGCGGGGAAGGAATAAGCTCAGTATTCTCCTCCGTGACATCCTGAGGAGGCTGAGTCTGGGGCAGAGGACCAGGTGAAGATTCAAACAAGGAGCGACTCCTCTTCTTCCTTTGAATATCCTCTTCGATAACCGACTACATCTCTAGGACGGTTAGTCGGAGGCTTTGGTTTAGTAGAAGCCTTGAGGAGTTTGTACTGTTCAAGACGGTGCCGAACATCTGACGCCTTGGCCACTTTACCCGCTCCTGTAATAAAAGCCAAGTGTTACGAGCATACATTGAGCTATAATTTAAGAAATACATCAAGTAAAAAAAAAGACGACGCATTTGTTATACAAACCCTGGGGAGGCGTGGGATACTGCAATAAGTCCTGAATCTGATTCCCGGATGGGAGCAGGCCGTAAAATATTTCTAAATCCTTATCATAAATGGAGTCGGCAGAAAATTCACCTTGAATCACAGGAATTGCCTTAGCTGAAGCGCTCTGAGAAGAATCAGCACCGATCTCGGCCTTGTCAGCTTTCTTAGGCCTCTCCACTAAAACCATTCCTTCTTGAACATGCTGAACTTTGAATATAAATCTAGGACTGGCTTGAAGGACACGGCCGACTCCAAACTAATATACGGAGACCCCTTCTTGTAGCCTCTTAAGTTGTACAGATACCGGATTTCCCGGTTGGAAGGAGGACGCCCGTATCTCCTCTGGAAGATAACAAACAAGCTCACCAAGATGGCGTAGGAGTTAGGCTAAAGCTGGAATGGAGCCACATTCAACTAGGTGATGAAGCTGACTATCCAAGCATTGATCGGGGGAATGGCACCACACATACAATGGTACCTACTATAAGCGAAATATCCTTCGGGGGGATTATATGGCATCACTCCTTCCCCCGGCAACAGCAAACGCGTCCTGTCAATCCCGAAAGAGCAAGAAATAACATCAAGCTGCTCATCTTTGAGGGAGCTAGGAAAGTAGTCGGGCGGTGAGTTCAGAAGCTCTTGAGGACCGTACCCGTCAACTAGCGATCTCGGAGTTGGTCCCTGTCATTCTGGTGCTGCCTGAACTAGGGGCACTATGGAAGGCTCTCCTCGGTCCTTAGACTTCTTCTTGTTAGAGCGAGTTTCAACTTTATGAGACATTATCTGCAAACACGAGAAAGCACATTGTTAGAACAAGGGATGTAGAGATATAAACAAGCAAGTGTATGCTGTCTGGAGTTTCACTTGTAATTCAAAACATAAACTCATTCGGTACTTAAAGTCCCCAAGTGCATTCGGTACTTAAAATCCCCAAGTTCATTCGGTACTTAAAATCTCCAAGTTCATTCGGTACTTAAGGTCCCCGAGTTCATTCGGTAAGACATGTCTTCGAGTCCATTCGGTACTTAAGGTCCCCGAGTTCACTCGGTAAAACAGGTCTTTGAGTTAATTCGGTACTTGGAATCCTCAAGCTCATTCGGTAATTCAAAGTGTAATGGTCATTCGGCGAAAGAAGGCCTCACCTGATTCGGCAAACAAGTCTAATTCGGCACAATAATTGGTTCGGTATTTAAGAATTTGGTTCGGCTCTTTCAGTCGGTAAGGAATGATGGATGCATGGAGCCCCTACTTATAGAAAACAGTAAGATAGCTGGACCAACCGATTTGGTTCTCGGGCCAAACAAGGGTGTCCGAATAAACAAAGCGCGACATATGCCGACATATGCCCCACTTTGGGGGGCAAATGTTGGACGTGTTTTCACCGAACCAGAGTAAGGAGAGCATTGCCGAACCAACACTCGCTTCACTACCTGCCGAACCAGACCATCTCCCACCGGACCAAGGTCCCACCGAACCAACCATCTCCCACCGGACCAAGGTCCCACCGAACCAACCATCTACCATCGGACCAACTACCGGACCAAGCCAACCATCTACCACCGGACCGAAGCACTACCGAACCAAGGCGTTGCCGAGCCAACGTTGCCAGGCCAGATCGCATCAGCCCAGGCCCACCAGCAGCTATATACATCCAGGACCCCTACTCTCAGTCTCACTCTATAAATAGAGGGGTAGGGGTACAACAATGGAGGACAGGTTTGAGAGCTCAAGCACGGATAGAACTTTCAAACAACTTTTATATACTTGTATCAAAGCTTTGTACTTGTAATCTAAGAAAGAAAGGAGAAATAATATATAAAGTGGGCGTAGGCACATTTTGGCTGAACCACTATAAATCTGTGTGTCTTTTACAGTTTAGTCCCTGCTTTTTACATATTTGCATAAATCACCCAGACCACTAAAAACAGTATAAAATCAACTAAATCATACGACTTGGAGGTGTTTGCCCATTTTTGTGCAAACAGCTGGAGAGGGTCGGAATCGGTGATGGGGAAGAAAAAAAATCATTTTTTTTATTAAGCAAAGAAAGTGAAGAAGAAAATCTCGGCTGAAACCTGTATACTCGATATGGAGTCGACTGGCGTCGGCTAGCATCGACCCGATTAGTGATGGCTTGAGTCGTTTAGGGTCGGCCCGTATATTATTTTTTTAAATTCTTTTTTTACAACTATTTCGTTTAAAAAAATAAAAAACACCACTATAATATAATATAAAATAAAATTGACATTTATTATTATTATTATTGATCCAATGACGGGTCATGATAGGTTAAATTGGTATTTTCGTTGTTGAAAATCTAACTCGCACGACCAATCGATGCAACTTTTAGTCGATCCGTTATACAAATTCGATAAAGGTGGTTATATGTAACATTTTAAAGAATTAAAATAATTTTTTAAGCCGTTGGGTAATCAATTATGAATTTTTAAATGTATTTGGTATAATAAAATTATATAAAATAAAATATGCGACGTAAAAATAAATTCTTTGAATCTTATGTCGATCTAAGGTATTTTGGACATGTTTCCAGAATATGGTTTAAAAATAAACGGATCTGGGGTGTCGATCTTGAATTTCAAATTTATGGCCGTTCGTGGACTTTCGGACAAAAAACCCTTCGTTCGAAGGCCGAACGACCTTCAAACGAGACCAAATTTGAACCAGTGCTGCTTTGTAGGCGATGATTTTTTTGCGAATCCAACCGTACGGATTCGATTAAAACACTACAAAGCATCACTGGTTCAAATTTGGTCTCGTTTGAAGGTCGTTCGGTCTTCGAACGAAGGGTTTTTTGTCCGAAAGTCCACGAACGGCCATAAATTTGAAATTCACGATCGACACCCCAAATTCGTGTATTTTTAAATCATATTCTGGAAACATGTCCAAAATACCTTAGATCGACATAAGATCCAAATAATTTATTTTTACGCTGCATATTTTATTTTATATAATTTTATTATACCAAATACATTTAAAAATTCATAATTGATTACCCAACGGTTTAAAAAATTATTTTAATTCTTTAAAATGTTACATATAACCACCTTTATCGAATTTGTATAACGGATCGACTAAAAGTTGTATCGAATTGTCGTGCGAGTTAGATTTTCAACAACGATAACTTTTCGAATTACACGAACATATATCATCGAAAATACCAATTTAACCTATCACGACCCGTCATTGGGTGAATATTAATAATCATACATATCAATTTTATTTTTTTGGCCATTTTAGTAGTGTTTTTTATTTTTTCAAACGAAATAGGTGTATATAAGAATTAGATTGGAAAAATAATTAAATAGCCGACACTAGCCGACTCGGGCCGTTGCAGGCCGTCCCCAGCCGACGCAAACTTCAATAGAATTTTGCGCCGTCCCCAGCTGACTCCATAATGGAGACGGAGCCGACTCCAGGCTTCGTCCCATTTTAAAGTATTCTAGTAGTGTATAAATCATCTAAGTCGGGTATTCTCCATCAATCCAACATCAAAAAATATAATAGGATATACCCTACACATAGCTGTTGTTGTATTTGGTATAATAACCTTAATAAAATGGGAAGTGTTGCATCTTAGAAAATGGTCAATTCAGTTGTTGAAGATGAAGGATGGACAATGTATTGGAGCTTATATCGAATTAATTGCCTACTCACTCCAACAACAAAGACGTGCTTGGTGTCTCATCTTATTGGAGAGTGTTTTTTATGTCACTAGTCGAGATATAATACTATGACTCCAAAAGCTAATTAATGCAGTGAATGTTGCGAATTCACTACACCAAAACAGGTGATTCCCAACGAGTATAACTATCGCAAACAGTTTCAGCAACGCTTATTAGCGTCGCTGTAGGGGCGTCGCAATTTATTACCAACGCTTATAAGCGTTGGCGAGTTTAGTTTCCCATCGCTTATAAGCGTTGGAAGTTTGTATTCGCCAACGCTTATAAACGTTGGTATATATTAGTTAGCAACGCTTATAAACATTGATAACGAAATATACAGTAACACTTATAAGTGTTGATATAGAAATACACGGTAACGCTTATAAGTGCTGGAAAATGGTTATTTAGTAACACACACACACACACACACACATATATATATATATATACCAAAACTTAAACGCAAAGTTCAAATATAAACACACTGCAAATAATGGTTAAACACTCGATAAAAACTTTCATTTCAAAACTATATATATTCCATTTCATTTTTTTATTACATTCTCTATAAATTATTTTACATTCTCACTGCACTTCTGCCTGTTTCCATTTCCGTTGCACTTCTATTCATTTTCTAATACCAGTGATACCGTCTGATACCAGCTGCTGCTGTTTCATTCAAAATACTTCCCTTACCTCCTTCCTACCCACATTCACATACAACAATCAACCACTATCACCACTTCATAACTTGCGCAAAAAACTGCTGCCTTAACATTCACTTCATACCATACTTCACTGCCTTGTACCACTGTGCACATGCACATAACCAATACAACAGATTTCCCCCCACATTCAACTCATCACTTCGGCTACAACTTCAAGTACCACTGCTCCACCACCACCTCCTTACTGCCTAAACTGCTGCCTCCCCTTCACCCTATACAAACATCACCACCCTGCTCCACCTCCCTTCTGTCACCTTACAAAACTGCAAAATCCTCTTCACATATCTAACCCACTGCCTGCTCTATTTCAACTAACATCGTCACTGCCACTCTCCACCCTGCCAACTATCTGCATATCTGCCACCATTCACCATTCAAATACAACAGCACCTTGCCTACCATTGCCACCATTACCAAAACACTTCACCTCCAACAGCAGCATCAACACATAGCAACCATTCAACAAACATCAAAACATCACCACAATCACAACAGTATTTCTTCCCTGTACCACTTCCATCTACTTCAACTACCATCCAAAGCATCCTTCTTCAAGTTCCTGCATTTAATATAAACACTCGATAAAAACTTATACCTTCAAAATCAAAAGGTTAAAGACTGAGTTACAACTCAGGTTCTAATTTTGTTTTCAAAGTATCATGGACTGGTTTGTGGGGATATTTTATATGAAGTGCATAACGGTTTATGAATGATGTGACAATGATATAAGATTATCCAGGATATACCAATAAGGTTTCTTAATGATTTTGTGGACTGTACACTACAACTTTGTAATCTTTCATTGCGACTTGTCAACTGTCTACTTAGCTGTCTGGCAGTAAAAATGCAGTACGTTCTTAACTGTTATCTTATTCTTCAGTTAATTACATGACATATTGCTTGCATCTAACATTTAAATACTTCGCTTTTTATTCAAGTAACAAATCAGATGGTTTGCTGGTAAATCTGCAAAGTCGTCTTAACGTGAGGTTACATGATAACTATACTTGCATATAACATTTGTTTATTAAAGTGGTTACAGGGATCTCACTGCTAAAACGTTGATTAGTTATGATCCATCAACTTCATCAAAGAATCTCAGACATAATTTTGTTGCTTTCATAAAGGGACTCGTCTCTTTTCCAGTAAATATTCTAGGAACAGCTTACAATAAATGTCTACAAATAAAAATGAATATGCTTTAAAATACGGATATTACAACTTTATAACACAAAAAGTAATCAAATACACAATCGATAAAAAAAATTACAACATCAAAATTGGTATTAAAAAAGTAAATTTTAGAGCAATAGCACATAACAAGACAATTATAAGGCAAGAAAAACAATGAGACAATTAGTAGTGATTATAAATCATTATGGAAATCTTCTAAATTAAACTCAACAAATAAGAAGCAAACGGTAAGCATAAAACAAGTTAGAGGCTACAACATAAAAAAATATATTCATGTTTATAAAATAAGAGCTTTAGAAACAAAAGCTTACAGTTTAAATTTAGGAGCAAATTTTTGGCAGTGAAAATTTTCCATTGAAGTTACAAAGAGTGTTGTCTGATAATAGCTTGTGTATTTAGCAGATTGCTAAAAGCATAATATTTTTACATAAATACCGGTGGCACATACAACTTGGTCAAAGCTAGATGAAAAGAACAATTATTCCAAAGTTAACGCATAAAAAGGAAGCATCATTAGAAATTCTTTTAAAATAATTCATGCATGCAAGGGTTTCAAGATCCTTTAATAAAGGAAAAATCATTGCCTAGAGGAACTCACATCGTTAAAAGGGGATGCTATTGTTATTGTAAGAGTAAAAAATTCAGTTAAGATATTTCTATATGGATACTGGCATATACAACTCTCGTAAAATAGAGATGAAAATAACTACTGCTGTAAAGTTATGGAAAAAAGGATGCAACAATAGTAATAACTTTTAAATAAGGGGCTTTGCACGAAAGGTCCCTATTCTTGATGGTGTTATAAGAAAAGTCCCTGTAGAAATAAGTATGTAAATTAAGTCCCTGTTTTTTCTAAATAAGAAAATGCAAGTTAGCTTGCGCTTTTTAAAATTTCAAAATTTTCAAAATCAGAAAGCGCAAACTAGCTTGCGCTTTCCTGATAGAAAGCGCAAGTTACCTTGCGCTTTTCAAAAATTTTAAAAGTTTTAAAATTTTCAAAAAAATTTCAAAATCAAAAAGCGCAAACTAGCTTGCGCTTTTCTGATAAAAAGTGCAAGTTAACTTGCGCTTTTCAAAATTTTCAAAATTTTTGAATATTTCAAAAAATATTTTAAAATTAGAAAAGTGCAAGTTATCTTGCATTTTCTGTCAGAAATGTGCACGACACTTTGCGTTTTTTTATTTTTGAAAAAATAGGGACCAAATTTACATATTCATTTCTGCAGGGACTTTTTGTATAACAACATCAAAAACAGGGACCTGTGACTCTTTTCTTGTTTAAATAAACTCGTGCATGTAGTGACTTTAGTATCATTTAATAAAAGCAAACAACTGCTAGATGAATGCCAATCTTTCAAGGATGATGCTAGAGTTATTGCAAAGAGTGAATATCTCCACGGTACACATTTTTTTGACTCGTTTACCACTACTAGGGAAGAACCCATCACTGATGAGGACAACAAACTAGCCTACATGCATGTGCAAGACAACTGCAATAATGTCTGTCATATACAATATTGTTCAAATTCAACTATAACATGTACGAAGCTATCATCAATTCTATAAATTCAACAGAAAATTGAACCGGAACAATTAGGAAATTATTGCTTTACATGTAATATGAGACCGTAAATATAAGTCAATATTATGTAACCCAAAAACTTAAATCTAAAGTAACACAATTGGTTATCATTTGACAATTTCATCATCTCACAATTTTTTATTTTATAATATAAAATGGACATCCCAATTTCAAAAATACAATAAGCGGTTAAGGAAAAAATATCCAAACATAATAACACAAAAGGTCATTCTTGCTTGATAAAAACGATTGCTCATAATTTTGTCTATAAAGAAAAACAAGGTTTCTTAAGGAACTTGACGATAAGTTTTCCAATTCAAGAAAAGAGTCACAGGTCCCTGTTTTTGATGTTGTTATACAAAAAGTCCTCGTAGAAATGAATTTGTAAATTTGGTCCCTATTTTTCAAAAAAAAAAACGCAAAGGGTTTCGCACTTTTCTGACAGAAAATGCAAGATAACTTGCACTTTTCTAATTTTGAAATATTTTTCGAAATTTTCGAAATTTTCTAAAATTTTGAAAATTTTGAAAAGCGCAAATTAACTTGCATTTTCTATCAGGAAAGTGCAAGCTAGTTTGCGCTTTTTAATTTTGAAATTTTTGAAAAGCGTAAGGTAACTTGCACTTTCTAATTTTGAATTTTTTTTGAAAATTTTGAAATTTTTGAAAAGCGCAAGGTAACTTGCGCTTTCTATCAGGAAAACGCAAGCTGGTTTGCGCTTTCTGATTTTGAAAATTTTGAAATTTTAAAAAGCGCAAGCTAACTTGCGTTTTCTGATTAGAAAATATAGGGACTAAATTTACATACTTATTTATACAGGGACTTTTCTTATAACACCATCAGAAATAGGGACCTTTCGTGCAAAGCCCCTTTCCAATTTCTATAATTCTTAGCCTCCATATCAGTTTTTTAGTGAAGTAAGAAACACCAGTTTTAAATTATTTTGTTACTGAAATTTGGTTTAATTAAAACAAAAGATAGTCTATTCTAATATCAATATAAGTATAAACTTAAATTTGTAATGTAGAATTTAATATGAAGTAAAAAAACAATATTAATGCTATTTTGGCATGACTTTTTTTTGAAAAACAAGCGTGGTTGATTGGTTCCCTGCCAAATTTATAAAATGAAAAGAGAAATAGAGAAGAAAATACATGGACTTAAAACACAATAAAAAAAGTGCAAAACAAAGGAAAAAGACAATTAAGGAAAAACAAAAGAAAAACCAATACAGGTTTAAATACAAAAGATGCTAAGTATTTGAAACCCTATTCCATCTTAATGTAACTAGCAGCAGCAATAACTTGTGAAACAATCACATTAAATAATTGAAGTTCAGAACTGAACTTCATGTTGAAGATTCTCCTATTTCATTTATGCCAAATTCACTAAAGGAAAATAAGTGGATTTACTTTGGTTGGGAGACTAAGCCAAATTCACTAAAGGAAAAATGCTTTTACTTAAGAATAAATATGTACTGTAAATGATTATATCCATTGATGAGTTCTTCCAAAACTACAAAACGAGCTGCATAACATTTTTGGACAAATATCGGTGTAGCTAACAATGCTAGCCGCCTTACATGTTCAACCATGTGCAACCAAATTTCTTTATATCCATTAAATTCCATTGTTATTTTGCTGGTTATAAATTTGTAAAACATCTTGGGTATATCGATAGTTTTTTGCTTATTCGAATAAAAGCAGGGGAACTATTTTTTTTATGAAGGAATTTGATCAATGATGATTAGAAGAGGCAAAATATTAAGTACAAGTACATGTATAATAATTTGTAATGGTACCTATTCTACCATGTTCTTAATTATTTTGCTTAAACTATGATTATAATTATTTTATTACTTGCTAGCTCTGACTATTTTTTGAGTATCAACTACAATTTATGATCAACGCAGTTGTTTTTATTTTAATATAAGTGTAATAATATAGATACAGTGAAAATTAACTGTTGTTTATTTAGCAAGTACAATCCTCTATTGCATGATTACAGATGATTTTATTAGGGAACTTTTACTACAAGGTTTGTCACCCTAATTCAAGCTCATCAAATTCACATGAGCCATTGTAATTATTCCACATGAATTGTACATGCATCACAAGCTTCAGAGAAAAAGATCTGATGCAATGAACTGATAACAATAAAATGATAGAGAGTCTAAAGAGTACACTTCAGCCATTTATACGACATCTTAAAATGAATGCATAAATAAATTTATTTACTCTAAAATCATGAGTAAATTATAATGAGTTGTGAACACAGCTAGACAATCATATGCATTGGATAATAACATTTTAGTCATCAAGTTGCACATTACTAAAGAGGTAAAACTGATGAACTTTACAGAAGGAAATCAATTTGTCTCAAATTGATAAGAAATCAGTTTGTCTCTGCTATTTCTAAATTTGATCGACTTCTCCTACTACTACGTTGATTTAGCATCCAATCTGAGTAAATTCGTACAATCTTAGCAAACTCAAGAAATACAAAATGGAAAAACCTATTTACTGCTAGTCTGCTGACCTAATCATACAGGAAAAGGTAAAAAAAAAAGGTAGAATAAGCAAATACGTTTAATTTATATAGATCAAAAATGAAATTCGTTGGAAAAACATAGATTACCTCATCGATTTTACTTAGAGAAGAGACAATTTGCCCTAGCTTTTTCCTCTTTTCTTTCGATCCAGCCGCCCTTTTCGTTCATTCTAGGACATAAGCTTGAATAGATGGGAATGACACGTGAGGTCGATGCCGATTCCTCGCTTGAAAATGAGGCCGATACGGTCGAACGAGAGAGGCAGAAATCGAATCGCCGAAGGAGAATTTTTTTACTTTTGGTGGCCGTGAACGAAAAAGCGTTTAGAAGTTTGGATTAGGGCTACGGATGAGAAAGAGGATGCTAATTTACTTTTTTACCCGAACGACATTCATTAAATTTCAATTTAACCACATCTACCAACGCAAATATGTGTTGGCAATTAAAAATTTTTTAAATTTGTATTTTTGGTCACATTTTTTGCTTAGCAACGCTTATTGTTGTGATTAATCTCCAACGCAAATAAGCGTTGTCAATTGAACAAAATATGTGTTACAAAATGGCTGTTATGATGTAGTGTTTTAAAGAATTTAATGGTGGATGACAAACGCTAAAGCAGATCATGTGTAGTCCATTTTAAAGCTTACGTAGAAAACTCCTGATATAATACTATGGCTAATGCATCTTCTTGAAAACAGTAATCACTGTTCTATAATCTTCTTCTGTCTTGATCCAGATGAGCTTACTTTATATATCAAACGAGGATAATGAAGGATTACATACCATTTGTACGCTTTTTTTTTAAAATCCAGAAGAACCGGCAGGCCAATAAACTTCTGACTAGGGTATAGTAAAACCGTCCGCTGATTCAAGCTCCCATATCCCGGGTAAATTTATATAGACCATTTGTCCGACTTAGTGGAGCCTATCTTCTATAAAATCATTTTATCAACCAATGGCCAGTGCTTCCGGCCTTTTTGTTAAATTTGATGTTGTTATGTTTAAAAGTTACAAATAATTCTCAATCAAATGCTTGGGAAAAAAGTGCTTCATGGTGGCTTGGACATGTAAGTTACATTTAAGCAATTCATACAAATTTTATATATCTGCGCCATCCTTATTTGTTTGATCTTTATCGGTATTATCGATATTATCAGTAGCAATCATTGTCTGTATGAATTTAATGAGCTTAGAGCATGCTATACTGTGTATAACGGACACTAGATCAGCATGATGGCTGTAATATTATCAATCAAAGCATAGAAGTTATTATATACAGTTGTGTGAAGGTGTATTTCCACTACCTTAATTTTCTTACACTACGTATGAGTTGATTATGAAAAGAATGGTGTTGTGTTTGTTTTACCAATTAAATTAAAAAGTTAACATTAGCGATCATCACTGATTTTATGAATCCAGTTGACTATATTGGAAAGGAAAAAAAAACGTGCTTCATCATGGATATCAGAACTTAAATCTCATGTATACACGCAGGTGAATTCAGCAAAGGTTCCAAAATATAACAACTAAACAAATTTATGAATGCCTGACAAAATAATAGCATATTAAAAAGAACAAATTGAATCTTCGTAATACGTAAATAAATTCAATGAACAAGATAGGTAACAAACAAAGCAACAAGCATCAATACATAAGCTATTCCTTGATCCACCGAAGCAACATCACTCTTCATTTGAGAAGGCGCTAACTCTTTAGCATGAGCAAACTGCATTAGTCCAGAGAAAAAGTATGCTATTACAAACACTGTGAAAATTTTCGTTGTGTTCATATTGTTCCAATAATGGAGTTAGAATTTTGTGTTGATGATGCTCGAAATTTTTGTTTGATGATAACATGATTGATGATTACATGTTTGGCCTTTATATGGTAGCTTCAATGCAGATAGTTGCTTGTTTATTAGACAATTCAAAATTCAAAGGATGACTATATAAAAGTCTAATAGTAAACAGCCCCATCAGATTGACTGCACCTAAATAATATTGGCATACGTATGAATCATGAGTGCTTGGTCCAGTCAGATTTTTTATGTTAATTTTTATTGCTATTTCCACTACTAATCATGCATATGTTGTGAGCGACGTTGAAGAATGAAATGCTAGAATATTTCTAACATATGTGCTCCAAATGTAAAATAAAATGTGCTATGCTATAAAAGATAATTTGTAATATTGTAATTGTGCTTTATTCAGAATTTTATAATCTCAATTTGTACATCAGTATACTTCTGTATTTATACAAAAGATAAGAATAAAGAATAAAACAAATAGGCTGTGGTACAAGGCCCAAAGTATCCGGTTAACAATTATTGTAACCGGTTGAGCAAATGCATTATATCCCAGAACAAACTAAGTGAATGCGTTATTACGCCCCCTCAAATAAAACTAGGGTTCCAATTTCTCTTCGTCTTTCATGGCGGCGGAGAAAACCCTGAGCTCATCCCTAAATCGATCAAAATTCTTAGTCGAGATAGCCTTAGTCAATACATCAGCACGCTGATAGAAGGCAGGGATGTGTTGAATCTGGAGTTTCCCACTTTCTGTTCGTTCGCGAACAAAATGTAGGTCCACTTCCAAGTGCTTCGTTCTCGAGTGCTGGGTAGGGTTCATAGACAGAGAGATAGCACTCAAGTTATCAACCCAGATCGTTGGCTTTCGATTTAGCATGAACCCTAATTCTTGAAGTAAGGTTTCAGTCCACATAATTTCCACCGTGGTGCTGGCGACAGGGACGTACCCAGGATTTTTGTTTGCGATGGGCATAGCTACATAAGTACATTATATTAAAAAAATCAGTTTAACTAAATTGCATTCGAGTGGATAACTTATGCAAGTTTGAAAACATATAAAATTCGCAAAAAAATATAAAAGCATCTTCAGTAATTTAGATTTTAATGAAAAGTTTTGTATCAATTATATGACTAAAGCTATTTGGTTTCAAATACAAAAGAGGACCTGCACACGTCACAGCAACATTTATTTTTGTAGAATGAAAAAAATAATTGTTTATTTGGACATAACTTCAAAACAAAAATTTATATTACTCTCTAGTAAATATTTACAAAATGAAGTTTATTTAAGCAGCAAATATTTGGACATGTGTCAAAAATTAAAACAATAAAGCTTTTACTGACTCCCAAACCTACAACTAAACATCTACAAGTTGTTTGTTACTACAAATTATTCACTGCAACCCATTTTGGTTATGCTACAACAAGAAATTAGACTCACATTAACGGAACAAACATTATAAAACAATAAATTCCCCCACGTCAATCCAGGTATCTATGAAATTCAAATTATACAATTTAAAAACAAATGCAAGGTAACTAAAATTAAATACATATCTAAAATATCTACAATGATCAGAAAAGAAATGGAGATATGAAAAGTAAGGAGAAAAGACTGATTTGATTTACATTTGATGGCAACATGGAATGAGAAGAGAACGCTGCCAATGAGAAGAGGAAATAGTTATAAGGTTGTTCTTAATTTGTTATAATGTGATGTATGTAATATCTTCTGATTAATTATGGTTTCTTGGGTGGGGCAAGTGCCCACCTAACCCATTATATAGTTACGTCCCTGGCTGGCGATGGCCCTATACTCGGCTTCAGTGCTCGATCTTGAAATGGTGGCTTGCTTTTTCGTGCACCACGAGATGGGATTGCTACCAAGGTAAACGCAATATCCGGTGATAGACACTACAAGAAAGTATGTTATTAATAACGTCATTCAGTAACGCCTTATTCTAAAGCGTTATTGATTACATTTAATTATTTATTTTTCTTACTTGGTTTGTTCTCTTCTGTATTGACGTAACGCCCCTAAAACAAAATTACCCCTCCCAAAATTTTCATTTCCCTCTCAAACACTTAATCGTTCTGTCTTCATCCTAAAGCCCTAAATTTTCGTCTCCCTCCTCATCACTCGCCATCGTTCTTAAGCTGTTCCAATCTTCGCTCATCGCTCGCCATCGCCACCTCCGACCTTCGCTCATCGCTCTTCAGCAGTTCCCAAGTCGACGTGTCCAGAACCCTAAATTTTACCTGCGTCCGAGTCTAGTGTTAGTTCTTCTGGTTCTGATGAGACTCCCGATCTTACCTTTTATAGATGATCATTCTTACTATTCTGTTTTTTATAATTTAGGGTTTTGGGTTATTTTTATAATTTTAGAGATTTGAAACCCTCTTTAGACTATATTTTTGTGGGACATCAATCTAAGGCTGTCATCC
Source organism: Allium fistulosum (assembly GCA_030737815.1). Taxonomy (NCBI): domain Eukaryota; kingdom Viridiplantae; phylum Streptophyta; class Magnoliopsida; order Asparagales; family Amaryllidaceae; genus Allium; species Allium fistulosum. Next base: position 581,810,370 of record CM060906.1, on the reverse strand, counting down.
ATATTTTGTAGATGAAGTTAACAATGACAATGAAGAAGTAAAGCTCATCATAAAGGATTTTCAATCGAAACTACAGATCACGCAGGAAGAACTTATGGCTGAAAGGGAGAAGGTACGTCAATGTTAGAATCCTATGCTTGTTTGTGTACCATTAATATCTTTGGTTTACATGTTCTAGTCTTCTAAGTTGGAAGTTGAAAACAAGAAGCTTCAATACCATGTGACTCATCTTGTCAAGGCGCTTAAAGAGGCTGATTTAAATTTGAAGATCTGAAACCTAACAGGTATCTATTTAATTCCTTGCTATGTGCATTTTCACTTATATAGTGAGAATAAGAGTTAGATTATTTCACTTGCGTAAAATTTGGACGATGATTTTACTTCACGATTTTACTTCTCTCTGTATATTGTAAACTGCCGAATGATCAAAGTTAATCACTACCGTTGAGAACGCTTAACACCCGTGGGATTTGTATAATAGCACATCAGCTAATTGAGCGCAAACTTTGACATATGTACTCTTGTTTCAAGTAACTTCAAGAGCTTTTGAAGAACAAACGACCGCACTTTAGCTTGATCCATGTGGCGGAGGCAATTAAGTTGGATCCATGTGTTATCTTGGGTGTGATGCGTTACAATCTCAGAACTAGTCCAATTCTATCAGTCTGAATTTGATAATGAGTTCATATTGCAGTTGTTTTTCAGCATCAGTTATTGATTACAATATTGACACCTTTACTAATGTGATTTGTTAGTTGTGTTTGTCATCACTGTACCCTTTCTATAATGTTGTAGATGCCATTTTAAGAAGACATTTATGCAGGTAAAATTTAATATTAATAAGTTGATTAATAAATCATACATATATAAGAGTCTAAATGAAACAGTACACATTCAGTTGCTATTTGAATCTGGATGCATTTTATAATTGAATTGTAGTATACTAATTTTTGGCTATATTTACTGTAAAAAATGTCAAACGTGACCTGTAATCTATTTTTTTAATGGTGTCTCATTACAGGTCTCCAAATGCTCAAGGATCAGAACTAAAAGAGAACAGATTTCCAAGAATTTATTTTCCATGCCGAAAAACTACGACAATATTTTATTTTGAGAACATTAAGCAATTATTGGTGCAACTACAGATAATTAGAAAAATATATTTATATGTACTCTGTACTACTTGGTTAATCTATTGCTCCTAATGTTAGTTTGAGCTACTTATTTCTTATCTGTAATATCTTAGAATCGTCTCAGTATTGTTTTTTGGAATGTATTGCTTTGAAGACTGTTAACAACATCACTGTTTTGCTGTTGCAACTTCCAATACAACTTCATTTGATACAAGAAATATTCATAGTAGTGAAAAATACTTGCAATTCTTTTTTTTACATTTATTTGTAGTTTTTGTCTACAAAATCAAATACAATAAATATTAATACTAGACTCCGGTCCAGACAAAAATTATTCTTGTTATATTAATGTATCATGCTTCAGGTTTTGCAGCTTCAGGCATTCCATTCTTCTCAACTTCTTCAATCTCTATATTTGGAGTTCCTCCATGATTTGTTGTACTAACCATCTCGGTAAGATTTGAATTTGTTTCTTCTTTTCTTGCATTCATATAGGCGAAGTATAAAATCATTTGCACCATTCCAAACAAAAACCCAACAACATTCGGTAGCTTATATAAGATAATGAAACCAAATTATATTATATAAAGTTCAGTAAAAATTGAAATGCCAAATATAAATTATAAAAATATAAAATTTTGAGAAACCTACAGCAACAAAGAATAAGTTTTCGCCCTTAGCCAAACTGATACAGTGTATATTAATCCTGTAAATAGACAATACTATGTGATATATTCATACATGAGAGAAATGCTATACCTGTGTCATTGACCTGATAAACATGCAATTGAAAAAATTACTTCATCAAAGCTATTCAAAAAAAGCAGGTTGGTTGTTTTTCTTTTTTTTTTGGTGATGGCTCCGGTTAAATTTTAGCTTTTGCAATGGATTTCATATTTTGTTACTTATTATAGGTGTTGATGTTAAAGATGTAAGTACAAATTTTCAAACTCATTATATCGTTAACCATGTTATCATCTTTTATCCATATTAAAATGGTAGTGGTTCTTAATTTAGTGGGTAATTTAATGCCTTAAGTGCGAATTCATGTATCTTAGGCAATGGAGAAGTACTAGGAGAATAATGTGGAATATAGATTCAAAAGTAATATTCAAAAACTGAGTTCTATATTTTATAAATATTTAAACTTGTTGTTTCACCTTTCTTTTCTCTTAGAATTTTTGAAATGGTGCAAAGTGGTGCATCTTTTCCAACACTTGTATCACCTGCTGCTGCTCATAATTCAAGGGATGATTTTTACAAGTGATGGTTTGTGAAATGTGGTATCAAATTATCTACTGATGTACAGTTTATCAAAGCTCAAGTATATACAATAGACAGTCTGGTTTGGATCTGAACAGTCAAACTATTTTATCCAAATAAGCTTAGTAAAATTAAATGGATTTTGGTTTGATCCTTAATCGAGCCGGTCAATTCTTTCTTCTTGCTCATTTTTAGGCGTGATTTGAAATAATAGAAGGATGTTTCTAATTTTAGTAAGATTGGTTTTGTTTGACTTGGCGATAATTATTGAAAGGTCAAATTATTAATATATCAGTTATCTCACTTTGATGATTTATCTCATATTATTTTATGAACTAATTAACATTGAAATTGGAATGTGTTGTTGCATCTTGCGCATGTTTTTGAAAATTAAACGTGGTTATATTAATCAGATACTGCAATTTAGATTATAATCACTGATTATGTTTTTTCAGAACAAACAATATTATAGATTCATGAAAACAATAACTTTTCGGTTCTGATCCACTTTCCTCTCATACAAATTTTCATCCGCAGATAGATGAAAATGTGCACCGTGAGATTATTAATCACATGTCACTGAGACATCCAAACATCATTAGATTTAAAGAGGTTTCTATTTGATTTGCAATTTCCAAATTCTAAATTCTATTGTTGCTTTAATGAAGTTTGCTTTAACAAGAGATGCACATGTTGGTTAAACTGCAACTTTTAGGTAATTTTGACTCCAACCCATCTAGCAATTGTTATGGAGTATGCTTCAGGTGGCAAGCTATTTGAGCATATATGCAATGCTGGTAAATTTAGCGAGGACGAGGTTAGCTTTCATTACTTCCCAGTATTTTTGGTTGCCTTCTAAGTTACTAATATTCTAACATGTTAATTTTTTTGTTCATGAAGGCTCGCTTCTTTTTTCAGCAGCTTATATCGGGTGTTAGTTACTGTCATTCCATGGTAACATCCATCCGTCTACCCTGTTTTCCTTACTCTTTCTATCTTCAATATATCATATATGTTGTGAAAAATCAAATAAGAGACATTGTTCTAAATGTGTACTGTTGTTTGTTATGTGGTGAAGCAAGTTTGTCACCGTGACTTAAAACTAGAAAACACTTTACTGGATGGAAGTACTTCTCCTCGCTTGAAGATTTGCGATTTTGGATATTCCAAGGTAATTAATTAGTAAGTCAGTACAGCTGTTTTTCTCTTTACTGTAATATAGATACTCTGTTGTTTCTTTAGTGAAATTATGCTAGCATGCATATAACTGTTATATGCTTAAATCAATTATTTGTTTCCATGTGTATACAGTCATCAGTTTTGCACTCGCAACCGATGTCAACAGTGGGGACTCCTGCATACATCGCTCCGGAAGTTTTGCTCAAGAAGGAGTATGATGGCAAGGTATATATAAGTCAGCACTAAATATTTACCTTCTCATATTCTTATCCAGACGTCAGTATATAAAGTAGCTTCGTATAACTTGTTAGATTGTTGATGTGTGGTCTTGCGGGGTTACTCTGTACGTAATGATAGTAGGAGCATGTCCTTTTGAAGATCCCGATGAGCCCAAAAATTTCCGAAAGACAATTCAGGTTGATTTTACTCTTTCCCTATCCATCTAATTTATCATCGAATATCTATAGACTGAAATGATCTCTTACATTGTAGCGGATATTAAACGTTCAGTACTCAATTCCAGACTACGTGCATGTATCAGAGGAGTGTCAGCACCTGATTTCAAGAATATTCATCTCTGATCCTGCTACGGTATGTGTAATAATTGATAATGTATACATGCTATATCTTATGTTATATAAATAAAACGATATATTTGAAAGTATGTATATATGTTTGTGTAACATTTGCAGAGAATATCAGTACCAGAAATACAAAACCACCCATGGTTTCTGAAGAACTTACCATCCGATCTTATAGAAGCAAACATGATGAGTTCAGAATATGAAGAGCATAAGCAACCAATGCAAACCGAGGATGAGATAATGCAGATAATAACAAAGGCAACCATTCCTGCATTTGGCATGCGTGGAATAAACCAGTACTTTGGTGATGGACTTGACATTGACGATGATATGGATGATTTGGAATCTGATTCCGATCTTGATGACAGTAGCGGCGAAATAGTCAATGCAGAGTGATTTGGATATCAAGATGGTTATTTAATTTGACTCCATAGTAGGCAACTGTTTGGTAGTTTTTATTGTTTAAATCTGTAAGTTGGTGAATATGGTTTCACAGTAGGCACTTGCTTTAATGTTTGTATACTGTAATGAAAAATATATCACAATTCTTTCTGAGCATGGTCTTGTGTTATATTTGTTGATTATAATCTTTATTCGTTTATGAAGATTTAGTTTGATTGCTATTATTAAAATGTAATATATAGGCATAGCTCTTGAAAAGTGTATCTACGATTTTTATAGCGACTATAATGAGCTATTGAATAAATATTTTATAGCGGCAAAATGGTGTTATAAAGATTTCCAGTTCCGTTGAGATTTAGCTGTATTATAGCGGCTATAATGAGCTATTGAATTAACGTACCATAGCGGCGAATTTGTGCTATAAAACTAAGCTCAACCATAGCGGCATATTTTGTGTTATAAATATTCAACAGTTTTTTATAACATGTCGATATACAGCGCTTATCAAACCGCTATGGTTGTGATTAATAGCGGTTATATGCCGCTATAAAAGACACTTTTTGTTGTAGTGACTTGATCCCATTAATGTCGTGGACCATTAGATAAATGACTAGCTTGGACTTGCACTTGCGAGATTGGGGCTTGGTCCAAAAGCTTTGTAAATGGTGGGGCGATGACGAGTTTTGGGCTTGATCTCAAATAGTGTCGCAGATCATATGGCGAATGTCTAGCATGGACTTGACCTCAATAATCATGTGTGGTTTTTGCAATAATGTCACGTATGAGCCACATGGGTTGAAACTTTAAGTTCAATAGTGTGGTATATGGTAGGCGTCAAGTGGACTTTGATCGATCCAGCGATGACGAGTTGGTACTTCGATATCCAACAGTGTCGCAATTGGCAATATTCGAGTTGGGACTTTAAGCTCGATAGTATGCATACATTAGGCGACAGTGAATTAGGACTTTGAGTCCAATGGTGTCGCATTTGGAGGCACACAAGTAAAGGCTTTTGAGCTTAATATTGTGATCCGTTTAGGCGACGACGAGTTCAGACTTTGAGCCCGATAGTATCGTAGTTGTTTCGACATATGAGTTGAGACCTTGAGCTCAATAGTATGCATATGACTAGACTTGGGATTGATTATCATGAGACCTTAACATAGGATGTCGCTATAGTATTATATTGTGTTTAGATGACTTGTTGGGTGCAGGCGACACGTGTTATGGTATAGTTTTAGTGCATAAGTGTCATTTTACTATATTATTAGTATTATACAGTTATATGATGTGTTTCACTCATCAAACATGTAACACCACACCTCTATACCCATACTACCAATCTGTATTACAAGGTAATACTATTTGATAATACAGAGAATGAGATGATATTGGGCTGTCACGCGTGAATATTCCCTTGGGTTAACACTGGTACATATTCAAAAACCATAAATAGCTCACATATACGTACACAGTATCCGCACAAAGTAATTAACATGCATGTTTCCATGATAGAATGGTACACACAATATAAATTAAATAATGACAAGAACACTAAGTCAATAACACCAAAAAAAATATAATAGAAATATACACAAATCTAGTGCGATACAAAAGTCAAATTCCCACTATCTAAAATATACAGTAAATGACCAATAAACAACACAAAGACATATACATGACAAAACCCAATACAAAATAATACATAATAATACTCCATCCTCCATCTATGCCCAATATCCACAAACTGTTCATCTTGTCCCTAAACCTGAAATGTCTCGGACTGACCCGAGTATTATATAAATAACACATAGGTCAGACTATGTCTAAAATAAGTGTCAATGTATCCTAATAGCAGCATGATGTATCAAAGGGAGCATAAAATGGTATAAGGATACCTCAATATAGAAACACATCATGAAACCACGTATAAGTAATATCACCCATATAACAAGTCAAGTCGAATAACATACTAGGAGTACAATGTCAAATGGGTGAAATAATATGTGCATCTAAATATCATCAAGTATAAAATAACTAACTGTATAGGACATGGTCTCCGCAATGCCCAAGATTATCTCTCAGATAATCGTAAAGTATACATATCAGGGTCCGTCATAATCAACACACATAAAACATACACAAACAATCATCCAAATTGTACATGTAAGAAATACGAATATGGCATACCCTCCATAGCCATGGTCATCTCTCGGATAACCATAAAGATAAGAACATGGTCTAACTCCATGCTTTCAACATCTATAGTTATCCTTAATAGCGGGTTTTTCAATGTATATAGGGTTACACATCTATATGGGCATAGTCCAATAAACAATCAAAGAGATCTATAATCACATAAGGATTATCCAGACATTTAGCCTTATAGTAAGTTTCTTGGCTCTTAGCGAAAGAAATAAGCATATGGTCTCTCAGACCTCTACTATCTACTCTACTATCAGTATCATAGATAATCGACTGGACTCAGAGTCTGATGGGCTCTCTGCTCCATAATTACTATATCCGCATTAGTCTTAAAAAATGATCTAAATGGATCTCAGTTGCATTTATAACGATCTCCTATAGGTGAATATGTAGTGTCAATATCAACAATAACCAGATGGGAGACTGACAGCTGTCCGCCTGCTCCAGGAGCCTTTGTCATACGCTCTCAGTGCTACTTCTATAGTCATCAGTTACCTCAACGCTCATCGAGACCCAATACCCATCAAGGGCAAGACTACGCTATGCAACGATCACAAGCCTGTAAGTGCTTGAATGGTAACTGACTACTTGCCTATGTGATACTGGAGTTGTGGCACTCAGCCTTATACACATCAAAAGGCGTGTCACGGATTCGGGGTGCAACCCCGTAATAAGGCCGTTGGATGGATACTAGTCAATCTGGTTTACTCCATGTCATATAATAGGAATGCATCCAAAAGAGAGACACACTTATACCTCTCAGCCTGCTCACTCTCAGTTCACTTCACCATAAATATAATACACGGTAAGCTAGACTTTGTCGAATAATATTTACTGACAGAAAGCAATTGTAACACCCCTAATTTTTAATATCATTATTCAGGAGATTTAATTAGATAAATTAAATAGAATAATATAAATATTGAGCGATAGGGGGATTGATATTTGAAAATTTATTTAGAGGTCGGGCTTAATTAAATAAATGGTCTTATGAATGGTTCTATATGTTAATTAGTAAGAAAATAATTAACACAAGGGCATTTTAGGAATTGCCGCACCCTAATTCCTTAAACCTAAAACCCATGTTCCCATTCTTTCTCACATTCATTTTTCAGAAACTCAAAACAAAAAACCTAAAGCTCAAAGTCGGCCACTACTTAGGAGGAAAAGAAGAGAAATTCATCTAAAGCTAAGGAATCAAGCTAAGGGAATTAATCAAGGATCAAATCTCAAATTCCTTATCCTAATCACGGTGAATAATAATTAAAACCGTCTCTATTTTTGTTTTAATGATCATTTGACTTTCATATTTAAGTTTGAATCCATTATGATGATTTTTGATGATGATATGCTTGGATTTCATGACAGGATATATTCAAACAAGTTTGTTTGATAAATTTTTTATACGGTTTTAAGGCTAAAATCATTTATTTTGAATTTCGAATGCCATGAGGAATTTATATGTTATGTAAAACATAAGTTTGGAGATGGGCTTAATTTTCTGTAATTTTCCAAGCTATGGAAAATTTATTATGAATTTTCAAAGAAGAAAATGAATAATTTGGGTTTAAAATTATTTCGGCTGGTATATGGAAGAATTTGGGTCTGAAATTTCTATATGTTAGATAACATATTAAAAGTGAATTTCTGTGATTTTTGGGGATTTTTCCTAAGTAATTTACTATGGAAATTAAATTATTTTAGATGGAGGACTTAAATGTTTTATTTGTTTTGCGTAAAGAAGGGCTTATTTGCTAAATTGTTTTAATTGGATCCGATGTAATTATGGCAGTTTTATTTTGGAAAGAATTTGAAAAGTTTATGGAAACCATTTAAATGTTAACAAATAAGGAGGTTAGTTAAAAAGAAATTACTTAAAAAGGCATTAAAACGGTCTTTACTTAGAAATTATGTTTCGCCTCTTTCACTAGTATCTTTCAACCCTATACTTCTGCCTCAACCAAGTCGAAACCACCCAAGTCAAAACCAATACACAAGGTATCAATAAGTTGGTACGTAGTGGATTGGAGAAAGGCGGAAGGTATGGTGTCGAAACTAGGGGTGGGCATAAACCGCACCGCTATACGGAAACCGTCCAAACCGAACCGCAAAAACGGTGCGGAAACCCGTACCGAATCTTCTAAACAAAGCAAATACCTCAAACTAGACCGACCCACATCGATACGGTTCGGTTGCGGTTTGGACGATTGAACCAACCATATTAAACCGGACCGAACAGAATATTTACACTAGTAATCTTATGATAAAATATAAGCAATCCTATCTTATTTTAGATTCTAACGATGTATATTCTATTTTTAGCGTATGTTGTTATATTAATAATATTCGATGTCATAAAGAAAGAAGTTACGGTTTTGGTATAATATTTTTCATCTCATTTTTTTGTATAAATGCTAATTATAATCTTATTCTAGTCATTTTCCTTGATGATTATGCATTGATTAATATTGATGTTTGGTTAATCTACCAAAAAAATCTCACTTGTAACTAAATGTCAAATTGAAATATTCATACAGTTAAAAACTAATCTTTCATTTCAGTATAACATTTTGTGTTTCAACCTTTAAGTCCATAAGCTTCATACAATTGCCTTCATAGATTGATTGTTGATATAAGTAATTCTCTTATTTCATATTTAATGTGGGTTCAAACCGGACCAGACCGAAACCGAACCGTGTTACATTCAAACCGAACTGAAACCGAACCGTTTAAAAGATTAGTATAATAGTTTGTATTTTTGATTAACCGTTTGATGCGGTGCGGAAGCGGTTTGGACTTCAAACCGCACCAAACCGACCCGCGCCCACCCCTAGTCGAAACATAGCTTTTGAAGGGGTCAAAGCCTTTGTTTTACTCTCCAAAGATATGCACTTGCCTTGTTTTCAAAGGATGCTTTCGAAGGGGTCGAAACTGATTTAAATAGCTTTCGAATATGTTGCTACCTTTTTGTTTCGAAAAGATATCTTTCGAATGAGTTGCCTTGTTTTTAAATTAAAGTTTTCGAAAGGGTAGTTTCAACCCAGTCGAAATCTATTGTTGACCTTATGCCTTTCGAATGGATTTAAGTCATCGGCTGATTCGAAAGGCAGCTTTTGTTTTATAAATAAAGTAAGCCACTTTCTAAAGCTTTCGAAATGGTTTAATGGTTTCGAAGGCAATGTCTTCGAAAGGGGTTTCGAGGCTATCCTTCAAATGTTTTACTTAAATGATTTAAGCTTTAGAAAGGATGGTTCTGAAGCGATCAATTTTCCCCAAACTCTTTTATATGAAGTATAATGGTTTCGAAAGGGGTACTTTCGTTTATATTCACTTCAACCCAAAAGACATTTTTAAAGATAAACCCAAAGGTTTTGAAATTGATACTTTCAAACGGTTTTGAAAGGGGTACTTTCAAATGGTTTCGAAGCTATGCTTCTATAAGATAATAAGTAATGTTTTAATACTTTCCAAAGGTATGTTTTGATGGTTTCGAAAGAGATGATTTAAAGTGTTTTGAAAGGCATATGCTTAGTGTTTTGAAAAGAAGATTTGAATGCTTTCGAAGGAGGTTATCCAATGGTTTCGAAAGTAAAAGTTTAAGGTTTCGAAAGTCTTAGTTTTCAAAACAAAGAACCCAATCTCAATTTTAAAGGAAAAACCATGGCATAATATAGGAGTTTTAAAATGACTTTAAAGTATGAAGTTTTTGAAGAAACTTTCCTTAATAAAATAATAGGTTAAATGGATTAACCATGTTTAATATGAAAATGATTTCAAAGATATTAAACCATAGATGTTGGTGTTATTAAGCTATTATGTTTGCTTCTTCTAATATATATTCACTTTAAAATGGACCCATAACTGTAGTTTGGAGAGAAAGGGCAGAATAACCAGCTAGGTTGACCCAGTAGTGAATATAAATTAAGTTAACTTCTGTATGAGTAGAATTGCATCCAGGAGGTCGGGTAGACCAAAATATAGGATGTCTAAATATTGATTAAAGAAGTTGTCAGATAGATAGGTTCATAGTAAACCCATGAAAACTATGTTTAGGAAAAGTTAATGGTAGGGGCTAATTATAGTAAACCCATGAAAAGTATGATTAGAAAGAGTTAATGGCAGGGGCCAATAGGTTTGTAATGAACCCATGAAAACTGTTAGCACCAAAATTGGTCACTAATACCCTTGAATAGAGTTATGTAGAGAGATTAATGAAGAAAGTAAATTAAAACAGAAAAATAACGTAATTGAGTGCAAAAAGAACAGAAGAAACGAGAACACCAGATTTATAGTGGTTCGGCGTAATTTCCTACGTCCATTTTGAATATGATCTTTATTAGTTTCCCTATCACTTGAATACAGATACAATCCGTAAACAAACCACTTGAATACAAGTTTGAATCGAAAATAGGAGAGTATAAAAAATGGCAGAGTTTCCTTGGAGTTCTCCCCAAAAAAAGGGTCCTTTCAACTGTACCCTTGCCTCTGTATTTATAGACGAAGATAGGCTGGACTCCCTTCACAGGCATAGGAACAAGGTACTTCGGCCCATAGTAGGCGACTTCTGTGTGCCGAGCCAGGCATCCCGAACGGTGGTCGCCGAACGGTGGTCGCCGAACGATGGTTGCCGAACGATGGTGGCCGAACGGTGGTTGCCGAACGAAGGTGATCGAACGGTGGTTGTCGAACGAAGGTGGCCGAACGGTGGTTGCCGAACGAACCTGGCCGAGCGACCTCTCCTTGGACGCCTAGATTGAGCCATCTCGTTTTCCCATTCTTGATCGATTGATATGCGCCATCCTTCAAGGCCGAACAATACTCTTAGGCAGAGCAATGTACATAGGCTGAACCGTACATATAGGCCAAACAATGCACATATGTCAGACTACCCAAAATAGATCAATCCCTTACGTCTCCAATCTCTAACTAACTCAAGTCTTATCCAGACTCAGTCAAAGCCTTTGTAATTATCACCTTGTAGTCAGGCCAAGTGATCGGATAACAAAAAATATATCTAAATTAAGTTATTGACAGAAGTCAATAGGTTCATATCAACCCATGAATACTATGATATGAGGGAAGTTAATTGAGACACCAATAGGTTCAAGGAGAACCCATGAAATAATAAAGTTATTGGCAGGGGCCAATAGGTTCTTAGTGATCCTATGAAAACTATGAAATCGTACAGGGAGTCCATAAATTTTAAACAGGTTATTAGTAACCCCTTAAAACTAATAGGTTAATAGTGACCCTAGAAACTATAACTGAAACAGATAGTCAAAATGAATGGGATGGGTAATCCAGATTTGATTTACTTGTCTACATATCATCATAATATTTTGAACTGTTATGTTTTAACCATTGTCGATGCAGGAGCATAGTATATGGTTTTATAAAGTTTTGGATAAGATACTAGTAAGGGTAAAACCCGTTCTGCTAAGCGGCGTGGTCTCACTAGATATCTAAATGGTTTGAGATGGTAGCTTATTATTCATACCAGACTTTATGTCCAACTCAAAGTTTATGTTTTCCCCTTAAACTCTCGGGTGCTCAATTGATTTTGAGTAGTTTGAGAATTGAGGTTTTCAGGTAACTCTTTAGACGAATAAGCTTCCGTAGACATGCAGGAGGCAAGATAACTATTAAGAGTTCTTTTCTACTTTGATTCCGCTGTGTTTTATTGTAAAGGAAAATTTGTTTAATTGCCTAGTTATATATACTCCGATCATCCAAGGGGGCTTCTTCATATTTCGCTCTTGGCGTATGTTGTAATAATTATATTTTCTCTGAACGTGGTTCTCGAATATGGGATTATGTAATGAATGTTGAAATGATTTGAAATGGAATGTGAAAGTTGTTTAATGGTTTTAATTTTTTTCCATATCCATGTTTTTTGTTATACCAATGCATCTAACATTACCGTATTTGGTTGCCGAGGATTAATAACTATGGATGACTACAGCATTTGTAGCCGTTAGTTTTGAGCCTCCAAGTGGGGGATGTTACAAGTTGGTATTAGAGCATAGGTTTATGAAAACTTAAAAGAAAGTTAAACCTAAAATATTTTTCAAAACTTAATCCAATGAATCAGAAAATAAGATTAGGGTTTGGGTTAACGCTATAGTAACGTACTTGTATTTGATATATGTGTGTATATATATATATAAGTATGTATTCCCCTCTCTCTTAGACCATTCTTTTGTATCCTACTAAGGCTCGTATGCAGATTTACGAGAAAGAAGATTTAGAGGCAGGAAACGGAAGAGGAAATCTCGATGGAGGAAGCAGCACAACCAACGGAAATGTTCGACCCACCAGGAGGAACTCGGACAGGCTAATGCTAACCAAAATGGAGATGCCAATGTGGGTGCTGGAAATCCACCAGTGGATATGGGGACGATGTATCGGTTCTTCGTCAATTTGATGCAAGCAAGAGCAGCTGCTGGAGTTGCTAGGAATGTTGGAGGAGCTAATTATGTGGCTCTAGTTGGTAATAACTATGCTAAGTTAAGCAGACACTACACCAGTCTTGGTGGGAAGCCATTTATGAGAACGAAGGATGCCATAGAGGTGGAGATTTAGCTGTTGCATTGTGAGAGAATCTTCGCTGATTTGGGTTTGGATGATGAGCAGAAGAGGAGGCTGGCCTCTAGGATGTTGCAGGGGGCAGCTCTCCATTGTTGGAATACTGTTACTATCGATGTTCCTGAGGAAAAATTGACTTGGATAGAGTTTCGAAGGAGATTCGAGTAGAGATTTTTGTTTGAAGTTGCTAAGTCGGCATTGTTGAGGAAGTTTATGGACTTGGTGCATGGATAGATGTCGATAATTAAGTATGCTACTAAGTTTGATGAGTTGTCCCAATATGGGTATGCTACTATGGACACCGTCATCTGGAGGAATGAAAAGTTCATTCAGGGATTAAGACCCAAGATTGCTAGGGCGACCCTACCACATCTCTGAGATCCTTGTAATGTAGTTGTGGAGATGGCAATCTGACATGAAGAAATGCTTGCTATTTGTGGAAAAGAGAAGCTAGTTGAAACCCAGGGTTCTCAGGGAAAGAAGAGAAAGTTCTTTAAAAAGAAGGGAGAGGCTGCCAAGAAGGCAAAGGCTGATTTAGTTTGCTTTAAGTGTGACAAGAAAGGTCATTATGCTCATGAGTGCTGGTCAGGCAAGGGAAAAAAGGCTGCAGAAAAGAAGGGTGTGAAATGCTTTAACTGTGACCAGGTTGGGCATTATAAGAATCAGTGTCGAGAACAAGTCAGGATAGACAAAGGAAAGGTTTTTGTTATTGGACCATCATCTGCTAGGCCAACTACAGCTAAAAAAGGGAAGACTGTGATGGAAGGTACGCTTTTGATTCAGAGTATACCAATTAGGGTACTATTTGATACCGGTGCATCACATTCATTTATATCTCAATGTTTAGTTGATAGGTTATGCTTAGAACCCACATATCTTATTACTTTCTTAAGGGTTGCAAATCCTATAGGAGGGTATGCAACACTAGATATGAGATGTGGCTGGTTAGATCTTGATTTGTTAGGTCATAAGTTTGCATGCAGTCTATATGTTTTTGATTTCGTAGATTTTGGAATCATCTTGCGTATGGATTGGTTGGGTAAATATGAGGCTGGGATTTTTTGCCAGGATAGGGAAATATCATTGAGACACCCTGATAGTCATAACTGAATCATATTCTCAGTGGAGAATTCTGACTGGAGTGTTTGTGCTTTGTTAAGTGCTATGGAAGTAGAAGAAGGGTTAAGTCAGGTTCAAGTAGCAAGAGAGTTTGTAGATGTTTTTGAGCCGGTTACAGGACTACCACCGAAATGAGCTGTTGAGTTTCAGATAGATCTTGCGCCAGGAGTTGAAACTGTAAGTAGACCACCTAGTAGGATGACACCGACCGAGAAGAAGGAATTGAAGGTGCAGCTAATGGATCTAGAAGGAACGAATTTTATTAGACCAAGAAGTTCACCTTGGGGAGCGGTCGCGATGTTCGTGAAGAAACCAGATGGTTCGTTGAGGATGTGTATTGAATTTTGTAAGTTGAATGAGAGGACGATTAAGAATAAGTATCCTTTGCAAAGAATTGACGATCTATTTGATCAGTTGTGTGAAGCTAGAGTGTTCTCCCAGTTGGATTTGGCGACAGGTTTCCATCAGTTAAGAGTGGCAAAGGATAGTATTCCACCGACAGCATTTCGAACTAGGTATGGTTCGTATGAGTGGTTAGTAATGCCATTCGAGTTAACGAACGTGCCTACTTTCTTCGTCGATTTGATGAACCGAGTTTTCCGAGAGTACTTGGATTGGTTTGTATTTGTGTTTATAGATGACATTTTAGCATACTCTCAAGATGAAAATGAGAATGAAGATCATCTTAGGTTGGTGCTTGAGATGCTGCAGCAACATCAGCAGAAAGCGAAGTTTTCCAAGTGTCATTTTTGGAAGAAAGAGGTTAAGTTTCTAGGTCACATGGTTTCAGAGAAGGGTTTGTCAGTCGATCCAGATAAGATCGAAGCTGTTAATAATTGGAAGAGACCATAGACGGTGACTGAGTTTAGAAGTTTTCTTGGACTTGCTGGCTATTACTGGAGATTCATTAAGGATTTCTCGTGGATAACAGCACCGTTGACTAAGTTAACCAAGAAGGATGTGAAGTTTGTCTAGTCCGACAAATGTGAGGAAGCATTCCTTAAGTTAAAGCATTTATTGACCAATGCACCTATGTTAGTAGTTCCAGATGAAAACCAAGGGTTGGTGGTGTATACCGATGCATGTGGAAGCTGTGTTGATGCAGAAGGGTAAAGTCATTGCCTACGCTTCACAATAGCTTAGACCGCATGAAGTAAGATGTCATACTCATGATTTGGAGTTGGCTGCGGTGATCTTTGCATTGAAAATATGGAGACATTATCTCTTAGGGGAGAGATTTGAATTATACACATATCATAAGTCCTTAAAATACTTATTCTCTCAAAAGGAGTTGAATATTAGGCAACAGAGGTGGTTTGAGATTTTACCAGCTTATGATTTTGGTATAGAGTATATACCTGGGAAAGGTAATAAGGTAGCAGATGCTTTTAGTAGAAGACATCAGAATTTGGTGTTAGCTATGTTGGCAGAATGTAAGGATTTAGAAGCTTTGACTACTTGTAGTGTACAGTTAGAGCACCACCATGTTTTCCTGTTTAGAAGTTCGACCAGTGTTGATCAAAAGGATTGCTTCTAAGCAGAAGAAGGATCCATTATTAGCCAAGAGGATTAGAAGGATCGAGGTTGGAACTGAGATCGACGATCTAAAGGGTTTTAGTCTTGACCAGAGAGGGTGGTTGAGAAAAAAGGGACGATTGTGTGTTCCGAATGTTGAGGACTTAAGTAAAAAGTTCTTAGGAAATGTCATTGGTCCAAATTTACGATTCATCCTTGAGGGACCAAAATGTATCAAGGTATAAAGAGGAGCTATTGTTAGGAAGGTATTAAGAGGGATGTTGGCTTGTGGGTTGGGCAGTGTGAAAACTGTCAACAAGTGAAGGCCGAACATCGGAGCCGAGTAGGTTGCTTCAACCTTTGGAGGTACTAGTTTGGAAATGATATTCGATATCCATGGATTTTATAGATGGGTAGCTAAGGTCAAATAGAGGAAATGAAAGTATATAGGTCATAGTGGACAGGTTGACCAAGAGTTCCCATTCCATTCCAGTTAAGTCAACCAGGACGGCACCTGTTTACTAGTGAATTCTGGAAGAGTCTACAGGATGTGTTAGGTACCAAGCTTAAGATGAGTACTGCGTATCACCTTTAGACGGATGGGCAGATAGAGAGAGTCAATAAGGTACTCGAGGATTTATTGAGAGCTTGTGTATTGGACCTTGGTGGATCTTGGAAGATCACCTACACTTGGTGGATTTTTCCTATAATAATAGTTATCAAACTAGTATAGGAATGGCGCCTTTTTAATCTTTGTATGGAAGGCCATGCAAATCACCAGTATGTTGGTTGGAGACTGGAGACAGATTAGTCTTAGGTCCAGATCTGGATAGAGAGGCAACAGGAAGATTGAGTTGATCCGAGAAAGGATGAGGGAAGCTCGGTCCAGACAGAAGAGTTACGTAGATAAGAGGCGTAAAGACCTAGATTTCTCAGTTGGAGATAAGGTTCTCATTAAAGTATCACCGATGAAGGGTGTGGTACGATTTGGAAAATCAGGGAAACTGGCACCGAGATATGTTGGTTAGTTCCAAGTTATAGAGAGGATCGGGAAGCTCGCATACAGAATAGAGTTGTCGAGCAGTATGGCAGGTGTCCATAACATGTTTCATGTGTCTCATCTTTGCAAATATGTGCATGATCCAGAGACTACTATTCCTCTGACAGGGTTGGAAGAGTTGATAGTAGAGCCTAATTTGACTTTTGTTAGATAACCAGTTCGGGTTGTAGCGAGAGATGAGAAAAGATTGAGAAACAAGACAGTCAAGTTGGTGAAAGTTCAATGGAGCGACAACGAGAAGGACTGTACTTGGGAGACAGAAGTAAGAATTAGAGATACTTATCCTAATCTGCTTTGAGGGTGTGTCTATATTAGCTGTATATAATAGTTGCTAGTCATGTAGGCTAGTATGGTTGTTAGGAGCTACTACAGATGATTGCTATGTTTAGTATTTAGTCCTTACTGAATTTCGAGGATGAAATTCTTTAAGGAGGGGAGCCTGTAACATCCCTAATTTTTAATAACATTATCCAGGAGATTTAATTAGATAAATTAAATAGAATAATATAAATATTAGAGCGGTAAGGGGATTGAGATTTGAAAATATATTTAGAGGCCGAGCTTAATTAAATAAATGGGCTTATGAATGGTTATGTATGTTAATTGATAAGAAAATAATTAACACAAGGGCATATTAGGAATTGCCGCACCATAATTCCTTAACACCTAAAACCCACGTTCCCATTCTTTCTCATGTTCATTTTTCAAAAACGAAAAACCTAAAGCTCAAGCCGGCCATTACTTATGAGGAAAAGAAGAGAAATACATCTAAAGCTAAGGAATCAAGCTAAGGGAATTAATCAAGGATCAAATCTCAAATTCCTTATCCTAATCAAGGTGAATAATAATCAAAACCATCTCTATTTTTGTTTTAATGATCATTTGATTTTCGGATTTCAGTTTAAATCCATTATGATGATTTTTGATGATGGTATGCTTGATAGGATATATTCAAACAAGTTTGTTTGATAATTGTTTTATACGGTTTTAAGGCTAAAATCATTTACTTTGGATTTCGAATGCCATGAGGAATTTATATGTTATGTAAAACATAATTTTGGAGATGAGTTTATCCAAGCTATGGAAAATTTATTATGAATTTTCAAAGGAGAAAATGAATAATTTGGGTATAAAATAATTTTGGCTAGTATATGGAAGAATTAGAGTCTGAGATTTCTATATGTTAGATAACATATTAAAAATGAATTTTAATGAGTTTTGGGGATTTTTCCTAAGTAATTTAATATGGAAATTAAATTATTTTAGATGGAGGACTTAAATGTTTTATTTGTTTTGCTTAAAGAGGGGCATGTTTGCTAAATTGTTTTAATTAGATCTGATGTAATTACGGCAGTTTTATTTTGGAAAAAAATTGAAAAGTTTATGGAAATTAATTAAATGTTTACAAATAGGCAGGTTAGTTAAAAAGCAATTACTTAAAAAGGCATTAAAATAGTCTTTACTCAGAAATTAAGTTTCGCCTCTTTCAGTAGTACCTTTCGACCATATACTTTTGCCTCAACCAAGTCGAAACCACCTAAGTCGAAACCAATACACAAGGTATCAATAAGTTGGTACGTAGTGGATTGGAGAAAGGCGGAAGGTATGGTGTTGAAACATAGCTTTCGAAGGGGTCGAAGCCTCTGTTTTACTCTCCAAAGATATGCACTTGCCTTGTTTTGAAAAGGATGCTTTCGAAGGCGTGGAAACCCATTTAAATAGCTTTCAGATATGTTTCTGCCTTTTTGTTTCGAAAGGATAGCTTTTGAATGAGTTGCCTTGTTTTTAAATTAAAGCTTTTGAAAGGGTAGTTTCAACCCAATTGAAACTTGATGCCGACCTTATGCCTTTTGAATGGATTGAAGTCATCAACGGATTCGACATGTAGCTTTTGTCTTTTATAAATGAAGTAAACCACTTCCTAAAGCTTTCGAAAGTTTTTAATGGTTTTGAAGGCAATGGCATTGAAAGGAGTTTCGAAGCTATCCTTCAAATGTTTTACTTAAATGATTTAAGCTTTAAAAAGGATGGTTCTGAAGCCATCAGTTTTCCCCAAACTCTTTTATAAGAAGTATAATGGTTTCGCAAAGGGTACCTTCGTTTATATTCACTTTGACCCAAAAGATATTTTTAAAGATAAAACCAATGGTTTCGAAAGGGATACTTTCAAATGATTTCGAAAGGGGTACTTTCAAATGGTTTCGAAGCTATGCTTCTATGAGATAATAAGTAATGCTTTAATACTTTCGAAAGGTATGTTATGATGGTTTCTAAAGAGATGATTTAAAGTGTTTTGAAAGGCATATGCTTAGTGTTTTGAAAAGAAGATTTGAATGCTTTCGAAGGAGGTTATCCAATAGTTTCGAAAGTAAAAGTTTAAGGTTTCGAAAGCATTAGTTTTCAAAACAAAGAACTCAATATCATTTTTAAAGGAAAAACCATGGCATAATAAAGGAGTTTCAAAATGACTTCAAAGTATAAAGTTTTTTAAGAAGCTTTCCTTGATAAAATAATAGGTTAAAGGGATTAACCATGTTTCATATGAAAATGATTTCAAGGATATTAAACCACAGATGTTGGTGATATTAAGTTATTATGTTTGCTTCTCTAATATATATATATATATATATATATATATATTCACTTTAAAATGGACCCATAACTATATTTTGCGGAGAAAGGGCAGAATAACCAGCTAGGTTGACTCGGTAGTGAATATAAATTGAGTTAACTCTTGCATGAGTAGAATTACATTCAGAAGGTCGGGTAGAACAGAATATAGAATGTCTAAATACTGATTAAAGAAGTTGTCTG
Organism: Allium fistulosum; assembly: GCA_030737815.1. NCBI lineage: Eukaryota > Viridiplantae > Streptophyta > Magnoliopsida > Asparagales > Amaryllidaceae > Allium > Allium fistulosum. The sequence continues at coordinate 581,790,511 of CM060906.1, read as the reverse complement.
ATAGACAGGTTAATAGTAAACCCATTAATACTATGTTTAGGAAAAGTTATTAGCGGGGGCCAATAGGTTCATAGTAAACCCATGAAAACTATGATTAGAAAGAGTTATTGGCAGGGGCCAATAGGTTTGTAGTGAACCCATGAAAACTATATCCGAATTAAGTTATTGACGAAAGTCAATAGGTTCATAGTCAACCAATGAAAACTATGATATAATGGAAGTTATTGGAGATACCAATAGGTTCGGGAGAACCCATGAAACAATAAAGTTACTGGCAGGGGCCAATAGGTTCTTAGTAATCCCATGAAAACTATGAAACCGGACAGGGAGTTCATAAGTTTTAAACAGGTTATTAGTAATCCCATGAAAACTAATAGGTTAATAGTGACCATAGAAACTATAACTGAGACAGATAGTCAAAATAAATGGGGATGGGTAATCCAAAATTGATTTACTTGTTTACATATCATCATAATTTTTTGAACTGTTATGTTTTAACAATTGTGGATGCGGGAGCACAATATATGGTTTTATAAAGTTTGGATAAGATACTAGTAAGGGTAAAACCCGTTCTGCTAAGCTGCGTGGTCTCACTAAATATCTAAATGGTTTGAGATGGTTGGTTATTATTTATACCAGGCTTTATGTCTGACACGAAGTTTAGGTTTTCCCCTTAAACACTCGGGTGCTCAATTGATTTTGAGTAGTTTGAGAGTTGAGGTTTTCAGGTACCTCTTTAGACGAATAAGCTTTCGTAAACGTGCAGGAGGCAAGATAGCTATTAAGAGTTCTTTTCTACTTTGATTCCGCAGTGTTTTGTTGTAAAGGCAAAGTTGTTTAATTGCCTAGTTATGTATACTCTGATCATCCAAGGGGGCTTCTTCATATGTCGCTCTTGGCGTATGTTCTAATAATTATGTTTTCTCTGAACATGGTTCTCGAATATGGGATTATGTAATGAATGTTGAAATGATTTGAAATGGAATGTGAAAGTTGTTTAATGGTTTTAAATTTTTTCCATATCCATGTGTTTCTGTTATATCAATGTATCTAACATTACCGTATTTGGTCGTCGAAGATTAATAACTATGGATGACTGCAGTATCCGTAGCCGTTAGTTTTGGACCTCTAAGTGGGGGATGTTACAACAATCGGACAAATATCGATATGGGCGTCCCATATCATCCAGCGATGTTCTCCCGTTTGCTTAATGCTGATAAATTACACTTCCATATCATATTGCATATATCGAGTCCAAAGTATAACCGAAAAGGTATTACCAAAAGTCATGGTATTACTAATCTTTATGTTTAGATTCCTCGTTACACAGAATTGGTATAACCATGACACGCATTTTTCTAACAATTAAAAGAATTTATAAGTTTTAAATAATTAAAATACTTATTTTCTTTCTTTTATAAAACCAAAAAAATAATTTTAACCCTTTTCAAATAAGTTCTAAAACATGTTTCTATATTTTAAAATCTTTAAAATAGAATATTATAACTTAATTATTAGTTATAAAAATCAATTCATAATTCTCTATTATTAAATACTATTTTAGATGAATTTTATAATCTCTAAACAAATAAAATTTATTTTCCAAAACTATAAATTATATTCAAAATTCATGAAATATACTTTAAAAATCATAAAATATTAATCAGAAGCCATATCATATTTCTCTAGAATTTTATGGGATTTTTAAAGATATATTAAAAACTAAAAATCAATTTTTCTTTAATAAGCCAACACTTTTATAAAATAATTAATAATCAATTCAAAGGAAAAAATTTATCTAAAATAATTTCATATTTACAATGCGTTAATTTTCTACTTTCAAAACCCTATTTTTATTTTTGTTTTCAATTTTTTCAAATGCAGCTCACGTGGCCTGGAACATTTCTGTTCCAGGCCCCTAGCGGTCCTCATGGACCGGCCGATCAGTCCATGATCTAGAACCTATGCAGTTAAAGCGCTCAACGGTTCTATAGCAATGTAGCAGGGATAGAATAGGGATATAGCGAAAAACAGCAGAGGTGCGAAAAGCTTTGTTATACATAAAACTAAATATTTGAAGTTCATTTATTCGCATTCTCACACCATTTTTGTATGAAAAAGAAATATTTTTTAACCTTATATAATAAAACTGAAGAATATCATGATTTTGTGGACTAGATTTGGTGACTACAATAGATATCCTACTTATATTGAGCACTTGTGCCTTAAAATTAGGTCTTTAGCCTAACTTTGTTGATGTAATTTAAAACAAAACCACTCAAATCAACCTTTGTATATTAATGTTGCTAAAACGGGTGCTAAAAAGCTTTGATTGAGTGGGTGTAGCAGAAAAAAGTGGGGCTTAAAGCCGATCTGCTATTTAATAGCGCTAAATTGAAATAACGCAGCGGTTGGAGAGCGCTATGCGCTATAGTAGGGATTTTGCGAGGCTTTAGCAGGGCTTTAACTGCACAGCCTGGAATAGAAATGTTCCATGTTGTGTTTGCTATTTCGGGTTGCTTCGGCTACCACCGATAACCTCATATGAACCTTATACCCCTACTAAACCATACGCTATCATCCAATCATCCAAATACACATCAAAGAGACACATAATCAATCATGAAACAAGCATACATAGGGATCAAGAGAAATGCACACACTTTTAACTTATATACACCAACATCCAAGATGAAATTCATGAATGTAGACATGGGTATAAGTGAAGAAACACTCATCTTAGCTAGCAAAAGGTCCATACATCTTTTGGCACTCCAAAGCTCAACAAAAATCCAACTTTCTCCTTGATTGAAAATTTTCATGGCACTAAAACTTAAGCAAAATGTCTACTTCTTCATGGCAATAGGTGTAGCATGATGTTAAGATGCTTATATTTTAATTTGGAGATTTTTAAGAATTTATTTCTATTTTATTTGGCTTTTAAAATAGGAGGAAGGGTTTGTTTGCAATTTTGTTTCATGAAGTAGAAAATGAAAATGAGGGAGAGGAGAGTGTAATACGTAAATTGCTTTGCGAATGAATGATGGGGAGACTTCTAGACAAAGAATGGTCTAGACTATGGTTCATGAAGAAAGTTTAGGCTTTGACAATTGTGCTTTACACAAGTACCAATCTGGATTTCCATTTTATACTTCTTCTTCTCTCTTACAAAATTATTTTATACCCAACCAAATCACTATCAAATCCCAGATAAAAATTATATTACATTTTCTATATAGTTACACATCATTATGAATTTTCATATAATTTATCTACCATAAATTCTTTTTATTTTAATTAATTATATCAAAACTATTATTTTTAACCCACTTTAATTAGATTCAGTTATTAATCCGAAATTAAATTAAATTTCCACTTAAATTTTTTTACTAACTCAAATCCATTTATTGATCCATTATATGAATTTATAAAAGGGGCTTTGCACGAAAGGTCCCTATTTCTGATGGTGTTACAAGAAAAGTCCCTGTAGAAATAACTACGTAAATTTAGTCCCTGTTTTTTTCTAATCAGAAAACGCAAGTTAGCTTGCGCTTTTTAAATTTTCAAAATTTTCAAAATCAAAAAGCGCAAACCAGCTTGCGTTTTCCTGATAGAAAGCGCAAGTTACCTTGCGCTTTTCAAAAATTTCAAAATTTTTAAATTTTCAAAATTAGAAAGCGCAAGTTACCTTACATTTTTCAAAAATTTCAAAATTAGAAAGCGCAAACTAGCTTGCACTTTTCTGATAGAAAGTGCAAGTTAACTTGCGTTTTTTCAAAATTTTCAAATTTTAGAAAATTTCAAAAATTTCGAAAAATATTTAAAAATTAGAAAAGTGCAAGTTATCTTGCATTTTCTGTCAGAAAAGTGCAAGACGCTTTGCATTTTTTTTATTTTTGAAAAATAGGGACCAAATTTACAAATTCATTTCTGCAGGGACTTTTTGTATAACAACATAAAAAACAGGGACCTGTGACTCTTATCTTGTTTATAAAATATTACTTCCCCATTTTAGCTTATTTTCCTTAAATCATTTCTTAATCTCATTTTAAACTCATTTATTAAATAAATTCCAAAATCATTCACATTAAATCTTCAGAAATCCATTTTAATTAATTAAATCACTACTATAATTTTAGTTAGTTGCTTCTCAACAACGGATTGTCATAGACTTCTCCCCTTATGAAAATTGTGCCCTTGCAATTTCCTATAAGGAAAATCCATAACAAGTTAATACTTCTAGCTTTACTACACCCATCTACAATTAAAAAAGACATGCAACCAGCACAACCAAATCAATATAAAGCTCATATAATATAGCATCAATTATTAGACCCCTTGGTGGCTTCTCAAAAACAATGATTTATCATCACTAGCCCAACATCGATGGACATAGGTTATAAGTCGAATAACTCAATCGGGATAATACCCAAGCCTCACAATAATTAATTTTAATTTGGAATTTTCAGAAAACTTCAGAGAAACCTCTATGGTACGAAGCATATTCCAAAAATTCACAACATTCAAATACAACTTACAACCATATCTTTTATAAATCCATACCATTTCTTTAACGATAAACTTTTATAAATACAAAATCTCATAATACACTTTAAAGGGTTAAAACATCTCGCTATTGATTATCTTCAAAGGTAATGATGTAAAATAACTCATAAATCTTCTTCCTTCAAAAATCTTCTTAATTTACAAAACTTTTCCAAAAAGTTTCGTAATATACATATATAAATATAAAATACAGAGGACTTAAAATTCATTTGTCAAACTCAATACTTCAAATTCTCATAAATTTCCAAATTAAATAAACTAGTCCTCTCATGAAACTATATTTTTACAAAAAAAACTTTCAATTTTATGATACTCACGAAATAAGTTTTTTAATTTATTCACATAACTTTTCTAAAATCATAAATCATCAAAACATAACATGATTTTAAAATTATAATCAATAACTTCAAACTTTTATTTCAAAGATCTTTTCAATTAAGTTTACGAAACTTCTTCAAAAAAACTTTTACTTAAAAAATTAAACTTGCCAAATATTATTTTTTACTTACAAAATTTAATTCTTCTTGCTTTTGCATATTTTCTGAATCTTATTACTTTGAAAACCTTATTTTTTTTTACTGAAATAGCATTTTCTTACTTCGAACACAAAACAATTTCAATATAATTCATTTGCTTTAAAATCCACATTTCCAAATTATTAAAACATTTCTTACTTAAAACTTAATTATCCACAATTTCAGATTTTATACATCCCTTTTAAATAGAAGTTAATTTCAATGAAAATCAATCAACAATACAAATACTTATAAATTCATTTTTCATAAACCACATTTCTTTATCAGTTTTAGTGAAAAATCTTTATTAATACCTGAAAATGTTATACACAAAATTTCCTTTGAATAATTCTCTAGAACTCCAATTCATCTTCATAAAATATTTATTACTATGTTTATAATATAATTACACCTCGCTATAATCTCACAAAATCAAAACTTTATTCTAAATATTCACGAAATATCATTACAATTTCCAAATTACTTCTAATTTCATAAAATTTCTTCCATTATCTACTACACCATTACAAGAATAAATGCTTTTTACAATGGTTTGGGATAGCATTAATTTGTATGTGTTGTGAATGAAGCAAATAGTTATAAAATAATTAAAAAACCTAATGTTGTGTATTAGGAAAAAATAAAATGCGCGTACTAAGTATTAGGGGAAAAAAAGGCAGCCAAACTTCATAAAATTTCAAAAATAGTTCCAACTCTATTTCTCTTCATCACTCACGAATCAGTAAAAACTCTAGCGTAAATACCCTAATAAGCCCAACCTGTCTATTTAAATGTATGTGGTCCACTTTTCTGTTAAATACTCTCTCGTCTTTAGAATTTTTATCTTCTATAACATAAATCTAGTTTCAGAAGGCTTGCAGCCTCATCTATTTATTTTCTTTTATAACTTTGTTCATATGTGTGTATGTGTACATATCAATATAATAGTTATATAAGTACCGAAAACACAGTACAAAATGTTTAACTAACTATGTTCCATATATAGTTGCTACGCCTTACCCCCTTTTAGGCAACTATAGGCTACCTATGGAATTACCATAAAAGCATGATTAAGTATTGAAATGTCATTAAAAATGGAAGATTTTTGTTAGTGTGTCCTTTCATTAAAAATGGAAGATTCTTGTTGGTGTATCAATAAGAATTACTTAGGCATTCGCCTTAGAAGCACTGAGATAATCGCCTCAGTATAGAGTCAAATGCCTGAGATAAACTAAGGCAACTATCTCGGAATTCTGAGGCAAATGTCCAAAAATCTAGGGAAAATCCCTAGAATTACTGAGGCATTTGCCTCAAATATCATGAGGCACTTGTCTCATATTTTCTGAGGCAATTGCCTCAGATTTCATTGAGACAAATGCCTCAATTGCTATTTAATCCCTAATTGTTCTGTTTTTTTATTGTAGGTAAACAAAAATTCTGGTGCAAAAAAGTAGCAAGATGTTGAAGTTACGTTTGGTATAGTAAGCCAATGATGTCTTTTTGGTTTTATGCATTTTCTGAAAACTTGATCTATAGTTATTATCAAAACTTAATGTATGGATGTTGTGAAAACATGGTTTATGGAATTGTATAAATTTGGTTTTTGAATATGTTAGGACTTGGATGTAATCGATATATTATGTTTTGATTTTGATGATATGATTGTTGTTTGATTTGAATATATTATGGAGAAACACATACATACATACATATATTGGAGATTGGAGTTGAAAGTACATAGCAGAGTATTTTAATTAACAGCGGTAAATAAATAACAAAAGATAGCGTTTATTGAATGCTGTAAAATAAAATTAACAGTAGAAATAAAACGTTGTTAAAGGTACAGATATAACACAACATATATTTAAATGCTATAGAAAATTTGAAACCACATATAAATAAATGATGTAGAGTATTATTCTTAGCATTTAATAAAAGTTGAAAAAGACAGACCTTTTACAGCGTTTTTTTCGTGTCGTTAAAAGTAACTTGCCGTTGGTAGCCGTTGATAACCGTTGAAAATAACGCCGTTTGCGGCCGTTGGTAACCGTTGGAAATTTGCGTATACCTGCAACCAGCCAGAGACCAAAACATTATTCTCATCTTCCCCAATTCAACCAAAACCCTTCTCCTCCCCTCCTCTTTTCCACCTCCAACCTTCCCCACGCAACCAACAGCTGCTCCAACGCCATCACTCAACGCCAACATCCTCTCTCCATTCCTAGAAGTCTCCAAAATCAGGTATTTCTAAAACCCTACAATTTTTATCTTTTCTAATTTTGTGTTAATTTGCTGTTATATTTGTATCCAATGACATATTGCTTGTTTATTACACCAAACTAAATGCTAATTACAATTATTGTCATCCAAATGTCCAAATTGTTTGTGTATGTATATATTATGCACATATGTAAAATATGTTTATAATTTAGTATAAATGCGCATGTGAATTAGCATTAGATTAGTTATGATTGATTTAAATTATTTTGTGTATGTTTTGTAAAATGTTAGAAAAACATGAATTAGTGAAATATTTTACGAACATGAATTATATATTTTGTGAAATATTAAAAATCATATAATTTACTATATATGTATTTATTAAAATAATAGAATATAATGCATAATATGCCTTATTTTATATATTTAATAAAACGGTAACATAAAAACCAAATTTAAATCCCTTAGTGAATTTTTGGCCCCGTCTGACAGGTATTGTATATGATCGTTGTATGAATATTCGTTTTTATTGCAAAATGGATATTCATATTCATCTGATACAATATCTGTTGGATTTGTCCCTGTATTGGACAAGTTACAAACACTATAAAGTAATTATGTTTCGTAAATCATATCGTTATAAACGGTTCACAAAATTTCGACGGCATTTCCTTTTTGTTCCTTGTGTACATGCATTGTGTACGATACAAGGAACACGGGGGAAGTGCTGCCGAAATTTTGGGAAATCGTTTATAAAGATATGATTTAAGAAATGTAATTACTATTGTGTTTGTAATGGGAAGTAGGATAACCGACCATCACAAAAGGTACAAAAATGTAAACAAAATAGCAAGAAATATAACTTTGTATATAAACGAAAATGGATTATAAAAAACAGTAAAATCTAAAATGTGTTTATCGAATTTGATTAATAGTTTTTTTACTATTGATCATAGGTTTTACAGTAGGAAAAATGGTCAATTATTTTATTGATCGGAGCTGGATGTATCAAAGAAGAGAATTGGGAGGCTCGATAAGTACACATTTTCTAAACGGGGTTAATGTGTTTGTCGAATTTGCTTTAAGTAATATTGGAAACGACGTAGAAATTCGTTGTCCATGTAGTAGGTGCAAATTGTTGAAGCATTTAGTACCGAATATGGTTAGGATTCATTTGCGCCAATATGGTTTCGTAACCAATTATTTGGTGTGGGATCGGCATGGAGAAAGTATAACACGTAACGAAGAACAGTCAATAGAGGTCATTAGTGATGAAGTTAGTACGACGAATCTCATAGAACATATGGTTGAAGATGCAGCACGATCAATGTTCCCTACTGTTGAATTTAATAACGAAGATGTTAACGTCGAAGAGGAACCAAATGTTGGAGCGAAAAATATATATGATTTATTGGATGCTGCTAAGAAACCTCTTTGGAATGGATGTACTAGCGGCACTCAATTATCGGCAACTGCAGAGTACATTGCGATGAAATCAAAGTACAACTTCACAGAAGCCGGATTTACGGCTGTTGTACAAGCTGCTAAACGCCATATGCCATCAGATAATTTAATGTGCGAAAATTATTATGAAGTGAAAAAACTAATGTCATCTTTTGGTTTACCGTATCAAAAAATTGATACATGTCTAAATGGTTGCATGTTGTTTTGGAAAGATGATGTCAGTCTTCGGAATTGTAAAATATGTAATCAAGAAAGATACAAGCCAAGGAAAAAAAAGGGAAAAGAAGTTCCATACAAGCGTATGCATTATTTACCTATCACTCCTAGACTTCAAAGGTTATATGCATCATCTGTAACAGCGCATCATATGAGATGGCACAGTGTGAGAACACCTGAAGAAGGTACGTTAACACACCCATCTGATGGAGAAGCATGGAAGTATTTTGATAAGAAATATCCCGATTTCGCAGCGGAGAGCCGTAACGTTAGACTAGGTTTGTGTACTGATGGATTTTCACCGTTTTCTCAGTTTGGTTCTAAATATTCATCTTGGCCTATAATAATCACACCTTACAATCTACCCCCGTGGATGTGTATGAAAACTCCATATATGTTTCTCACAATTGTCGTCCCTGGCCCCGATGATCCGACACAGGGTATCGATGTTTACTTACAACCGTTAATCGAAGAGTTGAAAACATTGTGGTACGAAGGAGTTGAAACATACGACATATCAAAAAAGAAAAATTTTCGGATGTTCGCTTCTCTGTTATGGACTATTAGCGATTTTCCTGCATATGCAATGCTTTCGGGTTGGAGTACAGCCGGTCGTTTTGCTTGTCCTTACTGTATGGAAGAAACACGAGCATTTTCTTTACGGCATGGGAAGAAAATTTCATGGTTTGATTGTCATCGACGTTTTCTCCATATTAATCATACTTTTAGAAGAGACAAAAAAAACTTCATAGCTAATAGACATGAGACTTTACAACCACCAACGATTTGGTCAAGTGAAGATATATATGAACTTGTCAAAGATTATCCAAAGATACATGAAACCGGGCAGCAAACTGAAATCCAAGGTAAATCGACGTTTCATAATTGGTGCAAACAGAGTATATTCTGGGAGTTGCCTTATTGGAAAAATCTCTTAATCCGTCATAACATTGACGTGATGCATAACGAGAAAAATGTATTCGATAATGTGTTTAATACACTTTTGAATGTTAAGGGAAAGACTAAGGACGATCTGAAATCAAGACGTGATATAGAAGAAATATGTAATCGTCCTGAGCTTCATATGAAGCCAAATGACACTAAAAAACCCAAAGCATGTTATGAATTAGATAACAACCAAGTTAAAGTACTGTTAAAATGGGTGGAAGGATTACGATTTCCTGATGGAATTTCATCTAATCTTCGTAGATGTGTCGACTATAAGAACGGAAGACTGAGTGGGATGAAAAGCCATGATTGTCATGTAATGATGCAAAATTTGTTACCCGTCGCTTTCAAAGAATTGTTGCCCGTAAAAGTTTGGAAGGTTATAACAGAACTTAGTTTATTTTATAAGGAGCTTTGTTCAACTACGTTAAAAGTTGACCGTCTTCGTAAACTTGAGGTAGAAATCCCTATACTGCTCTGCAAACTGGAGAAAATATTTCCTCCAGGTTTGTTCAACGTAATGGAGCATTTACCTGTTCATCTTCCATTTGAAGCACGTCTTCGAGGTCCTGTGCAATATGGATGGATGTATCCATTCGAGAGGTATGTTGTTAATACTGAGTATGTAATTTAAGTATAATTAAAAATCAATATTGATATGAAATAATTTTTATCAGGTACTTAAATCATTTAAAGAAAAAAGTGAGACAAAAAGCTCGAGTTGAAGGTTCGATTTGCAAATCATATATCGAAGAAGAAGCATCGTTCTTTTTCTCTCATTATTTCAATGATCATGTGAATTTATCATTTCAAAGTGTTGTGCGTAATGATGAGGCCGTCGAACAAGATTTTTCTTCTGAAGCAATGTTATCTATTTTTAAACAACATGGTCGACATGCTGGAAAATGTGTAGAAGTATGGTTAGATGATAGAGATTACCATGCAGCACACACGTATATTCTTCTTAATTGTCCAGAAGTTGCACCATTTATTAGGTAATTATCAGATTACAAGTTTTGATAAATTTAATTTAATACTGCATGTGTTAATTAATAATAAAGCAATATATTGTTTTTGTTTGCAGTGTTTATGAATCACAAAATCCAAACGGCGATTTAAGCAAAAATTTCGCTACTTGGTTTTCGAACTACGTTTGTGATCCTACAAATAATGTGGTCGATGAAGGATTAAAACATTTGGCGTTGGGACCGAAAAGGAAAGTTAAAACGTATCCAATATTTTTCGTTAATGGATATAAATTCAACACCAAAGAATACGGTGCTGAAAAATTAACAAACAATACCGGTGTATTTGTTAAAGGCAGTGATGATCCTAATAATCATATACATGATTTTTATGGCGTGTTAACCCAGATTTTGCAATTGACATATTTTATAAGACCCGCAGAGGAAGTTTTTTTGTTTAGATGCAACTGGTTCAGCAATGTTCTAGGTTCTGGTATTAACGTGCATCCAAATTATAATCTTATAGAAATAAAACATACCTCCCGTTATCAGCCATACGATCCGTTTGTACTAGCCAAACAAGCCCTACAAGTTTATTACGCCCCTTATCCGTCTCTAAAAAGAGATAAAGCGGATTGGTCTGCGGTTTTTAAAACCAAGACGAGATTTACATTCGATGGAAAAAATATTCCAGAAGAACAAGCCTATCAAGCAGATATCGAAGAAAATGTTGAAACCACAATTACAGACGATCAAACTGATTTTGGACAATTAAATGATGAGACAAATGTATTAGTCGAAGCATTTGAGAGTGTAGAGGAAAACGATATAGAACACGAGATCGAGTCTGAATCAGAAAACGACGAGGACTGAGTTAAATCCGGTAATTTTTACAATTATATATTCACGCACACGCATCACATATATATCATCTCATCATCATTACATGCACCACATATCATCATCATTTTATCTATGTCTATAATTAAAAATGAAACTTTTCAACAGGTATTATGTCAGGCTCCAGACGTCGTAGCTCTTCTCGCTCGGCCGGCGAGAGTAGTGGTGAGCCTCCAGCTCGACCACTTGTATATTTGCAGCCGAAGGCTGATGGAGCGTAAGTATCAAAATTAAAATGATAACAATATAAATTTGTTCATACATATATATACTTGTCTAAAGCTTTGTTTTATTTAACACAGGGGATTTGATTTGGAGCCCTCAGGAGTTGTGCTTGGCATTTCCAAGCAATCATATATGAGCAGGATGACAGCTTGCTGGCCTAAGTGGAGTAAGATCCCTGACCATGTCAGGGAGGCCATATGGCAGGATTTTCTGGTGAGTTTATATATACTACTTTACTATATGAATAAGTATAAATGAACACTTAGTAATGTTTTCTCTTTGTACAGGGGCAAGTGGACTTGGCGGAGGCCGATGTCGTCATGGTTCAGCGCCATTGGAATTCGAAGGTCGCCAAAAATTACAGGGAGGTAATGTCAGCTCTTAAAAAATCGGGGAAGAAACCGAACTGGATGGGCGATTCCGTATGGGATTCTTGGATGAGGTGGTGGGAGACCGACGAGTTCAAGGTAAATGTTCTACCTAATATATAGTTAATTATTTCGCAATTAGTATAAATATAATATTCAATTTATAAAATTGCAGATGGAGTCGGAGAGGAACTCTGCCAATAGAAGTAGGAATCCTGTAACGCATCGTGGCGGATCCAAGTCTTTTCAGCATCACCGTGAGGACTTGGTAAATTTATCTAAACCGTTATTACATTTTGTATATTAATTAGTTCGGTAATTAGCTATGAAAAAATAAAATATATAAATTATTTATTGCAGGAAAGATCGGTTGGACGTCGCGTGTCTATGATGGAGGTATTTACCCGCACCCACGCATCAAGACAAACAGACAATGCTGGCAATATTACATATCAGTGGGATGGTGATGATAAGGCGACGGCTGCATATGTATGCATATTTTAAAACTTATTTTATTAATATCGATATGTTTAAATCATATTCTACTCATTTTAACCTGTAATTGTTTTTTATTTTAGGCAAAGTTTCAGGAGGCACGGGCAGAGCTGCTTTCAGAATCGGATCGCGATGAGTTGACGGTAGAGGAGGAAGATAATATTTTCAACGTTATTATGGATCTGACGCAGCGGAATAGGCGCTATGGCTATGGAAACCAAACGGTAATCTTATAAACATTGCAATATTATATTTAATAAATTAACATATAGATACACTATACATATGATGATTTCTAGTTGAGTTAACCTATATATTTAATAAGTTAACCTATATATTGTAATAAAAATATGCATTTATTTGTGGTATATGCATTGCTTAAGATCACGTCATTTACGTTTTTATATTTTAAAATATACATTGCTTACGAAAATGATTATAATACAAATGTGAACATCTCATATTCTATTTGCAGGTTCGGGCAGCTCAAAAGGCGTGTGACAAAGCTGAAATAAAAGAGCTTAGAACCATGGTTGAGCAGTTGCAAGAGCAGGACCGTCTTCGCGCTATACAAATGGAGCAGCTGAATCAACGTTTAGCGGAGTACGCGCAGAGGCATGGTTCCTTCCCTTCGTCGTCTGGTGCTTCCGGAGGTGATGATGATGCTTGAGAGGTATGATGATTATTGTTTTGTGGTTGGTTATTGTATATATTGACTTTGAGGTGGTGAGGATTGTGTTTGATGGTTATTGTGTATGTATTGACTTTGAGGTGGTGAGGTTTAAGTGTTTGCATTGTACATATTGACTTAAATATGGAGTTGGAGTTGGTGAGGGTTTGGTTGTAATGTTTGAATATGGAGTTGGACTTGAATATGTAATGTTTGATGTTGATTTTTGGTTGTTTATATTATTTGTGGTATAATGTGTTGAATATGTGATATATATGTGAAATGAAGTGGAAATGGAATGGAAATTGATATATATTGATTGTGTGTGGTTGGAAGGTGAATCGCGTGCTGCTGGAAAAAAAAATTCACCCAGATTAGCAACGGCTACCAACGGCTAACAACGGCTTATTGGTCAGTTTTTTGCCGTTGGTAGCCGTTGCTAATTCCCCGTTGCTTCCGTTGGAAGCTGTTGGAAGGCGTGGTTCTCTATTCCCACGCTATTTCCAACGGCTACCAACGGCCGCCAACGGCTAGCAGCCGTTGGAATAGCCTATTTCCCTTGTAGTGTGACAACAATGTTTTGCTATACTTCGAGTTTGACATTACCTAAAAAAATGCCTAAGTTACATAAGTTTTTAAAGTAAAATCAAATATAAGTGAAATACATCAATTTTTTGTTTCTCACAATTGACATGGATATAAAAATAAAATCAGTTTAACAACAATAACGATGAGAGTAAAAAATTAGGGTTTTATATTTAAGTTCTTTAATAGCAATTTTAACTTAAATCAAGAGAAATGTAATACATTCAACTAATTAATTTAATTTGAATAGAATAAAAAAACGATTATTGAGCAAACTAGGTTATCAATTGATTACAATATGGCAAATAATTTAAAGTTTGCAACTACTTTATGAACATAAGATGAGACATTAATGATTAAAAAGGAATTAGAACATAAAAAAAGAAATATTTACCCTATTTTGGCCCTTGAATGGATCGGAGCAGCAGCTGCATTTTTCGTTTTGTGCGGAAGAAGAGGCAAAGGAAGTATCGTGTAATTTTGGCATGTTGGACTGAATGGGTTTTCTAATATATTGAGCTATATTGGTCTGAATAATACTTGGTGTGTTTTTTTTTACAAAAGAGCATCCGGGCTGTAGCCCAGGTAATCATACACATACATCCGTCCCTGTTTACCACCTTAGCAAATAGTGTGTTGCCCATTTTGCTTTTTTATATATGTTAGCATCGTTCATGACATTTATAATATTTTTTCACATTGCATATTTATTCTTTTTTGCTTTTTCACATTAATAATCTTTGTATAAATCTAACAAGAGATAGGTTATGTCAGTTTTAGAATTTCCTTTTAGCACATGTTTAATATGAGTTCCTATTTGGTTTTATGTTTGCTTTGACATATATTTTACAGGTAATTATTCCATTACTTGCACAAGTTCTGATAAAATTTTGCAATTCTCCTATTTTTTTATATTTTTTAAGTTGCAGGAATTAGAGAGACTCTTTTTGTACCTAGTTTTGTTAGGTAATGGCTTGCACTTTATGGCCAATATCTTTGAACTCATTTATTTTCCATTAACGCCAACATCTAGAGGGAACCTTGATAGTTAAAAATATGAATGTTGTTAATTGTCCCCTCGTTCGTTTTTAACTCAATCTGAGATGCATCAATGGGTTTTTTGTAGATTTGATTATTTTTACAAACATGCAACATAGTTTAATTTCTCTAAACTTCTTCATTAGAACATTTTAATAGAGGTAGGTTGATGATATCTTTCATAATTTATTCATACCGATTTTGGTCGGATCTAATTTTGATGTATTGAATTTTTCACTGTTAAAAATGTACATTTTTGGAATGGGTCCATAAAGTTGCATATCATGAGCATTGTTTTACAAAATAGAGGTAATTTTTCACTGTTAAAAAATGTACATCTGGAGGAATGTGAAACTTTCATACTTTGCATATTTTACATAGCCCTTGCAGTGCCAAATTATTCACTTATTTTTACGCAAACTATTTTGAAATATTTTTAGCTTATATCATAGAGTGACCATAAAGTTGAACTTTTTCTTTTATGAACCTATAAACATGCAAGTAGGTCGACAAAATATGTACAGAATTGTTATGCATACTTCTTGTCATATTTTGTTAACCAAGCTAAATAAAACTTGTGCATATTTTCTATGTTTGGTTTAATTTTCCTTTTAATTCATTGAGTTAACTGTTTGGCAACAGCAGATTTAGGTATCAACTTTTTGTTTCATATGCAGATATGTTTGTGTTTACTTGTGATCAAATGTTGTCAATTTCCCTATCCATTTCACTAAAATAAATAATTAGCTATAAACCATGTAGTCATATGATATCACCTAGATTATTAAGGTAATCATGAAGATACATTTTTATGATATATATTGAATTTGGTGCTTGCGAACAGTTTCCAATAAACAATTAATGGAAGTGAGTTTACATTAAATGTCCAGCATAAGTTTACATTGGACATAAGGTGATGATAAAAGTGTATTGGCAATGATGCTTTAGTCCTCGCTTTTGTTTATGTTAGAATATCAAATCCATCCATAGCTATAAAGTTCAGTAGCTTGCCTGAACTGATTATACACTTATTTCAGTTATTGCTGCACATTTTAAAATCTCTAAAATTAAATTGTGTCAAGTTTGAGCTGCAAACTGATGCAGCTAAATTGAACTACCAGATATATTAAGATAGATTTCTGCTGAAAATTTGATATGAATAATAATTGTGAAAAAGAAGGGTCTGTTTTACCATTCAAATTTCTTGTTGGTCTGACCATACATTATTCTTGTGCTCTTATAGTCTTTTGTATTTCCAGACAAAAATAAGATAACTATTATCACGATGCATGTTTGTGCAGAATATTATAGTAGCATTAATCGATTAAATGACATATTCACTTGGCTTATTTACTTTTAAATATGAAATACCCTAGTGGGTGAAAGACGAATGGCCAGATCTCCTTTTGACCTTCTGCTTTCCTGGTGGTCTGGACTGTCTGGGAAATCTCTCCGCTCGTCCGTTTTCCGCTTGATTCCTTGCCTCATCTGCTGGCACCTTTGGTGCGCTCGGAATAAAGCTATCTTTGAGAATTCTCCTATGGATCCCCCTTCCATTATTAGGCGTGTTAGGAATGATGTGTTCCTGGCATTTCGTGGTAGACCTTTCAGGGGAATTTTGAGCCATCGGTCTAGGCGATTGGTGTGTCTCTTGTCTATTTCTTGTGGTCTGGCCTATGCTCGTCAGGGAGTTGGCTGATTTCTTGTCTTCGGTGTTGGTTTTCTCCCACCGTCCACGTCCCCCCCCCCCCCCTTTTTGTTTGGTTTTAATGTGTTTGCTAGTTTTGTAGTTCAGGTGGCCTAGGCTTGCTTTGTTCTTGCGGATCTCTTTGTCTGACCGCTTCTGGTTCTGTGCTACCGCCTAGGAGGCGGCTCCTGCCTCCTGACTTGGTTTATGTCTTGGTTGTTGGGTTGGTTGAGGGTTACCTGTCTTCTTTTATCCGCATTGACTTCTTCTTTTAGCCCATGGTTATTGTTTGGATCGCCTTTGTTCGATGAGGTTTTCGTCCTGGTTGGTGAGACGTCATTATCGCATTTTTCCATCCTTTTCTGGATTCTCTTTGAGGTCTCGTCTCTGTTACTGTGGCTTGGTTTGGAGGTCTGGCCTGCTCTTCTGAGCTCAGGCGGGTTGGCGGGTAGTTTTGTTGGTGGTTGTTTCTGGTCATCCCTGGCTAGCTGTATTTATTTTCTGCTGGTTTTTCCATTTCTTGATCTTTGTTCTGTTGTTCGGTTTTTTTTTCTTTCTTTCTGTCTGGGAAGTACATGGTCTTCATATGCTTCGCCTATTTTTGTGAGCCACCGGAGAAAGGTGGTTTTTCTCCCTTTATATTTATATACTTTTTCTTTAAAAAAAAAAAAAATATATGAAATACCCTAATAAGCCCAACCTGTCTATTTAAATGTATGTGGTCCACTTTTCTGTTAAATACTCTCTCGTCTTTAGAATTTTTATCTTCTATAACATAAATCTAGTTTCAGAAGGCTTGCAGCCTCATCTATTTATTTTCTTTTATAACTTTGTTCATATGTGTGTATGTGTACATATCAATATAATAGTTATATAAGTACCGAAAACACAGTACAAAATGTTTAACTAACTATGTTCCATATATAGTTGCTACGCCTTACCCCCTTTTAGGCAACTATAGGCTACCTATGGAATTACCATAAAAGCATGATTAAGTATTGAAATGTCATTAAAAATGGAAGATTTTTGTTAGTGTGTCCTTTCATTAAAAATGGAAGATTCTTGTTGGTGTATCAATAAGAATTACTTAGGCATTCGCCTTAGAAGCACTGAGATAATCGCCTCAGTATAGAGTCAAATGCCTGAGATAAACTAAGGCAACTATCTTGGAATTCTGAGGCAAATGTCCAAAAATCTAGGGAAAATCCCTAGAATTACTGAGGCATTTGCCTCAAATATCATGAGGCACTTGTCTCATATTTTCTGAGGCAATTGCCTCAGATTTCATTGAGACAAATGCCTCAATTGCTATTTAATCCCTAATTGTTCTGTTTTTTTATTGTAGGTAAACAAAAATTCTGGTGCAAAAAAGTAGCAAGATGTTGAAGTTACGTTTGGTATAGTAAGCCAATGATGTCTTTTTGGTTTTATGCATTTTCTGAAAACTTGATCTATAGTTATTATCAAAACTTAATGTATGGATGTTGTGAAAACATGGTTTATGGAATTGTATAAATTTGGTTTTTGAATATGTTAGGACTTGGATGTAATCGATATATTATGTTTTGATTTTGATGATATGATTGTTGTTTGATTTGAATATATTATGGAGAAACACATACATACATACATACATATATTGGAGATTGGAGTTGAAAGTACATAGCAGAGTATTTTAATTAACAGCGGTAAATAAATAACAAAAGATAGCGTTTATTGAATGCTGTAAAATAAAATTAACAGTAGAAATAAAACGTTGTTAAAGGTACAGATATAACACAACATATATTTAAATGCTATAGAAAATTTGAAACCACATATAAATAAATGATGTAGAGTATTATTCTTAGCATTTAATAAAAGTTGAAAAAGACAGACCTTTTACAGCGTTTTTTTCGTGCCGTTAAAAGTAACCTGCTTTTAACAACATGTCATTGGACAACGTTTATTAAAACGCTGTTATACCTTTTCAGCATTAATTCTACGCTGTAAAAAGTCTTTTCTGTTGTAGTGCACTTTCTTTTGAAAACATTTCTCAGAATACTGGTTATTTACAAAATATTTCAAAATAATCAACTCTTTTACTTAAGCTTTTTGATGCCATGTAATTTTAAAAATCATTTTAGGTTGGAAAAACTTGCGCGCACGCGCGCACACACATATATATCACAATACATCAAACCACAGATATATCTGAGGCATACACTCAAGTCACAAGCAATTGTATATAACATGACAGGCAAACAATCACAGCATCACATACCAAACAAATTTCTGAATCAAAACACTTTATAAAAATTCAAAATTTTATATACCTCTCCATAACATATAATTTACCAAAACATTATTTCAAAATAAGATTTCTTTTGTGAGAATACTTTATATCACTTATTATATCTCTATCTAAATTCTCTTCAAAACAAAGCTCAAAATATCTCTTTAAAATATCATTTTCCTTTCCAAAAATCTTTTTTATCAAAATATTATTTCATTCAAACAATAATTGTGCATTTTCTAAAATAGCATGCTCATTCCAAATTATTATTCATAACATACAAACCTTTTTCAAAACATTGAATATAACTTTCCTCGAAATATCATTTAAAAACATTTATTTCATCACAGCTTAAAACATTTTACTTCTTTTCAAAATATTACATCACTTTTCAAAGCCTTGCAAAAATTTCAAAACTTCTCAAAAAATTTGCGAACTTTTCAATATTTTAAAAGCTTTTCAAAGCTTCATGTCAATATGTCTCGTCCTAGTTTTAGGAATCCCTACCAATAACGTTGATCAAGCGTATCGATCAGAATTCTTAAAGCACTCAACGGACAAATTAACAGTAAACCACTTTCAAAAATTTCTTCAAATAAATAATTTATATACTTTATGATACCCTTCATACTAAACAATTGTTTGAAAAATTAAAACACTTTTCTAATACCATGCAAAGATATATATAGCTTTCATAAAAAGGTTCTAATTACAAAATATATTTTCTTACTCTAAAACACATTGTAAAGAATTTTATAAGAGTACTTCTCAAGAATATTTTACTAAAAAAATCCAAACATCACTAATCTTCCATCATACAAATAGACATACAAGCTTTTGTCTTCTTTTTTTTTAATCGCATTTTAAATTTTTTATAAAAATATACCATTTTACTTTTTCCATGAAAATATTTAGTTTTAGTTTAAGGTGATCCAAATTTCAATTATCCAATTTGGTAACTTCATAATCAATAGCACTACTAGGTCTCAAATATTAAACTTATATGAGTACACACCTTGAGTGATAGCTCCTATTGAATGCCACACAAGGCGGATTCTCTAGCCAAAACATCCATCAATCAATGCAACCAAATAACCTAACTACTCTGCAAAAAGTGATCCATCAAGTTCCGTTGTGCGCTCTGATCCTTAACGAATCAGTTTTCTATATTCAAAGCCACATCGAGGTCTTATATTTATCAACTGACTCGACAATACAAGTCAGATTGACAACTTCTACCTTCACACCCTTAAGAACTACTCTGTAATACATAGATTTACATTCAGAATGGTAGAAGTGATATATATAGTAAGAAAAATACAATTACGTCCCTCGATAATTATCCCAGCAATCACCATATATAAGTAATATGTATACACCTATTACCTCTTACTATAGGTTAACTACCCAACACACCTAAGGGGACAAGGACTCTAAGTCTCATCTAAGATCATGACTCATGCCTCATATATATAATGTATTATTCTCAACCTGCTCCGATACCAACTATAACACTCCACATCTATACCCATACAACCAAAGAGTATTACTAGGTAATATTGTCTGTTAATACGGAGAATGAGGCAATATTGGGCTGTCACACTTGGATATTCCCTTGGTCTAACATTGGTACATATTCAAAAATCATAACCAACTCACATATACATACACAATTTCATCACAAAGTAATAAACACGTGTGTTTCCAAGATAGAACAATACACAATATAAATCAAATAATATAAGAACGCTGAGTCAATAAAGCAACGATAATATATAATAGAAATATACACAAATCTAGTAGGATACAAAAGTTAAATTCCCACTATCTCAAATATACAATAAATGACCAATAAACAACACAAAGACATATACATGAGGTAATAACCCAATTCAATATGGTACACAATAATACTCCATCCCCTATCTAAGCCCAACATCCACAAACTAGTCATCTTGTCCCTGAATGTAAAGTATCTCGAATTAACTTGAGTATTATATAGATAACATAGAAGTTAGACAATGTCTAAAATGAAGGTGTCAATGTATCTCAATAATAGCATGATATATCTATGGGATCATAAAATGGTATAAGGATACCTTAATATAGAAACACACCACAAACCATATATAAGCAAATCATGCATATAAAAAGTCAGGTCGAATAACATACTAGGAGTAAAATGTCAAATGGGTGAAATAATCCATGCATCCAAATATCATTAAGTATAAAAAACTAATTGTATAGGACATGGTCTCCGCAATGCCCAAGGTTATCTCTCAGATAATCATAAAGTAGACTTACCGGGGTCCATCATAATCAACACACATAAAACATACACAAATAATCATCTAAATCATACATAC
The DNA here is from genome assembly GCA_030737815.1 of Allium fistulosum. Lineage (NCBI taxonomy): Eukaryota > Viridiplantae > Streptophyta > Magnoliopsida > Asparagales > Amaryllidaceae > Allium > Allium fistulosum. The sequence goes on along the minus strand of CM060906.1, from coordinate 581,769,008 downwards.
AAGAAATACGAATATGGCATACCCTCGGTAGCTATGGTCATCTCTCAAATATCCATAAAGATAGGAACATGGTCTAACTCCATGCTCTTAACATCTCTAACTATCCTCGATGGCAACATAATCTACGTATACAGGGTTACGCATCTATATGGATATAGTCCAATAAACAATCAAGGAGATATATATAATCACATAAGGATCCACTACAAGAAAATTGAGTTTTAACTGCAATCATAGTCAGCGTTTATACCTTTAATGCTGTAGAATGCGTTTGTGAGAAAGTTGTTTCAAGGGTTCAACGCTGACAAAACTATTAGTGTTTATTTTGTTTGCGGCCGCATACATCGGTGTTTATTTCGTTTGCCGCCACTTCTCATTTACTTGGAGAAAAAAGAAAATACGTCGATTTCCATTTTCCATTCCCTCCCCCAATTTCTAGTTTCCATTCCCTCCCCAGTTTCCAATTTCAATGCATCGATTTCAATTTCAACACCAGAAATCAACTTCCTTCATCCACCGCTTCGATTTTGGTTGAGCATCTCTGTCGTCGCTTTCGATTTTGGCAGCCCTAAACTCAGCGGAACGGGAAATTGGTGAGCGTTTTTTCTCAACCCTAGTTTTCAGTTTAAGTTAGAATAGTTTCGAATTATCAAATCTTGCTTATCAGATCAAGCTTAAAGTTTTCCCTAGTTTTTATTCAATATTTATCGATTACAATTGTATGAAACTTTTCTTAACCTCTTTGATGAAATTTCTTTTCTAGTTGAGTTATATTCTTTCTGATTTTAGTAAGTACATCTTATTTCATTTCTAGCTGGTCTGGTTTGGTTTTTTTTTGTTGGGGATCCACCATTTCTTAATTCGTGTAGGCAGTATGATGAATTGATCAATACTCATTTGCATGCTCTAGATATTCTATTATTGAATTTTTATATCATTATACCTAGATTATATTCATTAAATTATCTCATTTTGAGACGTTATTATTAATACAGTTGAAAATAAGATTAAACTCCTACAATTTGCAGTTAAAACTTTGATATGAAGTTATGATATTTTAAAATGTTAATTATGTAGCCCACTAATAGTTTGGAAAAATTTGAAAATATTTGACATGCTCTGTGAATTGCTTTATTGAATTAAATGGTCAGTCTTTGTTTGTTAATTTATAAATGCTGGCCATTATGGTACACCATTGTTGATAAGGAAAATTTTCAAATTGTTTGATATATTTCATTAATTTCTCCATTAAATTCAACGGCCAATTTTTATTAGTTAATATCTAAATACCGATCAATAAGGTGGAACATTGATGATAAGGAAAAAATTCAAGATGTTTAACGTATTATACTAATGCTTCATTTAATTAAATAATGGTGTATAACTTCGAATTTTGTAAGTGTTATATTCTATTAGTATTCGACTGCATGATACGAATGAAATAGCTTCTTGCTAATTCTGAATCTTTGTGAAAAGTTAGGAAGATTTTATAGGGTAGAATGCTAAACACAATATAAATTAATGCTGCAAAATTAATTACTTTTTGTCACAAACAATGAGTAGATGTTGAGGCAAATATGTGGCATAATAACAAATAGATAAATATAAGTAGAATTTGGTTGAGAAAATAGGATTAGATCCTATATTCAAATGGATTTTATTAATATTGAATAGATTAGGTCATAATTATTAGAAAAAAGTGCAAGGAGCTGTATAACAAGTGTCCATGTATCTTTGTTTATACACACACGGAGATGTATTCAATAATAATGGGATCCAATGGCCGTGATATACTGTGCCAAATTTTATGTTTTATTTTAAGCATCTAAATTGACTTTCCATGTGTGTGTGTGTTTGTAAAGCATGTACATTCACTCACAAGTATTTTAAGTCCTTCACCCATGCTATCCCAACACAAATTTCCAAACTATGGTTCGAATGCATATTGATATTTGGGAGATATATAGGACAAGAATGTTAAAAGATGACTTTGGGTGCAAAATGAAAAATTAAAACTCTAATTTAAGAAAAGCTAAACATTTTAGTTGAGATTAACTAAGAGAAAAACACAATTTGAGGAAAGATTCAAATTTTAGCATGATAGGATTGGTTAATAAGAGCTGTGTTTTTTGTTGCCTAAATTTTGTCAAGTTTTATTTTAGCATGATGGCGATTATCTTTAGTTTTTTACTTTATACAAACTTAAGGGTTATTTGATGTTTTTGAATGTTTCTATCGCACATAATTTTCAATTGGAATTGCAGAGATTTTATGTATTTGTACACAGATTTATGCACTTCACGTATATATGCAATATATACTCCTATACCTATGGATGTACATAACATATTCATAGATTTTTGGTGCATTATTATATTTTTCAACGTTTCCCTCATTTTTTATTAAACATTTTCAAGTACAGTCATTACATAAAAGAATATAAATAACCAATTTTACTCCTCTAAGCAAAGATGACAGAACAATTAGGTCTGATTACATTTTTAGCAATGTTTGAATATTATATGATTAAAATGCTTTTACTTAGCAATTAGATTAGTGTACACAACTATTATAGATTATTGTTAAGGCTATATATAGATATAATCTAATGATTAATGCATCCAAATTAGGATATTTTTGGGTTTATCAAAGTTTGTATAATTAAGGAGAATAAGGCAATTCATATGTAAGAAGTCAGGTCTTTTGAATGTCAAATGCGGTAAAAACTATTTTGGAGATAACTGGTTTTAGGATTAAACGCCGACAAAACAATCCATTAGGTTTTCATTGTTTGCCGCCTCCATCTCTATTACTTATGCTCAATATATTCATTTTCCCTCCGCATCTACCTCATCACTCCCGATGTCGATTTCATTTCAACTAACACTGGAAATCATCCCCTTCATCATTTAGTTTGTAGTATGTTTGTTTTCATGCTTCAAAACTAGTATGTTCAATTTGTTTCCATAGTCAATTTTTAGGAGTATGTTCACTTTATTTTTGTACTCTTGCTTCAGTGCAACATCTTGTTTCACTTAATTTTTTTTCAGCAACAAGTAAAAATGTTAGCTTTAGATGCATTTTAAACCCTTGTATGATGAGAATAAACTAAATGTACTACCAAATACATGTGTTATTTTAATAGATGATTAGGTACATTTTATCTGAAAATACCCTTTTACAGTTGACAGCTAATAACACATATGTGTGCATGTGTTAACTGTAAAAAGGGAAAAAGTTTGTTCATTGAACGTATTTACATGGACATGCTTATGTTTTAGGAAGAATGTTTATTGCTATTCTTAGATGTATACTTAACACTTGCACCATACCTAAACTATAGAAGATAATGCACATCATCGAATATCAAAATCAAGGAGTGCACTTGTCATCACAGATTCACAGTAAAGAAAAATCAAATTTTTTTTTTGGCACTGTCTTTCTAAATATTGTTCCTTTTTAGCCGAAGTAGTTCCGTTGTTGACCATCTTAGACTCAATCACAGTAAATAGCCTTGTGCTCTAGATTTTGTCATTTTGTTGAATACGAGCTAAAATAGAATTTATAATTGACTTTATATTGCTTCTGATCTTGAAAATTCACAATAATGGAGCAGTTAGTGTTTAAACTATATGTACTAATGTGAATTATGACGATCGATTGTTACTATCTGACCACATTACATTTCTATTGCTTTAAGGTTTTGTAAAGTAAATGTCTTATGCCATTGACACATAATCATCAACTCATGTATATTTTAATTCAGATATAGGTATCCTATACCCAAACTTCTTTTGAGAAGAATAAGGAGCAAAGTGGAGAAAAGTAGTCCCTGTTATATCCATATACTAGCTTTTCTAGTGCTCAACAGCATCGAGTGAGTTTTTTATTGTATTATTTATGTTTGTTTTTATATATATATTTTTGGTTTCTTAGCTCCTAATGTTGTCAAACCTTTTATTGACATATTTATTTGTTTAAGGTTTACTTTGCTACACTTGAATAATTCTTCAAGTCACAACTGCTTTTTAGTGGTATGTGTCTGCCTTCATTATTATTGAATGTGATAGTGTAATGGTTTTTCGGGTATGGTAGTGATTATCACAAGTGCTTGTTTCTTTTACCAGTTTTCAGAAACACAAATAACTTTAGTTTTCTATGGCTTAGAATGATAATTAAGTTATAATGCTGTCTACTAAGCCTCAAAGAGTTGCTTCTTAGTTGGTATATTTAATATATGTGCTACTCCTGTTATTGCTTTTTGCCATTACCATGCTTCGTGTCATTATCTTTAATTGCTTCGCAATTGAAAGTGCAATTAAAGCCATACTACAAGTCAGGAATAAACTAAATGTACTACCAAATACATGTGCTATTGGAGATGGAAATTAGTGTGGGGGGGTTTGAGGGGGTTGGGAGGAGGGGGAGTGGGGAGGGGTGTTATTTGTGGGTGTGTTAAATTTATAGAAATGGTAGCAAAAAAGGTTAGTGAAAGCCAAATTTGAACTACTATATTAAACACTAGTTCTACATATAAAACTAAAAGAATGGAAATGGTTAAAATAATTCAAGTTTTATAGTGGATATGAATTGGACAGAGAAGCGGCAAGGTGATAATGATACAATGGTTAAAATAATTCAAGTTGTACATGAGCTTGAGATTATTAATTATATAGTCAAAGTTTGATAGAACTACAATCACATCTAGATTTAGATCTAGTATGGCTAAAATTGGTAGGGGCATGTGTGCCTACAGATATATATGTACTTTTATAGTTTTATTTCAATTGAATTATTTTATTTCAATTGTAAGCTAAAAGTTGTAGGGATTTCATGATGTTCAATTGAAGACAACGGACACTATTTGTAGTATTAAACTAAAGATATCTACATACTTCTGACTTTGATAGGTCTCTATTGTATAATTGTACGCATTAATAGGACACAGAAAAATGTCTAGTTCTAACTTCTCAAGTAAGCAGAAAAATCAAAATAGAAAATTTTACTCCAATTACTTATTTGTTTTATACTTAAATTATTGTATCTGTAAGGTGCAACATATGCACTTGCACTCTTATAATTTGGGTTGATAGAGAAATTCTGTGTTCTGTAATCTTTCTATAAAAATCTGTAGCTGTGAATATAAATAAGAAACTGGTTGTCTATTGCAAATTTGTTAATCATTATTAATAAAGGGAATGAAGTTTACATATGTTCTATTTTTCTAACAGCTGTTACCTTCATATATTTTTTGGAAACAATTTGGTGCTAATGTTGTATATGATTCTGACATTGTTGTATAAGTGGATAAAATTGTTGTTAATGGCGCAAGCCAAGTATCAGGAGAGGGGTAATGCATAGACATTACTCTGGTGCTACAAAATGGCGCCGTTGTAATGGCAAATTTTTTGAAAACAGCTTGGTGCTAATAACAAAATGACTAATTTGTAGAGTTCTGTCATTTTCAGTCTAATGTGGCCATGAAGTAGCTAATAACAAATTTATTTTATGCGTGCAGGCTTTGAACAGTTGATATTTGTAGAGTTCTGTCATTTTCAGTCTAGTGTGCTTAAACAACAAGGTATGAAACAGATGCTAAAAACTCTCAAGTATTATCATTATTGTCTATTAGTTTACCATCAAATAATTTCACAATTATGTTTTATTCCCTTCCATATTTCATCAAAAGGCTACTCTAAATTCATATCTTTTGCTGGATAAACAACTGTAATGCCTTAAATCGTGCTATTAATAAACAACCAACAAAATATCACTTTGATAAATAAAAATATAGTTGTAGGAGATTCATATATTGTTACCATATAGTAACCAAGTTTTATAAAAGTTAACTAAATTAACCAAGTTTTATAAAAATTAACTAAGTTTTATAAAAATTAACTAAGTCAATAAAGTTTTATAAAAAATTAACTAAGTTGATGAAGTTTTATAAAAATTAACTAAATTTTGCAAAAAACATAACCATTTTAACTAAGTTCTATAAAAATTATACAAGTTTATAGAAATTATGTAATGTTAGCTTTGGCCAAAAATAATGATCTGCATCTTGCTCTTTATCATCCTCTACCTTATGTTCTTGCAACAGTAGATGCTCATAGCTATGCTCTGTATGCCTGTATTGACTTTATCATTTATGCGACTATAATTTGATTTTAGCAATGCACCTACGAACTAATTGATGGCATTGGGATAAATTTAGTTGTACATCTTTCTTGGATATCTACTTTGTTAGGGTTTTTACTTCAGCATGAAATGTCTTAAATGATTATATGTTTTTCTTCTTTTACTTTAAACTTGGAAAGCATATTTTTAATTCTCTAACCTGTCAATTTTAAAAGCATATCCTAGTTTTTCATATCTTTTTGGTTTGTGCGCACATGCCCTCTTGTAGCTAAAATAGCACATATAACAGACTATACGTTCTTCGCATATACACATAAACACTTACGTTAAATAATTGAGAACTCTTAATATTTATTTACTTCCTACTATAATCACAGCTTGAACTTGTGTTGGTTACGGAGAAACTGCAGGAGCTTCATTCAATTAGAATTCAAAAGCTGAACTATGTTGTGTTCTTGCATTTTGACAATATATTTTTCTCTTTGGATTTGTTTGTTTTGAGCATTTGTTTTGTTGTCTTTTATACATAAAAAAATTATTTGTCCATTTCTACTAAGAACTGTTTGGTCGTTATTATCATATATATATATATATATATTGTTCATAATCAATAATTAATTTCTATTTAAATTTTAGATTCTTTGTTGCATACATATATTGTATATGCTGATGGAGAGAGATTGGTTGCGTCTACATAGGTAATCATGTAGCAGCTAATTTAGACTTAAATTTAGAATTGATATTTTGATAATAAAAGCTAATATTTTTGTTGTTTTCAAATTTTAATCATAGGACTAGTAGAGAGTATGGCCAAGGAGCTCGGAATTTTGTGTGTGTTGCGAAGAAAAATTTAGGAGATGTGGAAAAAATATTTTGTCCTTGTTTAGATTGTCGAAATCTTAGTCGTCATTATGGTGAAACCGTTGTTGAGCACCTGATTATAAAGGGAATGGATTCTAAGTATAAAGATGATATATGGTATAATCATGGCGAGAAAGTGAATGATGAAAAAAAAATTAAAATGGGTGAGATGTACGACTTGCTCAAAGCGATTCACTATGAAGATGAAGATTATTTCAATCATACTTTTTTTGATGACGACAAAGATAAGGACGATGCACAAAGACGCCATGATGATTTACTTAAAAATTTGGAAGATGCAGAAACCCCACTGTATCCTGGTTGCATAGATCATACAAAGTTATCTGCCATTACTATTTTGTATAATCTTAAATGTGAAACTGGATTATCTGATACTGGTTTTGATAAACTTCTTACCGTCCAACATTTGTTTTTACCAAAGAATAACGTACTTCCCAAGACTTTATATGAAGTAAAGAAATTCCTCAAACTATTTGATATGGGTTTTGAAAAAATTCATGCTTGTGAGAATGATTGTTGTCTTTTCCGTAAAGAGTACAAAAATTTAAATAATTGTCCGAAATGTGGTTTATCACGATGGAAGATAAATCAAGATACAAAAGAGATTATGCAGGGTATCCCAATTAAGGTGTTGCGATATTTTCCAATAATTCCAAGATTTAGAAGAATGTTTAGATCCGAAAAAATGGCAGAAGAGTTAAGATGGCATTTTAAAAATAAAAGTAATGATGGAAAGATGCGGCACCCCGTAGATTCCGTGACATGGAGCATGGTTGATGAAAATTGGAAAACATTTTCAGCCGATCCACGTAATCTTAGACTTGGTCTAGCTACAGATGGGTTCAATCCATTTTCTATGTTAAGCTCCAAGTATAGTTGCTGGCCAGTAATGCTTGTTACATATAATTTGTCGCCTTTGTTGTGCATGAAGAAAGATAATATCATGTTAACACTTCTAATTCCAGGTCCAAAGCAACCAGGAAATGATATTGATGTATATCTAGAGCCATTAGTAGAAGACTTGCATTACTTGTGGAGTACTGGAGTTGAGACATATGATGCATTAAGTAAGACAGTTTTTAACATGAAGGCTATTTTACTATGGACGATAAATGATTTTCCAGCTTATGGTAATCTTGCTGGATGCTGTGTAAAGGCTAAAAAAGCTTGTCCATTATGTGGTATCAATACCCACCGTCGATGGTTGAAATATAGTCGGAAAAATGTTTATATGGGCCATAGAAGATTTCTACCCCATTCAAATCCATTGAGAAAAAAAAAGGCTTGGTTTGATAACACTGTGGAGGATGGGAAGATGCCTAGAGTTCTAACTGGCAAAAACATTTCTCTTATTTTGAAAGACTTTCTGAATAATTTCGGAAAAGGCGCTGAAAGCGAAAAGAAGAGTGCGAAGCGGAAAGGTAAAAAAAGGAAGATTGACGACAGTAGTGAAGATGATGATAATGGAGATAATGATCCTATTAAAAAAGAGCTATCAAGATGGAAAAAAAAATCAATCTTTTTTGACTTGCCATATTGGGAGGTTAGCATTTATTTAGATTTCAGTTTTTATTATCGATGCGGGCTGGCCACGCGAACAATTTTTTTTGTTATTTTATTAATCCATGGCCCATGGATTAAAAAATTTTAATAAAAAAAATTGTTAAATTAAATTATAGAACACTTTATCATTTAACTAATATTTTTTATAGGAACTTCCAGTACGTCATAATTTAGACGTAATGCACGTTGAGAAAAATGTTTGTGAAAGCACATTGGGTACAATGTTGCATGACAACAAATCAAAGGATGGGATTAATTGTAGACATGATTTAGAGGATTGGGGAATTCGTCATGGTCTATATGCACAACCTCGTGGGACCAAAACGTATCTTCCACCGGCTCCATATACATTGTCAAGATTGGAAAAAAAAAATTTTGCAAAAGGCTGTATGATTTCAAAGGACCTGATGGTTATTGCTCAAATTTCAAAAAATCCGTATCATTGATGGATTGTAAAGTTAGCGGTTTGAAGTCGCATGATTATCATGTTTTGATGCAACAAGTATTATCGGTCGCACTACGAGGTTTGTTGCCAACAAAACCTAGAAAAGCAATTATTCGTCTATGTTTATTTTTCAATAAAATATGTCAACGTGTTCTTGATAGAGAGAAGTTACAACAACTCGATGACGAGATTGTTAAAATATTGTGTGATCTTGAAAGATATTTTCCACCTTCATTCTTCGATATTATGATACACTTGACAATTCATCTTGGAAGGGAAGCACGGTTGTGTGGACCAGTTCATTTTCGTTGGATGTATCCTTTCGAAAGATATATGAAAACACTTAAAGATTACGTGAGGAATTATGCACGACCAGAGGGATGCATTGCAGAATCCTATCTTGCAGAAGAATGCATGAAATTTTTCAAAGAATTTTTGAGTAAATCGATAAATGTGGAAAAAAAAGATCGAAATGAAGATTACGAAGATAACACAATACTTGAAGGGCGTCCAATTTTAATGTCCAATCCAGTTACGTTGTCTTTGAAGGAGAAAGAAATTGCTCATTTAGCGGTGCTAATGAATATGGCCGTGGTAGAACCATTTTTGGAGTGAGTATATATTATGTTATGTTTCCATTGATTTGTTGTGTTTGTAATCGCAATTATAAACTTAACATTGTTTTTATTATACTAGTTTGCACTTGGAGGAGTTGCAAAATTCAAACAAACGCTTAGAAAAAAACGCAACATTACTTTGGAAACACCATGGAGATAATTTCGCTGATTGGATTAAAAAGAAGGTTTGTTAAACATTTCTCTATTTTTATATGTGAATCAAGGGTACTATTTTTAAAATCCATTTTAAATATATTTTTAGATACCTATTGACTCAAATGACCATGATGAAATGTTAAAATGGATTGCATATGGTCCTAAAAATGCTGCGCTATCATGTAAAGGATATATTATAAACGGTCAACGATTTCATACAAAAGACGTTGATAGAGAAACTCAGAATAGCAGAGTGACCTATGATGCGACTACTATGTGTAGAGCAAGTGCAAAAGACATTTCTCAAGTGGTTGATGTGATCACTTACTACGGAATATTGACTGATATAATTTTATTGGATTATAATGTTTTTTATATTCCTTTGTTTAAGTGTCATTGGGCAAACATAGGAAATGGGATGAAAGTTGAAGATGGATTTACGCTTGTTAATTTACATCAAAGTCAGGTTTCATTTTCAAGAGACCCTTATATCCTTGCATCTCAAGCGAAAAAAGTTTTCTATTCAAGGGAAAATGATTCTTCTAATTGGTATGTTGTGATGAAAGCACCGCCAAGAGGTTACCATGAATTAGAGATGAACGATTTTATTGAAGAAGTAAGCTATATTGGAGGAGATTGTGAAGAAATCGAGGATGACTTGGTCGAGGATGCTAGTTATGTTAGGGAGGATTGCGAAGGCATAATTGAGTAGTTCTAATATCACGTTTTTTTGGGTAGTCGTTGCTTTGTGACTGAAAGTAGTAGGCATATGTTTCGTGTGTGTGGTCATGGGGGAAACTTGTTCAGACATTTAATAATGGAGAAGGATGTATAGAAACAGCAGGTGCACAAGGTATCATGTATTACACCGTATCATGTATTTTTATTTGTTAGCATATTTTTTTTAAACCCACAAGGTATCAGATTTTATATGTTCAGATTTTTAAACCCACACATGAATTCAGATAACTAAGTATTGCACTGTTATCAGCACTGCACTGTTATCTAATATACAAAAATCTTCAGTACTGCACTGTTATCAGCACTGCACTGTTATCTATTCACTGTTATCAGCACTGAATTCAGATTTTTAAACCGTATCAGCTCCAACAATTTTCAGTATACAAAAATCAATAAAAATCTAATATAGGACTGCCATTTTAGCACTGCACTGTTATCTAAATATTTTATGTTCATCATACCTATATTATTATTTGCATTTGAATTCTTGTGTCTGCCTGTAGAAAATGGTTAGAAGTACAAAGAAAACAACGAACAAGAAACTTACTCGCTATCAAAAAAGACTCGCAGAATTTGAAGATGCATCTGACAGGTCTAATGTAATGGAAGAGCATGTTGAGCCACCTTCGGAAAACATGGATGTTGGAAATGCAAGCCAGCCAATCGCATGCACAGCTCTGCAAATTGATGAAAATCCTGAAACTGCAGTGGAAGTGGATAGAGCAATTGCAGATGATGCAAAACAGGTTTCCAAAAAAAGGACTAGAGGCCCAACTAAAGTGAAAAGACTTCCTTCGAATGTTGCAAGCCGAATTGAAGTTGAGTTTAATTCATCGGGCGTACCTGTAGGAGAAGGATCAGTGAAATTATCTTCTTATTTAGGGCCACTTGTCCGTGAGCATGTTTCATTTACGCTAGATGACTGGAGGCTACTTGGTGACGATTTGAAAGTAGTTCTATGGAAATCCGTTCAGGTATTCAAATTAGTCTCATTCAGTTATGTTAACTCTCATTCAGTTGTACAAGTATTCATGTTTATTATTTCTGTACCGTTCAGGTGACGATTTGTTATGTTAACTCTCATTCAGTTGTACAAGTATTCATGTTTATTATTTCTGTATCGTTCTGTAATCCAAGCCTATTACTCGAGCTTCAAATTAGTCGAATTAGACATGTTTGCTGAAGTGATACCTTGCTGGCTTGCCATTTATTTTAAAATGTGTTTCAAAAATTAATCCACACCTAATTGATTGCTGGTTTCGTAAAGGCTAAACAATTTTCATACCTTTAAACATGCATATGGTTTTAAAAATGCAAGAACACAACATAGTTCAAGCTGTCAAAATGCAGTTAGCTTTTGTCTTTCATTATTAATACCAAATCTGTATTATGCAGAGATTGGAGTTGTAAGCACTTCCATTCACTTACAAAGCAGCTAGGGTTTCATGTACAGCATTTTTTAATGATTTGTAAGTTGGTGAACATACATGCAAAATAAGTTAAAATTCCGTCTCTCCAGCTGTTATTTCATGTTGCTTCAAATTCGTTTCGAAATGCTATGCCCTACCAATTTGACATAGAGGCCGTGCTTTTTTATATTAATTCATCGTCACAACTGATTTTATGAATAACATGCAAGTTAGAGCCAATGTACCTTAAGTCAAAATTTTAGTGTACTCGATTGTTATGTCATAATATGCAAGTTAGAGCCAATAACTTTATGACTCGAGTACCTCTTCGATATCTAATCTATTCAATGGCATGATCTGTATGCATATTCTATTTATTCTTTATTCTACTTATTTGCCTATTTAGTTTGCATATCCTTTTTAAGTTTACGTTCATAACTATATCTTGTCCTGGAACAGCATATTTATTATATGTGGATATATTTGTAAATTCAGGTTTCACTAATGCACTCTTCACACCTCAACTTAACATGTCACGTTAGTGTCTTTTATTAAAGATACACAGTACTACTATAACAAACCTTTTCAAATAATAAATATACATACATACATACAAGTAGCATACATACATGTCAACTTTTCATCCAGGAAACTGATGTTCAAGTGATTACAGAGCAAAAGCATATTTTGCTTCATCTTATATTATTTAATGTAGTCTCTAAAACATCTGATTTTTGTCTTCTATCAGTACAGAAAAAGTTGTAAGGGTGCTGGTTTGAATTATTCTATTGGCGTGATGCCTGTTGTTGTGTTGTCCAACTTGTGCACTGTTGTGATCAATTTGAATGATTATCATTTTGATAAATGTTACAGGCTAGATTTAAATTGGATGAGGAATGGCAAAAGGCTCCCGTTTTTCAGCAAATGGGATGCATTTGGAGAGGTTCGAAAAGCAAATTCGTAAAACAGATATTACAAACAAAAACCAAGGAGGAACAACTTCAACTAAAACCAGAAAACGTTGGAAGTATGAAGGAATGGAAGAAGTTTATCGAGTCAAAAATGAGCAAAGAGTTTAAGGTAATTGTAATGTAATTTTTATTATTTCCTGTGTGTGTGTATATATATATATATATGAAATTTAAGCGTACATAAAATGCAAATTAACTAATCAATGTGATAAATCTTGTAATCTAGCTACGAAGTGATAAATTTAAAGCCATGAAGGACAAACAAATACCACACACGTGTAGTCGTCGAGGAATGGCTCGACTAACTGAAGATTTGGTGAGAAATATATTTGATTTATTACCTATGGTTAATAGTTTTGTTAATGTTATGTTTCCTTTAATGCAGAAAGAGAAAAGTAGTAGTCCTTCTTCCATTTCTAGATCTGATGTTTGGATTAAATCCCACACTCGAAAAAATGGTGAACCAGTGAACCCGCATGTTGCGGATACTATCGTAAGTGCTAAGTTGTTTTTGTTTAAGCGTAATTTTTGGAAAATATATAATTTTGAACTCTTCTACAAAATATAATTTGTGTTCACTTTGTAGGAGAAAATAAAGAATGCTGAAAAGGAATCACCGTCTAGCTCAACTTGTAAGATCAAAGAAGATGCCCTCTCATTGGTGTTGGGAAAAGATAGACCGGGACGACTACGAGGAATGGGAAGGGGTGTAACCACGACCACTGTAGTTTTGTCACAAATCAAAGATAAACAAGTAGCTCAATGTCAGCATAGGATTTCAGAGCTAGAGCAGTTGATTCACACCGTAATGAAATGTCAGGTATGTCGATAATCACTTTGTGTAAATATCATGATGTTTTGTGCGAAATTTTCTTGATATACTAAACACCTAACGAATAAGTAAAAGATCTTACTTCAACCCTCTTATTTATATCCTACTTCCTAACTTCAATTGAACTTCATTTTTCATGCTTCATTTCCAGTTAACTTAAGGTTTCAAATATAAAATATTTCTTACAATTATACATTCAGATATATATATATATATATATAATATATGTCTGTGGGGGCGCATGCGCGCACGTCACAACAAAGGACTCTTTGTATATCAAGAAATCAGGCCATGTCACAACAAAGGACTCTTTTGTAAAATTTCTCATCCTTATCTGGTTACTCTACAAATGATGTATCATTTCCATACATAAGTTTGTCAATTGTTATATCAAAATTCATTCTGAAAATGTATTCTCTTTGAAATTTGTACTTGTTTTCATCATAAGTGGAATAAATATACAAGTTCACTACAGGTTCACTACAATTTCACCGCAGGTTCAAATTCTCTAATATTTTTGTAATATTATTGATTTGCAGGATAAAGAAAATTGTGGAGGAGAGAACGTATCTCAAACGGTAAAAATATACGATAGTAAGGTTAAAACATCATACATAATTTGATATCTAAATCAGAAGTTATGTATTTTATTTTTTATTAATTGCAGAGTAAGCATAATGAAATAGGTGACGGTTGTAGTTTGCTGAATTGGCACGGGAATGATGATGAGGTAATTGCCGAAGGAAAAATCGTGTCAAGTGATCCAAACGATCTTCTCAATGGACTACCTTTAGGTCCGAATGCCAAGAAAATTTTGGTAGTCCATCCTAAAAAATCCGATGTTTTTTTGTGGAGGCCTTCACCTGGTATGGTATACATAGGAGACGCCAAGAATGAGAAGATAGCATGGCCAGCTGATAGAGTTGTTATCCGCATAAAAGAAAACTCCGAAAAAGAAAACGAGGTATGAAAAACTCTCTACAAATATAGCATTGATATGTGTCTCTGCATCCACCCTTTTGAACTAGAGGTGGCAGATTCCTAGTCCTGTTTTTGCCACTATTCAGAGCTTTGTTATCGTCATCTAGGAAACGATGTGGTAAATAATAAGATTTGTTTAGCATCTGCACATTAAAAATCTGTATAATGCAACGGTAAAAATATATTTATAAGAGAACCGTGGAATTAACATTGATATTATCCAAACTAGTCCATGTTCCCATTACATTAGTACATTCTTTTACATATTAAAACTAAAATATGTGAAAATCCAACTACCGGAAGCATCGGTTCCATAGAGTCGAATACTAATTTATTACACATTTCTAGCTATGTTAGTATTATTATTTTTAATAACATTTGGTGGGTGAAATCAAGTTTAAAGTTTGACAAATGATTATTGAAAATTTAACAATGTTGATTTGCTTTGTATTGAATTGGTTGACACATGATAAAATGTTGAATGCAGTAAGACTATAGAAACAAGACTTTTATTAGATGACTATAATTTTTTTCTTTGATAGAGCAAAACCAATAGCACAGAAAACAAATGCAAGTTGTTCGATTGGGGTGGAACTGAAGTATTGGTTGCCGAAGGACGTGTGCACTCGAGTGATTCAAATCAGATTATTAATGGTGTTCCTCTTGGACCAGAAGCCGCAATAGTTTGGGTGGACAATCCGATAAAAGAAGATGCCTTTTTGTGGAGGCCCATAGCAGGTGTGACATGTATCGGAGAAGCCGTCGGTAAGACAATAGCATGGCCATCATCAAAATTGGTTTTTGAAAACACAATACCATCCACTCCTATGAGCAACGTTCCAACATCTCGTACGGTAATATATTATATTGCTAATATTTATATATACGATTTGTTGATAATGTATCAATACTTTTTTTAATATCATAGAGTGCAAATTACGCGATGAATAACAAGTGCAAGTTATTTGCTGTGGAGGGCACAGGAAAAATTGTAGCTGAAGGCACCATATCTTCAACTAATCCAAATGATTTGGTTCATTCTATTCCACTAGGACCAAATGCAATAAGAGTTTGGGTGGATATTGTCAAAGACCCGAATGCGTCTTTATGGAGACCTACGTCATTCATGGAATGCTTATCAGATGTTATTGGTTCGACGGTAGCATGGCCTACTGCGAATGTTAGTGTGGACTCACCTTCAGCAGTTTGAAATATTTGTATAGTTTGGCAGTTTTCAGGTAACTACCCTTCACTCAACTCGTTGAGATCATTAATCCTAATCATCTTTACCGAATCACAATTTAATTTAGTATGTGATAATTATACATATATAATGTGATAATTATACATATATAAAAAGCATTTCTTAGTATTATTCTATTTGTACATCTGCTATGCATGAGATGATGAAATGTTTTAGATTATCTATTTAGAGTGAAGTCAAACCCCATTAATTAACATCAATTAAAACATGCAAGTTACCACTATTATAAAGATGGATAATAGTTGGGACGAGAGTTACAACTATTAGAGCACTTATCCTTCAAGTTTGCTTTCGTGTGGGTAAAAGTGAAATTTTGAACAATCAATCGTATTAAACCGGTTTATTTTATACACCAATTGCAGAGTGGCTCTTCATATTTCTTTTCATAGTGAATTATTTGTCACGTATTTCGAAGATTAAACGTTACAACTTTTAGTGGATCGATTACTTGACAGATCAAAATTTCCACTCGCACTTTCTTTCCTTATCCAAAATCAAAACTGTAAATTCTATTTATACAACATAAATTCTTTAGCCATACTATTAAATTTTCAATAAAAACAGAAGATAAGATTGCCTTTATATTTTAATAGCTTTAAATGCAAAGTTTAAATTTTAGCATTTTTAAATTCAAATTTGTTCCCTTCAAACTACTTTAAATATATATAGTTAAGCTAAGAAAAATTGAACGTATACGAGATTAAGCTAATAATTTGCATTTTCCCATTATAATTCATTAATATATAGCATGTCTTTTTATGTCGTGTCTTTTTATGTCGATTTAGTTGTCCTTAGTTTTCTTAAGGATATATTCTTTTACTTCGCCATAAATTCTTATAAAAGATTTCATTTTTGTATACTTTCTTTGTTAACAAAGAATATTATCTTATAATAGCAATTTTTCTATTAAATTTACTACTGACAACAAAGATCAATGCGGTCCAACCATTTTTCTAATTTTAACCCATTTTTCTTCACTTTGATTCATGGTTTTCTTAGTTCAGTGTACAACATTTTATTTGCCCAATTACAGAAATTATAATTCATATAGCTTATAATACTAGTTTGTTAATTATCATATGTAAGATGTAAAGACAGACTAGAAACAGTTCAAACTATCTTTTAAAGTTTTCTCTGAAATACGAAAACGACAGCTATCTTTTTTTTCTTTTCCCATTGGGTAGTTCAGGCTTGTATAGAGAGAAACAACATGACCTATTGCAGCCTGCCAACATTTATGTACACGATATGAACTGCCAGTTTCTTAATACTCTCATTTAGTTTTCTAGTTAGAAAATGGCATGGTCCTGAATTTAGCACTGATAGATCAATCTGTTGTCAATTGTTGTTAGTCGTTCCACTAGTGAATGAAACTTTTTTTTTGTTCTCCACAAAGGTCCGAGAGGACCTGATTGACCTTGTCAGCTCATTGGCTCGTTAGGGACCAAGGGGATATAAGAAACTAGGGTCCTCAATCATGTTGCAAGTTAGTCATATAGTAGTTCATGCTAAATTGTATTGCTCGCAGTTTGAATTATATACAGTTCATGCTCACAGTTTAAGAACTTGCCTTCTTACTTATGTCTCAGAGCTACTGCAAGCCTGCAAATTTCTTGGTTGGATCGTGAATAACTGCTGCAACTTGCGGACGCGTTGTGATTCTATGACAGTTGACTTAGAGTTTTCATGCAACTTAGGGTCTATGACCATATTATATTTCATTTTCTTGCCGATATTTTAGGTTATGAACTATGTACAATACTGTATTGTTGCTGCCTGCCTTGTTGAACTTTGTACTATATGTATTATTGTTGAACTGGGGAGTGAGTACTATCTGAATTGGATTGCATATGGTATTATGTATTATTGTTGAACTGGGGAGTGAGTACTATCTAAATTGAATTGTACTATATGTATTATTGTTGAACTGGGGAGTGAGTACTATCTGAACTGAATTGCACAAAGTATTGTAATTGTAATGTGCTGAACTGAATTGCACAAAGTATTGTAATTGTAATTGTAATGTGCTGAACTGAATTCATTGGGAAAAAAATGCATATCCCTACGACAGCGTTTATGCATTGCTGTCAATTCATTGGGAAAAAAATGCATATCCCTACGACAACGTTTATGCATTGCTGTCAATTCAGTGGGAAAAAAAGGCATATCCCTACGACAGCGTTTATGCATTGCTGTCAATTCAGTGGGAAAAAAATGCATATCCCTACGACAGCGTTTATGCATTGCTGTCAATTCAGTGGGAAAAAAATGCATATCCCTACGACAGCGTTTATGCAATGCTGTCAATTCAGTGGGAAAAAAATGCATATCCCTACGACAGCGTTTATACATTGCTGTCAATTCAGTGGGAAAAAAATGCACATCCCTACGACAGCGTTTATACCTTGCAGTAGAAAACTACTAACAGCGTTTATACCTTGCAGTAGGAAATTTATTAACAGCGTTTAAAAAACGCTGTAGAAAGTTGATTTTTGACAGCGTTTATATTTTGCAGTTAAAACTTTAGGGTCAACGACCGCATGTCGTTATACAGCGTTTTTAAAAACGCTGTGAAAACTTTTAACAGCGTTTTTCAAACGCTGTGAAAAGTCTTTTTTGTTGTAGTGATCATCTAGACAATTAGCCTTATAGTCATCGTCTTGGCTCTCAACCAAAGAAATAATCATATGGTCTCTCTGACCTCTATTATCTACTCAACTCTCAGTATCATAGATAATCTAATGGATTGTCAATCCGAGGGGCGCTCAGCTCTATAGTAACAATATCGGCATCGGTCTCAATAAATGATTTGAATGGCTCTTAGCCGCATCTATAACGATCTCATATAGGCGAATAAGCAGTGTCTATATCAACAATCACTAGATGGGAGAACGACAGCTTTCAGTCCACTCCAGGAGCCTTCCTCGCACGCTCTCAGTGCTACTCCTACAGTCATCGGATACCTCGACGGCCATCGTGACCCAATATCCATCAAGTGCAAGACTACACTATGCAACAGTCATGACGCTACAAGTGCTCTAATGGTAACTAACTACTAGCCTAGGTAATAATAGGGCAGCGGCTCTCAGCCATATACATATCAAAAGGTGGGTCATGGATTCGGGGTGTGACCCCGCAACTAGGCCGCCAAGAATATAGATACTAGCCAATCTGGTGTACTCCGCATTGTATAATAGGAGCACATCCAAAATATAGACACACTTATGGCTCTCAGTCTGCTTACTCTCAGTTCACATTACCATAAATATAATACCCTGTAGACTTGACGTTGTCGAGTGGCATTTACTTACAAAAAGCAATCTGACGAATGTCTATATGGGCGTCCCACACCATCCAACGATGTTCTCCCATTTTCTGAATGATAATAAATTATACTCGCATACCTTATTCTATATAACAAGTCCAAAGAATATCCAAAAAAGTATTACCGAAAGTCTCATACCAAACGATATTACTAATCTCTTTATTCAGATTCCTCGTTACATAGAATTGGTGCAACCATGACACGCATTTTATTAAGAAAAAAATAAAAGAATATATATATATATATATAAATCATTTATAAGTTTTAAATAATTAAAATACTTAATTTCTTTCTTTCATAAATCCAGAACAATAATTTTAAGCCTTTTCAAATAACTTCTAAAACATGTTTCTATATTTTAAAATCTTTAATATGGCTTATACTTATTAAAATCAACTCATAATCTCTATAATTAAATACTATTTTAAATGAATTTTATAATCTCTAAACACATAAAATATGTTTTCCAATACTATAAATTGTATTCAAAATTCATGATATATACTTTGAAAATAGTAAAATATTGATTATAACCAAATCGTATTTTTCTAAAATTTTATAAGATTTTTAAAGATATATTAAACCCCAAAAATTGATTTTCCTTTAATAAGTCAACATCTTTAATAAAATAATCAATAATCAATTTAGATAAAACTTTTTATGCAAAATAATTTCATATTTACAATGCCTCGATTTTCTACTTTCAAAACCCTATTTTTATTTTCAAAAATATTTTTTTCAAATGCAGAACACATGGCTTGGAACATTTCTGTTCCAGGCCCCCACCTGTCCACCGATCCTCATAGACTAGTCGACCGGTTCACGGCCTGGAACATAAATGTTCTAGGTCATGTATGTTATTTCTATGCTATTTTGGGTGGCTTCGGTTGCCACCAACAACCTCATGCGAACCTTATACCCCTACTAAACCATACACTATCATCCAATCATCTAAATGCACATCAATAGGACACAAATACAACCATGAAGTAAGCATACATAGGGATCAAGTGAGATGCACACATATTCAATTTATACATGCCAACATCTAAGATGAAATTCATGAATTTAAACATGGTTGTGAGTGAAGAAACACTCACCTTAGCTAGCAAAAGCTCCATACCCCTTATCGCACTCCAAGCTCACCAAAAACCCAACTTTTTCCTTACTTGAAAGTTCTCAAGGCTTTAAAACTTAAGCAAAACGTTAACTTCTTCATGGAAATAGGTGTAGCATGATTTTGATATGCGTATATTTTGATTTGGTGATTTTTAAGAATTTATTTCTATTTTATTTGGATTTTAAAAGAAGTGGAAGGATTTGTTTGCAATTTTGTTTCATGAAGTAGAAAATGAAAATGAGGGAGAGGAGAGTGCAATACGTGGATTGCTTATGAATGAAAGATGAGGAGGCTTCTAGACAAAGAATGGTCTAGATTATGGTTCATAAAGAAAGTTTGGGTTTTGACAATTAGACCTTACACAAGAACTAATCTATTTCCATTTTATACTTCTTCTTCTCTCTTACAAAATTATTTTCATCTCAACCAAATCACTATCAAATCCCAAATAAAAACTATATTTACATTTCCTATATAATTACAAAACATTATGAATTTTTGTAGAATTTATTTTCCATAAATTCCTTTTTATTTTAATTAATTGTATCAAAACTGTTATTTTTAGCCCACTTTAATTAGATTTGGTTATTAACTAAACATTAATTTAAATTTCCACTTATAATTTATTAGTAACTCAAATCCATATTATCAATCAATTATATGAGTCTATAAACTACTATATCCCCATTTTAACATATTTTCCTTAAATCATTTCTTAATCACATTTTAAACTCATTTATTAAATTCAAAAATCATTCACATTAAATCTTCAAAAATCCATTTTAATTAATTATCACTATTACAAATTTTAATTAATTTCTCTCAACACCGGGTTGTTAAAAAACATATGTTTGAACCTCTCTATCTTTTTTTAGATATACTCTAATAGGTCGATAGAGAGGAATGATAGTGACTTGGAGGCGATGGTATGATGGAGATGTGCATTTTTAGATATCTACTATTATATTTAATTTATTACTAAACATTATAATGTGTCTGTTACTAGTAGATAGATGTTGTAGTAGGATTTACTTGATTCTATATTGTTTTATTTGTCTGGGATCGTATTATTGACTACTATTATATTTTATTCTTCTCATTATGAGTTTCAGAAAGTTTAGAGTAATGTAGATAGCTCTGTGTTATGTTTTATATATTTTACCTCAAAATGATCTACTGTATGATGGAGATGTGCATTCAAATTCAAATTCAAATTCATACACCTACTACAAATTCAAATACAATGTAACGGCCCAGAATTTTGGTTATTTGAAATTGGAATATATAGTTGGTTTTTAAATCTTTAAAAGTAAATTTATAGGTTTAATAACTTGAATTTCAAATATAATAATTTATTGGATATTTTAATTACTGAATTTAATAATTGAAAAAAATCGTTTAAATAATTTAAATCTTGAATCTTATTTGGGGAAAAATGATTTAAAGGCTATATATTCTTTTGATAAGAATGAAGGTGAATAAAATTTTAAATTGGATTTAAAAGCGATTTACTCGATTTAAAAAAAATATCGTTTAAATTAACATATAAAAATAGACTTTTAGGGCACAGTCTCAGATTTTGACGAAACCAGTTCCATTGGATCCGTAATAGTGTATTATTATCGGATTCCAAATTTCGTAGTATTTAGAGTTAACGTTTGGTCGTATGGAATAGAAACGTGTTGAATTTAATATCAGAAATTTAATATAATAATTGAGTTTAAAAAGCTATCTTACACATATGATCGAATTAGGTCATGAAACTTGTTCCATTACATTCAAAATAGGGGTATAACATTAGGAATGTCTAGCTGCACGCCTCGATCAGGGTTCGAAATAAATATCTAAGATATCTTGGGATTATATATATATATATATATATATATATATTATTTCAAACCTTCTTTTCAACCGAAATTTTTAGTCAACTTTAGTTGCCTATACTCGTGCCTATTCTTTTCCTTCTACAAAACGCTTCTTTCTTTCTTTTATTTAAAAACACACAGTAGAGAAGAGAAGAACAAATGATTTAAAAAAATTATCTTGATAAATAAGCAATGAAAAATTCCCAAACGATTTTTAAAAATCGTGTTTTGAAGAGGGCTTTGCGATGATACGCTTTGGGGTGGCGCTTGATCGCGTTTTGGGGTGAGTTTCTATTGCCGACCGTACGCTGAGCAGCTCGAGAACTTAGGGTTTTGGATTTCGAACGATGGAGGCGAAGTTAGGTGATGTGGTGAGTGCAATCGGCTTTGTTGTGACGAGGCGCATCGATTGGGGGATTTTCATGGGTTGCAGTGGCGATTTATGATTCGTGACCTGATGGGTTCGTCGTCGGCATGTGCAGTCACGTTTTTATTGGAAGGCTCGAGTTAGACTTTGGGGGTATAGACGTGTAGAGAACGTCGAGAGGTGGAGGTTGGTGATGGCGACATCGATGGTCATGGGTCGTGATGGCGTATCAGTGATACGGTTGTGCACTGTATTGAAGCTACAGGCAAAAAAAAAGAGAAAGGGGGAAGGAAGAAGAAGAGATGGCGGTCGGGTTGCTCATGGGCTTTGGGCCTAAGTTTTGTGAGTACTGGAAATTAAATTGATGATTTATTTATATGAATTGATTAATTCAAATTCAAATTCTTATAAATTTCGTAACTCGATCGTTTTAGGTCCAAATCCAACGCGGTCAATCGCGTTGGGTTCGTATTAACGACTTCTTTGCTATGGGATCAAATTGATTGAGTTTAGAGCTTGCAGAATTTTTAGATAAATTCAAACTCGTTCGAATTTAATCGAAATCAGAACACGAAAGCGACAATAAAAATCAAGGTGAGTAAATCTCACTCAATTTGGTTGACTGGATTTATTTATAGCAATTAAAAATTATTTATTGGTTGATTGGATGTATTGATAAATTATATTATATGTTGGATGTTATATTATATATATATATATATATATTAGTATATATATTAGTAGTTGGATATATTCCCGCCTATTGGAGCGGATGAGACCCTATGCGCCCCGCATAATAGCGGATGACCCTATATTACCGCGATATCTCGCCTCGAAGCGGGATTGGTATTTTATGTTATCTAACATCTGTGGATGTAGGGAAACGGGTTGGAGGGATCCAACTGGATTTCTCAAATTGTTTGTCTTAATCTCATATATGGTGATATATGATGTGTTAGAATAATCTATTGTAGATTATGTTTTGTTTTAATTATTGGATGCCATGGTAGCACTGGCCTTAATTTTATTATTTTAAAACTATAAATATTATTTTGGGATTCGAAAGGAAATTGAAAAGCGATTTAGAAGTGTAATATTTATATCATATTTTGGAATTTATTTAAAGAAATTGATTTGGATAAAATAAATGGTATGACTTTGTATTTAACAAATTTCGTGGTATATTTTAAATAGATATTTTGGAATAATTAATGTATATAAAGGATTTTAAATAATAAAACTTAAGTGATATTTGTTCAAATGGAAAAGGTTTTAAAAATCGATATTTAAATAGTTTGGGAGAATAAATGGGATTTGGAAATAAATATAAATTGATTATACTGGATTTTAAATAAGATTTTTAAAATACGAAATGGAAGTAGAATCGAGATTTGTTTGGTTTTGAAATATAGTTTGGATTATTTTAGAAATAGATTTATAAATGGAATTTTAATTAAAAATCAATTTATAAATGGATTTAAGTGATATGAACCTGTTATAAACTGGAAATGAGATTTTGAAGTTATAAACGATGTTTATAAAGAAAATGAAGTGATTTTTATTTGGTAAATTGGAAATATAAAATTCACAGTGAGAATTGATAATGAGATCGAGAAGTCGGTTTAGGGAGAAATAGTGGATTCTATATTGGAATTTGGGAATAGTTATGGAATTGGAAATGTGAATCGATTTGTGATGAATCGAGAGAGAGATTTACAAGTAATAAATTGGAAATGTTGAATTTTAAAAATGGTTTTCGTAAGAATTTAAGGTTTGTTTTAAAAGGTGGATTTTTAATTATTAAACTATGTAGTTTTAAAACTATTAATTTGATTATAATATTTCAGAAATTTAGTATTTAAATATTTAAATTTGTTGAAATGAATTATAAGTTTTATAAAAAAGTTTTGTAATCGATTTGGAATTTTATGAATAAATTGGAATTAGTTATTGATGTTTATTTAAAAAGTGCTTTGTTATTTTAAATAATTATTTAACCATACTTTTGAAAATTATTATTATATAAATATATATATATATATATAATTTAAAAGTAATTAATTGGAATTTATTTATAAATACTCTCGGGATTGTGAACCGGATTTTATTGAATGGATGTGGTTGTATAAGTGAAATGTTATAATAGGAATTCTGGGAAACTTAAGAAAATTTACAAAATGCTAGATACGAGAACTTCGAAAGTGAATCTGAATTCATAAATAGAAGTTAAAAAATTTTAGTTGGATTATAATTAAGTATAATCGATTTTGTTGGAAATTGTAGAAAGGAATTAATTAAGTTCCGGAGGTTTATGAAATAGTATATGAAATATTTCCTAAGTTTGGATATAAAAGTGATTTTTGAGAATATGTTTATGAATATTTTTCCTAAGTATTGAAAGGAGGTTTGGAAATATTTTTAAGTGTGGAATGAATGGTATAGAAATATTTTTCTAAATGTTATAAATCGAATTCGGAAATATTTCTAAATGTCGATAAGGGTTGGGATATCATGTTATGGATTTAAGGAATTGAAATGGTTTTCAAATATTGAATTATTGAAAGAGTTTTGAATATATATATATATATATATATATATATATATATATATATATATCTTTGTAAACATATTTTAAAATGAATATTTTGGAAAAATTTATAATATGGCATGGTGACTGCTTATGTGTGTTAATTTGATAGTTAAATAACCGACTATCAAATCTGGTCAAATTCGTTGATCGTTTCAAAGAGACCGGGATCGGATTTAATTATCTAAAAACCACTTCGATCCGATTTGTGGGTTACGAATTGTGATATCGTGAAGCTAATGAAGACGGTGATTTTTGGAAGAGGTT
The DNA here is from genome assembly GCA_030737815.1 of Allium fistulosum. Lineage (NCBI taxonomy): Eukaryota > Viridiplantae > Streptophyta > Magnoliopsida > Asparagales > Amaryllidaceae > Allium > Allium fistulosum. The sequence continues at coordinate 581,743,475 of CM060906.1, read as the reverse complement.
GTTTTGTCCAGACCCAGGACAACTTGTATGGATGAATGTTATCATTGCATTGTTGCCTGGAAGGCGGTGTTAGCATTCCAAGAACGAATGCTATTCAAAAAAGTTAAATGTAGCCTCAAGCCTCATCAACCGGGAAATGACCAAAACAGGGCATGTAGTAGGGCTAAGTGGGTCGCTCCCATTAGGGTATGTCATCATCTTTCTTGATACCCTACATATACATATCTATGGATTGGTTGTGCATGAGATCTCAAAAAGGTCGGAAGACCAGGGTGATGACAAATTCGGTACTAGTAGTCAAGTGCTAGGCCGGTTCTGTGTGGCAGAGTACAAGATGTTCGTGTCAGACCCGGGTGCATTGATCTAGAGATGCACTCATCGGAGGTAGTTCCTTACCTGGTCATAGTATGGAATCCATTCTCCAATACGTGCCTTACGGTTTTGATTGTAGAGCCTAGTATGCTGGAATTTAATTAATGTAACAATTTCAACTATTTTAATAAGTATTTGTACTTAGACGCTATTATAATATTATAGGATTTTTATATAAAAGTGTTTCGGTTATCGTAAGGTAAAAACCCATCGTGTTTATGTGTGGCGTGGTCTTACGAGATGCCTTTGTTTTTCAAAAGGATTTTGAAAATAATTAAATTCAAATTGAGTGTGTTTTTCTCACGCTGGTTTTCCAAACTAGCTCGGGTGTTATTTTATTATAATGCTCGGGTCAGACCGAGTATTGCAGATCCATGTTAGGATGCTATGGAGCTCAGGAGACAAGCTGGAGGATTTCAAACGTATTTCACGTACATGTTTACATTCCACTGTGTGTGTAGACTGAATGTTCAGTATTGTAAGGACAAGTTATTATAACTGTCCAGGTTGATTGTTGTACTCTGATGATTGTATATATATTAATAGTTACAAATTCTTTTGTATAAAAATATGTTATTTTATATTATATTTTGTTCCGCTGCGATTACGAGATTCTGTGTTATTGTTTCTATTTTCTTCTATCTCTTTCTTCTTTACCCTTAATGATCTGGTATTTCCAGCACTCGATTGCTCGACATGCTATACAGTGAACGTATTGATGTCGATTTTCAAGGGTCGAAAATTTCGGTTCGTTACAGTTGGTATCAGAGCTTAGGTTGAGTGAATACCTTGGCTTAGGTAGGGATTACTCATTAGAAATAGGGTCAGTAGTACCCTAGAATGAGTCTGAGTGTATTATAGATATGAGCGCATATTTGTTAGTGAATATAAAATGTTTTATATTGTGTTGATTTACCTGTTGAGTGGCTTATAAATTTTGGTCGAGTAGTGGGATGCCACGAAATCAATAGGAATTTTTAAACTCTTGAACGTAGTAAACCGACACAGTATTGTTTTGAAGCGGGTAAATGAAATAATTTTACACAAAAAAGAAATAATTTTCTGAAATTATTATTGTATTATTGGTGTGTTTGGTTGTTATTATTATAATCCAAACCAGATTATAAAATTTGAAATGATTATATATAACCAAATGGGGATTGTATAAGAATAATTTATGCAAATGAATTATAAATAAAAATGGATTCAAACCAGAATTCGAAGATTTAAAATCCCGGGAAAGTTTGGAAAATATTTTTCAGAAGTATTGTGAAATTTAAAATAGCATTATTTTTGAGATAAAAATGGTTTAAAATGGATTTTTGAGGTGATAAAGCACTAAACTCACTTCACTCGCTGGAAAATAATTCCGATGATGATCGCGACATCATCGGTGTTCATTTTCGAGTTTCTAAATGACGGATTGCTACCGTAGTAATTTGATATGGAGATTTTTGTTGAAAAACAAATGTTATTTTAGAAATTCCAAGGGAGTTTTTTTGAATAAAACCAAGTTTGAGTTTAATTCCAAGGAAATGGTTTGTTAAAACAAGGAGCTATATATATATATATGATTTCAAATTGATTTAAAATAAATATCGGGTGTTTGAATTTTGGAATCCTTATTTAAATATTTTAAAAAAAATATCATGAGATAAGTTTTGAACTTATGAGTTGAGAATGATAATTAATAAGGAGGGAGTGTGAAATTTAATTTTGGAATTAAAATTTAACTTGAGTAAGATAAATGGATTGGATGAATTGAGATTTAACTTAAGATAAGTTAAATATAAATCGAATTGGAATTCAAAGAATATCGAATTGTATTGTATATAGATTTGAGTTGTACAATGATTATATAACTATAAGTTATAAGTTGAAATGGAATCAACTCAAGTAAAGAATTTATGAAAATGTGAAAAATAAGTTGTGTAACTTATAAATTGAAAAAGTGGAATGGTAAACCAAAATAGAATGGTTGATATTTTGGTAAAGAAATGGAAATCCGATATTGAATTATTAAATCAAGTGAACTCAAGCCAACCCAATTGAAGTGATTTTTTGAAATAAAAATCAGATGTTGAATTATAATTGGAAGTGAACTAATTAATAAATATATTAATTAATTGAACATGGAAATGGAATCGGATTTGATTTGTAATAGGGCGAATGTGAATTCAGGTATAAAAAGAATTCGTCTTAAGCATGAAATGGAACTCAACTTGAGTTAAGCTAATTAAAGTGATTTTGGAAATAAAGCTTAACTTAGTTAAGTAAATTGGAAGTAAGCTAATTAGAGAATTAATTAGTGAATTGAATATTGAAGATGAAATTGAGTTGAAATGAATATGGACTTAAGTTGTGAAAGTGAAAATAAACATAGAGTGGTCTGAAATGTTTATAATAACTTGGGTAAAATTGATGGAATGGTTCTTGGGTAATTAATGATAGTGAACCAATTAGATCAATTAGTCGGTAAATTGAATATTGAAAATGGAACTTGAGTTATAAATGGAATTCAACTTATATATAAGCGAATTAAATATATTTCAAAATGTTGTTGAATAAAATAGAAATGGTTTGAAATGGTGGTGACTTAAGTGGGTTTTTGAAAAGTAGTGGGTTTGGGTCATTCGTCCTGCCTTAGCAATTTCGGGGACGAAATTCTTTTAAGGAGGAGGAATGTAACGACTCAGAATTTTGGTTATTTGGAATTGGAATATTTAATTGGTTTTTAAATATTTAAAAGTAAATTTATAGATCAATAATTTGAATTTCAAATATAATGATTTATTGGATATTCTAATTGTTGAATTTAATTATTGAAAAAATCATTTAAATAATTTAAATCTTGAATCTTATTTGGCAAAAAATGATTTAAAGGCTTATTTAATTCTTTTGATAAGAATGAAGGTAAATAAAATTTTAAATTTGATTTAAAAACGATTTACTCGATTTAAAAAAAATCGTTTAAATTAACATATAAAAATAGCCTTCTGGGGTACAGACTCGGATTTTGACGAAACTAGTTCCATTGGATCCATAATAGTGTATTATTATGGGATTTCAAATTTCGTAGCATTAAGAGCCACCATTTGGTTGTACGGGATAGAAACGCGTTGAATTTAATATTGGAAATTTAATATAACAATTAGGTTCAAAAAGCTATCTTCTACATATGATCGAACTAGGTCACGAAACTTGTTCCATTGCGTTCGGAATAGGGATATAATATTTGGAATGTCTGGCGGCACGCCTCGATCAGGATTCGGAATAAATATCTAGATATCTTGGGATTATATATATATATATATTATTTTCAAACCTTCTTTTCAGCCGAAATTTTTAGTCAACTTTAGTTGCCTATACTCATGCCTATTCTTTTCCTTCTACAAAACGCTTATTTCTTTCTTTTGTTTAAAAACACACGGTAGAGAAGAGAAGAACAAAAGCTTTAAAAAAGTGGAAATAGCTACATGGGCCTCTTTAGCAAGTGGAATTAGTTTCTAGGACACATAACTGAAATAATTGCTTTCAAGGACAAAACGTAAAATAATTAGTTTTTGTGGCCTAAAACCTATGAAATTATGTCCTTGAAAGTAATTGGACTACTGACTTTGTCCTTGAAAGTAATTATTCTGCTGACTTTGGCCTTGAAAGTAATTTCTTTGAATGTGTGTCCTAGAAACTAATTGGACTGCAAAGTTTGTCCTTCTGGTGAAATGCCCCTTTAAAAAATTTGTCTTGATAAATAAGCAACGAAAAATTCCCAAGCGATTTTTAAAAATCATGTTTTGAAGAGGGCTTCGCGATGATACGCTTCTTGATCGCGCTTTGGGGTGAGCTGCTGTTGCCGACGGTATGTAGAGCAGCTCGAGAACTTAGGGTTTGGGATTTCGAATGATGGAGGGGAAGTTTGGTGATGTGGTGAGTGCAATCGGCTTTGTCGACGAGGCGCATCGATTAGGGGATTTTCATGGGCTGCGGTGGCGATTATGATTCGTGACCCGATGGGTTCGTCGTCGACATGTGTAGTCGCGTTTCTATTGGATGGCTCGAGTTGGACTTTGGGGGTATAGACGTGTAGAGAACGTCGAGAGGTGGAGTTTGGTGATGGCGGCATCGATGGTCGTGGGTCGTGATGGCGTATCAGTGATACGACCGTGCACTGTATTGAAGCTACATGTGAAAAAAGAGAAAAGGGGGGAGAAGAAGAGATGGCAGTCGGGTTTGCTCGTGGGCTTTGGGCCCAAGTTTTGTGAGTATTGGAAATTAAATTGACGATTTATTTATATGAATTGATTAATTCAAATTCAAATTCTTATAAATTTCGTAACTCGATCGCTTTAGGTCCAAATCCAACGCGGTCAGTCGCGTTGGGTTCGTATTAACGACATCTTTACTATGGGATCAAATTGGTTGAGTTTAGAGCTTGCATAATTTTCAGATAAGTTCAAACATGTTCGAATTTAATCGAAACCAGAACGCAAAAGCGACAATAAAAATCAAAGTGAGTAAATCTCACTCAATTTGGTTGACTGGATTTATTTATAGCAATTAAAAATTATTTATTGGTTGATTGGATGAATTGATAAATTATATTATCCGTTGGATGTTACATTATATATATATATATATTAGTAGTTGAATATATTCCCGCCTATTGGAGCGTATAAGACCCTATGCACACCGTATAATAGCGGATGACCCTATATTACTTCGATATCCCGCTTAGAAGCAGGATTGGTATTTTATGTTATCTAACATCTATGGATGTAGGGAAACAGGTTGGAGGGATCCAACTGGATTCTTCGAATTGTTTGTTTTAATCTCATATATGGTGATATATGATGTGTTAGAATAATCTATTGTAGATTATGTTTTGTTTTGATTATTGGATGCCATGGTAGCACTGGCCTTAATTTTATTATGTTAAAACTATAAATATTATTTTTGGATTTGAAAGGAAATTGAAAAGTGATTTGGAAGTGAAATATTTATATCAGATTTTGGAATTTATTTAAAGAAATTGATTTGGATAAAATAAATGGTTTGACTTTGTATTTAACAAATTTCATGGTATATTTTAAATAGAGATTTTGGAATAATGTATATAAAGGATTTTAAATAATAAAACTTAAGTGATATTTGTTTAAATGGAAAAGGTTTTAAAAATCGATATTTAAACAGTTTGGGAGAATAAATGGGATTTGGAAATAAATATAAATTGGTTATACTGGATTTTAAATAAGGTTTTTAAAATACAAAATGGAAGTAGAATTGAGATTTGTTTGGTTCTGTAATATAGTCTGGATTATTTAAGAAATAGATTTATAAATGGAATTTTAATTAAAAATCGATTTATAAATGGATTTAAGTGATATGAACCTGTTATAAACTGGAAATGAGATTTTGAAGTTATAAACGATGTTTATAAATAAAATGTAGAGATTTTCATTTGGCAAACTGGAAATATAAAATTCATAGTGAGAATTTATAATGAGATCGGGAAATCGGTTTAGAGAGAAATAGTGGATTCTATATTGGAATTTGGGAATATTTATGGAACTGGAAATGTGAATCGATTCATGATGAATCGAGAGAGAGAGATTTATAAGTAATAAATTGGAAATGTTGAATTTTAAAAATGGTTTTCGCAAAATGTTAAGGTTTGTTTTAAAAAGAGGATAATTGGATTAGAATATTTCAGAAATTTAGTATTTAAATATTTAAATTTGTTGAAATGAATTATAAGTTTTATAAACAAGTTTTGTAATCGATTTGGAATTTTATGAATAAATTGGAATTAGTTATTGATGTTTATTTAAAAAGTGCTTTGATATTTTAAATAATTATTTAACAATATTTTTGAAAATTAGTATTATATAAATATATTTTTTTAGAATTTAAAAGTAAGTAATTGGAATTTATTAATAAATACTCTCAAGATTGTTATTCGGATTTTATTGAATGGATGTTGTTGTATAAGTGAAACGTTATAATAGAAATTCTGGGAAATTTAAGAAAATTTCCAAAATGCTAGATATGGGAACTTCGAAAGTGAATCTGAATTCATAAATAGAAATTAAAAATTTATAGTCGGATTATAATTAAGTATAATCGAGTTTGTTGGAAATTGTAGGAAGGAATTAATTAAGTTCCGGAGATTTATGAAATAGGATATGAAATATTTCCTAAGTTTGGATATAAAAGTGATTTTTGAGAATATGTTTATAAATATTTTTCCTAAGTATTGAAAGGAGGTTTTTGGAAATATTTTAAGTGTGGAATGAATGGTATAGAAATATTTTTCTAAATGTTATAATCGAATTTGGAAATATTTCTAGGTGTCGATAGGGGTTGGGATATCCTATTATAGATTTAACGAATTGAAATGGTTTTCAAATATTGAATTATTGAAAGAGTTTTGAATATATATATCTTTGTTAAGATATTTTAAAATGAATATTTTGGAAAAATTTATAATATGGCCTGGTGACTGCTTATGTGTGTAAATTTGATAGTTAAATAACTGACCATCAAATTCTGCCAAATTCGTTGATCGTTTCGAAAAGAACGGGATCAGATTTAATTATCCAAAAACCAATTCGATCTGATTTGTGCGTTGCGAATTGTGATATCATGAAGCTAATGAAGAAGATGATTTTAGGAAGCGATTGGTTTGTCCAGACCCAGGACAACTTGTATGGATGAATGCTATCATTGCATTGTTGCCTGGAAGGTAGTGTTAGCATTCCAAGAATGAATGCTATTCAAAAAAGGTAAACGTAGCCCCAAGCCTCATCAATCGGGAAATGACCAAAACAGGGCATGCAGCAGGGCTAAGTGGATCGTTCCTATTAGGGTATGTCATCATCTTTCTAGAAACCCTACATATACATATTTATGGATTGGTTGTGCATGAGATCTCAAAAAGGTCGGAAGACCAGGGTGATGACAAATTAGGTACTAGTAGTTAAGTGCTAGGCCGGTTCTGTGTGGCAGGGTACAAGATGTTCGTGTCAGACCCGGGTGCATTGATCCAGAGATGCACTCATCGGAGGTAGTTCCTTACATGGTCATAGTATGGAATCCATTCTCCAATACGTGCCTTACAGTTTTGATTGTAGAGCCTACTATGCTGGAATTTAACTAATGTAACAATTTCGGCTATTTTAATAGGTATTTGTACTTAGACACTATTATAATATCGCAGGATTTTTATATAAAACTGTTTTGGTTATCGTAAGGTAAAATCTCGTCGTGTTTATGTGTGGAGTGGTCTTACGAGATGCCTTTGTTTTTCAAAAGGATTTTGAAAATAATTAAATTCAAATAGAGTGTTTTTCTCACGCTGGTTTTCCAGACTGTCGGGTGTTATTTTATTATAATACTCGGGTCAGACCGAGTATTGCAGATCCATGTTAGGATGCTATGGAGCTCAAGAGACGAGCTGGGGGATTTCAAACGTATTTCACATACACGTTTATATTCCGTTGTGTGTGTAGACTGAATGTTCAGTATTGTAAGGACAAGTTATTATAACTGTCCAGGTTGATTGTTGATTGTTGTACTCTGATGATTGTATATATATTAACAGCTACAGATTCTTTTGTATAAAAATATGTAATTTTATATTATATTTTGCTCCGCTGTGATTGCGAGATTCTGTGTTATTGTTTCTATTTTCTTCTATCTCTTTCTTCTTCACCCTTAATGATCTAGTATTTCCAGCACTCGATTGCTCGGCATGCTATACAGTGAACGTATTGATGTCGATTTTCGAGGGTCGAATCCCGGTTCGTTACTTACAAGTTCGAATTAATGATAAAGAAAATACAAATATTTAATGCATACATCATCCTATAGCAACCATAACGTTTTTGATCTAATCGCATGTTGCAACAATCAGTGCTATAGTTGATGAAATTGCAACATCAATGGTCGTGTTGATGTTGTTCACGCCAGTATTCATCATAACTCGATGGAATTTTTGCATTACAAATTTCTTCACTATACCACTGTATTTTCTTATAAATTGTGAATAGCTCAAGTTGCAATGATAAACTTTGTTTGTTTGGCGAAACTATATGTTGGCATGTCACGTGAAATAGTGAAATTATTTTCCAAATACCAGATGTCCACGACCATGCACAAACAAAAATGGCAAAAGTTGATGATTTTGTTATGCAATTTTGAAACATTTTAGTTTGTTGAAATTTTGGAATATGGCAGCGTTCGTTATAATAAGGTGGTAGACATCCATTTCTAAGATTGTACCATGAATCTACAAGGTAATACTTATCGGGTTGTGGGAGTGAAAATGTTTCAAGTTCTTTAATAGCATGATTAACAGTCTACTATCATGGATAGAACCTTCCCAACCAGACATTACAAAAATGTTAAAGCAAAATTATCAGTAGCAAGAATATTTATGTTGAAAACCTTTTTCTACTTATAAGGGTCGGTAATTCCTCCTTACCAACTCTCGCAAAAATATGTGTTCCATCTATAACTTCAACTGAATTTTGGAAAAAGAGGTTGTAACGTGTATCATACAAAATTTCATCAGGAATCACATTGAAAAAAAAGTAGTAATGTGTTGGCGCAGTGTTGGTAAATCCGATTTTGACATTTTGAATTGGCGTCCGCATGAAATCGGTACAGTGTCACCCATTCATCGATCAATATGCTTTTCACATTTTAGCATGATGTGGGTAAGGTATCGGTAGGGCGACGAAATGACATCGGTAAAAAAATTGTATGGCGTTGGTATGACATCTGCTGGGCATCGATAAGTGTTACTCAAATTTTTTGTAAGTAAGAAGATTGGCTAATCAAGGTTTCTTAACATGATTTGCTTCTGTTGGGCCAGCCTGGGCCTAGACCAGCCTAACTTATACTACTCGAGAATCAGAAATAGACCAACAAGTCTGCCTCGAATTCCATCTAGTTTGGACCCCTATCAGCCCATCCTCTCCATAGCACTTTAGGTCGACCCTCCAGCCAATATACCCCAACGCTGTAACCAACAGTCAGATCGACAAGCAAAGCAAGGTATCCACACTGCTCGACCCGATCCCCATCGTCCCCCCTCTTATGACCAATTGGTTTTCAAACAGCCCGTCTACTCAAGGACCCTACTGGCCCCTCCATCAATTACAGTCTCTAGATTGCCTTGGGCATAGCCTGCCAATCCAGCTCCGATATGTTCCTTGCAAGAAACCTTATAGCTAGTCCTCATCATTTTGAGCAGTGCAATCAAACCTACCCAGCTTGGCCCGTTCCTTCAGCACAACTTTTGGCAGTTTCCTACCTCTTCCCATACCCTTGGGCAAAGGTTGCCCTGCTTGGTCCATCTCCCCACATCAGCATACAAACAAGGCCGATAAAGAAGTAAAACCAAGCATGTCCTCTTCTGACACGGAGCATGAAGTGCAACATGCTACCGCTGTGCATTGACATTACTTGAACAGTAAGGGCAAGGCATGGTTTCCCCTGTTGATCTTAACCTCCGCCGTTGATTTCCTTCACTTGGCCAGTTATCTCTCATTAACCAGATCTATAAAGTAATGCATTTTCCCAACATTAGTTTCAGCCATTATAAATACCACATGCATGGCACCTTCAAAAGGTCTGTTGGACACCTCTCGCCTAGGGTCGACCATTCGGTTATTGGACATCGCCCTCCTTGGGTTGATCATTCGGTTGTTGGTAACCACCGACCTAGGGTCGACCATTCGGTTGTTAGTCGATTTATCTAAAGGAGCTATTGGTCACTCATGACCTCGTGTCCTCGGCTTGGCCTCAAGTAGCAAATTCTCATAGTAGCTTACCGTCAACATTTTTAAATTTAGCTAGCCCTAAAAATTAGTGGTAACATTAGTCTTGAGCCACACCTTTTATTTAGTTGTATATCATATAATTTCCTGTAATTGTAAAAAAGCCGTATAATAAGAGAATTTCACAATGGGCGTAGGCAGCTCTACCAAACCACTCTATATCTTGTATCGCTTACCCATTGAATGCTCATTTTAGCTCTTAAATAGGATGATTAGCAGGTAACCTTTGCTTTTCGTGGTTCAATTTCGAGGTTGACGAAAAATACCATCAACATTCTGGCGCTAAAATGAGGGCCCAAACCTCCGACCTTGTGGTTAGTAGCCTCCTGTGCAAGCTCGTTTCGCACTTGGTATCCCACATCCGGTATCAAATATGGAAACCATAAGTGTGATCTCGCTCGCACCTCCGATCATTGCAAAATCCCTCAGCATGGGAACGAGCCTCCCACCACTTGTCAAATGTGCCTTTGGAAAATACCCTGGTCGATCAGCCTTATGACTAAATCTGGGAGCGGGGTGTCCATCATCCGTGATCTTAATCTCTGCCTCGCTCATCCTTAGGAAATCCCTAAGATCCAGCACTCAAATCAACATCTGGGGCAGCTCCCCTACGAGCTACCAAGTAAATCCTTCCTTTATCTTTGCCCTCAAAGGTTCCCAAGAGCAACCAAATGCCCTTATGCATGTCTAAGGGCATCCTATGAGCAACTGAATGCCCATATGCTTTCTATACAAAGAACACCAAAGTCTCCAAAGCCTACATTACTCAACGCCACTGCCTAGGCTATCCAACGAGGATGAGTTTTCATGTGCTCATTACCTTGTTTAAGGCAGCGAAAGCCCACATTACCCAGCACCGCTGCCTAGGCTATCCAACGAGGATGAGTTTTCATGTGCACATTACCTTGTTTAGCGACCGCTGCCCTTTGCCGCCCAGAACGCACGAGCTATCGCTCCCCTCCTTGCCGGCAGCCTATCAACGAGGATGAATTATCGAGAATTCATTTCTTTTTCAGGAATGCATAGGCTATCCAATAAGGATGAGTTTTCTTCTATTCATTACCTTGTTTGGGAAGGGTCGTCCCTCATTGCTATGATCGTGTGGGCCATCGCTCCCCTCTTGACTGGCAGGCTATCCATGAGGATGAATTATCAAGAACTCATTTCCTTGTCAGGGAATGCACATGCCATCCAACGAGGATGAGTTTTAATATGCTCATTACCTTGTTTAGAGACCACACCCCTTCGCCGCCCATAACCGTGCTAGCCTTCGCTCCCCTCTTGGCCGGTATGCTATCCATGAGGATGAATTATCGAGAATTCATTTTCTTATCGGTGAATGCCTAAGTCATCCAACGAGAATGATTTTTCATGTGCTCATTACCTTGCTTGGGGACCGCCACCATTCACCGTCCAGGATTATGCATGTCATCGCTTCGCTCTTGGTAGGTAGGCTATCTATGAAGATGAATTATCGATAATTCATTTTCTTATCGGGAAATGCCTAGGTCATCCAACGAGGATGAGTTTTCATATTCTCATTATCTTGTTTGGGGACCGCCTCCCAAGACCGCACGAGCTATTGCTCCCCTCCTAGATGACAGGCTATCTACGAGGAAGTGTTTGTGAAAAAGTTGGACAAACACCCAATCAGATTTAAGTGGAGATAAGCGAAGAAATTAAATGAAAAATGAAGTAAATAACACAATAATTTATAGTGGTTCGAAAAAGCTCTGGCCACATCCACTTAAACTTTGTTAATAATTTTTGAGAGATTTTATAGACTGTGTTCTTATAACTTAGTGCTCACAACTAAATGAGGATTCAATAGAGTAACAACATAAAATCAAATAATTTAGAGATTATAAAAAAGATCTTTATTTTGTGACTCTCTCCTCCTATTTATAGTTGTAGATCCATGAAATAAGCTCCAATATTCGCTACCAATGTTCTCCACATTCAAAAGGAAGTTCAGGAGAGAGATCGTGGCCACGTTCTAAAATCGACGGTCAACTCGGTACCTAGTTATGCTCTACAACTCGATGTCGAGTTATGAGTTGTTCTTTTTTTGAACATCTGACTTCTTTCTTCTATTATCTTGAGGGGAAAGCCTTTGGCCAAACTCCCTTAGTTTCATAATGCATGTTGTTATTTATAGTTCGCTCTTTGATTTCCTTTAAGTTGCTTTGCTAGCTAACTTCCATAACTCGGTACCAGGTTAAGGTCTACAATTCAGTACCGAGTTGACACTTGTGTTTTTTTAGGGTGTTTCCCTCTATAGCTTGGTTTATTTGGAAGATGGTAAGCTACTGTTAAGTGGAAAGTAAGTTTAAGTGTCGATTTCCTAGATTTCCATTGGATTCTGGTCTCCAAGGTTAGGATTTGGAATGCAGCCTGGTTCAAAGGCAGGATAACACTTGTCCCTAAAAGTATACCTTGTTGTCAATAAGGTATGCTTTTGATCGAGCCAAGATATCGACTTCAAACTCTGATTTGAATAGATATCTTCATTTTTTGAATTGTTTTGACAAAGTAGTGCGTCTTCTCAAGATTGTCACATCACTTTGAGTAATTTTGGATCCACATCTCTTGGATAGTATATGATTTGAAATGTGTTGTTCGAGTTTGCCACTCGGATTCTGGAAAGTCCTTCGAAGTATTTTTCTTTGAATTGGTCGGGTAGAACTTCGATATTCATATCTTTCTTTTGTTTTATGTCACATATTCCTCTTTGTATATTCCTTTTCTTTTCGTTTCAATCTTTTTACAGATCAGTATCGATATGAGTTCTTTGATTTGGTACCCTATTCTTTTGCCTATTTTTCTAGACCCGATTTAAGCATCCTATCTCTCTTCACCGGTTCATATTTGCCTAAGTACTTTTGAACCCATCATCTGCCATTGATGAAACAGATCTGACTTCCAGTTCAACCGTCGCCTTGCTTGTCTTATCTCCGACCCAACTTAATGTCATATGTCATCTACGATGCCACCACCGTTAATTCAAATGCCCCGTCTTCTTCCAGATTTATTTGAGTTTGGCTAAGTTGATTTAGGTTCTAATTCAGATAATTGCTTCAAATAACCATCACTTAATCTCTAACTTTTTTTTGGTGGCATTGTCTTAGGGTCTCTAATGTCAGTATTTTGTCATCAATCTCATTTGACCGTAGCTTGAAACTTTGATCTCCTTTATATGGATCAGCTATAAGTTGTGGACATAGAAACTTTTTAGCAAAGCATGAGATTGAATTTGTTTTTGAAAAACCTAGGGTCGATCTGAAGTTTTGGTATGAATTCCTTAGGCATGAGTTGAGTCATTATTTTGCATCATTTGGTCTGAGTCAACTTCGAGTTATGCCTAGCTTTAACCTGAGTTTTTTTAACATGGCTATTGATTCTTTAAAATTTAGTCAAAATTTTCAAAGTAAAAAAGAAAAGGAAAAATGAAGGTGTTGAGGAGCTTTTGGTCGAGTTGGGATTGATGATCGTATTTAATTAGGATGGTTTCAAATAATGATTACTGTTGGGTAGATTCTCAACACCGGTCCAAAGCTTCGCCGAACCAACCTGCTTCGCATGCAACGACCCTGCCGAACCAACTCATCCCCATGCTTTGCCGAACCAACTCAGGTACAAACTCCACCGAACCAACTCAAGAACAGCTCCACCGAACCAACTCAGGTACAAACTCCACCGAACCAACTCAGGTACAGCTCCACCGAACCAACTCAGGTACAAACTCCACCGAACCAACTCAAGAACAGCTCCACCGGACCAACCACTTACCCAAGCAGTGCCGAACCAATCTTCTCCCCACCACAACCGGACCAAGTCGCCTCCCTACTGGCATTCAACTCCTACCACCGAGTCAAGGGAGGTCGAACCAAGACGCACCAGGCCAGATTACGTCAGCCCAGGCCCGCTAGCTGCTATATACCTCCAAAGACCCCTACCCCCAGCCTCACTCTATAAATAGAGGGGCAGGGGTACAACAATGGGGACAAGTTTTGAGAGCTCAAGCACGGATAGAACTTTCAAACAACTTTCTTTTTACTAGTATCAAAGCTTTGTACTTGTAATCAAAACAAGAGAAGAGAAATAACATATAAAGTGGACGTAGGCACATTCAGGCTGAACCACTATAAATCTGCGTGTCTTTTTTACAGTTTAGTCCCTGCTTTTCATATATTTGCATGAATCCCCAAAATTACTAAGAACAACATAAGATCTACTAAATCATACGACTTTGAGGTGTTTGTCCATTTTTTGTGCAAACATTTTTGGTGCTTTCATTGAGAGCTAGAAACTCGAAGCTTCAGCTTCATCCACTTAACAGTTTTCCTAACAGCATCATTCGCCACTCAGAAAACATGCCTCCCAAACCGAGAAAAGATGTTAATAAAGGAAAAAACATCGCATCCAGCAGTCTTCCAGATCCAGCTGTCACGAATCAAGGAAATCATCCTCCTCCAGCAGCAGGAACAAATGAAGGACAGGCTAATCCAACCATTCCTGCTACAGGACAGCCTGCAGCCATTACTAGGGCAGATCTAGACAGGGTTGTGGCTGAAGTAACTAACCGCTTCACATCCCAGCAAGAAGCTTTGGTGGACCATCTCATGTCACGCTTAAGGGACGCTGAAGAATCCAACCGCAACACTGAATCATGGGGCGAGTCCCAGTCTGGAGGATCTCAGAGACAACAAAGATCTTCCTTCTTCGAAGGAGCTAACGGCAGAAGTAGCCATGGTAGGAGCCGAGACCGAGCACAGCCCGAAGTTAGGCCTGAGGAAACGTTTGGTACCGAACCCAACGGGGAAGGTACCAGACGGAGGTCAACTGTAGCTGAGCCGGTCATACTGCCTAACCACGGAAACGCCAGTGAACGGGGCCGAGCTAGAGTCCAGCCCGAAGTTGGACCCGAGGAAGTGCTTAGATCAGAACCCGGCAGGGGAAGATCAAGGCAAGGGCCAACTGTAGCTGACCCTAGCATGCTCCCAGAAGATCAAAGGCAGCCACTGGAAAATATGAGGGATGATAGACGATACCATCCCTACAGGTCGTCTGGACGGAATCAATCCCACAGAACAGAACCAAACTCATTTCTATCTGCTCCAAGTTCTGATGAAAGGATGGCACGCTTATTCAGAGAGTGTGTCCAACGGGAGCAAAGAGATCGAGGGATAGGCGCTAGGGTAACCAGCCCTTTCGCCCGCAATATCGAAATTGCTATCACCCCTCGAGAATGGAAGATGCCAACAATGGAACCATACAAAGGAACCTCCGACCCCGTTGTACACTTACAGAGGTACACGCAGCATATGCTCATGAGTGGGGCGACAGAGGGAGTACTGTGCAAATGCTTTCCGCTCTTCTTAGCAGATCTTGCTACCTCCTGGTTCTGTCATCTACCCCAGGGATCCATCAGCTCGTGGGAGATGTTGACAGAAAAATTTATCAGTCAGTTCCGCATTCATGTGGAGCAACCTAAGGACGCTTATTCCTTATCCAGCGTCAAACAGAAACCTGGAGAGAAGCTGCAGCAATACCTAACCAGATTCAACGCCGCAGCAGCCGCAGCACAAGATGCCGATGAGAAGCTTATCCTAATGGCCCTCTGCAGTGGTGTGCATCCGGACACTAAATTTGCTAGAAGGTTGACAAAAGAAAAACCAGCTACTTTACCCGATTTCTTCTATGAAGCCGGGAAATACATGAGGCTTGAGGATGCTGCCGTTGAGGGGCAGTCAGGACAGCAAAATAAGACAACCCATGGCAACGCCCCTGCTGTGGCAAGGGACGTTCGAAGAAATGATTCCAGAGACAATGGTGGGGGCAAGAAGGGAGAAAAGCGCCTATATCGGCCAGGACCAAGATTCGACACTTACACTCCCTTGAACGAGACCGTCGAAAATATCTTCCTTGCCACCCAAGGCGAAGTTAGATACAAATGCCCACCATACAAGAAGGAATCAGATAACGCACAGAAGTCTGGAAAGTTCTGCCGCTTCCACGAATTTCACGGGCATGATACCAACGAATGCCATCATCTCCGAGATCTGATTGAGGAACACATCAGAAGGAAGAAACTGGAACGTTATGTAAAAGGTCAGGACAGGACCCCAGCTCCTGCCAATGAAAACCCAAGGCTTCCCTCACCGGGGGCCTACAGAGGAAACCGCAATGCTAGCAGCTCTAGTCAAGAGAAGATAGTGGTCCATACCATCTCAGGAGGGCCGCACATCGTAGACAGAAGCTGGAAAGAGATGGAAAGATACGGAAAGTCGCTTAGAGACAATAAAGACTATGTCAATTCGGTTGTAGAAGAACGCCACCCGAAGCGGAAAGAAAGTGATGACATCACATTCGGTAAGCGTGACCTAGAAGGAAGGCAGTACCCTCACATGGATCCCATGGTCATCTCTGCACGACTTGGTCCCGCCGAAGTTTACCGAATCCTGGTAGACACTGGAAGCTCAGTAAACATCCTGTTCAAACACGCGTTCGACAAAATGAAGCTATTAATGAAGGATGTATCTCCCTGCGATAAACCACTACACGGCTTCACTGGAGATGCGAAGATGCCCCTCGGGCAACTGGACCTCTTTGTTGAGATTGGAAGCCATCCCCGCTCCGCTGTACGGAAACAGACGTTTGTGCTAGTAGAAAACCATTCGGCCTACAACGCCTTCTTAGGAAGGCCATCCTTGTCTGACTTCCAAATTGTCCTAGCCCCATGGTGCCTAAAGATGAAATTTCCAACAGACAATGGAGTAGGGGAAGTGGAAGGAGACCAGGACGTTGCTCGAGACTGCTATGTGACTGAACTTTGCAACAACCACAGGAAGGATAAAGGGAAGGGTGTAGAGATTTCCCTCTGCACAAAAAGTCTAGAAGCATAGCAACTAAAGAAAGCTCCTCCTCTTCGATATACCAGCGACCCTTTCAATGAATTAGACCCTAGGGACAAAGAGGAGGAGGCCACCGCCGAGCCTGCAGAGGCTATGGAGTTTATATCTGTAGACAAGTACGACTCAAGTAGACTATTGAAAATTGGGTCCCAACTAAAGACCGAATTGAAGGAACAACTCATCGATTTTCTCCGCCACAACTTGGATGTATTCGCGTGGTCACATGCTGACATGACCGGAATCTCCCCCGATATAGCATGCCACATATTAAACATTGATCCTACCAAGGCGCCCATAAAACAAAGAAAGAGAAGTATGGGGGCAGAACGATCAGCAGCCCTCGATGAAGAAGTAAAGAATCTACTCGCCAATGACTTCATACGAGAAGCTATTTACCCGGAATGGATCGCCAACCCGGTGCTGGTAAAGAAGGCTAATGGGAAGTGGCGAACCTACATTGACTTTTCCAACCTAAACGACGCCTGCCCAAAGGATTGCTTCCCACTTCCCAGAATCGACCAACTTGTAGACAGCACAGCCGGGCACGAGCTCCTATCTTTTATGGACGCATACTCAGGATATAACCAAATTCCTATGCATGCTCCTGACCAAGACCACACTAGTTTCATCACCGACCGGGGTTTATACTGCTATAAGGTAATGCCTTTCGGACTTAAAAATGCAGGAGCCACCTACCAGCGCCTCGTCAACAAGATGTTTGCGGGGCTAATAGGACGAACTATGGAAGTGTATGTGGATGACATGCTAGTGAAATCACGGAAAGCCAAAGATCACGTAAGCCACCTAGGCGAGATGTTCCAGGTACTTCGACAGTATGGAATGAAGTTGAATCCACTAAAGTGCTCCTTTGGAGTGTCATCAGGAAAGTTCTTAGGATTCATCGTTCATGCCAGAGGAATAGAAGCAAATCCTGAACAAGTCCGAGCGCTAAGGGATATCAAGATACCTTCCACTCGGAAGGAAATGCAAAGCCTAAATGGAAAAGTGGCCGCCCTAAGCCGATTCATCTCCAAGGCAACGGACAAGTGCATCCCCTTTTTCGAAGCTCTAAAGAAAGATAAAGGAAAGTTCGAATGGACGGACGAATGCTTAACCGCTTTCCTTAACCTAATCGAACACCTCCAGAAACCACCGGTACTCTCGACTCCAAGCGAAGGCGAAGAATTATACCTATACCTTGCTGTGTCATCTCATGCTCTAAGCGCTGCCTTGGTAAGGGAAGACAACCGCACGCAACGACCAGTTTACTTCGTCAGCAAAAGGTTTACTGGGGCAGAAGTCAAATATCCTAAACTTGAGAAGTTAGCATACTGTTTACTAATCACATCATGGAAACTGCGTCACTACTTCCAGTCCCACTCCATCAAAGTTCTGACCGATCAACCACTAAGGCAGGTACTCCATCGTCCCGACACTTCCGGGCGATTACTTAAATGGTGCATTGAACTGAGTCAGTATGATATCACCTATCACCCTCGCACTGCCATCAAGGGACAGGCCATGGCTGATTTCATTGCAGAATTCACTACCAACGAAGATCAGGAGCAATTGGAAATAACATAAGATATCAAGTGGAATCTCTTTGTGGATGGTGCATCGAACGAACAAGGCTCGGGGGCAGGTGTGGTAATAATCACTCCCAGGGGAAACAAACTGCACTATGCTATAAGATTGGAGTTCGCCGCCACCAATAACGATGTAGAATATGAAGCAGTGATAGCCGGACTAGAAATTGCCATAGAAATTGGAGCCAATTCTTTGTGTCTTCATAGCGATTCTCAACTTATTGTTAATCAAATACTAGGAGAATTCCAAGCTCGAGAAGAACGACTCATAGCATATCTAAAGAAAACCAAGTTCTTCTCAGCCGATTGGACCACTACTTCATAGCATATCTAAAGCAACTGGCCCCAAGTTTTGAACAAGTGAATCTGGTAGCTACAACCGAAGAAGCAACTTGGATGACTCCTATCCGAGACTACCTACAGAGTGGCACACTACCCAACGGGCGTAACGAAGTCAAGAAAATCTTGAGGAAAGCATCCCGCTACACAGTACAAGAAGACATCCTCTATCGGCGCGGATTCTCTAACCCGTTATTAAGGTGTGTCGCTGGGAGGGAAGCCAAGAAGATCTTGTCCAACATCCATCAGGGAAGCTGCGGAGATCACACCGGAGGGCAAACGTTAGCAAAAAAGATACTCCGATACGGATATTTCTGGCCCACCTTAAGCAAGGACGCCTTAGATTTCGTCAAGAAGTGTGACAGATACCAAAAATTTGCTAAGATTCCTCGGCTACCAACAACCGAGATTACTCAAATGACCAGCCCTTGGCCCTTCGCAATATGGGGAATTGACTTAATCGGCGAGCTACCAATGGGCCGAGGCGGGGCCAAATATGCTATAGTGGCAGTTGATTATTTCACCAAATGGGTGGAAGCGGAACCTCTGAATAAAGTATCTTCAGCAAAAGTTATTAACTTCCTGCTCAAAAATGTTCTATGCAGGTACGGAGTCCCACTCAAAATCATATCAGACAATGGGCTTCAGTTTGACAGCGAGGAATTCGCCAACTGGTGCCGAGAGCACGGAATTCATAAAAGCTTCTCATCCATAGCATATCCCCAGGAAAACGGACAAGTCGAAGCAGTCAACAAAATTCTGAAAACTCTGATCAAAAAGAAGCTCGAAAAGTCAAAGGGCGCTTGGGTGGATGAACTCCCTACGGCACTTTGGGCCTACCGCACATCTTTCAGAACGTCAACGGGGCACACTCCTTTCTCTTTGGCATACGGATCGGAGGCTATGCTCCCAGTTGAAACCATTGTGCCTTCCCACCGTAGGATCCACTATAACCCAGAAGAGAATGAAGAACTCCTCCACATGTCTTTGGATCTAGTTGAGGAGAGAAGAAATGATGCAGTCCTTAAAACAGCAGCCCACAAGCAGAAAGTGGCAGCACAATACAACTCCAAAGTCAAGCATCGTACCTTACAAGAAGGGGATCTTGTCCTCAAGCGAATCTTCCCTCGCCCCGGAGCACTAGACCCAATCTGGGATGGACCATATGTAATTCATAAAGATCTCCACAATGGAGCTTATATTTTGTCAACAGTGGACGGAGAGGTGTTCCAGAGGGCATGGAACATCCAGCACCTCCGTCGATACTTTTCTTAATTTGTACTGCCCATATGAAGTGAATTAACAAAGAGAATCAGTGGACGTAGGCCTTTTCATGCCGAACCACTTTAAAAAACCTTGTCTCTTTTTTAACTTGTTCCTTTATATCTTGGCTACTTGTTAAACTTTATCCTTTTCTGTTGAACAAAATACTATGCGTATAGCATTTCCACTCAAAGCACTCCACGGCGCAACTTCACCTGGGCAAAACCTAACAGGTACTATGCGAATCTATGCCCTCGCCAATGAGACACTTTTGCTCCAGCATCCCTCTGCTGCGGGTTAGCTCATTGCTCGCGACGGCCCTTAAAGCCAACTGTAATGAGCCGATTATAAGCCACCGAGAAGGCCGACTATAGCCGAGGCAGCTCATTACGGCATTAGGCTCGCCGACAACTGTGAACCGACTATAAGCCCCAACATAAGGTGTGGCCAGCCAGGGGCAGTTCACAGTTGACGATCGGCACCCACGCCAGCCGGCCACAGTAAATCGAATAATACCCACGATTACGGGCCATAATGGCCCGGGTAGTTACTGTGCGCGATCTCGGCTCCGAAGTGTCTTAAGTGCGGCTGTGGTAAAAAAAAGAATTAACTCCCCGCGGAGGCGTAAGATGGGTGACAAATGTCTCCAAGACCCACAGCTAGGGAAAGTGACTACAAAACCCGTTTGCCACGAACTTAAGCACATCGAAGGCCTTCCGTGATTGGAAGTTTTACTTTTTCACATATTTCAATTTTACTTAAAAAGCTTTTTCCCTATCCTCTATAACAATCCCTAAAGTATAGGATACAGAGTAGGAGATACTCGCCAATGGGTGTAGGGACTCACAATTGGATGGCAGGGCATTCGACTGCATTCCATGCTCGGTCATACAAGATATTCAAAACTGCCATCTACGATTAAAACATGAAAGGCGGTATTTTCTTCTTTTGTGTACAAATACATGACTATAATTTGTTCACACCACACGCTAATATTGCAAGTCATGAAATTATGTTTTAGAACCAGAACCTGACATCAAACACAATTCAATTACAAGAATATACATAGCTATATTTCTCATACGACATGTCAAAATAGCAACAAACATTCAGAAAACAACCAAATCAGCTTAAGTTAAAGAATTACACATCAAGAATGGAGCTATTTATTACAAGTAGCAAAATAATACAACCTAAAAGCTACTTTACTGTTTTAAGACTAACATATACAACCCTGTCAAGTCCACAAAAAGAGTTTTTTCCAGGTCTAATCAAGGGGCCGGCTGCATTGGAGTTTTATCCTTGTCCTGTTGACCACCTGACCAATCAAAGAAAGGATTCATTAGTGACAAGCAACCAAGTTAATGGAGAAACTAAAAAGGAAGACTTACCAACATATGCTTCTTGGCCATCCTGATCGTCGTCATCTACTTGCACCCCTGCCTCCTCAGCAGCAAGCAACCGCATACCCTCCTTCACCGCCACCTTCTCCCCCTTGGCAAACTGGGCAGTGACCACATCCATGCTGAAGGCCACGCCACCATCTTTATCCGCATCGGCCTTGGCCTCCTCCAGAGCCCGAAGATAGATCTTAGCCATGACCCTAGGATAATCATCCATCCAGGATAGGTTGCCCTGCTTCCAGGTTCGGAAGTACATGTCCTGAAGCATTTCGTCCATCATCCCCTCATTCTCCTCAAACTCCCTCATCCGGGCCTCGGAAGCCGACAACCTTTCAACGGCAGCATCTCTCTCCGATCGGTATCTCGAGCAGTCAACCAGAAGGGATTCCCGCATTGCCTCCATCTCCTCCCTCAACTTGGCTTGAGCAAGCTCTGCAGCCTCAAGTTTCTCGGACAACTCCTCCACCTGCTCAAGATCCGCTTTCCGAACCTCGTCCACCGTGGCAATAGCAATGTCAATCCGTTCTTTGCAAGTAGCTTCCATTTTTCACAGTTCGGCCCGGCTGGCCTCTTCCATGGTTTTCTTTAGTCGTCCAGAAGCAGCCTCATGCTGAGAAATCTGAATGGCCTGATCCGCAAGCTGTTTGGCCTGATCCGAAACCACCAATCGTAGTCGGATGTTGGCACTCCCAATCTCCTCTCCGGCCTTAACCAGCCGGGCATGATGCCCCATCAGCTTCTTAGTCTCCTCAGCCACGCGATCAATATTAGCCTTGGCCTCGTCTCCCATAGTAATTATACGAGTAGTGAGTAAATCGAGGTCTAAGGACTTAGCCTCATCAAGTACCCGTACCATGGGGTTGCGGGGAAGAAGGTGCTCACCGGTGACCTCGTCAAAGGTAATATCATGGGAGCTTGGATCCAGGTCAGGATGACCCGCAAATGGATTCTGAACCAAGTCAGGACGATTAATCCGAGTGACGGTAGGATTTTCAGACAGGTGCGGAGAGAGTACGAACTCAGTATCCTCCTCTGTGATATCATGAAGGGGCTGAATTGGGGGCTGGGGACCGAGTGAAGGTTCGGATAAGGAATGACTCCCTTTCTCTGCTGAATACCCTCTTCGATAACCCCGAGAAGAGGACGGTAGCCGACTACATCCCCAGAGCGGTGGGTCGAAGACTTCGGCTTGACAGAAGTTTTGGAGAGCTTGTATTGCTCAAGCCTGTGCCGAAGGTCTGAGGCCTTGGATGTCTTGCCTGCTCCTGATATGAAGAACAAGTGTCACAAGCTTACATCACTATATAATTCGAGAAATGCGATAAATTACAAGTTAAAAGAAGAAAGAAAGCACGTCTGTTATACAACCCTGGGGAGAAGTAGGATACTGCAATGAGTCCTGGATTTCATTCCAGGACGGGAGCGGATCATAAAATATTCCTAGATCCCTATCATTAATGAAGCATGCAGGAGTCAAGAGTTCACCTTGAGTCGTCGGAGCCACCTTGGCTAGAATGGTCTGAGAAGACTCGCTTGCACCGGTCCCGGCCTTGTCCGCTTTCCCGGTTTTCTCTACCAAAGCCGGATCTTCGTCCAGCCCCTCGAAAGCCTGGTGGAACGCATCATCCGTCCACTCCTGAATCTCGCCCGCTTGCCCAGGAAGCAAGGCCCCGATGCCATCGCCACCTTCATCACCTTCCCGACCATCTCCACCCTCACCTCTTTCCTCCTCCACGTCTTCCTCCCCCTGAGTAAGTGGACAATTGCTGGGAGAAGGACCGTCCGACCGCTTAAGTTTCTTACCTCCGACGGCCGAAGGTTTTGTGAAAGGTTTTCTCTTTCCACTCTCTGCCGCGACACCTCCCTTAGCCTGAGCAGCCGCCCTCTACTCCGCCGTTTCCCTCAGCTTGACTACTGACTGGTGTGGAAGGATCAAGTTATACTCCAGAAGAGTCGCATTTCTGATCAGAAAGGCAGCTGATCTATCTCTTCCGGGGATAGCTTCTATTTCAGCCGCCGTCTGAACCAGGCGGTCAGTCTCCACAATCGCAAAGCCACCTGTCGCTAGCAAAAATGAGAAAGTATGAGAAGAAGCATCGCAATCGGAATGGAAATTATAAGCAAAAGCATCAACTTACATCCAGAAGTAAAGCGCCGAATAGAAACAGAGTCGTCCCTGACGAAGAACCACTCCTTCTTGAACATGCTGAATTTGGAATACAGGTCCAAGACCGACTTGAAGGTTACAGCCGACTCCAAGCTGATGCATGGGGACCCCTTCTTATAGCCCCTCAGATTATATAAGTACCGGATCTCCCGATTGGAAGGAGCACGACCATACTTCCTCTAAAAAATGGCGAAGAGGCTCACTAGTATAGCATAGGAGTTGGGTTGAAGCTGGAATGGGGCCACCT
The DNA here is from genome assembly GCA_030737815.1 of Allium fistulosum. NCBI lineage: Eukaryota > Viridiplantae > Streptophyta > Magnoliopsida > Asparagales > Amaryllidaceae > Allium > Allium fistulosum. Next base: position 581,719,342 of record CM060906.1, on the reverse strand, counting down.
TTAGATATGTGAGGAAGCTGGCTACCCAAGCGTTAAGAGGAGGAATGGCACCACACATGCAGTGGTATCTGCTGTAGGCGAAGTACCCTTCAGGGGGTTCATACGGCATAACTTCTCTCCCTGGCAACAGCAAGTGCGCCCTATCAATTCCAAAAGACCGGGAAATGACATCAAGCTGCTCCTCCTTGAGGGAACTAGGAAAGCAATCGGGCGGGGAATTTAGAAGTTCCTGAGGGCCGTACCCGTCCACTAGTGATCTCGGGACAGGTCCGTGACGTTCTGGATTCGGCTGAGCTGGGGGCACGGCAGAGGAACCTCCTTCGCCCCCGGATTTCTTTTTGTCCGATCGAGTTTCCGCTTTACGAGACATTATCTGCAAACACAAAGAAGAACGTCGTTAGACTAAAGGAAGTAAAGGAGCAAGTGTGTGCAGTCTGAAATTTCAAGTGAAAAAATCAAGAGTATCAAGTTCATTCGGCACCCAGAATCAAGTTCATTCGGCACCCAGGGTAAAATTCATTCGGCACCCAGAGTAAAGTCCATTCGGCACTCAGAGTACGTAAATTCGTTCGGCGGTACCTGATTCGGTGTTCTGAAGCAATTCGTCAGAGAGCTTGATTCAGCAGAAACGTTTGGTTCGCCTATCTTGAATTGGAAAGGGATAACGAGAGTATACAGGCCCTACTTATAGGCAAATATAGGATGCCGGACCAGTTGGATCGGCGCTCAGCGACCAAACAAGAGGAAACAAAGTAGGCCATATGCCAGCATATACCCCACTTTGGGGGGCAAATGTTGGGTAGATTCTCAACACCGGTCCAAAGCTTCGCCGAACCAACCTGCTTCGCATGCAACGACCCTGCCGAACCAACTCATCCCCATGCTTTGCCGAACCAACTCAGGTACAAACTCCACCGAACCAACTCAAGAACAGCTCCACCGAACCAACTCAGGTACAAACTCCACCGAACCAACTCAGGTACAGCTCCACCGAACCAACTCAGGTACAAACTCCACCGAACCAACTCAAGAACAGCTCCACCGGACCAACCACTTACCCAAGCAGTGCCGAACCAATCTTCTCCCCACCACAACCGGACCAAGTCGCCTCCCTACTGGCATTCAACTCCTACCACCGAGTCAAGGGAGGCCGAACCAAGACGCACCAGGCCAGATTACGTCAGCCCAGGCCCGCTAGCTGCTATATACCTCCAAAGACCCCTACCCCCAGCCTCACTCTATAAATAGAGGGGCAGGGGTACAACAATGGGGACAAGTTTTAAGAGCTCAAGCACGGGTAGAACTTTCAAACAACTTTCTTTTTACTAGTATCAAAGCTTTGTACTTGTAATCAAAACAAGAGAAGAGAAATAACATATAAAGTGGACGTAGGCACATTCAGGCTGAACCACTATAAATCTGCGTGTCTTTTTTACAGTTTAGTCCCTGCTTTTCATATATTTGCATGAATCCCCAAAATTACTAAGAACAACATAAGATCTACTAAATCATACGACTTTGAGGTGTTTGTCCATTTTTTGTGCAAACAATTACATGGAATGCGCTTCGACATTCGAACAACCTTTTATCACTGTTTTAGTTTGACACTTCACTCCAGTGTCCTTGGGAAGGGAAATTCTATGTCACTCTGGATGATGGTTCTATTATTGTAAATTCCACGATAATGGTTAAAACTTGATACATGGTTCAATTGTGCGATGTTGCTTGTTTGCCAGTACGAACAAGCTATCTATACAAAATATTCGTGCCTGTCATGCTTTGCGCACTAGACACACGTTTTCAAAGATTGATTTGTATATCTCTACCCTCTATCAATGTATATGATTCGATCGTTCAATACACATTGACATCCGTTAGGTCTTATACATCGACTATATAGGTTTTTATTTTAGCATGGGAATCACAATTATATTCTACCTAACCTTGCTTATCTGTGAATTATTCAATGGTTATGGATTACTGACGCTCTTCGCTTCTTCATGTATCTCGGCTAAAGATGCAGGTCCATCTGCATCGAAGATAGTTCAGTCTGTGACAGAGTTAGATTCGAACTTCCCTTCGACATCCTCTATTCCATCTACTCGTCATCCTTTCAACCTAAACCACCTCCCGGTGAGGCAGTCTTTAAAGATTATCCTCTTTGTAACAGTGAATGAAGAGTTCACAGGGATTGCCCCCGAACTCGATCTGAGCGACGCTATAATTATTAATACCCCTTCAAACTCTCCAACGTTCAGGTAGATGAAGCACGTGTCCAAAGAAACGGTGAAAAGCACGGAATCCTATTTGAAGACGTTATTGTCCCTAAGCCATATCATCAGGCCCATAATCCGTCCAAGGGTTATACTGGGTGTAATTTTTATATGTGTCTATTTGGATGCATCCCTCCATTCAACCATTTCATCTAGTTTGTGCTCCAATTTATGAAGCTTACCCCTACCCGGCTTCACCCGAATAGCTATGCCTTATTACACAGCATGTATATGGTTTTCCTTCATTATTGGGCAGGGTGCCAACAATGGAGGAGATTCGTTATCAATGTTCTTTTAAGAAGCAGAAAGAGAGCCTCATCTTCACTTATCTAGTGTTATGTAAGAGCTCCCGAATCATTTTTGGTCTTTGGAATAAGCTCAGCTATTTCAAAGATGAATATGTCTTCGTGCACTACCCTCTTGGCTTCACTCAAAAATGGTTATCTAGACGTAAGTTTTACTATAATATACAACTTTAATGTCATTAATTCATCTAGGTTGCTAGTCTTTCTATTTCATGAATTCTCATATATCCCAAGAAGGCCTGGTTGTTCAACCTCAATGAGCACTCTTCGAAGTTTGCATGTTATCCTCGAAGAGGAGTGGGAGATGAGACATTTGTTACCAAATGAAAGGATATGGAAATTTAATCTCTTAGACCGTAATCATAGTCCAGGGCTTGTGCTGAATGTTCATGAACATGCCCAGCCTACTCATGAGGCTGAATAGAATCTAAGGCCCCGTTTGGTTTCGTTTTGAGTTTTGTGTTTTGTGTTTTCAACATACACCACAAAATATAAGAAAATGTGGGAAATTTTTTACAATTAGCCATCGCGACGATGGACGGGAAACGGAGGAGATGAATTGTTTTCCATCCTTTTGTTATGTCTCAAAACACGAAAAATCAAATAAACTTGTTTTCTATTTTCTATGTTAGTTTCATTTTCCAAAATTGTGTGTTTTTCAACAATACATAATAAATGCGAATTTTTCTTTAGACGAAAACATAAAACTAAAAATAGCAAACCAAACGGGGCCTAAATGTTCCCCTAGTAAAGATCCCTAAGTCAATCTAAAAGAGAATACATTGGGAAATAAAGATGAGGACATAGCCATAGAAGGAGCAATGGTAATGATGATGATAAAAATGAAAGTAAGGGCAATAGTGAGGATGCGGACCTTGGCCATGAATCTGTTGGTGAGACGGGTGGCGACGATCAGGTGTCACTCGTTCCTCGACATCTAAAGTTAAAGATTATCTTGTTCCGCTCAGTTTCACAACCACCTCAGGTTTCAGTGGCAAAAAAGACATTAATCCCTCCATCTGGATATATAAATGGCTTGTTCGAGAGCATACTAGATATAATAGCTACTTACGGTCTTGAAAATATCAACATTGTGATATCAACTCTCCCATTTGTTTGCCAACTGACATGCTTACTAACGGTGCATGGGAGATAATCATTGTTAGCAAACTTTAAGACCATGGTCTGTGGAGGACGTTAGGACACATTAACACTTCCTCACACTTTGGATCATTACATGTTTGCACGACACATGTTGATATATAATATCCAAGTCTTAACTTGACAGTTTTTTATTTTTAGGTACCATTAATCGCCAATATCTTTTTGATGGGCTTCACAGCTATGATGTCGAGTATCAAAGGTTCGACACATCGCATCGTCATCACGAGTCATCTTATAAGTCTGATTCAAGCAAGTTCTATGGAAGAGAACAACGGTGGAAAGGTAGAGACTATAAGCAACGTGATGATCAGTATGGAAGATCTGATAGGACCTCACATTCTCAGCACATGGCTCGTTCTCCATTTCCAAAAAGCCTGGATAGATATTCAATGAGGCATAATCCTATCCCCTCAATTCAACCTCCTACTGCGCCTACTTCAGCTCCACCTGCCATGCATCCAGTAATATCTTCTCATAAGCCCAAAAAAAGCTACTAAGCCATCTAGAAATCTGTGTCTTATGATGCTCCTAGACGAAGGCATGGTAAATACCATATTCTTGTCTCTGTTTCAACAGCGGCGATCGAAGTTGTCTCGAACCCATATCTTGCTGCTATGAAAAGGGCCTTTCCAAAGATTTAGTTTGATAGGGTCAAATTTGCTTATAACTTGAAAGATATCCTTGTCACGTGGAGCCAAAAGTCTTGTCTTATGTGAGTGACATATATGATTAATACTACATGTGGAAAAGGCTTACAGAGGCTCTTTCTAAAGTAAATAAGGAAAAAATAGTGACTCTCCAAGGAAAGGAGTTAATAGAAAAAGACAATAATCACATTATTGAGACTATGGAAAAGAAATTGAGGAGCTTAAGACATTTTTGGTGGCTGCAAAAAAGAAGCTGGAAGAAAGGATGAAGTCTTTCAAAAAACAATCGAAATGGAAATAGAATCAATTGGAGGCTGCAACTATAAGAGCCAAACTCTTACCTTGGAAAATGAAAAGCTTCAAAAGAATGTCGACGAGTAGGCCATAGAGATCCTATAATTGAAAGCTACATTAGAAGCTGAGAGGAAAGAAAATGGTGAAACCCTCACTCAGGCCTAGGAGTATTGCAATGAACTATTAGATGTCAGGCTAGTGCAAAAGGAAGACCCAAGTGAAGACAGCTTAGGATTGAGTTAAGTCTGAGCTAGAGCCTCCTCTAGTTCGATTTTATGCAAACATTGCTAAATATGGGAACTTAAGGTAGCTCAACAAAGGGTATCCTATATAATACAAATCTTTTCAAAACCTTAAAAATGGCGTCCTCATCCCGTCCCGTCCTCAAGCCAACACCTCCACCACCTCCCATCACTTTCGTTCCTAACAAATACAAATCTATGTTCATCTCTCTGGCCTCCACCTGTCAGCTCCCTCCCAAGCCATCCTATCATTCGGCTCCCAGCAACTATCGCGGTCCTGCCACCACTAAGCCTCCTGTATCGGAACCTCCTCATCCATCCCCTTCCTCCCCTCCTTTCAATACCAAGAAATCCTATGCTCAAGTGGTGACCTCCACCCACCCCCCACCCCCCCGGTTTCTTAGAACCCCCCTCGCTTCCAGCGTCGTCGATGTATTTTGCCAGATTTCATTAATGCTTGCTCCACTATTGATTTTTTGAAGCTAAAAGGCCGCTGTCTCAGGTGTGCTAGCCTGGGACACGTGGCAAGAGATTGCAGGGACTCAAAGATCTGCTATCTATGTGGTTTCTTTGGGCATGCACACTCGCATTGTCCCAAGAAAACAAACAATGACTTTTCAGCTTAGAAAAAAGACCCTGCCACTCCCACTAAAAACAAATTCAAAAGCAGCTCTGCACACGCAGAGAGGACCCCACACTCATCATATTTTCCCAGGAAATGATGCACCACTCAGCACACATCACACCATCAATCGCCTCGATCCCCCCCTTATCTCATTCCAAACATTTTTCCCCCCAATCTAAACCTTCCTCCTCACAAACTTTTTCAATGGCTGATTCCTCCCTTTACCTCACCGCCACAATCATTGATGGATTCTGGTCCATTGAATCCCTCCACCTCACCCTCTCGAAAACCTTCCACCACCAAGACTGGCCACTTTGGATCCTTTTCGACAACAGCTTCATTTTTTGTTGCCCCTCCTTCTCGATCCGCGAACAAGCACTTCTTCTGAAAACTTTATCGAAGCCAAGCGGCTCTGTCCTCTTACAACAATGGTCAGAACTTGAGCACCAGTCTCCTGAACTTGAACCGGCTGCATGGGCTCGGGTACGTGGCTTCCCCGAATTCCTTAGATATAATTCGCTTGCAGCCAGAGATGCCCTTAGCCCCATGGGTCGCTTCATCGAGTTTGATGACTGTGACTGGGCTAACTTCGACCACCGGTTTCTTTATGTAAAAATGCAATTTTTCAGCGGAGTTAGCACCCCCTGTTCTTTTGTTGCGCATTTGAATAACGAGGATCACCTTCTTTCAGTGGAGAAATGGGAGCACGCCCACCCTAATTGTAGGCCTGAAACGATGTTTTTGGGCGTTGATTATGAAAAAGACTTCTGTTGTTATAATGAACCCATCCTCCCAGATGACTCGGATTAAGCCAGATTTGATGCTTTGTTTTATGACCCTGCTATATCACCGCTTCCACCAGTTGCCCAAACCCATGAAGCATCTCCAGGGGTTGCGGGCCTTCAGCGCTGGGATACTTGGCTTGATGAACTGCATGGGAACCCACTTGTTGATCTGGACCTTTCCACACCCCTCCAGCAGCAACTCCATCCTCAACCCTTGGATCCAGCCCCCCTAGCTATTCCCCATATAGCTTCTCCAGTTCCACCGTTGCCTCGCCAAAAGTCTCCTCTGCTCACTCCAGCTATTGTTCGCAGAAGCTCCAGACTCAACAGAGCAGCTTCTCTCCCTGGTAGTTTTTATAAAACTGTTGTTTTTTCCTCAGCCAATAAAAGTCTAAATAAAAAAATGGCACGTTGCATGGGTGTGAGTTTCCGTGATGAACACTACAATGCCATGCAAGCACTTGAATCGGAGCGATTGTCCCTTTCCCAATGAAACTAATTTCATGGAACGTAAGGGGTTTGGGGGGCCCATCTAAAAGGCATGCAATCAGCCTTATTTTATCCCCTCATAAAGCAGACATTCTTTTTTTACAAGAATCTAAGTTGATAGACCCTCCCCAATCCTTCATTAGACACATGGGGGGGCCCACTCTAACGGGTTGGGCTCACATAAATGCTGATGGTTCCAGAGGAGGTATTATCACTGCTTGGAACGAAGCTGTATGGTCCCATTGTCATACCACTGCTCACCCATCCGCCTTACACGTAACTCTCCTCCATATACAATCTGGTACAATCTACTTTTTCACAAACATCTATGGTCCCCAAAACATTCTACAGAAATGAACTCTGGGCCAACTGTTTTACCTTTGCCTCCTATCTTAATGGTCCTTGGATAGTTGGAGGAGAATTTAACACCACCAGATCCTCTGAGGAGCGAAATTCCGGCTGCAACTTGCAAGACTCGGACTCTTTCAACTCCTTCATTGATGTATGCTCCCTCATTGACCCACCCATCTGCAATCGCCTCTTCACCTAGTCTAACCGTAGAGCTGATCCTGCCTTAGCAAAACTAGACAGATTTCTCTTCAATGCAGCATGGGATGACCTTCACCCCCTTTCCTCGGTCTCTGGCCTCGCTTCGACCATCTCCGATCATTGCCCCCTCATCTTGGACACCGGATCTTTGCCCAACAGTAAGCGCCCTTTCAGATTTGAGCATCTTTGGCTTCTAGAACCATCTTTTGACAATTTCATCAAACAAGTTTGGTCCCAACCCACGCAAATCCAATCAGCTTCCGCCAGAATTGTTTTCAAACTCCGTTCCCTTAGGAAAATTATCAGACCATGGGGCAGATCCGTTTAGGGGTCCCTTCGCTCGCGTATCTCTTCAACCCAAGACAAGATCTTAGATCTTAACATCCTTGAGGAATCTCGACCGCTTTCAGATATTGAATTGACCCGCCTGAGAGATCTAGAATTGGAACTGGATAGACTCATAAAACAAGAAGAGATAGGCTGGAAACAACGATCCAAAGCTAAATGGTTAGAGGAAGGGGATAAGAACACCTCTTACTTCCACTGCCTGGCTAGTGGCCGCCGCAGATCCACTTTAATCTCCGAGATATCCCATAATAACACTTCTTACACTGACCTCTCTGATCATCTCCGCCTATTTACAAACTACTATCGTTGCATCCTAGGCAAACAATCCCCAGCTCTCCCCGACATTGATTGGTCCCTTCTTTATCCAACCCCCTCCCTCATCTCCATCGATCATCCATTCTCTGAAGATGAGATTTGGGCCGCTTTGAAAGACATGTCTGATGACAAAGCACCCGACCCAGATGGTTTCGGCCCACTCTTTTTCAAACATTTTTGGGAAACTGTAAAATCCGATACTCTAGAATTGTGTGCTGAATTCCAATCGGATCCTTCAGCCATATCCAGATTGAACTATTCGAACATCATCCTCCTCCCTAAATCCCCTGGCGCTAACTCCATCTCCTCCTTCCGTCCCATTAGCCTTCTCAACACAACCTTTAAAATCATTACTAAGGTCCTTGCCAACCGCCTTCAAACAGATATTGCCCCCCTGGTCGGGGTTGAGCAGTCAGGCTTTATCCTTGGTAGAAACATCATGGACTGTGTAGCTACAACTCAAGAAATCATTTCCTTTTGCCACCTAACGTTGACCCCAGGAGTTTTATTGAAGCTTGATTTTTCTAAGGCATTTGATTCAGTGAATTGGAATTTCATTCTTGATCTCATAGAACATAGAGGCTTTCTCCCCAGATGGTGCAATTGGATCAAACATATTCTTAGCTCTAGCCTCTAATCTATCTCGATCAACGGTGTTTTAGAGGGCCACATCAAGTCAGCTCGTGGCCTGAGACAAGGTGATCCTCTCTCGCCTCTTATCTTCGTCTTAGTTGTAGACGTTTTCAACAGAATGATCAAACTAGCCATATCCAACAACCTCTTCTCCGGCATTAAACTCCCAGATTCCTCCTTAGCAGTTTACAACTTCAATTTGCTGATGACACAATTCTTTTTGTCTCACCCCAGATCAACTACATCCACTGCCTGAAAGTGGCTCTCTACTCATTCGAGCTCATATCCGGCCTCTCTATCAACTTTAACAAGAGCTCTGTCATCATGTTAGGTAACTCGAATCATCTTGGCCCATCCATTTCATCGTTGCTTAACTGTAACCTTTCGGATTTCCCTTTATCTTACCTTGGAATCCCCCTTCGTCCCACCAAGCTTCATAGATTAGACTGGTCCCTACTTATTTCCAGGATCGAATCCAGACTTCTGAGTTGGAAGGCCCATTCCCTCTCCGCAGCCGGTCGCCTCGTCCTTGTCAAATCTGTCTTATCAACCATCCCATCTTATTGGATGTCCTTCCACAAACTTCCCTCCTGGGTCATCAACAGAATTGATACAATATTCCGAAGTACCTTCCTTTGGAACGGCGGTGGGGTCAAGAGGCTAGTTAATTGGAGTACCGCCTGTTTGCATCAGAATCAGGGTGGTCTTGGTATCACCAATCTCAGTGCCTTTAACTCCGCGCTCCTCACGAAATGGCTTTGGAGACAACTTACCCCTGGCAACTTTCTATGGAAAGATTGGATTCTCTCGCTTCATTATCGCTCTAACCACCATCTCGTCCTTCACTTCCCACCGCGATGTCGACCTTCTCCGTTCTGGGCTGGTGTGCTCCAAACCCTTCCCCGTGTCATACCTCTTTTTCATGTAGTCATTAAAAATGGTAACAACTGTGTTTTTTGGTTAGATACTTGGCATAATCAACTTCCACTCGCCAAATCTTTGCCCCGCCTTTTCTCCCACTCGAGTATCCCTTCTATTTCAGTTAGAGACTGTGTCAACTCCGGTCCTGACTTCCTCTGCCCTCCATCCCTCTTCGACTCTGACACCTTTTCTGACCTTATCTCCACGTCCAATCTGCTTCAGTCTCTTCAGTTCACCACCTTGCCGGATCGTATAGTCTGGGCCCCTGCACCTGCTAAGGGCTTCTCTGTTGCCTCTTGTTACTCCCACCTCAATAACCTTGGCCGCTTCTTTGCCTTCCCTAGACTTTGGAAATTCCCTCTTCCACCGCGTATCGCCTTCTTCCTGTGGTGTCTGGCTCATGATCGAATCAACACCAAAGAGAGACTTCTCCGTTTGCATATCCCGGTTGACCCGTCTTGTGTCTTTTGCTCTAATCACATTGAAGATATTCCTCACTTGTTTAGTGAATGTGACTTTGCTTACTCGATCTGGGTTGCAACCAGTGCTTACCTCCTTGGCCACATCCCTGAACCGCCCGTCATATTCGATCATTGGCAATATAACCCCCCTAACCTCCTCCTGGATGTCTTCATTGCTCTCTTCTGTTGGTGCATATGGAAAGAACGTAATGCACACGTGTTTAATAAACCGAGATACCATTTCGAAGGCATATGCAGACGTATAACTCATCTATTCACCTCCTTTACAGGTCGAAGCTTTTCTGCACCTTTTAGACTCCGTCTTCCTCAGAGAAGCTCATCCCCAACCGAATCACAAGGAAGCAGTTCGGCGTTCCCCCCTGACCAGCAGCTTGGGCCATAGTTGGTAGTTTCTTGATGCATTCAGATTTTTGTCTTCCCGTTTGGTATTTTGATATGTTACCTTTGTATATATTCTTGTACTGTCTTATCTTGGTCGGATGTTAGTATGGTTCCTGTGATTGCTCTATGTGCCATCGATCAGGCCTGTTGATCGATACATTATTTTATATATATGCTACTAATCGGCTGTGTAGTGTCACGCTACACACCCGTCTTGCTCAAAAAAACAAAGGGTATCCTAGGGCCTTAGATATGGCTTGGGAGGAAATACTTAGGCAGGAACAAGAGCACCCTAATAGTGTTGAGATTGATGAGGAGGAATTAAAGTTCAACCTCCTAAAAGATGAAGCTTTGGAGGCACTCGAGATTGGTATAGTTCTGTTAGCATTTGAGGTTGTCGTTCGAACTAGTATGCTTGCTGGGGCCCAGCTCGAACCTAGCTCTAAAGGTTTGAGTGAGAGTTCCACTTTCATTTCTAAGAGACCTACCGTAGAAACTTCGATGCTCATGGTAGGTACATCTGGTGCCACCACCTCTTCAACATCAAGGCCATCCACCAGTGAGCTTGTTATTCCTTCTTCCGGTGCTACTACAACTTCGTGTCGAGGGACTCAAGGTATTTCAGTTGCTTTGACATCCTAAGTGGACGTACATTATAATCCTATGGAGCTTGGCTATATAGGATCTAAATCATTTACAAAGCTTCCCATCTTATCTCCTATCATGGAGGAAAATTCCACGAGGACTCCTTCACATATGACTTCCACATCTCTTGAATGCATATCATTAACTTTGCCTGTATTCGAGATGGCTTACATGACACCGTTTGATGTCTACAATCTCTACTTTTCAAATTTTCAAGTTTCAAATCCATCCGCCCTTGCTCCCATGCCTGAAGGAGATTTGTCTTTGGGTGCTCAAGTTGTAGAGACTGAATTGGTAAACGTGTATGCTCCAGCTCATATTCTGACCTCTTCCACTTGTCCTACTCCTGGTCCTGATGCTCAAATGATTCATGCTTTGAATGAAGAGGCCACAGATGATCCTAATGTGATTTAGTGGGATGAAGATATATTCATCATTGGGGTCACTTAGCATACACCTGGACCTTCTATGCAAGAGATGAAAGATTAGTAGCTCAAGAAAGTTGAAGAAATTAAGAAGGAAAATAAGGGTGATGTTCCTCCTCCCCATTAAACCTCGTAGCCTATATTGCTCATCGGCATTCCTGCTTCTACTCCTACCTCTGGCAGTGTTTAAGCTAATGCTCTTGAGTCTACGGGGAGCGATTAAGATCGGAATACTAACCTGGTTATTATCCATGGGAGAGGTGGAAGGAGTGGTGGGTCTGGTAAGAAGAAAATAAAAATTTCTCCCGATAAGAAGAAGTACAAGAAGAAGAAGAGGAACACCTAGTTGTAGTTTTTGTTTTAGTTACATATTTGTTAGTTTTTGATTCATGTACATAGGTTGTCGGTGTTGGTACAGTCCCCGCTTCTGCTGGAAAGTTTGTTTCTTGTGAATAAAATAGCTCTTTCCTTTCAGATTTCTTTTTTTCTTTCCCATGTACTTAGTTTATTTATGTTAATTGTGATTGCATTTGGATTGAAGCAATGCTATCATTTACCGTGACTATGTACGTGTGAATGACTCCTCACCATTTCTGGGTCACATATCGTTATTTCACCTAGTTTGTTATTACCAAAGCATCTCTCCATTGGCGAATAGAAACATGGTCGTATAGTTAACTCTACAGCCTACTTAGCTTATCCTTAGTCATGTTCCGTTTGACCGGGGATAAGGTTGGATTTCCCTATCGCTTCATATAGGAAGTTATGTTTTGGACATCTATCATCGGACATCCACACTCGATCCTGCCTATCCTTAGGCATTGATCGTTAGTGTTTATCAGAAGTGGGGGCCTTAGACATCTATCTTTGGAAGTCAGAACTCGATCTCACCTAAATCTAGGCGTCGATTGTTCTTGGATTAGGAGGTTCGTTTTCCCGTAGAGTCCTATCACAAGGACCTAATGAGTAGGATGCATGTCTGTGGGCAACGTAATTTGACCTTACCAATCTCCGGGATATAGTTTTAGACCCTGCCTACTTCCAGGAAATGGTCAAAGGATATAAGCATAGGGCGCATCTTCATGATCGACCATGATGTGTTTATAATCCTACGCTCCGGTCATGGGTTGAAGAAGTTCGTTGGCATCTATCTCTAGATACCCAAAATGATTATGTTCCCACGATCCGATCGTGGATCGAAAAATCCCATCGACACCTATCTCTGGGTACCTATACACCTACATTTTCAAAACATAGAGCATTCAATTTTGATATTGTTTACAGTGCAAGGTGAGGCTATGAGAATACAGTTCCATCGATCCCCAAAGCATTATATATACACGGATGACATACTCTGCCTGGTTACATCAGAGCCTAGTTAGCTATTTACAAAGATACAGTTAAGAAGAATAGCATAGTATGTGCTTGCTATTCCATGCCCTTGAAAGTGACATTCCATCAGCAATTTTTAACTTGAATGTTCCATCTCCAAGCTTGTGTTCGATGACATACGGACCTTCCCAATTCTAGCCCAAAGCCACTGGACTAGGAAAGATTCATTTTAGGATGTGATCATCGATCTCGAAGGTCTGATTACTTACATCTGCATTGGATTGTCCTATTACTCTTTTCTAGTGAGTAGCAACCCTTAAGTCAGCTTCTTCACGGTTCTCATCGATCATATCATGGGATGTGAGCAAGAGTTCCTCGTTCATCTTGGGATTGTAACAAATATTTCGATGAGAAGGCACTTCCAATTCAATGGGAATCATGGCCTCTGATCCGTAGGTCAGAGCGAATAGAATGTGGCCCGTCGTGGACTTGTGAGTCGTCGGTAAGCCTATAATGCTAGAGGCAATTCATCGACCTACTCGGCATTGGCCTTTGCTAGCCATTTCTTTAAGATGGACTTAGTGATCTTGTTCACCACTTCCACCTTTCCATTCACTTGTGAGTGTGCTATAGCCGCAAATCTCTTTTAAGTTTGATATTTATTGCAGAAGTTCTTGAATATAGGACTGCCTAATTGGGTTCTGTTTTCAAAGATGATTGTTTGTAGAATCCAAATCGACTTTTTCACTATGAAATTGGTCACTTTCTTTGTGGTAGTCATGGCAAACGGTTTCGCTTTGAACCATTCTGTAAAATTATCTACTACAACAATGACATACTTCGCTCCACTTTTCGACATTGGTAGCACACCAATGATGTCAATTCCCCAAAGTGCAAATGGCCATGGACTGACCATTTGTGTAATTTCTATAGACGAGGCTCTAGGAATCTTCGCAAATCTTTGGCACCTATTGCACTTCCTGGTGTAGTAAGTCGCATCCTGATTGATTGTTGGCCAATAATATATGTAGCAAAGAATCTTCCTTGCCAAATTTTGTCCCCTGATGTGATTGTCGCATGCTTCTTCATGTATATCCACAAGGATCCTTTTAGTTCCTTCATTGACAACACACCACAGTAGGAGCAAAGATCCTCTCCGGTATAGCACTCCTTGAACAATAAATCGTGGCACCTTGCATATGAGTTTCCTTTGTTTATTCCTTCCATTTGGGAGAGTTCCCTTTAGCAAGTACTCTTGATCGGAGTCATCCATGATTCCTTTTCCACTTCGAACTCCAAGATCCAACCGACAGCTATTTGGTCGATGCTCGAAGCTGATAAAACCTCAATTAGAACCAATCCCATAAGTTGTTCATCCATAGAGCTAACTAGTTTGGCTAATCAATCGGCTTCGTGTTCTCTCTGAGAATGTGTGTTATCGCATAATACTCGATGTCATTCAGTAGTTCTAGAACCTTCATCAAGTAAGGGTCTAGTCTCGCTCCCTTTGCTTGAAATTCCTTCTTCACCTGATAAACCACCGATTGAGAGTCGCTATATATGTGCAATGTTGTGACTCGCAATTCCTTCGCTATCTTAAGCCTCGCGGTTAGTGATTCGTACTTAGTTTCATTGTTCGTTGTGGGAAATTCAAGCTTCAAAGCGTAATAGATTGTTTGTTCCTCAAGGGTAACCAAGATCACTCCTGCATCAAAGTAACATTCATTAGATGCTTCCTCCATGTATAATTTACATTGACCAAATCGCCCAACATTCTCCTCTGTCTCACCGGCCCAGGTGGTAAATTTAACATAGAAATTCGCTAATGCATGTCCTCGAATCGTTCACCGAGGATGATATATTATATCGTAAGGCTTAGTTCGATATTCACTTCAGCAGCCTTCCTAAAGTCTCGAGTCGGCGTGACACCTATCTCAAAAGTTGATCAGTTGGTACTTTAATCGGATGAGCTTGGAAGTAGAGATATAGCTTCCACTATGCAATCAACAAGCAGTAAGCTAGCTTCTCTAACTTTGGATAATTTCTCTATGCTCCAGTAAACCGCTTGCTAATGTAATACACTAGCCTTTGAACTGTCGATTCTTCACATATCAGGGATGCACTTAGTGCATTAACATATACTGCCAAATAAAAAAATAAGTCCTCTCCTTCTAAAGGTTTCGATAGAACCAGTGGTTTCTCAATGTGATTAAGTAAACCCTGGAAAGCTTTCCGACACTCCTCCATCCAGAAAACTTCCCTTTCTCCTTTTTGAGGGCACCAAAGAATGGCACGCACTTATCTATAGATTTTGAGATGAACTGACTTGGTGCAGCTACCTTTCCGCTCAAGCTTTTCTTTTTTGTCCTAGTTCTTTGGGCTTTGACGTCTTTTAGTGCCTTAATTTGCTATAGATTGCCTTTTATGCCGCTTGATTTCACTATTAAACCCAAAATTTTACCTGATGCAATTCCGAATGAACATTTAGAGCGTTGTTCCGTATCTTCGAAGTACATCAAACATCTCTGATAGGTCTTTCATATGGTTCACCTATCATTGAGACTTCACCAGCATATCATTTACATAGACCTCTATTGCGCATTTGATCTGATTTCTAAACATTGGATCTACTGGTCTCTGGTAGGTTTCTTTTGCATTCTTTAGACAAAACGACATGACATTGTAACAATAAAGACCCTGGTTAGTAATAAAACTGATTTTCTCTTGATCTAGGCATGCATTGGTATCTGATTGTAGCTGGAATAAATATCCATAAAGGATAACAATTTGAAACGCCCTATCTCTATACCTATACTATCCAAGCGTATTACCGAGTACAATTG
The DNA here is from genome assembly GCA_030737815.1 of Allium fistulosum. Classification (NCBI taxonomy): domain Eukaryota; kingdom Viridiplantae; phylum Streptophyta; class Magnoliopsida; order Asparagales; family Amaryllidaceae; genus Allium; species Allium fistulosum. The sequence goes on along the minus strand of CM060906.1, from coordinate 581,703,644 downwards.
TCAGATAATACGGAGAATGAGGCTATATGGGATACACGGGCGAATATTCCTTTAGGCTAACACTAGTACGTATTAAAATAATAAATAAGTAACTCACCTGTAGGTACACAGTGTTGGCACAAAGCAATAAATATGTGTGCCTCCAGGATAGAACAATACACAATATACAAAAAATATCAGAGATCACAGAGTCAATCGTAGCGATAATATATAATATACAATATACGATATATGTCCAATATAAATCACAACAATATACACACAAAAGGCTATACAATACATTATGATATCTAAAATACAGAATATCTAGTCTCCTCGATGACCATAAAATACAAGCTGGTCTCACAGTCCCTGTTCCTGAAATGTCCCGGATTGACCTGAGTATTATATAAATAATAAATGGGCCAGACTATATCTAAATCCAATATCAATAACCATATGGAACTTTGTACAAACTGGGTAAATAAATATGAAATATATAATAATAATGTTAACTCAAACAATCTAAATATCATATACGTAGAACACCGCAATACACCGTATAAAGATGCCATCACTCATATAATACGCATCAAATCAGAAACCATAAAACAACATAAAATAGGTGAATCATCCATATTCTAAAAGCATCATCAAAATCCATAAACCATCCATAAATCAAAACATAGAAATGGCAACACAGGCCTATGAAAATATAGTTGGCGCCTGATAAGAATAATTGACGACACACGTCTGGGAAAGATAATTGGCAATGCATGCCAATGAATAGAAGTTGTAAATGCACGCCAATGATATATAAAATTAATATATGAAAATAAATAATAGTTGGAGATACACACTACAGAAGAATAATAGGTGACACACACCAAAGAAGGACAAGGGGATTGATTATATACAAGACATAGTCTTTGGTATAATCACAATGTACTTGTCTAAATCACATCACACTAGAACCAGACAGGAGATTGATAGACGCACTTGCTCTAGAAGACTACACATGTAACTAGCGAACACAACACACATGCCCAACTAGCACTGCTCCTACAGTCATCGGTTACCTCAACGAACATCGTGACTCTTATCCACCGCATGTCATAAACACGCTGCAAGACTGGGCTCTGCACTAGTCACAACCCTGCTTTGCTCCTAATGGTAACATACTACTGGCCTAAGTGACACAAGAGGATAACCATCATTGACGCATGACCCTACAATCACCGATACAGAACTACAAGTATTACCGACACACAGCTGATGCCAATAGATGGCATTGGGGTATCACAAATCCAGGGCACGACCACCACGATCAAGCGGCCAGGGTGGATACTGACTAATCTAGTTCACTCCCGAAACATAAAGAGAGCTGGACTATGATAAAAAAAAATACTGTAATATATATATATATATATATATATATTAGCCAACATGCAGCTATATACATCTACCAATGCATGGTACTTTAAATACGCTAATACACAGCTAAATATATGTACCGACACACGGAACTTGTGATGACCCACCTCCTCGACCCTCAAAAATTGACACTAATACATCCTCGGTATTTATGTGCCATAAATTCAAGTGTCGAAGAGGCAGATTATCATGGGGTAAAAGAAAATAAAGGTAATAGACAACAAAATAGAATCTTACATCGTATTCAACATTTAGTTATACATATGAGTAATACATGCAATTACTCCAAATTGCTCCATCATAGTTCTAGTAAGTACTAATCTAGCTAGGATAGTTATAACTGCCTATTCTCACATATGCTGGTAGATACATCATACAAAATACAACGGTATTAATATATTACTATCTACATACACTGTAACACAAAGTGAATCAGAAACAGTGATCACACAACATAAGGTCCTACTATTTCACACAACATTTGAAAACATCATTTGTTATCTGAATAGACTATGAAATCTTTTATCTATTGTCTGAATAGCCCATGAAATCTCTATGAACATATTTGTTATTTAGACAACATTTTATCTATCATCTGATTTAAGTTATCAAATTTTTTTGTTTTAGCTTCATATTTTTCCTCTTAATATTTTGGTGGCCGCGTTTCTAAATTATTCCCTCTTTATTTTCTTTTATTTCCGTCTTCTCCAAATATATTTCCCTCTTCTTAAAATTTTTCCTCTTCTTAAAAATGTATTTCCCTCTTCTCAAAATCAAATCAGAACCCTAAATTATCTTCCTTTTGTCTTCGACCCGTCTTCTTATCTCGTTCTTTCATCCACTTAAATTTTTTCCCGTTTGCCCCAAAATCCGTCCTTTGCTCTAAATCATTTATCTATGAATGAGAAAAAATCACGATGCTTGTCTGATTGATCAATGAGTGTACTTTGCTTTGTTCAGATTTCGTTGCCGCCTTGTCTGAATCCGGTGCTCTTGCGATGTCATCTAGATGCGTGACTGTCGATTTGCGGCGATTGAACTTGCTGTTGCTATCAGTTGTCAAGAATTACTAGTTAATTGCTCGGTATGATTTATGCCTCTTTTAATTTTGTATTGTTCTCGACTTCGATTATATGCCGACGATGAATTGGGTACTATTTATAGGGTTTGATTCCCTATATTTTTGGTTTGATAATTTCAATTTTCTTCTTGTCTGATGTTCGAAATTGTTGCAGTGTGTTTGAATTTGTGTATACAGATGCCTTAAGTTGTTTTAGTTTGTAGAATTGCATTTTCCTTAAGTGTTGATCATGAACCTATGTCATTAAGTATTGAGTTGTTTTAGTTGTTTTAATTTGAGTTATTTCTGATTGTTGCCTGAACATGTGTCCTTGTTGTCTCCATAGTGTGTCTTGCACACTTTCACTTGAACTATGTACTTCATGATGGCTGCACTGTGTATACATACATAAATATGTCTGTATATATGTGTCACACCATTTCTTGTTTTTCTATATAGCTATGTGTGAAGCTTTGATACATGTTTGCTTTCCCATGTTTGTTTATCTACACTTGTACTCCTATGTGTGTCTTTATTTCTAGTTTGCTGGTCTTGACTTGCACACAAATTGCACTCCACTTTTGTCTCAAGTATATGCATACATATACACATGTATATGTATATATGTACTTGTTTGTGTTTATGCTTGCTAAGCCACTGCATACATGTATATACATAATTCCATGTATGTGTATATATGTACTTGTTGTCTCAAGTATATATATACTTATATGTATGTATATATGTGAGAATGCTTGCTAAGCCAGTGCATACATGTATATAAATACTTCCATGTATACTTCCATGCATATACCTAATTTGTAGCACTTTGATGGCTTGAATCTCATGGCTGCACTTTGATCTTGAAGTACCTGGACTTAGTATTATGTAATGATGGTTCATGTTGCCACAAATTATATATGCATATCCGTATGTATGTTTTCATATATTTCTATGTTTATATCTGCATATCACTACATATGTGTGTGTATATGTGTGAATTTTCATGTATATACATACATATGTATGTATTTATATATGTGTGAATGTTCTTATATCTGCATATATATGTGAACTGCCTTTTGTACATGAGTCTGATCTAGTTCATATCAAGTAATTTGAGACTTCCATGTATATACATACATACATATGTATGTATATATGTGTGTGAATGTTGCCGCTGCTTCATACCAAGTAATTTATGGCTCTGCCTTGTTCAATTTATGCCTTGTTCAATTTGTGGCATTTGCTGTTTTAGTTTATGGCAGCTTGTTGTTTAAATTTGTGGCACTTTTGCACTGTGATTTTTTATTACACTTTCAATTGCAAATGTTGTTCCAATTCAGTTCTTGTATGTGCTTGTATATACTTGTATGTTCTTGTATATACTTGTATGTGTGTGATTGCGTATACTTGTATGTGCTTGTATATACTTGTATGTGCTTGTATATACTTGTATATGTGTTATTATATATACTTGTATGTACTCCTATGTATATATGTGTGATTGCAGTTATTGTTGACCCTATGGTTCGCTGTATCAATGCATTTGCATTGTCCCTTGTTTGTCCTAAACCATTATTGTTACTTTTGCCTTAGTCTATGTGCACTGAATTTTGGCTTGTATGTTCTGGTTTGATTCATGCTTGTTGTTGCATTAGTGCTTCTCCTTGTTTATCTGCTACTATGTTTTCATAGACATTGTCACTTGCTTCTCCTTGTTGCTTTAAGCTGAACCATTTTGGGTTGATCTTGTTGCAGTGCACTTTGATTCCAATATCATCCATGTACATACATACGTACATATGTATGTATATATGTGTGAATGTTAGTAGTTGACCTATACTTGTGTTTTGCTTTGTTGCCTGAAACTGAAACTGATATTGTCCCTTATTCTATGGTTTGCAGCCTGAAACTAAATGTTTATGGTAATTTGCTACCTGAAACTGATACTTGTTATGCTATCTTGGTTCATATCCATGTATATGCATGCATACATATGTATGTATATATATGTGACTATGTAATGCTTCCTTGGCTAAACCTCATGTTTTTTCATGTGAATGTGCTTTGAGTCTGTTTTTGGTTATGCTCATGTTTGGTTTGTTGTCCGTGAGATTTAATCGATGCCTGGCCTTGTGATATTCATAGTGATACACTGTGCATATCGTAAGTTGTTCGTGCATATATATATTTGTCCTTGTCTAAAACACGAAGAGAAAAAAAACCCGTAAACTAAGGCAATATTAATATTCAATTCAATTTTTTTTTGCAATTTAGGTTTGTTTCCTTTTCCATTTTACTTTGTTGTTTATTTGACAGGTATAGGAATGGCTGGACACAAGCTGGAGCAAGAGAAAATCAAGATCAGAATCAAAAAACAAACTCGAGTGAGTGTGAGTAAAAAAAATGTTATATATGAGAGTGTAGAGAAATGTTGTATATATGAGAGTGATAGTGAAAGTTGTATTGTATTTGAATTTGATTTGAAATAAAATATTTGTTTAAATAAAATTTCGATTCATTTATTTCATTTTGCAAATATAATATAAGTGTAATCGGTGGGGAAATCAGTCAACATATATATGTTGTATAATAGGAAATTCTAGAAATGATACTACAACATTATACAACATATGTTTATTATTTTGTTGTGTTAGTGCATATCAGACGACGGGGCATATCTATGGTCTGATATGAAATGAGACGGCATGGGATTTAACGACAGATAGATATGCAATCGGATAACAGAGCATATCTATCGTCTGATGCATTTTTCCCATAGTGATAGGACCCTCTAGCTTCATGCTCCATGCTCCTTCCAAAATGCTCCATGCTACCTAACTACTTGGTTGCCTGAAAAATAGGACACCCAGAGTTTAAGGGAAAAGGAAAATAAACTCCGAATCAGTCATGAGACTGATATGAGAAATTCAAAATATGGATATTTGAAAACAAAGGGTATCTCATAAGACCACGCCATACATAAACATAGAACTGGTTTTTATGTTCTGATAACCAAAATCCTTACCATGCAAAAACAGAGATATTATTTTTAATGACATTCTTTTGAAAACACTTTTCAAGTGAACTTATAAAATCTTAGCCGAAATTGTTACATTGATTAAACTCCAGCATAATAGGTTCTACAATCAAGTCCGAAGGCACTTATATGAGAATGGATTTCCATACAATAGCAGGTAAGAAACTACCTTACGTATAGTACATCTCTAAAGGGATGTACCGAGGATCAACACCTTTGAAACCTCTCCACTTGGCAAGATCGGCCTACCCACATGCCAATCTAGTGGCAGATAGAACCGAATATAACATCACCTCAGTCGTAACCGACCTATCCAGGATCCAATAATATACGCAACATACTCAACATATAGAGAGTAATCTAGAAAGGTGATGACCATACCCTAATGGTTGCGAACCATATAGCCTTGCGGCATGCCCTATTTAAGCCATTCCCGGATGATGAGGCCTGAGGTAATGATTACCTTTCACATAGCACATTCCACTTTGAATACCACATTGTCAATTCCATCACACACTATTGATTTTCACAAATGTACAACCTCTGAGCTCGTACATCTCAGAGTAGGGTGTTAAATGTAAGAGAAGTGCTTCCTACACCACCAAACAGATGTACATTTGTAAAAATCAATGTGCGTGCATGTTAGAAATGCAATGTTAGACATTCGTCCATACAAGCTATTCGGGAACAGGACAAACCGAAGGAACTCCCCTACTACATCCTGTCGGGAATTACCCCTAGGATTAGAAGTGAGTAGCCCTTGCATCGAAGATCAAATAAAGGTACTACTACCACATATAAATGATATGGGAAATTTCCCTCGAGGGTCAGTGCCAAGAATCCCAACATTCTTTCTTATTATCATTCCATGTCTTCATCTTTGAACTCGTAAATTGATTCGAAGTGGTTTTTGGATAGAAATCACTTAAATCTGATCCTGGCTCCTTCAAACCAATCATTGATAAAAGATGTTAAGTTTGAGGGTGATTATCGTTTCATTTATCAATATCTTTTATCAAATAAGGTATCTCTTTTAGAGATATAAATATTTAAATCATATTCTTTTCTAGTGTATACGAAATTATTAAACCTCTCTTTAACTTTGGAAATACCAAATCAAAATCATTTCTCATAAATCAGATGCAAAAACTTATTAAGTAAAAAGGATGGATAGAAATAATGCTAATTCTACTCAGTATCAATTTCCATATTCAACATTTAATATCCGTCGAATAACGGTGAAATCACCTTTTAAATTCATATGGATAGTACGGGTTCCTTTCTCGGAATTTAATACCAAGTTTAAGAAGATTATTTCTATACAATCCAAGTTGTATTAAATTTTAAAAAATTAAATCTTTTATACTTGCCTCGTTTTCGACATTTCGATCTTATATGTTCCTCGCTCAAGAGAGATGCCTGGTGAGCGAGGGCACTGGTTGCTCTTGAACATCTCCTAAGTTTAATAACCACACATTCGGATCTCAAAAATAGTAAAATCCAGTCTACTCATCGGCTTTTAAAGCCAAGATTTAATTACTTAATTATAATGGCATTTCTTTAAATCATTTATTTAAACTCTTTTTAAATAAATTATAAAGCTTCCACATTATCTTTAAAATACTTAATTATTCATTTGAAAACATTTATAAAAGATTTGGGAAAGAATACTAAGTTAAAAGCCATATTTCAAAAATTATTTAAAAAATGCCACGAATAGTGCTTTTAAGGCTTATTTGATCAAAACAACTTTTCAATCATTAGAAATTCATTTTTATAACTCAAATCTCTTTTAAAATATTTATAGAATTTATTCATATTTTAAAGAATTAAAAATATTAATTTTAAATAATTTATCTCTTTGGTTTCCGAACTGCCAAACCGCGACTATTTTGAAAACATGATTTGCTCATATTTCAAAATCTACTAAACGAAATTTCAATCTTTTTTCCTTTATTTGAAAACTATGATTATAAGAGTTTGGAAAATTCTTATTCCAAAGAATTTCTACTCTGAATCCGTCATATAAATGGATATAACTTTCTACGTCGCGAAATCGTGAACTACCGTTACCCGACACGCCTATTTTGACTTAATTTTCATAACTTGTCAAAACTTCACCAAATTGAGTTTTAGTGTTTATAAAACATTTATAAACCATTTTAAAGAGGTTTAACAATCTCATATGCACCATTTTATTCATTAGAGGAAAGTGATTTCCATTGTGATATTCGATGTGTATTAAACGTGAATTGTTTACACAAACAAACATTACCGTATCCAAACATAGTCCACAATCATCACCACCAAGCATATTCGAACATATGTACCATCCAATATATCATAATATAAGTAGAGTTTCTCACCTTGGATTTTAATCAAACTGACTATAGTTCTCCTACTAGGAAAATTTAGCTTGCTAAGCTTGCACTAAGGCTCCTAGATGGGCTCGGCCTTGGCATTTGGTGCTTGGGTGCTCATGGCCTTGATTGGAAGGGGGAAAGGCTCAGACTTTGGTGGTAGGAGGTGGTGGCCGTGGGTTTCAAGGGGAGAAAGGAGTGGGTTTGCTTCGGTTTTGAAGTGTTTGTATAATATATATATATATATATATATATATATATATATTTATATATATATACACTGTATAATTTTATGCCCAGGAGACCTAGTCTCCTGAAAACATATAGACTTAGTATTCAAAGAAATCAGCCATATGGACTAGGGCAGATGCACAACACTTTATTGAAATGAACTCAATTGAGCATAAGTAGGGATTAACTACAGAACTGGCTAGACCAAGCTACTTCATAGTTCTTAACAAAGCTATGAAATAGAATATGCTGAAATGACCGCATAAGTATTACTTACATGTATAGGCTTACAGTAAACGAGTACGCTGCACATGAACACAAGAGGTGCAACAGCGAGAAAAAGCAATGCTCGGAATCGAGCAATTAAACCAATAGTCCTCGGAGGCAGAGGCTGGTGTGCAGGATGAATTCCAAAAAACGCAAAGGAAGGATAATCGCAATCAAACAGGTTATGCGATAGTTTCCAAAGACTGAAAATATGCCTGATAGAACTTCAACTACAACTCTACAAGAGTAGTCGTGCCTTGTAATTTAACTGTAACCAATCATCCCAATATGACAAGAATAATAAGCGAAGCCTAAGTTGTAAAGGACCCATCTTCTGGAAGAGTGGAAGTCCCTCCGTCAGACTAAAGATTGGATGACCGGAAAGTCATTTTCAACAATAAACTTGGAATTCAACCCTGTCGAGTATGTTTTACTTTAAATAATATCATCGTATATAACCAACACCCGAAATCCAAGGGAAGTCGATGTATGTTGACTAGTCGGGTTCTAAGCGTTGATCGGGGAAGATGCAGTATGTTATCTACATGAGAAGAGTCTAGTATCCCGAATACTGCAAACGAAAAATCTAGTGTAGATAGCTTGCTTACATTTGAAAAACAACCCATATCGTCCTTTGAAATTATCTTTTCCACACTTACCCATTATCAATCAATAATCTATAATGGAGCTGTTGTTCGAAGCGATGCAGAAAGCTTTTCTTTTTAGGATCACTGGAGTACAGAAACGGGAAGAGCGATATGATTGAATCATCCACTATATTTGATTTAGAATAAATCGTTGCATTAGAATTCAAAACGGCGATAGGAACTTAACCAAGTCCTCGAAAAGAAATAGTTAAAGACGAAGGGCAAGACTTTGCTCTAGAACTACGTACAATCGTTTAAGACAAAACTTAGCTTCATCGCTGGCCAAGTTAAAACTATATAGGTCGACTCCAAACCTGTGTCGTGCACCCACTTACAGACCCAATCCCTTGTGTAAACCACGGAGCAAAGATTGCATCGTCAATACCAGGATTTGAAATTCAGATCAAAATCAAAAAACGAACGGCTATCAGAAGTCAGTCAATTGAAAACAACATCTTGAGATGGACCCGACGATTCACTGAAATTCACAGAATAGTAATATAAACTTGTCTTATTCCAGAGCACACTTTTGTTTTCCAACAAAAGCATACTCTGGGGGGCAAATGTTAATTGGGTTTTAACCCAGCAGAATTCAACAGGAGTTAGAACATCCAGACTAAGCCATAATGACTTGAAACTTGAATAAGGCATCTAAAAGAACATGCCAATGAAGCTTAAGGGAAACAAGCCAAAAATCCACTAAGTAGATGGATCACTAATAATCCATCATCCATGGATCACTAGCGATCCAAAAGGAAGCATCATGAGTTGCCAAAGCCTCTTGCATCATGATCTACTACCTCTTCTAAGAATACTTACCAAGTTTCATAGCATTCCAAGCAGCGTAGTTCAAGAAGTAAAGAATCATCTGATTCAAGCTGTTTTGACCAAATCAGCTAGCTTAATCTTGACCTAGAGAACACAAATGGAATCGGATTGACTTGAAATTTGGAGAGAACGTTTAGAAGACATAAAAAAGGGTCATTTCAAGCATGACTAGAGAATATTTGATGGATCGTTGGTGATCCATTTTGCTAGGTCACTAGTGACACATGTAAGATGGGCCCCGCCACCTAAAATTCATTCGGTAGGTCCCACACACCCTCTAGAGTGTACCTGCAAAGTTTTGTCTAAATTTTTTAAGTTTTGAGCGAATTATGGATGATTCTTCTAGATCAGATGACCCATGAAGACGGATGATTAAACTAACTCCAAACGATTTGATACTTAGACAACACACTCAAAAGAACAAGTGAATGGACCTCAAGAAAATTAAGCCAAAAATATGCTAAGTGGATGGATAGCTAGCGATACATCCCCTATGGATAGATAGCTATCCATAATGATAGGTCGGATCACCCTTAAATTTTCCAACCTCCTTTGTAGCACTAAGTAAAGGCTTCTAGTAGAAAAATATGCTAAGTTGATGGATAGCTAACCATCTATCCCTTATGGATAGCTAGCGATCCATTGAAATGATTCATATTGACTTGAGATTTTTTGTGATGACTTGGCATAACAACTGGACTCTTCTGCACTTGGACTTCTGGCACAATACTCTATGAATTCTCCTATAAATACTCACATATCTGCAACATAAAGAGGATCTTCTAGACTGGCTGCTGGAACTCTGTAGAGATTGTTCTTTACTTTTCTCCTTCCACACAATAGTCATCTAGGGGTTCACTATGATTCTTGTGACTTGATCTAGCTTAGAAGATTCAATTATATTGTAATCTGATTCAACTTATAAAAATAGTTAGTTAATAAAAAGTTATAAAGTGGACGTAGGCTTCATTAACAGCCGAACCACTATAAAAAATTTCTTGTCTTTTTACTATTTCTTCTCTTTTTACATTTATTTTCTATATTATTTCTCTATAAGAACAGGGCTGGTGCTTTCACACTCAATCCAGGGTGTTGATCCATTTTTTAGGTTAACAATGGATCTTGAGCTCATTTCATATTAGAGAGAAGCCTATTTTTGTCTTAGCATTAGAATTAGATAAGGAACGACCCATTTAGAGGACAGAATAACTGCCCTTAAATCATAAAATGGAAATCAAGGGCAGACGAAGGAAAATAATCACCTCCTAAAAAAGGCATAAGAACGGACTTGAAAGTTGTTATTTTAAAGGGCCTAATGTTAAAATAACCACTCCTCTTTATGTTTCACATGAGGAAATTTATATCACGAAGGAAAGGTTAAATTACTTGAACCCTAAGAAAAGGAAAGCATACATAAAGGAGGATGATATTTTCCCTACCATAGGATAAATGAATATGAGGAATTATAAAATACTTTGTAAGACGAGGAGAACTACAAAAGTTTTTCGGGAAAGACCATTCAGGAAGCTGAAGGGAGATATCTGATTTTCTAGTAATGGTTCCATGGATTCCTGTTGTAACTCCTTTCAATAAGAATTGATATTCGAGAACATAATTTCGAAAAAGGGATTTCATCAAAAATAATTGATTAATTAAGCCCTTGGTCCGCTTCCAGGCCTGGCCAAGGTAACCATCTAATGAGTGATGAGCAATAAAGCATTTGGTCCCGCCTCCAGGTATGTCCAAAGCACACATCCAAAGAGTGATGGTCAAGTTAAGCCATTGGTCCCACCTCCGTGCCTGGTCAAAGCGCCCATCCAATGAGTGATGGTTAACTAAGCCTTTAGTCCTGCCTCTGAACTTAGCTAAAGCACCCATCCAAAGTGTGATGGTCAAATTAAGCATTTGATCTTCTTCCATTTCTGGCCAAAGTACCAATCTAAAGAGTGACAGTTAACTAAGCCTTTGGTCTTGCCTCGAGGCATGGCCAAAGAAACCATCCAAGGAGTGGTGGTCAACGAAGCCTATCAAAAATAGTCGGCCAAAGAACATGACAGACGATATTCAAAAGGTCTATTAGAAAAAAAAAATCTAGACAATTATAGGGCTAAATGGCAAGAGGCACCTAAGGTAAACATTCTACCGCAAATTTGGTATGCAAAATGGTATGAACGTTTTATTTCTATAAAATGATAATAGTTTCTTTTACATTATGACAAATTATGATGATAATTTTATGTACATTTTACTCTTAAGATTATTAAACTAACTTTTACAAATCATAAATTTTGAAGACTTATGGTTCTGGGGGATATGGAATTGGAAAATGCTGGTATACCAATTCCTTGCCTTTCCTACGAACATCTAAAAAGCAAGAATGGTCTTCACTCATCGATGTTACATTCATGTACAAAATAGGAGGACCCTGTATATCTTTAAGGTCATTATAACATCTGTAAAAAAAGAAATGTTGGTGTTTTCGCCAAAATTGGTCACAAACACCCAATTGTCGATGAAAGCACCAGTTCACAATCACAGATTACAGATAACAAGTATGTAGAGAATTAAAAATGAAGAACACTCAGAAAATTAAAAGGAAAGCAGTAAAGAACACAGAGTTTATAGTGGTTCGGCAATCCGGCCTACATCCACTTTGAAGTTGATGATTTTATTGATATTTGTTTGCTGACTACAACGAGTTACAACTGATTATAACAACAAATTTCGAGTACAATGATGGTTCTTGCAGAGTCTGGACATAGAAGAATCAAAAGCCCCCTTTTCTATAGACTTTGGGATGCTATTTATAGGCGTAGGCTGCAAATATCTCGCTTAGATATGGGGAGACCTCTTCTGGCACGTGCACGGGCCCACGCGATCGATCCCATGCAATTTTGATTCGATCCGTGATCGATACGAATGAATTTCGTATCAATCAAGATCTTGCCCGATCGAGTCTAGATCGACCATGAACATTCTTTAGGTTGTATGCAAGCTCCTGTGAAAATTTGGTGGCATTTGGACTTGTAGATTGTGAAAATCCAAGTTGTAGTTGGTATGAAGGCTGAAGCGTTCGTATCCATCAATTCGTCTCCATCTCTCTGTATCTATCTACTTCTTTCTGTCCATCCCATTCGCATCGATGACGTGGCTCGAAAACCCAGGGTAGATCCATTTTTAATGCCGAGTTGACTGCTCCCTCATTCAAACACATTCCCTCCGTATCAACCTGAGATGCTTATTTCGCATCGATGGTTCGATGCCCTCTTCGTATCCATCAATCAATCCCTCTTCGTATCGATCCTCTGTATATGTCCTTCGTATCCATCTAGTGCCGCAGGTTTTGTATCTATCCAGTACCACGTTCCTCGTATCGATCCCGTGCTTCGATCGATACGAAATGCATCGATACGAAGACTGATCAATCCAAACCAAATGCCAAGCGCACGTGCTAGTCCTAATTCGTATCCTTCCTGATAAAGATCCATATCCATGCAGATCGATACGAAAGTATCGAGTACACACCTGATCGATACGAAAGTATCGATTCAAAGTAAACAGCCAAGCCCATATGGATCGATACGAACTATATCGATACGAATTGATTTCCCATGAATATTAATCCATCCATAACTCGAGCATATGAACCCCAATTGACCTGAAATTTGAAACATAGCCTCTCCTAGCCTTGTGCATCATTCCCAATCGATTCTGTCTCAATTGGAGCTCGGTCAAATTTTGACGATATCGATCGTAGCCTTGTTTCCAAACCTGATATCCATCCTTTCCAGCCAATTTGTTGTTATCCAGGCTTTGACCAAAAGGCGGGATAACATTTTCTCCCCAAAACATGCCTTGTGGTAAGAAGGCGTGTTTTGAAAAGCTTCATATCCAACATCCAAAGTCCATATTCCTTTATAGCCATACCATCCGATTCATAATCCAATTTATTACCAAACCATCCTATCTAAGTGCCATTGCCATATCCAAGTCCGTGTTCCGAGTCAATGTCTGATTCAAAGTCCAGCAACCAAATCCTTGACCTTTCCGGGCCAATATCTGAATCTGAGACCACTCCGGGTCCATGTCCAATCCCGGCCTCGACTCTCTAGTCAAGGCTTAACCTATGATTATGTTTCTCCAGCCTCGACTCTCCGGTCGAGGACTCGATATTCTCCAGCCTCGACTCTCCGGTCGAGGACTTGATATTCTCCGGCCTCGACTCTCCGGTCGAGGACTTGATATTCTCCAGCCTCGACTCTCCGATCGAGGACTTGATATTCTCCAGTCTCGACTCTCTGATCGAGGACTTGATATTCTTCGGCTCGAGGACTTGATATTCTCCGGCCTCGACTCTCCGGTCGAGGACTTTTATATTCACCGGCCTCGGCTCTTCGGCCAAGGACTTTTATATTGTGTTTGAGTCCATTCCATCGCTCTCCGGCGAAGGGACTCATAATTCGCGATTACTGCCCCGTCTCTCCGGTCGGGACCGTAATCGCGAGACATGTATTATTCATTACATCGATCCAAATCCAACCATTCAAAATAAGAGTTCTTACAGCCAGGGAAAACCAAAAAAATGTCTGTGCATCCAAGGAAAAAAAAGTTTTCAGGAAAACGAAAAAGAAAAATAGGATTTCACAGACTCGAGCAACACGGTTTATCATCGTCTTAGAGCATGCCTAGGGACCGTCCTCGATCCCGTACATGTGTAAGTGATTTAGTCGCATTACTTCAAGTTCTATTACTTATTCCAAGCCATAAATCTATTTAGTTGATAACAAGTTGACATTGCCTAGGTCCAGTACCATCCTCGTTCGAGGTGGGTGGTGGTCGTTCCTGTTCCATTGCCACAGCTCGATTCCTTACATACTACTGTAGATGACCATTCCTTACATGCTCCTCAACGATATCCCTCAAATGCCTGCAGTCGTTCGTGTTGTGCCCATCCAGCTCATGGAATAGGCAATGCCTTCCCGATGCCCGTTCGTAATCAGAAGGTTCCCTTCTTGTTGGCCTTCGATACTGGAGGCGCCCTCGAGTGTCCAAACAAATCCTTTCCAGAGTTTTAGTCAGATCTATGTAAGAAGAAAACTTTGACTCCCTCCGTGGCCTTTTTGAAGTGCTACCGTTATCATTCATTTTCCTTTTGCCTTTGTCGTCTTTGTTTGGATTTTCTCTAGGTGGACCTCCATCCCTTACCGCATAAGCTTCAGTCACTCTCCCTTCTCTCTCAGCCTGCACATCTTCCTACCTTAGAAATCTCTCCACCTCATGATAGAACTCCCCAAGATCCCTCAGTGGGTCCCGTTCCAATGATACCTTGAAATCTGAATTGTCTGCAATTTCTGAAACCGCCGCCATCAAAACCATCGACGGATCAGGTCAATCCATCGAAGCCACTACCGCATTGAATATGGTCCAGAAATCTCTAAGAGATTCTCCTTTCCATTGTTTCATTGATGTTAAAGTCATCACGTTCTTGGGTCTGGCTATGTGGACCTGAAACTGTCTCATAAACCTTTCAATCAACTCCGTCCATGTGCCAATAGAGCCACTCTCCAGCTGTCTGAACCATAACGCCGCTATATCCGTCAGATACAAAGGGAATCATCGCACCATGATCTTTTCTGATGCTCCCAGTACTTCCATATGCATCATGTACCTTGTCAAGTGAACAGCGGGATCTGTTCTCCCGTCATACATCTCCAGTTTTGGTAGTTTGAAATCTGGCGGGTTACTAGCTTGCCTGATTGTAGGAGCAAAGGACTCCTATTCACATCTTCCAGATCTTTATTCACTAGTCTTCCTCTCATGGCTCGTCTGACCATCTCAGCCAATCTGTCACTATCGTCAAGCTGTAGCCCTTGTCTGTTGCTTCCGACCTGCCCCCCGAGTTCACGAGGAAATCCTGGAATCTGGTCTCCTGGACGGGCATCCATTCCTCTACCAAAGCCATGTTGAACAGCTCCACCTGGTATCCTGCCTGAGGTTGGATCAACATCCTCTGGATGTGTGCCCCTAAGTTCTGGTGCTGCTCTTGATGGTCCTGCTCCATTCTGAACTCTGGTTGTTCCGCGCTCCTGATCTCTATCTCCAGCATCTCCTGCAGCAGCGTTCCTTTGATTTTGCATTCTGTCTTGTCCAGCTTGTTGGAGTAGGTTCTGCATCATCTCCTCTTGTCTTTTCAGCATTCCTTCCTGCATAGCTTCCATCATCATCTCCATCTCATCCTGGGTGATGAAGATTGAGGTGTGATTTGCTCCAGAGGAAGCCTCCTGGCTCCCTTCATGCTGACTCCTTCCAGCTCTTTGTCTTCTTGTTGATTTTCTTGCCATAGTTTTCCAAATCCAAGTCTTTAAGCTTTCAGATCCGAAGTCCTGGTTGTAGAATTCCTAAGCGCTAGCGCTCTCAGTGAAAGCACCAAAATGTTTGTGCCAAAATTGGTCACAAACACCCAATTGTCGATGAAAGCACCAGTTTACAATCACATATTACAGATAACAAGTATGTAGAGAATTAAAAATGAAGAACACTCATAAAATTAAAGGAAAGCAGTAAAGAACACATAGTTTATAGTGGTTCGGCAATCCGGCCTACATCCAATTTGACGTTGATGATTTTATTGATGTTTGTTCACTGACTACAACGAGTTACAACTGATTATAACAACAAATTTCGAGTACAATGATGGTTCCTGCAGAGTCTGGACGTAGAAGAATCAAAAGTCCCCTTTACTGTAGACTTTGGGATGCTATTTATAGGCGTAGGCTGCAAATATCTCGCTCAGATCTCGGGAGACCTCTTCTGGCACGTGCACGGGCCCACGTGATCGATCCCATGCGATTTTGACTCGATCCGTGATCGATACGAATGAATTTCATATCGATCAAGATCTTGCCCGATCGAGTCGAGATCGATCATGAACATTCTTTAGGTTGTACGCAAGCTCCTGTCAGATTCAACAATTTAAGATGATCCCACCTACTACAAATGACCACGACTGACGATTTTACTAGAATAGTATTGCCACACACTAACAAACCCTTCAAATTCGAAAGGCTGCAGTTCAAAAGATGGAGGCAGAAGATGCAATTTTTCCTAACAATGAAAAGATGGTCTATGTTTTGAGCACTAACAAACCGCCACTAACTAATCCACCCATCGAAGCAGAGAGTAAGGTGTATCAATCCTAGATCGAGCATGACTATCTGTGCAAAAACTTCATTCTGAATGGCCTCTACAGTGACCTATATGACTACTATAACGCAGAGGACAAATCAGCTAAGGAGATCTGGGAGGCGTTGTAGAAGAAGTATGACACGGAAGAAGCTGGAGAAAAGAAATATGCAGTCAGCCGCTACCTCAAATATCATATGTCCAATGATAGGTTAGTAGAGACGTAGTCTCGTGAGCTTCAGAAAATTACTCATGAGATCGTCTCCGAAGGTATGACTATTGATGAACAGTTTCAGGTTGCAGTATTTATTAATAAATTACTCCCTAGTTAGAAAGAGTTCAAAATAAGCCTAGACATAAAACTAAAGAATTTTCACTTGAAAGTTTGATGACTAGTCTTAGAATTGAGGAGGAATCCCGAAAACAAGATATGAAAGGGGAAGTTCTTGCTGTTTCTAGCAACACTAAGAAGGTTGCGGTTTTGAAACCGAATCTAAAAAGCTTTAAGAATTAGAATAGTAAGCCTAATCAGAACCGCAATAAGAATGGGAACCTTCAAAGGAACAATACTACACCATAGAAATAACCACTTGTAAAGAATGATTCTGTTCAGTTTATTTGTTATAATTGTAATAAATCAGGTCATATGGCACGAAAGTATCGAAACAGGCCTCGTCTTGCTCCTCAGGCGAACTTGACTGAAGAGCAGTCGCTGACTATTATGATTACATAGATTAACCTTATAGAGATATTAGAAGGATGGTAGATAAGTACTGGTGCTACACGCCATGTTTGCTATGACCGTGCTATGTTCAAAACATATACGGATGCTGAGGACAAGAAAGTACCATCAGGAGATTCTCACTCCACTAGTGTTGCTGGGATTGGAAGCATTGAGCTAATGTCTACCTCTGGAAAAACTATCATACTAAAGGACGCGACGCACAATCCAAAGATGAGAAAGAACTTAGTTTCAGGTTCTCTTCTTAATAAGGCTGGCTTTACTCAAACTATGAGGGCTGATTTGTACACCATCACTATGAATGGTTTGTTTGTAGGTAGGGGTTATGCTATTGAGGGCATGTTTAAGTTGAATGTTGAAAGTAATAAAGTATCTCCTTTTTCTTATATGTTGTGTTCATTTAATTTATGGCATGCTAGACCTGTCACGTTAACAAACGTAAATAAACAATAGGAGTAGCTTAGGATTAATACCCAATATGTCTTTAAAAGACTTTGAAAAATATGATTTTTGTAGTCAAGCCAAAATTACAAAAACTCCACATAAATATGTAATTAGAGAATCTGAAATTGTAGGATTGATTCATTTTGATATATGTGAACTAGATGGAACTTTGACTAGAAATTGACATCACTATTTTATCATATTTATTGATGACTACTCTGATTTTACTTATGTGTACCTATTAAAAAAATAAAAGCAATGCATTTGAAATGTTTATATCTTTTATAACTAAAATTGGAAATCAGTTTAGTAAGAGTTAAAAGATTACGTAGTGATACAGGCTTTGCTTATGAATTTGGTATGTTTATTGAATTTTATAAGTCACATGGTATAATACATGAACAAACTACACCTTATTCACCTGAAATAAAATGGTAAAGCTGAAGAAAAAATAGGACTTTAACTGAATCGGTTGTAGCTATTTTAATTAATTCAGACATATAATCACATTGGTGGAGGGAAATTTTGTTCACTGTGTGTTATGTGTTGAACAAAATTCCTAAATCTAAGAGCAAAGTTTCTTGCTCTGAGATTTTGAAAAATCATAAACCAAATGTGGCATATTTTAGAACTTGGAATTGTTTACCATATGTTCGTATACCTAGCCTTAAAAGAATTAAATTAGCATGAGCATACAGATGTGTAGTTATTGGCTATGTTATTAATAGCAAAACATATAGATTTGATGATCTGAATGCACATAATATAATAAAATCTAATGACGTTGATTTTTATGAACTGAAATTTTCTTTTAAATCAAAGAATAGTGGGGGCACATCTAGTAAAAGAGATAAATTGCAAAATGTTGTGGTTTAGATTTTTGTGCTTACACTTTAGAGGAGGATCCCTTAAACCTCAAAGTAGCCTTATCTTAATTAGATAACGATTTTTGGCAAGAGATTATAAATGATGAGATGGATTCTCTTGAAACCAATAAGACTTGTCACTTAGTTGATTTACCACCTAGTTGTAAAACCATCGGCCTGTAGTGGGTACTTAAAAAGAAAATAAAACCCAATGGAATAATTGGTTAATATAAAGCCCATCTAGTAACTAAGGGTTTTAAGCAAAAAGAAAATGTAGACCTTTTTGATACCTTTTCACCTGTAACTAGAATTAATTTCACTTGCTTCTATTCGTGATTTGATAATACACTAAATGGATGTTAAAACTATACTTTTAAACAGTGAATTAGAAGAGGAAATTTATATAGACCAACCTGAAGGTTTTGTAATACACGGACACGAATATATGGTTTGCAAGTTAGATAAATCTTTATATGGTCTAAAACAAGCGCCTAAACAATGACATGAAAATTTTACCAACTTGATTACTTCGCATGGTTTCAAAATCAATGAGAGTGACAAATGTATTTATTATAAATATGAAAATGACATTTGTACTATTATATGTTTGTATGTAGATGATCTACTTATTTTTGGTTCAAACATTCATACTATTTATATGGTTAAATCTCTTTTAATTCCAACTTTGGTATGAAAGATCCAGGAGAAGCGAATGTAATCCTTGGTACTAAGATTACTATGTCTAATAGAGGAATTTCTTTGAATCAATCTTATTATATTAAGAAGATATAAAAGAAATACAATTACTTTGACTGTAAACATGCTTGTACACTGTATGATCTAAGTGTAAAAACTATTTAAGAACATTGATGAAGGTGTAAGATAGTCTGATTATGCAAGCATCATTAGTAGCCTTCGGTATACCACTAATTGTACTAGACCCGACATAGCATATGTCATGGGATTATTATGTAGGTTTATTAGTAAAACCTAGTGTTGAGCATTAGCATGCTATTGAAAGGGTCATGAGATACCTAAAATGAACCAAGAACTTTGGATTACATTATAGAAAGTTTCCAGTTGTACTTGAAGGATACACCGATGCAGATGGGAATACTTTATCCGATGATTCGAAAGCAACCGGCGGCTATATTTTTAGCATAGCTGGTAGGGCTATTTCTTGGAAATCGAAGAAATGGACTATTTTGGCTCAGTCCACTATGGAGCATGAGATGATAGCACTAGCAACAGCTAGTGAAGAAGCAAATTACTTAAGAAATATGCTAGTTGAGATTGCTTTATGGGAAAAAGCAATACAAGCTGTGTTGATCCATTGCGATAGTACCACAGCTATTACGAAAGATTAGAACTATTATTATAACGGTAAATGACGATAGATACGTCGTAAGTACAACATTGTAAGAGAGTTACTCTTTCCAGGTGTTGTTAGAGTGGATCATATTCGCACTGATGAAAATTTGGCAGATCCTTTGACGAAAGGATTTTCCAGAGGGAAAGTTCACAAAACATCCAAAATGATGGGACTATTGCCCTTAGACACTCATAACGGTAACCCAGCTTATATGACTAGAGATCCCAAGAACTAGGTTCAATGGGTAAACAACAAGTAGTGAAGTGATAAAAGGTGAACATGATATATTATAAAATGTTTAGAAGCATGTATTCATGTATCGATTAGAGGATGACGTAATAGATACTCTTAATGATATCTATACTTTATGCGGAGTGGGATACCTAGCTATAGAAGTACTCCTGATAGACTCACTTTTGTGAATGTGAGAATGAGGCCGTTTCCTAGGAAAACTTTGGGAAAATGTTTTCTAGAACGTTCACTAAAACGGGATAAACGTGCATGGCCATTAACGCACGGGCTAGTTGAAAGCACTTTAGAAAGGTTGTGTTTGGTTTAATGCCAGAAATAGAATTCAAGACTACGTGTCACTCTGGCATGTTCTGAATTTTATTCATTATGCAAAGCTTTAAATCGAAATATGCATTTATTTATTCACAATTCTATATTTTTAGAAATATCTTGGAAATGATTTTTTTTTATAATTCAAGTGGAGGATTGTTGGAATTTTGAGTGTTAATTTTAAAAAATATTAATGGTAATAAAATTCTTAATGAATGACAATAACTTCAAATCCGTTAACAATCCCTCATTTTAGTAACGCATATAATTTTCATTTTGTATATTTAAATGATAGATAGGCAGAAGGAAAAATATAAGACAACAGACAATTTTTTTTTCTTCTTCTTGCTCTGTCATTTCTCTCTCTCTCTGTAGAATTCTTTCAAACAATTAAATTAGGAAGTTCTAAATTCAAAACGATTTACTGTTATGCAAACAACAAATCGATCAAATTTTAGAGGTTGATTTATCCTGAGGACGAAGTGATTGATAGTCAGCCTTGCACCTTGGGGCTAAGTCGCAAATCGTCTTAAAGAAAACCATGAAATACGCGACTCAGTCATTTCCAACAGTCAGATCCAACACAGTTCAATTTAGAAAATTGGCATTACTACTAATGTTGTGCTTTCAAGTTAGGAATGACTTATAGTTGATATTAATGTTTGTTGTGTAACATAACTGTATCCAAAAATATTATGAAAACTGCACTTTTTTCCTAACATGCACCCTTATGAATTCCGGTACATTCCAACCTTGCATCAATTATGCAAGTATAATTGACATTGTTACGAAGAGATCCTTGTACTTTTAGCAAAAAGGAGCAAATTTTGTTGTAATACACGATGTAATGTGTAGTCTCTTTAGGGATAAGTGGTTGTCGTTGCATTCTTTATCATATAAAATGAAAATTGAACAATTGAAATATGAAGCAGCCACTCTTGAAATCTCAAAATACACATTTTTAGCATCATCTCCATCATATATGTGTGTATGTATGATTACCATTGAAAGAAGGAAAACTATCTGAAATTGAACAAAAAGGAAGAAGTCGTACCCAAACATTTTACTATCATACTTTAAGTTAGTCTGTTATAGAATTCCATACACAAATCACTTGATTTCGGCTTTGACATCGAACCTAGTTTATTCTGGTGGATGAGATTGGAAAGGGGAGGGGGTGACAAATGATTAGGGTTGAGAAATTGAGATGACAAAGAAATAGATAGCAAAACAAATATGATATAAATTTTGTTTCCAAATGAGGAAAGAGTAGTTTTAGCAACTCTCAATGAGTGAAAGCAACTTGTTTTTCCCATTCTTACTACTAGATTGATAACGGACAATCTAAGCATCCATTCTTTATGAATGCCAAACAACCATAACCGAAACAGAAAGGTTTTTGCTTTTTATAGCCCAAGAAGGCCTACTCCAATCATGCTAATTTGGGTGCAATTGCAAAAAAAACATTCTGAAATGTACATTGAAAAATGGCCAGCAATAAATAGGTCCAGCCGCCAACTGCGGTTTGCCATATAATTGAAACAAATCGCTCCATGCTCTCATATCGCATTCCCCCTCGGTTACTCACTCAAATCCAACCGTCCATTTCCTTTTCAGCTCGACACGTGCTCACGTCCATATCCGGTAATGCTCGTTTATCTCACTTTTGGCATCAGCTGTCCCATCAATCAGTTTTCTAGCTAGCTTCTAATTCTTCCCGATATTTTCATTTGAGATTTATTCCCTTACCGAACAATCAGTGAGAACCTTGGATTTACGCGACAAGTTTTTTTATTATTGGAATCGTGAATTCAATTGCAGGCGATTATTCGGTGAGATGGTTTCTTTTGCCTTTAATCTAATGAGTTAGTTGTGATTTTTGTAGTTGGTTTAGGTTTCAGTATTCTTCGATTGAATGCAGTTGCTTTTGTAAATAATTGTGTCTGGTTAGCTTCTATGTTTTTGTATGATTGTAGGAAGATAATTCGATAATAGTTTCCTCTGTTTTTTATGATATTTGGGCAGATGATTGCATGTGATCTTTGCATATGAATTAGGGTTTCTGTAATTTGATGAAGAAGATAGGCACAGGCTTGCTGCATGATTATGAATTTAATCAATCCACCAGTAGCGAAAATTTTCTTGGTAGGGAGGGGAATATATCCGCAGAAACGTCTCTCGTTCCATTTCTTATCTCTTCCCTCACTATATTTCTCACCTGTTCTAAGAGTACTCAACGAGAAAATATATTTTTTCTTCAAGTTTAGAAAATCTTCTGTCTCCTTTGATTCTTTAAGATTTGTTCATATCTTCTCCTCTCATATGATAGAACGCCTAAGAAATAATATTTATTTTTTCTCCAGATTCAGTTTGAAGTTCAATTACAGAATCTGCAAGTTACTTAATATGCTATAATTTCAAATCTTAAACTAGGATTCAGCTCAAATTCTTCAAATCGGTGCACATTTTTGTTCTATAACGGTAACAATTACCCTTTGGCTTATTTGTTTGAAATTTATTTGCTTAATTTTATTTTCTTGTTAGTTGAACAATATCATTTTACAAATTGTTTGATTATTGAAGAATTCAGAAGAAAGCAAAATATTTGGGTTGTTTGTTTGAGATTTTTATCAAACGACTCGCGTGCATTTATAATTTTCTAATATTGAAATTATGCACTTAATGAGCAGTTATAATTCCTTTATAGGATACTAATACTTGGTTAAGCTCACTTTAAATTAGAGCTTCAAAATTTTGTACATAGATACAATTATAGCATGCATTTGTAACAACAATTTAAAATTTTAGATTGTGTGGGTGTCTTTCTTTCTGAATAACGAGGAATCTATTTTCACTGTGCATTTATCAAACGACTCATGTGCATTTTATAAGACCAGTTAATGTTTCTACTGTTGTGTGGTTCTGCTAGTAGTGGTGGGTTTTAGAACTGCTAACAAAATCACAATTCCTTCAGTTTATGTGGCTGTTAGGAGATGTTGGCATTGGAATCATAATCTGATTTCAGTTTCTATAATTTCAACGCAAGATATAGCATTCAGAAAAATGAGAGATTGTAACATTTCCTAATGTCGCTATTTGCATATTTTCTCCTTTATAACCAAGAAACCAAGCTTGGGCTTGTACACATGCTAATGATGCATACGTTAGAGCCTCCATTTGTGGTCAGGCCTCATATATATACATAAGAATAAATACATAAAAATAAACAACTGTAATCAGCCCATGGAAGATGGAGTGCCCAAACAAATCTAATCTGATTTTTATGATCAGTCATGTCTAAGAGATTAATGATATTTATAAACGTATCCTTCTTCAATACCTAAGATGTAGGGCTAAAACTAAGCGTTTTTTTAACCGTTGTTCAACTTCTTATCAGTTCTTTCACGAATTTCCATTTGGACGGTGCAAACATGTTGTAATTTTCCATTAATCCAATCTTGCAATGCAGTTATCTGCGATATTGATTTTAATTATTTATTTATACTGGCGGATGATGTTATTAGATTTTTGGATCTGAATTTTTTAGGGTTTTTTTCCCTCTTATTTTTTCAGGCAAGAGTTGGCTAAAATTTACATGTGTTTTAAACAAATATTACTGCAACAAATTTAATTAACATAGTTAATTTTATTACGTATAACTAGTAAATGCGTAAATGATATATTGCCATTTTCAAGATAAGAGCTTTAAATACTAATATATATATATATATATATATATATATATATATATTAAAAAAACGATATACAGTAGATCGTATTATTAAGAAGCCACTGATAAATTCTGCTTTGAGTTTCTAATTGGGTTTAGATATCTGTGTCCAAGGATATGTACATCCCTTTGTAACTTGATCCTGGGATCAAACACAAGTAAGATTGACATCACATGCTTGGAAAACATTTTATGTGGATAATATCTTGACATAGCCACAATACATTGCATGTTCAGCAGTCAATAATTGGGGACAAAATGGGGATGATATTTTGATACAAATGGCACTAGCAGCATACTTACTTTTTCCTTTACCATGTGTTATGTTGTTCTTTGTAGGAAGTATCTTGTTCAATTATTGCACAAGCGTATGCCTATATGCAATCATTTGTGTTTTCTGTCTTTGCATTTCCAAATTGAAGACAAAATGAATACATCAATAAATATTTGTGTTTTTTCATTTATGTGCAGTTCCAAGAATGGTGGCAGCAGAGATTGAACAGTCAATTGAAAATCTTGCTCGGATCCCAAAAGAAGCTAAGAAAATATTGCATGCGTTGGCATCCGAATGGAGCGATGTGACAGATTCTAAGGCATTAGAAGTGATGCCATTTAAAGGGGCAATGACAAATGAAGTTTATCAAATAAAATGGCCGACTGAAGGTAGATCTAGAAAGGTTTTGGTTCGAATTTATGGTGAAGGCGTTGATGTGTTTTTCAATAGAGAAAACGAGATCGAAACATTTGAATGTATGTCTAGGCATGGGCAAGGACCTAGATTGCTTGGGAGATTCCCAAACGGGCGTATAGAGGAATTCATAAATGCTAGGGTATGTGAAATATTAGCTTCTTTATAATTTATCATAAGTACAGTAACACATATGCACATACCAACATGAAGTGAATAAAAAAGTTCATTATATTTTGATTGGTTTTTACATGTAGATATGATAATATTTGTCATTTAGCAAATGGATAATATATATATTTGACATGTGTTATAGATTTGTAGCAACAATCCTACAAGTTGTCATACTTTTGTATTTAATAGAACATTTTTTATTCTGACAGACGTTCTCCTGTATCATTATAAGTATATAAAGGCTGCTACGAGCATTGGACCATAGCTGACTTACTGAAATTTCAATATAATCAGTGCTCTTGTTTTTCAATGATGTGGTGGAATTTGTGCGTGTATTTAAATCCAGTCCAGGCATTGTTCAGTTGGGGATAATGGTCTGAACATCATCAATGTAGTTTTTTCTGTTTATTTTTTTGTTGATGTTTGCAATATGATTATCTTTTGGTTGTTTGAACAAAGGGATGCTAAGATATTTCCATAGCAACATTAATTTATATCGAAAGGTTCTGTTTGATGAAATTTTTATTTTCAGAGTCTAAGTTAGAACGTGCAATGTACAATACTCCACCGAATAAATGAATAATATGCTTAGTATTTCTATAATTCACATGGTTTAAATTTTTAGAAATATCTCGTTTCTAGTGTAAAAATGTAGCAGTATTAATCTATCCTGAAATATCCTGGATGGGGAAATTTTGAATTCAATCTATCCAGCGCACAAGATTTCCACTTCAGTTGGCTCGAGGATGGGCAAGTTTATTGAAAAACCATGTTTAAATTTGACCATTAAACCAAACGTCTACTGGAGCCGAATCCAACAATGCATATAAAAATAAAGCTTATAGTAGGCTTCGGTATTCAAAGTAGACTATGATGCATATAACATGTATTTCACTGTTTGCACATAAAGTGAGACGTTCAAATAATTATTATAAGTTACACATCAAAGCATGGTGTGAGCTTTTGTGTCAATAGGTGCACAACACCAATTAGGTGTTAGGTCTCCTTTGTCAATTAGAGACACTAAATATTGACTTGATAAATGCCTTTGTTTTTTTTTTCACTGATTGTTTAAAATATGTTTTTCTCATCCTCTAATCAGACATTATTTTACATTCATACCTTTGTTATGGAATAATAACCATCATAAGTCCATAAAACTGCTTGTTATAGTTTTATTGCAAGTTCAGGACATTTATAAATTTATATAACATAAACAAGATTATTATTTAATCATTCTTGTCTAAGATAAATTATCTTTCACTCTTTGAAAGTTCATCTATAACTTTGAGTTTCCCACCCTGTCTTTCTTTTGGATTTTTTATTGTTATCTTCCATGTCTTCATTTAATACAGAAAGCAATTAATCATGAAAATTCTTTGTGTGTGCATGTGAGCACGCGTGTGTGTGAATAGTATTTATTATTGATCAAAACCATAACAGTTTAGAGAGTTCAGTTTTCTTTTAAATCCAGTTATCTCAACAAAAAAAAAGATAAGAAATCCGACAACATAACACAAATTATCTTAAACATGGAACCGACGTATGCAAGCGAATTTCATCAATATTTTTCTCCATGTATTTATAGTTCTAGACTTGTTTGATATCCTACCATCATGGATGTATTTTTAATCAACTTTTGCAAGAGATGTGTTTCTTCACGTAATGTAATCCATCTTCTTAGAACTCAGAAACCTAGTTTCCACATGAATTTTTACTAATCTTTCACATTTACATGGCCTATTTTTGTTAACATGGATAAATTTTTGAATAAAGGTCAAATAAAGAGTTAATGACTATAACAAGAATGAAGCCCATCATAATATTGAAATGAACCTCGGTGAGCATGGTATAATCCAAAGCTGCAAAAAGAAAATCGCAAAATATAAAGATTCAGCAAACACATGATTATATCAAATCTACAACAAAAATATGAAGGTGATGGGTTTGTTACTCAAAATCTAAAGGCGGAGGTTTTGTTATTCAAAATTTGAAGGCGTTGGTTTAGTTAAATTTGATTAATGAGGAAATTGATTAGGTACGATGGAAGTTTGAAGGTTGATTGAGGGTGATCATCAAGGAGGATGAGGAGAAGGTGTTGATGTCGTCCTCGATTGAGGCGCTGGATGATTTCCTTGCAAAGGATGTGCTCTACAAGGATGTATCAGTTAATTGGGTTTTTATTCCACGATCAGTGATACTCAAAGAATGATTTCAATTTGCATGATGGAAATAATTAATTCGGCGGAAAAAATAAAATGGATGAATATATGATTTTATTTTTGTTAGGATCTTATTTATAGATCTTATTTATAGAGGTGGTGGCTTAGTTAAATGCAGGAATAAAATTGGCTTTGCATCTCCTATTGGCGGTAAAACATAAAAGATATTACTAGCACACAGGTATATGTTCTTTGAACTTCTACTCGGATGTTAGCTTCTAATTGAATCCAAACATTTGTTTTGTAGACCTTTAATTAGATTGCACTAGAGCCTTATGTCTAATGAAATAATAATATAAAACAAACGGCCCCCACGTTAGATCATGCAGGACCCATACCTTAATAAATAAATCACCTGTCTATCATGTTTGTTGCATATGCTTGACCTTTGTATATGTCATACAGTTCAACTTTCAAAAAATTATCTTGCTTCTACTGCAAAAGTGAGAACGCCAAATTTGGTGTATAGATTGTCTATGTTGTGCGTTACAGATCTAACTTTTGCTAAAAGATGAGATTGTGAGTGTAGTGGCCTACCAACATCTGTAATGGTTTGTTGCTTATTATAATATTCTTTGGAGAAAGGTACCATCAGTAGTGGTTTGTTAAATATACTACATTTTGTTAATTAAACACTTTCTTTAAGAGGGCTTTCCACTATTTTATGCTAACAAGGAAGGGATGTGCTGATTTTTCTGTTAGCATTTTCAACCCAGGTTTTCAGATGTGCATTTTTTTTGGGGTGATGTAATCTGTTCTTGAGAGTGAAGCGCATTCTTTGTTTCAAGCCTATATTTAGATAGTCATCATATATCGTCTTCATCATATTTAGCCACTTCTTTTAGTTCTAGATAGTTAGCCACTTCTTTTAATTCAAGATTGAGATTCCATGTACTTTTTGTTTAATTCATAAACAAAGGTTGAGGCAAGTATCATTATAATGTGTTTGGTGCCTACTTCTATGAAGTTTAATGCAGATGGCTATTTTACTTATTGTATATTTAATTGATTATAAACGTGACATGATATTTTAAGGAACCCTTCCTATCAGCCAATCACGGTCTCCTATTACTGTGAAGAAGACAGTTTCAGCATCATACTTCTTTCTTTTGTACCTTGGTTTATTTTGCATTATTTACAGATACTTTTGTTGGCATAATCACTTACTATTGTTTGAAAAGCAATCCAATGAAAATACATTTAATGTGAATTTATGATGTTCGTGGTGGAGCACTAGACATAAAAAATGATCATATCTTCTAGGCAGAACCCAGACAAAGCCTAGATGGAAAGTAAGTGCTTTCCCATAAATTGGATATTATTAAATCTTGGCATCAAATAACTATTAAAATGATAATTATAAATCATGTAAAATTCCACTAGTTTTGATTTAGACCCTCATTTTTTTAATTACTTGTTGATATAAATATTGATTATCCTGTCAATAATTAAACTCTATAAATAAACAAAAAGTAATCATAGTTATTAAATACATAAAAATTATTACACGCTATAAATAAACAAAAAGTAATCATATTTAGTAAATACATAAAGCAAAATGTAGTAACGGTTTACAATTACATCTAAATATGTCCAAAATATACCTTTTCAACATAGAATAAATAATAGTCTTACTAGTATCAAAACCGTTAATAAAAAACAGGAAATTACACACAACTTCAAAGACCAAAAGTCTAAGTGATGAATGCACAATCAATTATTAAAAGAGATCCCCATCATTATTATTTGCACTTCAAGAAACACCTTAGCGCTTCATAGAAATCTCTCTGCTTTGGCACCACATCTGTCGTCGAACCAAATTAAACACCAAAATTAGAAAACCACACAATGACTTTACAAAAAACGCCTTGACAGCGCTCCAGCTGCGTTCTTAACTACATAGATGTAGATTAAGGTTGTTCAAATCAAGATTTGAGATTCACGTTGTTATCTTAAAATTTTAACCATCTTGATTTGATTCCGGCTAGTACTGAAACAAAATGGACATAAAATTATTGCCGCCGTACAGAAATATAAAATAGAGATGGTAAACCAAAATAGAAGACATGAAGTTATAAAGAAATCCCATGAAGATTAGAATATTACCTCATACTGAAAGTTAGCATTTCCAATTAAAAGTGAAGTTTCCTACACATTTTAATATCAGATTTGAATTTTTATGAATTTGTTTAAGAGTAGAAGATAGTAGTTCCGGAAGAAGAAGAAAATTGTTGCGTAGAAAATTAAGGGTAGAAGATAAAAGAGAGGCAGGGGACCAAAGAAATTAAGGTTTTTGTTATTTTAAGTAATGGGAATCTGACATTGTTAACTCAGTCCATGCTCCAGTGAAATCGAGGATTTTGTTATTTTATCAAACTTTATAAACTTAATTGTTTGTTAATATGATTTCGATAAATCTTAATAATTTTGGGCGGTCACCACTGTGTTTAAGTATTTAGCTATGCATACAGCTAGATATTTTGATTTAACTATGTATATTTGGATATTTAGATGTATTTAATAATACATTTGTTTTATCAAAATTTGGAATTGAAATCTACAATGACATTTAAGAAGCTAACTTAAATTTCTGAACTCTTGAACAACCGAAGCTGATGCAAAAACAAAGAAATCCCAAACCTTTGCCACATGCCACAGGAATATTATTTTGACAGCACTATGAAATGCATATTCCTAACTAGCAGAAGATAGAAACTGTTGTTTGATTATCCATTGCATGTTTTGTTCTGCAAGTTAAATGATTAGTCACTGGATATTGTAGCATATGTATTGAGACTTGAGAGATGCAAAAGAATTGCATGTGGGTAAATAATATGTGGTTTCTTTGATGATTGTAGCTATTATGTTTCTTTTGGCCATTGTTCTGATATCATGATATTTTTCCTAACTTCAGACTCTGTCAGCTGCTGATTTGCGAGACTCAGAAATATCTACTCTTATTGCATCAAAACTGAGGGAATTCCATGAGCTTGATGTCCCCGGCCCCAAAAAAGTGTTCCTTTGGGAAAGAATGAGGTGTTTTTCTAGTGTGTAGCCTCCAATGGAGTAACTATTAAGTTCTGAATAACTTGCATGGAAGTTTTCTTATTGTATCGAATAAATTTGCGGAGTTTTCCCCAGGATTAACTAGATTCTTTGCATTTCATAGCTTATTCCACAACTCTATAGTTTTCATTGTTTTATCTTAATTCCTCGGGTAAATGTCATGCTAATATTACATCGCATCAGCCCTCATTAAGTTTCTTTGATACGAAAGAGTGCTTTGAAACTTCACCTATTAGGTATGTAAAGTATAAGAGAGCTTCTGTAGTTGGGAAAAAGCTATGTAAATTTTCCAGCAATTTAACATTAATTTTTTGTCGTTCCGTATAATATTGTCCTCCTATTTGGTTGATGAGCACTTAACTGAAATCTTCTTTAATTTCTACAGAAATTGGCTTAAAGCAGCCAAAGATTTGTGTTCGTCTGAAGAGGCAGAGGAATTTTGCTTGGATGTAATCGAGAAAGAGATTGATTCTTTAGAAAGTATAATGTCAGGGAAAGATCAGATTATTGGATTCTGCCACAATGACCTTCAGTATGGAAACATCATGATTGATGAACGGAGCAGACAGATCACTATCATTGTGAGTTGATTATTTGTCTAGTCTTGATTCTTCTTTAGTATTGATCAGCTGAGTTTTCTCTACTTGGTGAATATATTGATCATTTTCAGTTCAATCAGCATTTATTAAACTGTCATTCTTGATGTTTTTTGGTGTATCCACATTTCGTACTGCAATTTTCCAGAAGTTATGGATACATTATAAGGGTGCACATGGATAGATTATCTAATGGATTGAATCCAATCCAATCAAAAAAAAAATTGGTTTGAAACTAATCCAATTTATAATTCGGACCGGATCGGATTCAAATTATAGAAATCCAATTATAGCATATCGATTAGTGGATCCCTGTGGTCAAAACCAATTAGATAACCAATCCAACTTATTTTAAATTATCAAAAATAAATGTGCACTTTTGAATTAGCATTGGTAAATTGACTGGTTATAATGAAAACTATTTTAATATATGGTTTTTTTAATTTTCACTTAGTTTTGGTTTGTACATTTTTAATGTTTTAATTTGAACTTTAACTCATTATGTTTCTTCATGCCTTCATATTTTAATAGTCAACTAATTAACATGTATGAAATTTAAGTGTTTAAATTATACTATTTATTTTATTTCAATGGTTTAATATAATTTTTTTTTGTTTGTGACCTGCTACTAAGAGGTTGTTTGTTTTTCTATCTAAGTATATGAGTTGCTTTAATTTTATTATGTTAAATGCTGATAAAATAAATTTTGTGATATTTTTCTATCTAATTAAATTCAGTTTGAGACCAGAGAATAATAAGTTTATACTACATTATATTCTATACATAATTCTAATTCCATTTAATTTGCGACAAGAAGATAATTTATTCATTCAGTTAACAAACATCTTCTTGTTTACAGTCTCAAACTTTTGATACAAACAACTATTTATAATAATGCTATAAATCCACAATACAATCTTCTTGTTTACAATCTCAAACTTTTGATACAAACAACTATTTATAATAATGCAATAAATCCACAATACAATTTAACCAGGCAATGAAAATTAAAAATAATAGATTATTTAGTGAAAACAATTTTTTTTTAATTTTTTTTTAAATATTGTATTTTGTATTTTACTAAGCCCTCACCTAGGCGCCAGCCTAGGGCTTTTTTCCCTTTCAAAGCATCGAGGATGCAGAGGACACTAAAAAAGCCCTAAAGCGCTGAAAAAGCGCGCGCAGAGATATGGAGGAGCAAAAAAAATTCTGTATTTGGGTCAAAATGGCGTTCAGTTACATCCTAGAAATCAAAACAACATCGAACAAATCGATCTTATTTGCTCCAGCTATAAAAAAAATTTGTTGGGTTTAATTAATGATGTTGTATTGTCTATAATTAAAGAATTTTGTTGTTTGTAGAGTTGAATTAAATGGCGTTGTGCCTGGTTGTATGATGTTTTATTCTCAATATTTCATATATACACAATTTTTGAAGTCAAAAATTGAGTTTTAGACTTCTAGTGCATTTTTGAATTGCAGTTTTTTTGGTTGTAAAACGGAAAAAAGTGATGCTCAAGACGTCCAAAAAAGTGTTAGGTGAGCGCCTGAGGCCTTTTCGCCTTGACAACTTTGATTGCATTTGATATTATAAGACCTAACATATAATTAACGAGCGTTCTCTTCAATTTGAGGACCGCTCTTTCATTTTAAAAAAAAAGACCGGACGTATAATTAATGATTTTCATATAAGCGGGCCACAAATATATAAATGTTGTACATCTTATCATAAACAATAACCAATATCCGATTCGATTTGATCCAATCCAAGAAATTTTAGATCGGATTTATAGGTCAAGCGAATCGGATGTGGATCAAAAATTTAAAATCAAATTATAAATCGGATCTGATTGAATATTACCTAAATCCACTAGATTTGATCCAACATGCAGCCTAGTACATTATTTTACCAGTTCACCGGTGAGCTAATCACATAAAATACATGCACTTCGATATCAATATTAAAATGCCTCTGTTTTACATACTGCAAAACATTTAATATTTGGGTTTACTCGGAGAAGCCAAAACTTGTATGAACTCGACTTTTTTTTAATAAGAACTAGACTGTAATGTTCCTTATTTGAAAACTTGTTCCAAACCTGATGGGACATATTTCAAAGTAGATGGGAACGAGTTTTATATGGAGTGAAAATTTTCGGGGTAGATTACGCGGATATCAGACAAGAGTTTCTTTTTTTCTAAAGAAAATTAAATAATACCTTACATGCATTAAATTAACAATGAAAATAATAATAATAATATTTTTTTGTTATGTATAAACCTAGGTTTGAGAACTTTGTTTTTGTTCTCGATTTCGGTAAACTAAAATTTTCAAAGTTTCATTCAATTTCGATCGTTTCGGTTTTAGTCTCGGTTTCGGTATTTTTAATTTAATAATAAGATTAAATATAAACTTTCAATCAGGGACGGATGTATGTGTATGATTACCTGGGCTACAGCCCGGGTGCTCTTTTGTAAAAAAAAACACACCAAGTATTATTCAGCCCAATATAGCTCAATATATTAGAAAACCCATTCAGTCCAACATGCCAAAATTACACGATGCTTCCTTTGTCTCTTCTTCCGCACAAAACGAAAAATGCAGCTGCTGCTCCGATCCATTCAAGGGCCAAAATAGGGTAAATATTTCTTTTTTTATGTTCTAATTCCTTTTTAATCATTAATGTCTCATCTTATGTTCATAAAGTAGTTGCAAACTTTAAATTATTTGCCATATTGTAATCAATTGATACCCTAGTTTGCTCAATAATCGTTTTTTTATTCTATTCAAATTAAATTAATTAGTTGAATGTATTACATTTCTCTTGATTTAAGTTAAAATTGCTATTAAAGAACTTAAATATAAAACCCTAATTTTTTACTCTCATTGTTATTGTTGTTAAACTGATTTTATTTTTATATCCATGTCAATTGTCAGAAACAAAAAATTGATGTATTTCACTTATATTTGATTTTACTTTAATAAACTTATGTAATTTAGGCATTTTTTTAGGTAATGTCAAACTCAAAGTATAGCAAAACATTGTTGTCATTTTACAAGTTAAAAGGAGATAACTCTTTGGACCCAAAAAATGAAACTTCTTCAAACTCTATCGAACTTCCTTGCAAAATTCAAAGAATCATAGTTGATAATGGCGGAGTTCATTTTATCAACTATCTTTGAGTTGTGTAAACATCGATCGATTCGTCTTATTTTAACTCTTCTAGTTTCCACGGAAACGACGGAGCGAGCTTTTTCAGCTACGAAAAATGTTAAATCTACTCTACGTAATAAAATGTGATGATTTTCTTGAGGATTGCATGATTATCAACATAGAAATGGAGCTTGCTGAAGATATTGATTTTAATTCGGTAGTTTATGATTTCAACTCACGGAAAGAGTGTAGAGTCCAACTTGTATAGATTATCGTGTCTACTTTTGTATTTATCTAAGTCACGCATAAGATATACATGAACACCTCATGTTATTGTAAGATTTCACTAATATATAATTAAAAACTACATTTTGCAACTTTTGATCTTATTTAGCTTTATTTTTTCATCTCTTTTACTTTTAGCCCAGGTCATACTAAATTCCTGGCTCCGTCCCTGCTTTCAATTAAACTGTAATGAAATCTAACAAAAAATTAAATATAACCATCATAATAATTAAACTAACAATTATATTTAATTAATATTACTAAATTAATATAATATAACAAAGCTAACCCTAAGTTAATATAATAATGGTAAATATAACCTAGCTCAAGCCCAGTCCAAATATTAATATAATAATACCTTGAAATGTTAGTTAATCCTAAAACATATAGTAATATAATGGTAAATCCAAGACCGAAGAAAAGAAAACCAGACCCGAGAAACATGTAACCCTACTTTTTTCATCTTTCCTCGCATTTCATTCAAACTGCATATTAGTTAATAGAGAAAAAAAAAGACCATACTTTTAGATGCTCGATTCAGGTTTTTGGGATTTGATTTTTTCAAAACTTCGAATTTGAAAAGGAGTGATGCGAATTTGGGGTTTAATCAAGTCATGTGATGAGGTAAGGTTCAAGTTCATATATTTTTTTTGGATTCGCTAAATTATTCAAAAGTTTGAAGGCTTTGGTTGATATTTATTCTACATTGATAGGTACAATGTGAGTTGTGTGTGTGTGTGTTTGTTGATATTTCCATATATCTCCTCCAAAATTATTCTACTTCTAAATTACCCCCTTGAAACTAAGTACTTCTAAGAATCTCGCTAAAAATTCATGTGTCAATCAAAATATGACTTCTTCATTTATTTACCCTCTTTTTTCTACTGTTGTAAGCATAAATTAACACAATTTCTTCTGTAGACTGTAGCATGATACATAATAAATTCGCATCATTCAAAAACTTTAAATGTAAAATACAAGTAATTATTATGACTTTGGTATGTGGTTTTCATTGTAGATTTCTCTAAATGGTATGACATGCATGATTTGAACAGAAATAGGTTAAAAGTTGGAACACATACTTTTTCTGTTGCAAAATTTTCTCATTTTTTTTAAAGATAGTTATCCTTGATGTAAGTTAGTTGATCATCATCTAATTACTTTAGCTTTATTTTAAAGAAAATGTATAAATAGATGAGAATGTTTCTTTCTGGTTGACATGTTAGAATTGAAGTAGAAATTTAAAAACAAAATATTCCATGGGATAAATCAAATAATATGCTAATTTTGGAAGAGGCATATGGAATTAATATATATGTATGTATGATTGTATTTTCCAATATGGACCACATCAGCAAACTAATTACAAAGGTAGATTTTTGAACTAATTTTTGCAATTGTACTGTTTTTTTAGTAAAAAAACCTAATTATAGAAATAAGACCATTTTTGGTCATGATGATTAAAATTCACTGGCTTGATTTCTAATCATGTCGGGGTAAAAAAATTAACTGAAACGTTTCTAGTTGTGCTAGTGCATTTGACCATTCTGTCTAAACATTGATTATTTTGTGGTGTCTTTTGAACTAGTTCTCTGTGTTTGTTACTAGCAAAACAAGAAAAGCTGAAGCAAGAAACTCCTAAAAATATTCTCGCTTTTTACGCTGTATGCATCATTTATCGAATGTAGAAACCTAGGATGTTTTCTTTATTGTTCATTGCATGGCAGCAATAGTTATATCATAGGGACGATGTATATTTATTCTTGTTTTTGAGTTTGAAAGAGAAACTACACTACATCCTTCCATGAGCTGGCAAATCTTACCGTGTTAGATAATTACACTCCGTCGGAATTTCTTATACAATTTTGTTGAGTATATATCTTTTGCGTTAATGTATAATACAAATTGTATGTGTAACAAGCTCCCCTTTATTAGGACTATGAATATGCTAGTTTCAACCCTGTCGCATATGATATTGCCAATCACTTCTGCGAGATGGCTGCTGATTATCATACAGAAACACCTCATATTATGGATTTCAAAAGATACCCTGGTTAGTTTTTGGTATGCTTCTATGAATTTGCCAACTTCACCAATTTTTGGTTATTTGTCATGTGTTACTTGCTTTTACCATTAACAGGTTATGATGAGCGCAGAAAGTTTGTTCAGACATATCTCAGTTCTTCGGGTACAGGTAAAGTCTCTAAGAAACTTTAAGATACATATTAAAGAAATGTGTCTTAATGATTTGGTAACCAACATTTTAGCTTGTTCGAGATGCGTGCACATCTTAAGAAGTTGGTACATGCTACCTATGTAATATTAAGCGTCTTAGAAGGGCCTATTCTATAATATTTTTTTTTAATGTCCCAACATAATAAATTTATATCCCGAGGCCTCTCATTTAATAAAAGTACTTTAATACACTTTTAATAATTTGATAATTGTGACAATGCCTAATTTGAAGCACATCCACTTAATATGCTAAGAATATATTTTTAAATTTCAAAAAGAATGAATCCTGCCATCGTTTAACATACGCACACAATCATTATTTAGGCTCTACTTGTAACCTTAATAATATTCCAAACTGTATAAATAATCATGTAGAGATTTCGGAATGAGCAGGAACTTGTGACCTCATGGTCTTTAATTGTTTATAGTATGGGTATTTTTGGAACTTCATAGTCGGACCAAAAAATTGTGTTTTTATTTCACCTATTAATATGTATGTATGTATGTATGTATGTGCGTGCGTAGGTAGGTAGGTAGGTAGGTAGGTATGTATGTATGTATGAGAACAGCTATATACATGTATTAAAACCATGGTTTCAGATTTTGGACGGTACTTCGAAATTTCGGTGGTACCATACCGGTGTCATTTGTAAGCGAACCAAAATCGATCGAAAAATTCGGTTTCGGTTACGATGTACTAAAAAAGCAAATTATAGATCGACCTCACTATTGAAATTGAAAGAACAAATTACCCGAAGGAAGATCGATGTCAACTTCTCATCTTCGCGGCAAGATCGACCTTGAAGTGTAGGGCAGCGAAGATCGAGCAAGATCTTTGATGAAGTTTTCCTTTTTTTCCGCGCTTCAGCTGTTTTCCCATTTCGATTTCGCTCTGGCTTTGAGCGACAGATGAAAATTTGGACGGCGGATTTTTCCCTAATTCCATTTAATCAGTTGTGCTGTGTGTTTGTGTATTGGGCTGTGTTGCATTGGGCAGTGTTGGGCTATGTTGCATTGGGCTGAAATTAAGTTTAATTTGCCTTAGTTTAACTATTTTGGGTTTAATTATATTTAAGTTATATGGACTGAAATTGTTTATTTTGGGTTTAAGTATATTGGGTTGTGTTGTGTAGTGTTAAGTTTAACTTAGTTATAATTTAGTGTAATTTAATCTAATTGTTAAATATAGTCTGATTCAATTGTTATAATTTAATCTAATTGTTAAGAAAACTGAAATCAGGACCGAAACCGAAAGCAAGATCGAAACTTCTGAAATTTCCGAATTCGTCCGAAACTAATAAAACTTCAATTGGCCGAAACCGAAATCGAAACCGAGTTCACGAACCTTGATTAGAACTATAATATATACGTGCGCACGTGCGTGTATGTGTATATATATACATGTATGTGTGTAAATCTATGTATCAACGTCGATATATATTTGTATCATAAATAAATATTTGGCTTAAAGTATCAAAAGCCATTTAAAGCTGATCATAGTTTTATATTCAAATCGGAATTGTTATATACATGTATCAAAACATATATGTGTTAACATAGTAATGTATCAGAACTCACACGCGCGCCCACACACACAACATATACACACGCGCGCGCATACATGCGCATGCACACACACGCATCAAGATTTTGGTTTAATAAAAAGAGTCAGGTTCGATTCCTACCATGCGCTTCCCTATCCTATATAAATTTACCCGGGGGCTTGGATCAGCGGACGGCTTTACTGTACCCTCCTCAGGAGTTTACCGGCCTGCCGGGTTCTCCTGGGTTTCCAAAAAAAAAAGATTTGGTTTAATGTACTAAATGTAGTTTTTAAACTAGGGCAAAGTCTTGTATTCAAATCAGAATTATTTTATGCATGTATCAGAAGCAATATGTGTGTGTATAATTGGTAAATATCAGTATCATACATATTTTTGTTTAATGTATCATAATTCATTGTAAAACTGAGTATACTCAAATCAAAACTTTTATATACATGTATCAAAGCTGATAAATATTATTATAAACAAAATTTTGATTTAGTGTATCAGAAGTCATTTTAAAGCAAAACACGGTCTTATATTCAAATAAGAAACTAAAATAAATTTCAAAAAGAAACTAAAATAAATTTTATTGTGAATTTTGTAAAATTTTATAATAAATTAAGAAAATACAAGGAATGATCATATATTTTTTAGGATAAAAATATTAAAACAAGATTTGATTAATTTTAACGCTATAAAATAACAATGTGTTAGTCAGTTTTCAATGAAAATCTGATTGAATAGAAAATTAAATGCGGCATCATGAAAATTTTAGCCTCCAGACACTCCAAAATTTATGGCGGTGATTTTCATTCAAGTTGAATTTGAAATGATAAAAAACGTAAAGTGTATAAATGCCTTCATAGATTTTTTTAAAATGGATAATTTTTAGACATAGGGCTTAAATTTAAAAAACATGCCCTATTTTAAATTAAACAAAAATCAGAGCCTAAATTTTAATTACTTAATATTAGTAAACAATTTTCACAAATTTCCGATAATATTAAACCAAAATTCAAAAGATTTTTCTTATTACCGTGAGACAATCTTCTTGGTCGAAGCTTCTATAGTTCTTAAGTTAAAGATTAAAAGAAACTTATATTTTACAAACATATATTTCAGAAACAAGTCCAATAATATTCCTATCTTCTGCAGACAAGCTAAATAGTTTTACAAAAGACATAATATTTTACTAACAAGGCTCATTACAGTTCACTAAAGGATATATTCAGTTTATAATGTTTTTACCTTTTTTGCCTCATATTAATTTAGTGTCATAAAAAAAATAGTACGATTTTAAAGAACTGATTGAATTTATTTTTTGTTATTAAAATTGCTACTTTTGATGCTCTTTCCAAACCGATGCAGAAGTCGTATGTTTAGAAGAGTAACTGAAAATATATAATCATGATTTTTTTAAAGTTAAATGCAATGGCTAATCTTTTAACAAAGACAACGTTATGAATAAGTCATATGTAAATAAGTGGTACATAAAGGACCCGTGATTTTTGAAGTCTCCTCCTCATCTTCATCACTTCATACTTACCTTATTCCCAAATGATTGAGGTCGAATACATGAATTCTCAATTTCCATATTATTGTATCTCGAAGCATACCAATAGTTAAATTTAGCTTTTTAGGATCATTTTTAATACTTCTTCCTATGTCAATTTAGTTTTTCTTTTTGTTTTTTCTTCAGTATCAATATTATCTCCCCTCTTTACTGGTACATTATCTTGTCTAATTTTTATGTGTTCATATCTTCTAAAGTTACTTTTTCTAATTTTCTCATTTATAGGTGTTACTTTTAGTTTCTCTGTCAATCTCTAATTTTTATTTTTATTTTGACTATATCTTTTCTTGTAATTTGAATCTTTCCTCTTAGCATTCTCATTTTCCCTACATTTAATTTATTTTCGTTGTTCTTTTCGAAGGTCAAATTCTGTTACACACATTACCACATGTCTAATATTGTTCGGTAGTTTCTCTAGTACTCTTCAACCATATAAAATGATGCTAGTTTGTCCAATCAACAATGTCATCGGCAAGCATCATGCACCACATTATGTCATCCTCAATTTGCTTTATTATTTCGTCAATACTAGCGCAAATAAATATGAATTTAGAATTGAACCCTGATGTAACCCTACTAGCTATTGGGAATTATCTCTCCACGTGTAGATCGTACTTTCGTCTCGGGGCTTTCATACATATCTTGAATTAGCTTTATCATTCGTGTTGAAAATTGTTTTTTTACTTTGGGCCTACCAAATTATGTGTCTTGTACTCTATTATATGATTCCGTATGCAAAATCATTTTGTTTGCTCCTAAGCTTCTCTATTGATTTTTATAGTCTACATCTAAAAGTAAAGCTTTCAAATACAGGAATGTTAAGATTAGAACCAGAATCAAATATTAAAGCTGAGACTGATATCCTAAGATATATAATATGAAATAACAAAAATATGTATTTGTAGTTTAAAAATGAGCGGTACATCAGAAATATTTGTTATTTAATTTTCAAGTAAGAGGCATATAAAGATTATATTTATTCAAAAATTTGTGATATATAAAGAAATTACTGATTGGTTCCTGTGTAGTGTAGCTAATATCATCATATTTAACATTCAAGTCAGAAAGTTAAACGAGGTTTCAAAAAAGAATTAAAAAAATCTTTAAAAATATGCGCAAAGAGAGAAGCAAGGTTGGGAAACTAGTATAGAATAATAAGTTTAAATGTAAATTCACTCCAAAGAAAGCTCAATTATAGCATAATGCTTTCAAAAACCCTATTCATGTTAATGATGTGTTGTCTCACTTATCATGAAGATTAAATTCTCATTCCTTACTTTGTTTAGTCCCTTATTATTCCTAGTTTTCATCTTATATAAGATAATTTGAATAATGCAATATCTTTTTTAGAAATGTTGAATTGTACATCTGATTTTAACGTTAAACCATATGTTTACTTTCCTTTCTTATGAATTACATATGTCGTATTTAAAAATATGAACAAATGCAAACGGTTGGGATTGAGTTTGAAGAATGCAATTTAACGTCTGACATAATTTTAAGAAAGTTACTACAAGTTTTCATTTATGCACATACTTTTATAAAATAAATAAATGAAAACTTGTAATAACCTCCTGTACCTGGATTAGTTTGATCTCCAAGTTTCTCAGGGAAAGTTTCGAATAGCATTTAATTATTGTTGTATTCAAATTTGCTTAAAACTTACATTTTATGCTAGCCTTTTATTTTCTAGTGCTCTGCTCATAGAAAACCCTGCTTCGCTAATAGCTACTTTTAATTTCTCAAGTGCTTTTAGCTTTATTTTACATAATATCACAATTCTGTAACACTTAACTAGTGGAATGTTTATAGGTGAAATTCCAGTAGGCGAAGTTGATAATTTGGTTCAAGACGTAGAGAAATACGTGCTGCCATGTCATCTTTTATGGGGCTTATGGGGAATAATTTCCGTACGTGAATTTCTTAATCCATATCAATTGTCAATGTAAAATGAACAGATTTTCATTCACACAGCTTAATAACGTTATTATTTCAAAATATTAGGAACATGTGAATGATATAGACTTTGACTATATGGAGTATGCGAGGCAGAGGTTCAAACAATACTGGTTGAAGAAGCCTGCAATTCTGGGATCTGGATCCGAGGCTCTGGGTTGAAAGATGTTTCAAGGCGAGAAGCATATTGCATATGCATTGCTGTATATATACGATATTTCATTGATACCTCAATATAGGTTACAGTTTACTACAAATGGTCAAAGTTATTTTTTTATTGTTTGCATGCCAGCAAAAACTGTTTGCTGAGTTGTTCTTTTATGTGTTGATTTTTTTTTATTGGTACTGTTTTTTTGGTTGTATATTGAAATTCAGCTGGAAAAGCATTGAATGCCGTTATAATAAATGACTAAAGAATTGTAGCTTGTTTTTTTTGCCTCTCCTTTCTGTGGTATTAAAAGCGGATGAGCTGAGGATGATTAATGGCTGAATTTCTTTGTTTGAGGTTGTATATATTCAATCCTGAGTGTGTTAGTTTCAGTGCTAGAAAGAGGCCTAGGATTTCATCTTTGCTAAAATGTCACATGTTGGTAGTCGGGTGACGCTCTTGTAAGTGATGCATATATGTAGTTGTCTATGGACTAGCAGAAACTCTGTATTGTAAAAGGTTGGCTGGCTCAAGATTGTAATTTTTTTTTAATGATACGTAAGCATAAGATTATTTGCGCGTTCGATTTCAACTTTTATTTTTATATAAACGATCTGGCAGCATTGGTTTTTGCAAATTATTGTTGAAGTTTTAAACAGACTTAGACCTTGGTAACAACCTAGTCAGAGTATGGGTGTGTTTTTTGTTCAGCATGTATCGTGAAAGGGGTAAGTTCGTAAAAGATGATTGTGGCTTTCGGAAGATGTATTCTGAAATAGAAATGTCTGTTTTTTATTTATTTGTTTGGTTTATATTTATTCTAAATATCGTAGAAGAATTTTTAATAGTTGATAATAAGTTATAAACTAATACAAAAAACACTGAATTAAAAATAAAATAAAATAGGTACACTCCTTTTTTTTAATAAAAACTAATACACTACAATTAAAAAGAGTACATAAACAAGACAAATAAACTACTGACAGTTACGATAAAAATGCAAATTTTCTATTAGAAAATTCAATAACTCCCAAATGTCTGTAGCATTAGTTATATTACGGACAAGCATGTAATCCGTCTCCTGTTGAGCGAAAATATATGAAATTTCTCAACTTGTATGAATGTCATTAGGTTACCTCAACGCCACACCCATTGACGGTCTGTTGGAACTCGGTGTCGTGTAATGCAGTGATGGTCGTCTTTTTGGATCGTCTAGGCCTGGATGATGAAGTACCTTTGGTGTATCGTCCCTACGGTATACTGCAGAGGCTAAAAATACCAAGTTGCGTCTCCAACCCATTGAGAATGTCGGCGAGTGTTGAAATTGGCTAGATGAGACGGAGGAAGGTTGTATTTGCACTATGGCATCCTCATACAACCACGGTATGTCATGTT
This sequence comes from Allium fistulosum, assembly GCA_030737815.1. Classification (NCBI taxonomy): domain Eukaryota; kingdom Viridiplantae; phylum Streptophyta; class Magnoliopsida; order Asparagales; family Amaryllidaceae; genus Allium; species Allium fistulosum. Next base: position 581,659,858 of record CM060906.1, on the reverse strand, counting down.
TATCTCTCAGAACTTTATTGGAGATTACAGGCTAAATTTTCTGTATTGTTTGACCGCATCATTTCACCACTCTTCATCTCCATCCATGGTGTCTTTTTCTGCATTCTAGACACCACCTTCAATTTGCAGTAGCTTGTTCCATGAAGACCAAAGACGTTTGAGGTTGTTCCACTTGCTTTTTATTCACGATCCGTTCAAATTAACGCCTTGTTGGGCGTTAAAAGTGACTACAACTTGGTCATTCCAACGACCAACATTTGCATAGTATCGATCATTTACATGCACATATCAATGAAAGCTGGCATGCGCCCTATAGTCCAGTTGACAATGACTCCAGAGATGGCACACTCGGAGAATCCAGTAGACATGCTGTAAAATAAAGGAAAATTTGGAAAAATTCAAACAAAATCAATATATATAGTATAAAGAAAATCGAAGTAAATGTGAATATATGTTAAAAAATAACCCTAATTGTTGCTTAAAACGCCTGAATTGCTTGGATTTGATGGGGAAGATGGTGGTGGAAATGAGGAGGAAGTGGAGTTATATAGGATGGGGAGGCCTCTGTTGGAAAATGAACCATTGGCGTCAAACGCGTCCAACGCCTCGGATGCTTCTTATGCCAATGGTTCATTTCAACCGCGAACAACGGCTACCCAATTATGGCATCAGCCGTAACTGGGTAACTGTTTTCCACCGATACAACCTATGTTGTTTCACGAGGTTTGAAGAACTGGATTCAACATGTGCATTATGTCACAAAGAACTAGGAACAAGAGACCATCTTTACTTTTGAATGTTAATACTCGATTTGTGGAGTACAATTAGAGATATACTCAACATTCAATGCTTAAGTAATATAATTACTGGAAATTTTAATCAAGTCTTAGCGGCACATAATTAAAATACCAAAGCGTATAACGATTTAGTGGACATTGCTATCACTTCTTTGATGTGGCAGATTTGAAAGGAAAGGAATTCTTGTGTTATTAACGGGGTTCAAATGCCTTGCTGGATTTAGGAAATTCTGATTATTCAAGATTGCAAGAAATTATCCAGAACACTTAGCATTTGAAGACATGGTTTTGGAAGTAGCAAACTTATCTTTCAAGAATTTGACTTTGATAGAATGATAAAAGACCGATGAGTCTAAAGTGTACCGCTCCTTCTTTAGTGGTGTTGATGGAATGATAAAAGACTGATGAGTCTAAAGTGTACTGCTACTTCTCCAGTGGTGTACCATGGCTTTCATTGCAAAGGAATTTGCCTAATCAGAGTGATGCCATGGCATATTTCGAAAGTTAGATTGTTGCAAGTATTGATTGAAGATTTATTTAAGCTAGGGTTTCTGGTTCTTTAGCTCGCCATTATGAGTTGGGATTTCAACTCACCATTAGAAAGTAAAAGAGTTGAGGCCACTTAAATGATATGTGCCACGATAGAACCAGGCCAGCACATAGCTGACTAAATGTAACGACCTACTATTTTGGACCATTCAAATCAATAATAAATCCACACATATCGGACTTGAATAATTCAAAACAATAGATTGTAAATAAAATTTGGAAAAACTCAGAATATACAATAAATAAATCACAGATCACAGACATAGAGTAATATAACAATGCAGCGGAAGCAAGAAATAGTAGTTCATGAAGCTACTATATATATATATCAGAGTTACAAGATACAACAGAAGTAAAAGATACAACAGAAGTCTCAATATGATAATCAAGTATAAATCAGAATACAACACTGGAATCAACTGGATAACTGAAAGCGAAATAGATAGCTGGATCTCCAAAAAAAGCTTCAACTCCAAAGGTGAGTCTCGAATGCTGATGCAGCAGCGGATAACAAAAATGATGTAATGGTGTAAAGTAGGAATCGATGGATTGAAGAATACCAAATGCCCAACTCCGTTGATCCAAAGATGCCGGAATCTAGCTATCCCAAACATGTTGATCGCGCACGATACCGTGTTTAAAGATCTACGATTCTTCGACGTTGATCAAGCGCACTTGATTCCGCGAATCGGCTTCAACGATCGTTGATTCGAGCGCACTCGAATACCGAAGGTGGAGATAGGAGGTTACACACAACTACCAATTTAATGAAAGCACAAAGCTAAAAAACAAAAGTTTTATTCAAAATCAACCTATCTATTACAAATGACACCACCCCGCTATTTATAGCGGTTACAACTCAACACGACTCAACATATTACAACACCTAGGTCGGCACCGATCTAACACTTACGACCTACGACCTAACTAAGGTCGTCTGCGACCTAAAGAAACAACACATCAATACAACACGAAATATAGCACATTACACACATGATATCACATATTTACAACACATAGATCGGCCTCCTAAAATACAACTCACGCGACCTACGACTTAAAGAAGAATACAAACATATTACAACACAATATCAACGACATATCATCTGGAGCGACCTAAGGTTCTAGAACGACCTTGCGACATAAGGAATTTACGAGTTAACCATTTTGAACGTCTCGAGAAGAAATGGCATAAGAAAGAACATTTGGAGCGACCTAAGACTTGAGCCTCCCCTGCGACTTAAGAACGAGCGACCTATAACCTTCCGCGACCTAACTGGAAAGCGGCATAGGAATTCTGCACGCGACCTAGCACTTCGCGACCTAAGTTTCTGGAACGACCTAACTTCTGCACGCGACCTAGTACTTCGCGACCTAACCTTCAAACGACTTAAGGAAATGCGGTATAAACTTGTTAGGTCGTTGCTCCCGAACTCGTAACTTAGCTCGCATATCTCACTAGGTCGTAGTCCATTAGGTCGTGGCCCTTTAGGTCGTATCTCGCTTACAGGCATCACTGGTGGCCATAACTCGTGTGCATGACTCGTTAGGTCGCTTGCGCGACTTAAAAACTTCTTAGGTCGTTGGCGACCTAGGAGACGAGAATATCGGGCTGCATCATCCTCCCCCTGTTGAAAGAAATTCGTCCTCGAATTAACATTTTCTTCGTCTTCGTTATCCTTGTGAACTGGAACCAAATATCTGATACTGTCAACGTTAGAAATAGGAAGATGATCCGGCAAACTCAACTTACAATCATTTTCACAAATTTCCTTCACAATTTTCAAACGACCCATTCCACCGATATCCAGCTTGTTGTACGTACCAACAAGAAATCGTTCAACCATCAAGTAGATAGATTCGTTGTCACTTTGTGTCTTCATCAAATCCAATACATAGTCCATATTTACACTCACCCATGGTCTAGTATGTATAGGTAATGACATACATAATCCTGACTTCGTCGCGGTCTCTTTTGAAATTTGATAACTCTGACTCTTCTGAACAATCCTTTCAACCCCTTTCCTTATTGACGGCCCAAAACAACACATTGTAACCATTTGCATGGTATGGTCACTGTCCACGTACCTTTCTACACGCTCATCTTTGATAACTTCTATTTGCCAACTGCGATCAGGAGTATACAATTGCCTTCCTTTGAACAGAAACCCATCAACCAATCTTCTCAATCCTACCTGCTCTGTCGGACACATATGGTTACGTGGCATATACGGTACAATAGCACTTGACACTTGATTAACATGATGTACATTTCCCCTTGGCAGTAATTCCTTGGACAACCCCGCAGGAATTACATCTTCACATTCATTCAACATTGACTTAACCTCTTCGATAATTTCAACACTTTCACTGGTTTCATTTTCATTTAACAGGAATATTTCTGCGCTATCCTCCACTTCTTTAACAAGCTCTCCGGTAGATTGTAGACTAGTCGAATCCACCTCCTTCACTAACAAATTACCCCCTTCACCTTCTGACTTACTGTCTTCATCCTCATTCAACTTTGTTGGTTGTGACTTTTCAACCTCATGTTCGTCACACTTCGTTGGTTGAAAATCATCAACTTCATCTTTATCAAACTTTGGTGGTTGAAAACAATCGATTTCATCTTCCACATCAACAAATTCCTTTAAAGACAACAAAGTTTTAGCTCCTCAATTTCCTCCAACTTGTTTTCACTCTGTTGACGCCTTTTAGGAACCAAAACAATTCGTGTATCCTCGAACATAAAACTGTAACTGTTTGCGTGTCCATCGTGTTGCACAGCTCTATCGTATTGCCATGCCCTTCCCAACAACAGATGGAATACATCCATGTCAACCACATCACACCAAATTTCGTCTTTGTATTTCTTCCCAATGGAAAAATTAACACAAGCTCTTCTATTAACTTTCACCTCCCCTCCTTTCCTCAACCAAGATAATTCGTAGGGAGTTGGATATTTCTCGGTTTTCAATGACAGCTTCTTTACAGCTTCTGAAGAAATAATGTTGTCACAACTTCCTGCATCAATGACAAATTTGCAAACCCTTCCCAAGATAGTGCATGTTGATTGAAAGATGTTACTCCTTAACCAACTTGACTCATCCTCTTGTTTTGGTGTCAAACAAGATCGCCTCAACAACAAACTACAACCCTCATCTCCTGTCAACAATTCTTCTTCTTCAACTGGTAGCGAATTGACACACTCTACTTCTGCATCTTCATGTTCAATCTCCACAATCATGGCTCGTTTCTTGGGCTTTGTACATTCATTGCTTTTGTGGTCAAACTCTTGACAATTAAAACATTTGAGATTACTATTGACCTTAGCTTTGTGAGCTTCATTCACATTCGGTTTATTGATGACTTTGGAAATATCCGCACTGTTACCAACATCCTTGTTCTGATTGTTGGAATTTGTAAACACTCCACCACCTCTTCTGCCTTGCTTCTCCCATGCTAACGCTTTCTGATGCGCTTCAGCGACAGACATTGGATTGAACATATTCACCATGTCTTGAATCTGCGTTTGCAACCCTCCAACATACCTAGCTGTTAGTTGTTCCTCAGTTTCCATAATATCATTCCTCGCAATCAATTGGTAAAAATCATCTGCATATTCATTCACTGTCCTCGTCCCTTGCCTCAGATTCTGCAATCGTTGACACATAAGGGACTGATAATTGTGCGGCAAGAAAGTTGCTTTCATCATCTTTCTCATCTTATCCCATGTGACAATCTTTGACTTCCCCATCATCTCCCGTGTAAGTTTTGTTTGTTGCCACCAAGCCATAGCTCTCCCTCTTAATCTTGTAGCAACCAACTTCACTCTTCGATCCTCGAGAACTTCTTTGAAGTCAAAAATTTCTTCAATATTTGAAACCCAATCCAAAAATTCCTCCGCTTCCATTCCACCATTGAATTCTGGAATTTCAGTTTTCATCCCCGACTCTCATCGGCGATCATCTTCTACAACCCGATATGCATTCCGCCCTTGGTCTCGATCTCGTGAATGAACACTACATCTACCACCATCTTCATCAAAAACAGATGTACTTCGATAACGATCTCGACCTTCCACATTTCTATTATCTCGCATATCTCTTCTACTTTGTCTATCATCATCACGGTATGGTTCATGTTCAAACTCACGTGGAGTTCTTCTCTCTTCATCTCTATACTCATGATGTTCTCTTCTCATTGAAACTGAAGATTCTCTTCTTCCTCGATAAGATTGTGGCGATACCCTCCTCGCTTCCGTAACCGATGGCAAAACTCTATTTCCTCCATGGTTCGAGATTGGTGACCTCCTCCTTTGACCTTGATTCATGTCCATCATCAATTTCTCTAATCTCCCAATGCCTTCATCCAACTTCTCATTGAATTTGTTACTAATACGTTATTCCATTTGTTCGGCATCTTCCCTTTTGTATAAATCTTCAACATTTTGATGACGATTAGCTCTTCTCGGCGGCATCTTCAAACTTCAATTCTCGGCCTTGATTCTCAAAATGATGCACGGCTTCAGACTCTTGAATAAGAATTGGCTCCAAGGTTCGGCTTAGCTATGATTGGCTAAGTCTAGCTCTGATACCAAATGATGCAGCAGCGGATAACAAAAATGATGTAATGGTGTAAAGTAGGAATCGATGGATTGAAGAATACCAAATTCCCAACTCCGTTGATCCAAAGATGCCGGAATCTAGCTATCCCAAACACGTTGATCGCGCACGATACCGTGTTTAAAGATCTACGATTCTTCGACGTTGATCAAGCGCACTTGATTCCGCGAATCGGCTTTAACGATCGTTGATTCGAGCGCACTCAAATACCGAAGGTGGAGATAGGAGGTTACACTCAACTACCAATTTAATGAAAGCGCAAAGCTAACAAACAAAAGTTTTATTCAAAATCAACCTCACTATTACAAACGACACCACCCCGCTATTTATAGCGGTTACAACTCAACACGACTCAACATTTTACAACACCTAGGTCGGCACCGATCTAACACTTACGACCTACGACCTAACTAAGGTCGTCTACGACCTAAAGAAACAACATAGCAATACAACATGAAATATAGCACATTACACACATGATATCACATATTTACAACACATATATCGGCCTCCTAAAATACAACTCACGCGACCTACGACTTAAAGAAGAATACAAACATATTACAACACAGTATCAACGACATATCATTTGGAGCGACCTAAGGTTCTTGAACGACCTTGCGACATAAGGAATTTACGAGTTAACCATTTTGAACGTCTCGAGAAGAAATGGCATAAGAAAGAACATTTGGAGCGACCTAAGACTTGAGCCTCCCCTGCGACTTAAGAACGAGCGACCTATAACCTTCCGCGACCTAACTGGAAAGTGGCATAGGAATTCTGCACGCGACCTAGCACTTCGCGACCTAAGTTTCTAGAACGACCTAACTTCTGCACGCGACCTAGTACGTCGCGACCTAACCTTCAAACGACTTAAGGAAATGCGGTATAAACTTGTTAGGTCATTGCTCCCGAACCCATAACTTAGCTCGCATATCTCACTAGGTCGTAGTCCATTAGGTCGTGGCCCTTTAGGTCGTATCTCGCTTGCAGGCATCACTGGTGGCCATAACTCATGTGCATGACTCGTTAGGTCGCTTGCGCGACTTAAAAACTTCTTAGGTCGTTGGCGACCTAGGAGACGAGAATATCGGGCTGCATCATCCTCCCCCTGTTGAAAGAAATTCATCCTCGAATTAACATTTTCTTCGTCTTCGTTATCCTAGTGAACTGGAACCAAATATCTGATACTGTCAACATTAGAAATAGGAATATGATCCGGCAAACTCAACTTACAATCATTTTCACAAATTTCCTTCACAATTTTCAAACGACCCATTCCACCGGTATCCAGCTTGTTGTACGTACCAACAAGAAATCGTTCAACCATCAAGTAGATAGATTCGTTGTCACTTTGTGTCTTCATCAAATCCAATACAGAGTCCATATTTACACTCACCCATGGTCTAGTATGTATAGGTAATGACATACATAATCCTGACTTCGTCGCGGTCTCTTTTGAAATTTGATAACTCTGACTCTTCTGAACAAGCCTTTCAACCCCTTTCCTTATTGACGGCCCAAAACAACACATTGTCACCATTTGCATGGTATGGTCACTATCCACGTACCTTTCTACACGCTCATCTTTGATAACTTCTATTTGCCAACTGCGATCAGGAGTATACAATTGCCTTCCTTTGAACAGAAACCCATCAACCAATCTTCTCAATCCTACCTGCTCTGTCGGACACATATGGTTACGTGGCATATACGGTACAATAGCACTTGACACTTGATTAACATGATGTACATTTCCCCTTGGCAGTAATTCCTTGGACAACCCCGCAGGAATTACATCTTCACATTCATTCAACATTGACTTAACCTCTTCGATAATTTCAACACTTTCACTGGTTTCATTTTCATTTAACAGGAATATTTCTGCGCTATCCTCCACTTCTTTAACAAGCTCTCCAGTAGATTGTAGACTAGTCGAATCCACCTCCTTCACCAATAAATTACCCCCTTCACCTTCTGACTTACTGTCTTCATCCTCATTCAACTTTGTTGGTTGTGACTTTTCAACCTCATGTTCGTCACACTTCGTTGGTTGAAAATCATCAACTTCATCTTTATCAAACTTTGGTGGTTGAAAACAATCGATTTCATCTTCCACATCAACAAATTCCTTTAAAGACAACAAAGTTTTAGCTCCTCAATTTCCTCCAACTTGTTTTCACTCTGTTGACGCCTTTTAGGAACCAAAACAATTCGTGTATCCTCGAACATAAAACTGTAACTGTTTGCGCGTCCATCGTGTTGCACAGCTCTATCGTATTGCCATGCCCTTCCCAACAACAGATGGAATACATCCATGTCAACCACATCACACCAAATTTCGTCTTTGTATTTCTTCCCAATGGAAAAATTAACACAAGCTCTTCGATTAACTTTCACCTCCCCTCCTTTCCTCAACCAAGCTAATTCGTAGGGAGTTGGATGTTTCTCGGTTTTCAATGACAGCTTCTTTACAGCTTCTGAAGAAATAATGTTGTCACAACTTCCTGCATCAATGACAAATTTGCAAACCCTTCACAAGATAGTGCATGTTGATTGAAAGATGTTACTCCTTAACCAACTTGACTCATCCTCTTGTTTTGGTGTCAAACAAGATCTCCTCAACAACAAACTACAACCCTCATCTCCTGTCAACAATTCTTCTTCTTCAACTGGTAGCGAATTGACACACTCTACTTCTGCATCTTCATGTTCAATCTCCACAATCATGGCTCGTTTCTTGGGCTTTGTACATTCATTTCTTTTGTGGTTAAACTCTTGACAATTAAAACATTTGAGATTACTATTGAACTTAGCTTTGTGAGCTTCATTCACATTCGGTTTATTGATGACTTTGGAAATATCCGCACTGTTACCAACATCCTTGTTCTGATTGTTGGAATTTGTAAACACTCCACCACCTCTTCTGCCTTGCTTCTCCCATGCTAACGCTTTCTGGTGCGCTTCAGCGACAGACATTGGATTGAACATATTCACCATGTCTTGAATCTGCGTTTGCAACCTTCCAACATACCTAGCTGTTAGTTGTTCCTCAGTTTCCATAATATCATTCCTCGCAATCAATTGGTAAAAATAATCTTCATATTCATTCACTGTCCTCGTCCCTTGCCTCAGATTCTGCAACCGTTGACACATAAGGGACTGATAATTGTGCGGCAAGAAAGTTGCTTTCATCATCTTTCTCATATTATCCCATGTGACAATCTTTGACTTCCCCATCCTCTCCCGTGTAAGTTTTGTTTGTTGCCACCAAGCCATAGCTCTCCCTCTTAATCTTGTAGCAACCAACTTCACTCTTCGATCCTCGGGAACTTCTTTGAAGTCAAAAATTTCTTCAATATTTGAAACCCAATCCAAAAATTCCTCCGCTTCCATTCCACCCTTGAATTCTGGAATTTCAGTTTTCATCCCCGAATCCCATCGGCGATCATCTTCTACAACCCGATATGCATTCCGCCCTTGGTCTCGATCTCGTGAATGAACACTACATCTACCACCATCTTCATCAAAAAAAGATGTACTTCGATAACGATCTCGATCTTCCACATTTCTATTATCTCGCATATCTCTTCTACTTTGTCTATCATCATCACGGTATGGTTCATGTTCAAACTCACGTGGAGTTCTTCTCTCTTCATCTCTATACTCGTGATGTTCTCTTCTCATTGAAACTGAAGATTCTCTTCTTCCTCGATAAGATTGTGGCGATACCCTCCTCGCTTCCGTAACCGATGGCAAAACTCTATTTCCTCTATGGTTCGAGATTGGTGACCTCCTCCTTTGACCTTGATTCATGTCCATCATCAATTTCTCTATTCTCCCAATGCCTTCATCCAACTTCTCATTGAATTTGTTACTAATACGTTATTCCATTTGTTCGGCATCTTCCCTTTTGTATAAATCTTCAACATTTTGATGACGATTAGCTCTTCTCGGCGGCATCTTCAAACTTCAATTCTCGGCCTTGATTCTCAAAATGATGCACGGCTTCAGACTCTTGAATAAGAATTGGCTCCAAGGTTCGGCTTAGCTATGATTGGCTAAGTCTAGCTCTGATACCAAATGATGCAGCAGCGGATAACAAAAATGATGTAATGGTGTAATGTAGGAATCGATGGATTGAAGAATACCAAATTCCCAACTCCGTTTATCCAAAGATGTCGGAATCAAGCTATCCCAAACACGTTGATCGCGCACGATACCGTGTTTAAAGATCTACGATTCTTCGACGTTGATCAAGCGCACTTGATTCCGCGAATCGTCTTTAACGATCATTGATTCGAGCGCACTCGAATACCGAAGGTGGAGATAGGAGGTTACACTCAACTACCAATTTAATGAAAGCGCAAAGCTAACAAACAAAAGTTTTATTCAAAATCAACCTAACTATTACAAACGACACCACCCCGCTATTTATAGCGGTTACAACTCAACACGACTCAACATTTTACAACACCTAGGTCGGCACCGATCTAACACTTACGACCTACGACCTAACTAAGGTCGTCTGCGACCTAAAGAAACAACATAGCAATACAACATGAAATATAGCACATTACACACATGATATCACATATTTACAACACATAGATCGGCCTCCTAAAATACAACTCACGCGACCTACGACTTAAAGAAGAATACAAACATATTACAACACAGTATCAACGACATATCATTTGGAGCGACCTAAGATTCTTGAACGACCTTGCGACATAAGGAATTTACGAGTTAACCATTTTGAACGTCTCGAGAAGAAATGGCATAAGAAAGAACATTTGGAGCGACCTAAGACTTGAGCCTCCCCTGCGACTTAAGAACGAGCGACCTATAACCTTCCGCGACCTAACTGGAAAGTGGCATAGGAATTCTGCACGCGACCTAGCACTTCGCGACCTAAGTTTCTAGAACGACCTAACTTCTGCACGCGACCTAGTACTTCACGACCTAACCTTCAAACGACTTAAGGAAATGCGGTATAAACTTGTTAGGTCATTGCTCCCGAACCCGTAACTTAGCTCGCATATCTCACTAGGTCGTAGTCCATTAGGTCGTGGCCCTTTAGGTCGTATCTCGCTTGCAGGCATCACTGGTGGCCATAACTCATGTGCATGACTCGTTAGGTCGCTTGCGCGACTTAAAAAATTCTTAGGTCGTTGGCGACCTAGGAGACGAGAATATCGGGCTGCATCATCCTCCCCCTGTTGAAAGAAATTCATCCTCGAATTAATATTTTCTTCGTCTTCGTTATCCTTGTGAACTGGAACCAAATATCTGATACTGTCAACGTTAGAAATAGGAAGATGATCCGGCAAACTCAACTTACAATCATTTTCACAAATTTCCTTCACAATTTTCAAACGACCCATTCCACCGGTATCCAGCTTGTTGTACGTACCAACAAGAAATCGTTCAACCATCAAGTAGATAGATTCGTTGTCACTTTGTGTCTTCATCAAATCCAATACAGAGTCCATATTTACACTCACCCATGGTCTAGTATGTATAGGTAATGACATACATAATCCTGACTTCGTCGCGGTCTCTTTTGAAATTTAATAACTCTGACTCTTCTGAACAAGCCTTTCAACCCCTTTCCTTATTGACGGCCCAAAACAACACATTGTCACCATTTGCATGGTATGGTCACTATCCACGTACCTTTCTACACGCTCATCTTTGATAACTTCTATTTGCCAACTGCGATCAGGAGTATACAATTGCCTTCCTTTGAACAGAAACCCATCAACCAATCTTCTCAATCCTACCTGCTCTGTCGGACACATATGGTTACGTGGCATATACGGTACAATAGCACTTGACACTTGATTAACATGATGTACATTTCCCCTTGGCAGTAATTCCTTGGACAACCCCGCAGGAATTACATCTTCACATTCATTCAACATTGACTTAACCTCTTCGATAATTTCAACACTTTCACTGGTTTCATTTTCATTTAACAGGAATATTTCTGCGCTATCCTCCACTTCTTTAACAAGCTCTCCAGTAGATTGTAGACTAGTCGAATCCACCTCCTTCACCAATAAATTACCCCCTTCACCTTCTGACTTACTGTCTTCATCCTCATTCAACTTTGTTGGTTGTGACTTTTCAACCTCATGTTCGTCACACTTCGTTGGTTGAAAATCATCAACTTCATCTTTATCAAACTTTGGTGGTTGAAAACAATCGATTTCATCTTCCACATCAACAAATTCCTTTAAAGACAACAAAGTTTTAGCTCCTCAATTTCCTCCAAATTGTTTTCACTCTGTTGACGCCTTTTAGGAACCAAAACAATTCGTGTATCCTCGAACATAAAACTGTAACTGTTTGCGCGTCCATCGTGTTGCACAGCTCTATCGTATTGCCATGCCCTTCCCAACAACAGATGGAATACATCCATGTCAACCACATCACACCAAATTTCGTCTTTGTATTTCTTCCCAATGGAAAAATTAACACAAGCTCTTCGATTAACTTTCACCTCCCCTCCTTTCCTCAACCAAGCTAATTCGTAGGGAGTTGGATGTTTCTCGGTTTTCAATGACAGCTTCTTTACAGCTTCTGAAGAAATAATGTTGTCACAACTTCCTGCATCAATGACAAATTTGCAAACCCTTCCCAAGATAGTGCATGTTGATTGAAAGATGTTACTCCTTAACCAACTTGACTCATCCTCTTGTTTTGGTGTCAAACAAGATCTCCTCAACAACAAACTACAACCCTCATCTCCTGTCAACAATTCTTCTTCTTCAACTGGTAGTGAATTGACACACTCTACTTCTGCATCTTCATGTTCAATCTCCACAATCATGTCTCGTTTCTTGGGCTTTGTACATTCATTGCTTTTGTGGTTAAACTCTTGACAATTAAAACATTTGAGATTACTATTGACCTTAGCTTTGTGAGCTTCATTCACATTCGGTTTATTGATGACTTTGGAAATATCCGCACTGTTACCAACATCCTTGTTCTGATTGTTGGAATTTGTAAACACTCCACCACCTCTTCTGCCTTGCTTCTCCCATGCTAACGCTTTCTGGTGCGCTTCAGCGACAGACATTGGATTGAACATATTCACCATGTCTTGAATCTGCGTTTGCAACCCTCCAACATACCTAGCTGTTAGTTGTTCCTCGGTTTCCATAATATCATTCCTCGCAATCAATTGGTAAAAATCATCTTCATATTCATTCACTGTCCTCGTCCCTTGCCTCAGATTCTGCAACCGTTGACACATAAGGGACTGATAATTGTGCGGCAAGAAAGTTGCTTTCATCATCTTTCTCATCTTATCCCATGTGACAATCTTTAACTTCCCCATCCTCTCCCGTGTAAGTTTTGTTTTTGCCACCAAGCCATAGCCCTCCCTCTTAATCTTGTAGCAACCAACTTCACTCTTCGATCCTCGGGAACTTCTTTGAAGTCAAAAATTTCTTCAACATTTGAAACCCAATCCAAAAATTCCTCCGCTTCCATTCCACCCTTGAATTCTGAAATTTCAGTTTTCATCCCCGACTCCCATCGGCGACCATCTTCTACAACCCGATATGCATTCCGCCCTTGGTCTCGATCTCGCGAATGAACACTACATCTACCACCATCTTCAACAAAAACAGATGTACTTCGATAACGATCTCAACCTTCGACATTTCTATGATCTCGCATATCTCTTCTACTTTGTCTATCATCATCACGGTATGGTTCATGTTCAAATGCACGTGGAGTTGTTCTCTCTTCATCTCTATACTCGTGATGTTCTCTTCTCATTGAAACTGAAGATTCTCTTCTTCCTCGATAAGATTGTCACGATACCCTCCTCGCTTCCGTAACCGATGGCAAAACTCTGTTTCCTCCATGGTTCGAGATTGGTGACCTCCTCCTTTGACCTTGATTCATGTCCATCATCAATTTATCTAATCTCCCAATGCCTTCATCCAACTTCACATTGAATTTGTTACTAATATATTGTTCCATTTGTTCGGCATCTTCCCTTTTGTACAAATCTTCAATATTTTGATGACGATTAGCTCTTCTCGGTGGCATCTTCAAACTTCAATTCTCGGCCTTGATTCTCAAAATGATGCACGGCTTCAGACTCTTGAATAAGAATTGGCTCCAAGGTTCGGCTTAGCTATGATTGGCTAAGTCTAGCTCTGATACCAAATGATGCAGCAGCGGATAACAAAAATGATGTAATGGTGTAAAGTAGGAATCGATGGATTGAAGAATACCAAATGCCCAACTCCGTTGATCCAAAGATGCCGGAATCTAGCTATCTCAAACACGTTGATCGCGCACGATACCGTGTTTAAAGATCTACGATTCTTCGACGTTGATCAAGCGCACTTGATTCCGCGAATCGGCTTCAACGATCGTTGATTCGAGCGCACTCGAATACCGAAGGTGGAGATAGGAGGTTACACTCAACTACCAATTAATGAAAGCACAAAGCTAACAAACAAAAGTTTTATTCGAAATAAACCTAACTATTACAAATGACACCACCCCGCTATTTATAGAGGTTACAACTCAACACGACTCAACATATTACAACACCTAGGTCGGCACCAACCTAACACTTACGACCTACGACCTAACTAAGGTCGTTTGCGACCTTAAGAAACAACACAGCAATACAACACGAAATATAGCACATTACACACATGGTATCACATATTTACAACACATAGATCGGCCTCGACCTAAAATACAACTCACGCGACCTACGACTTAAAGAAGAATACAAACATATTACAACACAGTATCAACGACATATCATCTGGAGCAACCTAAGGTTCTTGAACGACCTTGCGACATAAGGAATTTACGAGTTAACCATTTTGAACGTCTCGAGAAGAAATGGCATAAGAAAGAACATTTGGAGCGACCTAAGACTTGAGCCTCCCCTGCGACTTAAGAATGAGCGACCTATAACCTTCCGCGACCTAACTGGAAAGCGGCAAAGGAAATCTGCATGCGACCTAGCACTTCGCGACCTAAGTTTCTGGAACGACCTAACTTCTGCACGCGACCTAGTACTTCGCGACCTAACCTTCAAACGACTTAAGGAAATGCGGTATAAACTTGTTAGGTCGTTGCTCCCGAACTCGTAACTTAGCTTGCATATCTCACTAGGTCGTGGTCCATTAGGTCGTGGCCCTTTAGATCGTATCTCGTTTGCAGGCATCACTGGTGGCCATAATTCGTGTGCATGACTCGTTAGGTCGCTTGCGCGACTTAAAAACTTCTTAGGTCGTTGGTGACCTAGGAGACGAGAATATCGGGCTGCATCATCCTCCCCCTGTTGAAAGAAATTCGTCCTCGAATTAACATTTTCTTCGTCTTCGTTATCCTTGTGAACTGGAACCAAATATCTGATACTGTCAATGTTAGAAATAGGAAGATGATCCGGCAAACTCAACTTATAATCATTTTCACAAATTTCCTTCACAATTTTCAAAGGACCCATTCCACCGGTATCCAACTTGTTGTACGTACCAACAAGAAATCGTTCAACCATCAAGTAGATAGATTCGTTGTCACTTTGTGTCTTCATCAAATCCAATACAGAGTCCATATTTACACTCACCCATGGTCTAGTATGTATAGGTAATGACATACATAATCCTGACTTCGTCGCGATCTCTTTTGAAATTTGATAACTCTGACTCTTCTGAACAAGCCTTTCAACCCCTTTCCTTATTGACGGCCCAAAACAACACATTGTAACCATTTGCATGGTATGGTCACTGTCCACGTACCTTTCTACACGCTCATCTTTGATAACTTCTATTTGCCAACTGCGATCAGAAGTATACAATTGCCTTCCTTTGAACAGAAACCCATCAACCAATCTTCTCAATCCTACCTGCTCTGTCGGACACATATGGTTACGTGGCATATACGATACAATAGCACTTGACACTTGATTAACATGATGTACATTTCCCCTTGGCAGTAATTCCTTGGACAACCCCGTAGGAATTACATCTTCACATTCATTCAACATTGACTTAACCTCTTCGATAATTTCAACACTTTCACTGGTTTCATTTTCATTTAACAGGAATATTTCTGCGCTATCCTCCACTTCTTTAACAAGCTCTCCTGTAGATTGTAGACTAGTCGAATCCACCTCCTTCACCAACAAATTACCCCCTTCACCTTCTGACTTACTGTCTTCATCCTCATTCAACTTTGTTGGTTGTGACTTTTCAACCTCAAGTTTGTCACACTTTGTTGGTTGAAAATCATCAACTTCATCTTTATCAAACTTTGGTGGTTGAAAACAATCGATTTCATCTTCCACATCAACAAATTCCTTTAAAGACAACAAAGTTTTAGCTCCTCAATTTCCTCCAACTTGTTTTCACTCTGTTGACGCCTTTTAGGAACCAAAACAATTCGTGTATCCTTGAACATAAAACTGTAACTGTTTGCGCGTCCATCGTGTTGCACAGCTCTATCGTATTGTCATGCCCTTCCCAACAACAGATGGAATACATCCATGTCAACCACATCACACCAAATTTCGTCTTTGTATTTCTTCCCAATGGAAAAATTAACACAAGCTCTTCGATTAACTTTCACCTCCCCTCCTTTCCTCAACCAAGCTAATTCGTAGGGAGTTGGATGTTTCTTGGTTTTCAATGACAGCTTCTTTACAGCTTCTGAAGAAATAATGTTGTCACAACTTCCTGCATTAATGACAAATTTGCAAACCCTTCCCAAGATAGTGCATGTTGATTGAAAGATGTTACTGCTTAACCAACTTGACTCATCCTCTTGTTTTGGTGTCAAACAAGATCTCCTCAACAACAAACTACAACCCTCATCTCCTGTCAACAATTCTTCTTCTTCAACTGGTAGCGAATTGACACACTCTACTTCTGCATCTTCATGTTCAATCTCCACAATCATGGCTCGTTTCTTGGGCTTTGTACATTCATTGCTTTTGTGGCCAAACTCTTGACAATTAAAACATTTGAGATTACTATTGACCTTAGCTTTGTGAGCTTCATTCACATTCGGTTTATTGATGACTTTGGAAATATCCGCACTGTTACCAACATCCTTGTTCTGATTGTTGGAATTTGTAAACACTCCACCACCTCTTCTGCCTTGCTTCTCCCATGCTAACGCTTTCAGGTGCGCTTCAGTGACAGACATTGGATTGAACATATTCACCATGTCTTGAATCTGCGTTTGTAACCCTCCAACATACCTAGCTGTTAGTTGTTCCTCAGTTTCCATAATATCATTCCTCGCAATCAATTGGTAAAAATCATCTGCATATTCATTCACTGTCCTCGTTCCTTGCCTCAGATTCTGCAATCGTTGATACATAAGGGACTGATAATTGTGCGGCAAGAAAGTTGCTTTCATCATCTTTCTCATCTTATCCCATGTGACAATCTTTGACTTTCCCATCCTCTCCCGTGTAAGTTTTGTTTGTTGCCACCAAGCCATAGCTCTCCCTCTTAATCTTGTAGCAACCAACTTCACTCTTCGATCCTCGGGAACTTCTTTGAAGTCAAAAATTTCTTCAACATTTGAAACCCAATCCAAAAATTCCTCCGCTTCCATTCCACCCTAGAATTCTGGAATTTCAGTTTTCATCCCCGACTCCCATCGGCGATCATCTTCTACAACCCGATATGCATTCCGCCCTTGGTCTCGATCTCGCGAATGAACACTACATCTACCACCATCTTCATCAAAAACAGATGTACTTCGATAACGATCTCGACCTTCCACATTTCTATTATCTCGCATATCTCTTCTACTTTGTATATCATCATCACGGTATGGTTCATGTTCAAACTCACGTGGAGTTCTTCTCTCTTCATCTCTATACTCGTGATGTTCTCTTCTCATTGAAACTGAAGATTCTCTTCTTCCTTGATAAGATTGTGGCGATACCCTCCTCGCTTCCGTAACCGATGGCAAAACTCTGTTTCCTCCATGGTTCGAGATTGGTGACCTCCTCCTTTGACCTTGATTCATGTCCATCATCAATTTCTCTAATCTCACAATGCCTTCATCCAACTTCTCATTGAATTTGTTACTAATACGTTGTTCCATTTGTTCGGCATCTTCCCTTTTGTATAAATCTTCAACATTTTGATGACGATTAGCTCTTCTCGGCGGCATCTTCAAACTTCAATTCTCGGCCTTGATTCTCAAAATGATGCACGGCTTCAGACTCTTGAATAAGAATTGGCTCCAAGGTTCGACTTAGCTATGATTGGCTAATTCTAGCTCTGATACCAAATGATGCAGCAGCGGATAACAAAAATGATGTAATGGTGTAAAGTAGCAATCGATGGATTGAAGAATACCAAATTCCCAAATCCGTTGATCCAAAGATGCCGGAATCTAGCTATCCCAAACACGTTGATCGCGCACGATACCGTGTTTAAAGATCTACGATTCTTCGACGTTGATCAAGCGCACTTGATTCCGCGAATCGGCTTCAACGATCGTTGATTCGAGCGCACTCGAATACCGAAGGTGGAGATAGGAGGTTACACTCAACTACCAATTTAATGAAAGCGCAAAGCTAACAAACAAAAGTTTTATTCAAAATCAACCTAACTATTACAAATGACACCACCCCGCTATTTATAGCGGTTACAACTCAACACGACTCAACATATTACAACACCTAGGTCGGCACCGATCTAACACTTACGACCTACGACCTAACTAAGGTCGTCTGCGACCTAAAGAAACAACATAGCAATACAACATGAAATATAGCACATTACACACATGATATCACATATTTACAACACATAGATCGACCTCCTAAAATACAACTCACGCGACCTACGACTTAAAGAAGAATACAAACATATTACAACATAGTATCAACGACATATCATTTGGAACGACCTAAGGTTCTTGAACGACCTTGCGACAAAAGGAATTTACGAGTTAACCATTTTGAACGTCTCGAGAAGAAATGGCATAAGAAAGAACATTTGGAGCGACCTAAGACTTGAGCCTCCCCTGCGACTTAAGAACGAGCGACCTATAACCTTCCGCGACCTAACTGGAAAGCGGCATAGGAATTCTGCACGCGACCTAGCACTTCGCGACCTAAGTTTCTAGAACGACCTAACTTCTGCACGCGACCTAGTACTTCGCGACCTAACCTTCAAACGACTTAAGGAAATGCAGTATAAACTTGTTAGGTCGTTGCTCCCGAACTCGTAACTTAGCTCGCATATCTCACTAGGTCGTAGTCCATTAGGTCGTGACCCTTTAGGTCGTATCTCGCTTGCAGGCATCACTGGTGGCCATAACTCGTGTGCATGACTCGTTAGGTCGCTTGCGCGACTTAAAAACTTCTTAGGTCGTTGGCGACCTAGGAGACGAGAATATCGGGCTGCATCATCCTCCCCCTGTTGAAAGAAATTCTTCCTCGAATTAACATTTTCTTCGTCTTCGTTATCCTTGTGAACTGGAACCAAATATCTGATACTGTCAACGTTAGAAATAGGAAGATGATCCGGCAAACTCAACTTACAATCATTTTCACAAATTTCCTTCACAATTTTCAAACGACCCATTCCACCGGTATCCAGCTTGTTGTACGTACCAACAAGAAATCGTTCAACCATCAAGTAGATAGATTCGTTGTCACTTTGTGTCTTCATCAAATCCAATACAGAGTCCATATTTACACTCACCCATGGTCTAGTATGTATAGGTAATGACATACATAATCCTGACTTCGTCGCGGTCTCTTTTGAAATTTGATAACTCTGACTCTTCTGAACAAGCCTTTCAACCCCTTTCCTTATTGACGGCCCAAAACAACACATTGTAACCATTTGCATGGTATGGTCACTGTCCACGTATCTTTCTACACGCTCATCTTTGATAACTTCTATTTGCCAACTGCGATCAGGAGTATACAATTGCCTTCCTTTGAACAGAATTCTATCAACCAATCTTCTCAATCCTACCTGCTCTGTCGGACACATATGGTTACGTGGCATATACGGTACAATAGCACTTGACACTTGATTAACATGATGTACATTTCCCCTTGGCGGTAATTCCTTGGACAACCCCGCAGGAATTACATCTTCACATTCATTCAACATTGACTTAACCTCTTCGATAATTTCAACACTTTCACTGGTTTCATTTTCATTTAACAGGAATATTTCTGCGCTATCCTCCACTTCTTTAACAAGCTCTCCTGTAGATTGTAGACTAGTCGAATCCACCTCCTTCACCAACAAATTACCCCCTTCACCTTCTGACTTACTGTCTTCATCCTCATTCAACTTTGCTGGTTGTGACTTTTCAACCTCATGTTTGTCACACTTCGTTGGTTGAAAATCATCAACTTCATCTTTATCAAACTTTGGTGGTTGAAAACAATCGATTTCATCTTCCACATCAACAAATTCCTTTAAAGACAACAAAGTTTTTAGCTCCTCAATTTCCTCCAACTTGTTTTCACTCTGTTGACGCCTTTTAGGAACCAAAACAATTCGTGTATCCTCGAACATAAAACTGTAACTGTTTGCGCGTCCATCGTGTTGCACAGCTCTATCATATTGCCATGGCCTTCCCAACAACAGATGGCATACATCCATGTCAACCACATCACACCAAATTTCGTCTTGTATTTCTTACCAATGGAAAAATTAACACAAGCTCTTCGATTAACTTTCACCTCCCCTCCTTTCCTCAACCAAGCTAATTCGTAGGGAGTTTGATGTTTCTCGGTTTTCAATGACAGCTTCTTTACAGCTTCTGAAGAAATAATGTTGTCACAACTTCCTGCATCAATGACAAATTTGCAAACCCTTCCCAAGATAGTGCATGTTGATTGAAAGATGTTACTCCTTAACCAACTTGACTCATCCTCTTGTTTTGGTGTCAAACAAGATCTCCTCAACAAAAAACTACAACCCTCATCTCCTGTCAACAATTCTTCTTCTTCAACTGGTAGCGAATTGACACACTCTACTTCTGCATCTTCATGTTCAATCTCCATAATCATGGCTCGTTTCTTGGGCTTTGTACATTCATTGCTTTTGTGGCCAAAATCTTGACAATTAAAACATTTGAGATTATTATTGACCTTAGCTTTGTGAGCTTCATTCACATTCGGTTTATTGATGACTTTGGAAATATCCGCACTGTTACCAACATCCTTGTTCTGATTGTTGGAATTTGTAAACACTCCACTACCTCTTCTGCCTTGCTTCTCCCATGCTAACGCTTTCTGGTGCGCTTCAGCGACAGACATTGGATTGAACATATTCACCATGTCTTGAATCTGCGTTTGCAACCCTCCAACATACCTAGCTGTTAGTTGTTCCTCAATTTCCATAATATCATTCCTCGCAATCAATTGGTAAAAATCATCTGCATATTCATTCACTGTCCTCGTCCCTTGCCTCAGATTCTGCAATCGTTGATACATAAGGGACTGATAATTGTGCGGCAAGAAAGTTGCTTTCATCATCTTTCTCATCTTATCCCATGTGACAATCTTTGACTTCCCCATCCTCTCCCGTGTAAGTTTTGTTTGTTGCCACCAAGCCATAGCTCTCCCTCTTAATCTTGTAGCAACCAACTTCACTCTTCGATCCTCGAGAACTTCTTTGAAGTCAAAAATTTCTTCAACATTTGAAACCCAATCCAAAAATTCCTCCGCTTCCATTCCACCCTTGAATTCTGGAATTTCAGTTTTCATCCCCAACCCCCATCGGCGATCATCTTCTACAACCCGATATGCATTCCGCCCTTGGTCTCGATCTCGCGAATGAACACTACATCTACCACCATCTTCATCAAAAATAGATGTACATCGATAACGATCTCGACCTTCCACATTTCTATGATCTCGCATATCTCTTCTACTTTGTCTATCATCATCACGGTATGGTTCATGTTCAAACTCACGTGGAGTTCTTCTCTCTTCATATCTATACTCGTGATGTTCTCTTCTCATTGAAACTGAAGATTCTCTTCTTCCTCGATAAGATTGTGGCGATACCCTCCTCGCTTCCGTAACCAATGGCAAAACTCTGTTTCCTCCATGGTTCGAGATTGGTGACCTCCTCCTTTGACCTTGATTCATGTCCATCATCAATTTCTCTAATCTCCCAATGCCTTCATCCAACTTCTCATTGAATTTGTTACTAATACGTTGTTCCATTTGTTCGGCATCTTCCCTTTTGTACAAATCTTCAACATTTTGATGACGATTAGCTCTTCTCGGCGGCATCTTCAAACTTCAATTCTCGGCCTTGATTCTCAAAATGATGCACGGCTTCAGACTCTTGAATAAGAATTGGCTCTAAGGTTCGGCTTAGCGATGATTGGCTAAGTCTAGTTCTGATACCAAATGATGCAACAACGGATAACAAAAATGATTTAATGGTGTAAAGTAGGAATCGATGGATTGAAGAATACCAAATGCCCAACTCCGTTGATCCAAAGATGCCGGAATCTAGCTATCCCAAACACGTTGATCGCGCACGATACTGTGTTTAAAGATCTACGATTCTTCGACGTTGATCAAGCGCACTTGATTCCGCGAATCGGCTTCAACGATCGTTGATTCGAGCGCACTCGAATACCGAAGGTGGAGATAGGAGGTTACACTCAACTATCAATTTAATGAAAGCACAAAGCTAACAAACAAAAGTTTTATTCAAAATCAACCTAACTATTACAAATGACACCACCCCGCTATTTATAGAGGTTACAACTCAACACGACTCAACATATTACAACACCTAGGTCGGCACCGACCTAACACTTACGACCTACAACCTAACTAAGGTCGTCTGCGACCTAAAGAAACAACACAGCAATACAACACGAAATATAGCACATTACACACATGATATCACATATTTACAACACATAGATCGGCCTCGACCTAAAATACAACTCACGCGACCTACGACTTAAAGAAGAATACAAACATATTACAACACAGTATCAACGACATATCATCTGGAGCGACCTAAGGTTCTTGAACGACCTTGCGACATAAGGGATTTACGAGTTAACCATTTTGAACGTCTCGAGAAGAAATGGCATAAGAAAGAACATTTGGAGCGACCTAAGACTTGAGCCTCCCCTGCGACTTAAGAATGAGCGACCTATAACCTTCCGCGACCTAATTGGAAAGCGGCATAGGAATTCTGCACGCGACCTAGCACTTCGCGACCTAAGTTTCTGGAACGACCTAACTTCTGCATGCGACCTAGTACTTCGCGACCTAACCTTCAAACGACTTAAGGAAATGCGGTATAAACTTGTTAGGTCGTTGCTCCCGAACTCGTAACTTAGCTCGCATATCTCACTAGGTCGTAGTCCATTAGGTCGTGGCCCTTTAGGTCGTATCTCGCTTGCAGGCATCACTGGTGACCATAACTCGTGTGCATGACTCGTTAGGTCGCTTGCGCGACTTAAAAACTTCTTAGGTCGTTGGCGACCTAGGAGACGAGAATATCGGGCTGCATCAAATGCTGTATCACTCAGTCTGACCCGAGCATAAAGCAAAACACAAAACACTCGAATCAGGACATACATACTTATATAATGTAAACCAACTCAAGTGAACTGTAATATAAAGGTACAAGTAACTTAAAGAATGCTTGGGATCGCCCATTCTTTAAGGATCCGTTAAACTATCTACTATGTAGTAATATTCGCTATTATAATAATGTCTAATAATAAAATAAACTTACTTTTAAATAGCATTAAGGAGTGACCCAATATTCTTCTTAACACATAATAGTCCCAATAGTCTATCCAGTATTAGCATACCCCCAGATCGGGAGCTACCCTCAATTCTCCACAGGCTACGGCACAAATCCAAACTCGTAGTAAAGCTCGATATGGTAGGTGACACGGCACAACGAGGCAATGCCAGGGTAGATATACCAATTACGCATCCGGGATGGTGGAAACGCATAGCAGCCACTACCGCCCACCTCGGAACACACTCCCAAATCAAAAATCGAAGGGTGGCCACCAAATAAATCACAAAGTAATAGAATAGTATCGAAGAAATGCGTCCGATCAGAGGTGCTACCTTATTGGCCCGAGAATCGCTCCTGTTTTAGCCACCTTATGCCAACTCACGGGAGTTGGGTCCATGTTCATACCTTAATAAGATCGTCGCCACCATCCTACTTCATTCTGGAATCTCCACCGCGTACACGGTTGTCAAAGTGGTTTTCGGTATCGACAGAGAGTATGCCCATATCCGATCCCGGTCTCTTTGCCAACCAAACGTTATTATAACCCATGGATATTTATTTCAAAATCATTTACTTTAAAACCCAAAATATCATATCCATTTCAAACTAAATACTATATTATTTCATTTCAAAGCCAAATCAATATATCATTTCCATTTCAAAAACCAAAGCCATAATATCATTTAAATTCCAAAACAAATCAATATATCATTTAAATAAAAGCCAAATTTCCAAATCACTGAATACTTCCTTAAATTTATTAAAACTTGAAATATTCCTTTAAATCATCTTAAACCAAACCACTTTATAAAGTCACATTCTTAAATCTTCAATTTCAATAAGTTCCAAGTTAATATATTTTAAGACAATTCTTAATTAAATACAATTTCACACAATTCATTTCCAAACCATTTAAATTCAATGTCAAATAATATTCATTTCAAAGTTGTAACATTTCTAAGTTCATTCGTTCAATCATTTCAAACATTAAAATTTTCAAAACAGCAGCATTTATAAAGTGCTGCAGTAGGTATATTCAGTATATATCAAAACATAGTTCAAAATCAGAAACTACAGCATTTCAGAAATGTTGTTATAGGTCCTTTTAGTATATTTTCAGCTATAGTTCAATTTCCAAAAATTACAGCACTTCAGAAATGCTGTTATAGGTCTTTTTAGTATATTTCCAGCCATAGTTCATTTAACCACAGCATTTCAGAAATGCTATAATTTCTGTTATACCCTTTAAAACAATATATCTTCAATTTTTCTCATTTTAACTTATCAAACTCATTCCACTTTCCAAAAAATTTATTTGGATATTACTTAACTTATAAATTTTAATAAAACAACATTTTTATAAATAAATGTCGAATTTAAATTAATTTCATTTGTCAGTCAATCCTTTATAAATTGCTTAACTTTCAGAAACATTAAAACTCCAATTCTAGCCATTTTAACCTATAAAATTACATCTTCCACTTCAGAAATTATTCATTTGGATATCATTAAACTTAAGATTCAATAAGATAAACTTTTATAAATAAATATCCAAATTAAACTATAATTCATTTATTAAGTCAAAAGCACATTCTTTTACTTAACTTTTATTTCACCAAATAACCTAACATTTTATTTTAAAATACCCACTTCATAAATAAAACTAAATTCCCATTTATTTACTTAACTTAATAATTTCAGTTAGAACCAAATTTTCCAATTATCAAGTTAATCGTATTTTATATTACAATTTCCTTCCATTTAAATCCTAATTATTTATTTTACAAACATATTCATAAATAGAATATCTTACCAAATATTCATTTGACATCAAATAATTATGGATTTCAGTTAAACAAATTTTATTACCAAAGTCCAAGAAAACTATATTCTATTTTATCAATTTAAAATACATTCTTTATTATTCAAACATGTCTATTCATAAATAAAATTCATTACAATTACCAGGTTAGATTTAACATTCCATATTAAATCAACATTTCATTATTAAGTTATTTATCGTAAATAAAATTCTTTAAATTCCATTTAAACCAATTATTAACTTATAAATTTTAACTTATAGAAAACAATACACCTTTATAGCTTAAAGCCTTAAATCAAATTTAAGTTAAATTTCATATATTTATAATTTCAGAATACTTAATAATTTTTCAGAAAATAATTAGACACTTAATAAATTTTTAGGAAAATATTATTTAAAATTTAACCATGGGCCTGTATAATATTCTCTAGCCTAGGTCAAGTGATACGGATATGTATCATTTCAATCCGTAATTTAAAAAGAAAAATCTGGGTTCTATCATTTCAAACCCACAATCCCAAATCAAATAAATTACGAAAAAATCACTCAAGCCTATCATTTCAGCTCATAATGATTTTTCCTTATTCTAATGTCCGTTCGGGTATGTATCATTTCAACCCATAGTGATAGGGAACTTGCAGTGTGAGATACAGTAATTACAATGAACAGTAAAACATATAAAATAATAACAGATGATGTAACAGGTATAAAACAGCATTTATCATCATATAATATATCACAGTCATGTATGAATAACATATCAATTTATACAGATTCACTTGTCATCATTTCACAATAATACAAGTACATATGTCTAGAGTGATAAAACTCACCTTTTTAAAGCTAGAGATCAAATTCAAAACACACAATTGAAACTCCAAAAAGCACGATAAAGCACGAATAAGATTTTTTTGTAGATGGAGAGTCAAGATCCAAACTTGTATGCAAACAAATATCACAAACATAAGTCTATAATTCAACATACAAGATTAGGAATCAAAACAATGAAAAGAAATAAGAATTAAAATGACATAACCTTGCTTTAACAAATGCAAGTGGCTCGACCATGGTTGAATCTAGGGTCAAGGCAACCTAAATACACGGCTAGGGGATGGTAAGGTCATGGAAAAGCAAATAGGTGGTGCTTGGAATCGGTGGTCGCGGCTAATAGGGAAGAGGAGGTGGTGAACTATGGTGATGTAGGCTATGTTTTCAACAAGTTTTGGTGGAGTTTGTATATGGTGATCACGGCTTGGTTTGGTGGTGGTGATTGGGTGACGGAGGTGATCATGGAGGAGGTGGAGAGGAGATGACGTCGGAAATATGGTGGAGAGGCCGAGCATAGGAGGAAGAAAAACAAAAGAAAATAAAAGAAAAAGGAGAAAGAAAAAGAAGAGAAACCATGGATCTAGAACTCTATATTTTTTTTTCTCAGGAGATGAAGTGAGAAGTGATGAGATGAGAAATATTTTGTACGTGAATTACAACTTAGTGGCGGCTAGGGTTATAACAAAATGATTTGAACGGCTATAGATGTGGAGTGAACGGCTAAGGTAAGATGAGAAGGCAAGAACAGAAAAGGCAACAATTAAAGGAGAAAGATCTTGTATATATTTTATTCTTAAATGCAAATTAAAAAGAGGATATTGAGATGGGAATGAAATATTTTTGTACATGATTAGTGGAATGATTTGTACGGCTAGAGGAGTGGTTTGGATGGCAAGCAAAGGAGTAAAGAGCTAGGTAAATGAATGCTAGGGAAAAGGAAAAGACATTGAAATAAAAACAAGTAACTAAAGTCCCTTCAAATTTCTAAGCCATTTATCCAAAATAAAACAAGTCAACAACCAAAATAATTCAAAGTGCAAACCATAAAATAAAAATAAATAAATAGAAAATAAAAATAAATAAATAGAAAATAAAAATATAGAAATGAACATAGGAAATAGAAAATAGAATACAGAAAATCATTGCGTGTAAAACGCTGTATTTTATCAAATTATAAAGTATACAACAGAATTTGATGAAACGAAAAATAGAATGGATATCAGCATCCTATCCAACTTCAATTAAAAAGATTAGAATCCAAAAATTTAAAATTTTCAAATTTTCAAATAAAAGTCAAAGTTTAACCAAAATATAAAATTTGCAGAAAATGTATATTAAATTTGTATTTGGAAAATGAATTACAAACAAAATCCAAATTTACATTTATTATAATTAAAACCTTAATCAATTTATTCAACTAGGTTTCATTCTTTTATTTTTGTCTATGACTAAAATATACATTTCCATTTATTTTATTACATTCACACTTTACAATTACTGTCCTATCTCATATTAATGAACATTTACTTACATAAAAATGTAATTGATTTCCTACCTTAAATTTAGCAGCCTAAATAAAATGTAACTTGCAATAAATGTTATCATTATCTTTATATTACACTCAAGTTTATTTTGTCCACTAATTATCATAATTGCTTACCTGATATTGAATTCATTCAATTACTACAAATTATACAAATTTATTTATTTATACACCACTTACCCTTATTTACTTATATTTAAATTTATACCCAAATGTAACATTTACAACTAGATGTATAGACCAATTAAATAGTAACTTACAACCGTTACTATAACTTTTAATCACACTATTGAATTCATTGTTCACAACATATGTTACCATTCTTATATACCTAATCTTTATTCAATGGTCATTTATTTCATACTAAATCATTTATAAATTTTAATGTTTGCATTTGTTTTCTTACATAAATTTATAGCCAAGTATAACAATTTACATTACTTCAATAAATTGTAATTTCATTTCAATTGTTAATAATTAGTTTTTAAATACATTGTTACATTTCATTTTGGCATTCATTTCATTATTAAATTACCAAGTTTTTATTTCTTCCAAATTTATTTACCAAAATCTTATTAAATTGACAACTTTAATTATTGAAAATTTACGGGTCGTTACACTAAATGGGTGATGCTCAAATTTTTTGGATCCCTCCTTTGGAACTCACGGTTAGAGATCACCAAATGAAAATGAGCCAAAAAGAATGTGTAGATATGTGTTTAATTAGCACTTGAAAAGAGGTAAAAGTGGATCTCTTTTCTCTTCATTTTACTCATTCCCTTTTACCATTTCAAATCCTATTTGAAACACTTAAACCCTACCTCCTGCACAACCCTAGACTGACGATAGATAGGGCCTACATACGCTTTCAACAATCCCAAAATCATTTAGCAAATAATTTATTTAAATCAAATTTAAATACCTATCGATACATATACATACATACATGACTTTTGTATACGCACTCAATGAATTACCGATGGATCCCAAAAATCAAATGCAATTTAATAATTAATATTTCATAAATATATTAATCAATTTACAATAGTTATAAATTAATTAAATCATGTGGTATTTCGAAGTATCCAACGTTACGGCTGTGTGACTCAAAAGTGTAAATTCAATCAGCGATTAATATTGAATAATTCGAATATTAACGTTCATATGTCACCTTAGCTAGTGGTGTGATAGTTTAGTCGAATTTATCGGTGACACTTTTTTTTGGTAAAATCGAATTTACTATTTTAAGTGATACCTCGTAGTAACGATTATTAGATCAATTCTCTTTATTAAAATTATATCATTTTAGGCCTGATGGAATTTGATTTTGATCAAAATTCCAATATCGTCCACATTCAACTTGTTTATCCAAACATAGTCCTTGGTTGAATAATAATAATTATTATTAATCATCTGCTCTGGTCAGAGACTTTGACTTTGAGTTGACTACGGTTGACCATGATACCAACCTTATATAACTGAGGAGACAAAATTTATTATTAAATAGTATTTCACTTCCAATGCTTCAACTCAGACCCAACTATAGTCGTTCGGTGGAAACCATGTCATGATTTAACTATAATCAAACTGGAGTATCCACATTGAAGTTTAACGATATTCTCAAGTCGAGACAACTGTGTAATATTGTTACTTCGAGATTCTCTGTTTTACCTTAGTTATATTAACTAACAGAAAACTCTCGAGTGGGTCATTCCATAGTTATCCTATAACTATCGATACGTAACCTCTTAGTGCCTCCAACATCCATGAGAAATGAAGAGCTTTATGTACTCTAGTCTCAATGGATGTATCATTATCATGTCTTGAAATATTTTGTCTAAGAACATTTAAAATAATATGTCATTTTTAATATGTGATCACAATACATTGTAATTACTATCACATAATATATCATTTAAGGATTTTCTATTTAATATACTTAAATTATATAATTAATTAGCGTATCATGATATGAAAGTGTATAATAGAAAGAAAAACACCTTTTATTTCGAATGAGATTTTATTACGGAGTTAATAATTTATAATAAATTACAGAATTTTTCATAAGGCAAACCCTTAATTTTATCATGTCGATGATCAAGTCATGGTCAATATATGTGTAATTGTTGAAAAGTTTGTTTCTTATAATAGTCAATTTGGCTACTTACATTATATTATTAGAGTCTTTGTATGGGTGTTTTTTCCTTATAGTTGTTACTGTAACTACCTTGTTCGAGCTTTTGGTAATTCTCCGTTTGTACAAAATTTATACACAAATAAAGAACTGTTTTTTCAAAAAAAAACTTAACTACAAATAGTGACGATCTCATTGCAGTCTCAATTTCTATTCGATAAATTCCCCTATTAAGGTATCATTATCTACCAGCATTATCTAGCCTCTTTAAAATTTCCAATTGAGAGCTAGCTTTGTGAACTCCACATGGCTATATTGGTCCAATGTTATGCGTGTCCTGGAGTTCCATCGCCACAACCAATTTGGGATCATTTTGCTCTTGAGGCACGTCACTACCTATAACACTTTTATTTTTAATACACATTATTATGAACACTTAATTAAATATTAACTAAATAACAATGTGGAGAAAATGTGAAAGTATGGAGAGTATACATAATGATCAATTTTAAAAATTTTAATTTATAAATGGAGTAATGGTATTTTATATGGATAAAGAAATGAAATATTTTAATTAATGGAGAGAATAAGAAAGGGAAATAAAGCCCCACCCAATTATGATTCCCTAACCCCTCTTCCCTTTATTGTATTCGTTCATTCTAAAAACCTAAAACAAAAAGGAAGGAAATAACTAGAACTCCATAAAAATCTCTCAAACTATGGAAAGAAGAAGATAAAATTTAAAGAAGGAAGCTCAGGTTAAATATCTCCATACCTGAACTAACCAAGGTGGATAATATTAGCATCCCCATATTTTGTGCTTTTGAATCTCAATTTTGCATGAACCCATGATGTTTTTGATGTTTTATGTTGATAAAGCAAGGCTTTGGCTAAAATATCCATTTAAATGGTTTTATAAATATTATATGTGAAATAATGAAGTTGAATGTTGGGTTTTCATATTTAAACCTATGTTAATGATCTTTAAACAATTAAAATTTTAATATGTTGTTTATAACATTAAACTAGAGTTGAATTTTTAATTTCATAATTTTTTGACTTGATTTGAATTTTTTATGAATTTCTAAGTTGAGAAATGATTAATCTTAGGTTTTATTTATTCGAAATATGAATAATGATTATTTTACCTAGAATTTTTATACATGGAAGAAGGTAGAAAATTTTATTTTTGAAATTTTTAGGATTTTTCCCATGAAATTTTAAATTGATACAAATTATTTGATGAACAGGAAATTTAGATAAAATTGACATCTTGTAAATTAAAATAGGTTTTAATTAATGTTTTGTATGAGGGAATATCTTTCTTTAAAAAAATTTGAAAAGACATTTGGAAAGATAAGTGTTTAGTAAAGGAAAATTTAGCATGTGTAAAGATTTGGTAAAAAATACTTACTTTAATAGCAAATAAATCGGTTTTAAAGTAATTACCAACTTGTCATTTTAGAGTTGCGATAACATATGGTTTAGATATGTGATATCTCTTTTATATAAATGCAATAGCTTTGGTGAGGATCCCGATAGCTTAAATTTACATCTACGATAGCAAGATCCTAAATGTCTGATAGCTTATATTTTAATACATACAATTTTAAAAGTTTCAATAGCCATTATTTTAGAGTTGCAATAGCTATAGTGTAACACCCTATAAATTAATATTTGATTAACTTAAGAATTAATTATGAGAATAAAAATATGAATGATTCAATTATGGAATTAAATAATAATATGACGTGATAGATGTTTGGGTGCACATTTACTCATTAATATTATTACTTTATGAAACTAACTAAAATGAATTGAATTTGGATGAGAAATGGTGGGTCAGTGGCTCGTTGAGAGGGTATTACATGCCTTTTCAAATTGTTTCATCACTCTGTTCTCATTTCCTTCTACACTTAAATTAAAAATAAGATCTTTGAAACATATTAATGGTGGTAGCGACCTAAGATAGAAAAGAGGAAAAGAAGAAGATCAAAGCTGAGGGAACTAGAAACATCATTCAGCTAAGAGATCTATGTGAACAATATATCCCTTAATCCTTGTTTTCCTTTATAATTAAGCATGGCAAAAATTAATTAAGATAATTTCTTATGCTCCTTGTGATATAAATGATCCAAAAATTTAATAGGATGTTATGAACAAATTATTAGAGATGAGTTTTGATTTGTAGAATTTTCATGTAAACAAATAATTAGTTATGAATTATCTAAGAACTGTTTGAAAAGAAATACATGTATATATTTTCTAAGGTTTTCTACAAATATTATAAGTAACTTCCGAACGAAAATACATTAGCCGAAAGGAGATTTATGGGTGCCGAAAGGCAAATATATGAGGCCAAAAGAAAATTTAAATGAGTAAAGTATTTTAATAATGGTCAAGGTACCAGATCCACTTTATATGATGAAGAAGTCATAAAAGTGCTGAAATAATAGTAAAAGGATAAAGTCAGAATGATCAAGCAGTGACATGTGTAAAGGTGGCATCAAATGCACAAAAGGCAGGTTTTTAACGTGTACCAAGAGACAGTGCCGAGGGAAAGTTGCTGAACCAAAAGAATATGAATGAGAAGACACCGTGTAAGACCTAAGTGTAATGAACTAGAAATTCCAAGTCTAATATTAGGTTACTCAACCGAAGGTAATAGCAGAGGGCTGAAGGCGAAAGAATATACGAGGGTGATAAAAGAATTATAGGTAGAGGAGGTGATTTTCAAAACCTAGAATTGAGATTCTGTATGTTAATGAAACAAAACTAAATGAAGTTAGGCTTCCCTGGACGGGCCAAGAAAAGTGATTGTTGAGAGCTTATTAGCTCTCGATGGGAAGTTAATATTATGATTAATTGACTTCTAGAAGAGAGATTTATGCTAAAGCTTAAGATGGTCGAAACTAGCACTTAGAACATTATGATAATGTAACAAGCGGATGAGCTAGCTGAAGGTAGTTTGGGCTTATGATAAGCTAAATGAATAGCTAAGGATAAAACCTAATAATCGAATGGTTAGATAGAGTACCCAGTAGATGGCATAAGGTCTGATGTGGCAGTTAAGAATCGAAAGTGAAGGTATAAAGCCTAATTGGAAACCGAAACATGAAAGTGTAGGTGTAAGGCCTTAGTGGCAACTGAAAGCATTGGTGTAAGGCCTAGAGTGGCAAGCATAGCCTAAAGCATTGGAGTAAGGTTTATAGTGACATCCGAAACACAAAAGCAATTAGTGTAAGACCTGATGTGGCAACCAAAGCCTCGGTAGATGACATAAGGCCTGATGGGGTGGTCAAGAATCAAAAGTGAAGGCGCAAGACCTGAATAGCAACCGAAGCATGAAAGTGTAGGTATAAGGTCTTAGTGAAAACTGAAACACAATAGCGAAGATCTAAGACCTAAGTGGAAATCAAAACTGTTAGTACAATCAGTAGAACCAAGGAAGTGGTGAACGCATAAGACCTTAGTGGCAGCTGAAAGCTAAACCTAGAACTCTTCAGTAGAAGAAGAAGGCGTAAGGCCTTAGTGGCGGTCGAAGGTAGTATATTTCAAGTTTTGAAAAGAAAAGAGAATGATGACTAAATGATATATCGCATGAAATGGTTGTTGATTCTAATTAAAATATCATAGCATGTATAAGACCTTTAGGGATGAAATGATGTTTTATTCTTATGTTTAAAGTTTTTAAATGAATTTTGTGTTGTAGTGAGGGGAAAACTCATTCCATGCTTTAGCGGCGTGGTCTTATGTTTAGGGTAATGTATTACTCATAGTGGACTTTATGTCTGGCCAGTGTCTTTATTATTATTTTCCTCATAAACTCATGGATACTTGTTCGAGTAGACTAAGTTTATGCATATAGGAAAGTTTCTTTTGAAAGACAAACGAAGAGCTCTAAAGACAAAGTAGAAGAATTAGATGATATATATTGTTTTATTCCGCTGTATTAAGTGTTCATATCACCATCTCCATATTTTGGCATGACGCTATTAACTATGATTATATTATATTTTTGACCCCTACATGGGCACAACTATGAGAATAACTTGTAATTGTAATAATGAGTTCATTTAATATTTTCATCCCCTGCTCTATGCCTTAAACTGTTTTTATATATAACTAATCTCATCTCTAAAGCCGAAAAATAATTTCAAGGTGCCTATAGCACATTTAAGTTCCAACTTTAGGTTCCATAATGAGGGATGTTAAAGTTGGTATCAAAGCTTAGGTTAGGGGATTTACTTCTTAATTTAATTAAATATAATTAAAAAATTTGAAATTTCATTTTATATTTTTAAATCATTAAATACTTCTCAAAATTTCTCTCGAATAAAGCCTATCTTTTAAATAATTTAAATACCCAAAATAAAAATTCCTATTAATTAAATTAATTTACTTATATAAAACTCTTTTCAATAAAATATATTTCCAAAATTATTCTATCTTATAATATATACAGTTTATTCATTAAAATGCTATATAAATACAAACTTTTATCTTGCAATTTTTTTTAAAACAATAACAAACGCACACTAGTCTGGAGCTGAATAGCTCAAAGCTGAGACCACCGATCGACTTCCCTAGGGTGATTGATCGACCAATCACTACAGTTAAGTCAACCGTTGGTGTTGTCACCTAGTGTTATTTTTGCTCCAAGCGCATGTCTTCCCCATGTTTCTCTTCTATGAACCCATTTTCCTCCATTCTAAAGTAATTTCAAATCATTATCAATCACTCAATACTCATTCACTTGACCAACAATGCGTACACATCACACAAGAAGGTTTAAACGTGAAGAAATAGGGGTATGGGTTCACAAATATAGTAATACACAGAGCATTATATTTCAATTTTAAATCATCACATAGCTCATAAAAATCAAGCATATATCTATACTACACAATGTTGTGAGTAAATTATTATGGACCTATATGTTAGCTAACCAAAACTCCTTAGGCCACTTCACTACTTCTTCAATTTCCATCTAGCTCCTTTTGAACTCTTACCGTGTCTTCGATTAAGTCAGCAAAGCTTGATCAAAATCCTACTTTAATGGCTTCTAAATGTGTAGCTACAGGTTGAGAAGCATATATTTGAATTTAATGATTTTATTAATTTTATTTTGTTTTGAAATTTTGAGTGGATTAGGTTTTATGTTTTCTATTTTGAAAATGATATTATTTAAAAATGTGGGAAAGAGTTAGGGATAATTATTTTAGGAATTTTCAATTCCTATTTTTGAAGTAAACAACGGAATTTCTTTATTTTTTGACTATTAAAATTTCATGGAAGATTTTGGAAGTAAATAAGTGTATTTTTAAAATAAAACCTCTTTCCAAGTTAATTTTTGCTTTGATTGTATGTGTATGTAGTTTCTGTGTAAGGAGAAGATTGAATAAATGGAGTTATAAAAATGGATAGTATGAGACGTTTGGTAATATTTCTCCGGTTATTCTTTTGACTTGTCATATAGAATAATTGTGTGTTTTAAGTGTAATTTATAAGCACTAAGTAAATGAGTGGGTAACACCAAGTGGTATGGGACATCTAGGCTGATATTTGACATCATTTGATAGATAGAACTTATATGATGACAGGAAATACAAGGTATTTTATGAGATCATTACATAGAGGTGGCTGGTTGAGAGCAGGAAAGCTGAGAGCCATACATATGTCTATTGACTGAAAGTCTACTCTTACGACTGTGTGAGGATTAAAACTAGATTAGTATAGTATCCATTCTAGTGGCCTGATTGTAGGGTCATGCCCCGAGTCTGTGGCATACTTTGAGATTTGAGATATACACAACTAAGAGTTGCTGCCCTAGTGTCACATGGGATAGTATATATTACCATAGGGCATTGTAGGGTCGTGACCATTGCATTGCATTGTCATATAGCATGTTACGGCATGCAAGATGGATACAGTGTCACGATGGTCGTCGGGTAACCAAAAGACCGTAGAAGTAGTGTTGAGAGCACATAAGGAAGGCTCCCGAAGCAGGCTAAGAGCTATCGGTCTTCCATTTGGTTAGCATGGACATACGATACTGTGATTTTTCCTCTATAGTACGACTATTTATGGGGATAAGAGCCAATGTGATTATTTATGAGGTTGAGAGTTGATATGATCATTGGTGTAACCGAAAGTGAAGATAGTTATTTATGTTATATGCTAACATTTACATTTTAGACATATTCTGACTCGTTTATTATTTATATAATACTCAGGATAGTTCGAGACATTTCAGGTATAGGCACAAGTGACCAGCTCGTGGTTGTTGGGCATTTTTTGGAGGCTAGTTTTTTTAGTATAACTATGTTTTGTATATGTGTTAGGGTAGCCTCTTATGTATATGTTGATGTTATGTTGAGTTACATGTGTTTATTATTTTATGCCGATACCGAATAATTATGTAGGAGTAGAATATGTACCAGTGTTAGCCCAAGGGAATATCACATGTGACAGCGCCCTTATTCTCCCTATTATCATACAATATTACCTAGTAATACTCTTTGATGGTATGGATATAGAGGTGGGGTGTTACATTTCCCCATCCAGATTCAAACCCACACCCCTACAGGCGATCACTCGACTAACCAGGGGTAGGAGTATTAGCCGACTGATCAAAGGGGGTGTGTAGGGTTTGGAACCTGAGAAGAAATAGGCCAAATTTGGCCTAAAACATCTGACTGGTTGTTCAACCAGTCGACTATCAAAGAGGTTTGTTGACTGGTTGACCTCGACCAGTTGGTTAATTAGTTGTAGCTAATTTTGGCTACATCGATTCGGTTGACTAGCCTATATGAATTAGACGAGCGATTGCCTGTATATGGTAGTTCTAGGGTTTTCCTTCGGGGTTTTTACGTTCGGTAAGGACTTCAATGTTTGGACAAGGCTCATGGGGTCCAGTGTGACTACAGAGCGATATTTTATAGTTCTTAGGCATAAGAATATGTGTAGCTTGGAGTCGAGGCTTTAGTGGCACATTTTACAATGTACGATGGCCGAGAGGTGAATGAAAGTGTGATTAGGATGTGAGTCATGGGTCGGGATACTCAGATGACCTATGTGTGAGATGATTAGGTGGTTGTGCTTGGCGTGACTTCTACGCGGTTTCAGTGTTAAGTACAACTTCAATATCCGGTTATCAAAGTGCAGAAGACTTGCAAATCGGGGTTGGGTACCACATCTGAGGCTTATAGCTATGGATTAAGCATTGTTATTTTCCATTGAGACTATTAGGGATTAGCCATAGCTTTCATTGAGTGCGATAGCCGAAAAGGGATGGGGATGCTCATCTACATCAGTAATCGCCAGGAAGTGGTGGTAACCACTTTGTTTTCTCCAACATATAGTGGTTCGATAGAAAGGCGTTGCGACATGTTAGTATCGGTTTCAGATACGTTGATGGGTACCATACGGTGTTACCTTAGTCATATCTAGAGTACAATACGGTAATATCTTGGAGCATTGGCTCATTGTCATATGCTCATGAGTTCCCATATGTCTTTATATGATATTCTTGGTAGTATATTAGCACTATTGTTCATCGTGCGAACTTGTTGGATGCAATAGAAGAGCGGGGCTAGGTACAATATAGTGTTACTCTAGAGCCCTTGATTACTTTTTATATGTACATTTGGTTTACATATGTTGTTTATTCTGCGGTACCACTTAGTGTATTCATATCATGTTAATGTATCGAATGTCATGTTTAGTAGTGATGTTTTCTTTTCACAAATTTTATGTCCGGCCCTCTATATGTTTTTCTTTTTATCTATTCATTGAGTAGGTACGGACTAGAGACTTAGGGAGACATTACAACTGGAGTAGGTTAGTTTTATCCAGCCTTTCACTCGGTATATTCAGACTGACCAGATAAGTTAGACCAACAATTATTAAGGCAAGCAATCTAGAGAGATGATCCTAGGGTCTAGGAACCAAGTACAGATGAGACCACGAGGTGATCGTCGAACAAGCTTAGAAGTGCAATACCCTATAATCACTAAGTATAGATTGGCATTCCACCCTACATAGGGGATCGGTACCAATTCCTAGGGGTACATCCAAAGTGGTCCCCGCTCCTATAGCGCTCTTCTCTATCTACATAGAGCTTGATTCAAGTGGCATTCCAGAATTCTTATGCTTTGTATTGGCAATCTCCATATGCAATATAAAGCAGCAATTCAGCCTTCTGTAGATCCATCTCTTGGACCAAAAAATATCTAGGTGACTATGAAAAATGACCTTGGAATCCTGAAGCCAACAACAAGATAGGCCAACACAAGAGATCGCAAGACCCAATAATACATATATAGGGATCGGTACCGATCCCCCTTATAGGGATTGGTATCAATCCCCAACCATAGGTGATATGGAGTTGATATTTTCTAGGAGACTTGGTCTTGGCAGCGAGGTTCTGCAGGAGAAGTTTCAACGAGATAGTTGGTCATCTACCCATATAAATACAGAAGGCATGGTTCATTCTAAGGATCTTTACACTGTCATTACACTCTTACTCTCTTGTATTCACTACAAGAAAATCAGCTTTTGGTCGTGAAAATTGGGGGCGTTTGTATGTAAATGCAACTAATAATATTTCACCTTATTATATAAATGTAACAAAAAAATTCCATGTTTACCCAAATAAACGTAATCCAAAAGATTACCGCCTTGATATTCCTCTGCTACTTAGAAATATTCAACTCTTTCCCCCAAAATAAGCAACCCTAAATCGAATATGTTCCCCAATCCATCGTAATGCTCAGCTATTCCAACCCATGATTAAAAGGCTACTTCCAGAAGCAACAAGGTTGGCCTCCGATTCCCATTCGGAAGAATCACTTGAATGATCCATATTTACCATGGTAATCTATACTCGAGCTTCCTTCTCCTTTATTTACTTCTAATCTCTACTCGAATGATCTGTATTGTTCAATTTGTTGCATGTGTTAGAAAACCTATCATGAACTTGGATTTTAATCAGTCATGACTCTTCTATCGTTGAACTCATTGTGTGTATTAGAAAACAAAAGGACATAAAGCTAAAATTTTGAAGCGAAATATATACAATGACATTTGGCGTAGGAGACTAAAATTCAAATGGAATTTCTTTAGTTTTGAAACACCTTGTAATGGATGAAGTAGCTGCAATCTCGGTTGATTTCTCACCTTCAGTTAAGTTTTTGAACCTCTTATATCAGTGTTGATGTTAATGGTGAATATATTCTCATTCATCAAAATACCACCCTTAACAGGGTCAGAGTTTCAGAAGTTGTGACTTTGTGAAATCTTGATTTTCTGCACTTACAGTTTACAAATTTGAGTATGTCGTTGCTGCAGTGCTCTCTCCCTAAGCATCATTGTTACATGCCTTATTTATAGAATTGTATTTTTCTTTGTTGTAGACTGAACTTGTTTACTGTTTACTCTGTAATTTATGCACCGGTGAAGTATCTTTTTCTACTTCATATTATATTATATCCGACTTTGTAGACTATGCTTGCTTATTGTTTGTATAACAGCACTGGTACCCTTTTTATATCTGCTCTAACTATGCAGATTCATATTGCATTGAGTTATCATATGACATTTCATTATTCTTATTGTTGTCCACTTGCATTTTTGTAATATCTGCCCCTACATTTTATTTACTTTTAGGTGCCCATTGCATAGTAATGTTCCAAAAAAATTCTACATCCCCAAAACATTTACATGTAGAGAAAATTTATGGCTTCCACTCATAATAAACAACTTACCAAACAATATTATTGTTTTCATCAAGTATAGGGACTTCTTTCATAAAACATATGTATAGATATTCATATGGTTCTTCTGAATATGCTATTTTGGGTGCAAAAGGTTGGATTTGCATTTTCCTATGAATTGTCAAATATATTTTACTACATGCTTCTTTTGATTCAGTATATATATGAACCTTTACATACGTCTGTCAGGTGATAACAATGATATGCCAGTATACTTCTGCCTTAAGTGATTCAGTATATATGAACTGCAAACATAATATTACACAATTATAGTTTCACATGACTTTTTTGTTTATTTATTTACAGATTTGTCTGATCAAAACAATAGCTTGTCAAATGAAAATATAGATACGTTGATATAGCCTTTGTTTGTCCACTTAAAGTCGATATTGCATGACATCTAGTGTAGACATGATAAATACTTCAACATTTTACATATTATATTAAACTCATAGGTGAATGACATCTAGTTCGTCAGATTCAGTCTTTTTTCTTGTGTAGATACTACCCTAGCTTCCTCTCCCTATACATGACGCATTTGCCAAGGGTGGTCCTCTTATTAAATTCGAGGTGTGTTGGCAATGTTGCTTTATTTGTAAATATATTGTTATAACCATGCTTTCTGTTATATTTGTTTATTTACTATTATTATTAAATTTGATTACTCTTATATCACATACACATGTTGTAGCTTATGATGGAGGACTAAAGAAAACCCTTAAAAAGGCTTTACTACTCAAGGATGCCATCTTAGGTTTACCTTAGGTTATTAATTTTAGACTATTTCCTTTTCCCTCTGACTTTTTCTGATGATATGAGAGAAGTTGTGAAATTATAATAGGTTGACAATGATGAGTCGAGATGATATGCTATATCAAAAGCCACCTAAAACTAATTTTCAGAACTATATTCGGCTCTCCAAAGAAGGTTTGTTGAGATAGCTATGTTTTCCTTTCTATTTAACTTTTACAAGATAACCGGAATTGGTAATAACGTAAAGTTATACTCCTTGTAGCAATAAAATAAAATCAATAATAATAGTAATAATAACAAATTAACAACATCAATAATAACATTAACAATAATAATTACACTCAAGTAATCAACACTTTCTCAATTCCTATGTGTTTGCAAGTGTATTTGTATGATATAGAAACGACAAGTAAGCATTTAACAACTTAGATATTAAATCTCTTTTGCATGCATATGTCATTGACTTATGTGATGGTTTTAAGGAATCCATAGAACTAGCAGCTTGCCTAAGCATAGGCTGCCTTTTAGTATCTTTAACAATGATTATTATCATAATACATTTTGCAACATAATCAAAATAACTAGTTTGTCTATGCTTTTAGATATAGAAACAAACGAGTGTCTTAAAGAAAATTGTGGTTGCTGGCAGGACACTCGGTTTAATGTAACTTCTTGCAAGGTATATTGTGGTTGCTGGCAGGACACTCGGTTTAATAACATTAACCATAAGGCTTTCTAAGAAAATAAAAGAATATATTTTCAGTGATCAAGAAACCATTCAAGCCTATATTGAGTATATAACTTTCGAAAAAGTCTTTCCCAAAAGATTTGCAATTTTTGAATTCCTACTTATGATTTTTTCAATCTTTGTTTGCAAAATGAAATTCTTAGTTTAATCGATGCTTCTCAAAATGATTTTTTTTGTTATCAAGAATTATTAAAGACATGTTATGCAAATTAGAAAAGGAAAGTTTTATAATGGTAGAGAAGGAGAAGTTTGGAGTAGTGTCAAAGGGACATAGAATATTTTAAATTGTGAACTTTTGAGTCACATTCTTGGATGCAAATCTAGTGGAATGGACCGTTCATCTTTTTAAATTGATTTTCAAAATTGTAAATTAATTCATGATATTTTCAAAAGTGATGATGAGTTTGAATTCAAAAACAAAAACTTGAATCCAAAAGCAAGAATTTTAAGCCTTCTTTTGCAAAAAGTATCACTCCTAGAACAGGTAATTATAATAACTCGACTCAAAAAGTTATCAAAGCTCTTTTTGCAATTTATGATCAATACGACATAAATTGATCTCAATTCATTTCGAAGAACTTTTTCCTAAGAATCTTTCTAAACATGAAAACACACTATTTTATGGTGTGTATCTTACTCGTGTTTTCAATTATTTTGGTGTTGATCTTAAAGGAGAGGAAATAGTTCCTCGAAAAATATTTGACAAGGCCAACATTTCACTTGTGCGTATATCACCCTTTTTCGAGCCTTATGAAAAGCTTGTGAAAAAGGAACAATGGTTGGCTTGGGACGAAGAACATGAAATAAGAGAAGAGGAGGAAGAGGAAGGAGATGAAATGGAAGTCGAGAAGGAAAAAAAAGAAGAGGAAGAGGATACTTCTTTGGAAAGTATCAACATGCCACGAAATCCATCCAACAAAGATCTTCTCAAAAATCAAGAGAAGATCATCTATAACCAAAGGAAGCTTAAGAAATCATTTTCAAAGAGATTTACTTCTTTGGCCTATGGACCTAGATTGGGTGGTATGCTCTACACGGTTGTGAGCTCTCCCCTATCTTTAGTCGCTCAATCATTCAAAATGCAAGTCATGGTCTTATTCTACTTCACTGAGACGAGTGAATATGGTGGGGGCGAGAGAATAATGACTTGTGATGCTTTGAGGTTGTGTGCCAGCTTACATTCCCTTAGGAGATATTTACCTCGTGGTGCTTTGGGTATGACATGTTTCCTATTTCCATCAATTATGTTGACCGTGCTTGGTATTTTCGGCATTGGCCTGACTTAACCTTGAAAGTCTATAGGATCTTTATATAATGCAACTTATATATAAGTGTGAGAGTGTATATTACTAATTACACTATGCAGAGAATAATAACCGAATATAAAGAAGGTAAATAATAAAAGCGAGCACGTCGGATATTTTATACTGGTTCGGACCTCCCGTCCTACGTCCAGTCCCGAAGCTCCCCTTCGATATTTCCTTTAACCAAATAACCCTCACTTTGCCTGGAGGAATAGGCTAATACAAAATTATTTCTCTGACAATCTTGTGTTCCAAATAACATGGATTATGACTAATTGTACAATTCTTCCTATAATCTCCTTTGAGTGTGTGAATGTAAATATTTTGAGTTGTAGGAAGTGGTTTAACCAAAATAATATTTTTGTTATGATAGATTGAGAATATGTAAGCAAGAGATGCACAAATATGTAAATAGAGAGTAATAAGAAATCAAGAGAATAGTTAGTTTGTAAATCTCAATCTTTGAAGTATTTATAGGATTAAGGAGATGCAGATGAGGAGTT
This sequence comes from Allium fistulosum, assembly GCA_030737815.1. Taxonomy (NCBI): domain Eukaryota; kingdom Viridiplantae; phylum Streptophyta; class Magnoliopsida; order Asparagales; family Amaryllidaceae; genus Allium; species Allium fistulosum. The sequence continues at coordinate 581,616,696 of CM060906.1, read as the reverse complement.
GTTACCGTTAGATAAACTCTATTCAATTTAATGGCTGTAACTATTTGACGAAGAGATCAGATTATTCAATTGAAAAGAAGCAGCCATTTAGAATATAACAGTTGTCAGATGATAGACATCTGTGGAAAAACCACAGACGCATGTGGCTTCAAGAATTAAATTCCCAAGCATTCTCACAGACGTCTGTGGATTTTCCACAGACGTTTATGGCTGGCATTTCCATTTTTAAATGCTTTTCGGTGCCAATTTTGTGCATATGAATTTGTGTGTGCATGTATACTCAAGGAGACCTTACAATGTTTATCTAAGACTCTTAATATACTAGTATAACCTTACTAATCACAGCATGGTCCATAAATCTCTGTATGTCTTCGAGTTCCAATGTCTTTGAGCATGACGATCTCTTGTAGTATATACCTATAATATTAATAAGATATATAATATATGTGATCGTACAGTTGTTGTCATTGAAACCATAAAATGGAGGTTCTAACATTCTCCCATTTTTTGATGATGACAACTATACAATCGTTAGTCATGATAAAAATAACCCCCCTTAATCTGTGGGTTCAACTTACAGGCTTGAAACAGAAGAAACAAATTACCTCGGATTAAGCTGAAAATTGATATGCATATAATAGAAAACTTCAGCTTTCAAACAAAAAAAGAACCAATAAATTTCAGTAAGAAATGAAAGAGTTATGCTATGAAATTTTGCACACTTATACTACAACACATGGACTACCAACTGAAGCAATTCCGGCATTTTATCTCCCCCTATGTATATGTATATATTTCTCCCTCTTTGTCATTATCAAAACATAATAAAAGAAATTATACACAACATAATATATATATATAAACAACATATAGACGTGTCAAACAAAAACAGAATATAAGTTAAGTCAACGAGAACAAACACGAGTTCAACAACAGACACAAAAAAATATAAGCAGTACAACAATACATAAAAGTTAAATAGCATAGTTCAAAAGAAAAGAGAGCAAATGAAAGAAGATAGTTATACCGGTTTAACGAAGAGGACAGTCCACCATAGATTTCATAATATTCCCAGTAGGCGGATGAATCTTGTTGGTATTTAGATGACCATTGAGTTTGACCATTATATTCTTCATTTTCTTGAATTGAAAGCCCTTGTAAAGCCATATAATGTTGTTGGTGAGGATCAGACAAAGACATATCGTCACTATCTTCTTCCTCTTCTACCGGTTGGTCTTGGTCAATATTTTTTCCTTATCATGAGAAGTTCCTTCAATAGAGGTATGAGCATGGTAGATTGGTGCATGTAATCAAGAAGGTGGTGTAGGTGAAGGAGAAGACAACGGTCGAGAAGATGATCGGCCATGTACTTTTCCCATTACTTTGCCTAAAGTGGAGAAAATCTTTTCCAAAGTTTTTTCCATTTTAGTCATTCTTGTTGGAAAAGATCATTCCAAACCAGTCATTTTAGCATTTAAAGCTCGTTGGTTGACTATGATTAATTTTTGATTTAGAAGTGTTAAATCACAGATGGATTCATTTTGCGTTGGTTCAGTGCGAGCTCCTTGAATTTCCAAATCGGAATAGTATTCGGTTGTTGTGAAGGACAAGCTGAATGAGATTGTTGTGGAGCAGGAGGAGGTTGAGTCTGTTGAGTAGGAACCAGATACTTTTGTCGTTGCCACTACATAGTCCCTGTGCCAACGATATGATTGGAGGCGGTCTTTCGGGAAGGTGCATCAAGGATAAAAATCTTATACCACTTTCTTTGGTAGGGATTTCTTCAAAATGAGAAATATAAGAAGGTACCCCGAGACCATGTAAGACGCACGATATATGGAACATATATAATTATGCGTCAGTGGTGAGACCAAAAGCTTTTAATTTCGCCATGAATAAATTTAACCCAATTTACTTGAATTCCACCAAATATAGCATAGAGAGCTTTGTGGTCATTTTCGTATATTTGTTCATGACTTCCTAAATGGAGAATTATCGTACGATTTAATAACCTAGCTTTTGGGCATAAATAAATGGATTTCCACTGTGGCATTCTATCCTTCCAAATTTGATGTGTTATTTCATTATGTGGCAAATTTCTATGGTTGGGAATTTCCACTAACTCTAATCCAGTAGAGGAACAATCAAGTAAACGACCAATTGTGTTTATGCTAATTTTCAAAACATGGCCGTAAACACTTGTCCATAACTAACCATCTTCATTCTCAAGTGTCCAAATATCATTACTACATAAGTTTGCGTAAAAATGAAAGATGGCCAATTGATCAATTTGTATCTCATTTTCGTCAAAATTGATTAAATTTCGACAGTCGGAAGCGATGGTGGGTTCTTGAATACCATATTCTCCAAACTTTCATAATCGGTAGAATGGACTAGAATGAAGCCTTTTTTGTTTCAGTTCTTCAAATCTCTTATTCGCAATTGTGCTATTTCAATGTGGGTGTCGGTGACAAGATGGGTTTGAGAAGATGAAGATTGACCTCTCTTCGTTCTTTTGCAAACGATATTTTTTTCCTTGGGTGCCATTTTTGATGAATTAGAGTTTTGAGAAGTTAGGGTTTTAGATTTGAAGATAGTTTGGTAAATAGTTGAAGGAAGGGTAAAAGAAATATATATGAATTGGGCTTTGGTAGCAGCCGATAGTTAGCTCAGACGTCTGAGAAGAAATGATAGACGTCTGAGATCACTCTGTATTGTTTTCTCAAGCAATATCACAGATGCCTGTCTCTTCTTCACAGACATCTGTTGGAAGGCAGAATTTTTTATTATTATTTGAACCGAATATTTTCATAGATTTATTTTAAAAACTATTATTATAACCAATAATCATATAAAGAATTATATATTATATGGTTTTTCATATTTATGTCTATATATAAGAGTGTGTGTATGTGTCTGTAAGTACAAAGAATTAATTATCATTGGAAGAACCTTTTGATTTTAGATTAATCCCAAGAGTTTGTGCTATTTTGCTTTATCTTGAGGTTTAAGTGGAGACCAACTTGGGCAAGCCGGAGTATCAATCCAGTTTTGGTTTGATGGTCTTGGTTTGCATAAATTTCTTGGAGTAATGTTATAAGCTTTTACTGGAGTTTCTGTTAAACGAGGATATTTTTAATGAATACAATTTTTAGTTGGTGAATGACCACAAATTGCTAGAATACATTTTTCAAGAAAGTTAAGATGAGATCCTTGATGTCATTGTTTGTAATACATTTCTCGTTGAACTCCTATTATCTCTAGCTGCTAATGGAAAATATCATCTATTTTAGCTTATAGTGACGATGACTCGAGATTGATTGCACGTTTTATCTTTTTCCCTTTCTAGGAATAACCAGTGTGGTATGTTGGAGAGTTTATAAAATTCAGAGAGGTTGATCTATTCGAGGGTGGAGTTACTATCCTTAGAGAGGTAGCAACATTATTTGAGGATGGATAACTAAAGTCAATTGTGGAGTAAGTAGAATTGTGGTCAGATGACATTTTGAATAAAAGCGGTATAAGGTTTTTAAATAGAGGTTGGTAAAAAAAAGGATATATGAATTTAGTTTACAGGAGAATTCCTTTATATAAGATTTGTTTACTATTTTTGGAAGTTTATTTGTTAGGTTATCAAAATTTTAACCATAGAAATTAAAATAGAAGTTAGTTATTTTTTGTATGGATAAAAGAAATTTGTAAATATTTTTACAAAATTATTGTGCACATTTTATCTGAGTTATATAAGTTATATACCTTAGTACTACTTCATTGTAAGAACAAATTCCTAGGTCTCGTCTTAGTTTGATAAAAGTAGGTTCGCCTAGTGGTTTGGTAAAAATATCTGCAATTTGATTTTCGATATTCACAAATTCAAGTGATATAATTCCTTTTTCAACATTATCTCTTAACAAATGGTGATGAATATCAATTTGTTTTGTTCGAGAATGATTAATAGGATTTTTGGAAAGGTTTATGACACTAGTATTATCATAATAAATTGGAGATTTAGAAATTAATTTATGAAATCTTGAAGTGTTTGTTGCATATAAATTACTTGAGCACATGCTAAAGCCACTGAGATGTATTCGGCTTAACGTGTCGAGAGAGAAACACAGTTTTATTTTTTACTAAACCACGAAACTAAAGATTGACTAATAAAATGACATGTGCCACTTGTGATTTTTCTATTTGTTTTGCAACCACCGAAATCAGCTTCACTATATAACACGAGTTCGAACGAGCTGCCTTTCAGGTAGAAAAAACTATAATTTTTGGTGTTGGTTAAGTATCTTAAAATTCGTTTAACCGCTCGATGATGTGATTCCTTTGGTTGTGCTTGAAATCGTGCATATAAACATATGCTCATCATAATGTCTGGTCTACTGGCCGTTAAGTATAATAAGGATTCTATCATACTTCGGTATAATTTTTGATCATAAATTTCCGTTTTCATCTTTATCTAAATGTAGAGTAGTACTCACCAGAGTCGGTTTACTTGAAGTATTTTTCATTCCAAAGCGTTTTAATAAATCTCGACAGTATTTTTCTTGATTTATAAAAATTCCATTTTCCAGTTGTCTTATTTGCAGACCCAACATGTAGTTTAATTCACCCATATGTGACATTTCAAATTCATTTTTCATAATGTCAGAAAATTCATTACACAGTTTTTCATTAGTTGATCCAAATATAATGTCATTAACATATATTTGTACAACCATTATATCATTATTTTCTCATTTTATAAATAAAGTAGAGTCAATTTTACCAATTTGAAAATCAGAATTTTGTAAATGAGTTTTTAATCTTTCATACCAAGCACGAGTGCTTGTTTTAATCCATATAGAGCCCGTTTAAGTTTAACTAATTGATTGAGATATTTCTCATGAACAAATAGTGGAGGTTGTTCGACGTAAACATTTTCTTTTATAAATTCATTTAAAAATGCACTTTTTACGTCCATTTGAAAAAGTTTAAAGTCATGATGACATGCGAAAGCAAGTAATGTTCATATTGCTTCGAGGCATGCTACCAGAGCAAAAGTCTCTTCATAATCAATTCCTTCTTCTTGATTATATCCTTGAGCTACTAATCGTGCTTTATTTCGAACAATGTTTCCATTTCATCCGCTTTATTTTTGAAAATCCATTTTTTTCCAATTACATATTGATCATTTGGGCTCGTACAAGTTCCCATACATCATTTTTCTCAAATTAATTAAGTTCTTCTTGCATTGCAATAATCCAAAAGTCATTTTTTGATGCTTCTGTATAATTTTTAAGTTCAAGATTTGATATAAATGCAACATGACTCATTTGAATTAACAGTTTTCTGGTTGAAACTTTTGTATTTAAATCACCGATAATATTATCAATTGGATGGTCTTTTAATATCCTAGGTGGTGACATTATCGCATTATTATTATTGTTATTGATATTATCATTATCATCATGTATAGGTACATTAGTTTTATTATTATTTATAACTTCTTCTTCATCATCATTTTTATTATTTTTAAAATTTTCATCAAACGAAACAGGAAGGCTTTCTTCTATAATGTTTGTTCGTCTATTAAAAATTCTATATGCTTTACTTCGATCCGAATAGCCAACAAAAAATCCTTCATCAGCTTTAGAATCAAATTTTCCTAGATAGTCTTTTGTGTTTAAAATAAATATTTTGATCCAAATACTCGAAAATACGATACTTTAGGTTTCTTTTTTAAAAGTATTTCATAGCATAAAAACTTTTTGAAAAGACTCTTAGTCATTGGTCTAAGTGTTACACGATTCAATACATAACATGTGGTAGAAACAGCTTCGGCCTAAAAACTTTTTGGTAGGTTACTACTATTAAGTAAAGTTCGGGCACATTCTTGTAAAGTTCGATCTTTCCTTTCTACAACACCATTTTGTTGTGGTGTATGTGGAAATGAAAAATTATGACTAATTCCCTTTTTGTTGCAAAATTTGTAAATAGTTCATTTTTAAATTCACCTCCATGATCGCTTCGTATACTTTTAATTTTTAATTTCATCAAAAATTTAATTCGTTTAGCAAAATTTTTGAACATTTCAAAAGCGTCACTTTTATTTTTTTTAAATAATGTCCAAGTATGTCTTGAAAAATCATCAACAATTACAAAAACATATTTGTTATGTACGTACTTGAGTTGGTCCAAATAAATCTAGATGGAATAGTTCGAGAGGTTGCTTTGTGGAAATTTCCTTTTTAGATTTAAAAGAACTTTTCTTTTATTTACCAAATTGACAAGCGTCACACAGGTTTTTAACTTTGTAGTTGATTTTTGGTAATCCTCAACTAATTCATTTTTAACTAGTTTGTTGATATTTTTAAAATTTATGGGACAAAAACGTTCATGCCATAACCATGGATCATCATGATTTCCAGCTAAGCGTAAATTATTGTTGTTTTCGACATTCATGTTTAAAACATATATGTTTAGATTTCTAAATCCTTCAAAAGTTAGTTTTTTATTTTGGTCAAAGATATTGCATTTGTTTTTCTTGAAATCAATTTTAAATCTTTTATCACATAATTGACTCATATTTGATAAGTTATGTTTTAAATTTTCTACCAATAAAACATTAGTAATTATAGGAGAATTAGAAATACCGATATTGATGACTTCTTCAATGCCGATGATAAATCCTTTTGAATTACCTCCGAATGTCACAGTGCCACCATCGATATATGTTATATTTGATAACATATGAGCATTTCTAGTCATGTGCTTGGAGCAACCACTATCGAGTATCTACTTCTCTTTGCTTTTTATTTAATTTTGGGTAGCTGCAAAATAAGAAAAATTTAAATGGTACCCACTTTCTTTGTTTAGGGTCCTACGTGTTAGTGGAAGAAGGTAGTCATATCCATGAGGATTTGGTTCCTTTAGAAATGTAATTATTGTTATATACAACTTTCTTTAAATATTCGTTAATATACTTTTGTCTAATAGCTTATTATTTGTATTAGGAATCCATATTTTGACCATATTTGTGTATGAATTCTTAATCTTAGTTTCTAACTTTGGCCTTTTGAATTTGGTGTATAATGTGCTATAATTCTTTGACTTTTGTTTGCTTTTAAAACCCAATCCATCTCGATTTCCAGATGGTTTAGATATTTTAAACAAATTTTCTAAATTTTGTTTTCCTTTGTTGAATTTTGTCACATTATTTGTTATTTTATCTAACTTACTTTTAAGATAACAAATTTCAATATTGCTAGAATCTAAATTTGCTTATAATTCTAGCTTTTCCTTTTCAAGATTAACTTTTTCTAACTTATAATTTTCTAAATCGGGTAATAAGATGTCATTTCGAGATAATAGCGTTGCACATTTTTTTGAGTAATTTCTAATTCTTCCTCTAAGGTTGTTTTTTCAACTTCTAATAATCAAATTTCTAATTCTGCTCTAGTTAACTTTCCTATATATTCCTTTTTTTTATTCTCTATACTTATCATCTAATTCAATGCCAATTTCCGTTATTTTATCATAAGTAGGTTTAGGGCGTACCTCATCGGTGTTAGCCATAAAACACACATATGCTTGTTCCGAGTCGCTTTCATTATCACTGCCAGATGAAGAAAATGAATCTGAATCGTTCCATGTTACTTGAAAAGATCTTTTCTTTTTCTAGAATTTCTCAAACTTGTTTTCTTTCTATCATTATTGAGCTATGTACAATCCTTCTTCATGTGGCCAAATTTGTCATGCTCATAGCATTTAATCGATGTTTGATTTGAGGAGTTTGGTTTGCCACCATTTTGAAATCTGGTCATCCTCTTGAACTTCTTGAACTTGTTGTAGTTCTTGGCAATAAAAAAAATCTCATCTTCGTTTAAGTTCGAATCTTCGTTACTTGCTTGTAAGGCTATGTTCTTTTTCATGATTTTGATCCTTTCTAGCCTGCAAGTTAGCTTCATATGACATCAGATTTCCTATTAGCTCTTCGACTTTGAGTTGAGAAAGATCATTAGCTTCTTCGATGGCTAAAACTTTTCTTTCCCATTCATTTGTCAAAGATTTTAAAATTCATGTGACTAAATCAAAATCTATGAATTTGACTCCAAGTACCATGAGATCGTGTTGAATGGTTTGAAATCTAGCATACATATCAATAATTGATTCAATTGCTTTCATTTTGAAAGATGAAAATTGGTTTTGTAAAATCGAGATTTTAGCTTGCTTGACTTCGGTTGTGCCTTCATGTATGACTTGTAAAGTGCTCCATATATCATATGTAGTGGTGCAAAGCATGACTCGTGAACACTCATTTTTGTCAAGTGAGCAAAACAATACATTCATAGCTTTGGCATTATTAGATGCCGCTGCTTTTTGTGCATCAGTCCAAGTGCTAATGTCGGTGTTAGGAGCTTCATATTTGTTTTGAGTTGCTAGACATATTTCTAACCCATTTGCTTTCATAAAAATTCTCATACGAGTTGACCAGTAAGCATAGTTAGAACAAGTTACTAGTGGAGGACGAGTAGTTGATTGATTCTTGAAAAGTGCTTACCATATTAATGATTTTTTTCAACTACGTGTTACTGTATATTGAAATGACCGTACTCTGATATCAAATGAAAGTCTATAGGATCTTTATATAATGCAACTTATATATAAATGTGAGAGTGTATGTTAACAAGAAAGCTTGTCAACACCCCAAAGCAGAGCTCGAAGTATTAATGACTCCTTCAAAACTTCCTTTCGAACAGATGAAGACAACTAACACCTTTCGAGCATGTAACGATAATTGAAAACATCTTTTTAATACCTTGTGACACAATCGAACACTGAACCCCACTTTAGAACTACCTTTTGGAACAATTTTAATTAGTTTTGGACCCTGTCGTAACCCCCCTTTCGAAGTAGTTGAGGTGACTTGAGGATTTGTCCTTAATGATTTAAGGAAGTGAGTTAGATTTGAAGGTTTTGTTTGCTTCGAAAGCCAGCCTTACGATGACTTGAGGTTAAGACCTAAGGATTTAAGGTCGTTGGTTATGCTAAAAGGTTTTGATTTCCTCGAAAGGTGACCTCTCGATCAGGTTGACATAAGCAGATCACACACATAATCTCTTTGGAACATTAAATCGGCTAATATATCCAAAATTCCATAAACACCTTTTGATCATCTTTTCCCTTAATTGCTAGTAGTTTAAGTAAAACAAAGTAGTCAAATCCCTAATCTAATTTGAGAATTGGGGTTTACAAAGTTCAAGAGAGTACAATAATGAAGTGAATGAATTCGGATCCCGTAAACAAAACCCCTGGGGTCTTATTTATAGGCGCTGATTGACCCTTTCAAACAAGACCTTTCGACCTGGTCGAAAGAAGTACCTTGAAGACCTTTCGCTGCCGCTAAAGCTTGGGCGCCCTTCTTTTCTACTTCAAAATAGAACTTGATTTCTTTTGACTTTGTCAAAAGGGTTACGTGTGCTCTCCACTTTGTGCCACTATGTTGTTGCCAGTAAGAAAGGCATGAGCTTTCGACCCTATCGATAGGTTCATCTCCGTGTCTTTAAAAGAGTCGGAACATAGCAGAAAGTTTAAGGGCGAAAGGTAGCTTTCAAAGTCATACACTTTGACTGACGCGGAACCCCTACTTTCTTATGTGTTGATCTTAAACGAGCTTTACTTTGTAAGTGTGAATGGTCTTGACTGGTTCGAAAGGCCGATTTTGCTTACGAAGGGGTAGCTTTGTCCAAATATTCTTCTGTGGGATGTGAATAAAGGCGAAACCCAGTGTTTCGAAAGGTTTGGCGCATATGTGAAGGCTTGGAATCTATTGCCTTTCGACATCTTCGAAAGTTCGTAGAACATTCAACTTTTGCAGATGCATCCCTTCGACTCCTTCGAACGGTCTTGTTATTGCTTTCTCTCTTTGTAAATCCTTCCTTTGTATTTTCACTGGTTTCGATAAGGTTGAAGTGAATATTGGTGGTAACACTTGCCCTCCCCCTCTTGCGAATGGATGCCCTTGACTTTTCAAGTCAACTGCTTCGATACCCTTCTTTTATGTTAGCATAGAGATTTCCTGCCTTTTCATATTCTTACATAAATCTTGGTCGTTCATTTAAATTTGATCGTATGGTTTGTCCTCCCTGCTGACTTTTTTTATAAATCATGCTTCCTACTTCCTCCCTTTTCATTACCTACAATTAAAAACTTACAACAAGAATAAAAAAATTCAATTTCTTTACAAATTCCTATTTCCAGTAACAAAAGCTCGGATTCAAGGCAAATCCTTATTATCTTATTTATATATATTTTTCGAACTAATTCTCCATGCTAAATTCTAGTTTTAAAATTCGTTGGGTTTGAAGTTGTATTACCGTTTTAATTTCGTAAAGATGATTTTTCGTTTACATGAAATTACCCTTTAGATTTATTTATATGTTTATTCCATTCAATTTTATGGTATCAATTTTGAGTTGGAATTCAAATTTATCATATTTGGGGATTGTTTGTTATTGTTGCGTATGAATCCAAGCTTAAACTCTATTATACTCAATTCAAACTTTTTTATTTTTTATGCCTTGAGCTTGAATTTGGGGCTTTTGTTGTTGTTGAGTGTAAATTCTTTCTTGACCTAATTTAATCTTTGGCTTCTTGAAATATTATTGGATTGAAAATTGAATCAGAGAAGGAAAAATTATTCAGCAGCTTCACAGAGAAGATTAAGTTGTACGAATCACAACTTGGCATTGTAATATGACATTTCTACCCCTTTGAAAGGGGTTGAGGCGGCTAACTCCGCTTTGCTTCTTCAACCTCTTTCAAAGGAGTCAAAAGGAGGTCCAAAATCTATCTTCTAATTGATCCTTTCGAAGGGGTTGATGTAGCCAACATGCAATGGACTTCTTCGAAAGTAGAAATATGTTTCATTATATTCTGACACCTTTCGAAGTTGTCTTGATGTGTTTTATTCAATGGTGACATAATATATACTTTCGAAAGCCTAATTTTATTTTATAGGTTTTGAAACCTCTTGTATGTAAATGGGGATTTAACCTGTCATTGGATTTAGGCTCAATTTTGATTTTTTCTAGAAGGTGTTGAAAGTTAGAAACTTACACTTCTTATTTATAAATTGGATTGAGGATAGTGTATTTTGTTTAAATTGAAAACTGAATCAAGCCTTTCGACTTGATTGAAACCTCCCATATTAAAACGAGTTTAGTTGTTTGCATGCTTTTAAAACCTTTGCCCCCGTCGACTTACTCGAAACCCATTGTAGTTATCAGGGGTATAACTATCATTTTTATAAATACCGTTGAAATGTTCCAAAGCACTTTTTTTATTCAAAGTTATATTGATTCGAATCTTTCGACTTAATAAGAATATAATGTTTCAATGATGTTCGTATTCTTTTAGCAAAACAAAATTTGTTGGTTTTGACGTTATTCGAAGGGTTTATTGGGTTTAATTGTGAAATGTTGTTAACATATATACATTCAAACTAGTAATATAAGGTCAGCTAAAATTTTCATTGGGCTTTCGACATTGTCGAAGGGTGTTTCTAGGTGTTTATATTCCATCTACCCTTCGACATTATCTAAAGTCTAATGAATTTTATGACCCAAATTGGCTTTAACATCCTTCCAAAGATATTGAGTTATATACTTGGTTGATATTTGGAACTTATAGCTCTATAGTCAAGCATTCCTTCACTAAATGCTGAAGTTCTCAGCTATTTAGTTCGCCTAGTCAAACTCATTAATCTGAACAACCAGATCTTCAGAGCAAACCCCCCTAAAAAACTAATTTTAGAGCTATTTAGTTCGCCTAGTCAATGGAGTCTTTTCTTCTCCTCATAAGTTGATCATAGTCTTTACCTTTATTCAATTACTTTCTTTTGCTAATCTACGCTTCTTTATCAGGTCCTACTGCTAAAGATCTTAATGATGAGGATAAAAGAACTATAAAGCTATTGATTGCTGCTTCAAGTAGCATCGGAAATAGGCTTACACTACTGACACCATCCAATCTTCGAAAACATTCTCTTCTCCCTGCTAGTCAGAGGGTTCTTGAACAACTTCCTCTTGTCCAACATACTTTCCGGAGCAAACTTTTCTTATCTTTAGGTGATCCCAAGAATTTTTCTCCTATGTCTCCAATTTGCCCAGATCATTCTGGTAAGCTTAAGCGTAGTACTTGCAATTTATTATTGTGTTTCTCCTTAGATTACTTTAATAACTTATACTTCTCAAATTTTCAGCAACCGCTCCCCAGTCGAATTGATCGTAAGCGACCCAGCTCTCCCAACTTCTACATCTAGTGCAACATCCTTGACTATCGCTAAGTTGAAGATGATAGCCAAAAGAAAACTAGGTGAGATGGCTGTAGCGGGCCCATCTCTTAAGAAAGCTAAGATTGTTGACGTCCAATCTTCTCTGCCACCAAAAGAGGGTGAAACTGTCGACATGGGCAAAACTTTAGAGAGTCCTATCTTGAAGCTCCTATTGATCGATCTAAAACAACTCCCTCAAAGGACGATCCCATATCTTGTATTGTCGTTTCCGATTCTCCTTATGTCATCAAGCATATGAAAAAAGATTTGGGAACTTCAACTCCCTCTCTAGAATTGAACCCTTCTAGACCCCCATCTTCGGTGCCTTCTAATGATTTTGAAAAAATGGTACAATCTATCATGCATTCTTTGTCTTTTACTTCCATCTATCCACCTTCTTCTGTTCCCGACCCAGTAGGTCATTGCCGATCTTTAATAGAGCAACAACTTCTGGTACGTTCCATGTTATTTATCCTTCCTATTATTATTTCTTACTAAATTCTGATCCATGTTGTAATCTTCCTTTCAGATTTCCAAAAGCTGGTTTTTTCTTCAAGAGAGTGCATCAAAATCTTCTACCGAGACATCCAGGCTTCAAGAGGAAATCTCAACCTTGAGCAGTCAGATTATCTCCCTTTCTGTTGACAAAAATAATGCTGTTAAGGAACATGAAAGATGGGGAGCCTCCCTTGCTCAAGCAGAATCTATTATTTATGAAGAGAGGAAAGCAAAACAGCTCTTAGCCGATGAAAATTTGGCTTTAAAAATGGCTTTGAAAGAATCTAAAGATGAGAAGGCTCGAATGGTGGTCAAACAATCCTCTTTCAGGAAAAAGCTGGAGAAAAAGAAAAATTACTCAACGTTGGTCTTTAATACTATTTTGAAGCTAAGCAAAGGGTGTCACAATTTCTGAGTACTTCCCTCAATGACATCATTGTGAACTCTTATGAGGACGCCCTTATGCTCGCCTATGCCAACAACATTGAAAAGTGCCCAGACCTGAGCTTCCCTTCACTTGATCCTACTCTAGTCAAAATACTTGTGAACAAGGTCAAAGGAATGGAGCAGGGAGTCGAAGTACCTAAGAGAGAAGAGATTGATGCTGTCAAAATCTTTTCTTTTGAAGTCCCTTCTATCAAAGTAGACTCTGATTCTGATGAAGAAGGTGATGACGATGAAGTCACATTTTCAGAAGAAGGCTGCAATGATGACGATAATGATGATAACAATGATGATGATGAAGATAAAGGTCGGGGTTCAGGTGGCAATGGAGGTGATCATACTGATGCTCTTGAAAAAGATGGCGATGATATCCCCGGGGCCTCAGAAAATTTAATCCTGATCCTAGTGATCGTGAACCAAGCCCAACCGAACTCCCCGGGCCCTCTGATCTTCATGAAGAAACTTCCGACATTGATGTCGAAGAACAAAGGGAGAAAAAACAAGTCCGCGGACTTCAGTTCCTGTTTCTCAGTTATGGGATTCTTTTTCCAAATGGCTTTCACTTCCAAGATAATAATAGTTGACATCTTTTTAATTTAGATAAAGAAGAAATATATCCAGCATTGTAAAACAAAGTTTGAAAGAAAACAAGCATAAATAAATAGTTTGTATAGAGAGTTAGATAAGCAATTAAAAGAACACAGAGCACTCTCTGACAAGTATCATAGGCTTAATAAAAGTGCTACGGTGTTAGCATCTTTCAAAGACCAGGAAACCGCCCCCACTAAAGAAGGCACGCCTTTGATATGATAGACTTTTGGAAGAGAATCGAGAATTAATTACACTCATTTGGATGTTGGTTGAAGAAAGATACATCCTAATAGACTTCTTATACAAAGCCTATTGTAGACACCCGACCATCGATTTTTCTTACTTGGGCGATTTTAGTGGAGGTCTACTTAGGCATCTACATAGGAGATATTTAGATGAATTTGGGTCTGATCCACATCTAGGGGCTTGCTGGAATTTACCGGTGTCAAATTAATTCCTTATGAGTTGCCTCCTGAAAACTTAAATATTATAAGGACAAATTTGTTTCCTGAGTTATTCAAAAAATAGGTTTTGTATGAACCAGATGAACATTTCTAATTATGTAATATTGATTTCCTATATTAGTTTCTTTTTGTACTTGGTTGTATATTATTACGTTATCACAGAATAAGCATATCTCAGGCAGCTCTGTTTCTAGAGATTATTTAAGCAAATATGTCAAATTAAGAAGAGACTATTTAGAAAAGGCTTCGCTTTTGAAATCTTCAAAATTATCCAGATGCTGCTTTCTTAGAGACCTACAGAGACTTTATAAGGAATACACTCGCCTTCGTTTTGATTTTCTTGGTGAAGAAAAAGAAAAGATTCTCAAGGAAATTCTAACATATCATACCAAATTAATATGTGGTCGCGATAGTCCTCTTGTCGGGGAATGGGACAATAGAAAATATCCTCCAGTTATTACACCGGAAGGATTTAGTGTCCCTTTTGATTCAGTTACTCTTTCAGCTAATTCCTTGAACAAATTCAAAAATGTTGTTTCTCAACTTTAAGTGTAATAACACAAGTGCTTGATTAAAACAATGGAATTGTACACTTTATTTTATTTCTTCATGATTTGTAATCTCTATTGTTGTAATAAAAGAGATCGGTTATTTGAGTTTTTACTTTATTTTCTTGTTTATATAAGGCTTACAATTAGCTATCACGCCACTCTCTTCGAATTCCTTATCTCGCTTCATTAGTATCAGAGATAGGTTGATTGTAAACGTTGAAAAGAGGCGTTCACTTAAGGATCCTTTATCTACTCGCTTTCAAGGCAATGCAGATGCAATGGAATGACATAGGATATACTTGCTTCAAAAGGCAATTATTAGAAACCTTAATGATCAAATTGCCAATCTCGAAGCGGATATCAAGAATAAGGACGAAATAATTCCATGTTAAAGCGCCAAATTAAATAGAATCCTTCAATTGATTTTGATCATAAGATGTCTGAGCTTCTCCAGCAGATAAGTGATTTGAAAGTTAAAAGACGGTCAAGCTCAATGTAAATCATTAAGGTTCATTATGGGAACAACATCCCAAATATCGATTTACCAGCTCCTTCCATCACTTCATCTGTTGTAAAATCAACAAGGTCTATATCTCTTGCAATTCAAAATTTTCCTACTATAACTAACCCACCTCCTGGCTTAGACGAAAAGGTAGTAGGAGAATGGTGAAGGAAAGTCAAATTCGAGATGATGAAATATTTCGATGAACAGCAAAAAGTGAGGTATTCATAGCGTATAAATGAGTATGTAGCTAGAATACAAAAACTTGAATACAAAAGGTATCTTCTCCAAAAGCGTATTGCTGATTTAGAAAGGGAAAATAAAACCCTCAAAGGAGCTAACAAAGCTTTTAATCGCACTCTAAAGACTCATATCGAATCTATTGATGACGCTGACAAAATAAGGAAAAAGGAAAAGAAGCTTAAAGAAACTCTTTATACAGTAATCCGTCACATCATTGATCCACTAATTGCTCAAAATCTAGATAAAGTTGTTCAAGACCTGTGAAATATACACTTGTACCGCATATTTGTGAATAATTTTATAAATTATGTAAATATCACCCGGTTTATAGTCCTTTCTTATAATATTGTTTTTGAATCTGCTTTTTGATAACTTGGACTATGGTTTTTGTATTTGCCGGCCCATTCAGTCTTCCTCACAGATCTCATTTCCTTAAAAAGTATGAAATAAATAATATTCTTTATCATTAACTTGAAATCTATATAATAGTTTATCTACATTATTAGTGGAGGTTAACAGATCATTATGTAAACATATGATAATAAGTGGGAAGTATTTCCATAATTGAATACAGTTGAATGTCTTAAAACCTATCCTTGGTAATGACGAGAGAGAGAGGAATTCAGCTTCAACTATATTGATAGAATACCACAAATCTAATCATAGAAAACCATAAATCCAATTCCAGATTCAATCATAGAAGTTCGGGAATTCCTCTTCTGGAAATTACTAATAGAAATCCAATAATAATCATTTAATAAAAGCTCAGAAATCATCATCAGAAAGTTTGCAGTAGAAATCCAATGATCCTGATTTGAGCATTAGGAAGATAGATCTTGAATTTAATTCATAGAAATCTCAATATTAATTGTTCTGGAACCCAGATTCGGGCATTGATGAATGAAATTTAAAAGTGTAAAGATCTGAAACCCAGATTCGGGTATTAGTGGATGATAACTAAAAATCCATAATAATGGTCTCCATAATAAAAGTCTAGAGCCCAGATTCAGGCATTAATGAGTGGAGTTAGAAATTAATAGTAATAGTCCCGAAACCCAGGTTCGGGTATGGTGAAGACCGGAGATTAACAGTAGAAGACCTGAAACCCAAATTCGAGTTTTAATAATTGAAGTTCTGAAATTTTCTTATTGGGAATAAGTTGGAGGCTGTAGACTCTTATTTAAGCCTTCTATTCTGCATCGCTCTTTGGGTTTTGATTCTTTTATCATGTGCCACCCTTTAGGCCTTGTATATTGTCGTTGTTTGACATGCCACTTCTTAGGCTCGGATGTCTTTGTCCATTGTTTGATATGCCGCTTCTCAGGCTTGGACGTCTTAGTCTACTATTTGATATGCCACTTCTCGGGCTTGGACATCTTAGTCCATTGTTGTCTGGTGCACTTGGTTAGCTTATCCACAAGTAGGACCCAGACTTACTCAATCTCCCTCCAAGAGGCGCTCCAGCCAGGCCTTATAGGCGGGACTGAAGGCTTGTTCGGTGCCTTAGCCAGGCCATAGTGTAGCGGGACCAAGGGCTTACTCTGTTCTTCCTCCAGGAGGTGCCTTGACCTGGCCATAGCATGGCGCAGTCAAGGGTTTGTCGAGGCTTTAACATGGCCATAGCATGACGCGATCATGGGCTTGTCGATTCTTTATCCTGGCCATAGCATGGTGCAGATAAAGGCTTACTCTAACCTCCCTCCAAGAGGTGCCTTGACCTGGCCATAGCATGGCGCGATCAAAGGCTTATCGATGCTTGATCCTGGCTATAACGTGGTGCGGATAAATGCTTTGACCGTTTAAGGAAATTTCCAAGTGCAAGGAGAATTCTACTCCTAACCATGTAGTCTTTTCTTGTAAAAGTGGTGCTTTATTGAATTCAACTATGGCCTCTTTATTATTCATCGATTTTGCCTTGTTTGGAGAATCTAATCACCATTCCTTCAAGTGTCCTACATTGATTTGTCTCATGCCCATTCATTATGTGATAGTGGCAATAGGATCCTCCCTAATTCCTTTCATATTTAGGTTTTTTCTTCTGTGATGGCCAATAGTTGAGTTCTTTCTTGGTTAGCAAGTAAACATTCTCAATTGACGTAGCCAGATTGCATTCCTTGGGAAGTCACAACTTAAAGCTTGTTTTTTGAGGATGATTTCTATATCTTTTATTATTTGGTTCTGAAGCTTCGCCCTCAACGGCCAATTTCCTTTTCAAAATCTTTTGGAGCTCACATGTAGGCACTGTCCCACTTGTTGCTCGCCATTTTTGTGCAAAGGCGTTGTAATCAGCCATCATTCCCTCCTTAAAGATTGCGCCTTTGGTATATAGTTGAATTGTCTTCTTCATTTGGTCGAACAAATTGTAACTTTTGTCCTTTGTTCCCCCTAAGGCAGAGATAGGCGTGGGGCCAATGTGAAAAGGGTTTAAACTCCATTTCTTTGGGTCATAAGATTCAGCTCTTTTCTTCTTCATGATCCTTAGAGCTTCCAATCTCAACATTTGCTCTTCATGTAATCTAGAATCATTAGTTGTTCTTGGTGAGAATCCAATTAGATGTGGCTTTGAGGATTCTTGTTTGGACCTTTTGATATTGCTAAACATGGTTATGTAATATCTTGGAATAAAATTGGGTTAGAAAAATAAAGTTGGAAGTTCAACAAAGTCGGAGGTTCAAGCCCTCATTCTAGTGCCAAAAATGTTAACAAGAAAACTTGTCAACACCCCAAAGTAGAGCTCGAAGTATAAGTGACTCCTTCAAAACCTCCTTTCGAAAATATGAAGGCAACTAACACCTTTCGAACAGGTAAGGATAATTGATAACATCTTTGTAGTACCTTTCGACACAATCGAAACACTGAACCCCTCTTTAGAAATACCTTTCGAAACTAGTTTAATTAGTTTTGGACCCTATCGAAACCCCCCTTTCGAAGTAGTTGAGGTGACTCGAGGATTTGTCCTTAATGATCTAAGGAAGTGAGTTAGGTTTGAAGGTTTCATCTGCTTCGAAAGCCGACCTTTCGATGACTCGAGGTTAAGACCTAAGGATTTAAGGTCATTGGTTACGCTAAAAGGTTTTGATTTCCTCAAAAGGTGACCTCTCGATCAAGTTGACATAAGCAGATCACACACAAAATCTCTTTGGAACATTAAATCAGCTAATATATCCAAAATTCCATAAACTTGCTTTGATTATCTTTTTCCTTTATTGCTAGTAATTTAAGTAAAACAAAGTAGTCAAATCCCTAATCTAATTTTAGAATTAGGGTTTACAAAGTTCAAGAGAGTACAAGAATGAAGTGAATGAGTCCGGATCCCTTAAACAAGACTCGTGGGTCTTATTTATAGGCGCTGGTTGACCCTTTCGAACAACACCTTTCGATCTGGTCGAAAGAAGTACCTTGAAGACCTTTCGCTACCGCTAAAGCTTGGGCGCCCTTCTTTTCTACTTTAAAATAGAACTTGATTGCTTTTGACTTTGTAGAAAGGGTTACATGTGCTCTCCACTTTGTGCCACTATGTTGTTGCCAGTAAGAAAGATGTGAGCTTTCGGCCTTGTCGATAGGTTCATCTCTGTGTCTTTAAAGGAGTCGGAACATGGCAGAAAGTTTAAAGGAGAAAGGTAGCTTTCAAAGTCATACACTTTGATTGACGCGGAACCCCTACTTTCTTGTGTGTTGAACTTAAACGAGCTTTACTTTGTAAGTGTGAATGGTCTCGACCAGTTCGAAAGGCTGATTTTGCTTTAGAAGGGGTAGCTTTGTCCAAATATTCTTCTGTGGGATGTGAATGAAGGCGAAACCCAGTGTTTCGAAAGGTTTGGCGCGTCTGTGAAGGCTTGCAATCTGTTTCCTTTCGACCTCTTCGAAAGCTCGTAGAACATTCAACTTTTGCAGATGCATCCCTTCGACTCCTTCGAAAGGTCTTATTATTGTTCTCTCTCTTTTTAAATCCTTCCTTTGTATTTTCCCTGGTTTCGATAAGGTTGAAGTGAATATTGGTGGTAATATTGTATATTACTAATTACACTAAGCGGAGAATAATAACTAAATATAAATAAGGTAATAATAAAAGCGAGCACAGTAGATATTTTATACTGGTTCAGATCTCTCGTCCTACGTCCTATCCCGAAGCTCCCCTTCGGTATTTCTTTTAACCAAATAACCATCACTTCGCCCGGAGGAATAGGCTAATACAAAAGTATTTCTTTGACAATTTTGTGTTCCAAATAACACGGATTTTGACTAATAGTACAATTCTTCCTATGATCTCCTTTGAGTATGTGAATGTGAATATTTTGAGTTGTAGGAAGTGGTTTAATCAAAATGATATTCTGGTTATGATAGATTGAGAATATGTAAGCAAGAGATGCACAAATATGTAAATAAAGAGTAATAAGAAATCAAGAGAATAGTTAGTTTGTAAATCTCAATCTTTGAAGTATTTATAGGATGAAGGAGATGCAGATGAGGAGTTGTTACCGTTAGATAAA
Organism: Allium fistulosum; assembly: GCA_030737815.1. NCBI lineage: Eukaryota > Viridiplantae > Streptophyta > Magnoliopsida > Asparagales > Amaryllidaceae > Allium > Allium fistulosum. The sequence continues at coordinate 581,596,594 of CM060906.1, read as the reverse complement.
CTTTGTTCAATTTAATGGCTGCAACCATTTGATGAAGAGATGAGATTATTTAATTGAAAAGAAGCAACCATTCATAATATAGCAGTTGTCAGATGACATACGTCTGCGGAATAACCACAAACGTCTGTGGCTTCAGGAATTAAATTCCTGAGCATTCTCACAGATGTCTGTGGGTTTTCCATAGACGTCTGTGGTTGGCATTTCTAGTTTTTAAATGCTTTTCAGTGCCAATTTTGTGTATATGAATTCGTGTGTGCATATATACTCAAAGAGACCTTACAATGTTTATCTAATACTCTTAATATACTAGTATAACCTTACTAACCACAGTATGGTCCATAAATCTCTGTATCTCTTCGAGTTCTAATGTCTTTGAGCGTGACAATCTCTTGTAGTATATAACTGTAACCTTGAGAAGATATATAATATATGTGATTGTACAGTTGTAGTCATTGAAACCATAGAATGAAGGTTCTAACAAACCTGACAAGGGAGTCTTTAACCTTGGATTTTGCCTTCATGGGCGTCGACATCCTCAACTCAGCTATGCCTTTAGCCATTTGTCTCACCCACTCAATGCTCACTACGAAGTTGTTCCAAAGATCATTGCTTATGCAGGGAACAGGTTGATATTTCTTATGTCAGTTCTACTGTTGGAAGTATTGTTAAGGTCATCAGGTTGAGACGATGTTCATTGTGGCTTGGATCTATGATAATGTCGGATGTTGATTTGGAGGTTAAACCTTCCTAGTGTTAAAATGCTGACTGAATAATGTTAATACCCTAGGTATTGATTTTGATGATAACAACCACATAAATATTACTACTAACGTATCTCCGAGTTATGCAGTCATATCAAATATATTATGGAGACATTTACAGAGATAATCAAGAATACAGTATAGAAGAAGGTTAATCAGAGCAATTGAAGAACAAAACCAATTTAGAGAAGAATGTTGAAGGATAAAGGTGTTTGAAGTGATGAGGAGTTGGTTGAACCTTAGAATATCTTGTTAAAGATCTCTTGGCAATCATACTTGAAGATCATCAACCATTGACCTCAACCGAATCACAAAAATCCATAAATATAAGGTAATTTGAAATGCTGAAAATTCGCAACACTTATTAGTGTTGCTGTTCATTTTGCAACATGCCCATGTCGACATACTAGGTAGGGGGATGTCGACATACTAACCGTTTTTCAGAATTTCAAATTTCCAATGAAGAGACATTTCCCTCCACCTCTTCACCAAAAGACATGTCTCTTCAACCACTATATAAAGGCCTTTGAAAACGAATTTTAACATCAAGAATTCTCATTTTCTCTTACTCCTTCTTCTCCAAACATTTGCAAAAGCCATTGCATAATCTTCAAATTTCCTTGCAAATCGATACTATTTCACTCCAATTCTTCACTGATTTGCAAGCCACACAATATCAGAGAGTTGTACTTGAATTCACATCATTCTCTCTCTGATTTCATCCTATTCCTCAAAGAATTCAAAGATATATTGCTATTGGAGGTCTATAGGATCATTGTACCGAATCTGCAAGAATCTGTATTGAAGATACGACTACTTGCCATAGTTTATTGTTGGTGATAAGGAGAAGGTGTTCTTGTAGCCTGTAAAATCAAGAGGGTGTGTCTTGTAGCTCGTGAAACCAAGATTGTAAAGGTGTTCTTGCCACCCGTGGAAAGCAAGCGGTAATAGTGGAATTCTGCACGATAGAGTGCAGGATTGGATGTAGGATTGGTTAATCCGAACCAGTATAAAAATCCGAGTGTTATTTACATTACTGCATTTTACTTTATTACTTACTTATTCTTTGATTACTTCTTTATATTCATAAGTAAGTAGTTAATACACATTTCACCACTTCTAGTGTTTGAATAGCCTTAAGATCCAACATTGTGTTGTAACCACCCTTGTTTCTAACAATTGGTATCAGAGCATTGGTTTTCAAAAATTCATAACTTGGTTTTTGAAAAGTATAAATGGCTAATGACACTAGTAACACATTTTTTAACACCTTTGTAGAAGGGCAATCTACCACTAGACCCCCTCTATTTGATGGCAGTAGTTATGCATATTGGGCTTGTAGGATGAAATTAGGGCTGTAAATTTTGTACGAGTGTCCGATGTCCGTTCGTGTCCGTAACCGAAATATCGTCCGAGTCCGTTCGATTTTCATTTAGGACACGAGCTAGGACAAGAAAATTTGTACGAGAAAAAATATTGTCCGGTCCGAGTTCGTTCGAATTCGTCCGAATTTCTTATAGTTCAGTATATCTGATGGAAATTCTATTAAACAACATAAAATTTGATGTAAATAGCATTGTCCGTCCGTGTCCGTTCGGGTCCGTGTCCGAAAAATGTATGTACGAGTCCGTCCGATTTCATTTAGGACATGAGCTAGGACAACAAAATTTGTACGAACATAAATCTCGTCTGGTCCATGTCCGGTCCGATTTTATTTAGGACGTAAACTGAACACACCTCCGTTCGGTCCGGTCCGACCGATTTACACCCCTAGATGAAATGTTATTTGTAGTCTAATGGTTTGGATATTTGGAACATTACCCAAATAGAGTACATAGAGCCTCAAACTGAATATTCAAAATGGACACTAGACCAAAAGACACAAGCACTTAATAACTCTAAGGCCATGAACATTTTATTTTGCTCCTTAGATAGAAATGAATTTAATCGAGTGTCTATTTGTAATTCTGCATATGAAATTTGGAGAACACTGCAAGTCACACATGAAGGCACCAGTAAAGTAAAACAAACAAAGATATCTATGCTAACTAACCTGTTTCAACTCTTTCAAATGAAACCAAATGAGTCTATTTCTGATATGTATTCTAGGTTTCAAGATATAGTACATGCCCTAATATCATTAGGAAAGAAAATTACTGAAGAAGACCAAGTCAGAAAGATCTTGAATTCACTTCCTAGTGAATGGGATCAGAAGACTTTGGCAATTGAAGAAGCCAATGATATTAGTACTATGAAAATAGAAGATTTAATTGGTAACCTAATGTCATATGAAGTAAAGTTGCAGATTAGAAAAGAGAATCAAGCAAATGAGAAGAAATCACTAGCACTCAATGCTACGATCGACAACGATGAACCAGATGATGATGCCGTTGATGATGTTATCGAGTTTATGACCAAGAAGTTCAAGAAATTCTTGAAGTATTGGATAACAAACAAACTTCGAAAAACTAACAACAATAATTCTAGAAATGGAAATGTTGGTAAGTGTTTCGAATGTGATAAACCCGGTCATTTGAAAAGAGACTGCCCCAACTTGAAGAAATCAAAGTACTTTTCAAACACCTTTAATAAGAAGAGGAAACAGGCATTCAATGCAAAATGGGATGATTCAGATACATCATCAAGTGATAGTGATTCAGAAACAGAAAATGCCAACATGTGCTTCTGGCAAAGGATGACCAGGTATGGAATTTTAATAAAGAAATTACTAATGTTTTGAATGATATGAATCAGGGATATAAAATACTTAGGAAAGAGTACAACAATAGTTTGGCAGAGATAGATAGATTAAAAATATTTAATGAAAGGTTAACTGAAGAAAAACAATGTCTAAAAGATGAAATTGAAAGACTTAGTGGGTATAATGATGAAAAGGATTTGACACTTGGAGGTTTTGAAAAACTAAAAAGTGAAAATGAATCCTTAAAATCAGAAAATCTTTCAATGAAGTCATAGATCACTGATCTGAATGACAAAATAACATCTCTAGACAATGTTATTCTTAACCGTAATAAGGATTTTGACAAAATGAAAACTGATGTTGATAAATTTAACAAAGGGAAGGATAATCTAGAAAAATTATTATTTGCATCTAAACACACTAGGAATAAACATGGACTTGGATACACCCTAAGGCTAAATCAAAGAAAAATAGTATTCAAAATACTAAGTTTGTTAAGGCTACCAAGTTCAAACCAAAAACTAGGAAACTAAAGTTAAAACCTCCAAATAGATTCATTAATTTATGGGTTCCAAAAAGGTTGGATGATACTGAAAAAGAAAAATATATTGATAATTTTATTAATAAGGTTCATTCATCTAATGATTATATTTTGAAAGGACGTTCAAACTCTTCATGGGTTTGGCATCCTAAAACTTAACCCCATGGACCCCAAAATAAAAAGGGTACCAGTGTGCATACTTTATAATTTTTCAGGTACCAAACAATATATACCAGATAGCGGATGCTCAAAGCATATGACAAGAAATCTATTGAACTTTGGATAAATATGAAAAGGATTTGTTATTGGCATCGGCAAAGTCAGTAACTCTAAAACTCATCTTATTATTTGATAAGTTTATTTCATGTTTTGAATTGATTTGGTTTCCCCTCAAGTGTTTTATTTATAAGCATTTATCTCTATATACAAACTCTACATATTGTCTAGTAGTGATTTAAGCGACTCTTTTTACCCTTTTTGTTGATGACAAAGGGGGAGAAAAGGTATAAATATTCTAGGCAAAATGATAGGGGGAGTGCATAGAGTTAGGGGGAGTCAAATATAAAAATATTATATTTTATCTCTTAAATATTTATATGGTTGTCATCATCAAAAAGTGGGAGATTGTTAATACCCTAGGTATTGATTTTGATGATAACAACCACATAAATATTACTACTAACGTATCTCCGAGTTATGCAGTCATATCAGATATATTATGGAGACATTTACAGAGATAATCAAGAATACAATATAGAAGAAGGTTAATCAGAGCAATTGAAGAACAAAACCAATTTAGAGAAGAATGCTGAAGGATAAAGGTGTTTGAAGTGATGAGGAGTTGGTTGAACCTTAGAATATCTTGTTAAAGATCTCTTGGCAATCATACTTGAAGATCATCAACCATTGACCTCAACCGAATCACAAAAATCCATAAATATAAGGTAATTTGAAATGCTGAAAATTTGCAACACTTATTAGTGTTGCTGTTCATTTTGCAACATACCCATGTCGACATACTAGGTAGGGGAATGTCGACATACTAGCCGTTTTTCAGAATTTCAAATTTCAAATAAAGAGACATTTCTCTCCACCTCTTCACCAAAAGACATGTCTCTTCAACCACTATATAAAGGCCTCTGAAAACGAATTTTAACATCAAGAATTCTCATTTTCTCTTACTCCTTCTCCAAACATTTGCAAAAGAAATCCATTGCATAATCTTCAAATTTCCTTGCAAATCGATACTATTTCACTCCAATTCTTCACTGATTTGCAAGCCACACAATATCAGAGAGTTGTACTTGAATTCACATCATTCTCTCTCTGATTTCATTCTATTCCTCAAAGAATTCAAAGATATATTGCTATTGGAGGTCTATAGGATCATTGTACCGAATCTGCAAGAATCTGTATTGAAGATACAACTACTTGCCATAGTTTATTGTTGGTGATAAGGAGAAGGTGTTCTTGTAGCCTGTAAAATCAAGAGGGTGTGTCTTGTAGTCCGTGAAACCAAGATTGTAAAGGTGTTCTTGCCACCCGTGGAAAGCAAGCGGTTATAGTGGAATTCTGCACGATAGAGTGTAGGACTGGATGTAGGATTGTTAATCCGAACTAGTATAAAAATCCGGTGTTATTTACATTACTGCATTTTACTTTATTACTTACTTATTCTTTGATTACTTCTTTATATTCATAAGTAAGTAGTTAATACACATTTCACCACTTCTAGTGTCTGAATAGCTTTAAGATCCAACATTGTGTTGTAACCACCCTTGTTTCTAACAAATAATACAGCCAATCTCGGAGTTACATGGTTTTTGGAGATCTTTCACTAAGCGTATACTAAAAATGTTAATAAGTAATAAGAGTGATTCATCGAAAGAAAACACCTTTTAAAGTGGTTCGATCGAATGATCTACGACCACAGTGGTTCTTTTCATTTTATTGCTTTATAATTTGATCATGATAGGTGCAAAGAGTGTAGTGAAGTTTTGTAACTAAAAAAGTTGACCCTTTACGCCATGCACTTCATGTTCTATGAACAGTTATATAAGACATAGGATAGACGATTTGAATGCGCGACTTGCCCTTCAAGTATCTCTTGAGCCGTTGGATGCCAAGAAATTGTATAAACATCTCCTTCTGAGCTCTTTGTTGCTTGTGTGCCAGTTGCAAAGAAGTTGGTATACATCATCGTCCTCATCAGCATGCTCTTGTCATGCTGCAAATGTCAAAGCATGCTTTAGTCCAAGAGTTTGATGTTCTTATTACCGTCTTAGTTGTCCTAGGCCCCAAGCCTTGTTGCGATCATGTGCGACGGAATGTGTGATGGTTGGTTGAGAAGACACCCCGTACCCTGTTGAGACCGACCAGTTACTGAATGTTCAACCATGTTGACGAACACTATTGAGTTGTTTATGGTGGTGCATACGTCCCACTTGGCGGTTGGAGCACTTAGTAAGGATTGAAGCAGAAGACGACAGAGCTTGTGCAGACGTCGATGATGATTTATGTTTCATGGTAAGAAGGTTTGGTTCCGATACGATTTGTGTTTCATGGGATTCTAAACAGCAGTTTATTTTGTTGTGAGTGAACAATTCGTGCAACAAATATGTTTGGTGCATATAGACATACAATATGTATAATACACTTAAATTATTGTTGTTGTACTTAATTTGAGGATTTTGCTTATAATAATTTATATTAGATTACTAAAAAAATATATTGATTATTTTAACAAATTTCCAATTACTGCATTCTGTTCCATCTATGACGTTAATAAACGGCCAAATGAAACCTACCCAAAACCTTAATAAAACCCTTATCCATACTTCCTGCCTGCTTGCTCTTTACCTTTTGCTATGGCAAGCTGCACCAGCATGCTCCTCTCTCGCTCCTCTTTCTCGCTCTTCACCAAAATCTCAAACCATAAATTTCCCAAACTGCCCTTCCGTCGTACCTTTTGTTCTGCCGCCACCACAACTACCTCAAACGAAACCCTAAAACACTCTCTTTTACTGGACCGCCTCCGTTCCCGCCACCTAAAAGACGCGCCAAAGTCCCCCAGAATCAAAATTAAACCGAACACTGGTAATATTCCTACGATATCATCAATCGTAGAAATGAGTGAGAGCAAAAGCAAGAAAGTAGACGGGGGGTTCGAGGAATTGGGGTTGAGTGAGGAGGTGATGAATGCAATTAAGGAGATGGGAATCGAAGAGCCGACTGAGATTCAGAGTATTGGAGTTCCTGCTGTGCTTGATGGAAAGAGTGTTGTTTTGGGTTCTCATACTGGATCTGGAAAAACATTGGCGTATTTACTTCCTTTGGTTCAGGTTAATCTATATCGTCATTATTGTTGTCCGTAATTCAAAACTTGATACTATGTGATAATGACTACTTAGAATCATGGTTGATTAGTCTTATTAGAAAGACTTGACAAAAACCCTCTTGATGTATGAATCATGATTCCCTCATTATTATATGTACAACCTTTGCTACAGTAATGGATGGGTACGATAGTTTTGTATAAACTTGAACATAGCTACTTCTCACTGTGTAATCGTTAGAAACTTCTAAGACCATCTGCAATAGTTATGGTTTCATCCTGTCCATTTTCCTTCATGCTTTTTAGGAAATAATGTATAAAATAATCTGAGTTGACAGGGGAAAAATAGAAGGGGAAAGGAGGGAAGTTCATGCTTCCGAAATAAAGTCCGGTGAGGATTAGATAATCAGATGGCACCATATGGGTTTACAAAACCCATATGGTGCCATTTGAGTTTTGATAACCTGTACGGATTTATTTCTTTACATTGGTTTCATATCTTTATTTTAGTGATTTCTGCTTCATGGGTTACATATCTAGTATGTCTATTTGGTTGCTTTGTCAAACTGACATGTAAATATATTTCATTCTCAATTCTCATATGTTCCAATTTTTTTCATCCCATGATATAATCTAAATTTAAATGCTAAAGATTAATAACAATAAAGTTAATTTATGATACAGTCATCATCGAAACTCCATCAACGGCAAATCATTGTATCATATTACTGAAGACATATATGTACTCACACTACAAAAAATATTGGATGTTATAGCCCCTAGGAGACTTCATGTATATTCGCTTTGATTCATCGTGCTTGTGCTAGGCCCGTCGATGGATACTTTCAGATGCAGATAATGTCATATCCGCATCCGCATCTGAAATTATTTTTGGATATCGGATATCCGCATTTGCAGAATCAGACGGATATAGAATATTTATCCCATCTGAACATGTTAGTTTAATATTTTCTTCAACTCCATTGATTATAAAAATACAAGAAATAAACAAATGTGACGATGATAAATAGTTTCGAGCAGTTACTATGCATTAAATGCATAAAATGTAAACTACTACCTTAATAAAACAATAAATACATTTTTTATTGTATTAAATACATATGATATAAACTGTAATGTTGACAAAAACCGAACGAATAATTTTTGAATGCAGATATCTTTGTATCCGCATCGATGGATGAGTTTTTTCGAATATCTATTGACAGACCTAGCTTTTGCAAGCGAAGACCACTTTTTTACAATGCTTCCGTAAAGAAACATCAAGCAGCGAACCATAGACATCAAATCATTACCGTTGGGTGCTAATGGCGCATTAGATGTCAGTAGAGTGCTCTTATTTGTTCTCTTCGAAAAAAACTTAGCTTTAACAACAAATTTAAAGCTCAGCAATAGTAATAAATTTAAAGCTTCTCAAAAACTGTCATCAATCTGATAAAGTACTTTTAGTGATTAGCACTAACTCTTATAATACATTCAACAATAATGTGATGAAATTTATGCTATAAATTTACTTGTTTGTTATTTCTGTAATCATCTACAAATATATTGGTATAATGCATAACAAAGATTTTTAAAGGTAACATATACCTTTTTCTTTATATTTATTCTTCCACTCTGATAACAAATTAAGAAATCTTAAACAATAAAATTGAAAGAGGATCTGTAAGATTTGTGAAATCGATCCTTTTGTTTTAGGGGTGGTTGTTCTATGTCAGTTCATTCTATTCTCGCTTCTTTTATTTCAGATTTATAACAAAAATGGATGAAAAGTAAAATAGAAAAGAGTTAACCTAATTTTTCTTTAGTAGGTTATTATATTTTTCTTCAATAATTCTGGTATTTTGAAATAACTAACAAGGGATAAAATTGACAGACCTAGCTTTTGCAAGCGAAGACCACTTTTTTACAATGCTTCCGTAAAGAAACATCAAGCAGCGAACCATATACATCAAATCATTACCATTGGATGCTAACGGTGCATTAGATGTCAGTAGAGTGCTCTTATTTGTTCTCTTCGAAAAAAACTTAGCTTTAACAACAAATTTAAAGCTCAGCAATAGTAATAAATTTAAAGCTTCTCAAAAACTGTCATCAATCTGATAAAGTACTTTTAGTGATTAACACTAACTCTTATAATACATTCAACAATAATGTGATGAAATTTATGCTATAAATTTACTTGTTTGTTATTTCTGTAATCATCTACAAATATATTGGTATAATGCATAACAAAGATTTTTAAAGGTATCATCTCATACCTTTTTCTTTATATTTATTCTTCCACTCTGATAACAAATTAAGAAATCTTAAATAACAAAATTGAAAGAGAATCTGTAAGATTTGTGAAATCGATCCTTTTGTTTTAGGGTGGTTGTTCTATGTCAGATCATTCTATTCTCGCTTCTTTTATTTTAGATCTATAACAAAAACGGATGAAAAGTAAAATAGAAAAGAGTTAACCTAATTTTTCTTTAGCAGGTTATTATATTTTTCTTCAATAATTCTGGTATTTTGAAATAACTAACAAGGGATAAAATTGACAGACCTAGCTTTTACAAGCAAAGACCACTTTTTTACAATGCTTCCATAAAGAAACATCAAGCAGCGAACCATAGACATCAAATCATTACCGTTGGGTGCTAATGGCGCATTAGATGTCAGTAGAGTGCTCTTATTTGTTCTCTTTGAAAAAAACTTAGCTTTAACAACAAATTTAAAGCTCAGCAATAGTAATAAATTTAAAGCTTCTTAAAAACTGTCATCAATCTGATAAAGTACTTTTAGTGATTAGCACTAACTCTTATAATACATTCAACAATAATGTGATGAAATTTATGCTATAAATTTACTTGTTTGTTATTTCTGTAATCATCTACAAATATATTGGTATAATGCATAACAAAGATTTTTAAAGGTATCATCTCATACCTTTTTCTTTATATTTATCCTTCCACTCTGATAACAAATTAAGAAATCTTAAATAATAAAATTGAAAGAGAATCTGTAAGATTTGTGAAATCGATCCTTTTGTTTTAGGGTGGTTGTTCTATGTCAGATCATTCTATTCTCGCTTCTTTTATTTTAGATCTATAACAAAAATGGATGAAAAGTAAAATAGAAAAGAGTTAACCTAATTTTTCTTTAGCAGGTTATTATATTTTTCTTCAATAATTCTGGTATTTTGAAATAAATAACAAGGGATAAAATTGAAATTTCTATAAGTTGAAAGAAATATTATAAAGGGTTGATATGGGAATTGAATATCTGACTTATGGTGTTAAAATATTGGAACTTTATTAACTACAGAACATTTCCAATTTCACAAGGCTTATTTTTCGTATATACATTTAATAAATAAATAAACAGTGATCTCTCTCTCTCTCTCTCTCCCCCTCCCTCCCTCCCTCTCCCTCCCCCTCCTCCTCCCCCTACCTCTCCCTCCGAAAATCATGCTGGGGCTATGTCCTCCCTTAGACTGCGGATAAGTCATCTTCACTGTAAGGGTTCCCTATCATTATTGGAACTTTCAACTCAGGTTTTCTTAGTTAGACATCGGGACTAAAGTAGTATCAATTGTGACTAACTGAAATCATCTTGACATAGTAAAGTTGATGGAGGTCAGCACAGTTGTACTCAATTTGATAAAACATTACCATATATTACCGACGACAAAATAAATAAAATAAAAACAAGTAGAAGACACCTGTAAGATGTCTTTTAAGAGATGTTGCTCTCCTTCAAGTTAAATTTGCAAATTGTAGTTGGATGATAGGAAATTCTGTTCAGGATTGTTGTTTAAGAGCATCCCTGCCAGGACACTCACAAAAATACTCCAGTAGGGAATTTTATGGGTGTAATTACCTAGTTTTCAGCTACTGGTTAGCTAATGCTGCTACCTGACAACTTACACTTGCCCGATGCTCAAAACATTAGAGAAGTCAGTATTGTCTTTTTGCCGCAAGTGTGATGCTATGGGCTCCAGAAGCTAATGAACAAACATTAGAGCATACATGCAACATAATCCGAACCAGCCCCTCCTTTTTATTAGTTTTGCTATGTATATCTGGAATGTATTGATATCATGCTTTGTGACTGTAAATTCATATTATCAAACTATAATTTCATTATGTAGCTTTTGAGGCGAGATGAAGAACTGTATGGAATGATGATGAAACCAAGGCGTCCCAGGGCGGTTGTACTTTGTCCGACAAGGGAATTATGTGAGCAGGTATTGAACAAAAGTAACAAATGCAGATCAAAAGCGATATCTGTGATATAAGATATTTGTTTTGTGGATGAGCTTTACATGTCATACATCTTTTCCAGGTGTTTCGTGTTTCAAAAGCCATTAGTCATCATGCACGCTTCAGGTCAACTAGGATAAGTGGAGGTGGTCGCTTAAGGCCTCAAGAAGATTCATTGAATGTTCCAATAGATATGGTAGTTGGCACTCCTGGAAGGCTTCTACAACACATACAAGATGGGAACTTGGTCTATGGGGACATTAAGTACTTGGTGGGTCCTACATTTTTTGATGCTATGATAAATTTTTACGTTCTGCTACCTGGAGAAGCCACAATGCAAAGCAAATTTTGATATGTTTATGTTCTTATGAATAGCATATTCTTATTTCACATAATACTACAGTTTACATGATTTGTGAAGACATAGAGTACCTAGTGAAGGATACATGGTTAACTGACTATTGCTGTTTAGTTTATTAAACGGTTTGTTGCTTTTATTTATAGACCCCTCATCAGCTTTAAATGTTAGAAAATTTGGTTGTTGACACTTGACGACAATCATCGGCCATTATTGTTTGGAAACCGTGTTTTTTACCTTGATATAATGATTATTCCTGAAATCAACAGCTACCTGATATTTTTATTCTGCTTACAGTTTACTTGGATTTTATCCTTCGATTTAGGTTTTAGATGAGGCAGATACAATGTTCGACAGGGGCTTTGGTCCTGACATTCACAAGTTCTTAGAACCACTGAAGAAGCGAGCAGAAAAACCAGGGGATCAGGGATTCCAAACTATTATGGTCACTGCGACAATGACAAAGGTGCAAATTCTTTTTTATATGGTTTATTTTCATTTCAATATTTTAATTTATTTATTAGCAAGTTTTATTTTCCTGATCATCTTTTGCTTTGAAATTATCAAATTATTTGGATTAGTTATCTTAATTGAATGAACTTGCTCAAGGTTATAGTCTAATCAGTTTATCAGGTGGAGTTGGGGTAGATGGTTAATGTTTTGCCTATTCTCGTTCCATTTTTATTTCCTGGAACTTATTGCTGCCTGGAATTGTGTTTTTACTATACTACTGTAACATAAATACGTAATAACTTAAAACATATAGTACCAAGTTATCAAGAATCCTAACTAAGTTTCACAGGCAGTGCAAAAACTAGTTGATGACGAATTCGAGGGAATAGTTCATTTGCGAACATCCAGTTTACACAAGAGAATTGCAACCGCTCGACATGATTTCATCAAACTTTCTGGCACTGAAAACAAGCTGGACTCGCTTCTACAGGTCAGTTTTGTTAAGCTTTGTAATTAGCAAGCAAGATTTATTGTAACAAACATTGATACAAAATTCTTGACAAGCACAAATTTGATATGTGAGTATATGAAGAGAAATCCAGTACATAATTACAAGTGTGATTGTAGTATTGAGTCCAAATGTGACATAATTTGTCACACCTGCTAAGAAGTAGATATTTTTATTCAAATCTCATGCAAGTACCTGTACTAAAATTGCTACTAAAATTCACAAATTGTATAATATTAGGCCGCTTTTTATTGGTAAGCATGAAATACAGTACTTACCTATGGCTATGGCAGCTGCTTCATTATCAGCAATAAAGCTTGAACTTGATAAAATATTAAATACCAGGTTCTTGAACCAAGTTTGGCCAAAGGAAATAGAGTCATGGTGTTTTGCAATACACTTAATTCTAGTCGTGCTGTAGATCATTTCCTGAATGAAAATCAGATATATACTGTCAATTACCATGGAGAGGTGCCAGCTGAGGAAAGGTATTCATAACTATCTTGTTTCCATTGGGTAGCCAATTTGCAACACCTTCTAACGTTTCTCTAAATCACATTGTTTGTATTCCCTGGAACATTTTCTCAATTAGATACAGTGTCCTCAATTACTCATCGTTTTACTTTCTATCTTAAATAACATCACCATTTTTACTTTATTTTTTGAAAAATGCCAAGAACTTGTTATGTCCGTAGAAGGCCAATGGATATTTTAGGAAAGATGGAAAAAATATGAATGTGGTAACAAAAAAGAAAGAGAGGGAGATCAAATAAACATTAATGGAGGTTAATGAAAAGTGGATTTAGATCTTAATGAGATGGTTGGCATGGAGGACAGAAACTTGAGAATACAATCTGACATGGTTTCTAACATTTTTTTACATATTATATTTAACTGACCACATCTAGATTTAACGCTAAAATGATGATGATGGCAAAATGGCTCAAACAATCATCATCTTTCCTAGCACCAGCACAGCCTCGTTCTTTCTTTCTGCATCTAAGCAACACTTTAACCCATGTCAAACGGAAGTATCCTAACAAGCACATGTCAGTAGATGTTATAAGCCCATCTGTTTTTTCTGAAACTTAATTTGTACTTCTAACATTTTGAACCACTTTTGACTGCACTTTAAATTCGTTCTATAATTAGTTTTACATTGAAAATTACAGTTGGTGTGGTGGCTGTTATTTCTGGGTGAAAATATTGGCTTCCGCTAACCTCAAGTGCTGATTTATGTCATTTGAACATGTAGTTTAACAGTATATAAGATTTTCTATTTTCTACCATCTCAAGCAGCATAAAAGTACTGCCAACCTGAGCAGCTGTTCATATCAAAAGGGGTTTATACATTAAAATATAAAATTTGTTGAAACAATATTTCTCTGCTATGGATTTGTTATTCGCGTTTTTACCCCTCTAGTTGCTCTAATTTTGTGTCTGATCTACGCTGAAAATAGTTTTTTTTGTCTCATACTGTTTGAATATCTTATACTTGACCAATTGACTAATGTTGCTCAATTATGCCCGAAAACTAAAGTACTTTGTTCCAAAAACTATTGAATCCGTCCCAAATCTGTACATTGTATTATTATTTCTCTTTTTACTTGGAATTATTAACATATAACACACACTCAGATATATAAATATGTGAGTGTATGTGTGTGTGTGTGTGTGATTATTTAATATGTCCTAAAGTATTTAGTAGACCTACATTAAATGTACTTCCAGGGTTGAAAACCTGAAAAAGTTTAAAAGTGATGAAGGTGATTGCCCTACGCTTGTATGCACCGACTTGGCTGCTAGAGGACTTGATTTGGATGTTGACCATGTCATCATGTTTGACTTCCCATTAAATTCGGTGAGTCGTAACTTTGTATTATGAGTTGTAGCAATAGTTGGAAATAAAAATTCTTTCTAATTTCCTGGTAATTTCATAATCATGATCATTTTCGGTTGATTTAGGTTGACTATCTCCATCGAACAGGCAGAACAGCTCGAATGGGTGCTAAAGGTACAGTGCATTTATTCATTATATGAGGCTGTAGTATTATGTTTTCTGTAAGGTAGTCTGAGTAGCAGTCCTGTGTAAATTTGCTCAAGCAGGAGTTTAAAATTGAACCTGTTCCATACAAACAATTTAAGCGGCTAAGGTTATGAGATGAAACTGTTTGGTTTCAAAAGTTAACTAGCCAGTATAATTAAGAACAGCTCCTTTCGGATTTTATCAAAAAATGAAAAGGTTAATTTGGTTCTATTTGTTTGTACACTTGGGATTTTAAACTCAAAGCTGCCATCTGAGCAATTCCTATTATCCTTTATTGATATATTAACTTGATACTTCACCGAAATATCAATTTTCTGGCCCCTAAAGGATTAATAAATTCTTTTGACATTATGCTTGAGCTTTGCATGCATAACATAGACTAAAGGCTGTCCCTTTCAGCTTCAGTATTTTACTAACTTGTTGATTCATAAAGAACTGTTTTGTATATTGAAATTATGGTCTTGAGGTATAAGGAAGATGGGCCTTTGGTCTTTAATGATTAGCTACGAAATTGAGTTCTATCTATTAGCCAAATTTTCAATTATTTTTTCAAGTTACATCAAACAGCCATATGGTTATTATTCCAAGGTCCGGGCTTGCCTAGATTTCCTTAAAAATTATATTTTCCCAATTGTTTGGACTTCATAATTGTGGATTGTTTAAAATAAATCATCGGTTTTCGATTGCTGAAATATATCTGATATTTTATCAAATGCTATAATATCCTTTTTATTTTAGCAGCACATGAATACATAAACTTGCATAATCGTAGATCGTATCCTCACAGAATACAAATTTCATGAATATATTCCATGATTCTGTATAAATCGATGATCCAATTGTTTAATTTTCGATAAATATCAAATTTAAGATTTTAATATTGATCTAAAATAAAGATTCGTCTTTTACTTGCATCAAAATATTAAATATACATAAATTCTAGGTCTAAGGTTTTAAGTTTGAACTAAAAACACCATTTTCTTTTATAAATTTTCAAAATTAGAGTTTTAATCAGAAGTTAATTTTTGGAATGAAATTTTGACATGATAAGTCGTTGAGTTTTAACAATTAATCTGCATGATTAACAAATTAATTTGCCAATTAATTGTCTGATATACGATTACACAGATCTTGTCTGAGGGACCTTGATATACGGCTGCTACCTCGAGTTCATTAATTTGTTTCGATGGTTTATAGGAATTTATTGCACAGGGATTAAATATTTCCAGTTCAAGAAAATGGATTGGCTACTCCTTTTAACTTTTGAGGCCAAATATTCACGGATATTCCTTGTATCTATATATGTATGAATTAACTTTATTTTTATTTTTCCTTCGCTGCAGGTAAAGTTACAAGCCTTGTTACAAAGAAAGATTACCTGTTAGCTTCCAGGATCGAAGAAGCCATCAAGAAAAATGAAAGTTTGGAATCTCTTAACTCAACCAACGTTAAACGTGACGCCGTTAAATCAAAACCTTTTGAAAAAACAGGAAGGGCGTCGAAGCTACTAAAAGTTAGAAATACAAAGAACACGTCTACAAGAAGAATTAGTAAAGCATCTGCAGCCGATACTACCCGAAATAAATTCGTACATGGTAAAGCCAGTAAAAAAACCGTTACGTTTTCAAAGCGCAAGTCAGTAACATCTTATGCTGATAGCGAAAACAGAGATTCATCAAAGCCCAAGTCTGTGAAATCGTATGTCAGTGGTACAAACAGAAGTTCTTCAATGGCCAAATCAGTGAAATCTTGTGGTAATAATGTGAAAAGAGTTTCTTCTAAAGGAAAATCAAGTGGCATGAAGAGTAACACTGCATCAAAACTCTCAGTTGTTGGGTTTAGAGGAAAAACTTCATCTAGCAAAAGGGATTCAACGTGATTCACTTTTAACAGGCCATTTTTTGTGTCTTGACTGTACATTCTTGACCATGTTGTTTGTATTAACATTCTCCATTTTGTTATATGTTATAATAAACTATGCTTTGGATCGTTGTAATGTTATTCATAGTGAAAGTTAGATAAAAATTTGCTCATCAATCACTGACAAAAAAATGTTCATCATAAAGATTTTATTGCTGTATATTTATGCCATTTTCTGGAATGTGTTTGGTGATCAGTTTTGACTAAGACATGGTTTTGCAGCTCCTCTGTTCTGCTTCGCATATCAGAACAATCATGAACTGCGTTGCATATTAATGCATTTTTAAAAGCTTATTTGAATTTGAATTAACTCAACCGAAGTACATCCATATGCCTGGTTCTATTTATCGACTTCTTATTTTTTTAGTCTCAGCTAAACTCGTTACACACAAATATTTCTGTACTTCCGCCATATCTGTATTGAATCGATGTAACATGCATGACAATTTTTACACTTCAAGAACAAATTCTCAAAATTTCTGACTTTGGAACCTACTTGTTGCAGTTGAACATATGTAACATTTACTATTCAATGAAACTCAAGTATATGATAATTAGGATAGCGTAATTCCAGCTTATGTGATGCATTTCACAAAGCCGTTCAAAGAAATACCATTGCAAAATCAATGGAGAACGAACATGCTAATAGCTGTAAATGTTCATGCTTTACAACCTTGAGTACCATTTTGTAACACAAACCGAAGATAATACCATAAGGAGAAGTATGTTCATTCTTCCTATTTTCCATGGACTTACTTTCACAAATTTACCAATTTGAGTGATTTTTGTTACGAACCAATTCAAAAATTACTAATAAAGGAAGGGAGGTTCAAATTTCGTAATTGAAAAGCAAACATTGGAGAGGAATTGGATTCTGATTGGAGTACACGCGTGTTTGCATCAAAAAATGGACAAACATTTGGTCAAATTATAAAAAAAGATTAATGAAGAAATTAAATGGATAACAAGCTAAATAACACATAAGAATTTATAGTGGTTCGGCAAATACTCTGGCCTACATCCACTTAAACTTCGCTAATAATTTTATAACTCGATTGCTTACCCCCTTGATTTTACAAGAGATTCAACGCGATTCACTTTTAATAGGCTATTTTTTGTGTCTTAACTCTTAACTCTACATCCTTGAGCATGTTGTTTGTATTAACTTTCTCCGTTTTGTTATATTATGTTATGATAAACCATGATTTGGATCGTTGTAATGTTATTCATAGCGAAACATAAATAAAAATTTGCTTATCAGTCACCGACAAAAAAATGTTCATCATAATGATTTTATAGCTGACAAAAAAAAGTTCACCATAATGATTTTATTGCTGTGTATTTATGTCATTTTCTGGAATGTGTTTGGTAGTCAGTTTTGACCTAGACATGGTTTTGCAGCTCTTTTGCTCTTGTTCACATAGCAGAATAATTATGAACTGCATTGCATACTCTGGAAATATTGTAATGCATTTTGAAAAGCTTATTTAATTGAATTAACTTGATGGAAGTACATCCATATCCATGTCTGGTTCTATTTATTTAGTTCTTAATTTTATACTTTCGCCCTATCTGTATTGAATCAAACGTAACATGAATGACGGTTTTTACACTTTGGGAACAATTTCTCTGAAGATTTTGACTCTGGAACCCACTGGTTGCATTTGAACATCTATAACATTTATTATCCAATAGTTAGAAAATGAGAATTACAGTAATTATAGTAAGAAGGAGTGACAAAAGAATGATTAATAGATTGTATAACTTTCTTTGTTTTTGATAAAGATATAATACAGTACCTCTGACTGTATTTATACAGGTTGCATAGTTTGTTGGGCCGGATAAATAAACAAAGCCCGATACCCACTATTTGCTTATAACATAAAATAGAGATTAGGGTTGCCGCCTCTCATAATCTAACTTCCCTGTTCAGTTCTATCTAGGGTTTCTTTTTCCTTTCCCATTTCTGCTTCTTTGTCTCCAATTCTTAAGTCTTCCTTGAATCTCGTGAAATTTTTGGTAGATAGAGCTTTCGTTAAAACGTCTGCTCTTTGAAATTGCGCTGGAACGTGGTTAACTTTCAGCTTACCCTCTAAAACCTTCTCACGAACGAAGTGCAGGTCTATTTCGATGTGCTTCGTTCGTGAGTGTAGGACAGGATTTGATGAGACGGAGACTGAGCTCAGATTGTCGCACCAGATTATTGGGGTTCTTGTGGAATTGATTTGAATTTCGTTGAGCAGTGACATGATCCATGTGATTTCTGCTGTGGTACTCGCAATTGCTCTATATTCTGCCTCAGTGCTGGAGCGCGAGATAGTAGCTTGCTTCTTCGAGCTCCATGAAATAGGGTTGCTCCCAAGGAAAACACAGTAGCCGGTGGTGGATCTTCGATCATCAGGATCGGAGGCCCAATCTGCATCACTGTAAGCTTGTATGTTTAGCCCTTTCTTATTGTTGAGATGAAGTCCATGATTCATTGTTCCTCTCAGGTATCTTAATATGCGTTTTACTGCTTTCCAATGATTGCTGAGTGGGTTGTGCATGAATTGGCAGACCTTGTTTACACTATAACTTATGTCTGGTCTTGTTATAGTGATGTATTGTAGTGCACCTACGATACTTCTGTATTCTGTTTCATTTATTATACCTTCTCCTGAGTCTTTTGATAGTCTGAGGCTACTGACCATGGGAGTGGGAAGAGATTTTGCCTGATCCATTTTTGCTCTTTTTAGAAGATCTTGTATGTATCGTCTTTGGCATAGAAACATTTCTGAATTGCTTCTTCTAGTGACTTCAATTCCAAGAAAGTAGTGTAAGTCGCCTAGATCCTTTATGGAGAACATTTTGTCAAGATGATCAACAGTTTGTTTTATAGTTTGATTGTCGTTAACAGTAATGATGTTAATAAAGGAAAAAACATCGCATCCAGCAGTCTTCCAGATCCAGCTGTCACGAATCAAGGAAATCATCCTCCTCCAGCAGCAGGAACAAATGAAGGACAGGCTAATCCAACCATTCCTGCTACAGGACAGCCTGCAGCCATTACTAGGGCAGATCTAGACAGGGTTGTGGCTGAAGTAACTAACCGCTTCACATCCCAGCAAGAAGCTTTGGTGGACCATCTCATGTCACGCTTAAGGGACGCTGAAGAATCCAACCGCAACACTGAATCATGGGGCGAGTCCCAGTCTGGAGGATCTCAGAGACAACAAAGATCTTCCTTCTTCGAAGGAGCTAACGGCAGAAGTAGCCATGGTAGGAGCCGAGACCGAGCACAGCCCGAAGTTAGGCCTGAGGAAACGTTTGGTACCGAACCCAACGGGGAAGGTACCAGACGGAGGTCAACTGTAGCTGAGCCGGTCATACTGCCTAACCACGGAAACGCCAGTGAACGGGGCCGAGCTAGAGTCCAGCCCGAAGTTGGACCCGAGGAAGTGCTTAGATCAGAACCCGGCAGGGGAAGATCAAGGCAAGGGCCAACTGTAGCTGACCCTAGCATGCTCCCAGAAGATCAAAGGCAGCCACTGGAAAATATGAGGGATGATAGACGATACCATCCCTACAGGTCGTCTGGACGGAATCAATCCCACAGAACAGAACCAAACTCATTTCTATCTGCTCCAAGTTCTGATGAAAGGATGGCACGCTTATTCAGAGAGTGTGTCCAACGGGAGCAAAGAGATCGAGGGATAGGCGCTAGGGTAACCAGCCCTTTCGCCCGCAATATCGAAATTGCTATCACCCCTCGAGAATGGAAGATGCCAACAATGGAACCATACAAAGGAACCTCCGACCCCGTTGTACACTTACAGAGGTACACGCAGCATATGCTCATGAGTGGGGCGACAGAGGGAGTACTGTGCAAATGCTTTCCGCTCTTCTTAGCAGATCTTGCTACCTCCTGGTTCTGTCATCTACCCCAGGGATCCATCAGCTCGTGGGAGATGTTGACAGAAAAATTTATCAGTCAGTTCCGCATTCATGTGGAGCAACCTAAGGACGCTTATTCCTTATCCAGCGTCAAACAGAAACCTGGAGAGAAGCTGCAGCAATACCTAACCAGATTCAACGCCGCAGCAGCCGCAGCACAAGATGCCGATGAGAAGCTTATCCTAATGGCCCTCTGCAGTGGTGTGCATCCGGACACTAAATTTGCTAGAAGGTTGACAAAAGAAAAACCAGCTACTTTACCCGATTTCTTCTATGAAGCCGGGAAATACATGAGGCTTGAGGATGCTGCCGTTGAGGGGCAGTCAGGACAGCAAAATAAGACAACCCATGGCAACGCCCCTGCTGTGGCAAGGGACGTTCGAAGAAATGATTCCAGAGACAATGGTGGGGGCAAGAAGGGAGAAAAGCGCCTATATCGGCCAGGACCAAGATTCGACACTTACACTCCCTTGAACGAGACCGTCGAAAATATCTTCCTTGCCACCCAAGGCGAAGTTAGATACAAATGCCCACCATACAAGAAGGAATCAGATAACGCACAGAAGTCTGGAAAGTTCTGCCGCTTCCACGAATTTCACGGGCATGATACCAACGAATGCCATCATCTCCGAGATCTGATTGAGGAACACATCAGAAGGAAGAAACTGGAACGTTATGTAAAAGGTCAGGACAGGACCCCAGCTCCTGCCAATGAAAACCCAAGGCTTCCCTCACCGGGGGCCTACAGAGGAAACCGCAATGCTAGCAGCTCTAGTCAAGAGAAGATAGTGGTCCATACCATCTCAGGAGGGCCGCACATCGTAGACAGAAGCTGGAAAGAGATGGAAAGATACGGAAAGTCGCTTAGAGACAATAAAGACTATGTCAATTCGGTTGTAGAAGAACGCCACCCGAAGCGGAAAGAAAGTGATGACATCACATTCGGTAAGCGTGACCTAGAAGGAAGGCAGTACCCTCACATGGATCCCATGGTCATCTCTGCACGACTTGGTCCCGCCGAAGTTTACCGAATCCTGGTAGACACTGGAAGCTCAGTAAACATCCTGTTCAAACACGCGTTCGACAAAATGAAGCTATTAATGAAGGATGTATCTCCCTGCGATAAACCACTACACGGCTTCACTGGAGATGCGAAGATGCCCCTCGGGCAACTGGACCTCTTTGTTGAGATTGGAAGCCATCCCCGCTCCGCTGTACGGAAACAGACGTTTGTGCTAGTAGAAAACCATTCGGCCTACAACGCCTTCTTAGGAAGGCCATCCTTGTCTGACTTCCAAATTGTCCTAGCCCCATGGTGCCTAAAGATGAAATTTCCAACAGACAATGGAGTAGGGGAAGTGGAAGGAGACCAGGACGTTGCTCGAGACTGCTATGTGACTGAACTTTGCAACAACCACAGGAAGGATAAAGGGAAGGGTGTAGAGATTTCCCTCTGCACAAAAAGTCTAGAAGCATAGCAACTAAAGAAAGCTCCTCCTCTTCGATATACCAGCGACCCTTTCAATGAATTAGACCCTAGGGACAAAGAGGAGGAGGCCACCGCCGAGCCTGCAGAGGCTATGGAGTTTATATCTGTAGACAAGTACGACTCAAGTAGACTATTGAAAATTGGGTCCCAACTAAAGACCGAATTGAAGGAACAACTCATCGATTTTCTCCGCCACAACTTGGATGTATTCGCGTGGTCACATGCTGACATGACCGGAATCTCCCCCGATATAGCATGCCACATATTAAACATTGATCCTACCAAGGCGCCCATAAAACAAAGAAAGAGAAGTATGGGGGCAGAACGATCAGCAGCCCTCGATGAAGAAGTAAAGAATCTACTCGCCAATGACTTCATACGAGAAGCTATTTACCCGGAATGGATCGCCAACCCGGTGCTGGTAAAGAAGGCTAATGGGAAGTGGCGAACCTACATTGACTTTTCCAACCTAAACGACGCCTGCCCAAAGGATTGCTTCCCACTTCCCAGAATCGACCAACTTGTAGACAGCACAGCCGGGCACGAGCTCCTATCTTTTATGGACGCATACTCAGGATATAACCAAATTCCTATGCATGCTCCTGACCAAGACCACACTAGTTTCATCACCGACCGGGGTTTATACTGCTATAAGGTAATGCCTTTCGGACTTAAAAATGCAGGAGCCACCTACCAGCGCCTCGTCAACAAGATGTTTGCGGGGCTAATAGGACGAACTATGGAAGTGTATGTGGATGACATGCTAGTGAAATCACGGAAAGCCAAAGATCACGTAAGCCACCTAGGCGAGATGTTCCAGGTACTTCGACAGTATGGAATGAAGTTGAATCCACTAAAGTGCTCCTTTGGAGTGTCATCAGGAAAGTTCTTAGGATTCATCGTTCATGCCAGAGGAATAGAAGCAAATCCTGAACAAGTCCGAGCGCTAAGGGATATCAAGATACCTTCCACTCGGAAGGAAATGCAAAGCCTAAATGGAAAAGTGGCCGCCCTAAGCCGATTCATCTCCAAGGCAACGGACAAGTGCATCCCCTTTTTCGAAGCTCTAAAGAAAGATAAAGGAAAGTTCGAATGGACGGACGAATGCTTAACCGCTTTCCTTAACCTAATCGAACACCTCCAGAAACCACCGGTACTCTCGACTCCAAGCGAAGGCGAAGAATTATACCTATACCTTGCTGTGTCATCTCATGCTCTAAGCGCTGCCTTGGTAAGGGAAGACAACCGCACGCAACGACCAGTTTACTTCGTCAGCAAAAGGTTTACTGGGGCAGAAGTCAAATATCCTAAACTTGAGAAGTTAGCATACTGTTTACTAATCACATCATGGAAACTGCGTCACTACTTCCAGTCCCACTCCATCAAAGTTCTGACCGATCAACCACTAAGGCAGGTACTCCATCGTCCCGACACTTCCGGGCGATTACTTAAATGGTGCATTGAACTGAGTCAGTATGATATCACCTATCACCCTCGCACTGCCATCAAGGGACAGGCCATGGCTGATTTCATTGCAGAATTCACTACCAACGAAGATCAGGAGCAATTGGAAATAACATAAGATATCAAGTGGAATCTCTTTGTGGATGGTGCATCGAACGAACAAGGCTCGGGGGCAGGTGTGGTAATAATCACTCCCAGGGGAAACAAACTGCACTATGCTATAAGATTGGAGTTCGCCGCCACCAATAACGATGTAGAATATGAAGCAGTGATAGCCGGACTAGAAATTGCCATAGAAATTGGAGCCAATTCTTTGTGTCTTCATAGCGATTCTCAACTTATTGTTAATCAAATACTAGGAGAATTCCAAGCTCGAGAAGAACGACTCATAGCATATCTAAAGAAAACCAAGTTCTTCTCAGCCGATTGGACCACTACTTCATAGCATATCTAAAGCAACTGGCCCCAAGTTTTGAACAAGTGAATCTGGTAGCTACAACCGAAGAAGCAACTTGGATGACTCCTATCCGAGACTACCTACAGAGTGGCACACTACCCAACGGGCGTAACGAAGTCAAGAAAATCTTGAGGAAAGCATCCCGCTACACAGTACAAGAAGACATCCTCTATCGGCGCGGATTCTCTAACCCGTTATTAAGGTGTGTCGCTGGGAGGGAAGCCAAGAAGATCTTGTCCAACATCCATCAGGGAAGCTGCGGAGATCACACCGGAGGGCAAACGTTAGCAAAAAAGATACTCCGATACGGATATTTCTGGCCCACCTTAAGCAAGGACGCCTTAGATTTCGTCAAGAAGTGTGACAGATACCAAAAATTTGCTAAGATTCCTCGGCTACCAACAACCGAGATTACTCAAATGACCAGCCCTTGGCCCTTCGCAATATGGGGAATTGACTTAATCGGCGAGCTACCAATGGGCCGAGGCGGGGCCAAATATGCTATAGTGGCAGTTGATTATTTCACCAAATGGGTGGAAGCGGAACCTCTGAATAAAGTATCTTCAGCAAAAGTTATTAACTTCCTGCTCAAAAATGTTCTATGCAGGTACGGAGTCCCACTCAAAATCATATCAGACAATGGGCTTCAGTTTGACAGCGAGGAATTCGCCAACTGGTGCCGAGAGCACGGAATTCATAAAAGCTTCTCATCCGTAGCATATCCCCAGGAAAACGGACAAGTCGAAGCAGTCAACAAAATTCTGAAAACTCTGATCAAAAAGAAGCTCGAAAAGTCAAAGGGCGCTTGGGTGGATGAACTCCCTACGGCACTTTGGGCCTACCGCACATCTTTCAGAACGTCAACGGGGCACACTCCTTTCTCTTTGGCATACGGATCGGAGGCTATGCTCCCAGTTGAAACCATTGTGCCTTCCCACCGTAGGATCCACTATAACCCAGAAGAGAATGAAGAACTCCTCCACATGTCTTTGGATCTAGTTGAGGAGAGAAGAAATGATGCAGTCCTTAAAACAGCAGCCCACAAGCAGAAAGTGGCAGCACAATACAACTCCAAAGTCAAGCATCGTACCTTACAAGAAGGGGATCTTGTCCTCAAGCGAATCTTCCCTCGCCCCGGAGCACTAGACCCAATCTGGGATGGACCATATGTAATTCATAAAGATCTCCACAATGGAGCTTATATTTTGTCAACAGTGGACGGAGAGGTGTTCCAGAGGGCATGGAACATCCAGCACCTCCGTCGATACTTTTCTTAATTTGTACTGCCCATATGAAGTGAATTAACAAAGAGAATCAGTGGACGTAGGCCTTTTCATGCCGAACCACTTTAAAAAACCTTGTCTCTTTTTTAACTTGTTCCTTTATATCTTGGCTACTTGTTAAACTTTATCCTTTTCTGTTGAACAAAATACTATGCGTATAGCATTTCCACTCAAAGCACTCCACGGCGCAACTTCACCTGGGCAAAACCTAACAGGTACTATGCGAATCTATGCCCTCGCCAATGAGACACTTTTGCTCCAGCATCCCTCTGCTGCGGGTTAGCTCATTGCTCGCGACGGCCCTTAAAGCCAACTGTAATGAGCCGATTATAAGCCACCGAGAAGGCCGACTATAGCCGAGGCAGCTCATTACGGCATTAGGCTCGCCGACAACTGTGAACCGACTATAAGCCCCAACATAAGGTGTGGCCAGCCAGGGGCAGTTCACAGTTGACGATCGGCACCCACGCCAGCCGGCCACAGTAAATCGAATAATACCCACGATTACGGGCCATAATGGCCCGGGTAGTTACTGTGCGCGATCTCGGCTCCGAAGTGTCTTAAGTGCGGCTGTGGTAAAAAAAAGAATTAACTCCCCGCGGAGGCGTAAGATGGGTGACAAATGTCTCCAAGACCCACAGCTAGGGAAAGTGACTACAAAACCCGTTTGCCACGAACTTAAGCACATCGAAGGCCTTCCGTGATTGGAAGTTTTACTTTTTCACATATTTCAATTTTACTTAAAAAGCTTTTTCCCTATCCTCTATAACAATCCCTAAAGTATAGGATACAGAGTAGGAGATACTCGCCAATGGGTGTAGGGACTCACAATTGGATGGCAGGGCATTCGACTGCATTCCATGCTCGGTCATACAAGATATTCAAAACTGCCATCTACGATTAAAACATGAAAGGCGGTATTTTCTTCTTTTGTGTACAAATACATGACTATAATTTGTTCACACCACACGCTAATATTGCAAGTCATGAAATTATGTTTTAGAACCAGAACCTGACATCAAACACAATTCAATTACAAGAATATACATAGCTATATTTCTCATACGACATGTCAAAATAGCAACAAACATTCAGAAAACAACCAAATCAGCTTAAGTTAAAGAATTACACATCAAGAATGGAGCTATTTATTACAAGTAGCAAAATAATACAACCTAAAAGCTACTTTACTGTTTTAAGACTAACATATACAACCCTGTCAAGTCCACAAAAAGAGTTTTTTCCAGGTCTAATCAAGGGGCCGGCTGCATTGGAGTTTTATCCTTGTCCTGTTGACCACCTGACCAATCAAAGAAAGGATTCATTAGTGACAAGCAACCAAGTTAATGGAGAAACTAAAAAGGAAGACTTACCAACATATGCTTCTTGGCCATCCTGATCGTCGTCATCTACTTGCACCCCTGCCTCCTCAGCAGCAAGCAACCGCATACCCTCCTTCACCGCCACCTTCTCCCCCTTGGCAAACTGGGCAGTGACCACATCCATGCTGAAGGCCACGCCACCATCTTTATCCGCATCGGCCTTGGCCTCCTCCAGAGCCCGAAGATAGATCTTAGCCATGACCCTAGGATAATCATCCATCCAGGATAGGTTGCCCTGCTTCCAGGTTCGGAAGTACATGTCCTGAAGCATTTCGTCCATCATCCCCTCATTCTCCTCAAACTCCCTCATCCGGGCCTCGGAAGCCGACAACCTTTCAACGGCAGCATCTCTCTCCGATCGGTATCTCGAGCAGTCAACCAGAAGGGATTCCCGCATTGCCTCCATCTCCTCCCTCAACTTGGCTTGAGCAAGCTCTGCAGCCTCAAGTTTCTCGGACAACTCCTCCACCTGCTCAAGATCCGCTTTCCGAACCTCGTCCACCGTGGCAATAGCAATGTCAATCCGTTCTTTGCAAGTAGCTTCCATTTTTCACAGTTCGGCCCGGCTGGCCTCTTCCATGGTTTTCTTTAGTCGTCCAGAAGCAGCCTCATGCTGAGAAATCTGAATGGCCTGATCCGCAAGCTGTTTGGCCTGATCCGAAACCACCAATCGTAGTCGGATGTTGGCACTCCCAATCTCCTCTCCGGCCTTAACCAGCCGGGCATGATGCCCCATCAGCTTCTTAGTCTCCTCAGCCACGCGATCAATATTAGCCTTGGCCTCGTCTCCCATAGTAATTATACGAGTAGTGAGTAAATCGAGGTCTAAGGACTTAGCCTCATCAAGTACCCGTACCATGGGGTTGCGGGGAAGAAGGTGCTCACCGGTGACCTCGTCAAAGGTAATATCATGGGAGCTTGGATCCAGGTCAGGATGACCCGCAAATGGATTCTGAACCAAGTCAGGACGATTAATCCGAGTGACGGTAGGATTTTCAGACAGGTGCGGAGAGAGTACGAACTCAGTATCCTCCTCTGTGATATCATGAAGGGGCTGAATTGGGGGCTGGGGACCGAGTGAAGGTTCGGATAAGGAATGACTCCCTTTCTCTGCTGAATACCCTCTTCGATAACCCCGAGAAGAGGACGGTAGCCGACTACATCCCCAGAGCGGTGGGTCGAAGACTTCGGCTTGACAGAAGTTTTGGAGAGCTTGTATTGCTCAAGCCTGTGCCGAAGGTCTGAGGCCTTGGATGTCTTGCCTGCTCCTGATATGAAGAACAAGTGTCACAAGCTTACATCACTATATAATTCGAGAAATGCGATAAATTACAAGTTAAAAGAAGAAAGAAAGCACGTCTGTTATACAACCCTGGGGAGAAGTAGGATACTGCAATGAGTCCTGGATTTCATTCCAGGACGGGAGCGGATCATAAAATATTCCTAGATCCCTATCATTAATGAAGCATGCAGGAGTCAAGAGTTCACCTTGAGTCGTCGGAGCCACCTTGGCTAGAATGGTCTGAGAAGACTCGCTTGCACCGGTCCCGGCCTTGTCCGCTTTCCCGGTTTTCTCTACCAAAGCCGGATCTTCGTCCAGCCCCTCGAAAGCCTGGTGGAACGCATCATCCGTCCACTCCTGAATCTCGCCCGCTTGCCCAGGAAGCAAGGCCCCGATGCCATCGCCACCTTCATCACCTTCCCGACCATCTCCACCCTCACCTCTTTCCTCCTCCACGTCTTCCTCCCCCTGAGTAAGTGGACAATTGCTGGGAGAAGGACCGTCCGACCGCTTAAGTTTCTTACCTCCGACGGCCGAAGGTTTTGTGAAAGGTTTTCTCTTTCCACTCTCTGCCGCGACACCTCCCTTAGCCTGAGCAGCCGCCCTCTACTCCGCCGTTTCCCTCAGCTTGACTACTGACTGGTGTGGAAGGATCAAGTTATACTCCAGAAGAGTCGCATTTCTGATCAGAAAGGCAGCTGATCTATCTCTTCCGGGGATAGCTTCTATTTCAGCCGCCGTCTGAACCAGGCGGTCAGTCTCCACAATCGCAAAGCCACCTGTCGCTAGCAAAAATGAGAAAGTATGAGAAGAAGCATCGCAATCGGAATGGAAATTATAAGCAAAAGCATCAACTTACATCCAGAAGTAAAGCGCCGAATAGAAACAGAGTCGTCCCTGACGAAGAACCACTCCTTCTTGAACATGCTGAATTTGGAATACAGGTCCAAGACCGACTTGAAGGTTACAGCCGACTCCAAGCTGATGCATGGGGACCCCTTCTTATAGCCCCTCAGATTATATAAGTACCGGATCTCCCGATTGGAAGGAGCACGACCATACTTCCTCTAAAAAATGGCGAAGAGGCTCACTAGTATAGCATAGGAGTTGGGTTGAAGCTGGAATGGGGCCACCTTTAGATATGTGAGGAAGCTGGCTACCCAAGCGTTAAGAGGAGGAATGGCACCACACATGCAGTGGTATCTGCTGTAGGCGAAGTACCCTTCAGGGGGTTCATACGGCATAACTTCTCTCCCTGGCAACAGCAAGTGCGCCCTATCAATTCCAAAAGACCGGGAAATGACATCAAGCTGCTCCTCCTTGAGGGAACTAGGAAAGCAATCGGGCGGGGAATTTAGAAGTTCCTGAGGGCCGTACCCGTCCACTAGTGATCTCGGGACAGGTCCGTGACGTTCTGGATTCGGCTGAGCTGGGGGCACGGCAGAGGAACCTCCTTCGCCCCCGGATTTCTTTTTGTCCGATCGAGTTTCCGCTTTACGAGACATTATCTGCAAACACAAAGAAGAACGTCGTTAGACTAAAGGAAGTAAAGGAGCAAGTGTGTGCAGTCTGAAATTTCAAGTGAAAAAATCAAGAGTATCAAGTTCATTCGGCACCCAGAATCAAGTTCATTCGGCACCCAGGGTAAAATTCATTCGGCACCCAGAGTAAAGTCCATTCGGCACTCAGAGTACGTAAATTCGTTCGGCGGTACCTGATTCGGTGTTCTGAAGCAATTCGTCAGAGAGCTTGATTCAGCAGAAACGTTTGGTTCGCCTATCTTGAATTGGAAAGGGATAACGAGAGTATACAGGCCCTACTTATAGGCAAATATAGGATGCCGGACCAGTTGGATCGGCGCTCAGCGACCAAACAAGAGGAAACAAAGTAGGCCATATGCCAGCATATACCCCACTTTGGGGGGCAAATGTTGGGTAGATTCTCAACACCGGTCCAAAGCTTCGCCGAACCAACCTGCTTCGCATGCAACGACCCTGCCGAACCAACTCATCCCCATGCTTTGCCGAACCAACTCAGGTACAAACTCCACCGAACCAACTCAAGAACAGCTCCACCGAACCAACTCAGGTACAAACTCCACCGAACCAACTCAGGTACAGCTCCACCGAACCAACTCAGGTACAAACTCCACCGAACCAACTCAAGAACAGCTCCACCGGACCAACCACTTACCCAAGCAGTGCCGAACCAATCTTCTCCCCACCACAACCGGACCAAGTCGCCTCCCTACTGGCATTCAACTCCTACCACCGAGTCAAGGGAGGCCGAACCAAGACGCACCAGGCCAGATTACGTCAGCCCAGGCCCGCTAGCTGCTATATACCTCCAAAGACCCCTACCCCCAGCCTCACTCTATAAATAGAGGGGCAGGGGTACAACAATGGGGACAAGTTTTAAGAGCTCAAGCACGGGTAGAACTTTCAAACAACTTTCTTTTTACTAGTATCAAAGCTTTGTACTTGTAATCAAAACAAGAGAAGAGAAATAACATATAAAGTGGACGTAGGCACATTCAGGCTGAACCACTATAAATCTGCGTGTCTTTTTTACAGTTTAGTCCCTGCTTTTCATATATTTGCATGAATCCCCAAAATTACTAAGAACAACATAAGATCTACTAAATCATACGACTTTGAGGTGTTTGTCCATTTTTTGTGCAAACAATTACATGGAATGCGCTTCGACATTCGAACAACCTTTTATCACTGTTTTAGTTTGACACTTCACTCCAGTGTCCTTGGGAAGGGAAATTCTATGTCACTCTGGATGATGGTTCTATTATTGTAAATTCCACGATAATGGTTAAAACTTGATACATGGTTCAATTGTGCGATGTTGCTTGTTTGCCAGTACGAACAAGCTATCTATACAAAATATTCGTGCCTGTCATGCTTTGCGCACTAGACACACGTTTTCAAAGATTGATTTGTATATCTCTACCCTCTATCAATGTATATGATTCGATCGTTCAATACACATTGACATCCGTTAGGTCTTATACATCGACTATATAGGTTTTTATTTTAGCATGGGAATCACAATTATATTCTACCTAACCTTGCTTATCTGTGAATTATTCAATGGTTATGGATTACTGACGCTCTTCGCTTCTTCATGTATCTCGGCTAAAGATGCAGGTCCATCTGCATCGAAGATAGTTCAGTCTGTGACAGAGTTAGATTCGAACTTCCCTTCGACATCCTCTATTCCATCTACTCGTCATCCTTTCAACCTAAACCACCTCCCGGTGAGGCAGTCTTTAAAGATTATCCTCTTTGTAACAGTGAATGAAGAGTTCACAGGGATTGCCCCCGAACTCGATCTGAGCGACGCTATAATTATTAATACCCCTTCAAACTCTCCAACGTTCAGGTAGATGAAGCACGTGTCCAAAGAAACGGTGAAAAGCACGGAATCCTATTTGAAGACGTTATTGTCCCTAAGCCATATCATCAGGCCCATAATCCGTCCAAGGGTTATACTGGGTGTAATTTTTATATGTGTCTATTTGGATGCATCCCTCCATTCAACCATTTCATCTAGTTTGTGCTCCAATTTATGAAGCTTACCCCTACCCGGCTTCACCCGAATAGCTATGCCTTATTACACAGCATGTATATGGTTTTCCTTCATTATTGGGCAGGGTGCCAACAATGGAGGAGATTCGTTATCAATGTTCTTTTAAGAAGCAGAAAGAGAGCCTCATCTTCACTTATCTAGTGTTATGTAAGAGCTCCCGAATCATTTTTGGTCTTTGGAATAAGCTCAGCTATTTCAAAGATGAATATGTCTTCGTGCACTACCCTCTTGGCTTCACTCAAAAATGGTTATCTAGACGTAAGTTTTACTATAATATACAACTTTAATGTCATTAATTCATCTAGGTTGCTAGTCTTTCTATTTCATGAATTCTCATATATCCCAAGAAGGCCTGGTTGTTCAACCTCAATGAGCACTCTTCGAAGTTTGCATGTTATCCTCGAAGAGGAGTGGGAGATGAGACATTTGTTACCAAATGAAAGGATATGGAAATTTAATCTCTTAGACCGTAATCATAGTCCAGGGCTTGTGCTGAATGTTCATGAACATGCCCAGCCTACTCATGAGGCTGAATAGAATCTAAGGCCCCGTTTGGTTTCGTTTTGAGTTTTGTGTTTTGTGTTTTCAACATACACCACAAAATATAAGAAAATGTGGGAAATTTTTTACAATTAGCCATCGCGACGATGGACGGGAAACGGAGGAGATGAATTGTTTTCCATCCTTTTGTTATGTCTCAAAACACGAAAAATCAAATAAACTTGTTTTCTATTTTCTATGTTAGTTTCATTTTCCAAAATTGTGTGTTTTTCAACAATACATAATAAATGCGAATTTTTCTTTAGACGAAAACATAAAACTAAAAATAGCAAACCAAACGGGGCCTAAATGTTCCCCTAGTAAAGATCCCTAAGTCAATCTAAAAGAGAATACATTGGGAAATAAAGATGAGGACATAGCCATAGAAGGAGCAATGGTAATGATGATGATAAAAATGAAAGTAAGGGCAATAGTGAGGATGCGGACCTTGGCCATGAATCTGTTGGTGAGACGGGTGGCGACGATCAGGTGTCACTCGTTCCTCGACATCTAAAGTTAAAGATTATCTTGTTCCGCTCAGTTTCACAACCACCTCAGGTTTCAGTGGCAAAAAAGACATTAATCCCTCCATCTGGATATATAAATGGCTTGTTCGAGAGCATACTAGATATAATAGCTACTTACGGTCTTGAAAATATCAACATTGTGATATCAACTCTCCCATTTGTTTGCCAACTGACATGCTTACTAACGGTGCATGGGAGATAATCATTGTTAGCAAACTTTAAGACCATGGTCTGTGGAGGACGTTAGGACACATTAACACTTCCTCACACTTTGGATCATTACATGTTTGCACGACACATGTTGATATATAATATCCAAGTCTTAACTTGACAGTTTTTTATTTTTAGGTACCATTAATCGCCAATATCTTTTTGATGGGCTTCACAGCTATGATGTCGAGTATCAAAGGTTCGACACATCGCATCGTCATCACGAGTCATCTTATAAGTCTGATTCAAGCAAGTTCTATGGAAGAGAACAACGGTGGAAAGGTAGAGACTATAAGCAACGTGATGATCAGTATGGAAGATCTGATAGGACCTCACATTCTCAGCACATGGCTCGTTCTCCATTTCCAAAAAGCCTGGATAGATATTCAATGAGGCATAATCCTATCCCCTCAATTCAACCTCCTACTGCGCCTACTTCAGCTCCACCTGCCATGCATCCAGTAATATCTTCTCATAAGCCCAAAAAAAGCTACTAAGCCATCTAGAAATCTGTGTCTTATGATGCTCCTAGACGAAGGCATGGTAAATACCATATTCTTGTCTCTGTTTCAACAGCGGCGATCGAAGTTGTCTCGAACCCATATCTTGCTGCTATGAAAAGGGCCTTTCCAAAGATTTAGTTTGATAGGGTCAAATTTGCTTATAACTTGAAAGATATCCTTGTCACGTGGAGCCAAAAGTCTTGTCTTATGTGAGTGACATATATGATTAATACTACATGTGGAAAAGGCTTACAGAGGCTCTTTCTAAAGTAAATAAGGAAAAAATAGTGACTCTCCAAGGAAAGGAGTTAATAGAAAAAGACAATAATCACATTATTGAGACTATGGAAAAGAAATTGAGGAGCTTAAGACATTTTTGGTGGCTGCAAAAAAGAAGCTGGAAGAAAGGATGAAGTCTTTCAAAAAACAATCGAAATGGAAATAGAATCAATTGGAGGCTGCAACTATAAGAGCCAAACTCTTACCTTGGAAAATGAAAAGCTTCAAAAGAATGTCGACGAGTAGGCCATAGAGATCCTATAATTGAAAGCTACATTAGAAGCTGAGAGGAAAGAAAATGGTGAAACCCTCACTCAGGCCTAGGAGTATTGCAATGAACTATTAGATGTCAGGCTAGTGCAAAAGGAAGACCCAAGTGAAGACAGCTTAGGATTGAGTTAAGTCTGAGCTAGAGCCTCCTCTAGTTCGATTTTATGCAAACATTGCTAAATATGGGAACTTAAGGTAGCTCAACAAAGGGTATCCTATATAATACAAATCTTTTCAAAACCTTAAAAATGGCGTCCTCATCCCGTCCCGTCCTCAAGCCAACACCTCCACCACCTCCCATCACTTTCGTTCCTAACAAATACAAATCTATGTTCATCTCTCTGGCCTCCACCTGTCAGCTCCCTCCCAAGCCATCCTATCATTCGGCTCCCAGCAACTATCGCGGTCCTGCCACCACTAAGCCTCCTGTATCGGAACCTCCTCATCCATCCCCTTCCTCCCCTCCTTTCAATACCAAGAAATCCTATGCTCAAGTGGTGACCTCCACCCACCCCCCACCCCCCCGGTTTCTTAGAACCCCCCTCGCTTCCAGCGTCGTCGATGTATTTTGCCAGATTTCATTAATGCTTGCTCCACTATTGATTTTTTGAAGCTAAAAGGCCGCTGTCTCAGGTGTGCTAGCCTGGGACACGTGGCAAGAGATTGCAGGGACTCAAAGATCTGCTATCTATGTGGTTTCTTTGGGCATGCACACTCGCATTGTCCCAAGAAAACAAACAATGACTTTTCAGCTTAGAAAAAAGACCCTGCCACTCCCACTAAAAACAAATTCAAAAGCAGCTCTGCACACGCAGAGAGGACCCCACACTCATCATATTTTCCCAGGAAATGATGCACCACTCAGCACACATCACACCATCAATCGCCTCGATCCCCCCCTTATCTCATTCCAAACATTTTTCCCCCCAATCTAAACCTTCCTCCTCACAAACTTTTTCAATGGCTGATTCCTCCCTTTACCTCACCGCCACAATCATTGATGGATTCTGGTCCATTGAATCCCTCCACCTCACCCTCTCGAAAACCTTCCACCACCAAGACTGGCCACTTTGGATCCTTTTCGACAACAGCTTCATTTTTTGTTGCCCCTCCTTCTCGATCCGCGAACAAGCACTTCTTCTGAAAACTTTATCGAAGCCAAGCGGCTCTGTCCTCTTACAACAATGGTCAGAACTTGAGCACCAGTCTCCTGAACTTGAACCGGCTGCATGGGCTCGGGTACGTGGCTTCCCCGAATTCCTTAGATATAATTCGCTTGCAGCCAGAGATGCCCTTAGCCCCATGGGTCGCTTCATCGAGTTTGATGACTGTGACTGGGCTAACTTCGACCACCGGTTTCTTTATGTAAAAATGCAATTTTTCAGCGGAGTTAGCACCCCCTGTTCTTTTGTTGCGCATTTGAATAACGAGGATCACCTTCTTTCAGTGGAGAAATGGGAGCACGCCCACCCTAATTGTAGGCCTGAAACGATGTTTTTGGGCGTTGATTATGAAAAAGACTTCTGTTGTTATAATGAACCCATCCTCCCAGATGACTCGGATTAAGCCAGATTTGATGCTTTGTTTTATGACCCTGCTATATCACCGCTTCCACCAGTTGCCCAAACCCATGAAGCATCTCCAGGGGTTGCGGGCCTTCAGCGCTGGGATACTTGGCTTGATGAACTGCATGGGAACCCACTTGTTGATCTGGACCTTTCCACACCCCTCCAGCAGCAACTCCATCCTCAACCCTTGGATCCAGCCCCCCTAGCTATTCCCCATATAGCTTCTCCAGTTCCACCGTTGCCTCGCCAAAAGTCTCCTCTGCTCACTCCAGCTATTGTTCGCAGAAGCTCCAGACTCAACAGAGCAGCTTCTCTCCCTGGTAGTTTTTATAAAACTGTTGTTTTTTCCTCAGCCAATAAAAGTCTAAATAAAAAAATGGCACGTTGCATGGGTGTGAGTTTCCGTGATGAACACTACAATGCCATGCAAGCACTTGAATCGGAGCGATTGTCCCTTTCCCAATGAAACTAATTTCATGGAACGTAAGGGGTTTGGGGGGCCCATCTAAAAGGCATGCAATCAGCCTTATTTTATCCCCTCATAAAGCAGACATTCTTTTTTTACAAGAATCTAAGTTGATAGACCCGCCCCAATCCTTCATTAGACACATGGGGGGGCCCACTCTAACGGGTTGGGCTCACATAAATGCTGATGGTTCCAGAGGAGGTATTATCACTGCTTGGAACGAAGCTGTATGGTCCCATTGTCATACCACTGCTCACCCATCCGCCTTACACGTAACTCTCCTCCATATACAATCTGGTACAATCTACTTTTTCACAAACATCTATGGTCCCCAAAACATTCTACAGAAATGAACTCTGGGCCAACTGTTTTACCTTTGCCTCCTATCTTAATGGTCCTTGGATAGTTGGAGGAGAATTTAACACCACCAGATCCTCTGAGGAGCGAAATTCCGGCTGCAACTTGCAAGACTCGGACTCTTTCAACTCCTTCATTGATGTATGCTCCCTCATTGACCCACCCATCTGCAATCGCCTCTTCACCTAGTCTAACCGTAGAGCTGATCCTGCCTTAGCAAAACTAGACAGATTTCTCTTCAATGCAGCATGGGATGACCTTCACCCCCTTTCCTCGGTCTCTGGCCTCGCTTCGACCATCTCCGATCATTGCCCCCTCATCTTGGACACCGGATCTTTGCCCAACAGTAAGCGCCCTTTCAGATTTGAGCATCTTTGGCTTCTAGAACCATCTTTTGACAATTTCATCAAACAAGTTTGGTCCCAACCCACGCAAATCCAATCAGCTTCCGCCAGAATTGTTTTCAAACTCCGTTCCCTTAGGAAAATTATCAGACCATGGGGCAGATCCGTTTAGGGGTCCCTTCGCTCGCGTATCTCTTCAACCCAAGACAAGATCTTAGATCTTAACATCCTTGAGGAATCTCGACCGCTTTCAGATATTGAATTGACCCGCCTGAGAGATCTAGAATTGGAACTGGATAGACTCATAAAACAAGAAGAGATAGGCTGGAAACAACGATCCAAAGCTAAATGGTTAGAGGAAGGGGATAAGAACACCTCTTACTTCCACTGCCTGGCTAGTGGCCGCCGCAGATCCACTTTAATCTCCGAGATATCCCATAATAACACTTCTTACACTGACCTCTCTGATCATCTCCGCCTATTTACAAACTACTATCGTTGCATCCTAGGCAAACAATCCCCAGCTCTCCCCGACATTGATTGGTCCCTTCTTTATCCAACCCCCTCCCTCATCTCCATCGATCATCCATTCTCTGAAGATGAGATTTGGGCCGCTTTGAAAGACATGTCTGATGACAAAGCACCCGACCCAGATGGTTTCGGCCCACTCTTTTTCAAACATTTTTGGGAAACTGTAAAATCCGATACTCTAGAATTGTGTGCTGAATTCCAATCGGATCCTTCAGCCATATCCAGATTGAACTATTCGAACATCATCCTCCTCCCTAAATCCCCTGGCGCTAACTCCATCTCCTCCTTCCGTCCCATTAGCCTTCTCAACACAACCTTTAAAATCATTACTAAGGTCCTTGCCAACCGCCTTCAAACAGATATTGCCCCCCTGGTCGGGGTTGAGCAGTCAGGCTTTATCCTTGGTAGAAACATCATGGACTGTGTAGCTACAACTCAAGAAATCATTTCCTTTTGCCACCTAACGTTGACCCCAGGAGTTTTATTGAAGCTTGATTTTTCTAAGGCATTTGATTCAGTGAATTGGAATTTCATTCTTGATCTCATAGAACATAGAGGCTTTCTCCCCAGATGGTGCAATTGGATCAAACATATTCTTAGCTCTAGCCTCTAATCTATCTCGATCAACGGTGTTTTAGAGGGCCACATCAAGTCAGCTCGTGGCCTGAGACAAGGTGATCCTCTCTCGCCTCTTATCTTCGTCTTAGTTGTAGACGTTTTCAACAGAATGATCAAACTAGCCATATCCAACAACCTCTTCTCCGGCATTAAACTCCCAGATTCCTCCTTAGCAGTTTACAACTTCAATTTGCTGATGACACAATTCTTTTTGTCTCACCCCAGATCAACTACATCCACTGCCTGAAAGTGGCTCTCTACTCATTCGAGCTCATATCCGGCCTCTCTATCAACTTTAACAAGAGCTCTGTCATCATGTTAGGTAACTCGAATCATCTTGGCCCATCCATTTCATCGTTGCTTAACTGTAACCTTTCGGATTTCCCTTTATCTTACCTTGGAATCCCCCTTCGTCCCACCAAGCTTCATAGATTAGACTGGTCCCTACTTATTTCCAGGATCGAATCCAGACTTCTGAGTTGGAAGGCCCATTCCCTCTCCGCAGCCGGTCGCCTCGTCCTTGTCAAATCTGTCTTATCAACCATCCCATCTTATTGGATGTCCTTCCACAAACTTCCCTCCTGGGTCATCAACAGAATTGATACAATATTCCGAAGTACCTTCCTTTGGAACGGCGGTGGGGTCAAGAGGCTAGTTAATTGGAGTACCGCCTGTTTGCATCAGAATCAGGGTGGTCTTGGTATCACCAATCTCAGTGCCTTTAACTCCGCGCTCCTCACGAAATGGCTTTGGAGACAACTTACCCCTGGCAACTTTCTATGGAAAGATTGGATTCTCTCGCTTCATTATCGCTCTAACCACCATCTCGTCCTTCACTTCCCACCGCGATGTCGACCTTCTCCGTTCTGGGCTGGTGTGCTCCAAACCCTTCCCCGTGTCATACCTCTTTTTCATGTAGTCATTAAAAATGGTAACAACTGTGTTTTTTGGTTAGATACTTGGCATAATCAACTTCCACTCGCCAAATCTTTGCCCCGCCTTTTCTCCCACTCGAGTATCCCTTCTATTTCAGTTAGAGACTGTGTCAACTCCGGTCCTGACTTCCTCTGCCCTCCATCCCTCTTCGACTCTGACACCTTTTCTGACCTTATCTCCACGTCCAATCTGCTTCAGTCTCTTCAGTTCACCACCTTGCCGGATCGTATAGTCTGGGCCCCTGCACCTGCTAAGGGCTTCTCTGTTGCCTCTTGTTACTCCCACCTCAATAACCTTGGCCGCTTCTTTGCCTTCCCTAGACTTTGGAAATTCCCTCTTCCACCGCGTATCGCCTTCTTCCTGTGGTGTCTGGCTCATGATCGAATCAACACCAAAGAGAGACTTCTCCGTTTGCATATCCCGGTTGACCCGTCTTGTGTCTTTTGCTCTAATCACATTGAAGATATTCCTCACTTGTTTAGTGAATGTGACTTTGCTTACTCGATCTGGGTTGCAACCAGTGCTTACCTCCTTGGCCACATCCCTGAACCGCCCGTCATATTCGATCATTGGCAATATAACCCCCCTAACCTCCTCCTGGATGTCTTCATTGCTCTCTTCTGTTGGTGCATATGGAAAGAACGTAATGCACACGTGTTTAATAAACCGAGATACCATTTCGAAGGCATATGCAGACGTATAACTCATCTATTCACCTCCTTTACAGGTCGAAGCTTTTCTGCACCTTTTAGACTCCGTCTTCCTCAGAGAAGCTCATCCCCAACCGAATCACAAGGAAGCAGTTCGGCGTTCCCCCCTGACCAGCAGCTTGGGCCATAGTTGGTAGTTTCTTGATGCATTCAGATTTTTGTCTTCCCGTTTGGTATTTTGATATGTTACCTTTGTATATATTCTTGTACTGTCTTATCTTGGTCGGATGTTAGTATGGTTCCTGTGATTGCTCTATGTGCCATCGATCAGGCCTGTTGATCGATACATTATTTTATATATATGCTACTAATCGGCTGTGTAGTGTCACGCTACACACCCGTCTTGCTCAAAAAAACAAAGGGTATCCTAGGGCCTTAGATATGGCTTGGGAGGAAATACTTAGGCAGGAACAAGAGCACCCTAATAGTGTTGAGATTGATGAGGAGGAATTAAAGTTCAACCTCCTAAAAGATGAAGCTTTGGAGGCACTCGAGATTGGTATAGTTCTGTTAGCATTTGAGGTTGTCGTTCGAACTAGTATGCTTGCTGGGGCCCAGCTCGAACCTAGCTCTAAAGGTTTGAGTGAGAGTTCCACTTTCATTTCTAAGAGATCTACCGTAGAAACTTCGATGCTCATGGTAGGTACATCTGGTGCCACCACCTCTTCAACATCAAGGCCATCCACCAGTGAGCTTGTTATTCCTTCTTCCGGTGCTACTACAACTTCGTGTCGAGGGACTCAAGGTATTTCAGTTGCTTTGACATCCTAAGTGGACGTACATTATAATCCTATGGAGCTTGGCTATATAGGATCTAAATCATTTACAAAGCTTCCCATCTTATCTCCTATCATGGAGGAAAATTCCACGAGGACTCCTTCACATATGACTTCCACATCTCTTGAATGCATATCATTAACTTTGCCTGTATTCGAGATGGCTTACATGACACCGTTTGATGTCTACAATCTCTACTTTTCAAATTTTCAAGTTTCAAATCCATCCGCCCTTGCTCCCATGCCTGAAGGAGATTTGTCTTTGGGTGCTCAAGTTGTAGAGACTGAATTGGTAAACGTGTATGCTCCAGCTCATATTCTGACCTCTTCCACTTGTCCTACTCCTGGTCCTGATGCTCAAATGATTCATGCTTTGAATGAAGAGGCCACAGATGATCCTAATGTGATTTAGTGGGATGAAGATATATTCATCATTGGGGTCACTTAGCATACACCTGGACCTTCTATGCAAGAGATGAAAGATTAGTAGCTCAAGAAAGTTGAAGAAATTAAGAAGGAAAATAAGGGTGATGTTCCTCCTCCCCATTAAACCTCGTAGCCTATATTGCTCATCGGCATTCCTGCTTCTACTCCTACCTCTGGCAGTGTTTAAGCTAATGCTCTTGAGTCTACGGGGAGCGATTAAGATCGGAATACTAACCTGGTTATTATCCA
Organism: Allium fistulosum; assembly: GCA_030737815.1. Taxonomy (NCBI): domain Eukaryota; kingdom Viridiplantae; phylum Streptophyta; class Magnoliopsida; order Asparagales; family Amaryllidaceae; genus Allium; species Allium fistulosum. The sequence goes on along the minus strand of CM060906.1, from coordinate 581,555,506 downwards.
TGGGAGAGGTGGAAGGAGTGGTGGGTCTGGTAAGAAGAAAATAAAAATTTCTCCCGATAAGAAGAAGTACAAGAAGAAGAAGAGGAACACCTAGTTGTAGTTTTTGTTTTAGTTACATATTTGTTAGTTTTTGATTCATGTACATAGGTTGTCGGTGTTGGTACAGTCCCCGCTTCTGCTGGAAAGTTTGTTTCTTGTGAATAAAATAGCTCTTTCCTTTCAGATTTCTTTTTTTCTTTCCCATGTACTTAGTTTATTTATGTTAATTGTGATTGCATTTGGATTGAAGCAATGCTATCATTTACCGTGACTATGTACGTGTGAATGACTCCTCACCATTTCTGGGTCACATATCGTTATTTCACCTAGTTTGTTATTACCAAAGCATCTCTCCATTGGCGAATAGAAACATGGTCGTATAGTTAACTCTACAGCCTACTTAGCTTATCCTTAGTCATGTTCCGTTTGACCGGGGATAAGGTTGGATTTCCCTATCGCTTCATATAGGAAGTTATGTTTTGGACATCTATCATCGGACATCCACACTCGATCCTGCCTATCCTTAGGCATTGATCGTTAGTGTTTATCAGAAGTGGGGGCCTTAGACATCTATCTTTGGAAGTCAGAACTCGATCTCACCTAAATCTAGGCGTCGATTGTTCTTGGATTAGGAGGTTCGTTTTCCCGTAGAGTCCTATCACAAGGACCTAATGAGTAGGATGCATGTCTGTGGGCAACGTAATTTGACCTTACCAATCTCCGGGATATAGTTTTAGACCCTGCCTACTTCCAGGAAATGGTCAAAGGATATAAGCATAGGGCGCATCTTCATGATCGACCATGATGTGTTTATAATCCTACGCTCCGGTCATGGGTTGAAGAAGTTCGTTGGCATCTATCTCTAGATACCCAAAATGATTATGTTCCCACGATCCGATCGTGGATCGAAAAATCCCATCGACACCTATCTCTGGGTACCTATACACCTACATTTTCAAAACATAGAGCATTCAATTTTGATATTGTTTACAGTGCAAGGTGAGGCTATGAGAATACAGTTCCATCGATCCCCAAAGCATTATATATACACGGATGACATACTCTGCCTGGTTACATCAGAGCCTAGTTAGCTATTTACAAAGATACAGTTAAGAAGAATAGCATAGTATGTGCTTGCTATTCCATGCCCTTGAAAGTGACATTCCATCAGCAATTTTTAACTTGAATGTTCCATCTCCAAGCTTGTGTTCGATGACATACGGACCTTCCCAATTCTAGCCCAAAGCCACTGGACTAGGAAAGATTCATTTTAGGATGTGATCATCGATCTCGAAGGTCTGATTACTTACATCTGCATTGGATTGTCCTATTACTCTTTTCTAGTGAGTAGCAACCCTTAAGTCAGCTTCTTCACGGTTCTCATCGATCATATCATGGGATGTGAGCAAGAGTTCCTCGTTCATCTTGGGATTGTAACAAATATTTCGATGAGAAGGCACTTCCAATTCAATGGGAATCATGGCCTCTGATCCGTAGGTCAGAGCGAATAGAATGTGGCCCGTCGTGGACTTGTGAGTCGTCGGTAAGCCTATAATGCTAGAGGCAATTCATCGACCTACTCGGCATTGGCCTTTGCTAGCCATTTCTTTAAGATGGACTTAGTGATCTTGTTCACCACTTCCACCTTTCCATTCACTTGTGAGTGTGCTATAGCCGCAAATCTCTTTTAAGTTTGATATTTATTGCAGAAGTTCTTGAATATAGGACTGCCTAATTGGGTTCTGTTTTCAAAGATGATTGTTTGTAGAATCCAAATCGACTTTTTCACTATGAAATTGGTCACTTTCTTTGTGGTAGTCATGGCAAACGGTTTCGCTTTGAACCATTCTGTAAAATTATCTACTACAACAATGACATACTTCGCTCCACTTTTCGACATTGGTAGCACACCAATGATGTCAATTCCCCAAAGTGCAAATGGCCATGGACTGACCATTTGTGTAATTTCTATAGACGAGGCTCTAGGAATCTTCGCAAATCTTTGGCACCTATTGCACTTCCTGGTGTAGTAAGTCGCATCCTGATTGATTGTTGGCCAATAATATATGTAGCAAAGAATCTTCCTTGCCAAATTTTGTCCCCTGATGTGATTGTCGCATGCTTCTTCATGTATATCCACAAGGATCCTTTTAGTTCCTTCATTGACAACACACCACAGTAGGAGCAAAGATCCTCTCCGGTATAGCACTCCTTGAACAATAAATCGTGGCACCTTGCATATGAGTTTCCTTTGTTTATTCCTTCCATTTGGGAGAGTTCCCTTTAGCAAGTACTCTTGATCGGAGTCATCCATGATTCCTTTTCCACTTCGAACTCCAAGATCCAACCGACAGCTATTTGGTCGATGCTCGAAGCTGATAAAACCTCAATTAGAACCAATCCCATAAGTTGTTCATCCATAGAGCTAACTAGTTTGGCTAATCAATCGGCTTCGTGTTCTCTCTGAGAATGTGTGTTATCGCATAATACTCGATGTCATTCAGTAGTTCTAGAACCTTCATCAAGTAAGGGTCTAGTCTCGCTCCCTTTGCTTGAAATTCCTTCTTCACCTGATAAACCACCGATTGAGAGTCGCTATATATGTGCAATGTTGTGACTCGCAATTCCTTCGCTATCTTAAGCCTCGCGGTTAGTGATTCGTACTTAGTTTCATTGTTCGTTGTGGGAAATTCAAGCTTCAAAGCGTAATAGATTGTTTGTTCCTCAAGGGTAACCAAGATCACTCCTGCATCAAAGTAACATTCATTAGATGCTTCCTCCATGTATAATTTACATTGACCAAATCGCCCAACATTCTCCTCTGTCTCACCGGCCCAGGTGGTAAATTTAACATAGAAATTCGCTAATGCATGTCCTCGAATCGTTCACCGAGGATGATATATTATATCGTAAGGCTTAGTTCGATATTCACTTCAGCAGCCTTCCTAAAGTCTCGAGTCGGCGTGACACCTATCTCAAAAGTTGATCAGTTGGTACTTTAATCGGATGAGCTTGGAAGTAGAGATATAGCTTCCACTATGCAATCAACAAGCAGTAAGCTAGCTTCTCTAACTTTGGATAATTTCTCTATGCTCCAGTAAACCGCTTGCTAATGTAATACACTAGCCTTTGAACTGTCGATTCTTCACATATCAGGGATGCACTTAGTGCATTAACATATACTGCCAAATAAAAAAATAAGTCCTCTCCTTCTAAAGGTTTCGATAGAACCAGTGGTTTCTCAATGTGATTAAGTAAACCCTGGAAAGCTTTCCGACACTCCTCCATCCAGAAAACTTCCCTTTCTCCTTTTTGAGGGCACCAAAGAATGGCACGCACTTATCTATAGATTTTGAGATGAACTGACTTGGTGCAGCTACCTTTCCGCTCAAGCTTTTCTTTTTTGTCCTAGTTCTTTGGGCTTTGACGTCTTTTAGTGCCTTAATTTGCTATAGATTGCCTTTTATGCCGCTTGATTTCACTATTAAACCCAAAATTTTACCTGATGCAATTCCGAATGAACATTTAGAGCGTTGTTCCGTATCTTCGAAGTACATCAAACATCTCTGATAGGTCTTTCATATGGTTCACCTATCATTGAGACTTCACCAGCATATCATTTACATAGACCTCTATTGCGCATTTGATCTGATTTCTAAACATTGGATCTACTGGTCTCTGGTAGGTTTCTTTTGCATTCTTTAGACAAAACGACATGACATTGTAACAATAAAGACCCTGGTTAGTAATAAAACTGATTTTCTCTTGATCTAGGCATGCATTGGTATCTGATTGTAGCTGGAATAAATATCCATAAAGGATAACAATTTGAAACGCCCTATCTCTATACCTATACTATCCAAGCGTATTACCGAGTACAATTGTCAGATAATACGGAGAATGAGGCTATATGGGATACACGGGCGAATATTCCTTTAGGCTAACACTAGTACGTATTAAAATAATAAATAAGTAACTCACCTGTAGGTACACAGTGTTGGCACAAAGCAATAAATATGTGTGCCTCCAGGATAGAACAATACACAATATACAAAAAATATCAGAGATCACAGAGTCAATCGTAGCGATAATATATAATATACAATATACGATATATGTCCAATATAAATCACAACAATATACACACAAAAGGCTATACAATACATTATGATATCTAAAATACAGAATATCTAGTCTCCTCGATGACCATAAAATACAAGCTGGTCTCACAGTCCCTGTTCCTGAAATGTCCCGGATTGACCTGAGTATTATATAAATAATAAATGGGCCAGACTATATCTAAATCCAATATCAATAACCATATGGAACTTTGTACAAACTGGGTAAATAAATATGAAATATATAATAATAATGTTAACTCAAACAATCTAAATATCATATACGTAGAACACCGCAATACACCGTATAAAGATGCCATCACTCATATAATACGCATCAAATCAGAAACCATAAAACAACATAAAATAGGTGAATCATCCATATTCTAAAAGCATCATCAAAATCCATAAACCATCCATAAATCAAAACATAGAAATGGCAACACAGGCCTATGAAAATATAGTTGGCGCCTGATAAGAATAATTGACGACACACGTCTGGGAAAGATAATTGGCAATGCATGCCAATGAATAGAAGTTGTAAATGCACGCCAATGATATATAAAATTAATATATGAAAATAAATAATAGTTGGAGATACACACTACAGAAGAATAATAGGTGACACACACCAAAGAAGGACAAGGGGATTGATTATATACAAGACATAGTCTTTGGTATAATCACAATGTACTTGTCTAAATCACATCACACTAGAACCAGACAGGAGATTGATAGACGCACTTGCTCTAGAAGACTACACATGTAACTAGCGAACACAACACACATGCCCAACTAGCACTGCTCCTACAGTCATCGGTTACCTCAACGAACATCGTGACTCTTATCCACCGCATGTCATAAACACGCTGCAAGACTGGGCTCTGCACTAGTCACAACCCTGCTTTGCTCCTAATGGTAACATACTACTGGCCTAAGTGACACAAGAGGATAACCATCATTGACGCATGACCCTACAATCACCGATACAGAACTACAAGTATTACCGACACACAGCTGATGCCAATAGATGGCATTGGGGTATCACAAATCCAGGGCACGACCACCACGATCAAGCGGCCAGGGTGGATACTGACTAATCTAGTTCACTCCCGAAACATAAAGAGAGCTGGACTATGATAAAAAAAAATACTGTAAATATATATATATATATATATATATATTAGCCAACATGCAGCTATATACATCTACCAATGCATGGTACTTTAAATACGCTAATACACAGCTAAATATATGTACCGACACACGGAACTTGTGATGACCCACCTCCTCGACCCTCAAAAATTGACACTAATACATCCTCGGTATTTATGTGCCATAAATTCAAGTGTCGAAGAGGCAGATTATCATGGGGTAAAAGAAAATAAAGGTAATAGACAACAAAATAGAATCTTACATCGTATTCAACATTTAGTTATACATATGAGTAATACATGCAATTACTCCAAATTGCTCCATCATAGTTCTAGTAAGTACTAATCTAGCTAGGATAGTTATAACTGCCTATTCTCACATATGCTGGTAGATACATCATACAAAATACAACGGTATTAATATATTACTATCTACATACACTGTAACACAAAGTGAATCAGAAACAGTGATCACACAACATAAGGTCCTACTATTTCACACAACATTTGAAAACATCATTTGTTATCTGAATAGACTATGAAATCTTTTATCTATTGTCTGAATAGCCCATGAAATCTCTATGAACATATTTGTTATTTAGACAACATTTTATCTATCATCTGATTTAAGTTATCAAATTTTTTTGTTTTAGCTTCATATTTTTCCTCTTAATATTTTGGTGGCCGCGTTTCTAAATTATTCCCTCTTTATTTTCTTTTATTTCCGTCTTCTCCAAATATATTTCCCTCTTCTTAAAATTTTTCCTCTTCTTAAAAATGTATTTCCCTCTTCTCAAAATCAAATCAGAACCCTAAATTATCTTCCTTTTGTCTTCGACCCGTCTTCTTATCTCGTTCTTTCATCCACTTAAATTTTTTCCCGTTTGCCCCAAAATCCGTCCTTTGCTCTAAATCATTTATCTATGAATGAGAAAAAATCACGATGCTTGTCTGATTGATCAATGAGTGTACTTTGCTTTGTTCAGATTTCGTTGCCGCCTTGTCTGAATCCGGTGCTCTTGCGATGTCATCTAGATGCGTGACTGTCGATTTGCGGCGATTGAACTTGCTGTTGCTATCAGTTGTCAAGAATTACTAGTTAATTGCTCGGTATGATTTATGCCTCTTTTAATTTTGTATTGTTCTCGACTTCGATTATATGCCGACGATGAATTGGGTACTATTTATAGGGTTTGATTCCCTATATTTTTGGTTTGATAATTTCAATTTTCTTCTTGTCTGATGTTCGAAATTGTTGCAGTGTGTTTGAATTTGTGTATACAGATGCCTTAAGTTGTTTTAGTTTGTAGAATTGCATTTTCCTTAAGTGTTGATCATGAACCTATGTCATTAAGTATTGAGTTGTTTTAGTTGTTTTAATTTGAGTTATTTCTGATTGTTGCCTGAACATGTGTCCTTGTTGTCTCCATAGTGTGTCTTGCACACTTTCACTTGAACTATGTACTTCATGATGGCTGCACTGTGTATACATACATAAATATGTCTGTATATATGTGTCACACCATTTCTTGTTTTTCTATATAGCTATGTGTGAAGCTTTGATACATGTTTGCTTTCCCATGTTTGTTTATCTACACTTGTACTCCTATGTGTGTCTTTATTTCTAGTTTGCTGGTCTTGACTTGCACACAAATTGCACTCCACTTTTGTCTCAAGTATATGCATACATATACACATGTATATGTATATATGTACTTGTTTGTGTTTATGCTTGCTAAGCCACTGCATACATGTATATACATAATTCCATGTATGTGTATATATGTACTTGTTGTCTCAAGTATATATATACTTATATGTATGTATATATGTGAGAATGCTTGCTAAGCCAGTGCATACATGTATATAAATACTTCCATGTATACTTCCATGCATATACCTAATTTGTAGCACTTTGATGGCTTGAATCTCATGGCTGCACTTTGATCTTGAAGTACCTGGACTTAGTATTATGTAATGATGGTTCATGTTGCCACAAATTATATATGCATATCCGTATGTATGTTTTCATATATTTCTATGTTTATATCTGCATATCACTACATATGTGTGTGTATATGTGTGAATTTTCATGTATATACATACATATGTATGTATTTATATATGTGTGAATGTTCTTATATCTGCATATATATGTGAACTGCCTTTTGTACATGAGTCTGATCTAGTTCATATCAAGTAATTTGAGACTTCCATGTATATACATACATACATATGTATGTATATATGTGTGTGAATGTTGCCGCTGCTTCATACCAAGTAATTTATGGCTCTGCCTTGTTCAATTTATGCCTTGTTCAATTTGTGGCATTTGCTGTTTTAGTTTATGGCAGCTTGTTGTTTAAATTTGTGGCACTTTTGCACTGTGATTTTTTATTACACTTTCAATTGCAAATGTTGTTCCAATTCAGTTCTTGTATGTGCTTGTATATACTTGTATGTTCTTGTATATACTTGTATGTGTGTGATTGCGTATACTTGTATGTGCTTGTATATACTTGTATGTGCTTGTATATACTTGTATATGTGTTATTATATATACTTGTATGTACTCCTATGTATATATGTGTGATTGCAGTTATTGTTGACCCTATGGTTCGCTGTATCAATGCATTTGCATTGTCCCTTGTTTGTCCTAAACCATTATTGTTACTTTTGCCTTAGTCTATGTGCACTGAATTTTGGCTTGTATGTTCTGGTTTGATTCATGCTTGTTGTTGCATTAGTGCTTCTCCTTGTTTATCTGCTACTATGTTTTCATAGACATTGTCACTTGCTTCTCCTTGTTGCTTTAAGCTGAACCATTTTGGGTTGATCTTGTTGCAGTGCACTTTGATTCCAATATCATCCATGTACATACATACGTACATATGTATGTATATATGTGTGAATGTTAGTAGTTGACCTATACTTGTGTTTTGCTTTGTTGCCTGAAACTGAAACTGATATTGTCCCTTATTCTATGGTTTGCAGCCTGAAACTAAATGTTTATGGTAATTTGCTACCTGAAACTGATACTTGTTATGCTATCTTGGTTCATATCCATGTATATGCATGCATACATATGTATGTATATATATGTGACTATGTAATGCTTCCTTGGCTAAACCTCATGTTTTTTCATGTGAATGTGCTTTGAGTCTGTTTTTGGTTATGCTCATGTTTGGTTTGTTGTCCGTGAGATTTAATCGATGCCTGGCCTTGTGATATTCATAGTGATACACTGTGCATATCGTAAGTTGTTCGTGCATATATATATTTGTCCTTGTCTAAAACACGAAGAGAAAAAAAACCCGTAAACTAAGGCAATATTAATATTCAATTCAATTTTTTTTTGCAATTTAGGTTTGTTTCCTTTTCCATTTTACTTTGTTGTTTATTTGACAGGTATAGGAATGGCTGGACACAAGCTGGAGCAAGAGAAAATCAAGATCAGAATCAAAAAACAAACTCGAGTGAGTGTGAGTAAAAAAAATGTTATATATGAGAGTGTAGAGAAATGTTGTATATATGAGAGTGATAGTGAAAGTTGTATTGTATTTGAATTTGATTTGAAATAAAATATTTGTTTAAATAAAATTTCGATTCATTTATTTCATTTTGCAAATATAATATAAGTGTAATCGGTGGGGAAATCAGTCAACATATATATGTTGTATAATAGGAAATTCTAGAAATGATACTACAACATTATACAACATATGTTTATTATTTTGTTGTGTTAGTGCATATCAGACGACGGGGCATATCTATGGTCTGATATGAAATGAGACGGCATGGGATTTAACGACAGATAGATATGCAATCGGATAACAGAGCATATCTATCGTCTGATGCATTTTTCCCATAGTGATAGGACCCTCTAGCTTCATGCTCCATGCTCCTTCCAAAATGCTCCATGCTACCTAACTACTTGGTTGCCTGAAAAATAGGACACCCAGAGTTTAAGGGAAAAGGAAAATAAACTCCGAATCAGTCATGAGACTGATATGAGAAATTCAAAATATGGATATTTGAAAACAAAGGGTATCTCATAAGACCACGCCATACATAAACATAGAACTGGTTTTTATGTTCTGATAACCAAAATCCTTACCATGCAAAAACAGAGATATTATTTTTAATGACATTCTTTTGAAAACACTTTTCAAGTGAACTTATAAAATCTTAGCCGAAATTGTTACATTGATTAAACTCCAGCATAATAGGTTCTACAATCAAGTCCGAAGGCACTTATATGAGAATGGATTTCCATACAATAGCAGGTAAGAAACTACCTTACGTATAGTACATCTCTAAAGGGATGTACCGAGGATCAACACCTTTGAAACCTCTCCACTTGGCAAGATCGGCCTACCCACATGCCAATCTAGTGGCAGATAGAACCGAATATAACATCACCTCAGTCGTAACCGACCTATCCAGGATCCAATAATATACGCAACATACTCAACATATAGAGAGTAATCTAGAAAGGTGATGACCATACCCTAATGGTTGCGAACCATATAGCCTTGCGGCATGCCCTATTTAAGCCATTCCCGGATGATGAGGCCTGAGGTAATGATTACCTTTCACATAGCACATTCCACTTTGAATACCACATTGTCAATTCCATCACACACTATTGATTTTCACAAATGTACAACCTCTGAGCTCGTACATCTCAGAGTAGGGTGTTAAATGTAAGAGAAGTGCTTCCTACACCACCAAACAGATGTACATTTGTAAAAATCAATGTGCGTGCATGTTAGAAATGCAATGTTAGACATTCGTCCATACAAGCTATTCGGGAACAGGACAAACCGAAGGAACTCCCCTACTACATCCTGTCGGGAATTACCCCTAGGATTAGAAGTGAGTAGCCCTTGCATCGAAGATCAAATAAAGGTACTACTACCACATATAAATGATATGGGAAATTTCCCTCGAGGGTCAGTGCCAAGAATCCCAACATTCTTTCTTATTATCATTCCATGTCTTCATCTTTGAACTCGTAAATTGATTCGAAGTGGTTTTTGGATAGAAATCACTTAAATCTGATCCTGGCTCCTTCAAACCAATCATTGATAAAAGATGTTAAGTTTGAGGGTGATTATCGTTTCATTTATCAATATCTTTTATCAAATAAGGTATCTCTTTTAGAGATATAAATATTTAAATCATATTCTTTTCTAGTGTATACGAAATTATTAAACCTCTCTTTAACTTTGGAAATACCAAATCAAAATCATTTCTCATAAATCAGATGCAAAAACTTATTAAGTAAAAAGGATGGATAGAAATAATGCTAATTCTACTCAGTATCAATTTCCATATTCAACATTTAATATCCGTCGAATAACGGTGAAATCACCTTTTAAATTCATATGGATAGTACGGGTTCCTTTCTCGGAATTTAATACCAAGTTTAAGAAGATTATTTCTATACAATCCAAGTTGTATTAAATTTTAAAAAATTAAATCTTTTATACTTGCCTCGTTTTCGACATTTCGATCTTATATGTTCCTCGCTCAAGAGAGATGCCTGGTGAGCGAGGGCACTGGTTGCTCTTGAACATCTCCTAAGTTTAATAACCACACATTCGGATCTCAAAAATAGTAAAATCCAGTCTACTCATCGGCTTTTAAAGCCAAGATTTAATTACTTAATTATAATGGCATTTCTTTAAATCATTTATTTAAACTCTTTTTAAATAAATTATAAAGCTTCCACATTATCTTTAAAATACTTAATTATTCATTTGAAAACATTTATAAAAGATTTGGGAAAGAATACTAAGTTAAAAGCCATATTTCAAAAATTATTTAAAAAATGCCACGAATAGTGCTTTTAAGGCTTATTTGATCAAAACAACTTTTCAATCATTAGAAATTCATTTTTATAACTCAAATCTCTTTTAAAATATTTATAGAATTTATTCATATTTTAAAGAATTAAAAATATTAATTTTAAATAATTTATCTCTTTGGTTTCCGAACTGCCAAACCGCGACTATTTTGAAAACATGATTTGCTCATATTTCAAAATCTACTAAACGAAATTTCAATCTTTTTTCCTTTATTTGAAAACTATGATTATAAGAGTTTGGAAAATTCTTATTCCAAAGAATTTCTACTCTGAATCCGTCATATAAATGGATATAACTTTCTACGTCGCGAAATCGTGAACTACCGTTACCCGACACGCCTATTTTGACTTAATTTTCATAACTTGTCAAAACTTCACCAAATTGAGTTTTAGTGTTTATAAAACATTTATAAACCATTTTAAAGAGGTTTAACAATCTCATATGCACCATTTTATTCATTAGAGGAAAGTGATTTCCATTGTGATATTCGATGTGTATTAAACGTGAATTGTTTACACAAACAAACATTACCGTATCCAAACATAGTCCACAATCATCACCACCAAGCATATTCGAACATATGTACCATCCAATATATCATAATATAAGTAGAGTTTCTCACCTTGGATTTTAATCAAACTGACTATAGTTCTCCTACTAGGAAAATTTAGCTTGCTAAGCTTGCACTAAGGCTCCTAGATGGGCTCGGCCTTGGCATTTGGTGCTTGGGTGCTCATGGCCTTGATTGGAAGGGGGAAAGGCTCAGACTTTGGTGGTAGGAGGTGGTGGCCGTGGGTTTCAAGGGGAGAAAGGAGTGGGTTTGCTTCGGTTTTGAAGTGTTTGTATAATATATATATATATATATATATATATATATATATTTATATATATATACACTGTATAATTTTATGCCCAGGAGACCTAGTCTCCTGAAAACATATAGACTTAGTATTCAAAGAAATCAGCCATATGGACTAGGGCAGATGCACAACACTTTATTGAAATGAACTCAATTGAGCATAAGTAGGGATTAACTACAGAACTGGCTAGACCAAGCTACTTCATAGTTCTTAACAAAGCTATGAAATAGAATATGCTGAAATGACCGCATAAGTATTACTTACATGTATAGGCTTACAGTAAACGAGTACGCTGCACATGAACACAAGAGGTGCAACAGCGAGAAAAAGCAATGCTCGGAATCGAGCAATTAAACCAATAGTCCTCGGAGGCAGAGGCTGGTGTGCAGGATGAATTCCAAAAAACGCAAAGGAAGGATAATCGCAATCAAACAGGTTATGCGATAGTTTCCAAAGACTGAAAATATGCCTGATAGAACTTCAACTACAACTCTACAAGAGTAGTCGTGCCTTGTAATTTAACTGTAACCAATCATCCCAATATGACAAGAATAATAAGCGAAGCCTAAGTTGTAAAGGACCCATCTTCTGGAAGAGTGGAAGTCCCTCCGTCAGACTAAAGATTGGATGACCGGAAAGTCATTTTCAACAATAAACTTGGAATTCAACCCTGTCGAGTATGTTTTACTTTAAATAATATCATCGTATATAACCAACACCCGAAATCCAAGGGAAGTCGATGTATGTTGACTAGTCGGGTTCTAAGCGTTGATCGGGGAAGATGCAGTATGTTATCTACATGAGAAGAGTCTAGTATCCCGAATACTGCAAACGAAAAATCTAGTGTAGATAGCTTGCTTACATTTGAAAAACAACCCATATCGTCCTTTGAAATTATCTTTTCCACACTTACCCATTATCAATCAATAATCTATAATGGAGCTGTTGTTCGAAGCGATGCAGAAAGCTTTTCTTTTTAGGATCACTGGAGTACAGAAACGGGAAGAGCGATATGATTGAATCATCCACTATATTTGATTTAGAATAAATCGTTGCATTAGAATTCAAAACGGCGATAGGAACTTAACCAAGTCCTCGAAAAGAAATAGTTAAAGACGAAGGGCAAGACTTTGCTCTAGAACTACGTACAATCGTTTAAGACAAAACTTAGCTTCATCGCTGGCCAAGTTAAAACTATATAGGTCGACTCCAAACCTGTGTCGTGCACCCACTTACAGACCCAATCCCTTGTGTAAACCACGGAGCAAAGATTGCATCGTCAATACCAGGATTTGAAATTCAGATCAAAATCAAAAAACGAACGGCTATCAGAAGTCAGTCAATTGAAAACAACATCTTGAGATGGACCCGACGATTCACTGAAATTCACAGAATAGTAATATAAACTTGTCTTATTCCAGAGCACACTTTTGTTTTCCAACAAAAGCATACTCTGGGGGGCAAATGTTAATTGGGTTTTAACCCAGCAGAATTCAACAGGAGTTAGAACATCCAGACTAAGCCATAATGACTTGAAACTTGAATAAGGCATCTAAAAGAACATGCCAATGAAGCTTAAGGGAAACAAGCCAAAAATCCACTAAGTAGATGGATCACTAATAATCCATCATCCATGGATCACTAGCGATCCAAAAGGAAGCATCATGAGTTGCCAAAGCCTCTTGCATCATGATCTACTACCTCTTCTAAGAATACTTACCAAGTTTCATAGCATTCCAAGCAGCGTAGTTCAAGAAGTAAAGAATCATCTGATTCAAGCTGTTTTGACCAAATCAGCTAGCTTAATCTTGACCTAGAGAACACAAATGGAATCGGATTGACTTGAAATTTGGAGAGAACGTTTAGAAGACATAAAAAAGGGTCATTTCAAGCATGACTAGAGAATATTTGATGGATCGTTGGTGATCCATTTTGCTAGGTCACTAGTGACACATGTAAGATGGGCCCCGCCACCTAAAATTCATTCGGTAGGTCCCACACACCCTCTAGAGTGTACCTGCAAAGTTTTGTCTAAATTTTTTAAGTTTTGAGCGAATTATGGATGATTCTTCTAGATCAGATGACCCATGAAGACGGATGATTAAACTAACTCCAAACGATTTGATACTTAGACAACACACTCAAAAGAACAAGTGAATGGACCTCAAGAAAATTAAGCCAAAAATATGCTAAGTGGATGGATAGCTAGCGATACATCCCCTATGGATAGATAGCTATCCATAATGATAGGTCGGATCACCCTTAAATTTTCCAACCTCCTTTGTAGCACTAAGTAAAGGCTTCTAGTAGAAAAATATGCTAAGTTGATGGATAGCTAACCATCTATCCCTTATGGATAGCTAGCGATCCATTGAAATGATTCATATTGACTTGAGATTTTTTGTGATGACTTGGCATAACAACTGGACTCTTCTGCACTTGGACTTCTGGCACAATACTCTATGAATTCTCCTATAAATACTCACATATCTGCAACATAAAGAGGATCTTCTAGACTGGCTGCTGGAACTCTGTAGAGATTGTTCTTTACTTTTCTCCTTCCACACAATAGTCATCTAGGGGTTCACTATGATTCTTGTGACTTGATCTAGCTTAGAAGATTCAATTATATTGTAATCTGATTCAACTTATAAAAATAGTTAGTTAATAAAAAGTTATAAAGTGGACGTAGGCTTCATTAACAGCCGAACCACTATAAAAAATTTCTTGTCTTTTTACTATTTCTTCTCTTTTTACATTTATTTTCTATATTATTTCTCTATAAGAACAGGGCTGGTGCTTTCACACTCAATCCAGGGTGTTGATCCATTTTTTAGGTTAACAATGGATCTTGAGCTCATTTCATATTAGAGAGAAGCCTATTTTTGTCTTAGCATTAGAATTAGATAAGGAACGACCCATTTAGAGGACAGAATAACTGCCCTTAAATCATAAAATGGAAATCAAGGGCAGACGAAGGAAAATAATCACCTCCTAAAAAAGGCATAAGAACGGACTTGAAAGTTGTTATTTTAAAGGGCCTAATGTTAAAATAACCACTCCTCTTTATGTTTCACATGAGGAAATTTATATCACGAAGGAAAGGTTAAATTACTTGAACCCTAAGAAAAGGAAAGCATACATAAAGGAGGATGATATTTTCCCTACCATAGGATAAATGAATATGAGGAATTATAAAATACTTTGTAAGACGAGGAGAACTACAAAAGTTTTTCGGGAAAGACCATTCAGGAAGCTGAAGGGAGATATCTGATTTTCTAGTAATGGTTCCATGGATTCCTGTTGTAACTCCTTTCAATAAGAATTGATATTCGAGAACATAATTTCGAAAAAGGGATTTCATCAAAAATAATTGATTAATTAAGCCCTTGGTCCGCTTCCAGGCCTGGCCAAGGTAACCATCTAATGAGTGATGAGCAATAAAGCATTTGGTCCCGCCTCCAGGTATGTCCAAAGCACACATCCAAAGAGTGATGGTCAAGTTAAGCCATTGGTCCCACCTCCGTGCCTGGTCAAAGCGCCCATCCAATGAGTGATGGTTAACTAAGCCTTTAGTCCTGCCTCTGAACTTAGCTAAAGCACCCATCCAAAGTGTGATGGTCAAATTAAGCATTTGATCTTCTTCCATTTCTGGCCAAAGTACCAATCTAAAGAGTGACAGTTAACTAAGCCTTTGGTCTTGCCTCGAGGCATGGCCAAAGAAACCATCCAAGGAGTGGTGGTCAACGAAGCCTATCAAAAATAGTCGGCCAAAGAACATGACAGACGATATTCAAAAGGTCTATTAGAAAAAAAAAATCTAGACAATTATAGGGCTAAATGGCAAGAGGCACCTAAGGTAAACATTCTACCGCAAATTTGGTATGCAAAATGGTATGAACGTTTTATTTCTATAAAATGATAATAGTTTCTTTTACATTATGACAAATTATGATGATAATTTTATGTACATTTTACTCTTAAGATTATTAAACTAACTTTTACAAATCATAAATTTTGAAGACTTATGGTTCTGGGGGATATGGAATTGGAAAATGCTGGTATACCAATTCCTTGCCTTTCCTACGAACATCTAAAAAGCAAGAATGGTCTTCACTCATCGATGTTACATTCATGTACAAAATAGGAGGACCCTGTATATCTTTAAGGTCATTATAACATCTGTAAAAAAAGAAATGTTGGTGTTTTCGCCAAAATTGGTCACAAACACCCAATTGTCGATGAAAGCACCAGTTCACAATCACAGATTACAGATAACAAGTATGTAGAGAATTAAAAATGAAGAACACTCAGAAAATTAAAAGGAAAGCAGTAAAGAACACAGAGTTTATAGTGGTTCGGCAATCCGGCCTACATCCACTTTGAAGTTGATGATTTTATTGATATTTGTTTGCTGACTACAACGAGTTACAACTGATTATAACAACAAATTTCGAGTACAATGATGGTTCTTGCAGAGTCTGGACATAGAAGAATCAAAAGCCCCCTTTTCTATAGACTTTGGGATGCTATTTATAGGCGTAGGCTGCAAATATCTCGCTTAGATATGGGGAGACCTCTTCTGGCACGTGCACGGGCCCACGCGATCGATCCCATGCAATTTTGATTCGATCCGTGATCGATACGAATGAATTTCGTATCAATCAAGATCTTGCCCGATCGAGTCTAGATCGACCATGAACATTCTTTAGGTTGTATGCAAGCTCCTGTGAAAATTTGGTGGCATTTGGACTTGTAGATTGTGAAAATCCAAGTTGTAGTTGGTATGAAGGCTGAAGCGTTCGTATCCATCAATTCGTCTCCATCTCTCTGTATCTATCTACTTCTTTCTGTCCATCCCATTCGCATCGATGACGTGGCTCGAAAACCCAGGGTAGATCCATTTTTAATGCCGAGTTGACTGCTCCCTCATTCAAACACATTCCCTCCGTATCAACCTGAGATGCTTATTTCGCATCGATGGTTCGATGCCCTCTTCGTATCCATCAATCAATCCCTCTTCGTATCGATCCTCTGTATATGTCCTTCGTATCCATCTAGTGCCGCAGGTTTTGTATCTATCCAGTACCACGTTCCTCGTATCGATCCCGTGCTTCGATCGATACGAAATGCATCGATACGAAGACTGATCAATCCAAACCAAATGCCAAGCGCACGTGCTAGTCCTAATTCGTATCCTTCCTGATAAAGATCCATATCCATGCAGATCGATACGAAAGTATCGAGTACACACCTGATCGATACGAAAGTATCGATTCAAAGTAAACAGCCAAGCCCATATGGATCGATACGAACTATATCGATACGAATTGATTTCCCATGAATATTAATCCATCCATAACTCGAGCATATGAACCCCAATTGACCTGAAATTTGAAACATAGCCTCTCCTAGCCTTGTGCATCATTCCCAATCGATTCTGTCTCAATTGGAGCTCGGTCAAATTTTGACGATATCGATCGTAGCCTTGTTTCCAAACCTGATATCCATCCTTTCCAGCCAATTTGTTGTTATCCAGGCTTTGACCAAAAGGCGGGATAACATTTTCTCCCCAAAACATGCCTTGTGGTAAGAAGGCGTGTTTTGAAAAGCTTCATATCCAACATCCAAAGTCCATATTCCTTTATAGCCATACCATCCGATTCATAATCCAATTTATTACCAAACCATCCTATCTAAGTGCCATTGCCATATCCAAGTCCGTGTTCCGAGTCAATGTCTGATTCAAAGTCCAGCAACCAAATCCTTGACCTTTCCGGGCCAATATCTGAATCTGAGACCACTCCGGGTCCATGTCCAATCCCGGCCTCGACTCTCTAGTCAAGGCTTAACCTATGATTATGTTTCTCCAGCCTCGACTCTCCGGTCGAGGACTCGATATTCTCCAGCCTCGACTCTCCGGTCGAGGACTTGATATTCTCCGGCCTCGACTCTCCGGTCGAGGACTTGATATTCTCCAGCCTCGACTCTCCGATCGAGGACTTGATATTCTCCAGTCTCGACTCTCTGATCGAGGACTTGATATTCTTCGGCTCGAGGACTTGATATTCTCCGGCCTCGACTCTCCGGTCGAGGACTTTTATATTCACCGGCCTCGGCTCTTCGGCCAAGGACTTTTATATTGTGTTTGAGTCCATTCCATCGCTCTCCGGCGAAGGGACTCATAATTCGCGATTACTGCCCCGTCTCTCCGGTCGGGACCGTAATCGCGAGACATGTATTATTCATTACATCGATCCAAATCCAACCATTCAAAATAAGAGTTCTTACAGCCAGGGAAAACCAAAAAAATGTCTGTGCATCCAAGGAAAAAAAAGTTTTCAGGAAAACGAAAAAGAAAAATAGGATTTCACAGACTCGAGCAACACGGTTTATCATCGTCTTAGAGCATGCCTAGGGACCGTCCTCGATCCCGTACATGTGTAAGTGATTTAGTCGCATTACTTCAAGTTCTATTACTTATTCCAAGCCATAAATCTATTTAGTTGATAACAAGTTGACATTGCCTAGGTCCAGTACCATCCTCGTTCGAGGTGGGTGGTGGTCGTTCCTGTTCCATTGCCACAGCTCGATTCCTTACATACTACTGTAGATGACCATTCCTTACATGCTCCTCAACGATATCCCTCAAATGCCTGCAGTCGTTCGTGTTGTGCCCATCCAGCTCATGGAATAGGCAATGCCTTCCCGATGCCCGTTCGTAATCAGAAGGTTCCCTTCTTGTTGGCCTTCGATACTGGAGGCGCCCTCGAGTGTCCAAACAAATCCTTTCCAGAGTTTTAGTCAGATCTATGTAAGAAGAAAACTTTGACTCCCTCCGTGGCCTTTTTGAAGTGCTACCGTTATCATTCATTTTCCTTTTGCCTTTGTCGTCTTTGTTTGGATTTTCTCTAGGTGGACCTCCATCCCTTACCGCATAAGCTTCAGTCACTCTCCCTTCTCTCTCAGCCTGCACATCTTCCTACCTTAGAAATCTCTCCACCTCATGATAGAACTCCCCAAGATCCCTCAGTGGGTCCCGTTCCAATGATACCTTGAAATCTGAATTGTCTGCAATTTCTGAAACCGCCGCCATCAAAACCATCGACGGATCAGGTCAATCCATCGAAGCCACTACCGCATTGAATATGGTCCAGAAATCTCTAAGAGATTCTCCTTTCCATTGTTTCATTGATGTTAAAGTCATCACGTTCTTGGGTCTGGCTATGTGGACCTGAAACTGTCTCATAAACCTTTCAATCAACTCCGTCCATGTGCCAATAGAGCCACTCTCCAGCTGTCTGAACCATAACGCCGCTATATCCGTCAGATACAAAGGGAATCATCGCACCATGATCTTTTCTGATGCTCCCAGTACTTCCATATGCATCATGTACCTTGTCAAGTGAACAGCGGGATCTGTTCTCCCGTCATACATCTCCAGTTTTGGTAGTTTGAAATCTGGCGGGTTACTAGCTTGCCTGATTGTAGGAGCAAAGGACTCCTATTCACATCTTCCAGATCTTTATTCACTAGTCTTCCTCTCATGGCTCGTCTGACCATCTCAGCCAATCTGTCACTATCGTCAAGCTGTAGCCCTTGTCTGTTGCTTCCGACCTGCCCCCCGAGTTCACGAGGAAATCCTGGAATCTGGTCTCCTGGACGGGCATCCATTCCTCTACCAAAGCCATGTTGAACAGCTCCACCTGGTATCCTGCCTGAGGTTGGATCAACATCCTCTGGATGTGTGCCCCTAAGTTCTGGTGCTGCTCTTGATGGTCCTGCTCCATTCTGAACTCTGGTTGTTCCGCGCTCCTGATCTCTATCTCCAGCATCTCCTGCAGCAGCGTTCCTTTGATTTTGCATTCTGTCTTGTCCAGCTTGTTGGAGTAGGTTCTGCATCATCTCCTCTTGTCTTTTCAGCATTCCTTCCTGCATAGCTTCCATCATCATCTCCATCTCATCCTGGGTGATGAAGATTGAGGTGTGATTTGCTCCAGAGGAAGCCTCCTGGCTCCCTTCATGCTGACTCCTTCCAGCTCTTTGTCTTCTTGTTGATTTTCTTGCCATAGTTTTCCAAATCCAAGTCTTTAAGCTTTCAGATCCGAAGTCCTGGTTGTAGAATTCCTAAGCGCTAGCGCTCTCAGTGAAAGCACCAAAATGTTTGTGCCAAAATTGGTCACAAACACCCAATTGTCGATGAAAGCACCAGTTTACAATCACATATTACAGATAACAAGTATGTAGAGAATTAAAAATGAAGAACACTCATAAAATTAAAGGAAAGCAGTAAAGAACACATAGTTTATAGTGGTTCGGCAATCCGGCCTACATCCAATTTGACGTTGATGATTTTATTGATGTTTGTTCACTGACTACAACGAGTTACAACTGATTATAACAACAAATTTCGAGTACAATGATGGTTCCTGCAGAGTCTGGACGTAGAAGAATCAAAAGTCCCCTTTACTGTAGACTTTGGGATGCTATTTATAGGCGTAGGCTGCAAATATCTCGCTCAGATCTCGGGAGACCTCTTCTGGCACGTGCACGGGCCCACGTGATCGATCCCATGCGATTTTGACTCGATCCGTGATCGATACGAATGAATTTCATATCGATCAAGATCTTGCCCGATCGAGTCGAGATCGATCATGAACATTCTTTAGGTTGTACGCAAGCTCCTGTCAGATTCAACAATTTAAGATGATCCCACCTACTACAAATGACCACGACTGACGATTTTACTAGAATAGTATTGCCACACACTAACAAACCCTTCAAATTCGAAAGGCTGCAGTTCAAAAGATGGAGGCAGAAGATGCAATTTTTCCTAACAATGAAAAGATGGTCTATGTTTTGAGCACTAACAAACCGCCACTAACTAATCCACCCATCGAAGCAGAGAGTAAGGTGTATCAATCCTAGATCGAGCATGACTATCTGTGCAAAAACTTCATTCTGAATGGCCTCTACAGTGACCTATATGACTACTATAACGCAGAGGACAAATCAGCTAAGGAGATCTGGGAGGCGTTGTAGAAGAAGTATGACACGGAAGAAGCTGGAGAAAAGAAATATGCAGTCAGCCGCTACCTCAAATATCATATGTCCAATGATAGGTTAGTAGAGACGTAGTCTCGTGAGCTTCAGAAAATTACTCATGAGATCGTCTCCGAAGGTATGACTATTGATGAACAGTTTCAGGTTGCAGTATTTATTAATAAATTACTCCCTAGTTAGAAAGAGTTCAAAATAAGCCTAGACATAAAACTAAAGAATTTTCACTTGAAAGTTTGATGACTAGTCTTAGAATTGAGGAGGAATCCCGAAAACAAGATATGAAAGGGGAAGTTCTTGCTGTTTCTAGCAACACTAAGAAGGTTGCGGTTTTGAAACCGAATCTAAAAAGCTTTAAGAATTAGAATAGTAAGCCTAATCAGAACCGCAATAAGAATGGGAACCTTCAAAGGAACAATACTACACCATAGAAATAACCACTTGTAAAGAATGATTCTGTTCAGTTTATTTGTTATAATTGTAATAAATCAGGTCATATGGCACGAAAGTATCGAAACAGGCCTCGTCTTGCTCCTCAGGCGAACTTGACTGAAGAGCAGTCGCTGACTATTATGATTACATAGATTAACCTTATAGAGATATTAGAAGGATGGTAGATAAGTACTGGTGCTACACGCCATGTTTGCTATGACCGTGCTATGTTCAAAACATATACGGATGCTGAGGACAAGAAAGTACCATCAGGAGATTCTCACTCCACTAGTGTTGCTGGGATTGGAAGCATTGAGCTAATGTCTACCTCTGGAAAAACTATCATACTAAAGGACGCGACGCACAATCCAAAGATGAGAAAGAACTTAGTTTCAGGTTCTCTTCTTAATAAGGCTGGCTTTACTCAAACTATGAGGGCTGATTTGTACACCATCACTATGAATGGTTTGTTTGTAGGTAGGGGTTATGCTATTGAGGGCATGTTTAAGTTGAATGTTGAAAGTAATAAAGTATCTCCTTTTTCTTATATGTTGTGTTCATTTAATTTATGGCATGCTAGACCTGTCACGTTAACAAACGTAAATAAACAATAGGAGTAGCTTAGGATTAATACCCAATATGTCTTTAAAAGACTTTGAAAAATATGATTTTTGTAGTCAAGCCAAAATTACAAAAACTCCACATAAATATGTAATTAGAGAATCTGAAATTGTAGGATTGATTCATTTTGATATATGTGAACTAGATGGAACTTTGACTAGAAATTGACATCACTATTTTATCATATTTATTGATGACTACTCTGATTTTACTTATGTGTACCTATTAAAAAAATAAAAGCAATGCATTTGAAATGTTTATATCTTTTATAACTAAAATTGGAAATCAGTTTAGTAAGAGTTAAAAGATTACGTAGTGATACAGGCTTTGCTTATGAATTTGGTATGTTTATTGAATTTTATAAGTCACATGGTATAATACATGAACAAACTACACCTTATTCACCTGAAATAAAATGGTAAAGCTGAAGAAAAAATAGGACTTTAACTGAATCGGTTGTAGCTATTTTAATTAATTCAGACATATAATCACATTGGTGGAGGGAAATTTTGTTCACTGTGTGTTATGTGTTGAACAAAATTCCTAAATCTAAGAGCAAAGTTTCTTGCTCTGAGATTTTGAAAAATCATAAACCAAATGTGGCATATTTTAGAACTTGGAATTGTTTACCATATGTTCGTATACCTAGCCTTAAAAGAATTAAATTAGCATGAGCATACAGATGTGTAGTTATTGGCTATGTTATTAATAGCAAAACATATAGATTTGATGATCTGAATGCACATAATATAATAAAATCTAATGACGTTGATTTTTATGAACTGAAATTTTCTTTTAAATCAAAGAATAGTGGGGGCACATCTAGTAAAAGAGATAAATTGCAAAATGTTGTGGTTTAGATTTTTGTGCTTACACTTTAGAGGAGGATCCCTTAAACCTCAAAGTAGCCTTATCTTAATTAGATAACGATTTTTGGCAAGAGATTATAAATGATGAGATGGATTCTCTTGAAACCAATAAGACTTGTCACTTAGTTGATTTACCACCTAGTTGTAAAACCATCGGCCTGTAGTGGGTACTTAAAAAGAAAATAAAACCCAATGGAATAATTGGTTAATATAAAGCCCATCTAGTAACTAAGGGTTTTAAGCAAAAAGAAAATGTAGACCTTTTTGATACCTTTTCACCTGTAACTAGAATTAATTTCACTTGCTTCTATTCGTGATTTGATAATACACTAAATGGATGTTAAAACTATACTTTTAAACAGTGAATTAGAAGAGGAAATTTATATAGACCAACCTGAAGGTTTTGTAATACACGGACACGAATATATGGTTTGCAAGTTAGATAAATCTTTATATGGTCTAAAACAAGCGCCTAAACAATGACATGAAAATTTTACCAACTTGATTACTTCGCATGGTTTCAAAATCAATGAGAGTGACAAATGTATTTATTATAAATATGAAAATGACATTTGTACTATTATATGTTTGTATGTAGATGATCTACTTATTTTTGGTTCAAACATTCATACTATTTATATGGTTAAATCTCTTTTAATTCCAACTTTGGTATGAAAGATCCAGGAGAAGCGAATGTAATCCTTGGTACTAAGATTACTATGTCTAATAGAGGAATTTCTTTGAATCAATCTTATTATATTAAGAAGATATAAAAGAAATACAATTACTTTGACTGTAAACATGCTTGTACACTGTATGATCTAAGTGTAAAAACTATTTAAGAACATTGATGAAGGTGTAAGATAGTCTGATTATGCAAGCATCATTAGTAGCCTTCGGTATACCACTAATTGTACTAGACCCGACATAGCATATGTCATGGGATTATTATGTAGGTTTATTAGTAAAACCTAGTGTTGAGCATTAGCATGCTATTGAAAGGGTCATGAGATACCTAAAATGAACCAAGAACTTTGGATTACATTATAGAAAGTTTCCAGTTGTACTTGAAGGATACACCGATGCAGATGGGAATACTTTATCCGATGATTCGAAAGCAACCGGCGGCTATATTTTTAGCATAGCTGGTAGGGCTATTTCTTGGAAATCGAAGAAATGGACTATTTTGGCTCAGTCCACTATGGAGCATGAGATGATAGCACTAGCAACAGCTAGTGAAGAAGCAAATTACTTAAGAAATATGCTAGTTGAGATTGCTTTATGGGAAAAAGCAATACAAGCTGTGTTGATCCATTGCGATAGTACCACAGCTATTACGAAAGATTAGAACTATTATTATAACGGTAAATGACGATAGATACGTCGTAAGTACAACATTGTAAGAGAGTTACTCTTTCCAGGTGTTGTTAGAGTGGATCATATTCGCACTGATGAAAATTTGGCAGATCCTTTGACGAAAGGATTTTCCAGAGGGAAAGTTCACAAAACATCCAAAATGATGGGACTATTGCCCTTAGACACTCATAACGGTAACCCAGCTTATATGACTAGAGATCCCAAGAACTAGGTTCAATGGGTAAACAACAAGTAGTGAAGTGATAAAAGGTGAACATGATATATTATAAAATGTTTAGAAGCATGTATTCATGTATCGATTAGAGGATGACGTAATAGATACTCTTAATGATATCTATACTTTATGCGGAGTGGGATACCTAGCTATAGAAGTACTCCTGATAGACTCACTTTTGTGAATGTGAGAATGAGGCCGTTTCCTAGGAAAACTTTGGGAAAATGTTTTCTAGAACGTTCACTAAAACGGGATAAACGTGCATGGCCATTAACGCACGGGCTAGTTGAAAGCACTTTAGAAAGGTTGTGTTTGGTTTAATGCCAGAAATAGAATTCAAGACTACGTGTCACTCTGGCATGTTCTGAATTTTATTCATTATGCAAAGCTTTAAATCGAAATATGCATTTATTTATTCACAATTCTATATTTTTAGAAATATCTTGGAAATGATTTTTTTTTATAATTCAAGTGGAGGATTGTTGGAATTTTGAGTGTTAATTTTAAAAAATATTAATGGTAATAAAATTCTTAATGAATGACAATAACTTCAAATCCGTTAACAATCCCTCATTTTAGTAACGCATATAATTTTCATTTTGTATATTTAAATGATAGATAGGCAGAAGGAAAAATATAAGACAACAGACAATTTTTTTTTCTTCTTCTTGCTCTGTCATTTCTCTCTCTCTCTGTAGAATTCTTTCAAACAATTAAATTAGGAAGTTCTAAATTCAAAACGATTTACTGTTATGCAAACAACAAATCGATCAAATTTTAGAGGTTGATTTATCCTGAGGACGAAGTGATTGATAGTCAGCCTTGCACCTTGGGGCTAAGTCGCAAATCGTCTTAAAGAAAACCATGAAATACGCGACTCAGTCATTTCCAACAGTCAGATCCAACACAGTTCAATTTAGAAAATTGGCATTACTACTAATGTTGTGCTTTCAAGTTAGGAATGACTTATAGTTGATATTAATGTTTGTTGTGTAACATAACTGTATCCAAAAATATTATGAAAACTGCACTTTTTTCCTAACATGCACCCTTATGAATTCCGGTACATTCCAACCTTGCATCAATTATGCAAGTATAATTGACATTGTTACGAAGAGATCCTTGTACTTTTAGCAAAAAGGAGCAAATTTTGTTGTAATACACGATGTAATGTGTAGTCTCTTTAGGGATAAGTGGTTGTCGTTGCATTCTTTATCATATAAAATGAAAATTGAACAATTGAAATATGAAGCAGCCACTCTTGAAATCTCAAAATACACATTTTTAGCATCATCTCCATCATATATGTGTGTATGTATGATTACCATTGAAAGAAGGAAAACTATCTGAAATTGAACAAAAAGGAAGAAGTCGTACCCAAACATTTTACTATCATACTTTAAGTTAGTCTGTTATAGAATTCCATACACAAATCACTTGATTTCGGCTTTGACATCGAACCTAGTTTATTCTGGTGGATGAGATTGGAAAGGGGAGGGGGTGACAAATGATTAGGGTTGAGAAATTGAGATGACAAAGAAATAGATAGCAAAACAAATATGATATAAATTTTGTTTCCAAATGAGGAAAGAGTAGTTTTAGCAACTCTCAATGAGTGAAAGCAACTTGTTTTTCCCATTCTTACTACTAGATTGATAACGGACAATCTAAGCATCCATTCTTTATGAATGCCAAACAACCATAACCGAAACAGAAAGGTTTTTGCTTTTTATAGCCCAAGAAGGCCTACTCCAATCATGCTAATTTGGGTGCAATTGCAAAAAAAACATTCTGAAATGTACATTGAAAAATGGCCAGCAATAAATAGGTCCAGCCGCCAACTGCGGTTTGCCATATAATTGAAACAAATCGCTCCATGCTCTCATATCGCATTCCCCCTCGGTTACTCACTCAAATCCAACCGTCCATTTCCTTTTCAGCTCGACACGTGCTCACGTCCATATCCGGTAATGCTCGTTTATCTCACTTTTGGCATCAGCTGTCCCATCAATCAGTTTTCTAGCTAGCTTCTAATTCTTCCCGATATTTTCATTTGAGATTTATTCCCTTACCGAACAATCAGTGAGAACCTTGGATTTACGCGACAAGTTTTTTTATTATTGGAATCGTGAATTCAATTGCAGGCGATTATTCGGTGAGATGGTTTCTTTTGCCTTTAATCTAATGAGTTAGTTGTGATTTTTGTAGTTGGTTTAGGTTTCAGTATTCTTCGATTGAATGCAGTTGCTTTTGTAAATAATTGTGTCTGGTTAGCTTCTATGTTTTTGTATGATTGTAGGAAGATAATTCGATAATAGTTTCCTCTGTTTTTTATGATATTTGGGCAGATGATTGCATGTGATCTTTGCATATGAATTAGGGTTTCTGTAATTTGATGAAGAAGATAGGCACAGGCTTGCTGCATGATTATGAATTTAATCAATCCACCAGTAGCGAAAATTTTCTTGGTAGGGAGGGGAATATATCCGCAGAAACGTCTCTCGTTCCATTTCTTATCTCTTCCCTCACTATATTTCTCACCTGTTCTAAGAGTACTCAACGAGAAAATATATTTTTTCTTCAAGTTTAGAAAATCTTCTGTCTCCTTTGATTCTTTAAGATTTGTTCATATCTTCTCCTCTCATATGATAGAACGCCTAAGAAATAATATTTATTTTTTCTCCAGATTCAGTTTGAAGTTCAATTACAGAATCTGCAAGTTACTTAATATGCTATAATTTCAAATCTTAAACTAGGATTCAGCTCAAATTCTTCAAATCGGTGCACATTTTTGTTCTATAACGGTAACAATTACCCTTTGGCTTATTTGTTTGAAATTTATTTGCTTAATTTTATTTTCTTGTTAGTTGAACAATATCATTTTACAAATTGTTTGATTATTGAAGAATTCAGAAGAAAGCAAAATATTTGGGTTGTTTGTTTGAGATTTTTATCAAACGACTCGCGTGCATTTATAATTTTCTAATATTGAAATTATGCACTTAATGAGCAGTTATAATTCCTTTATAGGATACTAATACTTGGTTAAGCTCACTTTAAATTAGAGCTTCAAAATTTTGTACATAGATACAATTATAGCATGCATTTGTAACAACAATTTAAAATTTTAGATTGTGTGGGTGTCTTTCTTTCTGAATAACGAGGAATCTATTTTCACTGTGCATTTATCAAACGACTCATGTGCATTTTATAAGACCAGTTAATGTTTCTACTGTTGTGTGGTTCTGCTAGTAGTGGTGGGTTTTAGAACTGCTAACAAAATCACAATTCCTTCAGTTTATGTGGCTGTTAGGAGATGTTGGCATTGGAATCATAATCTGATTTCAGTTTCTATAATTTCAACGCAAGATATAGCATTCAGAAAAATGAGAGATTGTAACATTTCCTAATGTCGCTATTTGCATATTTTCTCCTTTATAACCAAGAAACCAAGCTTGGGCTTGTACACATGCTAATGATGCATACGTTAGAGCCTCCATTTGTGGTCAGGCCTCATATATATACATAAGAATAAATACATAAAAATAAACAACTGTAATCAGCCCATGGAAGATGGAGTGCCCAAACAAATCTAATCTGATTTTTATGATCAGTCATGTCTAAGAGATTAATGATATTTATAAACGTATCCTTCTTCAATACCTAAGATGTAGGGCTAAAACTAAGCGTTTTTTTAACCGTTGTTCAACTTCTTATCAGTTCTTTCACGAATTTCCATTTGGACGGTGCAAACATGTTGTAATTTTCCATTAATCCAATCTTGCAATGCAGTTATCTGCGATATTGATTTTAATTATTTATTTATACTGGCGGATGATGTTATTAGATTTTTGGATCTGAATTTTTTAGGGTTTTTTTCCCTCTTATTTTTTCAGGCAAGAGTTGGCTAAAATTTACATGTGTTTTAAACAAATATTACTGCAACAAATTTAATTAACATAGTTAATTTTATTACGTATAACTAGTAAATGCGTAAATGATATATTGCCATTTTCAAGATAAGAGCTTTAAATACTAATATATATATATATATATATATATATATATATATATATTAAAAAAACGATATACAGTAGATCGTATTATTAAGAAGCCACTGATAAATTCTGCTTTGAGTTTCTAATTGGGTTTAGATATCTGTGTCCAAGGATATGTACATCCCTTTGTAACTTGATCCTGGGATCAAACACAAGTAAGATTGACATCACATGCTTGGAAAACATTTTATGTGGATAATATCTTGACATAGCCACAATACATTGCATGTTCAGCAGTCAATAATTGGGGACAAAATGGGGATGATATTTTGATACAAATGGCACTAGCAGCATACTTACTTTTTCCTTTACCATGTGTTATGTTGTTCTTTGTAGGAAGTATCTTGTTCAATTATTGCACAAGCGTATGCCTATATGCAATCATTTGTGTTTTCTGTCTTTGCATTTCCAAATTGAAGACAAAATGAATACATCAATAAATATTTGTGTTTTTTCATTTATGTGCAGTTCCAAGAATGGTGGCAGCAGAGATTGAACAGTCAATTGAAAATCTTGCTCGGATCCCAAAAGAAGCTAAGAAAATATTGCATGCGTTGGCATCCGAATGGAGCGATGTGACAGATTCTAAGGCATTAGAAGTGATGCCATTTAAAGGGGCAATGACAAATGAAGTTTATCAAATAAAATGGCCGACTGAAGGTAGATCTAGAAAGGTTTTGGTTCGAATTTATGGTGAAGGCGTTGATGTGTTTTTCAATAGAGAAAACGAGATCGAAACATTTGAATGTATGTCTAGGCATGGGCAAGGACCTAGATTGCTTGGGAGATTCCCAAACGGGCGTATAGAGGAATTCATAAATGCTAGGGTATGTGAAATATTAGCTTCTTTATAATTTATCATAAGTACAGTAACACATATGCACATACCAACATGAAGTGAATAAAAAAGTTCATTATATTTTGATTGGTTTTTACATGTAGATATGATAATATTTGTCATTTAGCAAATGGATAATATATATATTTGACATGTGTTATAGATTTGTAGCAACAATCCTACAAGTTGTCATACTTTTGTATTTAATAGAACATTTTTTATTCTGACAGACGTTCTCCTGTATCATTATAAGTATATAAAGGCTGCTACGAGCATTGGACCATAGCTGACTTACTGAAATTTCAATATAATCAGTGCTCTTGTTTTTCAATGATGTGGTGGAATTTGTGCGTGTATTTAAATCCAGTCCAGGCATTGTTCAGTTGGGGATAATGGTCTGAACATCATCAATGTAGTTTTTTCTGTTTATTTTTTTGTTGATGTTTGCAATATGATTATCTTTTGGTTGTTTGAACAAAGGGATGCTAAGATATTTCCATAGCAACATTAATTTATATCGAAAGGTTCTGTTTGATGAAATTTTTATTTTCAGAGTCTAAGTTAGAACGTGCAATGTACAATACTCCACCGAATAAATGAATAATATGCTTAGTATTTCTATAATTCACATGGTTTAAATTTTTAGAAATATCTCGTTTCTAGTGTAAAAATGTAGCAGTATTAATCTATCCTGAAATATCCTGGATGGGGAAATTTTGAATTCAATCTATCCAGCGCACAAGATTTCCACTTCAGTTGGCTCGAGGATGGGCAAGTTTATTGAAAAACCATGTTTAAATTTGACCATTAAACCAAACGTCTACTGGAGCCGAATCCAACAATGCATATAAAAATAAAGCTTATAGTAGGCTTCGGTATTCAAAGTAGACTATGATGCATATAACATGTATTTCACTGTTTGCACATAAAGTGAGACGTTCAAATAATTATTATAAGTTACACATCAAAGCATGGTGTGAGCTTTTGTGTCAATAGGTGCACAACACCAATTAGGTGTTAGGTCTCCTTTGTCAATTAGAGACACTAAATATTGACTTGATAAATGCCTTTGTTTTTTTTTTCACTGATTGTTTAAAATATGTTTTTCTCATCCTCTAATCAGACATTATTTTACATTCATACCTTTGTTATGGAATAATAACCATCATAAGTCCATAAAACTGCTTGTTATAGTTTTATTGCAAGTTCAGGACATTTATAAATTTATATAACATAAACAAGATTATTATTTAATCATTCTTGTCTAAGATAAATTATCTTTCACTCTTTGAAAGTTCATCTATAACTTTGAGTTTCCCACCCTGTCTTTCTTTTGGATTTTTTATTGTTATCTTCCATGTCTTCATTTAATACAGAAAGCAATTAATCATGAAAATTCTTTGTGTGTGCATGTGAGCACGCGTGTGTGTGAATAGTATTTATTATTGATCAAAACCATAACAGTTTAGAGAGTTCAGTTTTCTTTTAAATCCAGTTATCTCAACAAAAAAAAAGATAAGAAATCCGACAACATAACACAAATTATCTTAAACATGGAACCGACGTATGCAAGCGAATTTCATCAATATTTTTCTCCATGTATTTATAGTTCTAGACTTGTTTGATATCCTACCATCATGGATGTATTTTTAATCAACTTTTGCAAGAGATGTGTTTCTTCACGTAATGTAATCCATCTTCTTAGAACTCAGAAACCTAGTTTCCACATGAATTTTTACTAATCTTTCACATTTACATGGCCTATTTTTGTTAACATGGATAAATTTTTGAATAAAGGTCAAATAAAGAGTTAATGACTATAACTAGAATGAAGCCCATCATAATATTGAAATGAACCTCGGTGAGCATGGTATAATCCAAAGCTGCAAAAAGAAAATCGCAAAATATAAAGATTCAGCAAACACATGATTATATCAAATCTACAACAAAAATATGAAGGTGATGGGTTTGTTACTCAAAATCTAAAGGCGGAGGTTTTGTTATTCAAAATTTGAAGGCGTTGGTTTAGTTAAATTTGATTAATGAGGAAATTGATTAGGTACGATGGAAGTTTGAAGGTTGATTGAGGGTGATCATCAAGGAGGATGAGGAGAAGGTGTTGATGTCGTCCTCGATTGAGGCGCTGGATGATTTCCTTGCAAAGGATGTGCTCTACAAGGATGTATCAGTTAATTGGGTTTTTATTCCACGATCAGTGATACTCAAAGAATGATTTCAATTTGCATGATGGAAATAATTAATTCGGCGGAAAAAATAAAATGGATGAATATATGATTTTATTTTTGTTAGGATCTTATTTATAGATCTTATTTATAGAGGTGGTGGCTTAGTTAAATGCAGGAATAAAATTGGCTTTGCATCTCCTATTGGCGGTAAAACATAAAAGATATTACTAGCACACAGGTATATGTTCTTTGAACTTCTACTCGGATGTTAGCTTCTAATTGAATCCAAACATTTGTTTTGTAGACCTTTAATTAGATTGCACTAGAGCCTTATGTCTAATGAAATAATAATATAAAACAAACGGCCCCCACGTTAGATCATGCAGGACCCATACCTTAATAAATAAATCACCTGTCTATCATGTTTGTTGCATATGCTTGACCTTTGTATATGTCATACAGTTCAACTTTCAAAAAATTATCTTGCTTCTACTGCAAAAGTGAGAACGCCAAATTTGGTGTATAGATTGTCTATGTTGTGCGTTACAGATCTAACTTTTGCTAAAAGATGAGATTGTGAGTGTAGTGGCCTACCAACATCTGTAATGGTTTGTTGCTTATTATAATATTCTTTGGAGAAAGGTACCATCAGTAGTGGTTTGTTAAATATACTACATTTTGTTAATTAAACACTTTCTTTAAGAGGGCTTTCCACTATTTTATGCTAACAAGGAAGGGATGTGCTGATTTTTCTGTTAGCATTTTCAACCCAGGTTTTCAGATGTGCATTTTTTTTGGGGTGATGTAATCTGTTCTTGAGAGTGAAGCGCATTCTTTGTTTCAAGCCTATATTTAGATAGTCATCATATATCGTCTTCATCATATTTAGCCACTTCTTTTAGTTCTAGATAGTTAGCCACTTCTTTTAATTCAAGATTGAGATTCCATGTACTTTTTGTTTAATTCATAAACAAAGGTTGAGGCAAGTATCATTATAATGTGTTTGGTGCCTACTTCTATGAAGTTTAATGCAGATGGCTATTTTACTTATTGTATATTTAATTGATTATAAACGTGACATGATATTTTAAGGAACCCTTCCTATCAGCCAATCACGGTCTCCTATTACTGTGAAGAAGACAGTTTCAGCATCATACTTCTTTCTTTTGTACCTTGGTTTATTTTGCATTATTTACAGATACTTTTGTTGGCATAATCACTTACTATTGTTTGAAAAGCAATCCAATGAAAATACATTTAATGTGAATTTATGATGTTCGTGGTGGAGCACTAGACATAAAAAATGATCATATCTTCTAGGCAGAACCCAGACAAAGCCTAGATGGAAAGTAAGTGCTTTCCCATAAATTGGATATTATTAAATCTTGGCATCAAATAACTATTAAAATGATAATTATAAATCATGTAAAATTCCACTAGTTTTGATTTAGACCCTCATTTTTTTAATTACTTGTTGATATAAATATTGATTATCCTGTCAATAATTAAACTCTATAAATAAACAAAAAGTAATCATAGTTATTAAATACATAAAAATTATTACACGCTATAAATAAACAAAAAGTAATCATATTTAGTAAATACATAAAGCAAAATGTAGTAACGGTTTACAATTACATCTAAATATGTCCAAAATATACCTTTTCAACATAGAATAAATAATAGTCTTACTAGTATCAAAACCGTTAATAAAAAACAGGAAATTACACACAACTTCAAAGACCAAAAGTCTAAGTGATGAATGCACAATCAATTATTAAAAGAGATCCCCATCATTATTATTTGCACTTCAAGAAACACCTTAGCGCTTCATAGAAATCTCTCTGCTTTGGCACCACATCTGTCGTCGAACCAAATTAAACACCAAAATTAGAAAACCACACAATGACTTTACAAAAAACGCCTTGACAGCGCTCCAGCTGCGTTCTTAACTACATAGATGTAGATTAAGGTTGTTCAAATCAAGATTTGAGATTCACGTTGTTATCTTAAAATTTTAACCATCTTGATTTGATTCCGGCTAGTACTGAAACAAAATGGACATAAAATTATTGCCGCCGTACAGAAATATAAAATAGAGATGGTAAACCAAAATAGAAGACATGAAGTTATAAAGAAATCCCATGAAGATTAGAATATTACCTCATACTGAAAGTTAGCATTTCCAATTAAAAGTGAAGTTTCCTACACATTTTAATATCAGATTTGAATTTTTATGAATTTGTTTAAGAGTAGAAGATAGTAGTTCCGGAAGAAGAAGAAAATTGTTGCGTAGAAAATTAAGGGTAGAAGATAAAAGAGAGGCAGGGGACCAAAGAAATTAAGGTTTTTGTTATTTTAAGTAATGGGAATCTGACATTGTTAACTCAGTCCATGCTCCAGTGAAATCGAGGATTTTGTTATTTTATCAAACTTTATAAACTTAATTGTTTGTTAATATGATTTCGATAAATCTTAATAATTTTGGGCGGTCACCACTGTGTTTAAGTATTTAGCTATGCATACAGCTAGATATTTTGATTTAACTATGTATATTTGGATATTTAGATGTATTTAATAATACATTTGTTTTATCAAAATTTGGAATTGAAATCTACAATGACATTTAAGAAGCTAACTTAAATTTCTGAACTCTTGAACAACCGAAGCTGATGCAAAAACAAAGAAATCCCAAACCTTTGCCACATGCCACAGGAATATTATTTTGACAGCACTATGAAATGCATATTCCTAACTAGCAGAAGATAGAAACTGTTGTTTGATTATCCATTGCATGTTTTGTTCTGCAAGTTAAATGATTAGTCACTGGATATTGTAGCATATGTATTGAGACTTGAGAGATGCAAAAGAATTGCATGTGGGTAAATAATATGTGGTTTCTTTGATGATTGTAGCTATTATGTTTCTTTTGGCCATTGTTCTGATATCATGATATTTTTCCTAACTTCAGACTCTGTCAGCTGCTGATTTGCGAGACTCAGAAATATCTACTCTTATTGCATCAAAACTGAGGGAATTCCATGAGCTTGATGTCCCCGGCCCCAAAAAAGTGTTCCTTTGGGAAAGAATGAGGTGTTTTTCTAGTGTGTAGCCTCCAATGGAGTAACTATTAAGTTCTGAATAACTTGCATGGAAGTTTTCTTATTGTATCGAATAAATTTGCGGAGTTTTCCCCAGGATTAACTAGATTCTTTGCATTTCATAGCTTATTCCACAACTCTATAGTTTTCATTGTTTTATCTTAATTCCTCGGGTAAATGTCATGCTAATATTACATCGCATCAGCCCTCATTAAGTTTCTTTGATACGAAAGAGTGCTTTGAAACTTCACCTATTAGGTATGTAAAGTATAAGAGAGCTTCTGTAGTTGGGAAAAAGCTATGTAAATTTTCCAGCAATTTAACATTAATTTTTTGTCGTTCCGTATAATATTGTCCTCCTATTTGGTTGATGAGCACTTAACTGAAATCTTCTTTAATTTCTACAGAAATTGGCTTAAAGCAGCCAAAGATTTGTGTTCGTCTGAAGAGGCAGAGGAATTTTGCTTGGATGTAATCGAGAAAGAGATTGATTCTTTAGAAAGTATAATGTCAGGGAAAGATCAGATTATTGGATTCTGCCACAATGACCTTCAGTATGGAAACATCATGATTGATGAACGGAGCAGACAGATCACTATCATTGTGAGTTGATTATTTGTCTAGTCTTGATTCTTCTTTAGTATTGATCAGCTGAGTTTTCTCTACTTGGTGAATATATTGATCATTTTCAGTTCAATCAGCATTTATTAAACTGTCATTCTTGATGTTTTTTGGTGTATCCACATTTCGTACTGCAATTTTCCAGAAGTTATGGATACATTATAAGGGTGCACATGGATAGATTATCTAATGGATTGAATCCAATCCAATCAAAAAAAAAATTGGTTTGAAACTAATCCAATTTATAATTCGGACCGGATCGGATTCAAATTATAGAAATCCAATTATAGCATATCGATTAGTGGATCCCTGTGGTCAAAACCAATTAGATAACCAATCCAACTTATTTTAAATTATCAAAAATAAATGTGCACTTTTGAATTAGCATTGGTAAATTGACTGGTTATAATGAAAACTATTTTAATATATGGTTTTTTTAATTTTCACTTAGTTTTGGTTTGTACATTTTTAATGTTTTAATTTGAACTTTAACTCATTATGTTTCTTCATGCCTTCATATTTTAATAGTCAACTAATTAACATGTATGAAATTTAAGTGTTTAAATTATACTATTTATTTTATTTCAATGGTTTAATATAATTTTTTTTTGTTTGTGACCTGCTACTAAGAGGTTGTTTGTTTTTCTATCTAAGTATATGAGTTGCTTTAATTTTATTATGTTAAATGCTGATAAAATAAATTTTGTGATATTTTTCTATCTAATTAAATTCAGTTTGAGACCAGAGAATAATAAGTTTATACTACATTATATTCTATACATAATTCTAATTCCATTTAATTTGCGACAAGAAGATAATTTATTCATTCAGTTAACAAACATCTTCTTGTTTACAGTCTCAAACTTTTGATACAAACAACTATTTATAATAATGCTATAAATCCACAATACAATCTTCTTGTTTACAATCTCAAACTTTTGATACAAACAACTATTTATAATAATGCAATAAATCCACAATACAATTTAACCAGGCAATGAAAATTAAAAATAATAGATTATTTAGTGAAAACAATTTTTTTTTAATTTTTTTTTAAATATTGTATTTTGTATTTTACTAAGCCCTCACCTAGGCGCCAGCCTAGGGCTTTTTTCCCTTTCAAAGCATCGAGGATGCAGAGGACACTAAAAAAGCCCTAAAGCGCTGAAAAAGCGCGCGCAGAGATATGGAGGAGCAAAAAAAATTCTGTATTTGGGTCAAAATGGCGTTCAGTTACATCCTAGAAATCAAAACAACATCGAACAAATCGATCTTATTTGCTCCAGCTATAAAAAAAATTTGTTGGGTTTAATTAATGATGTTGTATTGTCTATAATTAAAGAATTTTGTTGTTTGTAGAGTTGAATTAAATGGCGTTGTGCCTGGTTGTATGATGTTTTATTCTCAATATTTCATATATACACAATTTTTGAAGTCAAAAATTGAGTTTTAGACTTCTAGTGCATTTTTGAATTGCAGTTTTTTTGGTTGTAAAACGGAAAAAAGTGATGCTCAAGACGTCCAAAAAAGTGTTAGGTGAGCGCCTGAGGCCTTTTCGCCTTGACAACTTTGATTGCATTTGATATTATAAGACCTAACATATAATTAACGAGCGTTCTCTTCAATTTGAGGACCGCTCTTTCATTTTAAAAAAAAAGACCGGACGTATAATTAATGATTTTCATATAAGCGGGCCACAAATATATAAATGTTGTACATCTTATCATAAACAATAACCAATATCCGATTCGATTTGATCCAATCCAAGAAATTTTAGATCGGATTTATAGGTCAAGCGAATCGGATGTGGATCAAAAATTTAAAATCAAATTATAAATCGGATCTGATTGAATATTACCTAAATCCACTAGATTTGATCCAACATGCAGCCTAGTACATTATTTTACCAGTTCACCGGTGAGCTAATCACATAAAATACATGCACTTCGATATCAATATTAAAATGCCTCTGTTTTACATACTGCAAAACATTTAATATTTGGGTTTACTCGGAGAAGCCAAAACTTGTATGAACTCGACTTTTTTTTAATAAGAACTAGACTGTAATGTTCCTTATTTGAAAACTTGTTCCAAACCTGATGGGACATATTTCAAAGTAGATGGGAACGAGTTTTATATGGAGTGAAAATTTTCGGGGTAGATTACGCGGATATCAGACAAGAGTTTCTTTTTTTCTAAAGAAAATTAAATAATACCTTACATGCATTAAATTAACAATGAAAATAATAATAATAATATTTTTTTGTTATGTATAAACCTAGGTTTGAGAACTTTGTTTTTGTTCTCGATTTCGGTAAACTAAAATTTTCAAAGTTTCATTCAATTTCGATCGTTTCGGTTTTAGTCTCGGTTTCGGTATTTTTAATTTAATAATAAGATTAAATATAAACTTTCAATCAGGGACGGATGTATGTGTATGATTACCTGGGCTACAGCCCGGGTGCTCTTTTGTAAAAAAAAACACACCAAGTATTATTCAGCCCAATATAGCTCAATATATTAGAAAACCCATTCAGTCCAACATGCCAAAATTACACGATGCTTCCTTTGTCTCTTCTTCCGCACAAAACGAAAAATGCAGCTGCTGCTCCGATCCATTCAAGGGCCAAAATAGGGTAAATATTTCTTTTTTTATGTTCTAATTCCTTTTTAATCATTAATGTCTCATCTTATGTTCATAAAGTAGTTGCAAACTTTAAATTATTTGCCATATTGTAATCAATTGATACCCTAGTTTGCTCAATAATCGTTTTTTTATTCTATTCAAATTAAATTAATTAGTTGAATGTATTACATTTCTCTTGATTTAAGTTAAAATTGCTATTAAAGAACTTAAATATAAAACCCTAATTTTTTACTCTCATTGTTATTGTTGTTAAACTGATTTTATTTTTATATCCATGTCAATTGTCAGAAACAAAAAATTGATGTATTTCACTTATATTTGATTTTACTTTAATAAACTTATGTAATTTAGGCATTTTTTTAGGTAATGTCAAACTCAAAGTATAGCAAAACATTGTTGTCATTTTACAAGTTAAAAGGAGATAACTCTTTGGACCCAAAAAATGAAACTTCTTCAAACTCTATCGAACTTCCTTGCAAAATTCAAAGAATCATAGTTGATAATGGCGGAGTTCATTTTATCAACTATCTTTGAGTTGTGTAAACATCGATCGATTCGTCTTATTTTAACTCTTCTAGTTTCCACGGAAACGACGGAGCGAGCTTTTTCAGCTACGAAAAATGTTAAATCTACTCTACGTAATAAAATGTGATGATTTTCTTGAGGATTGCATGATTATCAACATAGAAATGGAGCTTGCTGAAGATATTGATTTTAATTCGGTAGTTTATGATTTCAACTCACGGAAAGAGTGTAGAGTCCAACTTGTATAGATTATCGTGTCTACTTTTGTATTTATCTAAGTCACGCATAAGATATACATGAACACCTCATGTTATTGTAAGATTTCACTAATATATAATTAAAAACTACATTTTGCAACTTTTGATCTTATTTAGCTTTATTTTTTCATCTCTTTTACTTTTAGCCCAGGTCATACTAAATTCCTGGCTCCGTCCCTGCTTTCAATTAAACTGTAATGAAATCTAACAAAAAATTAAATATAACCATCATAATAATTAAACTAACAATTATATTTAATTAATATTACTAAATTAATATAATATAACAAAGCTAACCCTAAGTTAATATAATAATGGTAAATATAACCTAGCTCAAGCCCAGTCCAAATATTAATATAATAATACCTTGAAATGTTAGTTAATCCTAAAACATATAGTAATATAATGGTAAATCCAAGACCGAAGAAAAGAAAACCAGACCCGAGAAACATGTAACCCTACTTTTTTCATCTTTCCTCGCATTTCATTCAAACTGCATATTAGTTAATAGAGAAAAAAAAAGACCATACTTTTAGATGCTCGATTCAGGTTTTTGGGATTTGATTTTTTCAAAACTTCGAATTTGAAAAGGAGTGATGCGAATTTGGGGTTTAATCAAGTCATGTGATGAGGTAAGGTTCAAGTTCATATATTTTTTTTGGATTCGCTAAATTATTCAAAAGTTTGAAGGCTTTGGTTGATATTTATTCTACATTGATAGGTACAATGTGAGTTGTGTGTGTGTGTGTTTGTTGATATTTCCATATATCTCCTCCAAAATTATTCTACTTCTAAATTACCCCCTTGAAACTAAGTACTTCTAAGAATCTCGCTAAAAATTCATGTGTCAATCAAAATATGACTTCTTCATTTATTTACCCTCTTTTTTCTACTGTTGTAAGCATAAATTAACACAATTTCTTCTGTAGACTGTAGCATGATACATAATAAATTCGCATCATTCAAAAACTTTAAATGTAAAATACAAGTAATTATTATGACTTTGGTATGTGGTTTTCATTGTAGATTTCTCTAAATGGTATGACATGCATGATTTGAACAGAAATAGGTTAAAAGTTGGAACACATACTTTTTCTGTTGCAAAATTTTCTCATTTTTTTTAAAGATAGTTATCCTTGATGTAAGTTAGTTGATCATCATCTAATTACTTTAGCTTTATTTTAAAGAAAATGTATAAATAGATGAGAATGTTTCTTTCTGGTTGACATGTTAGAATTGAAGTAGAAATTTAAAAACAAAATATTCCATGGGATAAATCAAATAATATGCTAATTTTGGAAGAGGCATATGGAATTAATATATATGTATGTATGATTGTATTTTCCAATATGGACCACATCAGCAAACTAATTACAAAGGTAGATTTTTGAACTAATTTTTGCAATTGTACTGTTTTTTTAGTAAAAAAACCTAATTATAGAAATAAGACCATTTTTGGTCATGATGATTAAAATTCACTGGCTTGATTTCTAATCA
This sequence comes from Allium fistulosum, assembly GCA_030737815.1. Classification (NCBI taxonomy): domain Eukaryota; kingdom Viridiplantae; phylum Streptophyta; class Magnoliopsida; order Asparagales; family Amaryllidaceae; genus Allium; species Allium fistulosum. The sequence continues at coordinate 581,515,159 of CM060906.1, read as the reverse complement.
TGTCGGGGTAAAAAAATTAACTGAAACGTTTCTAGTTGTGCTAGTGCATTTGACCATTCTGTCTAAACATTGATTATTTTGTGGTGTCTTTTGAACTAGTTCTCTGTGTTTGTTACTAGCAAAACAAGAAAAGCTGAAGCAAGAAACTCCTAAAAATATTCTCGCTTTTTACGCTGTATGCATCATTTATCGAATGTAGAAACCTAGGATGTTTTCTTTATTGTTCATTGCATGGCAGCAATAGTTATATCATAGGGACGATGTATATTTATTCTTGTTTTTGAGTTTGAAAGAGAAACTACACTACATCCTTCCATGAGCTGGCAAATCTTACCGTGTTAGATAATTACACTCCGTCGGAATTTCTTATACAATTTTGTTGAGTATATATCTTTTGCGTTAATGTATAATACAAATTGTATGTGTAACAAGCTCCCCTTTATTAGGACTATGAATATGCTAGTTTCAACCCTGTCGCATATGATATTGCCAATCACTTCTGCGAGATGGCTGCTGATTATCATACAGAAACACCTCATATTATGGATTTCAAAAGATACCCTGGTTAGTTTTTGGTATGCTTCTATGAATTTGCCAACTTCACCAATTTTTGGTTATTTGTCATGTGTTACTTGCTTTTACCATTAACAGGTTATGATGAGCGCAGAAAGTTTGTTCAGACATATCTCAGTTCTTCGGGTACAGGTAAAGTCTCTAAGAAACTTTAAGATACATATTAAAGAAATGTGTCTTAATGATTTGGTAACCAACATTTTAGCTTGTTCGAGATGCGTGCACATCTTAAGAAGTTGGTACATGCTACCTATGTAATATTAAGCGTCTTAGAAGGGCCTATTCTATAATATATTTTTTTAATGTCCCAACATAATAAATTTATATCCCGAGGCCTCTCATTTAATAAAAGTACTTTAATACACTTTTAATAATTTGATAATTGTGACAATGCCTAATTTGAAGCACATCCACTTAATATGCTAAGAATATATTTTTAAATTTCAAAAAGAATGAATCCTGCCATCGTTTAACATACGCACACAATCATTATTTAGGCTCTACTTGTAACCTTAATAATATTCCAAACTGTATAAATAATCATGTAGAGATTTCGGAATGAGCAGGAACTTGTGACCTCATGGTCTTTAATTGTTTATAGTATGGGTATTTTTGGAACTTCATAGTCGGACCAAAAAATTGTGTTTTTATTTCACCTATTAATATGTATGTATGTATGTATGTATGTGCGTGCGTAGGTAGGTAGGTAGGTAGGTAGGTATGTATGTATGTATGAGAACAGCTATATACATGTATTAAAACCATGGTTTCAGATTTTGGACGGTACTTCGAAATTTCGGTGGTACCATACCGGTGTCATTTGTAAGCGAACCAAAATCGATCGAAAAATTCGGTTTCGGTTACGATGTACTAAAAAAGCAAATTATAGATCGACCTCACTATTGAAATTGAAAGAACAAATTACCCGAAGGAAGATCGATGTCAACTTCTCATCTTCGCGGCAAGATCGACCTTGAAGTGTAGGGCAGCGAAGATCGAGCAAGATCTTTGATGAAGTTTTCCTTTTTTTCCGCGCTTCAGCTGTTTTCCCATTTCGATTTCGCTCTGGCTTTGAGCGACAGATGAAAATTTGGACGGCGGATTTTTCCCTAATTCCATTTAATCAGTTGTGCTGTGTGTTTGTGTATTGGGCTGTGTTGCATTGGGCAGTGTTGGGCTATGTTGCATTGGGCTGAAATTAAGTTTAATTTGCCTTAGTTTAACTATTTTGGGTTTAATTATATTTAAGTTATATGGACTGAAATTGTTTATTTTGGGTTTAAGTATATTGGGTTGTGTTGTGTAGTGTTAAGTTTAACTTAGTTATAATTTAGTGTAATTTAATCTAATTGTTAAATATAGTCTGATTCAATTGTTATAATTTAATCTAATTGTTAAGAAAACTGAAATCAGGACCGAAACCGAAAGCAAGATCGAAACTTCTGAAATTTCCGAATTCGTCCGAAACTAATAAAACTTCAATTGGCCGAAACCGAAATCGAAACCGAGTTCACGAACCTTGATTAGAACTATAATATATACGTGCGCACGTGCGTGTATGTGTATATATATACATGTATGTGTGTAAATCTATGTATCAACGTCGATATATATTTGTATCATAAATAAATATTTGGCTTAAAGTATCAAAAGCCATTTAAAGCTGATCATAGTTTTATATTCAAATCGGAATTGTTATATACATGTATCAAAACATATATGTGTTAACATAGTAATGTATCAGAACTCACACGCGCGCCCACACACACAACATATACACACGCGCGCGCATACATGCGCATGCACACACACGCATCAAGATTTTGGTTTAATAAAAAGAGTCAGGTTCGATTCCTACCATGCGCTTCCCTATCCTATATAAATTTACCCGGGGGCTTGGATCAGCGGACGGCTTTACTGTACCCTCCTCAGGAGTTTACCGGCCTGCCGGGTTCTCCTGGGTTTCCAAAAAAAAAAGATTTGGTTTAATGTACTAAATGTAGTTTTTAAACTAGGGCAAAGTCTTGTATTCAAATCAGAATTATTTTATGCATGTATCAGAAGCAATATGTGTGTGTATAATTGGTAAATATCAGTATCATACATATTTTTGTTTAATGTATCATAATTCATTGTAAAACTGAGTATACTCAAATCAAAACTTTTATATACATGTATCAAAGCTGATAAATATTATTATAAACAAAATTTTGATTTAGTGTATCAGAAGTCATTTTAAAGCAAAACACGGTCTTATATTCAAATAAGAAACTAAAATAAATTTCAAAAAGAAACTAAAATAAATTTTATTGTGAATTTTGTAAAATTTTATAATAAATTAAGAAAATACAAGGAATGATCATATATTTTTTAGGATAAAAATATTAAAACAAGATTTGATTAATTTTAACGCTATAAAATAACAATGTGTTAGTCAGTTTTCAATGAAAATCTGATTGAATAGAAAATTAAATGCGGCATCATGAAAATTTTAGCCTCCAGACACTCCAAAATTTATGGCGGTGATTTTCATTCAAGTTGAATTTGAAATGATAAAAAACGTAAAGTGTATAAATGCCTTCATAGATTTTTTTAAAATGGATAATTTTTAGACATAGGGCTTAAATTTAAAAAACATGCCCTATTTTAAATTAAACAAAAATCAGAGCCTAAATTTTAATTACTTAATATTAGTAAACAATTTTCACAAATTTCCGATAATATTAAACCAAAATTCAAAAGATTTTTCTTATTACCGTGAGACAATCTTCTTGGTCGAAGCTTCTATAGTTCTTAAGTTAAAGATTAAAAGAAACTTATATTTTACAAACATATATTTCAGAAACAAGTCCAATAATATTCCTATCTTCTGCAGACAAGCTAAATAGTTTTACAAAAGACATAATATTTTACTAACAAGGCTCATTACAGTTCACTAAAGGATATATTCAGTTTATAATGTTTTTACCTTTTTTGCCTCATATTAATTTAGTGTCATAAAAAAAATAGTACGATTTTAAAGAACTGATTGAATTTATTTTTTGTTATTAAAATTGCTACTTTTGATGCTCTTTCCAAACCGATGCAGAAGTCGTATGTTTAGAAGAGTAACTGAAAATATATAATCATGATTTTTTTAAAGTTAAATGCAATGGCTAATCTTTTAACAAAGACAACGTTATGAATAAGTCATATGTAAATAAGTGGTACATAAAGGACCCGTGATTTTTGAAGTCTCCTCCTCATCTTCATCACTTCATACTTACCTTATTCCCAAATGATTGAGGTCGAATACATGAATTCTCAATTTCCATATTATTGTATCTCGAAGCATACCAATAGTTAAATTTAGCTTTTTAGGATCATTTTTAATACTTCTTCCTATGTCAATTTAGTTTTTCTTTTTGTTTTTTCTTCAGTATCAATATTATCTCCCCTCTTTACTGGTACATTATCTTGTCTAATTTTTATGTGTTCATATCTTCTAAAGTTACTTTTTCTAATTTTCTCATTTATAGGTGTTACTTTTAGTTTCTCTGTCAATCTCTAATTTTTATTTTTATTTTGACTATATCTTTTCTTGTAATTTGAATCTTTCCTCTTAGCATTCTCATTTTCCCTACATTTAATTTATTTTCGTTGTTCTTTTCGAAGGTCAAATTCTGTTACACACATTACCACATGTCTAATATTGTTCGGTAGTTTCTCTAGTACTCTTCAACCATATAAAATGATGCTAGTTTGTCCAATCAACAATGTCATCGGCAAGCATCATGCACCACATTATGTCATCCTCAATTTGCTTTATTATTTCGTCAATACTAGCGCAAATAAATATGAATTTAGAATTGAACCCTGATGTAACCCTACTAGCTATTGGGAATTATCTCTCCACGTGTAGATCGTACTTTCGTCTCGGGGCTTTCATACATATCTTGAATTAGCTTTATCATTCGTGTTGAAAATTGTTTTTTTACTTTGGGCCTACCAAATTATGTGTCTTGTACTCTATTATATGATTCCGTATGCAAAATCATTTTGTTTGCTCCTAAGCTTCTCTATTGATTTTTATAGTCTACATCTAAAAGTAAAGCTTTCAAATACAGGAATGTTAAGATTAGAACCAGAATCAAATATTAAAGCTGAGACTGATATCCTAAGATATATAATATGAAATAACAAAAATATGTATTTGTAGTTTAAAAATGAGCGGTACATCAGAAATATTTGTTATTTAATTTTCAAGTAAGAGGCATATAAAGATTATATTTATTCAAAAATTTGTGATATATAAAGAAATTACTGATTGGTTCCTGTGTAGTGTAGCTAATATCATCATATTTAACATTCAAGTCAGAAAGTTAAACGAGGTTTCAAAAAAGAATTAAAAAAATCTTTAAAAATATGCGCAAAGAGAGAAGCAAGGTTGGGAAACTAGTATAGAATAATAAGTTTAAATGTAAATTCACTCCAAAGAAAGCTCAATTATAGCATAATGCTTTCAAAAACCCTATTCATGTTAATGATGTGTTGTCTCACTTATCATGAAGATTAAATTCTCATTCCTTACTTTGTTTAGTCCCTTATTATTCCTAGTTTTCATCTTATATAAGATAATTTGAATAATGCAATATCTTTTTTAGAAATGTTGAATTGTACATCTGATTTTAACGTTAAACCATATGTTTACTTTCCTTTCTTATGAATTACATATGTCGTATTTAAAAATATGAACAAATGCAAACGGTTGGGATTGAGTTTGAAGAATGCAATTTAACGTCTGACATAATTTTAAGAAAGTTACTACAAGTTTTCATTTATGCACATACTTTTATAAAATAAATAAATGAAAACTTGTAATAACCTCCTGTACCTGGATTAGTTTGATCTCCAAGTTTCTCAGGGAAAGTTTCGAATAGCATTTAATTATTGTTGTATTCAAATTTGCTTAAAACTTACATTTTATGCTAGCCTTTTATTTTCTAGTGCTCTGCTCATAGAAAACCCTGCTTCGCTAATAGCTACTTTTAATTTCTCAAGTGCTTTTAGCTTTATTTTACATAATATCACAATTCTGTAACACTTAACTAGTGGAATGTTTATAGGTGAAATTCCAGTAGGCGAAGTTGATAATTTGGTTCAAGACGTAGAGAAATACGTGCTGCCATGTCATCTTTTATGGGGCTTATGGGGAATAATTTCCGTACGTGAATTTCTTAATCCATATCAATTGTCAATGTAAAATGAACAGATTTTCATTCACACAGCTTAATAACGTTATTATTTCAAAATATTAGGAACATGTGAATGATATAGACTTTGACTATATGGAGTATGCGAGGCAGAGGTTCAAACAATACTGGTTGAAGAAGCCTGCAATTCTGGGATCTGGATCCGAGGCTCTGGGTTGAAAGATGTTTCAAGGCGAGAAGCATATTGCATATGCATTGCTGTATATATACGATATTTCATTGATACCTCAATATAGGTTACAGTTTACTACAAATGGTCAAAGTTATTTTTTTATTGTTTGCATGCCAGCAAAAACTGTTTGCTGAGTTGTTCTTTTATGTGTTGATTTTTTTTTATTGGTACTGTTTTTTTGGTTGTATATTGAAATTCAGCTGGAAAAGCATTGAATGCCGTTATAATAAATGACTAAAGAATTGTAGCTTGTTTTTTTTGCCTCTCCTTTCTGTGGTATTAAAAGCGGATGAGCTGAGGATGATTAATGGCTGAATTTCTTTGTTTGAGGTTGTATATATTCAATCCTGAGTGTGTTAGTTTCAGTGCTAGAAAGAGGCCTAGGATTTCATCTTTGCTAAAATGTCACATGTTGGTAGTCGGGTGACGCTCTTGTAAGTGATGCATATATGTAGTTGTCTATGGACTAGCAGAAACTCTGTATTGTAAAAGGTTGGCTGGCTCAAGATTGTAATTTTTTTTTAATGATACGTAAGCATAAGATTATTTGCGCGTTCGATTTCAACTTTTATTTTTATATAAACGATCTGGCAGCATTGGTTTTTGCAAATTATTGTTGAAGTTTTAAACAGACTTAGACCTTGGTAACAACCTAGTCAGAGTATGGGTGTGTTTTTTGTTCAGCATGTATCGTGAAAGGGGTAAGTTCGTAAAAGATGATTGTGGCTTTCGGAAGATGTATTCTGAAATAGAAATGTCTGTTTTTTATTTATTTGTTTGGTTTATATTTATTCTAAATATCGTAGAAGAATTTTTAATAGTTGATAATAAGTTATAAACTAATACAAAAAACACTGAATTAAAAATAAAATAAAATAGGTACACTCCTTTTTTTTAATAAAAACTAATACACTACAATTAAAAAGAGTACATAAACAAGACAAATAAACTACTGACAGTTACGATAAAAATGCAAATTTTCTATTAGAAAATTCAATAACTCCCAAATGTCTGTAGCATTAGTTATATTACGGACAAGCATGTAATCCGTCTCCTGTTGAGCGAAAATATATGAAATTTCTCAACTTGTATGAATGTCATTAGGTTACCTCAACGCCACACCCATTGACGGTCTGTTGGAACTCGGTGTCGTGTAATGCAGTGATGGTCGTCTTTTTGGATCGTCTAGGCCTGGATGATGAAGTACCTTTGGTGTATCGTCCCTACGGTATACTGCAGAGGCTAAAAATACCAAGTTGCGTCTCCAACCCATTGAGAATGTCGGCGAGTGTTGAAATTGGCTAGATGAGACGGAGGAAGGTTGTATTTGCACTATGGCATCCTCATACAACCACGGTATGTCATGTTTATCTCTCAGAACTTTATTGGAGATTACAGGCTAAATTTTCTGTATTGTTTGACCGCATCATTTCACCACTCTTCATCTCCATCCATGGTGTCTTTTTCTGCATTCTAGACACCACCTTCAATTTGCAGTAGCTTGTTCCATGAAGACCAAAGACGTTTGAGGTTGTTCCACTTGCTTTTTATTCACGATCCGTTCAAATTAACGCCTTGTTGGGCGTTAAAAGTGACTACAACTTGGTCATTCCAACGACCAACATTTGCATAGTATCGATCATTTACATGCACATATCAATGAAAGCTGGCATGCGCCCTATAGTCCAGTTGACAATGACTCCAGAGATGGCACACTCGGAGAATCCAGTAGACATGCTGTAAAATAAAGGAAAATTTGGAAAAATTCAAACAAAATCAATATATATAGTATAAAGAAAATCGAAGTAAATGTGAATATATGTTAAAAAATAACCCTAATTGTTGCTTAAAACGCCTGAATTGCTTGGATTTGATGGGGAAGATGGTGGTGGAAATGAGGAGGAAGTGGAGTTATATAGGATGGGGAGGCCTCTGTTGGAAAATGAACCATTGGCGTCAAACGCGTCCAACGCCTCGGATGCTTCTTATGCCAATGGTTCATTTCAACCGCGAACAACGGCTACCCAATTATGGCATCAGCCGTAACTGGGTAACTGTTTTCCACCGATACAACCTATGTTGTTTCACGAGGTTTGAAGAACTGGATTCAACATGTGCATTATGTCACAAAGAACTAGGAACAAGAGACCATCTTTACTTTTGAATGTTAATACTCGATTTGTGGAGTACAATTAGAGATATACTCAACATTCAATGCTTAAGTAATATAATTACTGGAAATTTTAATCAAGTCTTAGCGGCACATAATTAAAATACCAAAGCGTATAACGATTTAGTGGACATTGCTATCACTTCTTTGATGTGGCAGATTTGAAAGGAAAGGAATTCTTGTGTTATTAACGGGGTTCAAATGCCTTGCTGGATTTAGGAAATTCTGATTATTCAAGATTGCAAGAAATTATCCAGAACACTTAGCATTTGAAGACATGGTTTTGGAAGTAGCAAACTTATCTTTCAAGAATTTGACTTTGATAGAATGATAAAAGACCGATGAGTCTAAAGTGTACCGCTCCTTCTTTAGTGGTGTTGATGGAATGATAAAAGACTGATGAGTCTAAAGTGTACTGCTACTTCTCCAGTGGTGTACCATGGCTTTCATTGCAAAGGAATTTGCCTAATCAGAGTGATGCCATGGCATATTTCGAAAGTTAGATTGTTGCAAGTATTGATTGAAGATTTATTTAAGCTAGGGTTTCTGGTTCTTTAGCTCGCCATTATGAGTTGGGATTTCAACTCACCATTAGAAAGTAAAAGAGTTGAGGCCACTTAAATGATATGTGCCACGATAGAACCAGGCCAGCACATAGCTGACTAAATGTAACGACCTACTATTTTGGACCATTCAAATCAATAATAAATCCACACATATCGGACTTGAATAATTCAAAACAATAGATTGTAAATAAAATTTGGAAAAACTCAGAATATACAATAAATAAATCACAGATCACAGACATAGAGTAATATAACAATGCAGCGGAAGCAAGAAATAGTAGTTCATGAAGCTACTATATATATATATCAGAGTTACAAGATACAACAGAAGTAAAAGATACAACAGAAGTCTCAATATGATAATCAAGTATAAATCAGAATACAACACTGGAATCAACTGGATAACTGAAAGCGAAATAGATAGCTGGATCTCCAAAAAAAGCTTCAACTCCAAAGGTGAGTCTCGAATGCTGATGCAGCAGCGGATAACAAAAATGATGTAATGGTGTAAAGTAGGAATCGATGGATTGAAGAATACCAAATGCCCAACTCCGTTGATCCAAAGATGCCGGAATCTAGCTATCCCAAACATGTTGATCGCGCACGATACCGTGTTTAAAGATCTACGATTCTTCGACGTTGATCAAGCGCACTTGATTCCGCGAATCGGCTTCAACGATCGTTGATTCGAGCGCACTCGAATACCGAAGGTGGAGATAGGAGGTTACACACAACTACCAATTTAATGAAAGCACAAAGCTAAAAAACAAAAGTTTTATTCAAAATCAACCTAACTATTACAAATGACACCACCCCGCTATTTATAGCGGTTACAACTCAACACGACTCAACATATTACAACACCTAGGTCGGCACCGATCTAACACTTACGACCTACGACCTAACTAAGGTCGTCTGCGACCTAAAGAAACAACACATCAATACAACACGAAATATAGCACATTACACACATGATATCACATATTTACAACACATAGATCGGCCTCCTAAAATACAACTCACGCGACCTACGACTTAAAGAAGAATACAAACATATTACAACACAATATCAACGACATATCATCTGGAGCGACCTAAGGTTCTAGAACGACCTTGCGACATAAGGAATTTACGAGTTAACCATTTTGAACGTCTCGAGAAGAAATGGCATAAGAAAGAACATTTGGAGCGACCTAAGACTTGAGCCTCCCCTGCGACTTAAGAACGAGCGACCTATAACCTTCCGCGACCTAACTGGAAAGCGGCATAGGAATTCTGCACGCGACCTAGCACTTCGCGACCTAAGTTTCTGGAACGACCTAACTTCTGCACGCGACCTAGTACTTCGCGACCTAACCTTCAAACGACTTAAGGAAATGCGGTATAAACTTGTTAGGTCGTTGCTCCCGAACTCGTAACTTAGCTCGCATATCTCACTAGGTCGTAGTCCATTAGGTCGTGGCCCTTTAGGTCGTATCTCGCTTACAGGCATCACTGGTGGCCATAACTCGTGTGCATGACTCGTTAGGTCGCTTGCGCGACTTAAAAACTTCTTAGGTCGTTGGCGACCTAGGAGACGAGAATATCGGGCTGCATCATCCTCCCCCTGTTGAAAGAAATTCGTCCTCGAATTAACATTTTCTTCGTCTTCGTTATCCTTGTGAACTGGAACCAAATATCTGATACTGTCAACGTTAGAAATAGGAAGATGATCCGGCAAACTCAACTTACAATCATTTTCACAAATTTCCTTCACAATTTTCAAACGACCCATTCCACCGATATCCAGCTTGTTGTACGTACCAACAAGAAATCGTTCAACCATCAAGTAGATAGATTCGTTGTCACTTTGTGTCTTCATCAAATCCAATACATAGTCCATATTTACACTCACCCATGGTCTAGTATGTATAGGTAATGACATACATAATCCTGACTTCGTCGCGGTCTCTTTTGAAATTTGATAACTCTGACTCTTCTGAACAATCCTTTCAACCCCTTTCCTTATTGACGGCCCAAAACAACACATTGTAACCATTTGCATGGTATGGTCACTGTCCACGTACCTTTCTACACGCTCATCTTTGATAACTTCTATTTGCCAACTGCGATCAGGAGTATACAATTGCCTTCCTTTGAACAGAAACCCATCAACCAATCTTCTCAATCCTACCTGCTCTGTCGGACACATATGGTTACGTGGCATATACGGTACAATAGCACTTGACACTTGATTAACATGATGTACATTTCCCCTTGGCAGTAATTCCTTGGACAACCCCGCAGGAATTACATCTTCACATTCATTCAACATTGACTTAACCTCTTCGATAATTTCAACACTTTCACTGGTTTCATTTTCATTTAACAGGAATATTTCTGCGCTATCCTCCACTTCTTTAACAAGCTCTCCGGTAGATTGTAGACTAGTCGAATCCACCTCCTTCACTAACAAATTACCCCCTTCACCTTCTGACTTACTGTCTTCATCCTCATTCAACTTTGTTGGTTGTGACTTTTCAACCTCATGTTCGTCACACTTCGTTGGTTGAAAATCATCAACTTCATCTTTATCAAACTTTGGTGGTTGAAAACAATCGATTTCATCTTCCACATCAACAAATTCCTTTAAAGACAACAAAGTTTTAGCTCCTCAATTTCCTCCAACTTGTTTTCACTCTGTTGACGCCTTTTAGGAACCAAAACAATTCGTGTATCCTCGAACATAAAACTGTAACTGTTTGCGTGTCCATCGTGTTGCACAGCTCTATCGTATTGCCATGCCCTTCCCAACAACAGATGGAATACATCCATGTCAACCACATCACACCAAATTTCGTCTTTGTATTTCTTCCCAATGGAAAAATTAACACAAGCTCTTCTATTAACTTTCACCTCCCCTCCTTTCCTCAACCAAGATAATTCGTAGGGAGTTGGATATTTCTCGGTTTTCAATGACAGCTTCTTTACAGCTTCTGAAGAAATAATGTTGTCACAACTTCCTGCATCAATGACAAATTTGCAAACCCTTCCCAAGATAGTGCATGTTGATTGAAAGATGTTACTCCTTAACCAACTTGACTCATCCTCTTGTTTTGGTGTCAAACAAGATCGCCTCAACAACAAACTACAACCCTCATCTCCTGTCAACAATTCTTCTTCTTCAACTGGTAGCGAATTGACACACTCTACTTCTGCATCTTCATGTTCAATCTCCACAATCATGGCTCGTTTCTTGGGCTTTGTACATTCATTGCTTTTGTGGTCAAACTCTTGACAATTAAAACATTTGAGATTACTATTGACCTTAGCTTTGTGAGCTTCATTCACATTCGGTTTATTGATGACTTTGGAAATATCCGCACTGTTACCAACATCCTTGTTCTGATTGTTGGAATTTGTAAACACTCCACCACCTCTTCTGCCTTGCTTCTCCCATGCTAACGCTTTCTGATGCGCTTCAGCGACAGACATTGGATTGAACATATTCACCATGTCTTGAATCTGCGTTTGCAACCCTCCAACATACCTAGCTGTTAGTTGTTCCTCAGTTTCCATAATATCATTCCTCGCAATCAATTGGTAAAAATCATCTGCATATTCATTCACTGTCCTCGTCCCTTGCCTCAGATTCTGCAATCGTTGACACATAAGGGACTGATAATTGTGCGGCAAGAAAGTTGCTTTCATCATCTTTCTCATCTTATCCCATGTGACAATCTTTGACTTCCCCATCATCTCCCGTGTAAGTTTTGTTTGTTGCCACCAAGCCATAGCTCTCCCTCTTAATCTTGTAGCAACCAACTTCACTCTTCGATCCTCGAGAACTTCTTTGAAGTCAAAAATTTCTTCAATATTTGAAACCCAATCCAAAAATTCCTCCGCTTCCATTCCACCATTGAATTCTGGAATTTCAGTTTTCATCCCCGACTCTCATCGGCGATCATCTTCTACAACCCGATATGCATTCCGCCCTTGGTCTCGATCTCGTGAATGAACACTACATCTACCACCATCTTCATCAAAAACAGATGTACTTCGATAACGATCTCGACCTTCCACATTTCTATTATCTCGCATATCTCTTCTACTTTGTCTATCATCATCACGGTATGGTTCATGTTCAAACTCACGTGGAGTTCTTCTCTCTTCATCTCTATACTCATGATGTTCTCTTCTCATTGAAACTGAAGATTCTCTTCTTCCTCGATAAGATTGTGGCGATACCCTCCTCGCTTCCGTAACCGATGGCAAAACTCTATTTCCTCCATGGTTCGAGATTGGTGACCTCCTCCTTTGACCTTGATTCATGTCCATCATCAATTTCTCTAATCTCCCAATGCCTTCATCCAACTTCTCATTGAATTTGTTACTAATACGTTATTCCATTTGTTCGGCATCTTCCCTTTTGTATAAATCTTCAACATTTTGATGACGATTAGCTCTTCTCGGCGGCATCTTCAAACTTCAATTCTCGGCCTTGATTCTCAAAATGATGCACGGCTTCAGACTCTTGAATAAGAATTGGCTCCAAGGTTCGGCTTAGCTATGATTGGCTAAGTCTAGCTCTGATACCAAATGATGCAGCAGCGGATAACAAAAATGATGTAATGGTGTAAAGTAGGAATCGATGGATTGAAGAATACCAAATTCCCAACTCCGTTGATCCAAAGATGCCGGAATCTAGCTATCCCAAACACGTTGATCGCGCACGATACCGTGTTTAAAGATCTACGATTCTTCGACGTTGATCAAGCGCACTTGATTCCGCGAATCGGCTTTAACGATCGTTGATTCGAGCGCACTCAAATACCGAAGGTGGAGATAGGAGGTTACACTCAACTACCAATTTAATGAAAGCGCAAAGCTAACAAACAAAAGTTTTATTCAAAATCAACCTCACTATTACAAACGACACCACCCCGCTATTTATAGCGGTTACAACTCAACACGACTCAACATTTTACAACACCTAGGTCGGCACCGATCTAACACTTACGACCTACGACCTAACTAAGGTCGTCTACGACCTAAAGAAACAACATAGCAATACAACATGAAATATAGCACATTACACACATGATATCACATATTTACAACACATATATCGGCCTCCTAAAATACAACTCACGCGACCTACGACTTAAAGAAGAATACAAACATATTACAACACAGTATCAACGACATATCATTTGGAGCGACCTAAGGTTCTTGAACGACCTTGCGACATAAGGAATTTACGAGTTAACCATTTTGAACGTCTCGAGAAGAAATGGCATAAGAAAGAACATTTGGAGCGACCTAAGACTTGAGCCTCCCCTGCGACTTAAGAACGAGCGACCTATAACCTTCCGCGACCTAACTGGAAAGTGGCATAGGAATTCTGCACGCGACCTAGCACTTCGCGACCTAAGTTTCTAGAACGACCTAACTTCTGCACGCGACCTAGTACGTCGCGACCTAACCTTCAAACGACTTAAGGAAATGCGGTATAAACTTGTTAGGTCATTGCTCCCGAACCCATAACTTAGCTCGCATATCTCACTAGGTCGTAGTCCATTAGGTCGTGGCCCTTTAGGTCGTATCTCGCTTGCAGGCATCACTGGTGGCCATAACTCATGTGCATGACTCGTTAGGTCGCTTGCGCGACTTAAAAACTTCTTAGGTCGTTGGCGACCTAGGAGACGAGAATATCGGGCTGCATCATCCTCCCCCTGTTGAAAGAAATTCATCCTCGAATTAACATTTTCTTCGTCTTCGTTATCCTAGTGAACTGGAACCAAATATCTGATACTGTCAACATTAGAAATAGGAATATGATCCGGCAAACTCAACTTACAATCATTTTCACAAATTTCCTTCACAATTTTCAAACGACCCATTCCACCGGTATCCAGCTTGTTGTACGTACCAACAAGAAATCGTTCAACCATCAAGTAGATAGATTCGTTGTCACTTTGTGTCTTCATCAAATCCAATACAGAGTCCATATTTACACTCACCCATGGTCTAGTATGTATAGGTAATGACATACATAATCCTGACTTCGTCGCGGTCTCTTTTGAAATTTGATAACTCTGACTCTTCTGAACAAGCCTTTCAACCCCTTTCCTTATTGACGGCCCAAAACAACACATTGTCACCATTTGCATGGTATGGTCACTATCCACGTACCTTTCTACACGCTCATCTTTGATAACTTCTATTTGCCAACTGCGATCAGGAGTATACAATTGCCTTCCTTTGAACAGAAACCCATCAACCAATCTTCTCAATCCTACCTGCTCTGTCGGACACATATGGTTACGTGGCATATACGGTACAATAGCACTTGACACTTGATTAACATGATGTACATTTCCCCTTGGCAGTAATTCCTTGGACAACCCCGCAGGAATTACATCTTCACATTCATTCAACATTGACTTAACCTCTTCGATAATTTCAACACTTTCACTGGTTTCATTTTCATTTAACAGGAATATTTCTGCGCTATCCTCCACTTCTTTAACAAGCTCTCCAGTAGATTGTAGACTAGTCGAATCCACCTCCTTCACCAATAAATTACCCCCTTCACCTTCTGACTTACTGTCTTCATCCTCATTCAACTTTGTTGGTTGTGACTTTTCAACCTCATGTTCGTCACACTTCGTTGGTTGAAAATCATCAACTTCATCTTTATCAAACTTTGGTGGTTGAAAACAATCGATTTCATCTTCCACATCAACAAATTCCTTTAAAGACAACAAAGTTTTAGCTCCTCAATTTCCTCCAACTTGTTTTCACTCTGTTGACGCCTTTTAGGAACCAAAACAATTCGTGTATCCTCGAACATAAAACTGTAACTGTTTGCGCGTCCATCGTGTTGCACAGCTCTATCGTATTGCCATGCCCTTCCCAACAACAGATGGAATACATCCATGTCAACCACATCACACCAAATTTCGTCTTTGTATTTCTTCCCAATGGAAAAATTAACACAAGCTCTTCGATTAACTTTCACCTCCCCTCCTTTCCTCAACCAAGCTAATTCGTAGGGAGTTGGATGTTTCTCGGTTTTCAATGACAGCTTCTTTACAGCTTCTGAAGAAATAATGTTGTCACAACTTCCTGCATCAATGACAAATTTGCAAACCCTTCACAAGATAGTGCATGTTGATTGAAAGATGTTACTCCTTAACCAACTTGACTCATCCTCTTGTTTTGGTGTCAAACAAGATCTCCTCAACAACAAACTACAACCCTCATCTCCTGTCAACAATTCTTCTTCTTCAACTGGTAGCGAATTGACACACTCTACTTCTGCATCTTCATGTTCAATCTCCACAATCATGGCTCGTTTCTTGGGCTTTGTACATTCATTGCTTTTGTGGTTAAACTCTTGACAATTAAAACATTTGAGATTACTATTGAACTTAGCTTTGTGAGCTTCATTCACATTCGGTTTATTGATGACTTTGGAAATATCCGCACTGTTACCAACATCCTTGTTCTGATTGTTGGAATTTGTAAACACTCCACCACCTCTTCTGCCTTGCTTCTCCCATGCTAACGCTTTCTGGTGCGCTTCAGCGACAGACATTGGATTGAACATATTCACCATGTCTTGAATCTGCGTTTGCAACCTTCCAACATACCTAGCTGTTAGTTGTTCCTCAGTTTCCATAATATCATTCCTCGCAATCAATTGGTAAAAATAATCTTCATATTCATTCACTGTCCTCGTCCCTTGCCTCAGATTCTGCAACCGTTGACACATAAGGGACTGATAATTGTGCGGCAAGAAAGTTGCTTTCATCATCTTTCTCATATTATCCCATGTGACAATCTTTGACTTCCCCATCCTCTCCCGTGTAAGTTTTGTTTGTTGCCACCAAGCCATAGCTCTCCCTCTTAATCTTGTAGCAACCAACTTCACTCTTCGATCCTCGGGAACTTCTTTGAAGTCAAAAATTTCTTCAATATTTGAAACCCAATCCAAAAATTCCTCCGCTTCCATTCCACCCTTGAATTCTGGAATTTCAGTTTTCATCCCCGAATCCCATCGGCGATCATCTTCTACAACCCGATATGCATTCCGCCCTTGGTCTCGATCTCGTGAATGAACACTACATCTACCACCATCTTCATCAAAAAAAGATGTACTTCGATAACGATCTCGATCTTCCACATTTCTATTATCTCGCATATCTCTTCTACTTTGTCTATCATCATCACGGTATGGTTCATGTTCAAACTCACGTGGAGTTCTTCTCTCTTCATCTCTATACTCGTGATGTTCTCTTCTCATTGAAACTGAAGATTCTCTTCTTCCTCGATAAGATTGTGGCGATACCCTCCTCGCTTCCGTAACCGATGGCAAAACTCTATTTCCTCTATGGTTCGAGATTGGTGACCTCCTCCTTTGACCTTGATTCATGTCCATCATCAATTTCTCTATTCTCCCAATGCCTTCATCCAACTTCTCATTGAATTTGTTACTAATACGTTATTCCATTTGTTCGGCATCTTCCCTTTTGTATAAATCTTCAACATTTTGATGACGATTAGCTCTTCTCGGCGGCATCTTCAAACTTCAATTCTCGGCCTTGATTCTCAAAATGATGCACGGCTTCAGACTCTTGAATAAGAATTGGCTCCAAGGTTCGGCTTAGCTATGATTGGCTAAGTCTAGCTCTGATACCAAATGATGCAGCAGCGGATAACAAAAATGATGTAATGGTGTAATGTAGGAATCGATGGATTGAAGAATACCAAATTCCCAACTCCGTTTATCCAAAGATGTCGGAATCAAGCTATCCCAAACACGTTGATCGCGCACGATACCGTGTTTAAAGATCTACGATTCTTCGACGTTGATCAAGCGCACTTGATTCCGCGAATCGTCTTTAACGATCATTGATTCGAGCGCACTCGAATACCGAAGGTGGAGATAGGAGGTTACACTCAACTACCAATTTAATGAAAGCGCAAAGCTAACAAACAAAAGTTTTATTCAAAATCAACCTAACTATTACAAACGACACCACCCCGCTATTTATAGCGGTTACAACTCAACACGACTCAACATTTTACAACACCTAGGTCGGCACCGATCTAACACTTACGACCTACGACCTAACTAAGGTCGTCTGCGACCTAAAGAAACAACATAGCAATACAACATGAAATATAGCACATTACACACATGATATCACATATTTACAACACATAGATCGGCCTCCTAAAATACAACTCACGCGACCTACGACTTAAAGAAGAATACAAACATATTACAACACAGTATCAACGACATATCATTTGGAGCGACCTAAGATTCTTGAACGACCTTGCGACATAAGGAATTTACGAGTTAACCATTTTGAACGTCTCGAGAAGAAATGGCATAAGAAAGAACATTTGGAGCGACCTAAGACTTGAGCCTCCCCTGCGACTTAAGAACGAGCGACCTATAACCTTCCGCGACCTAACTGGAAAGTGGCATAGGAATTCTGCACGCGACCTAGCACTTCGCGACCTAAGTTTCTAGAACGACCTAACTTCTGCACGCGACCTAGTACTTCACGACCTAACCTTCAAACGACTTAAGGAAATGCGGTATAAACTTGTTAGGTCATTGCTCCCGAACCCGTAACTTAGCTCGCATATCTCACTAGGTCGTAGTCCATTAGGTCGTGGCCCTTTAGGTCGTATCTCGCTTGCAGGCATCACTGGTGGCCATAACTCATGTGCATGACTCGTTAGGTCGCTTGCGCGACTTAAAAAATTCTTAGGTCGTTGGCGACCTAGGAGACGAGAATATCGGGCTGCATCATCCTCCCCCTGTTGAAAGAAATTCATCCTCGAATTAATATTTTCTTCGTCTTCGTTATCCTTGTGAACTGGAACCAAATATCTGATACTGTCAACGTTAGAAATAGGAAGATGATCCGGCAAACTCAACTTACAATCATTTTCACAAATTTCCTTCACAATTTTCAAACGACCCATTCCACCGGTATCCAGCTTGTTGTACGTACCAACAAGAAATCGTTCAACCATCAAGTAGATAGATTCGTTGTCACTTTGTGTCTTCATCAAATCCAATACAGAGTCCATATTTACACTCACCCATGGTCTAGTATGTATAGGTAATGACATACATAATCCTGACTTCGTCGCGGTCTCTTTTGAAATTTAATAACTCTGACTCTTCTGAACAAGCCTTTCAACCCCTTTCCTTATTGACGGCCCAAAACAACACATTGTCACCATTTGCATGGTATGGTCACTATCCACGTACCTTTCTACACGCTCATCTTTGATAACTTCTATTTGCCAACTGCGATCAGGAGTATACAATTGCCTTCCTTTGAACAGAAACCCATCAACCAATCTTCTCAATCCTACCTGCTCTGTCGGACACATATGGTTACGTGGCATATACGGTACAATAGCACTTGACACTTGATTAACATGATGTACATTTCCCCTTGGCAGTAATTCCTTGGACAACCCCGCAGGAATTACATCTTCACATTCATTCAACATTGACTTAACCTCTTCGATAATTTCAACACTTTCACTGGTTTCATTTTCATTTAACAGGAATATTTCTGCGCTATCCTCCACTTCTTTAACAAGCTCTCCAGTAGATTGTAGACTAGTCGAATCCACCTCCTTCACCAATAAATTACCCCCTTCACCTTCTGACTTACTGTCTTCATCCTCATTCAACTTTGTTGGTTGTGACTTTTCAACCTCATGTTCGTCACACTTCGTTGGTTGAAAATCATCAACTTCATCTTTATCAAACTTTGGTGGTTGAAAACAATCGATTTCATCTTCCACATCAACAAATTCCTTTAAAGACAACAAAGTTTTAGCTCCTCAATTTCCTCCAAATTGTTTTCACTCTGTTGACGCCTTTTAGGAACCAAAACAATTCGTGTATCCTCGAACATAAAACTGTAACTGTTTGCGCGTCCATCGTGTTGCACAGCTCTATCGTATTGCCATGCCCTTCCCAACAACAGATGGAATACATCCATGTCAACCACATCACACCAAATTTCGTCTTTGTATTTCTTCCCAATGGAAAAATTAACACAAGCTCTTCGATTAACTTTCACCTCCCCTCCTTTCCTCAACCAAGCTAATTCGTAGGGAGTTGGATGTTTCTCGGTTTTCAATGACAGCTTCTTTACAGCTTCTGAAGAAATAATGTTGTCACAACTTCCTGCATCAATGACAAATTTGCAAACCCTTCCCAAGATAGTGCATGTTGATTGAAAGATGTTACTCCTTAACCAACTTGACTCATCCTCTTGTTTTGGTGTCAAACAAGATCTCCTCAACAACAAACTACAACCCTCATCTCCTGTCAACAATTCTTCTTCTTCAACTGGTAGTGAATTGACACACTCTACTTCTGCATCTTCATGTTCAATCTCCACAATCATGTCTCGTTTCTTGGGCTTTGTACATTCATTGCTTTTGTGGTTAAACTCTTGACAATTAAAACATTTGAGATTACTATTGACCTTAGCTTTGTGAGCTTCATTCACATTCGGTTTATTGATGACTTTGGAAATATCCGCACTGTTACCAACATCCTTGTTCTGATTGTTGGAATTTGTAAACACTCCACCACCTCTTCTGCCTTGCTTCTCCCATGCTAACGCTTTCTGGTGCGCTTCAGCGACAGACATTGGATTGAACATATTCACCATGTCTTGAATCTGCGTTTGCAACCCTCCAACATACCTAGCTGTTAGTTGTTCCTCGGTTTCCATAATATCATTCCTCGCAATCAATTGGTAAAAATCATCTTCATATTCATTCACTGTCCTCGTCCCTTGCCTCAGATTCTGCAACCGTTGACACATAAGGGACTGATAATTGTGCGGCAAGAAAGTTGCTTTCATCATCTTTCTCATCTTATCCCATGTGACAATCTTTAACTTCCCCATCCTCTCCCGTGTAAGTTTTGTTTTTGCCACCAAGCCATAGCCCTCCCTCTTAATCTTGTAGCAACCAACTTCACTCTTCGATCCTCGGGAACTTCTTTGAAGTCAAAAATTTCTTCAACATTTGAAACCCAATCCAAAAATTCCTCCGCTTCCATTCCACCCTTGAATTCTGAAATTTCAGTTTTCATCCCCGACTCCCATCGGCGACCATCTTCTACAACCCGATATGCATTCCGCCCTTGGTCTCGATCTCGCGAATGAACACTACATCTACCACCATCTTCAACAAAAACAGATGTACTTCGATAACGATCTCAACCTTCGACATTTCTATGATCTCGCATATCTCTTCTACTTTGTCTATCATCATCACGGTATGGTTCATGTTCAAATGCACGTGGAGTTGTTCTCTCTTCATCTCTATACTCGTGATGTTCTCTTCTCATTGAAACTGAAGATTCTCTTCTTCCTCGATAAGATTGTCACGATACCCTCCTCGCTTCCGTAACCGATGGCAAAACTCTGTTTCCTCCATGGTTCGAGATTGGTGACCTCCTCCTTTGACCTTGATTCATGTCCATCATCAATTTATCTAATCTCCCAATGCCTTCATCCAACTTCACATTGAATTTGTTACTAATATATTGTTCCATTTGTTCGGCATCTTCCCTTTTGTACAAATCTTCAATATTTTGATGACGATTAGCTCTTCTCGGTGGCATCTTCAAACTTCAATTCTCGGCCTTGATTCTCAAAATGATGCACGGCTTCAGACTCTTGAATAAGAATTGGCTCCAAGGTTCGGCTTAGCTATGATTGGCTAAGTCTAGCTCTGATACCAAATGATGCAGCAGCGGATAACAAAAATGATGTAATGGTGTAAAGTAGGAATCGATGGATTGAAGAATACCAAATGCCCAACTCCGTTGATCCAAAGATGCCGGAATCTAGCTATCTCAAACACGTTGATCGCGCACGATACCGTGTTTAAAGATCTACGATTCTTCGACGTTGATCAAGCGCACTTGATTCCGCGAATCGGCTTCAACGATCGTTGATTCGAGCGCACTCGAATACCGAAGGTGGAGATAGGAGGTTACACTCAACTACCAATTAATGAAAGCACAAAGCTAACAAACAAAAGTTTTATTCGAAATAAACCTAACTATTACAAATGACACCACCCCGCTATTTATAGAGGTTACAACTCAACACGACTCAACATATTACAACACCTAGGTCGGCACCAACCTAACACTTACGACCTACGACCTAACTAAGGTCGTTTGCGACCTTAAGAAACAACACAGCAATACAACACGAAATATAGCACATTACACACATGGTATCACATATTTACAACACATAGATCGGCCTCGACCTAAAATACAACTCACGCGACCTACGACTTAAAGAAGAATACAAACATATTACAACACAGTATCAACGACATATCATCTGGAGCAACCTAAGGTTCTTGAACGACCTTGCGACATAAGGAATTTACGAGTTAACCATTTTGAACGTCTCGAGAAGAAATGGCATAAGAAAGAACATTTGGAGCGACCTAAGACTTGAGCCTCCCCTGCGACTTAAGAATGAGCGACCTATAACCTTCCGCGACCTAACTGGAAAGCGGCAAAGGAAATCTGCATGCGACCTAGCACTTCGCGACCTAAGTTTCTGGAACGACCTAACTTCTGCACGCGACCTAGTACTTCGCGACCTAACCTTCAAACGACTTAAGGAAATGCGGTATAAACTTGTTAGGTCGTTGCTCCCGAACTCGTAACTTAGCTTGCATATCTCACTAGGTCGTGGTCCATTAGGTCGTGGCCCTTTAGATCGTATCTCGTTTGCAGGCATCACTGGTGGCCATAATTCGTGTGCATGACTCGTTAGGTCGCTTGCGCGACTTAAAAACTTCTTAGGTCGTTGGTGACCTAGGAGACGAGAATATCGGGCTGCATCATCCTCCCCCTGTTGAAAGAAATTCGTCCTCGAATTAACATTTTCTTCGTCTTCGTTATCCTTGTGAACTGGAACCAAATATCTGATACTGTCAATGTTAGAAATAGGAAGATGATCCGGCAAACTCAACTTATAATCATTTTCACAAATTTCCTTCACAATTTTCAAAGGACCCATTCCACCGGTATCCAACTTGTTGTACGTACCAACAAGAAATCGTTCAACCATCAAGTAGATAGATTCGTTGTCACTTTGTGTCTTCATCAAATCCAATACAGAGTCCATATTTACACTCACCCATGGTCTAGTATGTATAGGTAATGACATACATAATCCTGACTTCGTCGCGATCTCTTTTGAAATTTGATAACTCTGACTCTTCTGAACAAGCCTTTCAACCCCTTTCCTTATTGACGGCCCAAAACAACACATTGTAACCATTTGCATGGTATGGTCACTGTCCACGTACCTTTCTACACGCTCATCTTTGATAACTTCTATTTGCCAACTGCGATCAGAAGTATACAATTGCCTTCCTTTGAACAGAAACCCATCAACCAATCTTCTCAATCCTACCTGCTCTGTCGGACACATATGGTTACGTGGCATATACGATACAATAGCACTTGACACTTGATTAACATGATGTACATTTCCCCTTGGCAGTAATTCCTTGGACAACCCCGTAGGAATTACATCTTCACATTCATTCAACATTGACTTAACCTCTTCGATAATTTCAACACTTTCACTGGTTTCATTTTCATTTAACAGGAATATTTCTGCGCTATCCTCCACTTCTTTAACAAGCTCTCCTGTAGATTGTAGACTAGTCGAATCCACCTCCTTCACCAACAAATTACCCCCTTCACCTTCTGACTTACTGTCTTCATCCTCATTCAACTTTGTTGGTTGTGACTTTTCAACCTCAAGTTTGTCACACTTTGTTGGTTGAAAATCATCAACTTCATCTTTATCAAACTTTGGTGGTTGAAAACAATCGATTTCATCTTCCACATCAACAAATTCCTTTAAAGACAACAAAGTTTTAGCTCCTCAATTTCCTCCAACTTGTTTTCACTCTGTTGACGCCTTTTAGGAACCAAAACAATTCGTGTATCCTTGAACATAAAACTGTAACTGTTTGCGCGTCCATCGTGTTGCACAGCTCTATCGTATTGTCATGCCCTTCCCAACAACAGATGGAATACATCCATGTCAACCACATCACACCAAATTTCGTCTTTGTATTTCTTCCCAATGGAAAAAATAACACAAGCTCTTCGATTAACTTTCACCTCCCCTCCTTTCCTCAACCAAGCTAATTCGTAGGGAGTTGGATGTTTCTTGGTTTTCAATGACAGCTTCTTTACAGCTTCTGAAGAAATAATGTTGTCACAACTTCCTGCATTAATGACAAATTTGCAAACCCTTCCCAAGATAGTGCATGTTGATTGAAAGATGTTACTGCTTAACCAACTTGACTCATCCTCTTGTTTTGGTGTCAAACAAGATCTCCTCAACAACAAACTACAACCCTCATCTCCTGTCAACAATTCTTCTTCTTCAACTGGTAGCGAATTGACACACTCTACTTCTGCATCTTCATGTTCAATCTCCACAATCATGGCTCGTTTCTTGGGCTTTGTACATTCATTGCTTTTGTGGCCAAACTCTTGACAATTAAAACATTTGAGATTACTATTGACCTTAGCTTTGTGAGCTTCATTCACATTCGGTTTATTGATGACTTTGGAAATATCCGCACTGTTACCAACATCCTTGTTCTGATTGTTGGAATTTGTAAACACTCCACCACCTCTTCTGCCTTGCTTCTCCCATGCTAACGCTTTCAGGTGCGCTTCAGTGACAGACATTGGATTGAACATATTCACCATGTCTTGAATCTGCGTTTGTAACCCTCCAACATACCTAGCTGTTAGTTGTTCCTCAGTTTCCATAATATCATTCCTCGCAATCAATTGGTAAAAATCATCTGCATATTCATTCACTGTCCTCGTTCCTTGCCTCAGATTCTGCAATCGTTGATACATAAGGGACTGATAATTGTGCGGCAAGAAAGTTGCTTTCATCATCTTTCTCATCTTATCCCATGTGACAATCTTTGACTTTCCCATCCTCTCCCGTGTAAGTTTTGTTTGTTGCCACCAAGCCATAGCTCTCCCTCTTAATCTTGTAGCAACCAACTTCACTCTTCGATCCTCGGGAACTTCTTTGAAGTCAAAAATTTCTTCAACATTTGAAACCCAATCCAAAAATTCCTCCGCTTCCATTCCACCCTAGAATTCTGGAATTTCAGTTTTCATCCCCGACTCCCATCGGCGATCATCTTCTACAACCCGATATGCATTCCGCCCTTGGTCTCGATCTCGCGAATGAACACTACATCTACCACCATCTTCATCAAAAACAGATGTACTTCGATAACGATCTCGACCTTCCACATTTCTATTATCTCGCATATCTCTTCTACTTTGTATATCATCATCACGGTATGGTTCATGTTCAAACTCACGTGGAGTTCTTCTCTCTTCATCTCTATACTCGTGATGTTCTCTTCTCATTGAAACTGAAGATTCTCTTCTTCCTTGATAAGATTGTGGCGATACCCTCCTCGCTTCCGTAACCGATGGCAAAACTCTGTTTCCTCCATGGTTCGAGATTGGTGACCTCCTCCTTTGACCTTGATTCATGTCCATCATCAATTTCTCTAATCTCACAATGCCTTCATCCAACTTCTCATTGAATTTGTTACTAATACGTTGTTCCATTTGTTCGGCATCTTCCCTTTTGTATAAATCTTCAACATTTTGATGACGATTAGCTCTTCTCGGCGGCATCTTCAAACTTCAATTCTCGGCCTTGATTCTCAAAATGATGCACGGCTTCAGACTCTTGAATAAGAATTGGCTCCAAGGTTCGACTTAGCTATGATTGGCTAATTCTAGCTCTGATACCAAATGATGCAGCAGCGGATAACAAAAATGATGTAATGGTGTAAAGTAGCAATCGATGGATTGAAGAATACCAAATTCCCAAATCCGTTGATCCAAAGATGCCGGAATCTAGCTATCCCAAACACGTTGATCGCGCACGATACCGTGTTTAAAGATCTACGATTCTTCGACGTTGATCAAGCGCACTTGATTCCGCGAATCGGCTTCAACGATCGTTGATTCGAGCGCACTCGAATACCGAAGGTGGAGATAGGAGGTTACACTCAACTACCAATTTAATGAAAGCGCAAAGCTAACAAACAAAAGTTTTATTCAAAATCAACCTAACTATTACAAATGACACCACCCCGCTATTTATAGCGGTTACAACTCAACACGACTCAACATATTACAACACCTAGGTCGGCACCGATCTAACACTTACGACCTACGACCTAACTAAGGTCGTCTGCGACCTAAAGAAACAACATAGCAATACAACATGAAATATAGCACATTACACACATGATATCACATATTTACAACACATAGATCGACCTCCTAAAATACAACTCACGCGACCTACGACTTAAAGAAGAATACAAACATATTACAACATAGTATCAACGACATATCATTTGGAACGACCTAAGGTTCTTGAACGACCTTGCGACAAAAGGAATTTACGAGTTAACCATTTTGAACGTCTCGAGAAGAAATGGCATAAGAAAGAACATTTGGAGCGACCTAAGACTTGAGCCTCCCCTGCGACTTAAGAACGAGCGACCTATAACCTTCCGCGACCTAACTGGAAAGCGGCATAGGAATTCTGCACGCGACCTAGCACTTCGCGACCTAAGTTTCTAGAACGACCTAACTTCTGCACGCGACCTAGTACTTCGCGACCTAACCTTCAAACGACTTAAGGAAATGCAGTATAAACTTGTTAGGTCGTTGCTCCCGAACTCGTAACTTAGCTCGCATATCTCACTAGGTCGTAGTCCATTAGGTCGTGACCCTTTAGGTCGTATCTCGCTTGCAGGCATCACTGGTGGCCATAACTCGTGTGCATGACTCGTTAGGTCGCTTGCGCGACTTAAAAACTTCTTAGGTCGTTGGCGACCTAGGAGACGAGAATATCGGGCTGCATCATCCTCCCCCTGTTGAAAGAAATTCTTCCTCGAATTAACATTTTCTTCGTCTTCGTTATCCTTGTGAACTGGAACCAAATATCTGATACTGTCAACGTTAGAAATAGGAAGATGATCCGGCAAACTCAACTTACAATCATTTTCACAAATTTCCTTCACAATTTTCAAACGACCCATTCCACCGGTATCCAGCTTGTTGTACGTACCAACAAGAAATCGTTCAACCATCAAGTAGATAGATTCGTTGTCACTTTGTGTCTTCATCAAATCCAATACAGAGTCCATATTTACACTCACCCATGGTCTAGTATGTATAGGTAATGACATACATAATCCTGACTTCGTCGCGGTCTCTTTTGAAATTTGATAACTCTGACTCTTCTGAACAAGCCTTTCAACCCCTTTCCTTATTGACGGCCCAAAACAACACATTGTAACCATTTGCATGGTATGGTCACTGTCCACGTATCTTTCTACACGCTCATCTTTGATAACTTCTATTTGCCAACTGCGATCAGGAGTATACAATTGCCTTCCTTTGAACAGAATTCTATCAACCAATCTTCTCAATCCTACCTGCTCTGTCGGACACATATGGTTACGTGGCATATACGGTACAATAGCACTTGACACTTGATTAACATGATGTACATTTCCCCTTGGCGGTAATTCCTTGGACAACCCCGCAGGAATTACATCTTCACATTCATTCAACATTGACTTAACCTCTTCGATAATTTCAACACTTTCACTGGTTTCATTTTCATTTAACAGGAATATTTCTGCGCTATCCTCCACTTCTTTAACAAGCTCTCCTGTAGATTGTAGACTAGTCGAATCCACCTCCTTCACCAACAAATTACCCCCTTCACCTTCTGACTTACTGTCTTCATCCTCATTCAACTTTGCTGGTTGTGACTTTTCAACCTCATGTTTGTCACACTTCGTTGGTTGAAAATCATCAACTTCATCTTTATCAAACTTTGGTGGTTGAAAACAATCGATTTCATCTTCCACATCAACAAATTCCTTTAAAGACAACAAAGTTTTTAGCTCCTCAATTTCCTCCAACTTGTTTTCACTCTGTTGACGCCTTTTAGGAACCAAAACAATTCGTGTATCCTCGAACATAAAACTGTAACTGTTTGCGCGTCCATCGTGTTGCACAGCTCTATCATATTGCCATGGCCTTCCCAACAACAGATGGCATACATCCATGTCAACCACATCACACCAAATTTCGTCTTGTATTTCTTACCAATGGAAAAATTAACACAAGCTCTTCGATTAACTTTCACCTCCCCTCCTTTCCTCAACCAAGCTAATTCGTAGGGAGTTTGATGTTTCTCGGTTTTCAATGACAGCTTCTTTACAGCTTCTGAAGAAATAATGTTGTCACAACTTCCTGCATCAATGACAAATTTGCAAACCCTTCCCAAGATAGTGCATGTTGATTGAAAGATGTTACTCCTTAACCAACTTGACTCATCCTCTTGTTTTGGTGTCAAACAAGATCTCCTCAACAAAAAACTACAACCCTCATCTCCTGTCAACAATTCTTCTTCTTCAACTGGTAGCGAATTGACACACTCTACTTCTGCATCTTCATGTTCAATCTCCATAATCATGGCTCGTTTCTTGGGCTTTGTACATTCATTGCTTTTGTGGCCAAAATCTTGACAATTAAAACATTTGAGATTATTATTGACCTTAGCTTTGTGAGCTTCATTCACATTCGGTTTATTGATGACTTTGGAAATATCCGCACTGTTACCAACATCCTTGTTCTGATTGTTGGAATTTGTAAACACTCCACTACCTCTTCTGCCTTGCTTCTCCCATGCTAACGCTTTCTGGTGCGCTTCAGCGACAGACATTGGATTGAACATATTCACCATGTCTTGAATCTGCGTTTGCAACCCTCCAACATACCTAGCTGTTAGTTGTTCCTCAATTTCCATAATATCATTCCTCGCAATCAATTGGTAAAAATCATCTGCATATTCATTCACTGTCCTCGTCCCTTGCCTCAGATTCTGCAATCGTTGATACATAAGGGACTGATAATTGTGCGGCAAGAAAGTTGCTTTCATCATCTTTCTCATCTTATCCCATGTGACAATCTTTGACTTCCCCATCCTCTCCCGTGTAAGTTTTGTTTGTTGCCACCAAGCCATAGCTCTCCCTCTTAATCTTGTAGCAACCAACTTCACTCTTCGATCCTCGAGAACTTCTTTGAAGTCAAAAATTTCTTCAACATTTGAAACCCAATCCAAAAATTCCTCCGCTTCCATTCCACCCTTGAATTCTGGAATTTCAGTTTTCATCCCCAACCCCCATCGGCGATCATCTTCTACAACCCGATATGCATTCCGCCCTTGGTCTCGATCTCGCGAATGAACACTACATCTACCACCATCTTCATCAAAAATAGATGTACATCGATAACGATCTCGACCTTCCACATTTCTATGATCTCGCATATCTCTTCTACTTTGTCTATCATCATCACGGTATGGTTCATGTTCAAACTCACGTGGAGTTCTTCTCTCTTCATATCTATACTCGTGATGTTCTCTTCTCATTGAAACTGAAGATTCTCTTCTTCCTCGATAAGATTGTGGCGATACCCTCCTCGCTTCCGTAACCAATGGCAAAACTCTGTTTCCTCCATGGTTCGAGATTGGTGACCTCCTCCTTTGACCTTGATTCATGTCCATCATCAATTTCTCTAATCTCCCAATGCCTTCATCCAACTTCTCATTGAATTTGTTACTAATACGTTGTTCCATTTGTTCGGCATCTTCCCTTTTGTACAAATCTTCAACATTTTGATGACGATTAGCTCTTCTCGGCGGCATCTTCAAACTTCAATTCTCGGCCTTGATTCTCAAAATGATGCACGGCTTCAGACTCTTGAATAAGAATTGGCTCTAAGGTTCGGCTTAGCGATGATTGGCTAAGTCTAGTTCTGATACCAAATGATGCAACAACGGATAACAAAAATGATTTAATGGTGTAAAGTAGGAATCGATGGATTGAAGAATACCAAATGCCCAACTCCGTTGATCCAAAGATGCCGGAATCTAGCTATCCCAAACACGTTGATCGCGCACGATACTGTGTTTAAAGATCTACGATTCTTCGACGTTGATCAAGCGCACTTGATTCCGCGAATCGGCTTCAACGATCGTTGATTCGAGCGCACTCGAATACCGAAGGTGGAGATAGGAGGTTACACTCAACTATCAATTTAATGAAAGCACAAAGCTAACAAACAAAAGTTTTATTCAAAATCAACCTAACTATTACAAATGACACCACCCCGCTATTTATAGAGGTTACAACTCAACACGACTCAACATATTACAACACCTAGGTCGGCACCGACCTAACACTTACGACCTACAACCTAACTAAGGTCGTCTGCGACCTAAAGAAACAACACAGCAATACAACACGAAATATAGCACATTACACACATGATATCACATATTTACAACACATAGATCGGCCTCGACCTAAAATACAACTCACGCGACCTACGACTTAAAGAAGAATACAAACATATTACAACACAGTATCAACGACATATCATCTGGAGCGACCTAAGGTTCTTGAACGACCTTGCGACATAAGGGATTTACGAGTTAACCATTTTGAACGTCTCGAGAAGAAATGGCATAAGAAAGAACATTTGGAGCGACCTAAGACTTGAGCCTCCCCTGCGACTTAAGAATGAGCGACCTATAACCTTCCGCGACCTAATTGGAAAGCGGCATAGGAATTCTGCACGCGACCTAGCACTTCGCGACCTAAGTTTCTGGAACGACCTAACTTCTGCATGCGACCTAGTACTTCGCGACCTAACCTTCAAACGACTTAAGGAAATGCGGTATAAACTTGTTAGGTCGTTGCTCCCGAACTCGTAACTTAGCTCGCATATCTCACTAGGTCGTAGTCCATTAGGTCGTGGCCCTTTAGGTCGTATCTCGCTTGCAGGCATCACTGGTGACCATAACTCGTGTGCATGACTCGTTAGGTCGCTTGCGCGACTTAAAAACTTCTTAGGTCGTTGGCGACCTAGGAGACGAGAATATCGGGCTGCATCAAATGCTGTATCACTCAGTCTGACCCGAGCATAAAGCAAAACACAAAACACTCGAATCAGGACATACATACTTATATAATGTAAACCAACTCAAGTGAACTGTAATATAAAGGTACAAGTAACTTAAAGAATGCTTGGGATCGCCCATTCTTTAAGGATCCGTTAAACTATCTACTATGTAGTAATATTCGCTATTATAATAATGTCTAATAATAAAATAAACTTACTTTTAAATAGCATTAAGGAGTGACCCAATATTCTTCTTAACACATAATAGTCCCAATAGTCTATCCAGTATTAGCATACCCCCAGATCGGGAGCTACCCTCAATTCTCCACAGGCTACGGCACAAATCCAAACTCGTAGTAAAGCTCGATATGGTAGGTGACACGGCACAACGAGGCAATGCCAGGGTAGATATACCAATTACGCATCCGGGATGGTGGAAACGCATAGCAGCCACTACCGCCCACCTCGGAACACACTCCCAAATCAAAAATCGAAGGGTGGCCACCAAATAAATCACAAAGTAATAGAATAGTATCGAAGAAATGCGTCCGATCAGAGGTGCTACCTTATTGGCCCGAGAATCGCTCCTGTTTTAGCCACCTTATGCCAACTCACGGGAGTTGGGTCCATGTTCATACCTTAATAAGATCGTCGCCACCATCCTACTTCATTCTGGAATCTCCACCGCGTACACGGTTGTCAAAGTGGTTTTCGGTATCGACAGAGAGTATGCCCATATCCGATCCCGGTCTCTTTGCCAACCAAACGTTATTATAACCCATGGATATTTATTTCAAAATCATTTACTTTAAAACCCAAAATATCATATCCATTTCAAACTAAATACTATATTATTTCATTTCAAAGCCAAATCAATATATCATTTCCATTTCAAAAACCAAAGCCATAATATCATTTAAATTCCAAAACAAATCAATATATCATTTAAATAAAAGCCAAATTTCCAAATCACTGAATACTTCCTTAAATTTATTAAAACTTGAAATATTCCTTTAAATCATCTTAAACCAAACCACTTTATAAAGTCACATTCTTAAATCTTCAATTTCAATAAGTTCCAAGTTAATATATTTTAAGACAATTCTTAATTAAATACAATTTCACACAATTCATTTCCAAACCATTTAAATTCAATGTCAAATAATATTCATTTCAAAGTTGTAACATTTCTAAGTTCATTCGTTCAATCATTTCAAACATTAAAATTTTCAAAACAGCAGCATTTATAAAGTGCTGCAGTAGGTATATTCAGTATATATCAAAACATAGTTCAAAATCAGAAACTACAGCATTTCAGAAATGTTGTTATAGGTCCTTTTAGTATATTTTCAGCTATAGTTCAATTTCCAAAAATTACAGCACTTCAGAAATGCTGTTATAGGTCTTTTTAGTATATTTCCAGCCATAGTTCATTTAACCACAGCATTTCAGAAATGCTATAATTTCTGTTATACCCTTTAAAACAATATATCTTCAATTTTTCTCATTTTAACTTATCAAACTCATTCCACTTTCCAAAAAATTTATTTGGATATTACTTAACTTATAAATTTTAATAAAACAACATTTTTATAAATAAATGTCGAATTTAAATTAATTTCATTTGTCAGTCAATCCTTTATAAATTGCTTAACTTTCAGAAACATTAAAACTCCAATTCTAGCCATTTTAACCTATAAAATTACATCTTCCACTTCAGAAATTATTCATTTGGATATCATTAAACTTAAGATTCAATAAGATAAACTTTTATAAATAAATATCCAAATTAAACTATAATTCATTTATTAAGTCAAAAGCACATTCTTTTACTTAACTTTTATTTCACCAAATAACCTAACATTTTATTTTAAAATACCCACTTCATAAATAAAACTAAATTCCCATTTATTTACTTAACTTAATAATTTCAGTTAGAACCAAATTTTCCAATTATCAAGTTAATCGTATTTTATATTACAATTTCCTTCCATTTAAATCCTAATTATTTATTTTACAAACATATTCATAAATAGAATATCTTACCAAATATTCATTTGACATCAAATAATTATGGATTTCAGTTAAACAAATTTTATTACCAAAGTCCAAGAAAACTATATTCTATTTTATCAATTTAAAATACATTCTTTATTATTCAAACATGTCTATTCATAAATAAAATTCATTACAATTACCAGGTTAGATTTAACATTCCATATTAAATCAACATTTCATTATTAAGTTATTTATCGTAAATAAAATTCTTTAAATTCCATTTAAACCAATTATTAACTTATAAATTTTAACTTATAGAAAACAATACACCTTTATAGCTTAAAGCCTTAAATCAAATTTAAGTTAAATTTCATATATTTATAATTTCAGAATACTTAATAATTTTTCAGAAAATAATTAGACACTTAATAAATTTTTAGGAAAATATTATTTAAAATTTAACCATGGGCCTGTATAATATTCTCTAGCCTAGGTCAAGTGATACGGATATGTATCATTTCAATCCGTAATTTAAAAAGAAAAATCTGGGTTCTATCATTTCAAACCCACAATCCCAAATCAAATAAATTACGAAAAAATCACTCAAGCCTATCATTTCAGCTCATAATGATTTTTCCTTATTCTAATGTCCGTTCGGGTATGTATCATTTCAACCCATAGTGATAGGGAACTTGCAGTGTGAGATACAGTAATTACAATGAACAGTAAAACATATAAAATAATAACAGATGATGTAACAGGTATAAAACAGCATTTATCATCATATAATATATCACAGTCATGTATGAATAACATATCAATTTATACAGATTCACTTGTCATCATTTCACAATAATACAAGTACATATGTCTAGAGTGATAAAACTCACCTTTTTAAAGCTAGAGATCAAATTCAAAACACACAATTGAAACTCCAAAAAGCACGATAAAGCACGAATAAGATTTTTTTGTAGATGGAGAGTCAAGATCCAAACTTGTATGCAAACAAATATCACAAACATAAGTCTATAATTCAACATACAAGATTAGGAATCAAAACAATGAAAAGAAATAAGAATTAAAATGACATAACCTTGCTTTAACAAATGCAAGTGGCTCGACCATGGTTGAATCTAGGGTCAAGGCAACCTAAATACACGGCTAGGGGATGGTAAGGTCATGGAAAAGCAAATAGGTGGTGCTTGGAATCGGTGGTCGCGGCTAATAGGGAAGAGGAGGTGGTGAACTATGGTGATGTAGGCTATGTTTTCAACAAGTTTTGGTGGAGTTTGTATATGGTGATCACGGCTTGGTTTGGTGGTGGTGATTGGGTGACGGAGGTGATCATGGAGGAGGTGGAGAGGAGATGACGTCGGAAATATGGTGGAGAGGCCGAGCATAGGAGGAAGAAAAACAAAAGAAAATAAAAGAAAAAGGAGAAAGAAAAAGAAGAGAAACCATGGATCTAGAACTCTATATTTTTTTTTCTCAGGAGATGAAGTGAGAAGTGATGAGATGAGAAATATTTTGTACGTGAATTACAACTTAGTGGCGGCTAGGGTTATAACAAAATGATTTGAACGGCTATAGATGTGGAGTGAACGGCTAAGGTAAGATGAGAAGGCAAGAACAGAAAAGGCAACAATTAAAGGAGAAAGATCTTGTATATATTTTATTCTTAAATGCAAATTAAAAAGAGGATATTGAGATGGGAATGAAATATTTTTGTACATGATTAGTGGAATGATTTGTACGGCTAGAGGAGTGGTTTGGATGGCAAGCAAAGGAGTAAAGAGCTAGGTAAATGAATGCTAGGGAAAAGGAAAAGACATTGAAATAAAAACAAGTAACTAAAGTCCCTTCAAATTTCTAAGCCATTTATCCAAAATAAAACAAGTCAACAACCAAAATAATTCAAAGTGCAAACCATAAAATAAAAATAAATAAATAGAAAATAAAAATAAATAAATAGAAAATAAAAATATAGAAATGAACATAGGAAATAGAAAATAGAATACAGAAAATCATTGCGTGTAAAACGCTGTATTTTATCAAATTATAAAGTATACAACAGAATTTGATGAAACGAAAAATAGAATGGATATCAGCATCCTATCCAACTTCAATTAAAAAGATTAGAATCCAAAAATTTAAAATTTTCAAATTTTCAAATAAAAGTCAAAGTTTAACCAAAATATAAAATTTGCAGAAAATGTATATTAAATTTGTATTTGGAAAATGAATTACAAACAAAATCCAAATTTACATTTATTATAATTAAAACCTTAATCAATTTATTCAACTAGGTTTCATTCTTTTATTTTTGTCTATGACTAAAATATACATTTCCATTTATTTTATTACATTCACACTTTACAATTACTGTCCTATCTCATATTAATGAACATTTACTTACATAAAAATGTAATTGATTTCCTACCTTAAATTTAGCAGCCTAAATAAAATGTAACTTGCAATAAATGTTATCATTATCTTTATATTACACTCAAGTTTATTTTGTCCACTAATTATCATAATTGCTTACCTGATATTGAATTCATTCAATTACTACAAATTATACAAATTTATTTATTTATACACCACTTACCCTTATTTACTTATATTTAAATTTATACCCAAATGTAACATTTACAACTAGATGTATAGACCAATTAAATAGTAACTTACAACCGTTACTATAACTTTTAATCACACTATTGAATTCATTGTTCACAACATATGTTACCATTCTTATATACCTAATCTTTATTCAATGGTCATTTATTTCATACTAAATCATTTATAAATTTTAATGTTTGCATTTGTTTTCTTACATAAATTTATAGCCAAGTATAACAATTTACATTACTTCAATAAATTGTAATTTCATTTCAATTGTTAATAATTAGTTTTTAAATACATTGTTACATTTCATTTTGGCATTCATTTCATTATTAAATTACCAAGTTTTTATTTCTTCCAAATTTATTTACCAAAATCTTATTAAATTGACAACTTTAATTATTGAAAATTTACGGGTCGTTACACTAAATGGGTGATGCTCAAATTTTTTGGATCCCTCCTTTGGAACTCACGGTTAGAGATCACCAAATGAAAATGAGCCAAAAAGAATGTGTAGATATGTGTTTAATTAGCACTTGAAAAGAGGTAAAAGTGGATCTCTTTTCTCTTCATTTTACTCATTCCCTTTTACCATTTCAAATCCTATTTGAAACACTTAAACCCTACCTCCTGCACAACCCTAGACTGACGATAGATAGGGCCTACATACGCTTTCAACAATCCCAAAATCATTTAGCAAATAATTTATTTAAATCAAATTTAAATACCTATCGATACATATACATACATACATGACTTTTGTATACGCACTCAATGAATTACCGATGGATCCCAAAAATCAAATGCAATTTAATAATTAATATTTCATAAATATATTAATCAATTTACAATAGTTATAAATTAATTAAATCATGTGGTATTTCGAAGTATCCAACGTTACGGCTGTGTGACTCAAAAGTGTAAATTCAATCAGCGATTAATATTGAATAATTCGAATATTAACGTTCATATGTCACCTTAGCTAGTGGTGTGATAGTTTAGTCGAATTTATCGGTGACACTTTTTTTTGGTAAAATCGAATTTACTATTTTAAGTGATACCTCGTAGTAACGATTATTAGATCAATTCTCTTTATTAAAATTATATCATTTTAGGCCTGATGGAATTTGATTTTGATCAAAATTCCAATATCGTCCACATTCAACTTGTTTATCCAAACATAGTCCTTGGTTGAATAATAATAATTATTATTAATCATCTGCTCTGGTCAGAGACTTTGACTTTGAGTTGACTACGGTTGACCATGATACCAACCTTATATAACTGAGGAGACAAAATTTATTATTAAATAGTATTTCACTTCCAATGCTTCAACTCAGACCCAACTATAGTCGTTCGGTGGAAACCATGTCATGATTTAACTATAATCAAACTGGAGTATCCACATTGAAGTTTAACGATATTCTCAAGTCGAGACAACTGTGTAATATTGTTACTTCGAGATTCTCTGTTTTACCTTAGTTATATTAACTAACAGAAAACTCTCGAGTGGGTCATTCCATAGTTATCCTATAACTATCGATACGTAACCTCTTAGTGCCTCCAACATCCATGAGAAATGAAGAGCTTTATGTACTCTAGTCTCAATGGATGTATCATTATCATGTCTTGAAATATTTTGTCTAAGAACATTTAAAATAATATGTCATTTTTAATATGTGATCACAATACATTGTAATTACTATCACATAATATATCATTTAAGGATTTTCTATTTAATATACTTAAATTATATAATTAATTAGCGTATCATGATATGAAAGTGTATAATAGAAAGAAAAACACCTTTTATTTCGAATGAGATTTTATTACGGAGTTAATAATTTATAATAAATTACAGAATTTTTCATAAGGCAAACCCTTAATTTTATCATGTCGATGATCAAGTCATGGTCAATATATGTGTAATTGTTGAAAAGTTTGTTTCTTATAATAGTCAATTTGGCTACTTACATTATATTATTAGAGTCTTTGTATGGGTGTTTTTTCCTTATAGTTGTTACTGTAACTACCTTGTTCGAGCTTTTGGTAATTCTCCGTTTGTACAAAATTTATACACAAATAAAGAACTGTTTTTTCAAAAAAAAACTTAACTACAAATAGTGACGATCTCATTGCAGTCTCAATTTCTATTCGATAAATTCCCCTATTAAGGTATCA
This sequence comes from Allium fistulosum, assembly GCA_030737815.1. NCBI lineage: Eukaryota > Viridiplantae > Streptophyta > Magnoliopsida > Asparagales > Amaryllidaceae > Allium > Allium fistulosum. Next base: position 581,477,475 of record CM060906.1, on the reverse strand, counting down.
TTATCTACCAGCATTATCTAGCCTCTTTAAAATTTCCAATTGAGAGCTAGCTTTGTGAACTCCACATGGCTATATTGGTCCAATGTTATGCGTGTCCTGGAGTTCCATCGCCACAACCAATTTGGGATCATTTTGCTCTTGAGGCACGTCACTACCTATAACACTTTTATTTTTAATACACATTATTATGAACACTTAATTAAATATTAACTAAATAACAATGTGGAGAAAATGTGAAAGTATGGAGAGTATACATAATGATCAATTTTAAAAATTTTAATTTATAAATGGAGTAATGGTATTTTATATGGATAAAGAAATGAAATATTTTAATTAATGGAGAGAATAAGAAAGGGAAATAAAGCCCCACCCAATTATGATTCCCTAACCCCTCTTCCCTTTATTGTATTCGTTCATTCTAAAAACCTAAAACAAAAAGGAAGGAAATAACTAGAACTCCATAAAAATCTCTCAAACTATGGAAAGAAGAAGATAAAATTTAAAGAAGGAAGCTCAGGTTAAATATCTCCATACCTGAACTAACCAAGGTGGATAATATTAGCATCCCCATATTTTGTGCTTTTGAATCTCAATTTTGCATGAACCCATGATGTTTTTGATGTTTTATGTTGATAAAGCAAGGCTTTGGCTAAAATATCCATTTAAATGGTTTTATAAATATTATATGTGAAATAATGAAGTTGAATGTTGGGTTTTCATATTTAAACCTATGTTAATGATCTTTAAACAATTAAAATTTTAATATGTTGTTTATAACATTAAACTAGAGTTGAATTTTTAATTTCATAATTTTTTGACTTGATTTGAATTTTTTATGAATTTCTAAGTTGAGAAATGATTAATCTTAGGTTTTATTTATTCGAAATATGAATAATGATTATTTTACCTAGAATTTTTATACATGGAAGAAGGTAGAAAATTTTATTTTTGAAATTTTTAGGATTTTTCCCATGAAATTTTAAATTGATACAAATTATTTGATGAACAGGAAATTTAGATAAAATTGACATCTTGTAAATTAAAATAGGTTTTAATTAATGTTTTGTATGAGGGAATATCTTTCTTTAAAAAAATTTGAAAAGACATTTGGAAAGATAAGTGTTTAGTAAAGGAAAATTTAGCATGTGTAAAGATTTGGTAAAAAATACTTACTTTAATAGCAAATAAATCGGTTTTAAAGTAATTACCAACTTGTCATTTTAGAGTTGCGATAACATATGGTTTAGATATGTGATATCTCTTTTATATAAATGCAATAGCTTTGGTGAGGATCCCGATAGCTTAAATTTACATCTACGATAGCAAGATCCTAAATGTCTGATAGCTTATATTTTAATACATACAATTTTAAAAGTTTCAATAGCCATTATTTTAGAGTTGCAATAGCTATAGTGTAACACCCTATAAATTAATATTTGATTAACTTAAGAATTAATTATGAGAATAAAAATATGAATGATTCAATTATGGAATTAAATAATAATATGACGTGATAGATGTTTGGGTGCACATTTACTCATTAATATTATTACTTTATGAAACTAACTAAAATGAATTGAATTTGGATGAGAAATGGTGGGTCAGTGGCTCGTTGAGAGGGTATTACATGCCTTTTCAAATTGTTTCATCACTCTGTTCTCATTTCCTTCTACACTTAAATTAAAAATAAGATCTTTGAAACATATTAATGGTGGTAGCGACCTAAGATAGAAAAGAGGAAAAGAAGAAGATCAAAGCTGAGGGAACTAGAAACATCATTCAGCTAAGAGATCTATGTGAACAATATATCCCTTAATCCTTGTTTTCCTTTATAATTAAGCATGGCAAAAATTAATTAAGATAATTTCTTATGCTCCTTGTGATATAAATGATCCAAAAATTTAATAGGATGTTATGAACAAATTATTAGAGATGAGTTTTGATTTGTAGAATTTTCATGTAAACAAATAATTAGTTATGAATTATCTAAGAACTGTTTGAAAAGAAATACATGTATATATTTTCTAAGGTTTTCTACAAATATTATAAGTAACTTCCGAACGAAAATACATTAGCCGAAAGGAGATTTATGGGTGCCGAAAGGCAAATATATGAGGCCAAAAGAAAATTTAAATGAGTAAAGTATTTTAATAATGGTCAAGGTACCAGATCCACTTTATATGATGAAGAAGTCATAAAAGTGCTGAAATAATAGTAAAAGGATAAAGTCAGAATGATCAAGCAGTGACATGTGTAAAGGTGGCATCAAATGCACAAAAGGCAGGTTTTTAACGTGTACCAAGAGACAGTGCCGAGGGAAAGTTGCTGAACCAAAAGAATATGAATGAGAAGACACCGTGTAAGACCTAAGTGTAATGAACTAGAAATTCCAAGTCTAATATTAGGTTACTCAACCGAAGGTAATAGCAGAGGGCTGAAGGCGAAAGAATATACGAGGGTGATAAAAGAATTATAGGTAGAGGAGGTGATTTTCAAAACCTAGAATTGAGATTCTGTATGTTAATGAAACAAAACTAAATGAAGTTAGGCTTCCCTGGACGGGCCAAGAAAAGTGATTGTTGAGAGCTTATTAGCTCTCGATGGGAAGTTAATATTATGATTAATTGACTTCTAGAAGAGAGATTTATGCTAAAGCTTAAGATGGTCGAAACTAGCACTTAGAACATTATGATAATGTAACAAGCGGATGAGCTAGCTGAAGGTAGTTTGGGCTTATGATAAGCTAAATGAATAGCTAAGGATAAAACCTAATAATCGAATGGTTAGATAGAGTACCCAGTAGATGGCATAAGGTCTGATGTGGCAGTTAAGAATCGAAAGTGAAGGTATAAAGCCTAATTGGAAACCGAAACATGAAAGTGTAGGTGTAAGGCCTTAGTGGCAACTGAAAGCATTGGTGTAAGGCCTAGAGTGGCAAGCATAGCCTAAAGCATTGGAGTAAGGTTTATAGTGACATCCGAAACACAAAAGCAATTAGTGTAAGACCTGATGTGGCAACCAAAGCCTCGGTAGATGACATAAGGCCTGATGGGGTGGTCAAGAATCAAAAGTGAAGGCGCAAGACCTGAATAGCAACCGAAGCATGAAAGTGTAGGTATAAGGTCTTAGTGAAAACTGAAACACAATAGCGAAGATCTAAGACCTAAGTGGAAATCAAAACTGTTAGTACAATCAGTAGAACCAAGGAAGTGGTGAACGCATAAGACCTTAGTGGCAGCTGAAAGCTAAACCTAGAACTCTTCAGTAGAAGAAGAAGGCGTAAGGCCTTAGTGGCGGTCGAAGGTAGTATATTTCAAGTTTTGAAAAGAAAAGAGAATGATGACTAAATGATATATCGCATGAAATGGTTGTTGATTCTAATTAAAATATCATAGCATGTATAAGACCTTTAGGGATGAAATGATGTTTTATTCTTATGTTTAAAGTTTTTAAATGAATTTTGTGTTGTAGTGAGGGGAAAACTCATTCCATGCTTTAGCGGCGTGGTCTTATGTTTAGGGTAATGTATTACTCATAGTGGACTTTATGTCTGGCCAGTGTCTTTATTATTATTTTCCTCATAAACTCATGGATACTTGTTCGAGTAGACTAAGTTTATGCATATAGGAAAGTTTCTTTTGAAAGACAAACGAAGAGCTCTAAAGACAAAGTAGAAGAATTAGATGATATATATTGTTTTATTCCGCTGTATTAAGTGTTCATATCACCATCTCCATATTTTGGCATGACGCTATTAACTATGATTATATTATATTTTTGACCCCTACATGGGCACAACTATGAGAATAACTTGTAATTGTAATAATGAGTTCATTTAATATTTTCATCCCCTGCTCTATGCCTTAAACTGTTTTTATATATAACTAATCTCATCTCTAAAGCCGAAAAATAATTTCAAGGTGCCTATAGCACATTTAAGTTCCAACTTTAGGTTCCATAATGAGGGATGTTAAAGTTGGTATCAAAGCTTAGGTTAGGGGATTTACTTCTTAATTTAATTAAATATAATTAAAAAATTTGAAATTTCATTTTATATTTTTAAATCATTAAATACTTCTCAAAATTTCTCTCGAATAAAGCCTATCTTTTAAATAATTTAAATACCCAAAATAAAAATTCCTATTAATTAAATTAATTTACTTATATAAAACTCTTTTCAATAAAATATATTTCCAAAATTATTCTATCTTATAATATATACAGTTTATTCATTAAAATGCTATATAAATACAAACTTTTATCTTGCAATTTTTTTTAAAACAATAACAAACGCACACTAGTCTGGAGCTGAATAGCTCAAAGCTGAGACCACCGATCGACTTCCCTAGGGTGATTGATCGACCAATCACTACAGTTAAGTCAACCGTTGGTGTTGTCACCTAGTGTTATTTTTGCTCCAAGCGCATGTCTTCCCCATGTTTCTCTTCTATGAACCCATTTTCCTCCATTCTAAAGTAATTTCAAATCATTATCAATCACTCAATACTCATTCACTTGACCAACAATGCGTACACATCACACAAGAAGGTTTAAACGTGAAGAAATAGGGGTATGGGTTCACAAATATAGTAATACACAGAGCATTATATTTCAATTTTAAATCATCACATAGCTCATAAAAATCAAGCATATATCTATACTACACAATGTTGTGAGTAAATTATTATGGACCTATATGTTAGCTAACCAAAACTCCTTAGGCCACTTCACTACTTCTTCAATTTCCATCTAGCTCCTTTTGAACTCTTACCGTGTCTTCGATTAAGTCAGCAAAGCTTGATCAAAATCCTACTTTAATGGCTTCTAAATGTGTAGCTACAGGTTGAGAAGCATATATTTGAATTTAATGATTTTATTAATTTTATTTTGTTTTGAAATTTTGAGTGGATTAGGTTTTATGTTTTCTATTTTGAAAATGATATTATTTAAAAATGTGGGAAAGAGTTAGGGATAATTATTTTAGGAATTTTCAATTCCTATTTTTGAAGTAAACAACGGAATTTCTTTATTTTTTGACTATTAAAATTTCATGGAAGATTTTGGAAGTAAATAAGTGTATTTTTAAAATAAAACCTCTTTCCAAGTTAATTTTTGCTTTGATTGTATGTGTATGTAGTTTCTGTGTAAGGAGAAGATTGAATAAATGGAGTTATAAAAATGGATAGTATGAGACGTTTGGTAATATTTCTCCGGTTATTCTTTTGACTTGTCATATAGAATAATTGTGTGTTTTAAGTGTAATTTATAAGCACTAAGTAAATGAGTGGGTAACACCAAGTGGTATGGGACATCTAGGCTGATATTTGACATCATTTGATAGATAGAACTTATATGATGACAGGAAATACAAGGTATTTTATGAGATCATTACATAGAGGTGGCTGGTTGAGAGCAGGAAAGCTGAGAGCCATACATATGTCTATTGACTGAAAGTCTACTCTTACGACTGTGTGAGGATTAAAACTAGATTAGTATAGTATCCATTCTAGTGGCCTGATTGTAGGGTCATGCCCCGAGTCTGTGGCATACTTTGAGATTTGAGATATACACAACTAAGAGTTGCTGCCCTAGTGTCACATGGGATAGTATATATTACCATAGGGCATTGTAGGGTCGTGACCATTGCATTGCATTGTCATATAGCATGTTACGGCATGCAAGATGGATACAGTGTCACGATGGTCGTCGGGTAACCAAAAGACCGTAGAAGTAGTGTTGAGAGCACATAAGGAAGGCTCCCGAAGCAGGCTAAGAGCTATCGGTCTTCCATTTGGTTAGCATGGACATACGATACTGTGATTTTTCCTCTATAGTACGACTATTTATGGGGATAAGAGCCAATGTGATTATTTATGAGGTTGAGAGTTGATATGATCATTGGTGTAACCGAAAGTGAAGATAGTTATTTATGTTATATGCTAACATTTACATTTTAGACATATTCTGACTCGTTTATTATTTATATAATACTCAGGATAGTTCGAGACATTTCAGGTATAGGCACAAGTGACCAGCTCGTGGTTGTTGGGCATTTTTTGGAGGCTAGTTTTTTTAGTATAACTATGTTTTGTATATGTGTTAGGGTAGCCTCTTATGTATATGTTGATGTTATGTTGAGTTACATGTGTTTATTATTTTATGCCGATACCGAATAATTATGTAGGAGTAGAATATGTACCAGTGTTAGCCCAAGGGAATATCACATGTGACAGCGCCCTTATTCTCCCTATTATCATACAATATTACCTAGTAATACTCTTTGATGGTATGGATATAGAGGTGGGGTGTTACATTTCCCCATCCAGATTCAAACCCACACCCCTACAGGCGATCACTCGACTAACCAGGGGTAGGAGTATTAGCCGACTGATCAAAGGGGGTGTGTAGGGTTTGGAACCTGAGAAGAAATAGGCCAAATTTGGCCTAAAACATCTGACTGGTTGTTCAACCAGTCGACTATCAAAGAGGTTTGTTGACTGGTTGACCTCGACCAGTTGGTTAATTAGTTGTAGCTAATTTTGGCTACATCGATTCGGTTGACTAGCCTATATGAATTAGACGAGCGATTGCCTGTATATGGTAGTTCTAGGGTTTTCCTTCGGGGTTTTTACGTTCGGTAAGGACTTCAATGTTTGGACAAGGCTCATGGGGTCCAGTGTGACTACAGAGCGATATTTTATAGTTCTTAGGCATAAGAATATGTGTAGCTTGGAGTCGAGGCTTTAGTGGCACATTTTACAATGTACGATGGCCGAGAGGTGAATGAAAGTGTGATTAGGATGTGAGTCATGGGTCGGGATACTCAGATGACCTATGTGTGAGATGATTAGGTGGTTGTGCTTGGCGTGACTTCTACGCGGTTTCAGTGTTAAGTACAACTTCAATATCCGGTTATCAAAGTGCAGAAGACTTGCAAATCGGGGTTGGGTACCACATCTGAGGCTTATAGCTATGGATTAAGCATTGTTATTTTCCATTGAGACTATTAGGGATTAGCCATAGCTTTCATTGAGTGCGATAGCCGAAAAGGGATGGGGATGCTCATCTACATCAGTAATCGCCAGGAAGTGGTGGTAACCACTTTGTTTTCTCCAACATATAGTGGTTCGATAGAAAGGCGTTGCGACATGTTAGTATCGGTTTCAGATACGTTGATGGGTACCATACGGTGTTACCTTAGTCATATCTAGAGTACAATACGGTAATATCTTGGAGCATTGGCTCATTGTCATATGCTCATGAGTTCCCATATGTCTTTATATGATATTCTTGGTAGTATATTAGCACTATTGTTCATCGTGCGAACTTGTTGGATGCAATAGAAGAGCGGGGCTAGGTACAATATAGTGTTACTCTAGAGCCCTTGATTACTTTTTATATGTACATTTGGTTTACATATGTTGTTTATTCTGCGGTACCACTTAGTGTATTCATATCATGTTAATGTATCGAATGTCATGTTTAGTAGTGATGTTTTCTTTTCACAAATTTTATGTCCGGCCCTCTATATGTTTTTCTTTTTATCTATTCATTGAGTAGGTACGGACTAGAGACTTAGGGAGACATTACAACTGGAGTAGGTTAGTTTTATCCAGCCTTTCACTCGGTATATTCAGACTGACCAGATAAGTTAGACCAACAATTATTAAGGCAAGCAATCTAGAGAGATGATCCTAGGGTCTAGGAACCAAGTACAGATGAGACCACGAGGTGATCGTCGAACAAGCTTAGAAGTGCAATACCCTATAATCACTAAGTATAGATTGGCATTCCACCCTACATAGGGGATCGGTACCAATTCCTAGGGGTACATCCAAAGTGGTCCCCGCTCCTATAGCGCTCTTCTCTATCTACATAGAGCTTGATTCAAGTGGCATTCCAGAATTCTTATGCTTTGTATTGGCAATCTCCATATGCAATATAAAGCAGCAATTCAGCCTTCTGTAGATCCATCTCTTGGACCAAAAAATATCTAGGTGACTATGAAAAATGACCTTGGAATCCTGAAGCCAACAACAAGATAGGCCAACACAAGAGATCGCAAGACCCAATAATACATATATAGGGATCGGTACCGATCCCCCTTATAGGGATTGGTATCAATCCCCAACCATAGGTGATATGGAGTTGATATTTTCTAGGAGACTTGGTCTTGGCAGCGAGGTTCTGCAGGAGAAGTTTCAACGAGATAGTTGGTCATCTACCCATATAAATACAGAAGGCATGGTTCATTCTAAGGATCTTTACACTGTCATTACACTCTTACTCTCTTGTATTCACTACAAGAAAATCAGCTTTTGGTCGTGAAAATTGGGGGCGTTTGTATGTAAATGCAACTAATAATATTTCACCTTATTATATAAATGTAACAAAAAAATTCCATGTTTACCCAAATAAACGTAATCCAAAAGATTACCGCCTTGATATTCCTCTGCTACTTAGAAATATTCAACTCTTTCCCCCAAAATAAGCAACCCTAAATCGAATATGTTCCCCAATCCATCGTAATGCTCAGCTATTCCAACCCATGATTAAAAGGCTACTTCCAGAAGCAACAAGGTTGGCCTCCGATTCCCATTCGGAAGAATCACTTGAATGATCCATATTTACCATGGTAATCTATACTCGAGCTTCCTTCTCCTTTATTTACTTCTAATCTCTACTCGAATGATCTGTATTGTTCAATTTGTTGCATGTGTTAGAAAACCTATCATGAACTTGGATTTTAATCAGTCATGACTCTTCTATCGTTGAACTCATTGTGTGTATTAGAAAACAAAAGGACATAAAGCTAAAATTTTGAAGCGAAATATATACAATGACATTTGGCGTAGGAGACTAAAATTCAAATGGAATTTCTTTAGTTTTGAAACACCTTGTAATGGATGAAGTAGCTGCAATCTCGGTTGATTTCTCACCTTCAGTTAAGTTTTTGAACCTCTTATATCAGTGTTGATGTTAATGGTGAATATATTCTCATTCATCAAAATACCACCCTTAACAGGGTCAGAGTTTCAGAAGTTGTGACTTTGTGAAATCTTGATTTTCTGCACTTACAGTTTACAAATTTGAGTATGTCGTTGCTGCAGTGCTCTCTCCCTAAGCATCATTGTTACATGCCTTATTTATAGAATTGTATTTTTCTTTGTTGTAGACTGAACTTGTTTACTGTTTACTCTGTAATTTATGCACCGGTGAAGTATCTTTTTCTACTTCATATTATATTATATCCGACTTTGTAGACTATGCTTGCTTATTGTTTGTATAACAGCACTGGTACCCTTTTTATATCTGCTCTAACTATGCAGATTCATATTGCATTGAGTTATCATATGACATTTCATTATTCTTATTGTTGTCCACTTGCATTTTTGTAATATCTGCCCCTACATTTTATTTACTTTTAGGTGCCCATTGCATAGTAATGTTCCAAAAAAATTCTACATCCCCAAAACATTTACATGTAGAGAAAATTTATGGCTTCCACTCATAATAAACAACTTACCAAACAATATTATTGTTTTCATCAAGTATAGGGACTTCTTTCATAAAACATATGTATAGATATTCATATGGTTCTTCTGAATATGCTATTTTGGGTGCAAAAGGTTGGATTTGCATTTTCCTATGAATTGTCAAATATATTTTACTACATGCTTCTTTTGATTCAGTATATATATGAACCTTTACATACGTCTGTCAGGTGATAACAATGATATGCCAGTATACTTCTGCCTTAAGTGATTCAGTATATATGAACTGCAAACATAATATTACACAATTATAGTTTCACATGACTTTTTTGTTTATTTATTTACAGATTTGTCTGATCAAAACAATAGCTTGTCAAATGAAAATATAGATACGTTGATATAGCCTTTGTTTGTCCACTTAAAGTCGATATTGCATGACATCTAGTGTAGACATGATAAATACTTCAACATTTTACATATTATATTAAACTCATAGGTGAATGACATCTAGTTCGTCAGATTCAGTCTTTTTTCTTGTGTAGATACTACCCTAGCTTCCTCTCCCTATACATGACGCATTTGCCAAGGGTGGTCCTCTTATTAAATTCGAGGTGTGTTGGCAATGTTGCTTTATTTGTAAATATATTGTTATAACCATGCTTTCTGTTATATTTGTTTATTTACTATTATTATTAAATTTGATTACTCTTATATCACATACACATGTTGTAGCTTATGATGGAGGACTAAAGAAAACCCTTAAAAAGGCTTTACTACTCAAGGATGCCATCTTAGGTTTACCTTAGGTTATTAATTTTAGACTATTTCCTTTTCCCTCTGACTTTTTCTGATGATATGAGAGAAGTTGTGAAATTATAATAGGTTGACAATGATGAGTCGAGATGATATGCTATATCAAAAGCCACCTAAAACTAATTTTCAGAACTATATTCGGCTCTCCAAAGAAGGTTTGTTGAGATAGCTATGTTTTCCTTTCTATTTAACTTTTACAAGATAACCGGAATTGGTAATAACGTAAAGTTATACTCCTTGTAGCAATAAAATAAAATCAATAATAATAGTAATAATAACAAATTAACAACATCAATAATAACATTAACAATAATAATTACACTCAAGTAATCAACACTTTCTCAATTCCTATGTGTTTGCAAGTGTATTTGTATGATATAGAAACGACAAGTAAGCATTTAACAACTTAGATATTAAATCTCTTTTGCATGCATATGTCATTGACTTATGTGATGGTTTTAAGGAATCCATAGAACTAGCAGCTTGCCTAAGCATAGGCTGCCTTTTAGTATCTTTAACAATGATTATTATCATAATACATTTTGCAACATAATCAAAATAACTAGTTTGTCTATGCTTTTAGATATAGAAACAAACGAGTGTCTTAAAGAAAATTGTGGTTGCTGGCAGGACACTCGGTTTAATGTAACTTCTTGCAAGGTATATTGTGGTTGCTGGCAGGACACTCGGTTTAATAACATTAACCATAAGGCTTTCTAAGAAAATAAAAGAATATATTTTCAGTGATCAAGAAACCATTCAAGCCTATATTGAGTATATAACTTTCGAAAAAGTCTTTCCCAAAAGATTTGCAATTTTTGAATTCCTACTTATGATTTTTTCAATCTTTGTTTGCAAAATGAAATTCTTAGTTTAATCGATGCTTCTCAAAATGATTTTTTTTGTTATCAAGAATTATTAAAGACATGTTATGCAAATTAGAAAAGGAAAGTTTTATAATGGTAGAGAAGGAGAAGTTTGGAGTAGTGTCAAAGGGACATAGAATATTTTAAATTGTGAACTTTTGAGTCACATTCTTGGATGCAAATCTAGTGGAATGGACCGTTCATCTTTTTAAATTGATTTTCAAAATTGTAAATTAATTCATGATATTTTCAAAAGTGATGATGAGTTTGAATTCAAAAACAAAAACTTGAATCCAAAAGCAAGAATTTTAAGCCTTCTTTTGCAAAAAGTATCACTCCTAGAACAGGTAATTATAATAACTCGACTCAAAAAGTTATCAAAGCTCTTTTTGCAATTTATGATCAATACGACATAAATTGATCTCAATTCATTTCGAAGAACTTTTTCCTAAGAATCTTTCTAAACATGAAAACACACTATTTTATGGTGTGTATCTTACTCGTGTTTTCAATTATTTTGGTGTTGATCTTAAAGGAGAGGAAATAGTTCCTCGAAAAATATTTGACAAGGCCAACATTTCACTTGTGCGTATATCACCCTTTTTCGAGCCTTATGAAAAGCTTGTGAAAAAGGAACAATGGTTGGCTTGGGACGAAGAACATGAAATAAGAGAAGAGGAGGAAGAGGAAGGAGATGAAATGGAAGTCGAGAAGGAAAAAAAAGAAGAGGAAGAGGATACTTCTTTGGAAAGTATCAACATGCCACGAAATCCATCCAACAAAGATCTTCTCAAAAATCAAGAGAAGATCATCTATAACCAAAGGAAGCTTAAGAAATCATTTTCAAAGAGATTTACTTCTTTGGCCTATGGACCTAGATTGGGTGGTATGCTCTACACGGTTGTGAGCTCTCCCCTATCTTTAGTCGCTCAATCATTCAAAATGCAAGTCATGGTCTTATTCTACTTCACTGAGACGAGTGAATATGGTGGGGGCGAGAGAATAATGACTTGTGATGCTTTGAGGTTGTGTGCCAGCTTACATTCCCTTAGGAGATATTTACCTCGTGGTGCTTTGGGTATGACATGTTTCCTATTTCCATCAATTATGTTGACCGTGCTTGGTATTTTCGGCATTGGCCTGACTTAACCTTGAAAGTCTATAGGATCTTTATATAATGCAACTTATATATAAGTGTGAGAGTGTATATTACTAATTACACTATGCAGAGAATAATAACCGAATATAAAGAAGGTAAATAATAAAAGCGAGCACGTCGGATATTTTATACTGGTTCGGACCTCCCGTCCTACGTCCAGTCCCGAAGCTCCCCTTCGATATTTCCTTTAACCAAATAACCCTCACTTTGCCTGGAGGAATAGGCTAATACAAAATTATTTCTCTGACAATCTTGTGTTCCAAATAACATGGATTATGACTAATTGTACAATTCTTCCTATAATCTCCTTTGAGTGTGTGAATGTAAATATTTTGAGTTGTAGGAAGTGGTTTAACCAAAATAATATTTTTGTTATGATAGATTGAGAATATGTAAGCAAGAGATGCACAAATATGTAAATAGAGAGTAATAAGAAATCAAGAGAATAGTTAGTTTGTAAATCTCAATCTTTGAAGTATTTATAGGATTAAGGAGATGCAGATGAGGAGTTGTTACCGTTAGATAAACTCTATTCAATTTAATGGCTGTAACTATTTGACGAAGAGATCAGATTATTCAATTGAAAAGAAGCAGCCATTTAGAATATAACAGTTGTCAGATGATAGACATCTGTGGAAAAACCACAGACGCATGTGGCTTCAAGAATTAAATTCCCAAGCATTCTCACAGACGTCTGTGGATTTTCCACAGACGTTTATGGCTGGCATTTCCATTTTTAAATGCTTTTCGGTGCCAATTTTGTGCATATGAATTTGTGTGTGCATGTATACTCAAGGAGACCTTACAATGTTTATCTAAGACTCTTAATATACTAGTATAACCTTACTAATCACAGCATGGTCCATAAATCTCTGTATGTCTTCGAGTTCCAATGTCTTTGAGCATGACGATCTCTTGTAGTATATACCTATAATATTAATAAGATATATAATATATGTGATCGTACAGTTGTTGTCATTGAAACCATAAAATGGAGGTTCTAACATTCTCCCATTTTTTGATGATGACAACTATACAATCGTTAGTCATGATAAAAATAACCCCCCTTAATCTGTGGGTTCAACTTACAGGCTTGAAACAGAAGAAACAAATTACCTCGGATTAAGCTGAAAATTGATATGCATATAATAGAAAACTTCAGCTTTCAAACAAAAAAAGAACCAATAAATTTCAGTAAGAAATGAAAGAGTTATGCTATGAAATTTTGCACACTTATACTACAACACATGGACTACCAACTGAAGCAATTCCGGCATTTTATCTCCCCCTATGTATATGTATATATTTCTCCCTCTTTGTCATTATCAAAACATAATAAAAGAAATTATACACAACATAATATATATATATAAACAACATATAGACGTGTCAAACAAAAACAGAATATAAGTTAAGTCAACGAGAACAAACACGAGTTCAACAACAGACACAAAAAAATATAAGCAGTACAACAATACATAAAAGTTAAATAGCATAGTTCAAAAGAAAAGAGAGCAAATGAAAGAAGATAGTTATACCGGTTTAACGAAGAGGACAGTCCACCATAGATTTCATAATATTCCCAGTAGGCGGATGAATCTTGTTGGTATTTAGATGACCATTGAGTTTGACCATTATATTCTTCATTTTCTTGAATTGAAAGCCCTTGTAAAGCCATATAATGTTGTTGGTGAGGATCAGACAAAGACATATCGTCACTATCTTCTTCCTCTTCTACCGGTTGGTCTTGGTCAATATTTTTTCCTTATCATGAGAAGTTCCTTCAATAGAGGTATGAGCATGGTAGATTGGTGCATGTAATCAAGAAGGTGGTGTAGGTGAAGGAGAAGACAACGGTCGAGAAGATGATCGGCCATGTACTTTTCCCATTACTTTGCCTAAAGTGGAGAAAATCTTTTCCAAAGTTTTTTCCATTTTAGTCATTCTTGTTGGAAAAGATCATTCCAAACCAGTCATTTTAGCATTTAAAGCTCGTTGGTTGACTATGATTAATTTTTGATTTAGAAGTGTTAAATCACAGATGGATTCATTTTGCGTTGGTTCAGTGCGAGCTCCTTGAATTTCCAAATCGGAATAGTATTCGGTTGTTGTGAAGGACAAGCTGAATGAGATTGTTGTGGAGCAGGAGGAGGTTGAGTCTGTTGAGTAGGAACCAGATACTTTTGTCGTTGCCACTACATAGTCCCTGTGCCAACGATATGATTGGAGGCGGTCTTTCGGGAAGGTGCATCAAGGATAAAAATCTTATACCACTTTCTTTGGTAGGGATTTCTTCAAAATGAGAAATATAAGAAGGTACCCCGAGACCATGTAAGACGCACGATATATGGAACATATATAATTATGCGTCAGTGGTGAGACCAAAAGCTTTTAATTTCGCCATGAATAAATTTAACCCAATTTACTTGAATTCCACCAAATATAGCATAGAGAGCTTTGTGGTCATTTTCGTATATTTGTTCATGACTTCCTAAATGGAGAATTATCGTACGATTTAATAACCTAGCTTTTGGGCATAAATAAATGGATTTCCACTGTGGCATTCTATCCTTCCAAATTTGATGTGTTATTTCATTATGTGGCAAATTTCTATGGTTGGGAATTTCCACTAACTCTAATCCAGTAGAGGAACAATCAAGTAAACGACCAATTGTGTTTATGCTAATTTTCAAAACATGGCCGTAAACACTTGTCCATAACTAACCATCTTCATTCTCAAGTGTCCAAATATCATTACTACATAAGTTTGCGTAAAAATGAAAGATGGCCAATTGATCAATTTGTATCTCATTTTCGTCAAAATTGATTAAATTTCGACAGTCGGAAGCGATGGTGGGTTCTTGAATACCATATTCTCCAAACTTTCATAATCGGTAGAATGGACTAGAATGAAGCCTTTTTTGTTTCAGTTCTTCAAATCTCTTATTCGCAATTGTGCTATTTCAATGTGGGTGTCGGTGACAAGATGGGTTTGAGAAGATGAAGATTGACCTCTCTTCGTTCTTTTGCAAACGATATTTTTTTCCTTGGGTGCCATTTTTGATGAATTAGAGTTTTGAGAAGTTAGGGTTTTAGATTTGAAGATAGTTTGGTAAATAGTTGAAGGAAGGGTAAAAGAAATATATATGAATTGGGCTTTGGTAGCAGCCGATAGTTAGCTCAGACGTCTGAGAAGAAATGATAGACGTCTGAGATCACTCTGTATTGTTTTCTCAAGCAATATCACAGATGCCTGTCTCTTCTTCACAGACATCTGTTGGAAGGCAGAATTTTTTATTATTATTTGAACCGAATATTTTCATAGATTTATTTTAAAAACTATTATTATAACCAATAATCATATAAAGAATTATATATTATATGGTTTTTCATATTTATGTCTATATATAAGAGTGTGTGTATGTGTCTGTAAGTACAAAGAATTAATTATCATTGGAAGAACCTTTTGATTTTAGATTAATCCCAAGAGTTTGTGCTATTTTGCTTTATCTTGAGGTTTAAGTGGAGACCAACTTGGGCAAGCCGGAGTATCAATCCAGTTTTGGTTTGATGGTCTTGGTTTGCATAAATTTCTTGGAGTAATGTTATAAGCTTTTACTGGAGTTTCTGTTAAACGAGGATATTTTTAATGAATACAATTTTTAGTTGGTGAATGACCACAAATTGCTAGAATACATTTTTCAAGAAAGTTAAGATGAGATCCTTGATGTCATTGTTTGTAATACATTTCTCGTTGAACTCCTATTATCTCTAGCTGCTAATGGAAAATATCATCTATTTTAGCTTATAGTGACGATGACTCGAGATTGATTGCACGTTTTATCTTTTTCCCTTTCTAGGAATAACCAGTGTGGTATGTTGGAGAGTTTATAAAATTCAGAGAGGTTGATCTATTCGAGGGTGGAGTTACTATCCTTAGAGAGGTAGCAACATTATTTGAGGATGGATAACTAAAGTCAATTGTGGAGTAAGTAGAATTGTGGTCAGATGACATTTTGAATAAAAGCGGTATAAGGTTTTTAAATAGAGGTTGGTAAAAAAAAGGATATATGAATTTAGTTTACAGGAGAATTCCTTTATATAAGATTTGTTTACTATTTTTGGAAGTTTATTTGTTAGGTTATCAAAATTTTAACCATAGAAATTAAAATAGAAGTTAGTTATTTTTTGTATGGATAAAAGAAATTTGTAAATATTTTTACAAAATTATTGTGCACATTTTATCTGAGTTATATAAGTTATATACCTTAGTACTACTTCATTGTAAGAACAAATTCCTAGGTCTCGTCTTAGTTTGATAAAAGTAGGTTCGCCTAGTGGTTTGGTAAAAATATCTGCAATTTGATTTTCGATATTCACAAATTCAAGTGATATAATTCCTTTTTCAACATTATCTCTTAACAAATGGTGATGAATATCAATTTGTTTTGTTCGAGAATGATTAATAGGATTTTTGGAAAGGTTTATGACACTAGTATTATCATAATAAATTGGAGATTTAGAAATTAATTTATGAAATCTTGAAGTGTTTGTTGCATATAAATTACTTGAGCACATGCTAAAGCCACTGAGATGTATTCGGCTTAACGTGTCGAGAGAGAAACACAGTTTTATTTTTTACTAAACCACGAAACTAAAGATTGACTAATAAAATGACATGTGCCACTTGTGATTTTTCTATTTGTTTTGCAACCACCGAAATCAGCTTCACTATATAACACGAGTTCGAACGAGCTGCCTTTCAGGTAGAAAAAACTATAATTTTTGGTGTTGGTTAAGTATCTTAAAATTCGTTTAACCGCTCGATGATGTGATTCCTTTGGTTGTGCTTGAAATCGTGCATATAAACATATGCTCATCATAATGTCTGGTCTACTGGCCGTTAAGTATAATAAGGATTCTATCATACTTCGGTATAATTTTTGATCATAAATTTCCGTTTTCATCTTTATCTAAATGTAGAGTAGTACTCACCAGAGTCGGTTTACTTGAAGTATTTTTCATTCCAAAGCGTTTTAATAAATCTCGACAGTATTTTTCTTGATTTATAAAAATTCCATTTTCCAGTTGTCTTATTTGCAGACCCAACATGTAGTTTAATTCACCCATATGTGACATTTCAAATTCATTTTTCATAATGTCAGAAAATTCATTACACAGTTTTTCATTAGTTGATCCAAATATAATGTCATTAACATATATTTGTACAACCATTATATCATTATTTTCTCATTTTATAAATAAAGTAGAGTCAATTTTACCAATTTGAAAATCAGAATTTTGTAAATGAGTTTTTAATCTTTCATACCAAGCACGAGTGCTTGTTTTAATCCATATAGAGCCCGTTTAAGTTTAACTAATTGATTGAGATATTTCTCATGAACAAATAGTGGAGGTTGTTCGACGTAAACATTTTCTTTTATAAATTCATTTAAAAATGCACTTTTTACGTCCATTTGAAAAAGTTTAAAGTCATGATGACATGCGAAAGCAAGTAATGTTCATATTGCTTCGAGGCATGCTACCAGAGCAAAAGTCTCTTCATAATCAATTCCTTCTTCTTGATTATATCCTTGAGCTACTAATCGTGCTTTATTTCGAACAATGTTTCCATTTCATCCGCTTTATTTTTGAAAATCCATTTTTTTCCAATTACATATTGATCATTTGGGCTCGTACAAGTTCCCATACATCATTTTTCTCAAATTAATTAAGTTCTTCTTGCATTGCAATAATCCAAAAGTCATTTTTTGATGCTTCTGTATAATTTTTAAGTTCAAGATTTGATATAAATGCAACATGACTCATTTGAATTAACAGTTTTCTGGTTGAAACTTTTGTATTTAAATCACCGATAATATTATCAATTGGATGGTCTTTTAATATCCTAGGTGGTGACATTATCGCATTATTATTATTGTTATTGATATTATCATTATCATCATGTATAGGTACATTAGTTTTATTATTATTTATAACTTCTTCTTCATCATCATTTTTATTATTTTTAAAATTTTCATCAAACGAAACAGGAAGGCTTTCTTCTATAATGTTTGTTCGTCTATTAAAAATTCTATATGCTTTACTTCGATCCGAATAGCCAACAAAAAATCCTTCATCAGCTTTAGAATCAAATTTTCCTAGATAGTCTTTTGTGTTTAAAATAAATATTTTGATCCAAATACTCGAAAATACGATACTTTAGGTTTCTTTTTTAAAAGTATTTCATAGCATAAAAACTTTTTGAAAAGACTCTTAGTCATTGGTCTAAGTGTTACACGATTCAATACATAACATGTGGTAGAAACAGCTTCGGCCTAAAAACTTTTTGGTAGGTTACTACTATTAAGTAAAGTTCGGGCACATTCTTGTAAAGTTCGATCTTTCCTTTCTACAACACCATTTTGTTGTGGTGTATGTGGAAATGAAAAATTATGACTAATTCCCTTTTTGTTGCAAAATTTGTAAATAGTTCATTTTTAAATTCACCTCCATGATCGCTTCGTATACTTTTAATTTTTAATTTCATCAAAAATTTAATTCGTTTAGCAAAATTTTTGAACATTTCAAAAGCGTCACTTTTATTTTTTTTAAATAATGTCCAAGTATGTCTTGAAAAATCATCAACAATTACAAAAACATATTTGTTATGTACGTACTTGAGTTGGTCCAAATAAATCTAGATGGAATAGTTCGAGAGGTTGCTTTGTGGAAATTTCCTTTTTAGATTTAAAAGAACTTTTCTTTTATTTACCAAATTGACAAGCGTCACACAGGTTTTTAACTTTGTAGTTGATTTTTGGTAATCCTCAACTAATTCATTTTTAACTAGTTTGTTGATATTTTTAAAATTTATGGGACAAAAACGTTCATGCCATAACCATGGATCATCATGATTTCCAGCTAAGCGTAAATTATTGTTGTTTTCGACATTCATGTTTAAAACATATATGTTTAGATTTCTAAATCCTTCAAAAGTTAGTTTTTTATTTTGGTCAAAGATATTGCATTTGTTTTTCTTGAAATCAATTTTAAATCTTTTATCACATAATTGACTCATATTTGATAAGTTATGTTTTAAATTTTCTACCAATAAAACATTAGTAATTATAGGAGAATTAGAAATACCGATATTGATGACTTCTTCAATGCCGATGATAAATCCTTTTGAATTACCTCCGAATGTCACAGTGCCACCATCGATATATGTTATATTTGATAACATATGAGCATTTCTAGTCATGTGCTTGGAGCAACCACTATCGAGTATCTACTTCTCTTTGCTTTTTATTTAATTTTGGGTAGCTGCAAAATAAGAAAAATTTAAATGGTACCCACTTTCTTTGTTTAGGGTCCTACGTGTTAGTGGAAGAAGGTAGTCATATCCATGAGGATTTGGTTCCTTTAGAAATGTAATTATTGTTATATACAACTTTCTTTAAATATTCGTTAATATACTTTTGTCTAATAGCTTATTATTTGTATTAGGAATCCATATTTTGACCATATTTGTGTATGAATTCTTAATCTTAGTTTCTAACTTTGGCCTTTTGAATTTGGTGTATAATGTGCTATAATTCTTTGACTTTTGTTTGCTTTTAAAACCCAATCCATCTCGATTTCCAGATGGTTTAGATATTTTAAACAAATTTTCTAAATTTTGTTTTCCTTTGTTGAATTTTGTCACATTATTTGTTATTTTATCTAACTTACTTTTAAGATAACAAATTTCAATATTGCTAGAATCTAAATTTGCTTATAATTCTAGCTTTTCCTTTTCAAGATTAACTTTTTCTAACTTATAATTTTCTAAATCGGGTAATAAGATGTCATTTCGAGATAATAGCGTTGCACATTTTTTTGAGTAATTTCTAATTCTTCCTCTAAGGTTGTTTTTTCAACTTCTAATAATCAAATTTCTAATTCTGCTCTAGTTAACTTTCCTATATATTCCTTTTTTTTATTCTCTATACTTATCATCTAATTCAATGCCAATTTCCGTTATTTTATCATAAGTAGGTTTAGGGCGTACCTCATCGGTGTTAGCCATAAAACACACATATGCTTGTTCCGAGTCGCTTTCATTATCACTGCCAGATGAAGAAAATGAATCTGAATCGTTCCATGTTACTTGAAAAGATCTTTTCTTTTTCTAGAATTTCTCAAACTTGTTTTCTTTCTATCATTATTGAGCTATGTACAATCCTTCTTCATGTGGCCAAATTTGTCATGCTCATAGCATTTAATCGATGTTTGATTTGAGGAGTTTGGTTTGCCACCATTTTGAAATCTGGTCATCCTCTTGAACTTCTTGAACTTGTTGTAGTTCTTGGCAATAAAAAAAATCTCATCTTCGTTTAAGTTCGAATCTTCGTTACTTGCTTGTAAGGCTATGTTCTTTTTCATGATTTTGATCCTTTCTAGCCTGCAAGTTAGCTTCATATGACATCAGATTTCCTATTAGCTCTTCGACTTTGAGTTGAGAAAGATCATTAGCTTCTTCGATGGCTAAAACTTTTCTTTCCCATTCATTTGTCAAAGATTTTAAAATTCATGTGACTAAATCAAAATCTATGAATTTGACTCCAAGTACCATGAGATCGTGTTGAATGGTTTGAAATCTAGCATACATATCAATAATTGATTCAATTGCTTTCATTTTGAAAGATGAAAATTGGTTTTGTAAAATCGAGATTTTAGCTTGCTTGACTTCGGTTGTGCCTTCATGTATGACTTGTAAAGTGCTCCATATATCATATGTAGTGGTGCAAAGCATGACTCGTGAACACTCATTTTTGTCAAGTGAGCAAAACAATACATTCATAGCTTTGGCATTATTAGATGCCGCTGCTTTTTGTGCATCAGTCCAAGTGCTAATGTCGGTGTTAGGAGCTTCATATTTGTTTTGAGTTGCTAGACATATTTCTAACCCATTTGCTTTCATAAAAATTCTCATACGAGTTGACCAGTAAGCATAGTTAGAACAAGTTACTAGTGGAGGACGAGTAGTTGATTGATTCTTGAAAAGTGCTTACCATATTAATGATTTTTTTCAACTACGTGTTACTGTATATTGAAATGACCGTACTCTGATATCAAATGAAAGTCTATAGGATCTTTATATAATGCAACTTATATATAAATGTGAGAGTGTATGTTAACAAGAAAGCTTGTCAACACCCCAAAGCAGAGCTCGAAGTATTAATGACTCCTTCAAAACTTCCTTTCGAACAGATGAAGACAACTAACACCTTTCGAGCATGTAACGATAATTGAAAACATCTTTTTAATACCTTGTGACACAATCGAACACTGAACCCCACTTTAGAACTACCTTTTGGAACAATTTTAATTAGTTTTGGACCCTGTCGTAACCCCCCTTTCGAAGTAGTTGAGGTGACTTGAGGATTTGTCCTTAATGATTTAAGGAAGTGAGTTAGATTTGAAGGTTTTGTTTGCTTCGAAAGCCAGCCTTACGATGACTTGAGGTTAAGACCTAAGGATTTAAGGTCGTTGGTTATGCTAAAAGGTTTTGATTTCCTCGAAAGGTGACCTCTCGATCAGGTTGACATAAGCAGATCACACACATAATCTCTTTGGAACATTAAATCGGCTAATATATCCAAAATTCCATAAACACCTTTTGATCATCTTTTCCCTTAATTGCTAGTAGTTTAAGTAAAACAAAGTAGTCAAATCCCTAATCTAATTTGAGAATTGGGGTTTACAAAGTTCAAGAGAGTACAATAATGAAGTGAATGAATTCGGATCCCGTAAACAAAACCCCTGGGGTCTTATTTATAGGCGCTGATTGACCCTTTCAAACAAGACCTTTCGACCTGGTCGAAAGAAGTACCTTGAAGACCTTTCGCTGCCGCTAAAGCTTGGGCGCCCTTCTTTTCTACTTCAAAATAGAACTTGATTTCTTTTGACTTTGTCAAAAGGGTTACGTGTGCTCTCCACTTTGTGCCACTATGTTGTTGCCAGTAAGAAAGGCATGAGCTTTCGACCCTATCGATAGGTTCATCTCCGTGTCTTTAAAAGAGTCGGAACATAGCAGAAAGTTTAAGGGCGAAAGGTAGCTTTCAAAGTCATACACTTTGACTGACGCGGAACCCCTACTTTCTTATGTGTTGATCTTAAACGAGCTTTACTTTGTAAGTGTGAATGGTCTTGACTGGTTCGAAAGGCCGATTTTGCTTACGAAGGGGTAGCTTTGTCCAAATATTCTTCTGTGGGATGTGAATAAAGGCGAAACCCAGTGTTTCGAAAGGTTTGGCGCATATGTGAAGGCTTGGAATCTATTGCCTTTCGACATCTTCGAAAGTTCGTAGAACATTCAACTTTTGCAGATGCATCCCTTCGACTCCTTCGAACGGTCTTGTTATTGCTTTCTCTCTTTGTAAATCCTTCCTTTGTATTTTCACTGGTTTCGATAAGGTTGAAGTGAATATTGGTGGTAACACTTGCCCTCCCCCTCTTGCGAATGGATGCCCTTGACTTTTCAAGTCAACTGCTTCGATACCCTTCTTTTATGTTAGCATAGAGATTTCCTGCCTTTTCATATTCTTACATAAATCTTGGTCGTTCATTTAAATTTGATCGTATGGTTTGTCCTCCCTGCTGACTTTTTTTATAAATCATGCTTCCTACTTCCTCCCTTTTCATTACCTACAATTAAAAACTTACAACAAGAATAAAAAAATTCAATTTCTTTACAAATTCCTATTTCCAGTAACAAAAGCTCGGATTCAAGGCAAATCCTTATTATCTTATTTATATATATTTTTCGAACTAATTCTCCATGCTAAATTCTAGTTTTAAAATTCGTTGGGTTTGAAGTTGTATTACCGTTTTAATTTCGTAAAGATGATTTTTCGTTTACATGAAATTACCCTTTAGATTTATTTATATGTTTATTCCATTCAATTTTATGGTATCAATTTTGAGTTGGAATTCAAATTTATCATATTTGGGGATTGTTTGTTATTGTTGCGTATGAATCCAAGCTTAAACTCTATTATACTCAATTCAAACTTTTTTATTTTTTATGCCTTGAGCTTGAATTTGGGGCTTTTGTTGTTGTTGAGTGTAAATTCTTTCTTGACCTAATTTAATCTTTGGCTTCTTGAAATATTATTGGATTGAAAATTGAATCAGAGAAGGAAAAATTATTCAGCAGCTTCACAGAGAAGATTAAGTTGTACGAATCACAACTTGGCATTGTAATATGACATTTCTACCCCTTTGAAAGGGGTTGAGGCGGCTAACTCCGCTTTGCTTCTTCAACCTCTTTCAAAGGAGTCAAAAGGAGGTCCAAAATCTATCTTCTAATTGATCCTTTCGAAGGGGTTGATGTAGCCAACATGCAATGGACTTCTTCGAAAGTAGAAATATGTTTCATTATATTCTGACACCTTTCGAAGTTGTCTTGATGTGTTTTATTCAATGGTGACATAATATATACTTTCGAAAGCCTAATTTTATTTTATAGGTTTTGAAACCTCTTGTATGTAAATGGGGATTTAACCTGTCATTGGATTTAGGCTCAATTTTGATTTTTTCTAGAAGGTGTTGAAAGTTAGAAACTTACACTTCTTATTTATAAATTGGATTGAGGATAGTGTATTTTGTTTAAATTGAAAACTGAATCAAGCCTTTCGACTTGATTGAAACCTCCCATATTAAAACGAGTTTAGTTGTTTGCATGCTTTTAAAACCTTTGCCCCCGTCGACTTACTCGAAACCCATTGTAGTTATCAGGGGTATAACTATCATTTTTATAAATACCGTTGAAATGTTCCAAAGCACTTTTTTTATTCAAAGTTATATTGATTCGAATCTTTCGACTTAATAAGAATATAATGTTTCAATGATGTTCGTATTCTTTTAGCAAAACAAAATTTGTTGGTTTTGACGTTATTCGAAGGGTTTATTGGGTTTAATTGTGAAATGTTGTTAACATATATACATTCAAACTAGTAATATAAGGTCAGCTAAAATTTTCATTGGGCTTTCGACATTGTCGAAGGGTGTTTCTAGGTGTTTATATTCCATCTACCCTTCGACATTATCTAAAGTCTAATGAATTTTATGACCCAAATTGGCTTTAACATCCTTCCAAAGATATTGAGTTATATACTTGGTTGATATTTGGAACTTATAGCTCTATAGTCAAGCATTCCTTCACTAAATGCTGAAGTTCTCAGCTATTTAGTTCGCCTAGTCAAACTCATTAATCTGAACAACCAGATCTTCAGAGCAAACCCCCCTAAAAAACTAATTTTAGAGCTATTTAGTTCGCCTAGTCAATGGAGTCTTTTCTTCTCCTCATAAGTTGATCATAGTCTTTACCTTTATTCAATTACTTTCTTTTGCTAATCTACGCTTCTTTATCAGGTCCTACTGCTAAAGATCTTAATGATGAGGATAAAAGAACTATAAAGCTATTGATTGCTGCTTCAAGTAGCATCGGAAATAGGCTTACACTACTGACACCATCCAATCTTCGAAAACATTCTCTTCTCCCTGCTAGTCAGAGGGTTCTTGAACAACTTCCTCTTGTCCAACATACTTTCCGGAGCAAACTTTTCTTATCTTTAGGTGATCCCAAGAATTTTTCTCCTATGTCTCCAATTTGCCCAGATCATTCTGGTAAGCTTAAGCGTAGTACTTGCAATTTATTATTGTGTTTCTCCTTAGATTACTTTAATAACTTATACTTCTCAAATTTTCAGCAACCGCTCCCCAGTCGAATTGATCGTAAGCGACCCAGCTCTCCCAACTTCTACATCTAGTGCAACATCCTTGACTATCGCTAAGTTGAAGATGATAGCCAAAAGAAAACTAGGTGAGATGGCTGTAGCGGGCCCATCTCTTAAGAAAGCTAAGATTGTTGACGTCCAATCTTCTCTGCCACCAAAAGAGGGTGAAACTGTCGACATGGGCAAAACTTTAGAGAGTCCTATCTTGAAGCTCCTATTGATCGATCTAAAACAACTCCCTCAAAGGACGATCCCATATCTTGTATTGTCGTTTCCGATTCTCCTTATGTCATCAAGCATATGAAAAAAGATTTGGGAACTTCAACTCCCTCTCTAGAATTGAACCCTTCTAGACCCCCATCTTCGGTGCCTTCTAATGATTTTGAAAAAATGGTACAATCTATCATGCATTCTTTGTCTTTTACTTCCATCTATCCACCTTCTTCTGTTCCCGACCCAGTAGGTCATTGCCGATCTTTAATAGAGCAACAACTTCTGGTACGTTCCATGTTATTTATCCTTCCTATTATTATTTCTTACTAAATTCTGATCCATGTTGTAATCTTCCTTTCAGATTTCCAAAAGCTGGTTTTTTCTTCAAGAGAGTGCATCAAAATCTTCTACCGAGACATCCAGGCTTCAAGAGGAAATCTCAACCTTGAGCAGTCAGATTATCTCCCTTTCTGTTGACAAAAATAATGCTGTTAAGGAACATGAAAGATGGGGAGCCTCCCTTGCTCAAGCAGAATCTATTATTTATGAAGAGAGGAAAGCAAAACAGCTCTTAGCCGATGAAAATTTGGCTTTAAAAATGGCTTTGAAAGAATCTAAAGATGAGAAGGCTCGAATGGTGGTCAAACAATCCTCTTTCAGGAAAAAGCTGGAGAAAAAGAAAAATTACTCAACGTTGGTCTTTAATACTATTTTGAAGCTAAGCAAAGGGTGTCACAATTTCTGAGTACTTCCCTCAATGACATCATTGTGAACTCTTATGAGGACGCCCTTATGCTCGCCTATGCCAACAACATTGAAAAGTGCCCAGACCTGAGCTTCCCTTCACTTGATCCTACTCTAGTCAAAATACTTGTGAACAAGGTCAAAGGAATGGAGCAGGGAGTCGAAGTACCTAAGAGAGAAGAGATTGATGCTGTCAAAATCTTTTCTTTTGAAGTCCCTTCTATCAAAGTAGACTCTGATTCTGATGAAGAAGGTGATGACGATGAAGTCACATTTTCAGAAGAAGGCTGCAATGATGACGATAATGATGATAACAATGATGATGATGAAGATAAAGGTCGGGGTTCAGGTGGCAATGGAGGTGATCATACTGATGCTCTTGAAAAAGATGGCGATGATATCCCCGGGGCCTCAGAAAATTTAATCCTGATCCTAGTGATCGTGAACCAAGCCCAACCGAACTCCCCGGGCCCTCTGATCTTCATGAAGAAACTTCCGACATTGATGTCGAAGAACAAAGGGAGAAAAAACAAGTCCGCGGACTTCAGTTCCTGTTTCTCAGTTATGGGATTCTTTTTCCAAATGGCTTTCACTTCCAAGATAATAATAGTTGACATCTTTTTAATTTAGATAAAGAAGAAATATATCCAGCATTGTAAAACAAAGTTTGAAAGAAAACAAGCATAAATAAATAGTTTGTATAGAGAGTTAGATAAGCAATTAAAAGAACACAGAGCACTCTCTGACAAGTATCATAGGCTTAATAAAAGTGCTACGGTGTTAGCATCTTTCAAAGACCAGGAAACCGCCCCCACTAAAGAAGGCACGCCTTTGATATGATAGACTTTTGGAAGAGAATCGAGAATTAATTACACTCATTTGGATGTTGGTTGAAGAAAGATACATCCTAATAGACTTCTTATACAAAGCCTATTGTAGACACCCGACCATCGATTTTTCTTACTTGGGCGATTTTAGTGGAGGTCTACTTAGGCATCTACATAGGAGATATTTAGATGAATTTGGGTCTGATCCACATCTAGGGGCTTGCTGGAATTTACCGGTGTCAAATTAATTCCTTATGAGTTGCCTCCTGAAAACTTAAATATTATAAGGACAAATTTGTTTCCTGAGTTATTCAAAAAATAGGTTTTGTATGAACCAGATGAACATTTCTAATTATGTAATATTGATTTCCTATATTAGTTTCTTTTTGTACTTGGTTGTATATTATTACGTTATCACAGAATAAGCATATCTCAGGCAGCTCTGTTTCTAGAGATTATTTAAGCAAATATGTCAAATTAAGAAGAGACTATTTAGAAAAGGCTTCGCTTTTGAAATCTTCAAAATTATCCAGATGCTGCTTTCTTAGAGACCTACAGAGACTTTATAAGGAATACACTCGCCTTCGTTTTGATTTTCTTGGTGAAGAAAAAGAAAAGATTCTCAAGGAAATTCTAACATATCATACCAAATTAATATGTGGTCGCGATAGTCCTCTTGTCGGGGAATGGGACAATAGAAAATATCCTCCAGTTATTACACCGGAAGGATTTAGTGTCCCTTTTGATTCAGTTACTCTTTCAGCTAATTCCTTGAACAAATTCAAAAATGTTGTTTCTCAACTTTAAGTGTAATAACACAAGTGCTTGATTAAAACAATGGAATTGTACACTTTATTTTATTTCTTCATGATTTGTAATCTCTATTGTTGTAATAAAAGAGATCGGTTATTTGAGTTTTTACTTTATTTTCTTGTTTATATAAGGCTTACAATTAGCTATCACGCCACTCTCTTCGAATTCCTTATCTCGCTTCATTAGTATCAGAGATAGGTTGATTGTAAACGTTGAAAAGAGGCGTTCACTTAAGGATCCTTTATCTACTCGCTTTCAAGGCAATGCAGATGCAATGGAATGACATAGGATATACTTGCTTCAAAAGGCAATTATTAGAAACCTTAATGATCAAATTGCCAATCTCGAAGCGGATATCAAGAATAAGGACGAAATAATTCCATGTTAAAGCGCCAAATTAAATAGAATCCTTCAATTGATTTTGATCATAAGATGTCTGAGCTTCTCCAGCAGATAAGTGATTTGAAAGTTAAAAGACGGTCAAGCTCAATGTAAATCATTAAGGTTCATTATGGGAACAACATCCCAAATATCGATTTACCAGCTCCTTCCATCACTTCATCTGTTGTAAAATCAACAAGGTCTATATCTCTTGCAATTCAAAATTTTCCTACTATAACTAACCCACCTCCTGGCTTAGACGAAAAGGTAGTAGGAGAATGGTGAAGGAAAGTCAAATTCGAGATGATGAAATATTTCGATGAACAGCAAAAAGTGAGGTATTCATAGCGTATAAATGAGTATGTAGCTAGAATACAAAAACTTGAATACAAAAGGTATCTTCTCCAAAAGCGTATTGCTGATTTAGAAAGGGAAAATAAAACCCTCAAAGGAGCTAACAAAGCTTTTAATCGCACTCTAAAGACTCATATCGAATCTATTGATGACGCTGACAAAATAAGGAAAAAGGAAAAGAAGCTTAAAGAAACTCTTTATACAGTAATCCGTCACATCATTGATCCACTAATTGCTCAAAATCTAGATAAAGTTGTTCAAGACCTGTGAAATATACACTTGTACCGCATATTTGTGAATAATTTTATAAATTATGTAAATATCACCCGGTTTATAGTCCTTTCTTATAATATTGTTTTTGAATCTGCTTTTTGATAACTTGGACTATGGTTTTTGTATTTGCCGGCCCATTCAGTCTTCCTCACAGATCTCATTTCCTTAAAAAGTATGAAATAAATAATATTCTTTATCATTAACTTGAAATCTATATAATAGTTTATCTACATTATTAGTGGAGGTTAACAGATCATTATGTAAACATATGATAATAAGTGGGAAGTATTTCCATAATTGAATACAGTTGAATGTCTTAAAACCTATCCTTGGTAATGACGAGAGAGAGAGGAATTCAGCTTCAACTATATTGATAGAATACCACAAATCTAATCATAGAAAACCATAAATCCAATTCCAGATTCAATCATAGAAGTTCGGGAATTCCTCTTCTGGAAATTACTAATAGAAATCCAATAATAATCATTTAATAAAAGCTCAGAAATCATCATCAGAAAGTTTGCAGTAGAAATCCAATGATCCTGATTTGAGCATTAGGAAGATAGATCTTGAATTTAATTCATAGAAATCTCAATATTAATTGTTCTGGAACCCAGATTCGGGCATTGATGAATGAAATTTAAAAGTGTAAAGATCTGAAACCCAGATTCGGGTATTAGTGGATGATAACTAAAAATCCATAATAATGGTCTCCATAATAAAAGTCTAGAGCCCAGATTCAGGCATTAATGAGTGGAGTTAGAAATTAATAGTAATAGTCCCGAAACCCAGGTTCGGGTATGGTGAAGACCGGAGATTAACAGTAGAAGACCTGAAACCCAAATTCGAGTTTTAATAATTGAAGTTCTGAAATTTTCTTATTGGGAATAAGTTGGAGGCTGTAGACTCTTATTTAAGCCTTCTATTCTGCATCGCTCTTTGGGTTTTGATTCTTTTATCATGTGCCACCCTTTAGGCCTTGTATATTGTCGTTGTTTGACATGCCACTTCTTAGGCTCGGATGTCTTTGTCCATTGTTTGATATGCCGCTTCTCAGGCTTGGACGTCTTAGTCTACTATTTGATATGCCACTTCTCGGGCTTGGACATCTTAGTCCATTGTTGTCTGGTGCACTTGGTTAGCTTATCCACAAGTAGGACCCAGACTTACTCAATCTCCCTCCAAGAGGCGCTCCAGCCAGGCCTTATAGGCGGGACTGAAGGCTTGTTCGGTGCCTTAGCCAGGCCATAGTGTAGCGGGACCAAGGGCTTACTCTGTTCTTCCTCCAGGAGGTGCCTTGACCTGGCCATAGCATGGCGCAGTCAAGGGTTTGTCGAGGCTTTAACATGGCCATAGCATGACGCGATCATGGGCTTGTCGATTCTTTATCCTGGCCATAGCATGGTGCAGATAAAGGCTTACTCTAACCTCCCTCCAAGAGGTGCCTTGACCTGGCCATAGCATGGCGCGATCAAAGGCTTATCGATGCTTGATCCTGGCTATAACGTGGTGCGGATAAATGCTTTGACCGTTTAAGGAAATTTCCAAGTGCAAGGAGAATTCTACTCCTAACCATGTAGTCTTTTCTTGTAAAAGTGGTGCTTTATTGAATTCAACTATGGCCTCTTTATTATTCATCGATTTTGCCTTGTTTGGAGAATCTAATCACCATTCCTTCAAGTGTCCTACATTGATTTGTCTCATGCCCATTCATTATGTGATAGTGGCAATAGGATCCTCCCTAATTCCTTTCATATTTAGGTTTTTTCTTCTGTGATGGCCAATAGTTGAGTTCTTTCTTGGTTAGCAAGTAAACATTCTCAATTGACGTAGCCAGATTGCATTCCTTGGGAAGTCACAACTTAAAGCTTGTTTTTTGAGGATGATTTCTATATCTTTTATTATTTGGTTCTGAAGCTTCGCCCTCAACGGCCAATTTCCTTTTCAAAATCTTTTGGAGCTCACATGTAGGCACTGTCCCACTTGTTGCTCGCCATTTTTGTGCAAAGGCGTTGTAATCAGCCATCATTCCCTCCTTAAAGATTGCGCCTTTGGTATATAGTTGAATTGTCTTCTTCATTTGGTCGAACAAATTGTAACTTTTGTCCTTTGTTCCCCCTAAGGCAGAGATAGGCGTGGGGCCAATGTGAAAAGGGTTTAAACTCCATTTCTTTGGGTCATAAGATTCAGCTCTTTTCTTCTTCATGATCCTTAGAGCTTCCAATCTCAACATTTGCTCTTCATGTAATCTAGAATCATTAGTTGTTCTTGGTGAGAATCCAATTAGATGTGGCTTTGAGGATTCTTGTTTGGACCTTTTGATATTGCTAAACATGGTTATGTAATATCTTGGAATAAAATTGGGTTAGAAAAATAAAGTTGGAAGTTCAACAAAGTCGGAGGTTCAAGCCCTCATTCTAGTGCCAAAAATGTTAACAAGAAAACTTGTCAACACCCCAAAGTAGAGCTCGAAGTATAAGTGACTCCTTCAAAACCTCCTTTCGAAAATATGAAGGCAACTAACACCTTTCGAACAGGTAAGGATAATTGATAACATCTTTGTAGTACCTTTCGACACAATCGAAACACTGAACCCCTCTTTAGAAATACCTTTCGAAACTAGTTTAATTAGTTTTGGACCCTATCGAAACCCCCCTTTCGAAGTAGTTGAGGTGACTCGAGGATTTGTCCTTAATGATCTAAGGAAGTGAGTTAGGTTTGAAGGTTTCATCTGCTTCGAAAGCCGACCTTTCGATGACTCGAGGTTAAGACCTAAGGATTTAAGGTCATTGGTTACGCTAAAAGGTTTTGATTTCCTCAAAAGGTGACCTCTCGATCAAGTTGACATAAGCAGATCACACACAAAATCTCTTTGGAACATTAAATCAGCTAATATATCCAAAATTCCATAAACTTGCTTTGATTATCTTTTTCCTTTATTGCTAGTAATTTAAGTAAAACAAAGTAGTCAAATCCCTAATCTAATTTTAGAATTAGGGTTTACAAAGTTCAAGAGAGTACAAGAATGAAGTGAATGAGTCCGGATCCCTTAAACAAGACTCGTGGGTCTTATTTATAGGCGCTGGTTGACCCTTTCGAACAACACCTTTCGATCTGGTCGAAAGAAGTACCTTGAAGACCTTTCGCTACCGCTAAAGCTTGGGCGCCCTTCTTTTCTACTTTAAAATAGAACTTGATTGCTTTTGACTTTGTAGAAAGGGTTACATGTGCTCTCCACTTTGTGCCACTATGTTGTTGCCAGTAAGAAAGATGTGAGCTTTCGGCCTTGTCGATAGGTTCATCTCTGTGTCTTTAAAGGAGTCGGAACATGGCAGAAAGTTTAAAGGAGAAAGGTAGCTTTCAAAGTCATACACTTTGATTGACGCGGAACCCCTACTTTCTTGTGTGTTGAACTTAAACGAGCTTTACTTTGTAAGTGTGAATGGTCTCGACCAGTTCGAAAGGCTGATTTTGCTTTAGAAGGGGTAGCTTTGTCCAAATATTCTTCTGTGGGATGTGAATGAAGGCGAAACCCAGTGTTTCGAAAGGTTTGGCGCGTCTGTGAAGGCTTGCAATCTGTTTCCTTTCGACCTCTTCGAAAGCTCGTAGAACATTCAACTTTTGCAGATGCATCCCTTCGACTCCTTCGAAAGGTCTTATTATTGTTCTCTCTCTTTTTAAATCCTTCCTTTGTATTTTCCCTGGTTTCGATAAGGTTGAAGTGAATATTGGTGGTAATATTGTATATTACTAATTACACTAAGCGGAGAATAATAACTAAATATAAATAAGGTAATAATAAAAGCGAGCACAGTAGATATTTTATACTGGTTCAGATCTCTCGTCCTACGTCCTATCCCGAAGCTCCCCTTCGGTATTTCTTTTAACCAAATAACCATCACTTCGCCCGGAGGAATAGGCTAATACAAAAGTATTTCTTTGACAATTTTGTGTTCCAAATAACACGGATTTTGACTAATAGTACAATTCTTCCTATGATCTCCTTTGAGTATGTGAATGTGAATATTTTGAGTTGTAGGAAGTGGTTTAATCAAAATGATATTCTGGTTATGATAGATTGAGAATATGTAAGCAAGAGATGCACAAATATGTAAATAAAGAGTAATAAGAAATCAAGAGAATAGTTAGTTTGTAAATCTCAATCTTTGAAGTATTTATAGGATGAAGGAGATGCAGATGAGGAGTTGTTACCGTTAGATAAACTTTGTTCAATTTAATGGCTGCAACCATTTGATGAAGAGATGAGATTATTTAATTGAAAAGAAGCAACCATTCATAATATAGCAGTTGTCAGATGACATACGTCTGCGGAATAACCACAAACGTCTGTGGCTTCAGGAATTAAATTCCTGAGCATTCTCACAGATGTCTGTGGGTTTTCCATAGACGTCTGTGGTTGGCATTTCTAGTTTTTAAATGCTTTTCAGTGCCAATTTTGTGTATATGAATTCGTGTGTGCATATATACTCAAAGAGACCTTACAATGTTTATCTAATACTCTTAATATACTAGTATAACCTTACTAACCACAGTATGGTCCATAAATCTCTGTATCTCTTCGAGTTCTAATGTCTTTGAGCGTGACAATCTCTTGTAGTATATAACTGTAACCTTGAGAAGATATATAATATATGTGATTGTACAGTTGTAGTCATTGAAACCATAGAATGAAGGTTCTAACAAACCTGACAAGGGAGTCTTTAACCTTGGATTTTGCCTTCATGGGCGTCGACATCCTCAACTCAGCTATGCCTTTAGCCATTTGTCTCACCCACTCAATGCTCACTACGAAGTTGTTCCAAAGATCATTGCTTATGCAGGGAACAGGTTGATATTTCTTATGTCAGTTCTACTGTTGGAAGTATTGTTAAGGTCATCAGGTTGAGACGATGTTCATTGTGGCTTGGATCTATGATAATGTCGGATGTTGATTTGGAGGTTAAACCTTCCTAGTGTTAAAATGCTGACTGAATAATGTTAATACCCTAGGTATTGATTTTGATGATAACAACCACATAAATATTACTACTAACGTATCTCCGAGTTATGCAGTCATATCAAATATATTATGGAGACATTTACAGAGATAATCAAGAATACAGTATAGAAGAAGGTTAATCAGAGCAATTGAAGAACAAAACCAATTTAGAGAAGAATGTTGAAGGATAAAGGTGTTTGAAGTGATGAGGAGTTGGTTGAACCTTAGAATATCTTGTTAAAGATCTCTTGGCAATCATACTTGAAGATCATCAACCATTGACCTCAACCGAATCACAAAAATCCATAAATATAAGGTAATTTGAAATGCTGAAAATTCGCAACACTTATTAGTGTTGCTGTTCATTTTGCAACATGCCCATGTCGACATACTAGGTAGGGGGATGTCGACATACTAACCGTTTTTCAGAATTTCAAATTTCCAATGAAGAGACATTTCCCTCCACCTCTTCACCAAAAGACATGTCTCTTCAACCACTATATAAAGGCCTTTGAAAACGAATTTTAACATCAAGAATTCTCATTTTCTCTTACTCCTTCTTCTCCAAACATTTGCAAAAGCCATTGCATAATCTTCAAATTTCCTTGCAAATCGATACTATTTCACTCCAATTCTTCACTGATTTGCAAGCCACACAATATCAGAGAGTTGTACTTGAATTCACATCATTCTCTCTCTGATTTCATCCTATTCCTCAAAGAATTCAAAGATATATTGCTATTGGAGGTCTATAGGATCATTGTACCGAATCTGCAAGAATCTGTATTGAAGATACGACTACTTGCCATAGTTTATTGTTGGTGATAAGGAGAAGGTGTTCTTGTAGCCTGTAAAATCAAGAGGGTGTGTCTTGTAGCTCGTGAAACCAAGATTGTAAAGGTGTTCTTGCCACCCGTGGAAAGCAAGCGGTAATAGTGGAATTCTGCACGATAGAGTGCAGGATTGGATGTAGGATTGGTTAATCCGAACCAGTATAAAAATCCGAGTGTTATTTACATTACTGCATTTTACTTTATTACTTACTTATTCTTTGATTACTTCTTTATATTCATAAGTAAGTAGTTAATACACATTTCACCACTTCTAGTGTTTGAATAGCCTTAAGATCCAACATTGTGTTGTAACCACCCTTGTTTCTAACAATTGGTATCAGAGCATTGGTTTTCAAAAATTCATAACTTGGTTTTTGAAAAGTATAAATGGCTAATGACACTAGTAACACATTTTTTAACACCTTTGTAGAAGGGCAATCTACCACTAGACCCCCTCTATTTGATGGCAGTAGTTATGCATATTGGGCTTGTAGGATGAAATTAGGGCTGTAAATTTTGTACGAGTGTCCGATGTCCGTTCGTGTCCGTAACCGAAATATCGTCCGAGTCCGTTCGATTTTCATTTAGGACACGAGCTAGGACAAGAAAATTTGTACGAGAAAAAATATTGTCCGGTCCGAGTTCGTTCGAATTCGTCCGAATTTCTTATAGTTCAGTATATCTGATGGAAATTCTATTAAACAACATAAAATTTGATGTAAATAGCATTGTCCGTCCGTGTCCGTTCGGGTCCGTGTCCGAAAAATGTATGTACGAGTCCGTCCGATTTCATTTAGGACATGAGCTAGGACAACAAAATTTGTACGAACATAAATCTCGTCTGGTCCATGTCCGGTCCGATTTTATTTAGGACGTAAACTGAACACACCTCCGTTCGGTCCGGTCCGACCGATTTACACCCCTAGATGAAATGTTATTTGTAGTCTAATGGTTTGGATATTTGGAACATTACCCAAATAGAGTACATAGAGCCTCAAACTGAATATTCAAAATGGACACTAGACCAAAAGACACAAGCACTTAATAACTCTAAGGCCATGAACATTTTATTTTGCTCCTTAGATAGAAATGAATTTAATCGAGTGTCTATTTGTAATTCTGCATATGAAATTTGGAGAACACTGCAAGTCACACATGAAGGCACCAGTAAAGTAAAACAAACAAAGATATCTATGCTAACTAACCTGTTTCAACTCTTTCAAATGAAACCAAATGAGTCTATTTCTGATATGTATTCTAGGTTTCAAGATATAGTACATGCCCTAATATCATTAGGAAAGAAAATTACTGAAGAAGACCAAGTCAGAAAGATCTTGAATTCACTTCCTAGTGAATGGGATCAGAAGACTTTGGCAATTGAAGAAGCCAATGATATTAGTACTATGAAAATAGAAGATTTAATTGGTAACCTAATGTCATATGAAGTAAAGTTGCAGATTAGAAAAGAGAATCAAGCAAATGAGAAGAAATCACTAGCACTCAATGCTACGATCGACAACGATGAACCAGATGATGATGCCGTTGATGATGTTATCGAGTTTATGACCAAGAAGTTCAAGAAATTCTTGAAGTATTGGATAACAAACAAACTTCGAAAAACTAACAACAATAATTCTAGAAATGGAAATGTTGGTAAGTGTTTCGAATGTGATAAACCCGGTCATTTGAAAAGAGACTGCCCCAACTTGAAGAAATCAAAGTACTTTTCAAACACCTTTAATAAGAAGAGGAAACAGGCATTCAATGCAAAATGGGATGATTCAGATACATCATCAAGTGATAGTGATTCAGAAACAGAAAATGCCAACATGTGCTTCTGGCAAAGGATGACCAGGTATGGAATTTTAATAAAGAAATTACTAATGTTTTGAATGATATGAATCAGGGATATAAAATACTTAGGAAAGAGTACAACAATAGTTTGGCAGAGATAGATAGATTAAAAATATTTAATGAAAGGTTAACTGAAGAAAAACAATGTCTAAAAGATGAAATTGAAAGACTTAGTGGGTATAATGATGAAAAGGATTTGACACTTGGAGGTTTTGAAAAACTAAAAAGTGAAAATGAATCCTTAAAATCAGAAAATCTTTCAATGAAGTCATAGATCACTGATCTGAATGACAAAATAACATCTCTAGACAATGTTATTCTTAACCGTAATAAGGATTTTGACAAAATGAAAACTGATGTTGATAAATTTAACAAAGGGAAGGATAATCTAGAAAAATTATTATTTGCATCTAAACACACTAGGAATAAACATGGACTTGGATACACCCTAAGGCTAAATCAAAGAAAAATAGTATTCAAAATACTAAGTTTGTTAAGGCTACCAAGTTCAAACCAAAAACTAGGAAACTAAAGTTAAAACCTCCAAATAGATTCATTAATTTATGGGTTCCAAAAAGGTTGGATGATACTGAAAAAGAAAAATATATTGATAATTTTATTAATAAGGTTCATTCATCTAATGATTATATTTTGAAAGGACGTTCAAACTCTTCATGGGTTTGGCATCCTAAAACTTAACCCCATGGACCCCAAAATAAAAAGGGTACCAGTGTGCATACTTTATAATTTTTCAGGTACCAAACAATATATACCAGATAGCGGATGCTCAAAGCATATGACAAGAAATCTATTGAACTTTGGATAAATATGAAAAGGATTTGTTATTGGCATCGGCAAAGTCAGTAACTCTAAAACTCATCTTATTATTTGATAAGTTTATTTCATGTTTTGAATTGATTTGGTTTCCCCTCAAGTGTTTTATTTATAAGCATTTATCTCTATATACAAACTCTACATATTGTCTAGTAGTGATTTAAGCGACTCTTTTTACCCTTTTTGTTGATGACAAAGGGGGAGAAAAGGTATAAATATTCTAGGCAAAATGATAGGGGGAGTGCATAGAGTTAGGGGGAGTCAAATATAAAAATATTATATTTTATCTCTTAAATATTTATATGGTTGTCATCATCAAAAAGTGGGAGATTGTTAATACCCTAGGTATTGATTTTGATGATAACAACCACATAAATATTACTACTAACGTATCTCCGAGTTATGCAGTCATATCAGATATATTATGGAGACATTTACAGAGATAATCAAGAATACAATATAGAAGAAGGTTAATCAGAGCAATTGAAGAACAAAACCAATTTAGAGAAGAATGCTGAAGGATAAAGGTGTTTGAAGTGATGAGGAGTTGGTTGAACCTTAGAATATCTTGTTAAAGATCTCTTGGCAATCATACTTGAAGATCATCAACCATTGACCTCAACCGAATCACAAAAATCCATAAATATAAGGTAATTTGAAATGCTGAAAATTTGCAACACTTATTAGTGTTGCTGTTCATTTTGCAACATACCCATGTCGACATACTAGGTAGGGGAATGTCGACATACTAGCCGTTTTTCAGAATTTCAAATTTCAAATAAAGAGACATTTCTCTCCACCTCTTCACCAAAAGACATGTCTCTTCAACCACTATATAAAGGCCTCTGAAAACGAATTTTAACATCAAGAATTCTCATTTTCTCTTACTCCTTCTCCAAACATTTGCAAAAGAAATCCATTGCATAATCTTCAAATTTCCTTGCAAATCGATACTATTTCACTCCAATTCTTCACTGATTTGCAAGCCACACAATATCAGAGAGTTGTACTTGAATTCACATCATTCTCTCTCTGATTTCATTCTATTCCTCAAAGAATTCAAAGATATATTGCTATTGGAGGTCTATAGGATCATTGTACCGAATCTGCAAGAATCTGTATTGAAGATACAACTACTTGCCATAGTTTATTGTTGGTGATAAGGAGAAGGTGTTCTTGTAGCCTGTAAAATCAAGAGGGTGTGTCTTGTAGTCCGTGAAACCAAGATTGTAAAGGTGTTCTTGCCACCCGTGGAAAGCAAGCGGTTATAGTGGAATTCTGCACGATAGAGTGTAGGACTGGATGTAGGATTGTTAATCCGAACTAGTATAAAAATCCGGTGTTATTTACATTACTGCATTTTACTTTATTACTTACTTATTCTTTGATTACTTCTTTATATTCATAAGTAAGTAGTTAATACACATTTCACCACTTCTAGTGTCTGAATAGCTTTAAGATCCAACATTGTGTTGTAACCACCCTTGTTTCTAACAAATAATACAGCCAATCTCGGAGTTACATGGTTTTTGGAGATCTTTCACTAAGCGTATACTAAAAATGTTAATAAGTAATAAGAGTGATTCATCGAAAGAAAACACCTTTTAAAGTGGTTCGATCGAATGATCTACGACCACAGTGGTTCTTTTCATTTTATTGCTTTATAATTTGATCATGATAGGTGCAAAGAGTGTAGTGAAGTTTTGTAACTAAAAAAGTTGACCCTTTACGCCATGCACTTCATGTTCTATGAACAGTTATATAAGACATAGGATAGACGATTTGAATGCGCGACTTGCCCTTCAAGTATCTCTTGAGCCGTTGGATGCCAAGAAATTGTATAAACATCTCCTTCTGAGCTCTTTGTTGCTTGTGTGCCAGTTGCAAAGAAGTTGGTATACATCATCGTCCTCATCAGCATGCTCTTGTCATGCTGCAAATGTCAAAGCATGCTTTAGTCCAAGAGTTTGATGTTCTTATTACCGTCTTAGTTGTCCTAGGCCCCAAGCCTTGTTGCGATCATGTGCGACGGAATGTGTGATGGTTGGTTGAGAAGACACCCCGTACCCTGTTGAGACCGACCAGTTACTGAATGTTCAACCATGTTGACGAACACTATTGAGTTGTTTATGGTGGTGCATACGTCCCACTTGGCGGTTGGAGCACTTAGTAAGGATTGAAGCAGAAGACGACAGAGCTTGTGCAGACGTCGATGATGATTTATGTTTCATGGTAAGAAGGTTTGGTTCCGATACGATTTGTGTTTCATGGGATTCTAAACAGCAGTTTATTTTGTTGTGAGTGAACAATTCGTGCAACAAATATGTTTGGTGCATATAGACATACAATATGTATAATACACTTAAATTATTGTTGTTGTACTTAATTTGAGGATTTTGCTTATAATAATTTATATTAGATTACTAAAAAAATATATTGATTATTTTAACAAATTTCCAATTACTGCATTCTGTTCCATCTATGACGTTAATAAACGGCCAAATGAAACCTACCCAAAACCTTAATAAAACCCTTATCCATACTTCCTGCCTGCTTGCTCTTTACCTTTTGCTATGGCAAGCTGCACCAGCATGCTCCTCTCTCGCTCCTCTTTCTCGCTCTTCACCAAAATCTCAAACCATAAATTTCCCAAACTGCCCTTCCGTCGTACCTTTTGTTCTGCCGCCACCACAACTACCTCAAACGAAACCCTAAAACACTCTCTTTTACTGGACCGCCTCCGTTCCCGCCACCTAAAAGACGCGCCAAAGTCCCCCAGAATCAAAATTAAACCGAACACTGGTAATATTCCTACGATATCATCAATCGTAGAAATGAGTGAGAGCAAAAGCAAGAAAGTAGACGGGGGGTTCGAGGAATTGGGGTTGAGTGAGGAGGTGATGAATGCAATTAAGGAGATGGGAATCGAAGAGCCGACTGAGATTCAGAGTATTGGAGTTCCTGCTGTGCTTGATGGAAAGAGTGTTGTTTTGGGTTCTCATACTGGATCTGGAAAAACATTGGCGTATTTACTTCCTTTGGTTCAGGTTAATCTATATCGTCATTATTGTTGTCCGTAATTCAAAACTTGATACTATGTGATAATGACTACTTAGAATCATGGTTGATTAGTCTTATTAGAAAGACTTGACAAAAACCCTCTTGATGTATGAATCATGATTCCCTCATTATTATATGTACAACCTTTGCTACAGTAATGGATGGGTACGATAGTTTTGTATAAACTTGAACATAGCTACTTCTCACTGTGTAATCGTTAGAAACTTCTAAGACCATCTGCAATAGTTATGGTTTCATCCTGTCCATTTTCCTTCATGCTTTTTAGGAAATAATGTATAAAATAATCTGAGTTGACAGGGGAAAAATAGAAGGGGAAAGGAGGGAAGTTCATGCTTCCGAAATAAAGTCCGGTGAGGATTAGATAATCAGATGGCACCATATGGGTTTACAAAACCCATATGGTGCCATTTGAGTTTTGATAACCTGTACGGATTTATTTCTTTACATTGGTTTCATATCTTTATTTTAGTGATTTCTGCTTCATGGGTTACATATCTAGTATGTCTATTTGGTTGCTTTGTCAAACTGACATGTAAATATATTTCATTCTCAATTCTCATATGTTCCAATTTTTTTCATCCCATGATATAATCTAAATTTAAATGCTAAAGATTAATAACAATAAAGTTAATTTATGATACAGTCATCATCGAAACTCCATCAACGGCAAATCATTGTATCATATTACTGAAGACATATATGTACTCACACTACAAAAAATATTGGATGTTATAGCCCCTAGGAGACTTCATGTATATTCGCTTTGATTCATCGTGCTTGTGCTAGGCCCGTCGATGGATACTTTCAGATGCAGATAATGTCATATCCGCATCCGCATCTGAAATTATTTTTGGATATCGGATATCCGCATTTGCAGAATCAGACGGATATAGAATATTTATCCCATCTGAACATGTTAGTTTAATATTTTCTTCAACTCCATTGATTATAAAAATACAAGAAATAAACAAATGTGACGATGATAAATAGTTTCGAGCAGTTACTATGCATTAAATGCATAAAATGTAAACTACTACCTTAATAAAACAATAAATACATTTTTTATTGTATTAAATACATATGATATAAACTGTAATGTTGACAAAAACCGAACGAATAATTTTTGAATGCAGATATCTTTGTATCCGCATCGATGGATGAGTTTTTTCGAATATCTATTGACAGACCTAGCTTTTGCAAGCGAAGACCACTTTTTTACAATGCTTCCGTAAAGAAACATCAAGCAGCGAACCATAGACATCAAATCATTACCGTTGGGTGCTAATGGCGCATTAGATGTCAGTAGAGTGCTCTTATTTGTTCTCTTCGAAAAAAACTTAGCTTTAACAACAAA
Source organism: Allium fistulosum (assembly GCA_030737815.1). Taxonomy (NCBI): domain Eukaryota; kingdom Viridiplantae; phylum Streptophyta; class Magnoliopsida; order Asparagales; family Amaryllidaceae; genus Allium; species Allium fistulosum. Next base: position 581,435,798 of record CM060906.1, on the reverse strand, counting down.
TTTAAAGCTCAGCAATAGTAATAAATTTAAAGCTTCTCAAAAACTGTCATCAATCTGATAAAGTACTTTTAGTGATTAGCACTAACTCTTATAATACATTCAACAATAATGTGATGAAATTTATGCTATAAATTTACTTGTTTGTTATTTCTGTAATCATCTACAAATATATTGGTATAATGCATAACAAAGATTTTTAAAGGTAACATATACCTTTTTCTTTATATTTATTCTTCCACTCTGATAACAAATTAAGAAATCTTAAACAATAAAATTGAAAGAGGATCTGTAAGATTTGTGAAATCGATCCTTTTGTTTTAGGGGTGGTTGTTCTATGTCAGTTCATTCTATTCTCGCTTCTTTTATTTCAGATTTATAACAAAAATGGATGAAAAGTAAAATAGAAAAGAGTTAACCTAATTTTTCTTTAGTAGGTTATTATATTTTTCTTCAATAATTCTGGTATTTTGAAATAACTAACAAGGGATAAAATTGACAGACCTAGCTTTTGCAAGCGAAGACCACTTTTTTACAATGCTTCCGTAAAGAAACATCAAGCAGCGAACCATATACATCAAATCATTACCATTGGATGCTAACGGTGCATTAGATGTCAGTAGAGTGCTCTTATTTGTTCTCTTCGAAAAAAACTTAGCTTTAACAACAAATTTAAAGCTCAGCAATAGTAATAAATTTAAAGCTTCTCAAAAACTGTCATCAATCTGATAAAGTACTTTTAGTGATTAACACTAACTCTTATAATACATTCAACAATAATGTGATGAAATTTATGCTATAAATTTACTTGTTTGTTATTTCTGTAATCATCTACAAATATATTGGTATAATGCATAACAAAGATTTTTAAAGGTATCATCTCATACCTTTTTCTTTATATTTATTCTTCCACTCTGATAACAAATTAAGAAATCTTAAATAACAAAATTGAAAGAGAATCTGTAAGATTTGTGAAATCGATCCTTTTGTTTTAGGGTGGTTGTTCTATGTCAGATCATTCTATTCTCGCTTCTTTTATTTTAGATCTATAACAAAAACGGATGAAAAGTAAAATAGAAAAGAGTTAACCTAATTTTTCTTTAGCAGGTTATTATATTTTTCTTCAATAATTCTGGTATTTTGAAATAACTAACAAGGGATAAAATTGACAGACCTAGCTTTTACAAGCAAAGACCACTTTTTTACAATGCTTCCATAAAGAAACATCAAGCAGCGAACCATAGACATCAAATCATTACCGTTGGGTGCTAATGGCGCATTAGATGTCAGTAGAGTGCTCTTATTTGTTCTCTTTGAAAAAAACTTAGCTTTAACAACAAATTTAAAGCTCAGCAATAGTAATAAATTTAAAGCTTCTTAAAAACTGTCATCAATCTGATAAAGTACTTTTAGTGATTAGCACTAACTCTTATAATACATTCAACAATAATGTGATGAAATTTATGCTATAAATTTACTTGTTTGTTATTTCTGTAATCATCTACAAATATATTGGTATAATGCATAACAAAGATTTTTAAAGGTATCATCTCATACCTTTTTCTTTATATTTATCCTTCCACTCTGATAACAAATTAAGAAATCTTAAATAATAAAATTGAAAGAGAATCTGTAAGATTTGTGAAATCGATCCTTTTGTTTTAGGGTGGTTGTTCTATGTCAGATCATTCTATTCTCGCTTCTTTTATTTTAGATCTATAACAAAAATGGATGAAAAGTAAAATAGAAAAGAGTTAACCTAATTTTTCTTTAGCAGGTTATTATATTTTTCTTCAATAATTCTGGTATTTTGAAATAAATAACAAGGGATAAAATTGAAATTTCTATAAGTTGAAAGAAATATTATAAAGGGTTGATATGGGAATTGAATATCTGACTTATGGTGTTAAAATATTGGAACTTTATTAACTACAGAACATTTCCAATTTCACAAGGCTTATTTTTCGTATATACATTTAATAAATAAATAAACAGTGATCTCTCTCTCTCTCTCTCTCCCCCTCCCTCCCTCCCTCTCCCTCCCCCTCCTCCTCCCCCTACCTCTCCCTCCGAAAATCATGCTGGGGCTATGTCCTCCCTTAGACTGCGGATAAGTCATCTTCACTGTAAGGGTTCCCTATCATTATTGGAACTTTCAACTCAGGTTTTCTTAGTTAGACATCGGGACTAAAGTAGTATCAATTGTGACTAACTGAAATCATCTTGACATAGTAAAGTTGATGGAGGTCAGCACAGTTGTACTCAATTTGATAAAACATTACCATATATTACCGACGACAAAATAAATAAAATAAAAACAAGTAGAAGACACCTGTAAGATGTCTTTTAAGAGATGTTGCTCTCCTTCAAGTTAAATTTGCAAATTGTAGTTGGATGATAGGAAATTCTGTTCAGGATTGTTGTTTAAGAGCATCCCTGCCAGGACACTCACAAAAATACTCCAGTAGGGAATTTTATGGGTGTAATTACCTAGTTTTCAGCTACTGGTTAGCTAATGCTGCTACCTGACAACTTACACTTGCCCGATGCTCAAAACATTAGAGAAGTCAGTATTGTCTTTTTGCCGCAAGTGTGATGCTATGGGCTCCAGAAGCTAATGAACAAACATTAGAGCATACATGCAACATAATCCGAACCAGCCCCTCCTTTTTATTAGTTTTGCTATGTATATCTGGAATGTATTGATATCATGCTTTGTGACTGTAAATTCATATTATCAAACTATAATTTCATTATGTAGCTTTTGAGGCGAGATGAAGAACTGTATGGAATGATGATGAAACCAAGGCGTCCCAGGGCGGTTGTACTTTGTCCGACAAGGGAATTATGTGAGCAGGTATTGAACAAAAGTAACAAATGCAGATCAAAAGCGATATCTGTGATATAAGATATTTGTTTTGTGGATGAGCTTTACATGTCATACATCTTTTCCAGGTGTTTCGTGTTTCAAAAGCCATTAGTCATCATGCACGCTTCAGGTCAACTAGGATAAGTGGAGGTGGTCGCTTAAGGCCTCAAGAAGATTCATTGAATGTTCCAATAGATATGGTAGTTGGCACTCCTGGAAGGCTTCTACAACACATACAAGATGGGAACTTGGTCTATGGGGACATTAAGTACTTGGTGGGTCCTACATTTTTTGATGCTATGATAAATTTTTACGTTCTGCTACCTGGAGAAGCCACAATGCAAAGCAAATTTTGATATGTTTATGTTCTTATGAATAGCATATTCTTATTTCACATAATACTACAGTTTACATGATTTGTGAAGACATAGAGTACCTAGTGAAGGATACATGGTTAACTGACTATTGCTGTTTAGTTTATTAAACGGTTTGTTGCTTTTATTTATAGACCCCTCATCAGCTTTAAATGTTAGAAAATTTGGTTGTTGACACTTGACGACAATCATCGGCCATTATTGTTTGGAAACCGTGTTTTTTACCTTGATATAATGATTATTCCTGAAATCAACAGCTACCTGATATTTTTATTCTGCTTACAGTTTACTTGGATTTTATCCTTCGATTTAGGTTTTAGATGAGGCAGATACAATGTTCGACAGGGGCTTTGGTCCTGACATTCACAAGTTCTTAGAACCACTGAAGAAGCGAGCAGAAAAACCAGGGGATCAGGGATTCCAAACTATTATGGTCACTGCGACAATGACAAAGGTGCAAATTCTTTTTTATATGGTTTATTTTCATTTCAATATTTTAATTTATTTATTAGCAAGTTTTATTTTCCTGATCATCTTTTGCTTTGAAATTATCAAATTATTTGGATTAGTTATCTTAATTGAATGAACTTGCTCAAGGTTATAGTCTAATCAGTTTATCAGGTGGAGTTGGGGTAGATGGTTAATGTTTTGCCTATTCTCGTTCCATTTTTATTTCCTGGAACTTATTGCTGCCTGGAATTGTGTTTTTACTATACTACTGTAACATAAATACGTAATAACTTAAAACATATAGTACCAAGTTATCAAGAATCCTAACTAAGTTTCACAGGCAGTGCAAAAACTAGTTGATGACGAATTCGAGGGAATAGTTCATTTGCGAACATCCAGTTTACACAAGAGAATTGCAACCGCTCGACATGATTTCATCAAACTTTCTGGCACTGAAAACAAGCTGGACTCGCTTCTACAGGTCAGTTTTGTTAAGCTTTGTAATTAGCAAGCAAGATTTATTGTAACAAACATTGATACAAAATTCTTGACAAGCACAAATTTGATATGTGAGTATATGAAGAGAAATCCAGTACATAATTACAAGTGTGATTGTAGTATTGAGTCCAAATGTGACATAATTTGTCACACCTGCTAAGAAGTAGATATTTTTATTCAAATCTCATGCAAGTACCTGTACTAAAATTGCTACTAAAATTCACAAATTGTATAATATTAGGCCGCTTTTTATTGGTAAGCATGAAATACAGTACTTACCTATGGCTATGGCAGCTGCTTCATTATCAGCAATAAAGCTTGAACTTGATAAAATATTAAATACCAGGTTCTTGAACCAAGTTTGGCCAAAGGAAATAGAGTCATGGTGTTTTGCAATACACTTAATTCTAGTCGTGCTGTAGATCATTTCCTGAATGAAAATCAGATATATACTGTCAATTACCATGGAGAGGTGCCAGCTGAGGAAAGGTATTCATAACTATCTTGTTTCCATTGGGTAGCCAATTTGCAACACCTTCTAACGTTTCTCTAAATCACATTGTTTGTATTCCCTGGAACATTTTCTCAATTAGATACAGTGTCCTCAATTACTCATCGTTTTACTTTCTATCTTAAATAACATCACCATTTTTACTTTATTTTTTGAAAAATGCCAAGAACTTGTTATGTCCGTAGAAGGCCAATGGATATTTTAGGAAAGATGGAAAAAATATGAATGTGGTAACAAAAAAGAAAGAGAGGGAGATCAAATAAACATTAATGGAGGTTAATGAAAAGTGGATTTAGATCTTAATGAGATGGTTGGCATGGAGGACAGAAACTTGAGAATACAATCTGACATGGTTTCTAACATTTTTTTACATATTATATTTAACTGACCACATCTAGATTTAACGCTAAAATGATGATGATGGCAAAATGGCTCAAACAATCATCATCTTTCCTAGCACCAGCACAGCCTCGTTCTTTCTTTCTGCATCTAAGCAACACTTTAACCCATGTCAAACGGAAGTATCCTAACAAGCACATGTCAGTAGATGTTATAAGCCCATCTGTTTTTTCTGAAACTTAATTTGTACTTCTAACATTTTGAACCACTTTTGACTGCACTTTAAATTCGTTCTATAATTAGTTTTACATTGAAAATTACAGTTGGTGTGGTGGCTGTTATTTCTGGGTGAAAATATTGGCTTCCGCTAACCTCAAGTGCTGATTTATGTCATTTGAACATGTAGTTTAACAGTATATAAGATTTTCTATTTTCTACCATCTCAAGCAGCATAAAAGTACTGCCAACCTGAGCAGCTGTTCATATCAAAAGGGGTTTATACATTAAAATATAAAATTTGTTGAAACAATATTTCTCTGCTATGGATTTGTTATTCGCGTTTTTACCCCTCTAGTTGCTCTAATTTTGTGTCTGATCTACGCTGAAAATAGTTTTTTTTGTCTCATACTGTTTGAATATCTTATACTTGACCAATTGACTAATGTTGCTCAATTATGCCCGAAAACTAAAGTACTTTGTTCCAAAAACTATTGAATCCGTCCCAAATCTGTACATTGTATTATTATTTCTCTTTTTACTTGGAATTATTAACATATAACACACACTCAGATATATAAATATGTGAGTGTATGTGTGTGTGTGTGTGTGATTATTTAATATGTCCTAAAGTATTTAGTAGACCTACATTAAATGTACTTCCAGGGTTGAAAACCTGAAAAAGTTTAAAAGTGATGAAGGTGATTGCCCTACGCTTGTATGCACCGACTTGGCTGCTAGAGGACTTGATTTGGATGTTGACCATGTCATCATGTTTGACTTCCCATTAAATTCGGTGAGTCGTAACTTTGTATTATGAGTTGTAGCAATAGTTGGAAATAAAAATTCTTTCTAATTTCCTGGTAATTTCATAATCATGATCATTTTCGGTTGATTTAGGTTGACTATCTCCATCGAACAGGCAGAACAGCTCGAATGGGTGCTAAAGGTACAGTGCATTTATTCATTATATGAGGCTGTAGTATTATGTTTTCTGTAAGGTAGTCTGAGTAGCAGTCCTGTGTAAATTTGCTCAAGCAGGAGTTTAAAATTGAACCTGTTCCATACAAACAATTTAAGCGGCTAAGGTTATGAGATGAAACTGTTTGGTTTCAAAAGTTAACTAGCCAGTATAATTAAGAACAGCTCCTTTCGGATTTTATCAAAAAATGAAAAGGTTAATTTGGTTCTATTTGTTTGTACACTTGGGATTTTAAACTCAAAGCTGCCATCTGAGCAATTCCTATTATCCTTTATTGATATATTAACTTGATACTTCACCGAAATATCAATTTTCTGGCCCCTAAAGGATTAATAAATTCTTTTGACATTATGCTTGAGCTTTGCATGCATAACATAGACTAAAGGCTGTCCCTTTCAGCTTCAGTATTTTACTAACTTGTTGATTCATAAAGAACTGTTTTGTATATTGAAATTATGGTCTTGAGGTATAAGGAAGATGGGCCTTTGGTCTTTAATGATTAGCTACGAAATTGAGTTCTATCTATTAGCCAAATTTTCAATTATTTTTTCAAGTTACATCAAACAGCCATATGGTTATTATTCCAAGGTCCGGGCTTGCCTAGATTTCCTTAAAAATTATATTTTCCCAATTGTTTGGACTTCATAATTGTGGATTGTTTAAAATAAATCATCGGTTTTCGATTGCTGAAATATATCTGATATTTTATCAAATGCTATAATATCCTTTTTATTTTAGCAGCACATGAATACATAAACTTGCATAATCGTAGATCGTATCCTCACAGAATACAAATTTCATGAATATATTCCATGATTCTGTATAAATCGATGATCCAATTGTTTAATTTTCGATAAATATCAAATTTAAGATTTTAATATTGATCTAAAATAAAGATTCGTCTTTTACTTGCATCAAAATATTAAATATACATAAATTCTAGGTCTAAGGTTTTAAGTTTGAACTAAAAACACCATTTTCTTTTATAAATTTTCAAAATTAGAGTTTTAATCAGAAGTTAATTTTTGGAATGAAATTTTGACATGATAAGTCGTTGAGTTTTAACAATTAATCTGCATGATTAACAAATTAATTTGCCAATTAATTGTCTGATATACGATTACACAGATCTTGTCTGAGGGACCTTGATATACGGCTGCTACCTCGAGTTCATTAATTTGTTTCGATGGTTTATAGGAATTTATTGCACAGGGATTAAATATTTCCAGTTCAAGAAAATGGATTGGCTACTCCTTTTAACTTTTGAGGCCAAATATTCACGGATATTCCTTGTATCTATATATGTATGAATTAACTTTATTTTTATTTTTCCTTCGCTGCAGGTAAAGTTACAAGCCTTGTTACAAAGAAAGATTACCTGTTAGCTTCCAGGATCGAAGAAGCCATCAAGAAAAATGAAAGTTTGGAATCTCTTAACTCAACCAACGTTAAACGTGACGCCGTTAAATCAAAACCTTTTGAAAAAACAGGAAGGGCGTCGAAGCTACTAAAAGTTAGAAATACAAAGAACACGTCTACAAGAAGAATTAGTAAAGCATCTGCAGCCGATACTACCCGAAATAAATTCGTACATGGTAAAGCCAGTAAAAAAACCGTTACGTTTTCAAAGCGCAAGTCAGTAACATCTTATGCTGATAGCGAAAACAGAGATTCATCAAAGCCCAAGTCTGTGAAATCGTATGTCAGTGGTACAAACAGAAGTTCTTCAATGGCCAAATCAGTGAAATCTTGTGGTAATAATGTGAAAAGAGTTTCTTCTAAAGGAAAATCAAGTGGCATGAAGAGTAACACTGCATCAAAACTCTCAGTTGTTGGGTTTAGAGGAAAAACTTCATCTAGCAAAAGGGATTCAACGTGATTCACTTTTAACAGGCCATTTTTTGTGTCTTGACTGTACATTCTTGACCATGTTGTTTGTATTAACATTCTCCATTTTGTTATATGTTATAATAAACTATGCTTTGGATCGTTGTAATGTTATTCATAGTGAAAGTTAGATAAAAATTTGCTCATCAATCACTGACAAAAAAATGTTCATCATAAAGATTTTATTGCTGTATATTTATGCCATTTTCTGGAATGTGTTTGGTGATCAGTTTTGACTAAGACATGGTTTTGCAGCTCCTCTGTTCTGCTTCGCATATCAGAACAATCATGAACTGCGTTGCATATTAATGCATTTTTAAAAGCTTATTTGAATTTGAATTAACTCAACCGAAGTACATCCATATGCCTGGTTCTATTTATCGACTTCTTATTTTTTTAGTCTCAGCTAAACTCGTTACACACAAATATTTCTGTACTTCCGCCATATCTGTATTGAATCGATGTAACATGCATGACAATTTTTACACTTCAAGAACAAATTCTCAAAATTTCTGACTTTGGAACCTACTTGTTGCAGTTGAACATATGTAACATTTACTATTCAATGAAACTCAAGTATATGATAATTAGGATAGCGTAATTCCAGCTTATGTGATGCATTTCACAAAGCCGTTCAAAGAAATACCATTGCAAAATCAATGGAGAACGAACATGCTAATAGCTGTAAATGTTCATGCTTTACAACCTTGAGTACCATTTTGTAACACAAACCGAAGATAATACCATAAGGAGAAGTATGTTCATTCTTCCTATTTTCCATGGACTTACTTTCACAAATTTACCAATTTGAGTGATTTTTGTTACGAACCAATTCAAAAATTACTAATAAAGGAAGGGAGGTTCAAATTTCGTAATTGAAAAGCAAACATTGGAGAGGAATTGGATTCTGATTGGAGTACACGCGTGTTTGCATCAAAAAATGGACAAACATTTGGTCAAATTATAAAAAAAGATTAATGAAGAAATTAAATGGATAACAAGCTAAATAACACATAAGAATTTATAGTGGTTCGGCAAATACTCTGGCCTACATCCACTTAAACTTCGCTAATAATTTTATAACTCGATTGCTTACCCCCTTGATTTTACAAGAGATTCAACGCGATTCACTTTTAATAGGCTATTTTTTGTGTCTTAACTCTTAACTCTACATCCTTGAGCATGTTGTTTGTATTAACTTTCTCCGTTTTGTTATATTATGTTATGATAAACCATGATTTGGATCGTTGTAATGTTATTCATAGCGAAACATAAATAAAAATTTGCTTATCAGTCACCGACAAAAAAATGTTCATCATAATGATTTTATAGCTGACAAAAAAAAGTTCACCATAATGATTTTATTGCTGTGTATTTATGTCATTTTCTGGAATGTGTTTGGTAGTCAGTTTTGACCTAGACATGGTTTTGCAGCTCTTTTGCTCTTGTTCACATAGCAGAATAATTATGAACTGCATTGCATACTCTGGAAATATTGTAATGCATTTTGAAAAGCTTATTTAATTGAATTAACTTGATGGAAGTACATCCATATCCATGTCTGGTTCTATTTATTTAGTTCTTAATTTTATACTTTCGCCCTATCTGTATTGAATCAAACGTAACATGAATGACGGTTTTTACACTTTGGGAACAATTTCTCTGAAGATTTTGACTCTGGAACCCACTGGTTGCATTTGAACATCTATAACATTTATTATCCAATAGTTAGAAAATGAGAATTACAGTAATTATAGTAAGAAGGAGTGACAAAAGAATGATTAATAGATTGTATAACTTTCTTTGTTTTTGATAAAGATATAATACAGTACCTCTGACTGTATTTATACAGGTTGCATAGTTTGTTGGGCCGGATAAATAAACAAAGCCCGATACCCACTATTTGCTTATAACATAAAATAGAGATTAGGGTTGCCGCCTCTCATAATCTAACTTCCCTGTTCAGTTCTATCTAGGGTTTCTTTTTCCTTTCCCATTTCTGCTTCTTTGTCTCCAATTCTTAAGTCTTCCTTGAATCTCGTGAAATTTTTGGTAGATAGAGCTTTCGTTAAAACGTCTGCTCTTTGAAATTGCGCTGGAACGTGGTTAACTTTCAGCTTACCCTCTAAAACCTTCTCACGAACGAAGTGCAGGTCTATTTCGATGTGCTTCGTTCGTGAGTGTAGGACAGGATTTGATGAGACGGAGACTGAGCTCAGATTGTCGCACCAGATTATTGGGGTTCTTGTGGAATTGATTTGAATTTCGTTGAGCAGTGACATGATCCATGTGATTTCTGCTGTGGTACTCGCAATTGCTCTATATTCTGCCTCAGTGCTGGAGCGCGAGATAGTAGCTTGCTTCTTCGAGCTCCATGAAATAGGGTTGCTCCCAAGGAAAACACAGTAGCCGGTGGTGGATCTTCGATCATCAGGATCGGAGGCCCAATCTGCATCACTGTAAGCTTGTATGTTTAGCCCTTTCTTATTGTTGAGATGAAGTCCATGATTCATTGTTCCTCTCAGGTATCTTAATATGCGTTTTACTGCTTTCCAATGATTGCTGAGTGGGTTGTGCATGAATTGGCAGACCTTGTTTACACTATAACTTATGTCTGGTCTTGTTATAGTGATGTATTGTAGTGCACCTACGATACTTCTGTATTCTGTTTCATTTATTATACCTTCTCCTGAGTCTTTTGATAGTCTGAGGCTACTGACCATGGGAGTGGGAAGAGATTTTGCCTGATCCATTTTTGCTCTTTTTAGAAGATCTTGTATGTATCGTCTTTGGCATAGAAACATTTCTGAATTGCTTCTTCTAGTGACTTCAATTCCAAGAAAGTAGTGTAAGTCGCCTAGATCCTTTATGGAGAACATTTTGTCAAGATGATCAACAGTTTGTTTTATAGTTTGATTGTCGTTAACAGTAATGATGTTAATAAAGGAAAAAACATCGCATCCAGCAGTCTTCCAGATCCAGCTGTCACGAATCAAGGAAATCATCCTCCTCCAGCAGCAGGAACAAATGAAGGACAGGCTAATCCAACCATTCCTGCTACAGGACAGCCTGCAGCCATTACTAGGGCAGATCTAGACAGGGTTGTGGCTGAAGTAACTAACCGCTTCACATCCCAGCAAGAAGCTTTGGTGGACCATCTCATGTCACGCTTAAGGGACGCTGAAGAATCCAACCGCAACACTGAATCATGGGGCGAGTCCCAGTCTGGAGGATCTCAGAGACAACAAAGATCTTCCTTCTTCGAAGGAGCTAACGGCAGAAGTAGCCATGGTAGGAGCCGAGACCGAGCACAGCCCGAAGTTAGGCCTGAGGAAACGTTTGGTACCGAACCCAACGGGGAAGGTACCAGACGGAGGTCAACTGTAGCTGAGCCGGTCATACTGCCTAACCACGGAAACGCCAGTGAACGGGGCCGAGCTAGAGTCCAGCCCGAAGTTGGACCCGAGGAAGTGCTTAGATCAGAACCCGGCAGGGGAAGATCAAGGCAAGGGCCAACTGTAGCTGACCCTAGCATGCTCCCAGAAGATCAAAGGCAGCCACTGGAAAATATGAGGGATGATAGACGATACCATCCCTACAGGTCGTCTGGACGGAATCAATCCCACAGAACAGAACCAAACTCATTTCTATCTGCTCCAAGTTCTGATGAAAGGATGGCACGCTTATTCAGAGAGTGTGTCCAACGGGAGCAAAGAGATCGAGGGATAGGCGCTAGGGTAACCAGCCCTTTCGCCCGCAATATCGAAATTGCTATCACCCCTCGAGAATGGAAGATGCCAACAATGGAACCATACAAAGGAACCTCCGACCCCGTTGTACACTTACAGAGGTACACGCAGCATATGCTCATGAGTGGGGCGACAGAGGGAGTACTGTGCAAATGCTTTCCGCTCTTCTTAGCAGATCTTGCTACCTCCTGGTTCTGTCATCTACCCCAGGGATCCATCAGCTCGTGGGAGATGTTGACAGAAAAATTTATCAGTCAGTTCCGCATTCATGTGGAGCAACCTAAGGACGCTTATTCCTTATCCAGCGTCAAACAGAAACCTGGAGAGAAGCTGCAGCAATACCTAACCAGATTCAACGCCGCAGCAGCCGCAGCACAAGATGCCGATGAGAAGCTTATCCTAATGGCCCTCTGCAGTGGTGTGCATCCGGACACTAAATTTGCTAGAAGGTTGACAAAAGAAAAACCAGCTACTTTACCCGATTTCTTCTATGAAGCCGGGAAATACATGAGGCTTGAGGATGCTGCCGTTGAGGGGCAGTCAGGACAGCAAAATAAGACAACCCATGGCAACGCCCCTGCTGTGGCAAGGGACGTTCGAAGAAATGATTCCAGAGACAATGGTGGGGGCAAGAAGGGAGAAAAGCGCCTATATCGGCCAGGACCAAGATTCGACACTTACACTCCCTTGAACGAGACCGTCGAAAATATCTTCCTTGCCACCCAAGGCGAAGTTAGATACAAATGCCCACCATACAAGAAGGAATCAGATAACGCACAGAAGTCTGGAAAGTTCTGCCGCTTCCACGAATTTCACGGGCATGATACCAACGAATGCCATCATCTCCGAGATCTGATTGAGGAACACATCAGAAGGAAGAAACTGGAACGTTATGTAAAAGGTCAGGACAGGACCCCAGCTCCTGCCAATGAAAACCCAAGGCTTCCCTCACCGGGGGCCTACAGAGGAAACCGCAATGCTAGCAGCTCTAGTCAAGAGAAGATAGTGGTCCATACCATCTCAGGAGGGCCGCACATCGTAGACAGAAGCTGGAAAGAGATGGAAAGATACGGAAAGTCGCTTAGAGACAATAAAGACTATGTCAATTCGGTTGTAGAAGAACGCCACCCGAAGCGGAAAGAAAGTGATGACATCACATTCGGTAAGCGTGACCTAGAAGGAAGGCAGTACCCTCACATGGATCCCATGGTCATCTCTGCACGACTTGGTCCCGCCGAAGTTTACCGAATCCTGGTAGACACTGGAAGCTCAGTAAACATCCTGTTCAAACACGCGTTCGACAAAATGAAGCTATTAATGAAGGATGTATCTCCCTGCGATAAACCACTACACGGCTTCACTGGAGATGCGAAGATGCCCCTCGGGCAACTGGACCTCTTTGTTGAGATTGGAAGCCATCCCCGCTCCGCTGTACGGAAACAGACGTTTGTGCTAGTAGAAAACCATTCGGCCTACAACGCCTTCTTAGGAAGGCCATCCTTGTCTGACTTCCAAATTGTCCTAGCCCCATGGTGCCTAAAGATGAAATTTCCAACAGACAATGGAGTAGGGGAAGTGGAAGGAGACCAGGACGTTGCTCGAGACTGCTATGTGACTGAACTTTGCAACAACCACAGGAAGGATAAAGGGAAGGGTGTAGAGATTTCCCTCTGCACAAAAAGTCTAGAAGCATAGCAACTAAAGAAAGCTCCTCCTCTTCGATATACCAGCGACCCTTTCAATGAATTAGACCCTAGGGACAAAGAGGAGGAGGCCACCGCCGAGCCTGCAGAGGCTATGGAGTTTATATCTGTAGACAAGTACGACTCAAGTAGACTATTGAAAATTGGGTCCCAACTAAAGACCGAATTGAAGGAACAACTCATCGATTTTCTCCGCCACAACTTGGATGTATTCGCGTGGTCACATGCTGACATGACCGGAATCTCCCCCGATATAGCATGCCACATATTAAACATTGATCCTACCAAGGCGCCCATAAAACAAAGAAAGAGAAGTATGGGGGCAGAACGATCAGCAGCCCTCGATGAAGAAGTAAAGAATCTACTCGCCAATGACTTCATACGAGAAGCTATTTACCCGGAATGGATCGCCAACCCGGTGCTGGTAAAGAAGGCTAATGGGAAGTGGCGAACCTACATTGACTTTTCCAACCTAAACGACGCCTGCCCAAAGGATTGCTTCCCACTTCCCAGAATCGACCAACTTGTAGACAGCACAGCCGGGCACGAGCTCCTATCTTTTATGGACGCATACTCAGGATATAACCAAATTCCTATGCATGCTCCTGACCAAGACCACACTAGTTTCATCACCGACCGGGGTTTATACTGCTATAAGGTAATGCCTTTCGGACTTAAAAATGCAGGAGCCACCTACCAGCGCCTCGTCAACAAGATGTTTGCGGGGCTAATAGGACGAACTATGGAAGTGTATGTGGATGACATGCTAGTGAAATCACGGAAAGCCAAAGATCACGTAAGCCACCTAGGCGAGATGTTCCAGGTACTTCGACAGTATGGAATGAAGTTGAATCCACTAAAGTGCTCCTTTGGAGTGTCATCAGGAAAGTTCTTAGGATTCATCGTTCATGCCAGAGGAATAGAAGCAAATCCTGAACAAGTCCGAGCGCTAAGGGATATCAAGATACCTTCCACTCGGAAGGAAATGCAAAGCCTAAATGGAAAAGTGGCCGCCCTAAGCCGATTCATCTCCAAGGCAACGGACAAGTGCATCCCCTTTTTCGAAGCTCTAAAGAAAGATAAAGGAAAGTTCGAATGGACGGACGAATGCTTAACCGCTTTCCTTAACCTAATCGAACACCTCCAGAAACCACCGGTACTCTCGACTCCAAGCGAAGGCGAAGAATTATACCTATACCTTGCTGTGTCATCTCATGCTCTAAGCGCTGCCTTGGTAAGGGAAGACAACCGCACGCAACGACCAGTTTACTTCGTCAGCAAAAGGTTTACTGGGGCAGAAGTCAAATATCCTAAACTTGAGAAGTTAGCATACTGTTTACTAATCACATCATGGAAACTGCGTCACTACTTCCAGTCCCACTCCATCAAAGTTCTGACCGATCAACCACTAAGGCAGGTACTCCATCGTCCCGACACTTCCGGGCGATTACTTAAATGGTGCATTGAACTGAGTCAGTATGATATCACCTATCACCCTCGCACTGCCATCAAGGGACAGGCCATGGCTGATTTCATTGCAGAATTCACTACCAACGAAGATCAGGAGCAATTGGAAATAACATAAGATATCAAGTGGAATCTCTTTGTGGATGGTGCATCGAACGAACAAGGCTCGGGGGCAGGTGTGGTAATAATCACTCCCAGGGGAAACAAACTGCACTATGCTATAAGATTGGAGTTCGCCGCCACCAATAACGATGTAGAATATGAAGCAGTGATAGCCGGACTAGAAATTGCCATAGAAATTGGAGCCAATTCTTTGTGTCTTCATAGCGATTCTCAACTTATTGTTAATCAAATACTAGGAGAATTCCAAGCTCGAGAAGAACGACTCATAGCATATCTAAAGAAAACCAAGTTCTTCTCAGCCGATTGGACCACTACTTCATAGCATATCTAAAGCAACTGGCCCCAAGTTTTGAACAAGTGAATCTGGTAGCTACAACCGAAGAAGCAACTTGGATGACTCCTATCCGAGACTACCTACAGAGTGGCACACTACCCAACGGGCGTAACGAAGTCAAGAAAATCTTGAGGAAAGCATCCCGCTACACAGTACAAGAAGACATCCTCTATCGGCGCGGATTCTCTAACCCGTTATTAAGGTGTGTCGCTGGGAGGGAAGCCAAGAAGATCTTGTCCAACATCCATCAGGGAAGCTGCGGAGATCACACCGGAGGGCAAACGTTAGCAAAAAAGATACTCCGATACGGATATTTCTGGCCCACCTTAAGCAAGGACGCCTTAGATTTCGTCAAGAAGTGTGACAGATACCAAAAATTTGCTAAGATTCCTCGGCTACCAACAACCGAGATTACTCAAATGACCAGCCCTTGGCCCTTCGCAATATGGGGAATTGACTTAATCGGCGAGCTACCAATGGGCCGAGGCGGGGCCAAATATGCTATAGTGGCAGTTGATTATTTCACCAAATGGGTGGAAGCGGAACCTCTGAATAAAGTATCTTCAGCAAAAGTTATTAACTTCCTGCTCAAAAATGTTCTATGCAGGTACGGAGTCCCACTCAAAATCATATCAGACAATGGGCTTCAGTTTGACAGCGAGGAATTCGCCAACTGGTGCCGAGAGCACGGAATTCATAAAAGCTTCTCATCCGTAGCATATCCCCAGGAAAACGGACAAGTCGAAGCAGTCAACAAAATTCTGAAAACTCTGATCAAAAAGAAGCTCGAAAAGTCAAAGGGCGCTTGGGTGGATGAACTCCCTACGGCACTTTGGGCCTACCGCACATCTTTCAGAACGTCAACGGGGCACACTCCTTTCTCTTTGGCATACGGATCGGAGGCTATGCTCCCAGTTGAAACCATTGTGCCTTCCCACCGTAGGATCCACTATAACCCAGAAGAGAATGAAGAACTCCTCCACATGTCTTTGGATCTAGTTGAGGAGAGAAGAAATGATGCAGTCCTTAAAACAGCAGCCCACAAGCAGAAAGTGGCAGCACAATACAACTCCAAAGTCAAGCATCGTACCTTACAAGAAGGGGATCTTGTCCTCAAGCGAATCTTCCCTCGCCCCGGAGCACTAGACCCAATCTGGGATGGACCATATGTAATTCATAAAGATCTCCACAATGGAGCTTATATTTTGTCAACAGTGGACGGAGAGGTGTTCCAGAGGGCATGGAACATCCAGCACCTCCGTCGATACTTTTCTTAATTTGTACTGCCCATATGAAGTGAATTAACAAAGAGAATCAGTGGACGTAGGCCTTTTCATGCCGAACCACTTTAAAAAACCTTGTCTCTTTTTTAACTTGTTCCTTTATATCTTGGCTACTTGTTAAACTTTATCCTTTTCTGTTGAACAAAATACTATGCGTATAGCATTTCCACTCAAAGCACTCCACGGCGCAACTTCACCTGGGCAAAACCTAACAGGTACTATGCGAATCTATGCCCTCGCCAATGAGACACTTTTGCTCCAGCATCCCTCTGCTGCGGGTTAGCTCATTGCTCGCGACGGCCCTTAAAGCCAACTGTAATGAGCCGATTATAAGCCACCGAGAAGGCCGACTATAGCCGAGGCAGCTCATTACGGCATTAGGCTCGCCGACAACTGTGAACCGACTATAAGCCCCAACATAAGGTGTGGCCAGCCAGGGGCAGTTCACAGTTGACGATCGGCACCCACGCCAGCCGGCCACAGTAAATCGAATAATACCCACGATTACGGGCCATAATGGCCCGGGTAGTTACTGTGCGCGATCTCGGCTCCGAAGTGTCTTAAGTGCGGCTGTGGTAAAAAAAAGAATTAACTCCCCGCGGAGGCGTAAGATGGGTGACAAATGTCTCCAAGACCCACAGCTAGGGAAAGTGACTACAAAACCCGTTTGCCACGAACTTAAGCACATCGAAGGCCTTCCGTGATTGGAAGTTTTACTTTTTCACATATTTCAATTTTACTTAAAAAGCTTTTTCCCTATCCTCTATAACAATCCCTAAAGTATAGGATACAGAGTAGGAGATACTCGCCAATGGGTGTAGGGACTCACAATTGGATGGCAGGGCATTCGACTGCATTCCATGCTCGGTCATACAAGATATTCAAAACTGCCATCTACGATTAAAACATGAAAGGCGGTATTTTCTTCTTTTGTGTACAAATACATGACTATAATTTGTTCACACCACACGCTAATATTGCAAGTCATGAAATTATGTTTTAGAACCAGAACCTGACATCAAACACAATTCAATTACAAGAATATACATAGCTATATTTCTCATACGACATGTCAAAATAGCAACAAACATTCAGAAAACAACCAAATCAGCTTAAGTTAAAGAATTACACATCAAGAATGGAGCTATTTATTACAAGTAGCAAAATAATACAACCTAAAAGCTACTTTACTGTTTTAAGACTAACATATACAACCCTGTCAAGTCCACAAAAAGAGTTTTTTCCAGGTCTAATCAAGGGGCCGGCTGCATTGGAGTTTTATCCTTGTCCTGTTGACCACCTGACCAATCAAAGAAAGGATTCATTAGTGACAAGCAACCAAGTTAATGGAGAAACTAAAAAGGAAGACTTACCAACATATGCTTCTTGGCCATCCTGATCGTCGTCATCTACTTGCACCCCTGCCTCCTCAGCAGCAAGCAACCGCATACCCTCCTTCACCGCCACCTTCTCCCCCTTGGCAAACTGGGCAGTGACCACATCCATGCTGAAGGCCACGCCACCATCTTTATCCGCATCGGCCTTGGCCTCCTCCAGAGCCCGAAGATAGATCTTAGCCATGACCCTAGGATAATCATCCATCCAGGATAGGTTGCCCTGCTTCCAGGTTCGGAAGTACATGTCCTGAAGCATTTCGTCCATCATCCCCTCATTCTCCTCAAACTCCCTCATCCGGGCCTCGGAAGCCGACAACCTTTCAACGGCAGCATCTCTCTCCGATCGGTATCTCGAGCAGTCAACCAGAAGGGATTCCCGCATTGCCTCCATCTCCTCCCTCAACTTGGCTTGAGCAAGCTCTGCAGCCTCAAGTTTCTCGGACAACTCCTCCACCTGCTCAAGATCCGCTTTCCGAACCTCGTCCACCGTGGCAATAGCAATGTCAATCCGTTCTTTGCAAGTAGCTTCCATTTTTCACAGTTCGGCCCGGCTGGCCTCTTCCATGGTTTTCTTTAGTCGTCCAGAAGCAGCCTCATGCTGAGAAATCTGAATGGCCTGATCCGCAAGCTGTTTGGCCTGATCCGAAACCACCAATCGTAGTCGGATGTTGGCACTCCCAATCTCCTCTCCGGCCTTAACCAGCCGGGCATGATGCCCCATCAGCTTCTTAGTCTCCTCAGCCACGCGATCAATATTAGCCTTGGCCTCGTCTCCCATAGTAATTATACGAGTAGTGAGTAAATCGAGGTCTAAGGACTTAGCCTCATCAAGTACCCGTACCATGGGGTTGCGGGGAAGAAGGTGCTCACCGGTGACCTCGTCAAAGGTAATATCATGGGAGCTTGGATCCAGGTCAGGATGACCCGCAAATGGATTCTGAACCAAGTCAGGACGATTAATCCGAGTGACGGTAGGATTTTCAGACAGGTGCGGAGAGAGTACGAACTCAGTATCCTCCTCTGTGATATCATGAAGGGGCTGAATTGGGGGCTGGGGACCGAGTGAAGGTTCGGATAAGGAATGACTCCCTTTCTCTGCTGAATACCCTCTTCGATAACCCCGAGAAGAGGACGGTAGCCGACTACATCCCCAGAGCGGTGGGTCGAAGACTTCGGCTTGACAGAAGTTTTGGAGAGCTTGTATTGCTCAAGCCTGTGCCGAAGGTCTGAGGCCTTGGATGTCTTGCCTGCTCCTGATATGAAGAACAAGTGTCACAAGCTTACATCACTATATAATTCGAGAAATGCGATAAATTACAAGTTAAAAGAAGAAAGAAAGCACGTCTGTTATACAACCCTGGGGAGAAGTAGGATACTGCAATGAGTCCTGGATTTCATTCCAGGACGGGAGCGGATCATAAAATATTCCTAGATCCCTATCATTAATGAAGCATGCAGGAGTCAAGAGTTCACCTTGAGTCGTCGGAGCCACCTTGGCTAGAATGGTCTGAGAAGACTCGCTTGCACCGGTCCCGGCCTTGTCCGCTTTCCCGGTTTTCTCTACCAAAGCCGGATCTTCGTCCAGCCCCTCGAAAGCCTGGTGGAACGCATCATCCGTCCACTCCTGAATCTCGCCCGCTTGCCCAGGAAGCAAGGCCCCGATGCCATCGCCACCTTCATCACCTTCCCGACCATCTCCACCCTCACCTCTTTCCTCCTCCACGTCTTCCTCCCCCTGAGTAAGTGGACAATTGCTGGGAGAAGGACCGTCCGACCGCTTAAGTTTCTTACCTCCGACGGCCGAAGGTTTTGTGAAAGGTTTTCTCTTTCCACTCTCTGCCGCGACACCTCCCTTAGCCTGAGCAGCCGCCCTCTACTCCGCCGTTTCCCTCAGCTTGACTACTGACTGGTGTGGAAGGATCAAGTTATACTCCAGAAGAGTCGCATTTCTGATCAGAAAGGCAGCTGATCTATCTCTTCCGGGGATAGCTTCTATTTCAGCCGCCGTCTGAACCAGGCGGTCAGTCTCCACAATCGCAAAGCCACCTGTCGCTAGCAAAAATGAGAAAGTATGAGAAGAAGCATCGCAATCGGAATGGAAATTATAAGCAAAAGCATCAACTTACATCCAGAAGTAAAGCGCCGAATAGAAACAGAGTCGTCCCTGACGAAGAACCACTCCTTCTTGAACATGCTGAATTTGGAATACAGGTCCAAGACCGACTTGAAGGTTACAGCCGACTCCAAGCTGATGCATGGGGACCCCTTCTTATAGCCCCTCAGATTATATAAGTACCGGATCTCCCGATTGGAAGGAGCACGACCATACTTCCTCTAAAAAATGGCGAAGAGGCTCACTAGTATAGCATAGGAGTTGGGTTGAAGCTGGAATGGGGCCACCTTTAGATATGTGAGGAAGCTGGCTACCCAAGCGTTAAGAGGAGGAATGGCACCACACATGCAGTGGTATCTGCTGTAGGCGAAGTACCCTTCAGGGGGTTCATACGGCATAACTTCTCTCCCTGGCAACAGCAAGTGCGCCCTATCAATTCCAAAAGACCGGGAAATGACATCAAGCTGCTCCTCCTTGAGGGAACTAGGAAAGCAATCGGGCGGGGAATTTAGAAGTTCCTGAGGGCCGTACCCGTCCACTAGTGATCTCGGGACAGGTCCGTGACGTTCTGGATTCGGCTGAGCTGGGGGCACGGCAGAGGAACCTCCTTCGCCCCCGGATTTCTTTTTGTCCGATCGAGTTTCCGCTTTACGAGACATTATCTGCAAACACAAAGAAGAACGTCGTTAGACTAAAGGAAGTAAAGGAGCAAGTGTGTGCAGTCTGAAATTTCAAGTGAAAAAATCAAGAGTATCAAGTTCATTCGGCACCCAGAATCAAGTTCATTCGGCACCCAGGGTAAAATTCATTCGGCACCCAGAGTAAAGTCCATTCGGCACTCAGAGTACGTAAATTCGTTCGGCGGTACCTGATTCGGTGTTCTGAAGCAATTCGTCAGAGAGCTTGATTCAGCAGAAACGTTTGGTTCGCCTATCTTGAATTGGAAAGGGATAACGAGAGTATACAGGCCCTACTTATAGGCAAATATAGGATGCCGGACCAGTTGGATCGGCGCTCAGCGACCAAACAAGAGGAAACAAAGTAGGCCATATGCCAGCATATACCCCACTTTGGGGGGCAAATGTTGGGTAGATTCTCAACACCGGTCCAAAGCTTCGCCGAACCAACCTGCTTCGCATGCAACGACCCTGCCGAACCAACTCATCCCCATGCTTTGCCGAACCAACTCAGGTACAAACTCCACCGAACCAACTCAAGAACAGCTCCACCGAACCAACTCAGGTACAAACTCCACCGAACCAACTCAGGTACAGCTCCACCGAACCAACTCAGGTACAAACTCCACCGAACCAACTCAAGAACAGCTCCACCGGACCAACCACTTACCCAAGCAGTGCCGAACCAATCTTCTCCCCACCACAACCGGACCAAGTCGCCTCCCTACTGGCATTCAACTCCTACCACCGAGTCAAGGGAGGCCGAACCAAGACGCACCAGGCCAGATTACGTCAGCCCAGGCCCGCTAGCTGCTATATACCTCCAAAGACCCCTACCCCCAGCCTCACTCTATAAATAGAGGGGCAGGGGTACAACAATGGGGACAAGTTTTAAGAGCTCAAGCACGGGTAGAACTTTCAAACAACTTTCTTTTTACTAGTATCAAAGCTTTGTACTTGTAATCAAAACAAGAGAAGAGAAATAACATATAAAGTGGACGTAGGCACATTCAGGCTGAACCACTATAAATCTGCGTGTCTTTTTTACAGTTTAGTCCCTGCTTTTCATATATTTGCATGAATCCCCAAAATTACTAAGAACAACATAAGATCTACTAAATCATACGACTTTGAGGTGTTTGTCCATTTTTTGTGCAAACAATTACATGGAATGCGCTTCGACATTCGAACAACCTTTTATCACTGTTTTAGTTTGACACTTCACTCCAGTGTCCTTGGGAAGGGAAATTCTATGTCACTCTGGATGATGGTTCTATTATTGTAAATTCCACGATAATGGTTAAAACTTGATACATGGTTCAATTGTGCGATGTTGCTTGTTTGCCAGTACGAACAAGCTATCTATACAAAATATTCGTGCCTGTCATGCTTTGCGCACTAGACACACGTTTTCAAAGATTGATTTGTATATCTCTACCCTCTATCAATGTATATGATTCGATCGTTCAATACACATTGACATCCGTTAGGTCTTATACATCGACTATATAGGTTTTTATTTTAGCATGGGAATCACAATTATATTCTACCTAACCTTGCTTATCTGTGAATTATTCAATGGTTATGGATTACTGACGCTCTTCGCTTCTTCATGTATCTCGGCTAAAGATGCAGGTCCATCTGCATCGAAGATAGTTCAGTCTGTGACAGAGTTAGATTCGAACTTCCCTTCGACATCCTCTATTCCATCTACTCGTCATCCTTTCAACCTAAACCACCTCCCGGTGAGGCAGTCTTTAAAGATTATCCTCTTTGTAACAGTGAATGAAGAGTTCACAGGGATTGCCCCCGAACTCGATCTGAGCGACGCTATAATTATTAATACCCCTTCAAACTCTCCAACGTTCAGGTAGATGAAGCACGTGTCCAAAGAAACGGTGAAAAGCACGGAATCCTATTTGAAGACGTTATTGTCCCTAAGCCATATCATCAGGCCCATAATCCGTCCAAGGGTTATACTGGGTGTAATTTTTATATGTGTCTATTTGGATGCATCCCTCCATTCAACCATTTCATCTAGTTTGTGCTCCAATTTATGAAGCTTACCCCTACCCGGCTTCACCCGAATAGCTATGCCTTATTACACAGCATGTATATGGTTTTCCTTCATTATTGGGCAGGGTGCCAACAATGGAGGAGATTCGTTATCAATGTTCTTTTAAGAAGCAGAAAGAGAGCCTCATCTTCACTTATCTAGTGTTATGTAAGAGCTCCCGAATCATTTTTGGTCTTTGGAATAAGCTCAGCTATTTCAAAGATGAATATGTCTTCGTGCACTACCCTCTTGGCTTCACTCAAAAATGGTTATCTAGACGTAAGTTTTACTATAATATACAACTTTAATGTCATTAATTCATCTAGGTTGCTAGTCTTTCTATTTCATGAATTCTCATATATCCCAAGAAGGCCTGGTTGTTCAACCTCAATGAGCACTCTTCGAAGTTTGCATGTTATCCTCGAAGAGGAGTGGGAGATGAGACATTTGTTACCAAATGAAAGGATATGGAAATTTAATCTCTTAGACCGTAATCATAGTCCAGGGCTTGTGCTGAATGTTCATGAACATGCCCAGCCTACTCATGAGGCTGAATAGAATCTAAGGCCCCGTTTGGTTTCGTTTTGAGTTTTGTGTTTTGTGTTTTCAACATACACCACAAAATATAAGAAAATGTGGGAAATTTTTTACAATTAGCCATCGCGACGATGGACGGGAAACGGAGGAGATGAATTGTTTTCCATCCTTTTGTTATGTCTCAAAACACGAAAAATCAAATAAACTTGTTTTCTATTTTCTATGTTAGTTTCATTTTCCAAAATTGTGTGTTTTTCAACAATACATAATAAATGCGAATTTTTCTTTAGACGAAAACATAAAACTAAAAATAGCAAACCAAACGGGGCCTAAATGTTCCCCTAGTAAAGATCCCTAAGTCAATCTAAAAGAGAATACATTGGGAAATAAAGATGAGGACATAGCCATAGAAGGAGCAATGGTAATGATGATGATAAAAATGAAAGTAAGGGCAATAGTGAGGATGCGGACCTTGGCCATGAATCTGTTGGTGAGACGGGTGGCGACGATCAGGTGTCACTCGTTCCTCGACATCTAAAGTTAAAGATTATCTTGTTCCGCTCAGTTTCACAACCACCTCAGGTTTCAGTGGCAAAAAAGACATTAATCCCTCCATCTGGATATATAAATGGCTTGTTCGAGAGCATACTAGATATAATAGCTACTTACGGTCTTGAAAATATCAACATTGTGATATCAACTCTCCCATTTGTTTGCCAACTGACATGCTTACTAACGGTGCATGGGAGATAATCATTGTTAGCAAACTTTAAGACCATGGTCTGTGGAGGACGTTAGGACACATTAACACTTCCTCACACTTTGGATCATTACATGTTTGCACGACACATGTTGATATATAATATCCAAGTCTTAACTTGACAGTTTTTTATTTTTAGGTACCATTAATCGCCAATATCTTTTTGATGGGCTTCACAGCTATGATGTCGAGTATCAAAGGTTCGACACATCGCATCGTCATCACGAGTCATCTTATAAGTCTGATTCAAGCAAGTTCTATGGAAGAGAACAACGGTGGAAAGGTAGAGACTATAAGCAACGTGATGATCAGTATGGAAGATCTGATAGGACCTCACATTCTCAGCACATGGCTCGTTCTCCATTTCCAAAAAGCCTGGATAGATATTCAATGAGGCATAATCCTATCCCCTCAATTCAACCTCCTACTGCGCCTACTTCAGCTCCACCTGCCATGCATCCAGTAATATCTTCTCATAAGCCCAAAAAAAGCTACTAAGCCATCTAGAAATCTGTGTCTTATGATGCTCCTAGACGAAGGCATGGTAAATACCATATTCTTGTCTCTGTTTCAACAGCGGCGATCGAAGTTGTCTCGAACCCATATCTTGCTGCTATGAAAAGGGCCTTTCCAAAGATTTAGTTTGATAGGGTCAAATTTGCTTATAACTTGAAAGATATCCTTGTCACGTGGAGCCAAAAGTCTTGTCTTATGTGAGTGACATATATGATTAATACTACATGTGGAAAAGGCTTACAGAGGCTCTTTCTAAAGTAAATAAGGAAAAAATAGTGACTCTCCAAGGAAAGGAGTTAATAGAAAAAGACAATAATCACATTATTGAGACTATGGAAAAGAAATTGAGGAGCTTAAGACATTTTTGGTGGCTGCAAAAAAGAAGCTGGAAGAAAGGATGAAGTCTTTCAAAAAACAATCGAAATGGAAATAGAATCAATTGGAGGCTGCAACTATAAGAGCCAAACTCTTACCTTGGAAAATGAAAAGCTTCAAAAGAATGTCGACGAGTAGGCCATAGAGATCCTATAATTGAAAGCTACATTAGAAGCTGAGAGGAAAGAAAATGGTGAAACCCTCACTCAGGCCTAGGAGTATTGCAATGAACTATTAGATGTCAGGCTAGTGCAAAAGGAAGACCCAAGTGAAGACAGCTTAGGATTGAGTTAAGTCTGAGCTAGAGCCTCCTCTAGTTCGATTTTATGCAAACATTGCTAAATATGGGAACTTAAGGTAGCTCAACAAAGGGTATCCTATATAATACAAATCTTTTCAAAACCTTAAAAATGGCGTCCTCATCCCGTCCCGTCCTCAAGCCAACACCTCCACCACCTCCCATCACTTTCGTTCCTAACAAATACAAATCTATGTTCATCTCTCTGGCCTCCACCTGTCAGCTCCCTCCCAAGCCATCCTATCATTCGGCTCCCAGCAACTATCGCGGTCCTGCCACCACTAAGCCTCCTGTATCGGAACCTCCTCATCCATCCCCTTCCTCCCCTCCTTTCAATACCAAGAAATCCTATGCTCAAGTGGTGACCTCCACCCACCCCCCACCCCCCCGGTTTCTTAGAACCCCCCTCGCTTCCAGCGTCGTCGATGTATTTTGCCAGATTTCATTAATGCTTGCTCCACTATTGATTTTTTGAAGCTAAAAGGCCGCTGTCTCAGGTGTGCTAGCCTGGGACACGTGGCAAGAGATTGCAGGGACTCAAAGATCTGCTATCTATGTGGTTTCTTTGGGCATGCACACTCGCATTGTCCCAAGAAAACAAACAATGACTTTTCAGCTTAGAAAAAAGACCCTGCCACTCCCACTAAAAACAAATTCAAAAGCAGCTCTGCACACGCAGAGAGGACCCCACACTCATCATATTTTCCCAGGAAATGATGCACCACTCAGCACACATCACACCATCAATCGCCTCGATCCCCCCCTTATCTCATTCCAAACATTTTTCCCCCCAATCTAAACCTTCCTCCTCACAAACTTTTTCAATGGCTGATTCCTCCCTTTACCTCACCGCCACAATCATTGATGGATTCTGGTCCATTGAATCCCTCCACCTCACCCTCTCGAAAACCTTCCACCACCAAGACTGGCCACTTTGGATCCTTTTCGACAACAGCTTCATTTTTTGTTGCCCCTCCTTCTCGATCCGCGAACAAGCACTTCTTCTGAAAACTTTATCGAAGCCAAGCGGCTCTGTCCTCTTACAACAATGGTCAGAACTTGAGCACCAGTCTCCTGAACTTGAACCGGCTGCATGGGCTCGGGTACGTGGCTTCCCCGAATTCCTTAGATATAATTCGCTTGCAGCCAGAGATGCCCTTAGCCCCATGGGTCGCTTCATCGAGTTTGATGACTGTGACTGGGCTAACTTCGACCACCGGTTTCTTTATGTAAAAATGCAATTTTTCAGCGGAGTTAGCACCCCCTGTTCTTTTGTTGCGCATTTGAATAACGAGGATCACCTTCTTTCAGTGGAGAAATGGGAGCACGCCCACCCTAATTGTAGGCCTGAAACGATGTTTTTGGGCGTTGATTATGAAAAAGACTTCTGTTGTTATAATGAACCCATCCTCCCAGATGACTCGGATTAAGCCAGATTTGATGCTTTGTTTTATGACCCTGCTATATCACCGCTTCCACCAGTTGCCCAAACCCATGAAGCATCTCCAGGGGTTGCGGGCCTTCAGCGCTGGGATACTTGGCTTGATGAACTGCATGGGAACCCACTTGTTGATCTGGACCTTTCCACACCCCTCCAGCAGCAACTCCATCCTCAACCCTTGGATCCAGCCCCCCTAGCTATTCCCCATATAGCTTCTCCAGTTCCACCGTTGCCTCGCCAAAAGTCTCCTCTGCTCACTCCAGCTATTGTTCGCAGAAGCTCCAGACTCAACAGAGCAGCTTCTCTCCCTGGTAGTTTTTATAAAACTGTTGTTTTTTCCTCAGCCAATAAAAGTCTAAATAAAAAAATGGCACGTTGCATGGGTGTGAGTTTCCGTGATGAACACTACAATGCCATGCAAGCACTTGAATCGGAGCGATTGTCCCTTTCCCAATGAAACTAATTTCATGGAACGTAAGGGGTTTGGGGGGCCCATCTAAAAGGCATGCAATCAGCCTTATTTTATCCCCTCATAAAGCAGACATTCTTTTTTTACAAGAATCTAAGTTGATAGACCCGCCCCAATCCTTCATTAGACACATGGGGGGGCCCACTCTAACGGGTTGGGCTCACATAAATGCTGATGGTTCCAGAGGAGGTATTATCACTGCTTGGAACGAAGCTGTATGGTCCCATTGTCATACCACTGCTCACCCATCCGCCTTACACGTAACTCTCCTCCATATACAATCTGGTACAATCTACTTTTTCACAAACATCTATGGTCCCCAAAACATTCTACAGAAATGAACTCTGGGCCAACTGTTTTACCTTTGCCTCCTATCTTAATGGTCCTTGGATAGTTGGAGGAGAATTTAACACCACCAGATCCTCTGAGGAGCGAAATTCCGGCTGCAACTTGCAAGACTCGGACTCTTTCAACTCCTTCATTGATGTATGCTCCCTCATTGACCCACCCATCTGCAATCGCCTCTTCACCTAGTCTAACCGTAGAGCTGATCCTGCCTTAGCAAAACTAGACAGATTTCTCTTCAATGCAGCATGGGATGACCTTCACCCCCTTTCCTCGGTCTCTGGCCTCGCTTCGACCATCTCCGATCATTGCCCCCTCATCTTGGACACCGGATCTTTGCCCAACAGTAAGCGCCCTTTCAGATTTGAGCATCTTTGGCTTCTAGAACCATCTTTTGACAATTTCATCAAACAAGTTTGGTCCCAACCCACGCAAATCCAATCAGCTTCCGCCAGAATTGTTTTCAAACTCCGTTCCCTTAGGAAAATTATCAGACCATGGGGCAGATCCGTTTAGGGGTCCCTTCGCTCGCGTATCTCTTCAACCCAAGACAAGATCTTAGATCTTAACATCCTTGAGGAATCTCGACCGCTTTCAGATATTGAATTGACCCGCCTGAGAGATCTAGAATTGGAACTGGATAGACTCATAAAACAAGAAGAGATAGGCTGGAAACAACGATCCAAAGCTAAATGGTTAGAGGAAGGGGATAAGAACACCTCTTACTTCCACTGCCTGGCTAGTGGCCGCCGCAGATCCACTTTAATCTCCGAGATATCCCATAATAACACTTCTTACACTGACCTCTCTGATCATCTCCGCCTATTTACAAACTACTATCGTTGCATCCTAGGCAAACAATCCCCAGCTCTCCCCGACATTGATTGGTCCCTTCTTTATCCAACCCCCTCCCTCATCTCCATCGATCATCCATTCTCTGAAGATGAGATTTGGGCCGCTTTGAAAGACATGTCTGATGACAAAGCACCCGACCCAGATGGTTTCGGCCCACTCTTTTTCAAACATTTTTGGGAAACTGTAAAATCCGATACTCTAGAATTGTGTGCTGAATTCCAATCGGATCCTTCAGCCATATCCAGATTGAACTATTCGAACATCATCCTCCTCCCTAAATCCCCTGGCGCTAACTCCATCTCCTCCTTCCGTCCCATTAGCCTTCTCAACACAACCTTTAAAATCATTACTAAGGTCCTTGCCAACCGCCTTCAAACAGATATTGCCCCCCTGGTCGGGGTTGAGCAGTCAGGCTTTATCCTTGGTAGAAACATCATGGACTGTGTAGCTACAACTCAAGAAATCATTTCCTTTTGCCACCTAACGTTGACCCCAGGAGTTTTATTGAAGCTTGATTTTTCTAAGGCATTTGATTCAGTGAATTGGAATTTCATTCTTGATCTCATAGAACATAGAGGCTTTCTCCCCAGATGGTGCAATTGGATCAAACATATTCTTAGCTCTAGCCTCTAATCTATCTCGATCAACGGTGTTTTAGAGGGCCACATCAAGTCAGCTCGTGGCCTGAGACAAGGTGATCCTCTCTCGCCTCTTATCTTCGTCTTAGTTGTAGACGTTTTCAACAGAATGATCAAACTAGCCATATCCAACAACCTCTTCTCCGGCATTAAACTCCCAGATTCCTCCTTAGCAGTTTACAACTTCAATTTGCTGATGACACAATTCTTTTTGTCTCACCCCAGATCAACTACATCCACTGCCTGAAAGTGGCTCTCTACTCATTCGAGCTCATATCCGGCCTCTCTATCAACTTTAACAAGAGCTCTGTCATCATGTTAGGTAACTCGAATCATCTTGGCCCATCCATTTCATCGTTGCTTAACTGTAACCTTTCGGATTTCCCTTTATCTTACCTTGGAATCCCCCTTCGTCCCACCAAGCTTCATAGATTAGACTGGTCCCTACTTATTTCCAGGATCGAATCCAGACTTCTGAGTTGGAAGGCCCATTCCCTCTCCGCAGCCGGTCGCCTCGTCCTTGTCAAATCTGTCTTATCAACCATCCCATCTTATTGGATGTCCTTCCACAAACTTCCCTCCTGGGTCATCAACAGAATTGATACAATATTCCGAAGTACCTTCCTTTGGAACGGCGGTGGGGTCAAGAGGCTAGTTAATTGGAGTACCGCCTGTTTGCATCAGAATCAGGGTGGTCTTGGTATCACCAATCTCAGTGCCTTTAACTCCGCGCTCCTCACGAAATGGCTTTGGAGACAACTTACCCCTGGCAACTTTCTATGGAAAGATTGGATTCTCTCGCTTCATTATCGCTCTAACCACCATCTCGTCCTTCACTTCCCACCGCGATGTCGACCTTCTCCGTTCTGGGCTGGTGTGCTCCAAACCCTTCCCCGTGTCATACCTCTTTTTCATGTAGTCATTAAAAATGGTAACAACTGTGTTTTTTGGTTAGATACTTGGCATAATCAACTTCCACTCGCCAAATCTTTGCCCCGCCTTTTCTCCCACTCGAGTATCCCTTCTATTTCAGTTAGAGACTGTGTCAACTCCGGTCCTGACTTCCTCTGCCCTCCATCCCTCTTCGACTCTGACACCTTTTCTGACCTTATCTCCACGTCCAATCTGCTTCAGTCTCTTCAGTTCACCACCTTGCCGGATCGTATAGTCTGGGCCCCTGCACCTGCTAAGGGCTTCTCTGTTGCCTCTTGTTACTCCCACCTCAATAACCTTGGCCGCTTCTTTGCCTTCCCTAGACTTTGGAAATTCCCTCTTCCACCGCGTATCGCCTTCTTCCTGTGGTGTCTGGCTCATGATCGAATCAACACCAAAGAGAGACTTCTCCGTTTGCATATCCCGGTTGACCCGTCTTGTGTCTTTTGCTCTAATCACATTGAAGATATTCCTCACTTGTTTAGTGAATGTGACTTTGCTTACTCGATCTGGGTTGCAACCAGTGCTTACCTCCTTGGCCACATCCCTGAACCGCCCGTCATATTCGATCATTGGCAATATAACCCCCCTAACCTCCTCCTGGATGTCTTCATTGCTCTCTTCTGTTGGTGCATATGGAAAGAACGTAATGCACACGTGTTTAATAAACCGAGATACCATTTCGAAGGCATATGCAGACGTATAACTCATCTATTCACCTCCTTTACAGGTCGAAGCTTTTCTGCACCTTTTAGACTCCGTCTTCCTCAGAGAAGCTCATCCCCAACCGAATCACAAGGAAGCAGTTCGGCGTTCCCCCCTGACCAGCAGCTTGGGCCATAGTTGGTAGTTTCTTGATGCATTCAGATTTTTGTCTTCCCGTTTGGTATTTTGATATGTTACCTTTGTATATATTCTTGTACTGTCTTATCTTGGTCGGATGTTAGTATGGTTCCTGTGATTGCTCTATGTGCCATCGATCAGGCCTGTTGATCGATACATTATTTTATATATATGCTACTAATCGGCTGTGTAGTGTCACGCTACACACCCGTCTTGCTCAAAAAAACAAAGGGTATCCTAGGGCCTTAGATATGGCTTGGGAGGAAATACTTAGGCAGGAACAAGAGCACCCTAATAGTGTTGAGATTGATGAGGAGGAATTAAAGTTCAACCTCCTAAAAGATGAAGCTTTGGAGGCACTCGAGATTGGTATAGTTCTGTTAGCATTTGAGGTTGTCGTTCGAACTAGTATGCTTGCTGGGGCCCAGCTCGAACCTAGCTCTAAAGGTTTGAGTGAGAGTTCCACTTTCATTTCTAAGAGATCTACCGTAGAAACTTCGATGCTCATGGTAGGTACATCTGGTGCCACCACCTCTTCAACATCAAGGCCATCCACCAGTGAGCTTGTTATTCCTTCTTCCGGTGCTACTACAACTTCGTGTCGAGGGACTCAAGGTATTTCAGTTGCTTTGACATCCTAAGTGGACGTACATTATAATCCTATGGAGCTTGGCTATATAGGATCTAAATCATTTACAAAGCTTCCCATCTTATCTCCTATCATGGAGGAAAATTCCACGAGGACTCCTTCACATATGACTTCCACATCTCTTGAATGCATATCATTAACTTTGCCTGTATTCGAGATGGCTTACATGACACCGTTTGATGTCTACAATCTCTACTTTTCAAATTTTCAAGTTTCAAATCCATCCGCCCTTGCTCCCATGCCTGAAGGAGATTTGTCTTTGGGTGCTCAAGTTGTAGAGACTGAATTGGTAAACGTGTATGCTCCAGCTCATATTCTGACCTCTTCCACTTGTCCTACTCCTGGTCCTGATGCTCAAATGATTCATGCTTTGAATGAAGAGGCCACAGATGATCCTAATGTGATTTAGTGGGATGAAGATATATTCATCATTGGGGTCACTTAGCATACACCTGGACCTTCTATGCAAGAGATGAAAGATTAGTAGCTCAAGAAAGTTGAAGAAATTAAGAAGGAAAATAAGGGTGATGTTCCTCCTCCCCATTAAACCTCGTAGCCTATATTGCTCATCGGCATTCCTGCTTCTACTCCTACCTCTGGCAGTGTTTAAGCTAATGCTCTTGAGTCTACGGGGAGCGATTAAGATCGGAATACTAACCTGGTTATTATCCATGGGAGAGGTGGAAGGAGTGGTGGGTCTGGTAAGAAGAAAATAAAAATTTCTCCCGATAAGAAGAAGTACAAGAAGAAGAAGAGGAACACCTAGTTGTAGTTTTTGTTTTAGTTACATATTTGTTAGTTTTTGATTCATGTACATAGGTTGTCGGTGTTGGTACAGTCCCCGCTTCTGCTGGAAAGTTTGTTTCTTGTGAATAAAATAGCTCTTTCCTTTCAGATTTCTTTTTTTCTTTCCCATGTACTTAGTTTATTTATGTTAATTGTGATTGCATTTGGATTGAAGCAATGCTATCATTTACCGTGACTATGTACGTGTGAATGACTCCTCACCATTTCTGGGTCACATATCGTTATTTCACCTAGTTTGTTATTACCAAAGCATCTCTCCATTGGCGAATAGAAACATGGTCGTATAGTTAACTCTACAGCCTACTTAGCTTATCCTTAGTCATGTTCCGTTTGACCGGGGATAAGGTTGGATTTCCCTATCGCTTCATATAGGAAGTTATGTTTTGGACATCTATCATCGGACATCCACACTCGATCCTGCCTATCCTTAGGCATTGATCGTTAGTGTTTATCAGAAGTGGGGGCCTTAGACATCTATCTTTGGAAGTCAGAACTCGATCTCACCTAAATCTAGGCGTCGATTGTTCTTGGATTAGGAGGTTCGTTTTCCCGTAGAGTCCTATCACAAGGACCTAATGAGTAGGATGCATGTCTGTGGGCAACGTAATTTGACCTTACCAATCTCCGGGATATAGTTTTAGACCCTGCCTACTTCCAGGAAATGGTCAAAGGATATAAGCATAGGGCGCATCTTCATGATCGACCATGATGTGTTTATAATCCTACGCTCCGGTCATGGGTTGAAGAAGTTCGTTGGCATCTATCTCTAGATACCCAAAATGATTATGTTCCCACGATCCGATCGTGGATCGAAAAATCCCATCGACACCTATCTCTGGGTACCTATACACCTACATTTTCAAAACATAGAGCATTCAATTTTGATATTGTTTACAGTGCAAGGTGAGGCTATGAGAATACAGTTCCATCGATCCCCAAAGCATTATATATACACGGATGACATACTCTGCCTGGTTACATCAGAGCCTAGTTAGCTATTTACAAAGATACAGTTAAGAAGAATAGCATAGTATGTGCTTGCTATTCCATGCCCTTGAAAGTGACATTCCATCAGCAATTTTTAACTTGAATGTTCCATCTCCAAGCTTGTGTTCGATGACATACGGACCTTCCCAATTCTAGCCCAAAGCCACTGGACTAGGAAAGATTCATTTTAGGATGTGATCATCGATCTCGAAGGTCTGATTACTTACATCTGCATTGGATTGTCCTATTACTCTTTTCTAGTGAGTAGCAACCCTTAAGTCAGCTTCTTCACGGTTCTCATCGATCATATCATGGGATGTGAGCAAGAGTTCCTCGTTCATCTTGGGATTGTAACAAATATTTCGATGAGAAGGCACTTCCAATTCAATGGGAATCATGGCCTCTGATCCGTAGGTCAGAGCGAATAGAATGTGGCCCGTCGTGGACTTGTGAGTCGTCGGTAAGCCTATAATGCTAGAGGCAATTCATCGACCTACTCGGCATTGGCCTTTGCTAGCCATTTCTTTAAGATGGACTTAGTGATCTTGTTCACCACTTCCACCTTTCCATTCACTTGTGAGTGTGCTATAGCCGCAAATCTCTTTTAAGTTTGATATTTATTGCAGAAGTTCTTGAATATAGGACTGCCTAATTGGGTTCTGTTTTCAAAGATGATTGTTTGTAGAATCCAAATCGACTTTTTCACTATGAAATTGGTCACTTTCTTTGTGGTAGTCATGGCAAACGGTTTCGCTTTGAACCATTCTGTAAAATTATCTACTACAACAATGACATACTTCGCTCCACTTTTCGACATTGGTAGCACACCAATGATGTCAATTCCCCAAAGTGCAAATGGCCATGGACTGACCATTTGTGTAATTTCTATAGACGAGGCTCTAGGAATCTTCGCAAATCTTTGGCACCTATTGCACTTCCTGGTGTAGTAAGTCGCATCCTGATTGATTGTTGGCCAATAATATATGTAGCAAAGAATCTTCCTTGCCAAATTTTGTCCCCTGATGTGATTGTCGCATGCTTCTTCATGTATATCCACAAGGATCCTTTTAGTTCCTTCATTGACAACACACCACAGTAGGAGCAAAGATCCTCTCCGGTATAGCACTCCTTGAACAATAAATCGTGGCACCTTGCATATGAGTTTCCTTTGTTTATTCCTTCCATTTGGGAGAGTTCCCTTTAGCAAGTACTCTTGATCGGAGTCATCCATGATTCCTTTTCCACTTCGAACTCCAAGATCCAACCGACAGCTATTTGGTCGATGCTCGAAGCTGATAAAACCTCAATTAGAACCAATCCCATAAGTTGTTCATCCATAGAGCTAACTAGTTTGGCTAATCAATCGGCTTCGTGTTCTCTCTGAGAATGTGTGTTATCGCATAATACTCGATGTCATTCAGTAGTTCTAGAACCTTCATCAAGTAAGGGTCTAGTCTCGCTCCCTTTGCTTGAAATTCCTTCTTCACCTGATAAACCACCGATTGAGAGTCGCTATATATGTGCAATGTTGTGACTCGCAATTCCTTCGCTATCTTAAGCCTCGCGGTTAGTGATTCGTACTTAGTTTCATTGTTCGTTGTGGGAAATTCAAGCTTCAAAGCGTAATAGATTGTTTGTTCCTCAAGGGTAACCAAGATCACTCCTGCATCAAAGTAACATTCATTAGATGCTTCCTCCATGTATAATTTACATTGACCAAATCGCCCAACATTCTCCTCTGTCTCACCGGCCCAGGTGGTAAATTTAACATAGAAATTCGCTAATGCATGTCCTCGAATCGTTCACCGAGGATGATATATTATATCGTAAGGCTTAGTTCGATATTCACTTCAGCAGCCTTCCTAAAGTCTCGAGTCGGCGTGACACCTATCTCAAAAGTTGATCAGTTGGTACTTTAATCGGATGA
Organism: Allium fistulosum; assembly: GCA_030737815.1. Lineage (NCBI taxonomy): Eukaryota > Viridiplantae > Streptophyta > Magnoliopsida > Asparagales > Amaryllidaceae > Allium > Allium fistulosum. The sequence continues at coordinate 581,400,393 of CM060906.1, read as the reverse complement.
GCTTGGAAGTAGAGATATAGCTTCCACTATGCAATCAACAAGCAGTAAGCTAGCTTCTCTAACTTTGGATAATTTCTCTATGCTCCAGTAAACCGCTTGCTAATGTAATACACTAGCCTTTGAACTGTCGATTCTTCACATATCAGGGATGCACTTAGTGCATTAACATATACTGCCAAATAAAAAAATAAGTCCTCTCCTTCTAAAGGTTTCGATAGAACCAGTGGTTTCTCAATGTGATTAAGTAAACCCTGGAAAGCTTTCCGACACTCCTCCATCCAGAAAACTTCCCTTTCTCCTTTTTGAGGGCACCAAAGAATGGCACGCACTTATCTATAGATTTTGAGATGAACTGACTTGGTGCAGCTACCTTTCCGCTCAAGCTTTTCTTTTTTGTCCTAGTTCTTTGGGCTTTGACGTCTTTTAGTGCCTTAATTTGCTATAGATTGCCTTTTATGCCGCTTGATTTCACTATTAAACCCAAAATTTTACCTGATGCAATTCCGAATGAACATTTAGAGCGTTGTTCCGTATCTTCGAAGTACATCAAACATCTCTGATAGGTCTTTCATATGGTTCACCTATCATTGAGACTTCACCAGCATATCATTTACATAGACCTCTATTGCGCATTTGATCTGATTTCTAAACATTGGATCTACTGGTCTCTGGTAGGTTTCTTTTGCATTCTTTAGACAAAACGACATGACATTGTAACAATAAAGACCCTGGTTAGTAATAAAACTGATTTTCTCTTGATCTAGGCATGCATTGGTATCTGATTGTAGCTGGAATAAATATCCATAAAGGATAACAATTTGAAACGCCCTATCTCTATACCTATACTATCCAAGCGTATTACCGAGTACAATTGTCAGATAATACGGAGAATGAGGCTATATGGGATACACGGGCGAATATTCCTTTAGGCTAACACTAGTACGTATTAAAATAATAAATAAGTAACTCACCTGTAGGTACACAGTGTTGGCACAAAGCAATAAATATGTGTGCCTCCAGGATAGAACAATACACAATATACAAAAAATATCAGAGATCACAGAGTCAATCGTAGCGATAATATATAATATACAATATACGATATATGTCCAATATAAATCACAACAATATACACACAAAAGGCTATACAATACATTATGATATCTAAAATACAGAATATCTAGTCTCCTCGATGACCATAAAATACAAGCTGGTCTCACAGTCCCTGTTCCTGAAATGTCCCGGATTGACCTGAGTATTATATAAATAATAAATGGGCCAGACTATATCTAAATCCAATATCAATAACCATATGGAACTTTGTACAAACTGGGTAAATAAATATGAAATATATAATAATAATGTTAACTCAAACAATCTAAATATCATATACGTAGAACACCGCAATACACCGTATAAAGATGCCATCACTCATATAATACGCATCAAATCAGAAACCATAAAACAACATAAAATAGGTGAATCATCCATATTCTAAAAGCATCATCAAAATCCATAAACCATCCATAAATCAAAACATAGAAATGGCAACACAGGCCTATGAAAATATAGTTGGCGCCTGATAAGAATAATTGACGACACACGTCTGGGAAAGATAATTGGCAATGCATGCCAATGAATAGAAGTTGTAAATGCACGCCAATGATATATAAAATTAATATATGAAAATAAATAATAGTTGGAGATACACACTACAGAAGAATAATAGGTGACACACACCAAAGAAGGACAAGGGGATTGATTATATACAAGACATAGTCTTTGGTATAATCACAATGTACTTGTCTAAATCACATCACACTAGAACCAGACAGGAGATTGATAGACGCACTTGCTCTAGAAGACTACACATGTAACTAGCGAACACAACACACATGCCCAACTAGCACTGCTCCTACAGTCATCGGTTACCTCAACGAACATCGTGACTCTTATCCACCGCATGTCATAAACACGCTGCAAGACTGGGCTCTGCACTAGTCACAACCCTGCTTTGCTCCTAATGGTAACATACTACTGGCCTAAGTGACACAAGAGGATAACCATCATTGACGCATGACCCTACAATCACCGATACAGAACTACAAGTATTACCGACACACAGCTGATGCCAATAGATGGCATTGGGGTATCACAAATCCAGGGCACGACCACCACGATCAAGCGGCCAGGGTGGATACTGACTAATCTAGTTCACTCCCGAAACATAAAGAGAGCTGGACTATGATAAAAAAAAATACTGTAAATATATATATATATATATATATATATTAGCCAACATGCAGCTATATACATCTACCAATGCATGGTACTTTAAATACGCTAATACACAGCTAAATATATGTACCGACACACGGAACTTGTGATGACCCACCTCCTCGACCCTCAAAAATTGACACTAATACATCCTCGGTATTTATGTGCCATAAATTCAAGTGTCGAAGAGGCAGATTATCATGGGGTAAAAGAAAATAAAGGTAATAGACAACAAAATAGAATCTTACATCGTATTCAACATTTAGTTATACATATGAGTAATACATGCAATTACTCCAAATTGCTCCATCATAGTTCTAGTAAGTACTAATCTAGCTAGGATAGTTATAACTGCCTATTCTCACATATGCTGGTAGATACATCATACAAAATACAACGGTATTAATATATTACTATCTACATACACTGTAACACAAAGTGAATCAGAAACAGTGATCACACAACATAAGGTCCTACTATTTCACACAACATTTGAAAACATCATTTGTTATCTGAATAGACTATGAAATCTTTTATCTATTGTCTGAATAGCCCATGAAATCTCTATGAACATATTTGTTATTTAGACAACATTTTATCTATCATCTGATTTAAGTTATCAAATTTTTTTGTTTTAGCTTCATATTTTTCCTCTTAATATTTTGGTGGCCGCGTTTCTAAATTATTCCCTCTTTATTTTCTTTTATTTCCGTCTTCTCCAAATATATTTCCCTCTTCTTAAAATTTTTCCTCTTCTTAAAAATGTATTTCCCTCTTCTCAAAATCAAATCAGAACCCTAAATTATCTTCCTTTTGTCTTCGACCCGTCTTCTTATCTCGTTCTTTCATCCACTTAAATTTTTTCCCGTTTGCCCCAAAATCCGTCCTTTGCTCTAAATCATTTATCTATGAATGAGAAAAAATCACGATGCTTGTCTGATTGATCAATGAGTGTACTTTGCTTTGTTCAGATTTCGTTGCCGCCTTGTCTGAATCCGGTGCTCTTGCGATGTCATCTAGATGCGTGACTGTCGATTTGCGGCGATTGAACTTGCTGTTGCTATCAGTTGTCAAGAATTACTAGTTAATTGCTCGGTATGATTTATGCCTCTTTTAATTTTGTATTGTTCTCGACTTCGATTATATGCCGACGATGAATTGGGTACTATTTATAGGGTTTGATTCCCTATATTTTTGGTTTGATAATTTCAATTTTCTTCTTGTCTGATGTTCGAAATTGTTGCAGTGTGTTTGAATTTGTGTATACAGATGCCTTAAGTTGTTTTAGTTTGTAGAATTGCATTTTCCTTAAGTGTTGATCATGAACCTATGTCATTAAGTATTGAGTTGTTTTAGTTGTTTTAATTTGAGTTATTTCTGATTGTTGCCTGAACATGTGTCCTTGTTGTCTCCATAGTGTGTCTTGCACACTTTCACTTGAACTATGTACTTCATGATGGCTGCACTGTGTATACATACATAAATATGTCTGTATATATGTGTCACACCATTTCTTGTTTTTCTATATAGCTATGTGTGAAGCTTTGATACATGTTTGCTTTCCCATGTTTGTTTATCTACACTTGTACTCCTATGTGTGTCTTTATTTCTAGTTTGCTGGTCTTGACTTGCACACAAATTGCACTCCACTTTTGTCTCAAGTATATGCATACATATACACATGTATATGTATATATGTACTTGTTTGTGTTTATGCTTGCTAAGCCACTGCATACATGTATATACATAATTCCATGTATGTGTATATATGTACTTGTTGTCTCAAGTATATATATACTTATATGTATGTATATATGTGAGAATGCTTGCTAAGCCAGTGCATACATGTATATAAATACTTCCATGTATACTTCCATGCATATACCTAATTTGTAGCACTTTGATGGCTTGAATCTCATGGCTGCACTTTGATCTTGAAGTACCTGGACTTAGTATTATGTAATGATGGTTCATGTTGCCACAAATTATATATGCATATCCGTATGTATGTTTTCATATATTTCTATGTTTATATCTGCATATCACTACATATGTGTGTGTATATGTGTGAATTTTCATGTATATACATACATATGTATGTATTTATATATGTGTGAATGTTCTTATATCTGCATATATATGTGAACTGCCTTTTGTACATGAGTCTGATCTAGTTCATATCAAGTAATTTGAGACTTCCATGTATATACATACATACATATGTATGTATATATGTGTGTGAATGTTGCCGCTGCTTCATACCAAGTAATTTATGGCTCTGCCTTGTTCAATTTATGCCTTGTTCAATTTGTGGCATTTGCTGTTTTAGTTTATGGCAGCTTGTTGTTTAAATTTGTGGCACTTTTGCACTGTGATTTTTTATTACACTTTCAATTGCAAATGTTGTTCCAATTCAGTTCTTGTATGTGCTTGTATATACTTGTATGTTCTTGTATATACTTGTATGTGTGTGATTGCGTATACTTGTATGTGCTTGTATATACTTGTATGTGCTTGTATATACTTGTATATGTGTTATTATATATACTTGTATGTACTCCTATGTATATATGTGTGATTGCAGTTATTGTTGACCCTATGGTTCGCTGTATCAATGCATTTGCATTGTCCCTTGTTTGTCCTAAACCATTATTGTTACTTTTGCCTTAGTCTATGTGCACTGAATTTTGGCTTGTATGTTCTGGTTTGATTCATGCTTGTTGTTGCATTAGTGCTTCTCCTTGTTTATCTGCTACTATGTTTTCATAGACATTGTCACTTGCTTCTCCTTGTTGCTTTAAGCTGAACCATTTTGGGTTGATCTTGTTGCAGTGCACTTTGATTCCAATATCATCCATGTACATACATACGTACATATGTATGTATATATGTGTGAATGTTAGTAGTTGACCTATACTTGTGTTTTGCTTTGTTGCCTGAAACTGAAACTGATATTGTCCCTTATTCTATGGTTTGCAGCCTGAAACTAAATGTTTATGGTAATTTGCTACCTGAAACTGATACTTGTTATGCTATCTTGGTTCATATCCATGTATATGCATGCATACATATGTATGTATATATATGTGACTATGTAATGCTTCCTTGGCTAAACCTCATGTTTTTTCATGTGAATGTGCTTTGAGTCTGTTTTTGGTTATGCTCATGTTTGGTTTGTTGTCCGTGAGATTTAATCGATGCCTGGCCTTGTGATATTCATAGTGATACACTGTGCATATCGTAAGTTGTTCGTGCATATATATATTTGTCCTTGTCTAAAACACGAAGAGAAAAAAAACCCGTAAACTAAGGCAATATTAATATTCAATTCAATTTTTTTTTGCAATTTAGGTTTGTTTCCTTTTCCATTTTACTTTGTTGTTTATTTGACAGGTATAGGAATGGCTGGACACAAGCTGGAGCAAGAGAAAATCAAGATCAGAATCAAAAAACAAACTCGAGTGAGTGTGAGTAAAAAAAATGTTATATATGAGAGTGTAGAGAAATGTTGTATATATGAGAGTGATAGTGAAAGTTGTATTGTATTTGAATTTGATTTGAAATAAAATATTTGTTTAAATAAAATTTCGATTCATTTATTTCATTTTGCAAATATAATATAAGTGTAATCGGTGGGGAAATCAGTCAACATATATATGTTGTATAATAGGAAATTCTAGAAATGATACTACAACATTATACAACATATGTTTATTATTTTGTTGTGTTAGTGCATATCAGACGACGGGGCATATCTATGGTCTGATATGAAATGAGACGGCATGGGATTTAACGACAGATAGATATGCAATCGGATAACAGAGCATATCTATCGTCTGATGCATTTTTCCCATAGTGATAGGACCCTCTAGCTTCATGCTCCATGCTCCTTCCAAAATGCTCCATGCTACCTAACTACTTGGTTGCCTGAAAAATAGGACACCCAGAGTTTAAGGGAAAAGGAAAATAAACTCCGAATCAGTCATGAGACTGATATGAGAAATTCAAAATATGGATATTTGAAAACAAAGGGTATCTCATAAGACCACGCCATACATAAACATAGAACTGGTTTTTATGTTCTGATAACCAAAATCCTTACCATGCAAAAACAGAGATATTATTTTTAATGACATTCTTTTGAAAACACTTTTCAAGTGAACTTATAAAATCTTAGCCGAAATTGTTACATTGATTAAACTCCAGCATAATAGGTTCTACAATCAAGTCCGAAGGCACTTATATGAGAATGGATTTCCATACAATAGCAGGTAAGAAACTACCTTACGTATAGTACATCTCTAAAGGGATGTACCGAGGATCAACACCTTTGAAACCTCTCCACTTGGCAAGATCGGCCTACCCACATGCCAATCTAGTGGCAGATAGAACCGAATATAACATCACCTCAGTCGTAACCGACCTATCCAGGATCCAATAATATACGCAACATACTCAACATATAGAGAGTAATCTAGAAAGGTGATGACCATACCCTAATGGTTGCGAACCATATAGCCTTGCGGCATGCCCTATTTAAGCCATTCCCGGATGATGAGGCCTGAGGTAATGATTACCTTTCACATAGCACATTCCACTTTGAATACCACATTGTCAATTCCATCACACACTATTGATTTTCACAAATGTACAACCTCTGAGCTCGTACATCTCAGAGTAGGGTGTTAAATGTAAGAGAAGTGCTTCCTACACCACCAAACAGATGTACATTTGTAAAAATCAATGTGCGTGCATGTTAGAAATGCAATGTTAGACATTCGTCCATACAAGCTATTCGGGAACAGGACAAACCGAAGGAACTCCCCTACTACATCCTGTCGGGAATTACCCCTAGGATTAGAAGTGAGTAGCCCTTGCATCGAAGATCAAATAAAGGTACTACTACCACATATAAATGATATGGGAAATTTCCCTCGAGGGTCAGTGCCAAGAATCCCAACATTCTTTCTTATTATCATTCCATGTCTTCATCTTTGAACTCGTAAATTGATTCGAAGTGGTTTTTGGATAGAAATCACTTAAATCTGATCCTGGCTCCTTCAAACCAATCATTGATAAAAGATGTTAAGTTTGAGGGTGATTATCGTTTCATTTATCAATATCTTTTATCAAATAAGGTATCTCTTTTAGAGATATAAATATTTAAATCATATTCTTTTCTAGTGTATACGAAATTATTAAACCTCTCTTTAACTTTGGAAATACCAAATCAAAATCATTTCTCATAAATCAGATGCAAAAACTTATTAAGTAAAAAGGATGGATAGAAATAATGCTAATTCTACTCAGTATCAATTTCCATATTCAACATTTAATATCCGTCGAATAACGGTGAAATCACCTTTTAAATTCATATGGATAGTACGGGTTCCTTTCTCGGAATTTAATACCAAGTTTAAGAAGATTATTTCTATACAATCCAAGTTGTATTAAATTTTAAAAAATTAAATCTTTTATACTTGCCTCGTTTTCGACATTTCGATCTTATATGTTCCTCGCTCAAGAGAGATGCCTGGTGAGCGAGGGCACTGGTTGCTCTTGAACATCTCCTAAGTTTAATAACCACACATTCGGATCTCAAAAATAGTAAAATCCAGTCTACTCATCGGCTTTTAAAGCCAAGATTTAATTACTTAATTATAATGGCATTTCTTTAAATCATTTATTTAAACTCTTTTTAAATAAATTATAAAGCTTCCACATTATCTTTAAAATACTTAATTATTCATTTGAAAACATTTATAAAAGATTTGGGAAAGAATACTAAGTTAAAAGCCATATTTCAAAAATTATTTAAAAAATGCCACGAATAGTGCTTTTAAGGCTTATTTGATCAAAACAACTTTTCAATCATTAGAAATTCATTTTTATAACTCAAATCTCTTTTAAAATATTTATAGAATTTATTCATATTTTAAAGAATTAAAAATATTAATTTTAAATAATTTATCTCTTTGGTTTCCGAACTGCCAAACCGCGACTATTTTGAAAACATGATTTGCTCATATTTCAAAATCTACTAAACGAAATTTCAATCTTTTTTCCTTTATTTGAAAACTATGATTATAAGAGTTTGGAAAATTCTTATTCCAAAGAATTTCTACTCTGAATCCGTCATATAAATGGATATAACTTTCTACGTCGCGAAATCGTGAACTACCGTTACCCGACACGCCTATTTTGACTTAATTTTCATAACTTGTCAAAACTTCACCAAATTGAGTTTTAGTGTTTATAAAACATTTATAAACCATTTTAAAGAGGTTTAACAATCTCATATGCACCATTTTATTCATTAGAGGAAAGTGATTTCCATTGTGATATTCGATGTGTATTAAACGTGAATTGTTTACACAAACAAACATTACCGTATCCAAACATAGTCCACAATCATCACCACCAAGCATATTCGAACATATGTACCATCCAATATATCATAATATAAGTAGAGTTTCTCACCTTGGATTTTAATCAAACTGACTATAGTTCTCCTACTAGGAAAATTTAGCTTGCTAAGCTTGCACTAAGGCTCCTAGATGGGCTCGGCCTTGGCATTTGGTGCTTGGGTGCTCATGGCCTTGATTGGAAGGGGGAAAGGCTCAGACTTTGGTGGTAGGAGGTGGTGGCCGTGGGTTTCAAGGGGAGAAAGGAGTGGGTTTGCTTCGGTTTTGAAGTGTTTGTATAATATATATATATATATATATATATATATATATATTTATATATATATACACTGTATAATTTTATGCCCAGGAGACCTAGTCTCCTGAAAACATATAGACTTAGTATTCAAAGAAATCAGCCATATGGACTAGGGCAGATGCACAACACTTTATTGAAATGAACTCAATTGAGCATAAGTAGGGATTAACTACAGAACTGGCTAGACCAAGCTACTTCATAGTTCTTAACAAAGCTATGAAATAGAATATGCTGAAATGACCGCATAAGTATTACTTACATGTATAGGCTTACAGTAAACGAGTACGCTGCACATGAACACAAGAGGTGCAACAGCGAGAAAAAGCAATGCTCGGAATCGAGCAATTAAACCAATAGTCCTCGGAGGCAGAGGCTGGTGTGCAGGATGAATTCCAAAAAACGCAAAGGAAGGATAATCGCAATCAAACAGGTTATGCGATAGTTTCCAAAGACTGAAAATATGCCTGATAGAACTTCAACTACAACTCTACAAGAGTAGTCGTGCCTTGTAATTTAACTGTAACCAATCATCCCAATATGACAAGAATAATAAGCGAAGCCTAAGTTGTAAAGGACCCATCTTCTGGAAGAGTGGAAGTCCCTCCGTCAGACTAAAGATTGGATGACCGGAAAGTCATTTTCAACAATAAACTTGGAATTCAACCCTGTCGAGTATGTTTTACTTTAAATAATATCATCGTATATAACCAACACCCGAAATCCAAGGGAAGTCGATGTATGTTGACTAGTCGGGTTCTAAGCGTTGATCGGGGAAGATGCAGTATGTTATCTACATGAGAAGAGTCTAGTATCCCGAATACTGCAAACGAAAAATCTAGTGTAGATAGCTTGCTTACATTTGAAAAACAACCCATATCGTCCTTTGAAATTATCTTTTCCACACTTACCCATTATCAATCAATAATCTATAATGGAGCTGTTGTTCGAAGCGATGCAGAAAGCTTTTCTTTTTAGGATCACTGGAGTACAGAAACGGGAAGAGCGATATGATTGAATCATCCACTATATTTGATTTAGAATAAATCGTTGCATTAGAATTCAAAACGGCGATAGGAACTTAACCAAGTCCTCGAAAAGAAATAGTTAAAGACGAAGGGCAAGACTTTGCTCTAGAACTACGTACAATCGTTTAAGACAAAACTTAGCTTCATCGCTGGCCAAGTTAAAACTATATAGGTCGACTCCAAACCTGTGTCGTGCACCCACTTACAGACCCAATCCCTTGTGTAAACCACGGAGCAAAGATTGCATCGTCAATACCAGGATTTGAAATTCAGATCAAAATCAAAAAACGAACGGCTATCAGAAGTCAGTCAATTGAAAACAACATCTTGAGATGGACCCGACGATTCACTGAAATTCACAGAATAGTAATATAAACTTGTCTTATTCCAGAGCACACTTTTGTTTTCCAACAAAAGCATACTCTGGGGGGCAAATGTTAATTGGGTTTTAACCCAGCAGAATTCAACAGGAGTTAGAACATCCAGACTAAGCCATAATGACTTGAAACTTGAATAAGGCATCTAAAAGAACATGCCAATGAAGCTTAAGGGAAACAAGCCAAAAATCCACTAAGTAGATGGATCACTAATAATCCATCATCCATGGATCACTAGCGATCCAAAAGGAAGCATCATGAGTTGCCAAAGCCTCTTGCATCATGATCTACTACCTCTTCTAAGAATACTTACCAAGTTTCATAGCATTCCAAGCAGCGTAGTTCAAGAAGTAAAGAATCATCTGATTCAAGCTGTTTTGACCAAATCAGCTAGCTTAATCTTGACCTAGAGAACACAAATGGAATCGGATTGACTTGAAATTTGGAGAGAACGTTTAGAAGACATAAAAAAGGGTCATTTCAAGCATGACTAGAGAATATTTGATGGATCGTTGGTGATCCATTTTGCTAGGTCACTAGTGACACATGTAAGATGGGCCCCGCCACCTAAAATTCATTCGGTAGGTCCCACACACCCTCTAGAGTGTACCTGCAAAGTTTTGTCTAAATTTTTTAAGTTTTGAGCGAATTATGGATGATTCTTCTAGATCAGATGACCCATGAAGACGGATGATTAAACTAACTCCAAACGATTTGATACTTAGACAACACACTCAAAAGAACAAGTGAATGGACCTCAAGAAAATTAAGCCAAAAATATGCTAAGTGGATGGATAGCTAGCGATACATCCCCTATGGATAGATAGCTATCCATAATGATAGGTCGGATCACCCTTAAATTTTCCAACCTCCTTTGTAGCACTAAGTAAAGGCTTCTAGTAGAAAAATATGCTAAGTTGATGGATAGCTAACCATCTATCCCTTATGGATAGCTAGCGATCCATTGAAATGATTCATATTGACTTGAGATTTTTTGTGATGACTTGGCATAACAACTGGACTCTTCTGCACTTGGACTTCTGGCACAATACTCTATGAATTCTCCTATAAATACTCACATATCTGCAACATAAAGAGGATCTTCTAGACTGGCTGCTGGAACTCTGTAGAGATTGTTCTTTACTTTTCTCCTTCCACACAATAGTCATCTAGGGGTTCACTATGATTCTTGTGACTTGATCTAGCTTAGAAGATTCAATTATATTGTAATCTGATTCAACTTATAAAAATAGTTAGTTAATAAAAAGTTATAAAGTGGACGTAGGCTTCATTAACAGCCGAACCACTATAAAAAATTTCTTGTCTTTTTACTATTTCTTCTCTTTTTACATTTATTTTCTATATTATTTCTCTATAAGAACAGGGCTGGTGCTTTCACACTCAATCCAGGGTGTTGATCCATTTTTTAGGTTAACAATGGATCTTGAGCTCATTTCATATTAGAGAGAAGCCTATTTTTGTCTTAGCATTAGAATTAGATAAGGAACGACCCATTTAGAGGACAGAATAACTGCCCTTAAATCATAAAATGGAAATCAAGGGCAGACGAAGGAAAATAATCACCTCCTAAAAAAGGCATAAGAACGGACTTGAAAGTTGTTATTTTAAAGGGCCTAATGTTAAAATAACCACTCCTCTTTATGTTTCACATGAGGAAATTTATATCACGAAGGAAAGGTTAAATTACTTGAACCCTAAGAAAAGGAAAGCATACATAAAGGAGGATGATATTTTCCCTACCATAGGATAAATGAATATGAGGAATTATAAAATACTTTGTAAGACGAGGAGAACTACAAAAGTTTTTCGGGAAAGACCATTCAGGAAGCTGAAGGGAGATATCTGATTTTCTAGTAATGGTTCCATGGATTCCTGTTGTAACTCCTTTCAATAAGAATTGATATTCGAGAACATAATTTCGAAAAAGGGATTTCATCAAAAATAATTGATTAATTAAGCCCTTGGTCCGCTTCCAGGCCTGGCCAAGGTAACCATCTAATGAGTGATGAGCAATAAAGCATTTGGTCCCGCCTCCAGGTATGTCCAAAGCACACATCCAAAGAGTGATGGTCAAGTTAAGCCATTGGTCCCACCTCCGTGCCTGGTCAAAGCGCCCATCCAATGAGTGATGGTTAACTAAGCCTTTAGTCCTGCCTCTGAACTTAGCTAAAGCACCCATCCAAAGTGTGATGGTCAAATTAAGCATTTGATCTTCTTCCATTTCTGGCCAAAGTACCAATCTAAAGAGTGACAGTTAACTAAGCCTTTGGTCTTGCCTCGAGGCATGGCCAAAGAAACCATCCAAGGAGTGGTGGTCAACGAAGCCTATCAAAAATAGTCGGCCAAAGAACATGACAGACGATATTCAAAAGGTCTATTAGAAAAAAAAAATCTAGACAATTATAGGGCTAAATGGCAAGAGGCACCTAAGGTAAACATTCTACCGCAAATTTGGTATGCAAAATGGTATGAACGTTTTATTTCTATAAAATGATAATAGTTTCTTTTACATTATGACAAATTATGATGATAATTTTATGTACATTTTACTCTTAAGATTATTAAACTAACTTTTACAAATCATAAATTTTGAAGACTTATGGTTCTGGGGGATATGGAATTGGAAAATGCTGGTATACCAATTCCTTGCCTTTCCTACGAACATCTAAAAAGCAAGAATGGTCTTCACTCATCGATGTTACATTCATGTACAAAATAGGAGGACCCTGTATATCTTTAAGGTCATTATAACATCTGTAAAAAAAGAAATGTTGGTGTTTTCGCCAAAATTGGTCACAAACACCCAATTGTCGATGAAAGCACCAGTTCACAATCACAGATTACAGATAACAAGTATGTAGAGAATTAAAAATGAAGAACACTCAGAAAATTAAAAGGAAAGCAGTAAAGAACACAGAGTTTATAGTGGTTCGGCAATCCGGCCTACATCCACTTTGAAGTTGATGATTTTATTGATATTTGTTTGCTGACTACAACGAGTTACAACTGATTATAACAACAAATTTCGAGTACAATGATGGTTCTTGCAGAGTCTGGACATAGAAGAATCAAAAGCCCCCTTTTCTATAGACTTTGGGATGCTATTTATAGGCGTAGGCTGCAAATATCTCGCTTAGATATGGGGAGACCTCTTCTGGCACGTGCACGGGCCCACGCGATCGATCCCATGCAATTTTGATTCGATCCGTGATCGATACGAATGAATTTCGTATCAATCAAGATCTTGCCCGATCGAGTCTAGATCGACCATGAACATTCTTTAGGTTGTATGCAAGCTCCTGTGAAAATTTGGTGGCATTTGGACTTGTAGATTGTGAAAATCCAAGTTGTAGTTGGTATGAAGGCTGAAGCGTTCGTATCCATCAATTCGTCTCCATCTCTCTGTATCTATCTACTTCTTTCTGTCCATCCCATTCGCATCGATGACGTGGCTCGAAAACCCAGGGTAGATCCATTTTTAATGCCGAGTTGACTGCTCCCTCATTCAAACACATTCCCTCCGTATCAACCTGAGATGCTTATTTCGCATCGATGGTTCGATGCCCTCTTCGTATCCATCAATCAATCCCTCTTCGTATCGATCCTCTGTATATGTCCTTCGTATCCATCTAGTGCCGCAGGTTTTGTATCTATCCAGTACCACGTTCCTCGTATCGATCCCGTGCTTCGATCGATACGAAATGCATCGATACGAAGACTGATCAATCCAAACCAAATGCCAAGCGCACGTGCTAGTCCTAATTCGTATCCTTCCTGATAAAGATCCATATCCATGCAGATCGATACGAAAGTATCGAGTACACACCTGATCGATACGAAAGTATCGATTCAAAGTAAACAGCCAAGCCCATATGGATCGATACGAACTATATCGATACGAATTGATTTCCCATGAATATTAATCCATCCATAACTCGAGCATATGAACCCCAATTGACCTGAAATTTGAAACATAGCCTCTCCTAGCCTTGTGCATCATTCCCAATCGATTCTGTCTCAATTGGAGCTCGGTCAAATTTTGACGATATCGATCGTAGCCTTGTTTCCAAACCTGATATCCATCCTTTCCAGCCAATTTGTTGTTATCCAGGCTTTGACCAAAAGGCGGGATAACATTTTCTCCCCAAAACATGCCTTGTGGTAAGAAGGCGTGTTTTGAAAAGCTTCATATCCAACATCCAAAGTCCATATTCCTTTATAGCCATACCATCCGATTCATAATCCAATTTATTACCAAACCATCCTATCTAAGTGCCATTGCCATATCCAAGTCCGTGTTCCGAGTCAATGTCTGATTCAAAGTCCAGCAACCAAATCCTTGACCTTTCCGGGCCAATATCTGAATCTGAGACCACTCCGGGTCCATGTCCAATCCCGGCCTCGACTCTCTAGTCAAGGCTTAACCTATGATTATGTTTCTCCAGCCTCGACTCTCCGGTCGAGGACTCGATATTCTCCAGCCTCGACTCTCCGGTCGAGGACTTGATATTCTCCGGCCTCGACTCTCCGGTCGAGGACTTGATATTCTCCAGCCTCGACTCTCCGATCGAGGACTTGATATTCTCCAGTCTCGACTCTCTGATCGAGGACTTGATATTCTTCGGCTCGAGGACTTGATATTCTCCGGCCTCGACTCTCCGGTCGAGGACTTTTATATTCACCGGCCTCGGCTCTTCGGCCAAGGACTTTTATATTGTGTTTGAGTCCATTCCATCGCTCTCCGGCGAAGGGACTCATAATTCGCGATTACTGCCCCGTCTCTCCGGTCGGGACCGTAATCGCGAGACATGTATTATTCATTACATCGATCCAAATCCAACCATTCAAAATAAGAGTTCTTACAGCCAGGGAAAACCAAAAAAATGTCTGTGCATCCAAGGAAAAAAAAGTTTTCAGGAAAACGAAAAAGAAAAATAGGATTTCACAGACTCGAGCAACACGGTTTATCATCGTCTTAGAGCATGCCTAGGGACCGTCCTCGATCCCGTACATGTGTAAGTGATTTAGTCGCATTACTTCAAGTTCTATTACTTATTCCAAGCCATAAATCTATTTAGTTGATAACAAGTTGACATTGCCTAGGTCCAGTACCATCCTCGTTCGAGGTGGGTGGTGGTCGTTCCTGTTCCATTGCCACAGCTCGATTCCTTACATACTACTGTAGATGACCATTCCTTACATGCTCCTCAACGATATCCCTCAAATGCCTGCAGTCGTTCGTGTTGTGCCCATCCAGCTCATGGAATAGGCAATGCCTTCCCGATGCCCGTTCGTAATCAGAAGGTTCCCTTCTTGTTGGCCTTCGATACTGGAGGCGCCCTCGAGTGTCCAAACAAATCCTTTCCAGAGTTTTAGTCAGATCTATGTAAGAAGAAAACTTTGACTCCCTCCGTGGCCTTTTTGAAGTGCTACCGTTATCATTCATTTTCCTTTTGCCTTTGTCGTCTTTGTTTGGATTTTCTCTAGGTGGACCTCCATCCCTTACCGCATAAGCTTCAGTCACTCTCCCTTCTCTCTCAGCCTGCACATCTTCCTACCTTAGAAATCTCTCCACCTCATGATAGAACTCCCCAAGATCCCTCAGTGGGTCCCGTTCCAATGATACCTTGAAATCTGAATTGTCTGCAATTTCTGAAACCGCCGCCATCAAAACCATCGACGGATCAGGTCAATCCATCGAAGCCACTACCGCATTGAATATGGTCCAGAAATCTCTAAGAGATTCTCCTTTCCATTGTTTCATTGATGTTAAAGTCATCACGTTCTTGGGTCTGGCTATGTGGACCTGAAACTGTCTCATAAACCTTTCAATCAACTCCGTCCATGTGCCAATAGAGCCACTCTCCAGCTGTCTGAACCATAACGCCGCTATATCCGTCAGATACAAAGGGAATCATCGCACCATGATCTTTTCTGATGCTCCCAGTACTTCCATATGCATCATGTACCTTGTCAAGTGAACAGCGGGATCTGTTCTCCCGTCATACATCTCCAGTTTTGGTAGTTTGAAATCTGGCGGGTTACTAGCTTGCCTGATTGTAGGAGCAAAGGACTCCTATTCACATCTTCCAGATCTTTATTCACTAGTCTTCCTCTCATGGCTCGTCTGACCATCTCAGCCAATCTGTCACTATCGTCAAGCTGTAGCCCTTGTCTGTTGCTTCCGACCTGCCCCCCGAGTTCACGAGGAAATCCTGGAATCTGGTCTCCTGGACGGGCATCCATTCCTCTACCAAAGCCATGTTGAACAGCTCCACCTGGTATCCTGCCTGAGGTTGGATCAACATCCTCTGGATGTGTGCCCCTAAGTTCTGGTGCTGCTCTTGATGGTCCTGCTCCATTCTGAACTCTGGTTGTTCCGCGCTCCTGATCTCTATCTCCAGCATCTCCTGCAGCAGCGTTCCTTTGATTTTGCATTCTGTCTTGTCCAGCTTGTTGGAGTAGGTTCTGCATCATCTCCTCTTGTCTTTTCAGCATTCCTTCCTGCATAGCTTCCATCATCATCTCCATCTCATCCTGGGTGATGAAGATTGAGGTGTGATTTGCTCCAGAGGAAGCCTCCTGGCTCCCTTCATGCTGACTCCTTCCAGCTCTTTGTCTTCTTGTTGATTTTCTTGCCATAGTTTTCCAAATCCAAGTCTTTAAGCTTTCAGATCCGAAGTCCTGGTTGTAGAATTCCTAAGCGCTAGCGCTCTCAGTGAAAGCACCAAAATGTTTGTGCCAAAATTGGTCACAAACACCCAATTGTCGATGAAAGCACCAGTTTACAATCACATATTACAGATAACAAGTATGTAGAGAATTAAAAATGAAGAACACTCATAAAATTAAAGGAAAGCAGTAAAGAACACATAGTTTATAGTGGTTCGGCAATCCGGCCTACATCCAATTTGACGTTGATGATTTTATTGATGTTTGTTCACTGACTACAACGAGTTACAACTGATTATAACAACAAATTTCGAGTACAATGATGGTTCCTGCAGAGTCTGGACGTAGAAGAATCAAAAGTCCCCTTTACTGTAGACTTTGGGATGCTATTTATAGGCGTAGGCTGCAAATATCTCGCTCAGATCTCGGGAGACCTCTTCTGGCACGTGCACGGGCCCACGTGATCGATCCCATGCGATTTTGACTCGATCCGTGATCGATACGAATGAATTTCATATCGATCAAGATCTTGCCCGATCGAGTCGAGATCGATCATGAACATTCTTTAGGTTGTACGCAAGCTCCTGTCAGATTCAACAATTTAAGATGATCCCACCTACTACAAATGACCACGACTGACGATTTTACTAGAATAGTATTGCCACACACTAACAAACCCTTCAAATTCGAAAGGCTGCAGTTCAAAAGATGGAGGCAGAAGATGCAATTTTTCCTAACAATGAAAAGATGGTCTATGTTTTGAGCACTAACAAACCGCCACTAACTAATCCACCCATCGAAGCAGAGAGTAAGGTGTATCAATCCTAGATCGAGCATGACTATCTGTGCAAAAACTTCATTCTGAATGGCCTCTACAGTGACCTATATGACTACTATAACGCAGAGGACAAATCAGCTAAGGAGATCTGGGAGGCGTTGTAGAAGAAGTATGACACGGAAGAAGCTGGAGAAAAGAAATATGCAGTCAGCCGCTACCTCAAATATCATATGTCCAATGATAGGTTAGTAGAGACGTAGTCTCGTGAGCTTCAGAAAATTACTCATGAGATCGTCTCCGAAGGTATGACTATTGATGAACAGTTTCAGGTTGCAGTATTTATTAATAAATTACTCCCTAGTTAGAAAGAGTTCAAAATAAGCCTAGACATAAAACTAAAGAATTTTCACTTGAAAGTTTGATGACTAGTCTTAGAATTGAGGAGGAATCCCGAAAACAAGATATGAAAGGGGAAGTTCTTGCTGTTTCTAGCAACACTAAGAAGGTTGCGGTTTTGAAACCGAATCTAAAAAGCTTTAAGAATTAGAATAGTAAGCCTAATCAGAACCGCAATAAGAATGGGAACCTTCAAAGGAACAATACTACACCATAGAAATAACCACTTGTAAAGAATGATTCTGTTCAGTTTATTTGTTATAATTGTAATAAATCAGGTCATATGGCACGAAAGTATCGAAACAGGCCTCGTCTTGCTCCTCAGGCGAACTTGACTGAAGAGCAGTCGCTGACTATTATGATTACATAGATTAACCTTATAGAGATATTAGAAGGATGGTAGATAAGTACTGGTGCTACACGCCATGTTTGCTATGACCGTGCTATGTTCAAAACATATACGGATGCTGAGGACAAGAAAGTACCATCAGGAGATTCTCACTCCACTAGTGTTGCTGGGATTGGAAGCATTGAGCTAATGTCTACCTCTGGAAAAACTATCATACTAAAGGACGCGACGCACAATCCAAAGATGAGAAAGAACTTAGTTTCAGGTTCTCTTCTTAATAAGGCTGGCTTTACTCAAACTATGAGGGCTGATTTGTACACCATCACTATGAATGGTTTGTTTGTAGGTAGGGGTTATGCTATTGAGGGCATGTTTAAGTTGAATGTTGAAAGTAATAAAGTATCTCCTTTTTCTTATATGTTGTGTTCATTTAATTTATGGCATGCTAGACCTGTCACGTTAACAAACGTAAATAAACAATAGGAGTAGCTTAGGATTAATACCCAATATGTCTTTAAAAGACTTTGAAAAATATGATTTTTGTAGTCAAGCCAAAATTACAAAAACTCCACATAAATATGTAATTAGAGAATCTGAAATTGTAGGATTGATTCATTTTGATATATGTGAACTAGATGGAACTTTGACTAGAAATTGACATCACTATTTTATCATATTTATTGATGACTACTCTGATTTTACTTATGTGTACCTATTAAAAAAATAAAAGCAATGCATTTGAAATGTTTATATCTTTTATAACTAAAATTGGAAATCAGTTTAGTAAGAGTTAAAAGATTACGTAGTGATACAGGCTTTGCTTATGAATTTGGTATGTTTATTGAATTTTATAAGTCACATGGTATAATACATGAACAAACTACACCTTATTCACCTGAAATAAAATGGTAAAGCTGAAGAAAAAATAGGACTTTAACTGAATCGGTTGTAGCTATTTTAATTAATTCAGACATATAATCACATTGGTGGAGGGAAATTTTGTTCACTGTGTGTTATGTGTTGAACAAAATTCCTAAATCTAAGAGCAAAGTTTCTTGCTCTGAGATTTTGAAAAATCATAAACCAAATGTGGCATATTTTAGAACTTGGAATTGTTTACCATATGTTCGTATACCTAGCCTTAAAAGAATTAAATTAGCATGAGCATACAGATGTGTAGTTATTGGCTATGTTATTAATAGCAAAACATATAGATTTGATGATCTGAATGCACATAATATAATAAAATCTAATGACGTTGATTTTTATGAACTGAAATTTTCTTTTAAATCAAAGAATAGTGGGGGCACATCTAGTAAAAGAGATAAATTGCAAAATGTTGTGGTTTAGATTTTTGTGCTTACACTTTAGAGGAGGATCCCTTAAACCTCAAAGTAGCCTTATCTTAATTAGATAACGATTTTTGGCAAGAGATTATAAATGATGAGATGGATTCTCTTGAAACCAATAAGACTTGTCACTTAGTTGATTTACCACCTAGTTGTAAAACCATCGGCCTGTAGTGGGTACTTAAAAAGAAAATAAAACCCAATGGAATAATTGGTTAATATAAAGCCCATCTAGTAACTAAGGGTTTTAAGCAAAAAGAAAATGTAGACCTTTTTGATACCTTTTCACCTGTAACTAGAATTAATTTCACTTGCTTCTATTCGTGATTTGATAATACACTAAATGGATGTTAAAACTATACTTTTAAACAGTGAATTAGAAGAGGAAATTTATATAGACCAACCTGAAGGTTTTGTAATACACGGACACGAATATATGGTTTGCAAGTTAGATAAATCTTTATATGGTCTAAAACAAGCGCCTAAACAATGACATGAAAATTTTACCAACTTGATTACTTCGCATGGTTTCAAAATCAATGAGAGTGACAAATGTATTTATTATAAATATGAAAATGACATTTGTACTATTATATGTTTGTATGTAGATGATCTACTTATTTTTGGTTCAAACATTCATACTATTTATATGGTTAAATCTCTTTTAATTCCAACTTTGGTATGAAAGATCCAGGAGAAGCGAATGTAATCCTTGGTACTAAGATTACTATGTCTAATAGAGGAATTTCTTTGAATCAATCTTATTATATTAAGAAGATATAAAAGAAATACAATTACTTTGACTGTAAACATGCTTGTACACTGTATGATCTAAGTGTAAAAACTATTTAAGAACATTGATGAAGGTGTAAGATAGTCTGATTATGCAAGCATCATTAGTAGCCTTCGGTATACCACTAATTGTACTAGACCCGACATAGCATATGTCATGGGATTATTATGTAGGTTTATTAGTAAAACCTAGTGTTGAGCATTAGCATGCTATTGAAAGGGTCATGAGATACCTAAAATGAACCAAGAACTTTGGATTACATTATAGAAAGTTTCCAGTTGTACTTGAAGGATACACCGATGCAGATGGGAATACTTTATCCGATGATTCGAAAGCAACCGGCGGCTATATTTTTAGCATAGCTGGTAGGGCTATTTCTTGGAAATCGAAGAAATGGACTATTTTGGCTCAGTCCACTATGGAGCATGAGATGATAGCACTAGCAACAGCTAGTGAAGAAGCAAATTACTTAAGAAATATGCTAGTTGAGATTGCTTTATGGGAAAAAGCAATACAAGCTGTGTTGATCCATTGCGATAGTACCACAGCTATTACGAAAGATTAGAACTATTATTATAACGGTAAATGACGATAGATACGTCGTAAGTACAACATTGTAAGAGAGTTACTCTTTCCAGGTGTTGTTAGAGTGGATCATATTCGCACTGATGAAAATTTGGCAGATCCTTTGACGAAAGGATTTTCCAGAGGGAAAGTTCACAAAACATCCAAAATGATGGGACTATTGCCCTTAGACACTCATAACGGTAACCCAGCTTATATGACTAGAGATCCCAAGAACTAGGTTCAATGGGTAAACAACAAGTAGTGAAGTGATAAAAGGTGAACATGATATATTATAAAATGTTTAGAAGCATGTATTCATGTATCGATTAGAGGATGACGTAATAGATACTCTTAATGATATCTATACTTTATGCGGAGTGGGATACCTAGCTATAGAAGTACTCCTGATAGACTCACTTTTGTGAATGTGAGAATGAGGCCGTTTCCTAGGAAAACTTTGGGAAAATGTTTTCTAGAACGTTCACTAAAACGGGATAAACGTGCATGGCCATTAACGCACGGGCTAGTTGAAAGCACTTTAGAAAGGTTGTGTTTGGTTTAATGCCAGAAATAGAATTCAAGACTACGTGTCACTCTGGCATGTTCTGAATTTTATTCATTATGCAAAGCTTTAAATCGAAATATGCATTTATTTATTCACAATTCTATATTTTTAGAAATATCTTGGAAATGATTTTTTTTTATAATTCAAGTGGAGGATTGTTGGAATTTTGAGTGTTAATTTTAAAAAATATTAATGGTAATAAAATTCTTAATGAATGACAATAACTTCAAATCCGTTAACAATCCCTCATTTTAGTAACGCATATAATTTTCATTTTGTATATTTAAATGATAGATAGGCAGAAGGAAAAATATAAGACAACAGACAATTTTTTTTTCTTCTTCTTGCTCTGTCATTTCTCTCTCTCTCTGTAGAATTCTTTCAAACAATTAAATTAGGAAGTTCTAAATTCAAAACGATTTACTGTTATGCAAACAACAAATCGATCAAATTTTAGAGGTTGATTTATCCTGAGGACGAAGTGATTGATAGTCAGCCTTGCACCTTGGGGCTAAGTCGCAAATCGTCTTAAAGAAAACCATGAAATACGCGACTCAGTCATTTCCAACAGTCAGATCCAACACAGTTCAATTTAGAAAATTGGCATTACTACTAATGTTGTGCTTTCAAGTTAGGAATGACTTATAGTTGATATTAATGTTTGTTGTGTAACATAACTGTATCCAAAAATATTATGAAAACTGCACTTTTTTCCTAACATGCACCCTTATGAATTCCGGTACATTCCAACCTTGCATCAATTATGCAAGTATAATTGACATTGTTACGAAGAGATCCTTGTACTTTTAGCAAAAAGGAGCAAATTTTGTTGTAATACACGATGTAATGTGTAGTCTCTTTAGGGATAAGTGGTTGTCGTTGCATTCTTTATCATATAAAATGAAAATTGAACAATTGAAATATGAAGCAGCCACTCTTGAAATCTCAAAATACACATTTTTAGCATCATCTCCATCATATATGTGTGTATGTATGATTACCATTGAAAGAAGGAAAACTATCTGAAATTGAACAAAAAGGAAGAAGTCGTACCCAAACATTTTACTATCATACTTTAAGTTAGTCTGTTATAGAATTCCATACACAAATCACTTGATTTCGGCTTTGACATCGAACCTAGTTTATTCTGGTGGATGAGATTGGAAAGGGGAGGGGGTGACAAATGATTAGGGTTGAGAAATTGAGATGACAAAGAAATAGATAGCAAAACAAATATGATATAAATTTTGTTTCCAAATGAGGAAAGAGTAGTTTTAGCAACTCTCAATGAGTGAAAGCAACTTGTTTTTCCCATTCTTACTACTAGATTGATAACGGACAATCTAAGCATCCATTCTTTATGAATGCCAAACAACCATAACCGAAACAGAAAGGTTTTTGCTTTTTATAGCCCAAGAAGGCCTACTCCAATCATGCTAATTTGGGTGCAATTGCAAAAAAAACATTCTGAAATGTACATTGAAAAATGGCCAGCAATAAATAGGTCCAGCCGCCAACTGCGGTTTGCCATATAATTGAAACAAATCGCTCCATGCTCTCATATCGCATTCCCCCTCGGTTACTCACTCAAATCCAACCGTCCATTTCCTTTTCAGCTCGACACGTGCTCACGTCCATATCCGGTAATGCTCGTTTATCTCACTTTTGGCATCAGCTGTCCCATCAATCAGTTTTCTAGCTAGCTTCTAATTCTTCCCGATATTTTCATTTGAGATTTATTCCCTTACCGAACAATCAGTGAGAACCTTGGATTTACGCGACAAGTTTTTTTATTATTGGAATCGTGAATTCAATTGCAGGCGATTATTCGGTGAGATGGTTTCTTTTGCCTTTAATCTAATGAGTTAGTTGTGATTTTTGTAGTTGGTTTAGGTTTCAGTATTCTTCGATTGAATGCAGTTGCTTTTGTAAATAATTGTGTCTGGTTAGCTTCTATGTTTTTGTATGATTGTAGGAAGATAATTCGATAATAGTTTCCTCTGTTTTTTATGATATTTGGGCAGATGATTGCATGTGATCTTTGCATATGAATTAGGGTTTCTGTAATTTGATGAAGAAGATAGGCACAGGCTTGCTGCATGATTATGAATTTAATCAATCCACCAGTAGCGAAAATTTTCTTGGTAGGGAGGGGAATATATCCGCAGAAACGTCTCTCGTTCCATTTCTTATCTCTTCCCTCACTATATTTCTCACCTGTTCTAAGAGTACTCAACGAGAAAATATATTTTTTCTTCAAGTTTAGAAAATCTTCTGTCTCCTTTGATTCTTTAAGATTTGTTCATATCTTCTCCTCTCATATGATAGAACGCCTAAGAAATAATATTTATTTTTTCTCCAGATTCAGTTTGAAGTTCAATTACAGAATCTGCAAGTTACTTAATATGCTATAATTTCAAATCTTAAACTAGGATTCAGCTCAAATTCTTCAAATCGGTGCACATTTTTGTTCTATAACGGTAACAATTACCCTTTGGCTTATTTGTTTGAAATTTATTTGCTTAATTTTATTTTCTTGTTAGTTGAACAATATCATTTTACAAATTGTTTGATTATTGAAGAATTCAGAAGAAAGCAAAATATTTGGGTTGTTTGTTTGAGATTTTTATCAAACGACTCGCGTGCATTTATAATTTTCTAATATTGAAATTATGCACTTAATGAGCAGTTATAATTCCTTTATAGGATACTAATACTTGGTTAAGCTCACTTTAAATTAGAGCTTCAAAATTTTGTACATAGATACAATTATAGCATGCATTTGTAACAACAATTTAAAATTTTAGATTGTGTGGGTGTCTTTCTTTCTGAATAACGAGGAATCTATTTTCACTGTGCATTTATCAAACGACTCATGTGCATTTTATAAGACCAGTTAATGTTTCTACTGTTGTGTGGTTCTGCTAGTAGTGGTGGGTTTTAGAACTGCTAACAAAATCACAATTCCTTCAGTTTATGTGGCTGTTAGGAGATGTTGGCATTGGAATCATAATCTGATTTCAGTTTCTATAATTTCAACGCAAGATATAGCATTCAGAAAAATGAGAGATTGTAACATTTCCTAATGTCGCTATTTGCATATTTTCTCCTTTATAACCAAGAAACCAAGCTTGGGCTTGTACACATGCTAATGATGCATACGTTAGAGCCTCCATTTGTGGTCAGGCCTCATATATATACATAAGAATAAATACATAAAAATAAACAACTGTAATCAGCCCATGGAAGATGGAGTGCCCAAACAAATCTAATCTGATTTTTATGATCAGTCATGTCTAAGAGATTAATGATATTTATAAACGTATCCTTCTTCAATACCTAAGATGTAGGGCTAAAACTAAGCGTTTTTTTAACCGTTGTTCAACTTCTTATCAGTTCTTTCACGAATTTCCATTTGGACGGTGCAAACATGTTGTAATTTTCCATTAATCCAATCTTGCAATGCAGTTATCTGCGATATTGATTTTAATTATTTATTTATACTGGCGGATGATGTTATTAGATTTTTGGATCTGAATTTTTTAGGGTTTTTTTCCCTCTTATTTTTTCAGGCAAGAGTTGGCTAAAATTTACATGTGTTTTAAACAAATATTACTGCAACAAATTTAATTAACATAGTTAATTTTATTACGTATAACTAGTAAATGCGTAAATGATATATTGCCATTTTCAAGATAAGAGCTTTAAATACTAATATATATATATATATATATATATATATATATATATATTAAAAAAACGATATACAGTAGATCGTATTATTAAGAAGCCACTGATAAATTCTGCTTTGAGTTTCTAATTGGGTTTAGATATCTGTGTCCAAGGATATGTACATCCCTTTGTAACTTGATCCTGGGATCAAACACAAGTAAGATTGACATCACATGCTTGGAAAACATTTTATGTGGATAATATCTTGACATAGCCACAATACATTGCATGTTCAGCAGTCAATAATTGGGGACAAAATGGGGATGATATTTTGATACAAATGGCACTAGCAGCATACTTACTTTTTCCTTTACCATGTGTTATGTTGTTCTTTGTAGGAAGTATCTTGTTCAATTATTGCACAAGCGTATGCCTATATGCAATCATTTGTGTTTTCTGTCTTTGCATTTCCAAATTGAAGACAAAATGAATACATCAATAAATATTTGTGTTTTTTCATTTATGTGCAGTTCCAAGAATGGTGGCAGCAGAGATTGAACAGTCAATTGAAAATCTTGCTCGGATCCCAAAAGAAGCTAAGAAAATATTGCATGCGTTGGCATCCGAATGGAGCGATGTGACAGATTCTAAGGCATTAGAAGTGATGCCATTTAAAGGGGCAATGACAAATGAAGTTTATCAAATAAAATGGCCGACTGAAGGTAGATCTAGAAAGGTTTTGGTTCGAATTTATGGTGAAGGCGTTGATGTGTTTTTCAATAGAGAAAACGAGATCGAAACATTTGAATGTATGTCTAGGCATGGGCAAGGACCTAGATTGCTTGGGAGATTCCCAAACGGGCGTATAGAGGAATTCATAAATGCTAGGGTATGTGAAATATTAGCTTCTTTATAATTTATCATAAGTACAGTAACACATATGCACATACCAACATGAAGTGAATAAAAAAGTTCATTATATTTTGATTGGTTTTTACATGTAGATATGATAATATTTGTCATTTAGCAAATGGATAATATATATATTTGACATGTGTTATAGATTTGTAGCAACAATCCTACAAGTTGTCATACTTTTGTATTTAATAGAACATTTTTTATTCTGACAGACGTTCTCCTGTATCATTATAAGTATATAAAGGCTGCTACGAGCATTGGACCATAGCTGACTTACTGAAATTTCAATATAATCAGTGCTCTTGTTTTTCAATGATGTGGTGGAATTTGTGCGTGTATTTAAATCCAGTCCAGGCATTGTTCAGTTGGGGATAATGGTCTGAACATCATCAATGTAGTTTTTTCTGTTTATTTTTTTGTTGATGTTTGCAATATGATTATCTTTTGGTTGTTTGAACAAAGGGATGCTAAGATATTTCCATAGCAACATTAATTTATATCGAAAGGTTCTGTTTGATGAAATTTTTATTTTCAGAGTCTAAGTTAGAACGTGCAATGTACAATACTCCACCGAATAAATGAATAATATGCTTAGTATTTCTATAATTCACATGGTTTAAATTTTTAGAAATATCTCGTTTCTAGTGTAAAAATGTAGCAGTATTAATCTATCCTGAAATATCCTGGATGGGGAAATTTTGAATTCAATCTATCCAGCGCACAAGATTTCCACTTCAGTTGGCTCGAGGATGGGCAAGTTTATTGAAAAACCATGTTTAAATTTGACCATTAAACCAAACGTCTACTGGAGCCGAATCCAACAATGCATATAAAAATAAAGCTTATAGTAGGCTTCGGTATTCAAAGTAGACTATGATGCATATAACATGTATTTCACTGTTTGCACATAAAGTGAGACGTTCAAATAATTATTATAAGTTACACATCAAAGCATGGTGTGAGCTTTTGTGTCAATAGGTGCACAACACCAATTAGGTGTTAGGTCTCCTTTGTCAATTAGAGACACTAAATATTGACTTGATAAATGCCTTTGTTTTTTTTTTCACTGATTGTTTAAAATATGTTTTTCTCATCCTCTAATCAGACATTATTTTACATTCATACCTTTGTTATGGAATAATAACCATCATAAGTCCATAAAACTGCTTGTTATAGTTTTATTGCAAGTTCAGGACATTTATAAATTTATATAACATAAACAAGATTATTATTTAATCATTCTTGTCTAAGATAAATTATCTTTCACTCTTTGAAAGTTCATCTATAACTTTGAGTTTCCCACCCTGTCTTTCTTTTGGATTTTTTATTGTTATCTTCCATGTCTTCATTTAATACAGAAAGCAATTAATCATGAAAATTCTTTGTGTGTGCATGTGAGCACGCGTGTGTGTGAATAGTATTTATTATTGATCAAAACCATAACAGTTTAGAGAGTTCAGTTTTCTTTTAAATCCAGTTATCTCAACAAAAAAAAAGATAAGAAATCCGACAACATAACACAAATTATCTTAAACATGGAACCGACGTATGCAAGCGAATTTCATCAATATTTTTCTCCATGTATTTATAGTTCTAGACTTGTTTGATATCCTACCATCATGGATGTATTTTTAATCAACTTTTGCAAGAGATGTGTTTCTTCACGTAATGTAATCCATCTTCTTAGAACTCAGAAACCTAGTTTCCACATGAATTTTTACTAATCTTTCACATTTACATGGCCTATTTTTGTTAACATGGATAAATTTTTGAATAAAGGTCAAATAAAGAGTTAATGACTATAACTAGAATGAAGCCCATCATAATATTGAAATGAACCTCGGTGAGCATGGTATAATCCAAAGCTGCAAAAAGAAAATCGCAAAATATAAAGATTCAGCAAACACATGATTATATCAAATCTACAACAAAAATATGAAGGTGATGGGTTTGTTACTCAAAATCTAAAGGCGGAGGTTTTGTTATTCAAAATTTGAAGGCGTTGGTTTAGTTAAATTTGATTAATGAGGAAATTGATTAGGTACGATGGAAGTTTGAAGGTTGATTGAGGGTGATCATCAAGGAGGATGAGGAGAAGGTGTTGATGTCGTCCTCGATTGAGGCGCTGGATGATTTCCTTGCAAAGGATGTGCTCTACAAGGATGTATCAGTTAATTGGGTTTTTATTCCACGATCAGTGATACTCAAAGAATGATTTCAATTTGCATGATGGAAATAATTAATTCGGCGGAAAAAATAAAATGGATGAATATATGATTTTATTTTTGTTAGGATCTTATTTATAGATCTTATTTATAGAGGTGGTGGCTTAGTTAAATGCAGGAATAAAATTGGCTTTGCATCTCCTATTGGCGGTAAAACATAAAAGATATTACTAGCACACAGGTATATGTTCTTTGAACTTCTACTCGGATGTTAGCTTCTAATTGAATCCAAACATTTGTTTTGTAGACCTTTAATTAGATTGCACTAGAGCCTTATGTCTAATGAAATAATAATATAAAACAAACGGCCCCCACGTTAGATCAT
Organism: Allium fistulosum; assembly: GCA_030737815.1. Classification (NCBI taxonomy): domain Eukaryota; kingdom Viridiplantae; phylum Streptophyta; class Magnoliopsida; order Asparagales; family Amaryllidaceae; genus Allium; species Allium fistulosum. Next base: position 581,371,361 of record CM060906.1, on the reverse strand, counting down.
GCAGGACCCATACCTTAATAAATAAATCACCTGTCTATCATGTTTGTTGCATATGCTTGACCTTTGTATATGTCATACAGTTCAACTTTCAAAAAATTATCTTGCTTCTACTGCAAAAGTGAGAACGCCAAATTTGGTGTATAGATTGTCTATGTTGTGCGTTACAGATCTAACTTTTGCTAAAAGATGAGATTGTGAGTGTAGTGGCCTACCAACATCTGTAATGGTTTGTTGCTTATTATAATATTCTTTGGAGAAAGGTACCATCAGTAGTGGTTTGTTAAATATACTACATTTTGTTAATTAAACACTTTCTTTAAGAGGGCTTTCCACTATTTTATGCTAACAAGGAAGGGATGTGCTGATTTTTCTGTTAGCATTTTCAACCCAGGTTTTCAGATGTGCATTTTTTTTGGGGTGATGTAATCTGTTCTTGAGAGTGAAGCGCATTCTTTGTTTCAAGCCTATATTTAGATAGTCATCATATATCGTCTTCATCATATTTAGCCACTTCTTTTAGTTCTAGATAGTTAGCCACTTCTTTTAATTCAAGATTGAGATTCCATGTACTTTTTGTTTAATTCATAAACAAAGGTTGAGGCAAGTATCATTATAATGTGTTTGGTGCCTACTTCTATGAAGTTTAATGCAGATGGCTATTTTACTTATTGTATATTTAATTGATTATAAACGTGACATGATATTTTAAGGAACCCTTCCTATCAGCCAATCACGGTCTCCTATTACTGTGAAGAAGACAGTTTCAGCATCATACTTCTTTCTTTTGTACCTTGGTTTATTTTGCATTATTTACAGATACTTTTGTTGGCATAATCACTTACTATTGTTTGAAAAGCAATCCAATGAAAATACATTTAATGTGAATTTATGATGTTCGTGGTGGAGCACTAGACATAAAAAATGATCATATCTTCTAGGCAGAACCCAGACAAAGCCTAGATGGAAAGTAAGTGCTTTCCCATAAATTGGATATTATTAAATCTTGGCATCAAATAACTATTAAAATGATAATTATAAATCATGTAAAATTCCACTAGTTTTGATTTAGACCCTCATTTTTTTAATTACTTGTTGATATAAATATTGATTATCCTGTCAATAATTAAACTCTATAAATAAACAAAAAGTAATCATAGTTATTAAATACATAAAAATTATTACACGCTATAAATAAACAAAAAGTAATCATATTTAGTAAATACATAAAGCAAAATGTAGTAACGGTTTACAATTACATCTAAATATGTCCAAAATATACCTTTTCAACATAGAATAAATAATAGTCTTACTAGTATCAAAACCGTTAATAAAAAACAGGAAATTACACACAACTTCAAAGACCAAAAGTCTAAGTGATGAATGCACAATCAATTATTAAAAGAGATCCCCATCATTATTATTTGCACTTCAAGAAACACCTTAGCGCTTCATAGAAATCTCTCTGCTTTGGCACCACATCTGTCGTCGAACCAAATTAAACACCAAAATTAGAAAACCACACAATGACTTTACAAAAAACGCCTTGACAGCGCTCCAGCTGCGTTCTTAACTACATAGATGTAGATTAAGGTTGTTCAAATCAAGATTTGAGATTCACGTTGTTATCTTAAAATTTTAACCATCTTGATTTGATTCCGGCTAGTACTGAAACAAAATGGACATAAAATTATTGCCGCCGTACAGAAATATAAAATAGAGATGGTAAACCAAAATAGAAGACATGAAGTTATAAAGAAATCCCATGAAGATTAGAATATTACCTCATACTGAAAGTTAGCATTTCCAATTAAAAGTGAAGTTTCCTACACATTTTAATATCAGATTTGAATTTTTATGAATTTGTTTAAGAGTAGAAGATAGTAGTTCCGGAAGAAGAAGAAAATTGTTGCGTAGAAAATTAAGGGTAGAAGATAAAAGAGAGGCAGGGGACCAAAGAAATTAAGGTTTTTGTTATTTTAAGTAATGGGAATCTGACATTGTTAACTCAGTCCATGCTCCAGTGAAATCGAGGATTTTGTTATTTTATCAAACTTTATAAACTTAATTGTTTGTTAATATGATTTCGATAAATCTTAATAATTTTGGGCGGTCACCACTGTGTTTAAGTATTTAGCTATGCATACAGCTAGATATTTTGATTTAACTATGTATATTTGGATATTTAGATGTATTTAATAATACATTTGTTTTATCAAAATTTGGAATTGAAATCTACAATGACATTTAAGAAGCTAACTTAAATTTCTGAACTCTTGAACAACCGAAGCTGATGCAAAAACAAAGAAATCCCAAACCTTTGCCACATGCCACAGGAATATTATTTTGACAGCACTATGAAATGCATATTCCTAACTAGCAGAAGATAGAAACTGTTGTTTGATTATCCATTGCATGTTTTGTTCTGCAAGTTAAATGATTAGTCACTGGATATTGTAGCATATGTATTGAGACTTGAGAGATGCAAAAGAATTGCATGTGGGTAAATAATATGTGGTTTCTTTGATGATTGTAGCTATTATGTTTCTTTTGGCCATTGTTCTGATATCATGATATTTTTCCTAACTTCAGACTCTGTCAGCTGCTGATTTGCGAGACTCAGAAATATCTACTCTTATTGCATCAAAACTGAGGGAATTCCATGAGCTTGATGTCCCCGGCCCCAAAAAAGTGTTCCTTTGGGAAAGAATGAGGTGTTTTTCTAGTGTGTAGCCTCCAATGGAGTAACTATTAAGTTCTGAATAACTTGCATGGAAGTTTTCTTATTGTATCGAATAAATTTGCGGAGTTTTCCCCAGGATTAACTAGATTCTTTGCATTTCATAGCTTATTCCACAACTCTATAGTTTTCATTGTTTTATCTTAATTCCTCGGGTAAATGTCATGCTAATATTACATCGCATCAGCCCTCATTAAGTTTCTTTGATACGAAAGAGTGCTTTGAAACTTCACCTATTAGGTATGTAAAGTATAAGAGAGCTTCTGTAGTTGGGAAAAAGCTATGTAAATTTTCCAGCAATTTAACATTAATTTTTTGTCGTTCCGTATAATATTGTCCTCCTATTTGGTTGATGAGCACTTAACTGAAATCTTCTTTAATTTCTACAGAAATTGGCTTAAAGCAGCCAAAGATTTGTGTTCGTCTGAAGAGGCAGAGGAATTTTGCTTGGATGTAATCGAGAAAGAGATTGATTCTTTAGAAAGTATAATGTCAGGGAAAGATCAGATTATTGGATTCTGCCACAATGACCTTCAGTATGGAAACATCATGATTGATGAACGGAGCAGACAGATCACTATCATTGTGAGTTGATTATTTGTCTAGTCTTGATTCTTCTTTAGTATTGATCAGCTGAGTTTTCTCTACTTGGTGAATATATTGATCATTTTCAGTTCAATCAGCATTTATTAAACTGTCATTCTTGATGTTTTTTGGTGTATCCACATTTCGTACTGCAATTTTCCAGAAGTTATGGATACATTATAAGGGTGCACATGGATAGATTATCTAATGGATTGAATCCAATCCAATCAAAAAAAAAATTGGTTTGAAACTAATCCAATTTATAATTCGGACCGGATCGGATTCAAATTATAGAAATCCAATTATAGCATATCGATTAGTGGATCCCTGTGGTCAAAACCAATTAGATAACCAATCCAACTTATTTTAAATTATCAAAAATAAATGTGCACTTTTGAATTAGCATTGGTAAATTGACTGGTTATAATGAAAACTATTTTAATATATGGTTTTTTTAATTTTCACTTAGTTTTGGTTTGTACATTTTTAATGTTTTAATTTGAACTTTAACTCATTATGTTTCTTCATGCCTTCATATTTTAATAGTCAACTAATTAACATGTATGAAATTTAAGTGTTTAAATTATACTATTTATTTTATTTCAATGGTTTAATATAATTTTTTTTTGTTTGTGACCTGCTACTAAGAGGTTGTTTGTTTTTCTATCTAAGTATATGAGTTGCTTTAATTTTATTATGTTAAATGCTGATAAAATAAATTTTGTGATATTTTTCTATCTAATTAAATTCAGTTTGAGACCAGAGAATAATAAGTTTATACTACATTATATTCTATACATAATTCTAATTCCATTTAATTTGCGACAAGAAGATAATTTATTCATTCAGTTAACAAACATCTTCTTGTTTACAGTCTCAAACTTTTGATACAAACAACTATTTATAATAATGCTATAAATCCACAATACAATCTTCTTGTTTACAATCTCAAACTTTTGATACAAACAACTATTTATAATAATGCAATAAATCCACAATACAATTTAACCAGGCAATGAAAATTAAAAATAATAGATTATTTAGTGAAAACAATTTTTTTTTAATTTTTTTTTAAATATTGTATTTTGTATTTTACTAAGCCCTCACCTAGGCGCCAGCCTAGGGCTTTTTTCCCTTTCAAAGCATCGAGGATGCAGAGGACACTAAAAAAGCCCTAAAGCGCTGAAAAAGCGCGCGCAGAGATATGGAGGAGCAAAAAAAATTCTGTATTTGGGTCAAAATGGCGTTCAGTTACATCCTAGAAATCAAAACAACATCGAACAAATCGATCTTATTTGCTCCAGCTATAAAAAAAATTTGTTGGGTTTAATTAATGATGTTGTATTGTCTATAATTAAAGAATTTTGTTGTTTGTAGAGTTGAATTAAATGGCGTTGTGCCTGGTTGTATGATGTTTTATTCTCAATATTTCATATATACACAATTTTTGAAGTCAAAAATTGAGTTTTAGACTTCTAGTGCATTTTTGAATTGCAGTTTTTTTGGTTGTAAAACGGAAAAAAGTGATGCTCAAGACGTCCAAAAAAGTGTTAGGTGAGCGCCTGAGGCCTTTTCGCCTTGACAACTTTGATTGCATTTGATATTATAAGACCTAACATATAATTAACGAGCGTTCTCTTCAATTTGAGGACCGCTCTTTCATTTTAAAAAAAAAGACCGGACGTATAATTAATGATTTTCATATAAGCGGGCCACAAATATATAAATGTTGTACATCTTATCATAAACAATAACCAATATCCGATTCGATTTGATCCAATCCAAGAAATTTTAGATCGGATTTATAGGTCAAGCGAATCGGATGTGGATCAAAAATTTAAAATCAAATTATAAATCGGATCTGATTGAATATTACCTAAATCCACTAGATTTGATCCAACATGCAGCCTAGTACATTATTTTACCAGTTCACCGGTGAGCTAATCACATAAAATACATGCACTTCGATATCAATATTAAAATGCCTCTGTTTTACATACTGCAAAACATTTAATATTTGGGTTTACTCGGAGAAGCCAAAACTTGTATGAACTCGACTTTTTTTTAATAAGAACTAGACTGTAATGTTCCTTATTTGAAAACTTGTTCCAAACCTGATGGGACATATTTCAAAGTAGATGGGAACGAGTTTTATATGGAGTGAAAATTTTCGGGGTAGATTACGCGGATATCAGACAAGAGTTTCTTTTTTTCTAAAGAAAATTAAATAATACCTTACATGCATTAAATTAACAATGAAAATAATAATAATAATATTTTTTTGTTATGTATAAACCTAGGTTTGAGAACTTTGTTTTTGTTCTCGATTTCGGTAAACTAAAATTTTCAAAGTTTCATTCAATTTCGATCGTTTCGGTTTTAGTCTCGGTTTCGGTATTTTTAATTTAATAATAAGATTAAATATAAACTTTCAATCAGGGACGGATGTATGTGTATGATTACCTGGGCTACAGCCCGGGTGCTCTTTTGTAAAAAAAAACACACCAAGTATTATTCAGCCCAATATAGCTCAATATATTAGAAAACCCATTCAGTCCAACATGCCAAAATTACACGATGCTTCCTTTGTCTCTTCTTCCGCACAAAACGAAAAATGCAGCTGCTGCTCCGATCCATTCAAGGGCCAAAATAGGGTAAATATTTCTTTTTTTATGTTCTAATTCCTTTTTAATCATTAATGTCTCATCTTATGTTCATAAAGTAGTTGCAAACTTTAAATTATTTGCCATATTGTAATCAATTGATACCCTAGTTTGCTCAATAATCGTTTTTTTATTCTATTCAAATTAAATTAATTAGTTGAATGTATTACATTTCTCTTGATTTAAGTTAAAATTGCTATTAAAGAACTTAAATATAAAACCCTAATTTTTTACTCTCATTGTTATTGTTGTTAAACTGATTTTATTTTTATATCCATGTCAATTGTCAGAAACAAAAAATTGATGTATTTCACTTATATTTGATTTTACTTTAATAAACTTATGTAATTTAGGCATTTTTTTAGGTAATGTCAAACTCAAAGTATAGCAAAACATTGTTGTCATTTTACAAGTTAAAAGGAGATAACTCTTTGGACCCAAAAAATGAAACTTCTTCAAACTCTATCGAACTTCCTTGCAAAATTCAAAGAATCATAGTTGATAATGGCGGAGTTCATTTTATCAACTATCTTTGAGTTGTGTAAACATCGATCGATTCGTCTTATTTTAACTCTTCTAGTTTCCACGGAAACGACGGAGCGAGCTTTTTCAGCTACGAAAAATGTTAAATCTACTCTACGTAATAAAATGTGATGATTTTCTTGAGGATTGCATGATTATCAACATAGAAATGGAGCTTGCTGAAGATATTGATTTTAATTCGGTAGTTTATGATTTCAACTCACGGAAAGAGTGTAGAGTCCAACTTGTATAGATTATCGTGTCTACTTTTGTATTTATCTAAGTCACGCATAAGATATACATGAACACCTCATGTTATTGTAAGATTTCACTAATATATAATTAAAAACTACATTTTGCAACTTTTGATCTTATTTAGCTTTATTTTTTCATCTCTTTTACTTTTAGCCCAGGTCATACTAAATTCCTGGCTCCGTCCCTGCTTTCAATTAAACTGTAATGAAATCTAACAAAAAATTAAATATAACCATCATAATAATTAAACTAACAATTATATTTAATTAATATTACTAAATTAATATAATATAACAAAGCTAACCCTAAGTTAATATAATAATGGTAAATATAACCTAGCTCAAGCCCAGTCCAAATATTAATATAATAATACCTTGAAATGTTAGTTAATCCTAAAACATATAGTAATATAATGGTAAATCCAAGACCGAAGAAAAGAAAACCAGACCCGAGAAACATGTAACCCTACTTTTTTCATCTTTCCTCGCATTTCATTCAAACTGCATATTAGTTAATAGAGAAAAAAAAAGACCATACTTTTAGATGCTCGATTCAGGTTTTTGGGATTTGATTTTTTCAAAACTTCGAATTTGAAAAGGAGTGATGCGAATTTGGGGTTTAATCAAGTCATGTGATGAGGTAAGGTTCAAGTTCATATATTTTTTTTGGATTCGCTAAATTATTCAAAAGTTTGAAGGCTTTGGTTGATATTTATTCTACATTGATAGGTACAATGTGAGTTGTGTGTGTGTGTGTTTGTTGATATTTCCATATATCTCCTCCAAAATTATTCTACTTCTAAATTACCCCCTTGAAACTAAGTACTTCTAAGAATCTCGCTAAAAATTCATGTGTCAATCAAAATATGACTTCTTCATTTATTTACCCTCTTTTTTCTACTGTTGTAAGCATAAATTAACACAATTTCTTCTGTAGACTGTAGCATGATACATAATAAATTCGCATCATTCAAAAACTTTAAATGTAAAATACAAGTAATTATTATGACTTTGGTATGTGGTTTTCATTGTAGATTTCTCTAAATGGTATGACATGCATGATTTGAACAGAAATAGGTTAAAAGTTGGAACACATACTTTTTCTGTTGCAAAATTTTCTCATTTTTTTTAAAGATAGTTATCCTTGATGTAAGTTAGTTGATCATCATCTAATTACTTTAGCTTTATTTTAAAGAAAATGTATAAATAGATGAGAATGTTTCTTTCTGGTTGACATGTTAGAATTGAAGTAGAAATTTAAAAACAAAATATTCCATGGGATAAATCAAATAATATGCTAATTTTGGAAGAGGCATATGGAATTAATATATATGTATGTATGATTGTATTTTCCAATATGGACCACATCAGCAAACTAATTACAAAGGTAGATTTTTGAACTAATTTTTGCAATTGTACTGTTTTTTTAGTAAAAAAACCTAATTATAGAAATAAGACCATTTTTGGTCATGATGATTAAAATTCACTGGCTTGATTTCTAATCATGTCGGGGTAAAAAAATTAACTGAAACGTTTCTAGTTGTGCTAGTGCATTTGACCATTCTGTCTAAACATTGATTATTTTGTGGTGTCTTTTGAACTAGTTCTCTGTGTTTGTTACTAGCAAAACAAGAAAAGCTGAAGCAAGAAACTCCTAAAAATATTCTCGCTTTTTACGCTGTATGCATCATTTATCGAATGTAGAAACCTAGGATGTTTTCTTTATTGTTCATTGCATGGCAGCAATAGTTATATCATAGGGACGATGTATATTTATTCTTGTTTTTGAGTTTGAAAGAGAAACTACACTACATCCTTCCATGAGCTGGCAAATCTTACCGTGTTAGATAATTACACTCCGTCGGAATTTCTTATACAATTTTGTTGAGTATATATCTTTTGCGTTAATGTATAATACAAATTGTATGTGTAACAAGCTCCCCTTTATTAGGACTATGAATATGCTAGTTTCAACCCTGTCGCATATGATATTGCCAATCACTTCTGCGAGATGGCTGCTGATTATCATACAGAAACACCTCATATTATGGATTTCAAAAGATACCCTGGTTAGTTTTTGGTATGCTTCTATGAATTTGCCAACTTCACCAATTTTTGGTTATTTGTCATGTGTTACTTGCTTTTACCATTAACAGGTTATGATGAGCGCAGAAAGTTTGTTCAGACATATCTCAGTTCTTCGGGTACAGGTAAAGTCTCTAAGAAACTTTAAGATACATATTAAAGAAATGTGTCTTAATGATTTGGTAACCAACATTTTAGCTTGTTCGAGATGCGTGCACATCTTAAGAAGTTGGTACATGCTACCTATGTAATATTAAGCGTCTTAGAAGGGCCTATTCTATAATATTTTTTTTTAATGTCCCAACATAATAAATTTATATCCCGAGGCCTCTCATTTAATAAAAGTACTTTAATACACTTTTAATAATTTGATAATTGTGACAATGCCTAATTTGAAGCACATCCACTTAATATGCTAAGAATATATTTTTAAATTTCAAAAAGAATGAATCCTGCCATCGTTTAACATACGCACACAATCATTATTTAGGCTCTACTTGTAACCTTAATAATATTCCAAACTGTATAAATAATCATGTAGAGATTTCGGAATGAGCAGGAACTTGTGACCTCATGGTCTTTAATTGTTTATAGTATGGGTATTTTTGGAACTTCATAGTCGGACCAAAAAATTGTGTTTTTATTTCACCTATTAATATGTATGTATGTATGTATGTATGTGCGTGCGTAGGTAGGTAGGTAGGTAGGTAGGTATGTATGTATGTATGAGAACAGCTATATACATGTATTAAAACCATGGTTTCAGATTTTGGACGGTACTTCGAAATTTCGGTGGTACCATACCGGTGTCATTTGTAAGCGAACCAAAATCGATCGAAAAATTCGGTTTCGGTTACGATGTACTAAAAAAGCAAATTATAGATCGACCTCACTATTGAAATTGAAAGAACAAATTACCCGAAGGAAGATCGATGTCAACTTCTCATCTTCGCGGCAAGATCGACCTTGAAGTGTAGGGCAGCGAAGATCGAGCAAGATCTTTGATGAAGTTTTCCTTTTTTTCCGCGCTTCAGCTGTTTTCCCATTTCGATTTCGCTCTGGCTTTGAGCGACAGATGAAAATTTGGACGGCGGATTTTTCCCTAATTCCATTTAATCAGTTGTGCTGTGTGTTTGTGTATTGGGCTGTGTTGCATTGGGCAGTGTTGGGCTATGTTGCATTGGGCTGAAATTAAGTTTAATTTGCCTTAGTTTAACTATTTTGGGTTTAATTATATTTAAGTTATATGGACTGAAATTGTTTATTTTGGGTTTAAGTATATTGGGTTGTGTTGTGTAGTGTTAAGTTTAACTTAGTTATAATTTAGTGTAATTTAATCTAATTGTTAAATATAGTCTGATTCAATTGTTATAATTTAATCTAATTGTTAAGAAAACTGAAATCAGGACCGAAACCGAAAGCAAGATCGAAACTTCTGAAATTTCCGAATTCGTCCGAAACTAATAAAACTTCAATTGGCCGAAACCGAAATCGAAACCGAGTTCACGAACCTTGATTAGAACTATAATATATACGTGCGCACGTGCGTGTATGTGTATATATATACATGTATGTGTGTAAATCTATGTATCAACGTCGATATATATTTGTATCATAAATAAATATTTGGCTTAAAGTATCAAAAGCCATTTAAAGCTGATCATAGTTTTATATTCAAATCGGAATTGTTATATACATGTATCAAAACATATATGTGTTAACATAGTAATGTATCAGAACTCACACGCGCGCCCACACACACAACATATACACACGCGCGCGCATACATGCGCATGCACACACACGCATCAAGATTTTGGTTTAATAAAAAGAGTCAGGTTCGATTCCTACCATGCGCTTCCCTATCCTATATAAATTTACCCGGGGGCTTGGATCAGCGGACGGCTTTACTGTACCCTCCTCAGGAGTTTACCGGCCTGCCGGGTTCTCCTGGGTTTCCAAAAAAAAAAGATTTGGTTTAATGTACTAAATGTAGTTTTTAAACTAGGGCAAAGTCTTGTATTCAAATCAGAATTATTTTATGCATGTATCAGAAGCAATATGTGTGTGTATAATTGGTAAATATCAGTATCATACATATTTTTGTTTAATGTATCATAATTCATTGTAAAACTGAGTATACTCAAATCAAAACTTTTATATACATGTATCAAAGCTGATAAATATTATTATAAACAAAATTTTGATTTAGTGTATCAGAAGTCATTTTAAAGCAAAACACGGTCTTATATTCAAATAAGAAACTAAAATAAATTTCAAAAAGAAACTAAAATAAATTTTATTGTGAATTTTGTAAAATTTTATAATAAATTAAGAAAATACAAGGAATGATCATATATTTTTTAGGATAAAAATATTAAAACAAGATTTGATTAATTTTAACGCTATAAAATAACAATGTGTTAGTCAGTTTTCAATGAAAATCTGATTGAATAGAAAATTAAATGCGGCATCATGAAAATTTTAGCCTCCAGACACTCCAAAATTTATGGCGGTGATTTTCATTCAAGTTGAATTTGAAATGATAAAAAACGTAAAGTGTATAAATGCCTTCATAGATTTTTTTAAAATGGATAATTTTTAGACATAGGGCTTAAATTTAAAAAACATGCCCTATTTTAAATTAAACAAAAATCAGAGCCTAAATTTTAATTACTTAATATTAGTAAACAATTTTCACAAATTTCCGATAATATTAAACCAAAATTCAAAAGATTTTTCTTATTACCGTGAGACAATCTTCTTGGTCGAAGCTTCTATAGTTCTTAAGTTAAAGATTAAAAGAAACTTATATTTTACAAACATATATTTCAGAAACAAGTCCAATAATATTCCTATCTTCTGCAGACAAGCTAAATAGTTTTACAAAAGACATAATATTTTACTAACAAGGCTCATTACAGTTCACTAAAGGATATATTCAGTTTATAATGTTTTTACCTTTTTTGCCTCATATTAATTTAGTGTCATAAAAAAAATAGTACGATTTTAAAGAACTGATTGAATTTATTTTTTGTTATTAAAATTGCTACTTTTGATGCTCTTTCCAAACCGATGCAGAAGTCGTATGTTTAGAAGAGTAACTGAAAATATATAATCATGATTTTTTTAAAGTTAAATGCAATGGCTAATCTTTTAACAAAGACAACGTTATGAATAAGTCATATGTAAATAAGTGGTACATAAAGGACCCGTGATTTTTGAAGTCTCCTCCTCATCTTCATCACTTCATACTTACCTTATTCCCAAATGATTGAGGTCGAATACATGAATTCTCAATTTCCATATTATTGTATCTCGAAGCATACCAATAGTTAAATTTAGCTTTTTAGGATCATTTTTAATACTTCTTCCTATGTCAATTTAGTTTTTCTTTTTGTTTTTTCTTCAGTATCAATATTATCTCCCCTCTTTACTGGTACATTATCTTGTCTAATTTTTATGTGTTCATATCTTCTAAAGTTACTTTTTCTAATTTTCTCATTTATAGGTGTTACTTTTAGTTTCTCTGTCAATCTCTAATTTTTATTTTTATTTTGACTATATCTTTTCTTGTAATTTGAATCTTTCCTCTTAGCATTCTCATTTTCCCTACATTTAATTTATTTTCGTTGTTCTTTTCGAAGGTCAAATTCTGTTACACACATTACCACATGTCTAATATTGTTCGGTAGTTTCTCTAGTACTCTTCAACCATATAAAATGATGCTAGTTTGTCCAATCAACAATGTCATCGGCAAGCATCATGCACCACATTATGTCATCCTCAATTTGCTTTATTATTTCGTCAATACTAGCGCAAATAAATATGAATTTAGAATTGAACCCTGATGTAACCCTACTAGCTATTGGGAATTATCTCTCCACGTGTAGATCGTACTTTCGTCTCGGGGCTTTCATACATATCTTGAATTAGCTTTATCATTCGTGTTGAAAATTGTTTTTTTACTTTGGGCCTACCAAATTATGTGTCTTGTACTCTATTATATGATTCCGTATGCAAAATCATTTTGTTTGCTCCTAAGCTTCTCTATTGATTTTTATAGTCTACATCTAAAAGTAAAGCTTTCAAATACAGGAATGTTAAGATTAGAACCAGAATCAAATATTAAAGCTGAGACTGATATCCTAAGATATATAATATGAAATAACAAAAATATGTATTTGTAGTTTAAAAATGAGCGGTACATCAGAAATATTTGTTATTTAATTTTCAAGTAAGAGGCATATAAAGATTATATTTATTCAAAAATTTGTGATATATAAAGAAATTACTGATTGGTTCCTGTGTAGTGTAGCTAATATCATCATATTTAACATTCAAGTCAGAAAGTTAAACGAGGTTTCAAAAAAGAATTAAAAAAATCTTTAAAAATATGCGCAAAGAGAGAAGCAAGGTTGGGAAACTAGTATAGAATAATAAGTTTAAATGTAAATTCACTCCAAAGAAAGCTCAATTATAGCATAATGCTTTCAAAAACCCTATTCATGTTAATGATGTGTTGTCTCACTTATCATGAAGATTAAATTCTCATTCCTTACTTTGTTTAGTCCCTTATTATTCCTAGTTTTCATCTTATATAAGATAATTTGAATAATGCAATATCTTTTTTAGAAATGTTGAATTGTACATCTGATTTTAACGTTAAACCATATGTTTACTTTCCTTTCTTATGAATTACATATGTCGTATTTAAAAATATGAACAAATGCAAACGGTTGGGATTGAGTTTGAAGAATGCAATTTAACGTCTGACATAATTTTAAGAAAGTTACTACAAGTTTTCATTTATGCACATACTTTTATAAAATAAATAAATGAAAACTTGTAATAACCTCCTGTACCTGGATTAGTTTGATCTCCAAGTTTCTCAGGGAAAGTTTCGAATAGCATTTAATTATTGTTGTATTCAAATTTGCTTAAAACTTACATTTTATGCTAGCCTTTTATTTTCTAGTGCTCTGCTCATAGAAAACCCTGCTTCGCTAATAGCTACTTTTAATTTCTCAAGTGCTTTTAGCTTTATTTTACATAATATCACAATTCTGTAACACTTAACTAGTGGAATGTTTATAGGTGAAATTCCAGTAGGCGAAGTTGATAATTTGGTTCAAGACGTAGAGAAATACGTGCTGCCATGTCATCTTTTATGGGGCTTATGGGGAATAATTTCCGTACGTGAATTTCTTAATCCATATCAATTGTCAATGTAAAATGAACAGATTTTCATTCACACAGCTTAATAACGTTATTATTTCAAAATATTAGGAACATGTGAATGATATAGACTTTGACTATATGGAGTATGCGAGGCAGAGGTTCAAACAATACTGGTTGAAGAAGCCTGCAATTCTGGGATCTGGATCCGAGGCTCTGGGTTGAAAGATGTTTCAAGGCGAGAAGCATATTGCATATGCATTGCTGTATATATACGATATTTCATTGATACCTCAATATAGGTTACAGTTTACTACAAATGGTCAAAGTTATTTTTTTATTGTTTGCATGCCAGCAAAAACTGTTTGCTGAGTTGTTCTTTTATGTGTTGATTTTTTTTTATTGGTACTGTTTTTTTGGTTGTATATTGAAATTCAGCTGGAAAAGCATTGAATGCCGTTATAATAAATGACTAAAGAATTGTAGCTTGTTTTTTTTGCCTCTCCTTTCTGTGGTATTAAAAGCGGATGAGCTGAGGATGATTAATGGCTGAATTTCTTTGTTTGAGGTTGTATATATTCAATCCTGAGTGTGTTAGTTTCAGTGCTAGAAAGAGGCCTAGGATTTCATCTTTGCTAAAATGTCACATGTTGGTAGTCGGGTGACGCTCTTGTAAGTGATGCATATATGTAGTTGTCTATGGACTAGCAGAAACTCTGTATTGTAAAAGGTTGGCTGGCTCAAGATTGTAATTTTTTTTTAATGATACGTAAGCATAAGATTATTTGCGCGTTCGATTTCAACTTTTATTTTTATATAAACGATCTGGCAGCATTGGTTTTTGCAAATTATTGTTGAAGTTTTAAACAGACTTAGACCTTGGTAACAACCTAGTCAGAGTATGGGTGTGTTTTTTGTTCAGCATGTATCGTGAAAGGGGTAAGTTCGTAAAAGATGATTGTGGCTTTCGGAAGATGTATTCTGAAATAGAAATGTCTGTTTTTTATTTATTTGTTTGGTTTATATTTATTCTAAATATCGTAGAAGAATTTTTAATAGTTGATAATAAGTTATAAACTAATACAAAAAACACTGAATTAAAAATAAAATAAAATAGGTACACTCCTTTTTTTTAATAAAAACTAATACACTACAATTAAAAAGAGTACATAAACAAGACAAATAAACTACTGACAGTTACGATAAAAATGCAAATTTTCTATTAGAAAATTCAATAACTCCCAAATGTCTGTAGCATTAGTTATATTACGGACAAGCATGTAATCCGTCTCCTGTTGAGCGAAAATATATGAAATTTCTCAACTTGTATGAATGTCATTAGGTTACCTCAACGCCACACCCATTGACGGTCTGTTGGAACTCGGTGTCGTGTAATGCAGTGATGGTCGTCTTTTTGGATCGTCTAGGCCTGGATGATGAAGTACCTTTGGTGTATCGTCCCTACGGTATACTGCAGAGGCTAAAAATACCAAGTTGCGTCTCCAACCCATTGAGAATGTCGGCGAGTGTTGAAATTGGCTAGATGAGACGGAGGAAGGTTGTATTTGCACTATGGCATCCTCATACAACCACGGTATGTCATGTTTATCTCTCAGAACTTTATTGGAGATTACAGGCTAAATTTTCTGTATTGTTTGACCGCATCATTTCACCACTCTTCATCTCCATCCATGGTGTCTTTTTCTGCATTCTAGACACCACCTTCAATTTGCAGTAGCTTGTTCCATGAAGACCAAAGACGTTTGAGGTTGTTCCACTTGCTTTTTATTCACGATCCGTTCAAATTAACGCCTTGTTGGGCGTTAAAAGTGACTACAACTTGGTCATTCCAACGACCAACATTTGCATAGTATCGATCATTTACATGCACATATCAATGAAAGCTGGCATGCGCCCTATAGTCCAGTTGACAATGACTCCAGAGATGGCACACTCGGAGAATCCAGTAGACATGCTGTAAAATAAAGGAAAATTTGGAAAAATTCAAACAAAATCAATATATATAGTATAAAGAAAATCGAAGTAAATGTGAATATATGTTAAAAAATAACCCTAATTGTTGCTTAAAACGCCTGAATTGCTTGGATTTGATGGGGAAGATGGTGGTGGAAATGAGGAGGAAGTGGAGTTATATAGGATGGGGAGGCCTCTGTTGGAAAATGAACCATTGGCGTCAAACGCGTCCAACGCCTCGGATGCTTCTTATGCCAATGGTTCATTTCAACCGCGAACAACGGCTACCCAATTATGGCATCAGCCGTAACTGGGTAACTGTTTTCCACCGATACAACCTATGTTGTTTCACGAGGTTTGAAGAACTGGATTCAACATGTGCATTATGTCACAAAGAACTAGGAACAAGAGACCATCTTTACTTTTGAATGTTAATACTCGATTTGTGGAGTACAATTAGAGATATACTCAACATTCAATGCTTAAGTAATATAATTACTGGAAATTTTAATCAAGTCTTAGCGGCACATAATTAAAATACCAAAGCGTATAACGATTTAGTGGACATTGCTATCACTTCTTTGATGTGGCAGATTTGAAAGGAAAGGAATTCTTGTGTTATTAACGGGGTTCAAATGCCTTGCTGGATTTAGGAAATTCTGATTATTCAAGATTGCAAGAAATTATCCAGAACACTTAGCATTTGAAGACATGGTTTTGGAAGTAGCAAACTTATCTTTCAAGAATTTGACTTTGATAGAATGATAAAAGACCGATGAGTCTAAAGTGTACCGCTCCTTCTTTAGTGGTGTTGATGGAATGATAAAAGACTGATGAGTCTAAAGTGTACTGCTACTTCTCCAGTGGTGTACCATGGCTTTCATTGCAAAGGAATTTGCCTAATCAGAGTGATGCCATGGCATATTTCGAAAGTTAGATTGTTGCAAGTATTGATTGAAGATTTATTTAAGCTAGGGTTTCTGGTTCTTTAGCTCGCCATTATGAGTTGGGATTTCAACTCACCATTAGAAAGTAAAAGAGTTGAGGCCACTTAAATGATATGTGCCACGATAGAACCAGGCCAGCACATAGCTGACTAAATGTAACGACCTACTATTTTGGACCATTCAAATCAATAATAAATCCACACATATCGGACTTGAATAATTCAAAACAATAGATTGTAAATAAAATTTGGAAAAACTCAGAATATACAATAAATAAATCACAGATCACAGACATAGAGTAATATAACAATGCAGCGGAAGCAAGAAATAGTAGTTCATGAAGCTACTATATATATATATCAGAGTTACAAGATACAACAGAAGTAAAAGATACAACAGAAGTCTCAATATGATAATCAAGTATAAATCAGAATACAACACTGGAATCAACTGGATAACTGAAAGCGAAATAGATAGCTGGATCTCCAAAAAAAGCTTCAACTCCAAAGGTGAGTCTCGAATGCTGATGCAGCAGCGGATAACAAAAATGATGTAATGGTGTAAAGTAGGAATCGATGGATTGAAGAATACCAAATGCCCAACTCCGTTGATCCAAAGATGCCGGAATCTAGCTATCCCAAACATGTTGATCGCGCACGATACCGTGTTTAAAGATCTACGATTCTTCGACGTTGATCAAGCGCACTTGATTCCGCGAATCGGCTTCAACGATCGTTGATTCGAGCGCACTCGAATACCGAAGGTGGAGATAGGAGGTTACACACAACTACCAATTTAATGAAAGCACAAAGCTAAAAAACAAAAGTTTTATTCAAAATCAACCTATCTATTACAAATGACACCACCCCGCTATTTATAGCGGTTACAACTCAACACGACTCAACATATTACAACACCTAGGTCGGCACCGATCTAACACTTACGACCTACGACCTAACTAAGGTCGTCTGCGACCTAAAGAAACAACACATCAATACAACACGAAATATAGCACATTACACACATGATATCACATATTTACAACACATAGATCGGCCTCCTAAAATACAACTCACGCGACCTACGACTTAAAGAAGAATACAAACATATTACAACACAATATCAACGACATATCATCTGGAGCGACCTAAGGTTCTAGAACGACCTTGCGACATAAGGAATTTACGAGTTAACCATTTTGAACGTCTCGAGAAGAAATGGCATAAGAAAGAACATTTGGAGCGACCTAAGACTTGAGCCTCCCCTGCGACTTAAGAACGAGCGACCTATAACCTTCCGCGACCTAACTGGAAAGCGGCATAGGAATTCTGCACGCGACCTAGCACTTCGCGACCTAAGTTTCTGGAACGACCTAACTTCTGCACGCGACCTAGTACTTCGCGACCTAACCTTCAAACGACTTAAGGAAATGCGGTATAAACTTGTTAGGTCGTTGCTCCCGAACTCGTAACTTAGCTCGCATATCTCACTAGGTCGTAGTCCATTAGGTCGTGGCCCTTTAGGTCGTATCTCGCTTACAGGCATCACTGGTGGCCATAACTCGTGTGCATGACTCGTTAGGTCGCTTGCGCGACTTAAAAACTTCTTAGGTCGTTGGCGACCTAGGAGACGAGAATATCGGGCTGCATCATCCTCCCCCTGTTGAAAGAAATTCGTCCTCGAATTAACATTTTCTTCGTCTTCGTTATCCTTGTGAACTGGAACCAAATATCTGATACTGTCAACGTTAGAAATAGGAAGATGATCCGGCAAACTCAACTTACAATCATTTTCACAAATTTCCTTCACAATTTTCAAACGACCCATTCCACCGATATCCAGCTTGTTGTACGTACCAACAAGAAATCGTTCAACCATCAAGTAGATAGATTCGTTGTCACTTTGTGTCTTCATCAAATCCAATACATAGTCCATATTTACACTCACCCATGGTCTAGTATGTATAGGTAATGACATACATAATCCTGACTTCGTCGCGGTCTCTTTTGAAATTTGATAACTCTGACTCTTCTGAACAATCCTTTCAACCCCTTTCCTTATTGACGGCCCAAAACAACACATTGTAACCATTTGCATGGTATGGTCACTGTCCACGTACCTTTCTACACGCTCATCTTTGATAACTTCTATTTGCCAACTGCGATCAGGAGTATACAATTGCCTTCCTTTGAACAGAAACCCATCAACCAATCTTCTCAATCCTACCTGCTCTGTCGGACACATATGGTTACGTGGCATATACGGTACAATAGCACTTGACACTTGATTAACATGATGTACATTTCCCCTTGGCAGTAATTCCTTGGACAACCCCGCAGGAATTACATCTTCACATTCATTCAACATTGACTTAACCTCTTCGATAATTTCAACACTTTCACTGGTTTCATTTTCATTTAACAGGAATATTTCTGCGCTATCCTCCACTTCTTTAACAAGCTCTCCGGTAGATTGTAGACTAGTCGAATCCACCTCCTTCACTAACAAATTACCCCCTTCACCTTCTGACTTACTGTCTTCATCCTCATTCAACTTTGTTGGTTGTGACTTTTCAACCTCATGTTCGTCACACTTCGTTGGTTGAAAATCATCAACTTCATCTTTATCAAACTTTGGTGGTTGAAAACAATCGATTTCATCTTCCACATCAACAAATTCCTTTAAAGACAACAAAGTTTTAGCTCCTCAATTTCCTCCAACTTGTTTTCACTCTGTTGACGCCTTTTAGGAACCAAAACAATTCGTGTATCCTCGAACATAAAACTGTAACTGTTTGCGTGTCCATCGTGTTGCACAGCTCTATCGTATTGCCATGCCCTTCCCAACAACAGATGGAATACATCCATGTCAACCACATCACACCAAATTTCGTCTTTGTATTTCTTCCCAATGGAAAAATTAACACAAGCTCTTCTATTAACTTTCACCTCCCCTCCTTTCCTCAACCAAGATAATTCGTAGGGAGTTGGATATTTCTCGGTTTTCAATGACAGCTTCTTTACAGCTTCTGAAGAAATAATGTTGTCACAACTTCCTGCATCAATGACAAATTTGCAAACCCTTCCCAAGATAGTGCATGTTGATTGAAAGATGTTACTCCTTAACCAACTTGACTCATCCTCTTGTTTTGGTGTCAAACAAGATCGCCTCAACAACAAACTACAACCCTCATCTCCTGTCAACAATTCTTCTTCTTCAACTGGTAGCGAATTGACACACTCTACTTCTGCATCTTCATGTTCAATCTCCACAATCATGGCTCGTTTCTTGGGCTTTGTACATTCATTGCTTTTGTGGTCAAACTCTTGACAATTAAAACATTTGAGATTACTATTGACCTTAGCTTTGTGAGCTTCATTCACATTCGGTTTATTGATGACTTTGGAAATATCCGCACTGTTACCAACATCCTTGTTCTGATTGTTGGAATTTGTAAACACTCCACCACCTCTTCTGCCTTGCTTCTCCCATGCTAACGCTTTCTGATGCGCTTCAGCGACAGACATTGGATTGAACATATTCACCATGTCTTGAATCTGCGTTTGCAACCCTCCAACATACCTAGCTGTTAGTTGTTCCTCAGTTTCCATAATATCATTCCTCGCAATCAATTGGTAAAAATCATCTGCATATTCATTCACTGTCCTCGTCCCTTGCCTCAGATTCTGCAATCGTTGACACATAAGGGACTGATAATTGTGCGGCAAGAAAGTTGCTTTCATCATCTTTCTCATCTTATCCCATGTGACAATCTTTGACTTCCCCATCATCTCCCGTGTAAGTTTTGTTTGTTGCCACCAAGCCATAGCTCTCCCTCTTAATCTTGTAGCAACCAACTTCACTCTTCGATCCTCGAGAACTTCTTTGAAGTCAAAAATTTCTTCAATATTTGAAACCCAATCCAAAAATTCCTCCGCTTCCATTCCACCATTGAATTCTGGAATTTCAGTTTTCATCCCCGACTCTCATCGGCGATCATCTTCTACAACCCGATATGCATTCCGCCCTTGGTCTCGATCTCGTGAATGAACACTACATCTACCACCATCTTCATCAAAAACAGATGTACTTCGATAACGATCTCGACCTTCCACATTTCTATTATCTCGCATATCTCTTCTACTTTGTCTATCATCATCACGGTATGGTTCATGTTCAAACTCACGTGGAGTTCTTCTCTCTTCATCTCTATACTCATGATGTTCTCTTCTCATTGAAACTGAAGATTCTCTTCTTCCTCGATAAGATTGTGGCGATACCCTCCTCGCTTCCGTAACCGATGGCAAAACTCTATTTCCTCCATGGTTCGAGATTGGTGACCTCCTCCTTTGACCTTGATTCATGTCCATCATCAATTTCTCTAATCTCCCAATGCCTTCATCCAACTTCTCATTGAATTTGTTACTAATACGTTATTCCATTTGTTCGGCATCTTCCCTTTTGTATAAATCTTCAACATTTTGATGACGATTAGCTCTTCTCGGCGGCATCTTCAAACTTCAATTCTCGGCCTTGATTCTCAAAATGATGCACGGCTTCAGACTCTTGAATAAGAATTGGCTCCAAGGTTCGGCTTAGCTATGATTGGCTAAGTCTAGCTCTGATACCAAATGATGCAGCAGCGGATAACAAAAATGATGTAATGGTGTAAAGTAGGAATCGATGGATTGAAGAATACCAAATTCCCAACTCCGTTGATCCAAAGATGCCGGAATCTAGCTATCCCAAACACGTTGATCGCGCACGATACCGTGTTTAAAGATCTACGATTCTTCGACGTTGATCAAGCGCACTTGATTCCGCGAATCGGCTTTAACGATCGTTGATTCGAGCGCACTCAAATACCGAAGGTGGAGATAGGAGGTTACACTCAACTACCAATTTAATGAAAGCGCAAAGCTAACAAACAAAAGTTTTATTCAAAATCAACCTCACTATTACAAACGACACCACCCCGCTATTTATAGCGGTTACAACTCAACACGACTCAACATTTTACAACACCTAGGTCGGCACCGATCTAACACTTACGACCTACGACCTAACTAAGGTCGTCTACGACCTAAAGAAACAACATAGCAATACAACATGAAATATAGCACATTACACACATGATATCACATATTTACAACACATATATCGGCCTCCTAAAATACAACTCACGCGACCTACGACTTAAAGAAGAATACAAACATATTACAACACAGTATCAACGACATATCATTTGGAGCGACCTAAGGTTCTTGAACGACCTTGCGACATAAGGAATTTACGAGTTAACCATTTTGAACGTCTCGAGAAGAAATGGCATAAGAAAGAACATTTGGAGCGACCTAAGACTTGAGCCTCCCCTGCGACTTAAGAACGAGCGACCTATAACCTTCCGCGACCTAACTGGAAAGTGGCATAGGAATTCTGCACGCGACCTAGCACTTCGCGACCTAAGTTTCTAGAACGACCTAACTTCTGCACGCGACCTAGTACGTCGCGACCTAACCTTCAAACGACTTAAGGAAATGCGGTATAAACTTGTTAGGTCATTGCTCCCGAACCCATAACTTAGCTCGCATATCTCACTAGGTCGTAGTCCATTAG
This sequence comes from Allium fistulosum, assembly GCA_030737815.1. Lineage (NCBI taxonomy): Eukaryota > Viridiplantae > Streptophyta > Magnoliopsida > Asparagales > Amaryllidaceae > Allium > Allium fistulosum. Next base: position 581,348,799 of record CM060906.1, on the reverse strand, counting down.
GTCGTGGCCCTTTAGGTCGTATCTCGCTTGCAGGCATCACTGGTGGCCATAACTCATGTGCATGACTCGTTAGGTCGCTTGCGCGACTTAAAAACTTCTTAGGTCGTTGGCGACCTAGGAGACGAGAATATCGGGCTGCATCATCCTCCCCCTGTTGAAAGAAATTCATCCTCGAATTAACATTTTCTTCGTCTTCGTTATCCTAGTGAACTGGAACCAAATATCTGATACTGTCAACATTAGAAATAGGAATATGATCCGGCAAACTCAACTTACAATCATTTTCACAAATTTCCTTCACAATTTTCAAACGACCCATTCCACCGGTATCCAGCTTGTTGTACGTACCAACAAGAAATCGTTCAACCATCAAGTAGATAGATTCGTTGTCACTTTGTGTCTTCATCAAATCCAATACAGAGTCCATATTTACACTCACCCATGGTCTAGTATGTATAGGTAATGACATACATAATCCTGACTTCGTCGCGGTCTCTTTTGAAATTTGATAACTCTGACTCTTCTGAACAAGCCTTTCAACCCCTTTCCTTATTGACGGCCCAAAACAACACATTGTCACCATTTGCATGGTATGGTCACTATCCACGTACCTTTCTACACGCTCATCTTTGATAACTTCTATTTGCCAACTGCGATCAGGAGTATACAATTGCCTTCCTTTGAACAGAAACCCATCAACCAATCTTCTCAATCCTACCTGCTCTGTCGGACACATATGGTTACGTGGCATATACGGTACAATAGCACTTGACACTTGATTAACATGATGTACATTTCCCCTTGGCAGTAATTCCTTGGACAACCCCGCAGGAATTACATCTTCACATTCATTCAACATTGACTTAACCTCTTCGATAATTTCAACACTTTCACTGGTTTCATTTTCATTTAACAGGAATATTTCTGCGCTATCCTCCACTTCTTTAACAAGCTCTCCAGTAGATTGTAGACTAGTCGAATCCACCTCCTTCACCAATAAATTACCCCCTTCACCTTCTGACTTACTGTCTTCATCCTCATTCAACTTTGTTGGTTGTGACTTTTCAACCTCATGTTCGTCACACTTCGTTGGTTGAAAATCATCAACTTCATCTTTATCAAACTTTGGTGGTTGAAAACAATCGATTTCATCTTCCACATCAACAAATTCCTTTAAAGACAACAAAGTTTTAGCTCCTCAATTTCCTCCAACTTGTTTTCACTCTGTTGACGCCTTTTAGGAACCAAAACAATTCGTGTATCCTCGAACATAAAACTGTAACTGTTTGCGCGTCCATCGTGTTGCACAGCTCTATCGTATTGCCATGCCCTTCCCAACAACAGATGGAATACATCCATGTCAACCACATCACACCAAATTTCGTCTTTGTATTTCTTCCCAATGGAAAAATTAACACAAGCTCTTCGATTAACTTTCACCTCCCCTCCTTTCCTCAACCAAGCTAATTCGTAGGGAGTTGGATGTTTCTCGGTTTTCAATGACAGCTTCTTTACAGCTTCTGAAGAAATAATGTTGTCACAACTTCCTGCATCAATGACAAATTTGCAAACCCTTCACAAGATAGTGCATGTTGATTGAAAGATGTTACTCCTTAACCAACTTGACTCATCCTCTTGTTTTGGTGTCAAACAAGATCTCCTCAACAACAAACTACAACCCTCATCTCCTGTCAACAATTCTTCTTCTTCAACTGGTAGCGAATTGACACACTCTACTTCTGCATCTTCATGTTCAATCTCCACAATCATGGCTCGTTTCTTGGGCTTTGTACATTCATTTCTTTTGTGGTTAAACTCTTGACAATTAAAACATTTGAGATTACTATTGAACTTAGCTTTGTGAGCTTCATTCACATTCGGTTTATTGATGACTTTGGAAATATCCGCACTGTTACCAACATCCTTGTTCTGATTGTTGGAATTTGTAAACACTCCACCACCTCTTCTGCCTTGCTTCTCCCATGCTAACGCTTTCTGGTGCGCTTCAGCGACAGACATTGGATTGAACATATTCACCATGTCTTGAATCTGCGTTTGCAACCTTCCAACATACCTAGCTGTTAGTTGTTCCTCAGTTTCCATAATATCATTCCTCGCAATCAATTGGTAAAAATAATCTTCATATTCATTCACTGTCCTCGTCCCTTGCCTCAGATTCTGCAACCGTTGACACATAAGGGACTGATAATTGTGCGGCAAGAAAGTTGCTTTCATCATCTTTCTCATATTATCCCATGTGACAATCTTTGACTTCCCCATCCTCTCCCGTGTAAGTTTTGTTTGTTGCCACCAAGCCATAGCTCTCCCTCTTAATCTTGTAGCAACCAACTTCACTCTTCGATCCTCGGGAACTTCTTTGAAGTCAAAAATTTCTTCAATATTTGAAACCCAATCCAAAAATTCCTCCGCTTCCATTCCACCCTTGAATTCTGGAATTTCAGTTTTCATCCCCGAATCCCATCGGCGATCATCTTCTACAACCCGATATGCATTCCGCCCTTGGTCTCGATCTCGTGAATGAACACTACATCTACCACCATCTTCATCAAAAAAAGATGTACTTCGATAACGATCTCGATCTTCCACATTTCTATTATCTCGCATATCTCTTCTACTTTGTCTATCATCATCACGGTATGGTTCATGTTCAAACTCACGTGGAGTTCTTCTCTCTTCATCTCTATACTCGTGATGTTCTCTTCTCATTGAAACTGAAGATTCTCTTCTTCCTCGATAAGATTGTGGCGATACCCTCCTCGCTTCCGTAACCGATGGCAAAACTCTATTTCCTCTATGGTTCGAGATTGGTGACCTCCTCCTTTGACCTTGATTCATGTCCATCATCAATTTCTCTATTCTCCCAATGCCTTCATCCAACTTCTCATTGAATTTGTTACTAATACGTTATTCCATTTGTTCGGCATCTTCCCTTTTGTATAAATCTTCAACATTTTGATGACGATTAGCTCTTCTCGGCGGCATCTTCAAACTTCAATTCTCGGCCTTGATTCTCAAAATGATGCACGGCTTCAGACTCTTGAATAAGAATTGGCTCCAAGGTTCGGCTTAGCTATGATTGGCTAAGTCTAGCTCTGATACCAAATGATGCAGCAGCGGATAACAAAAATGATGTAATGGTGTAATGTAGGAATCGATGGATTGAAGAATACCAAATTCCCAACTCCGTTTATCCAAAGATGTCGGAATCAAGCTATCCCAAACACGTTGATCGCGCACGATACCGTGTTTAAAGATCTACGATTCTTCGACGTTGATCAAGCGCACTTGATTCCGCGAATCGTCTTTAACGATCATTGATTCGAGCGCACTCGAATACCGAAGGTGGAGATAGGAGGTTACACTCAACTACCAATTTAATGAAAGCGCAAAGCTAACAAACAAAAGTTTTATTCAAAATCAACCTAACTATTACAAACGACACCACCCCGCTATTTATAGCGGTTACAACTCAACACGACTCAACATTTTACAACACCTAGGTCGGCACCGATCTAACACTTACGACCTACGACCTAACTAAGGTCGTCTGCGACCTAAAGAAACAACATAGCAATACAACATGAAATATAGCACATTACACACATGATATCACATATTTACAACACATAGATCGGCCTCCTAAAATACAACTCACGCGACCTACGACTTAAAGAAGAATACAAACATATTACAACACAGTATCAACGACATATCATTTGGAGCGACCTAAGATTCTTGAACGACCTTGCGACATAAGGAATTTACGAGTTAACCATTTTGAACGTCTCGAGAAGAAATGGCATAAGAAAGAACATTTGGAGCGACCTAAGACTTGAGCCTCCCCTGCGACTTAAGAACGAGCGACCTATAACCTTCCGCGACCTAACTGGAAAGTGGCATAGGAATTCTGCACGCGACCTAGCACTTCGCGACCTAAGTTTCTAGAACGACCTAACTTCTGCACGCGACCTAGTACTTCACGACCTAACCTTCAAACGACTTAAGGAAATGCGGTATAAACTTGTTAGGTCATTGCTCCCGAACCCGTAACTTAGCTCGCATATCTCACTAGGTCGTAGTCCATTAGGTCGTGGCCCTTTAGGTCGTATCTCGCTTGCAGGCATCACTGGTGGCCATAACTCATGTGCATGACTCGTTAGGTCGCTTGCGCGACTTAAAAAATTCTTAGGTCGTTGGCGACCTAGGAGACGAGAATATCGGGCTGCATCATCCTCCCCCTGTTGAAAGAAATTCATCCTCGAATTAATATTTTCTTCGTCTTCGTTATCCTTGTGAACTGGAACCAAATATCTGATACTGTCAACGTTAGAAATAGGAAGATGATCCGGCAAACTCAACTTACAATCATTTTCACAAATTTCCTTCACAATTTTCAAACGACCCATTCCACCGGTATCCAGCTTGTTGTACGTACCAACAAGAAATCGTTCAACCATCAAGTAGATAGATTCGTTGTCACTTTGTGTCTTCATCAAATCCAATACAGAGTCCATATTTACACTCACCCATGGTCTAGTATGTATAGGTAATGACATACATAATCCTGACTTCGTCGCGGTCTCTTTTGAAATTTAATAACTCTGACTCTTCTGAACAAGCCTTTCAACCCCTTTCCTTATTGACGGCCCAAAACAACACATTGTCACCATTTGCATGGTATGGTCACTATCCACGTACCTTTCTACACGCTCATCTTTGATAACTTCTATTTGCCAACTGCGATCAGGAGTATACAATTGCCTTCCTTTGAACAGAAACCCATCAACCAATCTTCTCAATCCTACCTGCTCTGTCGGACACATATGGTTACGTGGCATATACGGTACAATAGCACTTGACACTTGATTAACATGATGTACATTTCCCCTTGGCAGTAATTCCTTGGACAACCCCGCAGGAATTACATCTTCACATTCATTCAACATTGACTTAACCTCTTCGATAATTTCAACACTTTCACTGGTTTCATTTTCATTTAACAGGAATATTTCTGCGCTATCCTCCACTTCTTTAACAAGCTCTCCAGTAGATTGTAGACTAGTCGAATCCACCTCCTTCACCAATAAATTACCCCCTTCACCTTCTGACTTACTGTCTTCATCCTCATTCAACTTTGTTGGTTGTGACTTTTCAACCTCATGTTCGTCACACTTCGTTGGTTGAAAATCATCAACTTCATCTTTATCAAACTTTGGTGGTTGAAAACAATCGATTTCATCTTCCACATCAACAAATTCCTTTAAAGACAACAAAGTTTTAGCTCCTCAATTTCCTCCAAATTGTTTTCACTCTGTTGACGCCTTTTAGGAACCAAAACAATTCGTGTATCCTCGAACATAAAACTGTAACTGTTTGCGCGTCCATCGTGTTGCACAGCTCTATCGTATTGCCATGCCCTTCCCAACAACAGATGGAATACATCCATGTCAACCACATCACACCAAATTTCGTCTTTGTATTTCTTCCCAATGGAAAAATTAACACAAGCTCTTCGATTAACTTTCACCTCCCCTCCTTTCCTCAACCAAGCTAATTCGTAGGGAGTTGGATGTTTCTCGGTTTTCAATGACAGCTTCTTTACAGCTTCTGAAGAAATAATGTTGTCACAACTTCCTGCATCAATGACAAATTTGCAAACCCTTCCCAAGATAGTGCATGTTGATTGAAAGATGTTACTCCTTAACCAACTTGACTCATCCTCTTGTTTTGGTGTCAAACAAGATCTCCTCAACAACAAACTACAACCCTCATCTCCTGTCAACAATTCTTCTTCTTCAACTGGTAGTGAATTGACACACTCTACTTCTGCATCTTCATGTTCAATCTCCACAATCATGTCTCGTTTCTTGGGCTTTGTACATTCATTGCTTTTGTGGTTAAACTCTTGACAATTAAAACATTTGAGATTACTATTGACCTTAGCTTTGTGAGCTTCATTCACATTCGGTTTATTGATGACTTTGGAAATATCCGCACTGTTACCAACATCCTTGTTCTGATTGTTGGAATTTGTAAACACTCCACCACCTCTTCTGCCTTGCTTCTCCCATGCTAACGCTTTCTGGTGCGCTTCAGCGACAGACATTGGATTGAACATATTCACCATGTCTTGAATCTGCGTTTGCAACCCTCCAACATACCTAGCTGTTAGTTGTTCCTCGGTTTCCATAATATCATTCCTCGCAATCAATTGGTAAAAATCATCTTCATATTCATTCACTGTCCTCGTCCCTTGCCTCAGATTCTGCAACCGTTGACACATAAGGGACTGATAATTGTGCGGCAAGAAAGTTGCTTTCATCATCTTTCTCATCTTATCCCATGTGACAATCTTTAACTTCCCCATCCTCTCCCGTGTAAGTTTTGTTTTTGCCACCAAGCCATAGCCCTCCCTCTTAATCTTGTAGCAACCAACTTCACTCTTCGATCCTCGGGAACTTCTTTGAAGTCAAAAATTTCTTCAACATTTGAAACCCAATCCAAAAATTCCTCCGCTTCCATTCCACCCTTGAATTCTGAAATTTCAGTTTTCATCCCCGACTCCCATCGGCGACCATCTTCTACAACCCGATATGCATTCCGCCCTTGGTCTCGATCTCGCGAATGAACACTACATCTACCACCATCTTCAACAAAAACAGATGTACTTCGATAACGATCTCAACCTTCGACATTTCTATGATCTCGCATATCTCTTCTACTTTGTCTATCATCATCACGGTATGGTTCATGTTCAAATGCACGTGGAGTTGTTCTCTCTTCATCTCTATACTCGTGATGTTCTCTTCTCATTGAAACTGAAGATTCTCTTCTTCCTCGATAAGATTGTCACGATACCCTCCTCGCTTCCGTAACCGATGGCAAAACTCTGTTTCCTCCATGGTTCGAGATTGGTGACCTCCTCCTTTGACCTTGATTCATGTCCATCATCAATTTATCTAATCTCCCAATGCCTTCATCCAACTTCACATTGAATTTGTTACTAATATATTGTTCCATTTGTTCGGCATCTTCCCTTTTGTACAAATCTTCAATATTTTGATGACGATTAGCTCTTCTCGGTGGCATCTTCAAACTTCAATTCTCGGCCTTGATTCTCAAAATGATGCACGGCTTCAGACTCTTGAATAAGAATTGGCTCCAAGGTTCGGCTTAGCTATGATTGGCTAAGTCTAGCTCTGATACCAAATGATGCAGCAGCGGATAACAAAAATGATGTAATGGTGTAAAGTAGGAATCGATGGATTGAAGAATACCAAATGCCCAACTCCGTTGATCCAAAGATGCCGGAATCTAGCTATCTCAAACACGTTGATCGCGCACGATACCGTGTTTAAAGATCTACGATTCTTCGACGTTGATCAAGCGCACTTGATTCCGCGAATCGGCTTCAACGATCGTTGATTCGAGCGCACTCGAATACCGAAGGTGGAGATAGGAGGTTACACTCAACTACCAATTAATGAAAGCACAAAGCTAACAAACAAAAGTTTTATTCGAAATAAACCTAACTATTACAAATGACACCACCCCGCTATTTATAGAGGTTACAACTCAACACGACTCAACATATTACAACACCTAGGTCGGCACCAACCTAACACTTACGACCTACGACCTAACTAAGGTCGTTTGCGACCTTAAGAAACAACACAGCAATACAACACGAAATATAGCACATTACACACATGGTATCACATATTTACAACACATAGATCGGCCTCGACCTAAAATACAACTCACGCGACCTACGACTTAAAGAAGAATACAAACATATTACAACACAGTATCAACGACATATCATCTGGAGCAACCTAAGGTTCTTGAACGACCTTGCGACATAAGGAATTTACGAGTTAACCATTTTGAACGTCTCGAGAAGAAATGGCATAAGAAAGAACATTTGGAGCGACCTAAGACTTGAGCCTCCCCTGCGACTTAAGAATGAGCGACCTATAACCTTCCGCGACCTAACTGGAAAGCGGCAAAGGAAATCTGCATGCGACCTAGCACTTCGCGACCTAAGTTTCTGGAACGACCTAACTTCTGCACGCGACCTAGTACTTCGCGACCTAACCTTCAAACGACTTAAGGAAATGCGGTATAAACTTGTTAGGTCGTTGCTCCCGAACTCGTAACTTAGCTTGCATATCTCACTAGGTCGTGGTCCATTAGGTCGTGGCCCTTTAGATCGTATCTCGTTTGCAGGCATCACTGGTGGCCATAATTCGTGTGCATGACTCGTTAGGTCGCTTGCGCGACTTAAAAACTTCTTAGGTCGTTGGTGACCTAGGAGACGAGAATATCGGGCTGCATCATCCTCCCCCTGTTGAAAGAAATTCGTCCTCGAATTAACATTTTCTTCGTCTTCGTTATCCTTGTGAACTGGAACCAAATATCTGATACTGTCAATGTTAGAAATAGGAAGATGATCCGGCAAACTCAACTTATAATCATTTTCACAAATTTCCTTCACAATTTTCAAAGGACCCATTCCACCGGTATCCAACTTGTTGTACGTACCAACAAGAAATCGTTCAACCATCAAGTAGATAGATTCGTTGTCACTTTGTGTCTTCATCAAATCCAATACAGAGTCCATATTTACACTCACCCATGGTCTAGTATGTATAGGTAATGACATACATAATCCTGACTTCGTCGCGATCTCTTTTGAAATTTGATAACTCTGACTCTTCTGAACAAGCCTTTCAACCCCTTTCCTTATTGACGGCCCAAAACAACACATTGTAACCATTTGCATGGTATGGTCACTGTCCACGTACCTTTCTACACGCTCATCTTTGATAACTTCTATTTGCCAACTGCGATCAGAAGTATACAATTGCCTTCCTTTGAACAGAAACCCATCAACCAATCTTCTCAATCCTACCTGCTCTGTCGGACACATATGGTTACGTGGCATATACGATACAATAGCACTTGACACTTGATTAACATGATGTACATTTCCCCTTGGCAGTAATTCCTTGGACAACCCCGTAGGAATTACATCTTCACATTCATTCAACATTGACTTAACCTCTTCGATAATTTCAACACTTTCACTGGTTTCATTTTCATTTAACAGGAATATTTCTGCGCTATCCTCCACTTCTTTAACAAGCTCTCCTGTAGATTGTAGACTAGTCGAATCCACCTCCTTCACCAACAAATTACCCCCTTCACCTTCTGACTTACTGTCTTCATCCTCATTCAACTTTGTTGGTTGTGACTTTTCAACCTCAAGTTTGTCACACTTTGTTGGTTGAAAATCATCAACTTCATCTTTATCAAACTTTGGTGGTTGAAAACAATCGATTTCATCTTCCACATCAACAAATTCCTTTAAAGACAACAAAGTTTTAGCTCCTCAATTTCCTCCAACTTGTTTTCACTCTGTTGACGCCTTTTAGGAACCAAAACAATTCGTGTATCCTTGAACATAAAACTGTAACTGTTTGCGCGTCCATCGTGTTGCACAGCTCTATCGTATTGTCATGCCCTTCCCAACAACAGATGGAATACATCCATGTCAACCACATCACACCAAATTTCGTCTTTGTATTTCTTCCCAATGGAAAAATTAACACAAGCTCTTCGATTAACTTTCACCTCCCCTCCTTTCCTCAACCAAGCTAATTCGTAGGGAGTTGGATGTTTCTTGGTTTTCAATGACAGCTTCTTTACAGCTTCTGAAGAAATAATGTTGTCACAACTTCCTGCATTAATGACAAATTTGCAAACCCTTCCCAAGATAGTGCATGTTGATTGAAAGATGTTACTGCTTAACCAACTTGACTCATCCTCTTGTTTTGGTGTCAAACAAGATCTCCTCAACAACAAACTACAACCCTCATCTCCTGTCAACAATTCTTCTTCTTCAACTGGTAGCGAATTGACACACTCTACTTCTGCATCTTCATGTTCAATCTCCACAATCATGGCTCGTTTCTTGGGCTTTGTACATTCATTGCTTTTGTGGCCAAACTCTTGACAATTAAAACATTTGAGATTACTATTGACCTTAGCTTTGTGAGCTTCATTCACATTCGGTTTATTGATGACTTTGGAAATATCCGCACTGTTACCAACATCCTTGTTCTGATTGTTGGAATTTGTAAACACTCCACCACCTCTTCTGCCTTGCTTCTCCCATGCTAACGCTTTCAGGTGCGCTTCAGTGACAGACATTGGATTGAACATATTCACCATGTCTTGAATCTGCGTTTGTAACCCTCCAACATACCTAGCTGTTAGTTGTTCCTCAGTTTCCATAATATCATTCCTCGCAATCAATTGGTAAAAATCATCTGCATATTCATTCACTGTCCTCGTTCCTTGCCTCAGATTCTGCAATCGTTGATACATAAGGGACTGATAATTGTGCGGCAAGAAAGTTGCTTTCATCATCTTTCTCATCTTATCCCATGTGACAATCTTTGACTTTCCCATCCTCTCCCGTGTAAGTTTTGTTTGTTGCCACCAAGCCATAGCTCTCCCTCTTAATCTTGTAGCAACCAACTTCACTCTTCGATCCTCGGGAACTTCTTTGAAGTCAAAAATTTCTTCAACATTTGAAACCCAATCCAAAAATTCCTCCGCTTCCATTCCACCCTAGAATTCTGGAATTTCAGTTTTCATCCCCGACTCCCATCGGCGATCATCTTCTACAACCCGATATGCATTCCGCCCTTGGTCTCGATCTCGCGAATGAACACTACATCTACCACCATCTTCATCAAAAACAGATGTACTTCGATAACGATCTCGACCTTCCACATTTCTATTATCTCGCATATCTCTTCTACTTTGTATATCATCATCACGGTATGGTTCATGTTCAAACTCACGTGGAGTTCTTCTCTCTTCATCTCTATACTCGTGATGTTCTCTTCTCATTGAAACTGAAGATTCTCTTCTTCCTTGATAAGATTGTGGCGATACCCTCCTCGCTTCCGTAACCGATGGCAAAACTCTGTTTCCTCCATGGTTCGAGATTGGTGACCTCCTCCTTTGACCTTGATTCATGTCCATCATCAATTTCTCTAATCTCACAATGCCTTCATCCAACTTCTCATTGAATTTGTTACTAATACGTTGTTCCATTTGTTCGGCATCTTCCCTTTTGTATAAATCTTCAACATTTTGATGACGATTAGCTCTTCTCGGCGGCATCTTCAAACTTCAATTCTCGGCCTTGATTCTCAAAATGATGCACGGCTTCAGACTCTTGAATAAGAATTGGCTCCAAGGTTCGACTTAGCTATGATTGGCTAATTCTAGCTCTGATACCAAATGATGCAGCAGCGGATAACAAAAATGATGTAATGGTGTAAAGTAGCAATCGATGGATTGAAGAATACCAAATTCCCAAATCCGTTGATCCAAAGATGCCGGAATCTAGCTATCCCAAACACGTTGATCGCGCACGATACCGTGTTTAAAGATCTACGATTCTTCGACGTTGATCAAGCGCACTTGATTCCGCGAATCGGCTTCAACGATCGTTGATTCGAGCGCACTCGAATACCGAAGGTGGAGATAGGAGGTTACACTCAACTACCAATTTAATGAAAGCGCAAAGCTAACAAACAAAAGTTTTATTCAAAATCAACCTAACTATTACAAATGACACCACCCCGCTATTTATAGCGGTTACAACTCAACACGACTCAACATATTACAACACCTAGGTCGGCACCGATCTAACACTTACGACCTACGACCTAACTAAGGTCGTCTGCGACCTAAAGAAACAACATAGCAATACAACATGAAATATAGCACATTACACACATGATATCACATATTTACAACACATAGATCGACCTCCTAAAATACAACTCACGCGACCTACGACTTAAAGAAGAATACAAACATATTACAACATAGTATCAACGACATATCATTTGGAACGACCTAAGGTTCTTGAACGACCTTGCGACAAAAGGAATTTACGAGTTAACCATTTTGAACGTCTCGAGAAGAAATGGCATAAGAAAGAACATTTGGAGCGACCTAAGACTTGAGCCTCCCCTGCGACTTAAGAACGAGCGACCTATAACCTTCCGCGACCTAACTGGAAAGCGGCATAGGAATTCTGCACGCGACCTAGCACTTCGCGACCTAAGTTTCTAGAACGACCTAACTTCTGCACGCGACCTAGTACTTCGCGACCTAACCTTCAAACGACTTAAGGAAATGCAGTATAAACTTGTTAGGTCGTTGCTCCCGAACTCGTAACTTAGCTCGCATATCTCACTAGGTCGTAGTCCATTAGGTCGTGACCCTTTAGGTCGTATCTCGCTTGCAGGCATCACTGGTGGCCATAACTCGTGTGCATGACTCGTTAGGTCGCTTGCGCGACTTAAAAACTTCTTAGGTCGTTGGCGACCTAGGAGACGAGAATATCGGGCTGCATCATCCTCCCCCTGTTGAAAGAAATTCTTCCTCGAATTAACATTTTCTTCGTCTTCGTTATCCTTGTGAACTGGAACCAAATATCTGATACTGTCAACGTTAGAAATAGGAAGATGATCCGGCAAACTCAACTTACAATCATTTTCACAAATTTCCTTCACAATTTTCAAACGACCCATTCCACCGGTATCCAGCTTGTTGTACGTACCAACAAGAAATCGTTCAACCATCAAGTAGATAGATTCGTTGTCACTTTGTGTCTTCATCAAATCCAATACAGAGTCCATATTTACACTCACCCATGGTCTAGTATGTATAGGTAATGACATACATAATCCTGACTTCGTCGCGGTCTCTTTTGAAATTTGATAACTCTGACTCTTCTGAACAAGCCTTTCAACCCCTTTCCTTATTGACGGCCCAAAACAACACATTGTAACCATTTGCATGGTATGGTCACTGTCCACGTATCTTTCTACACGCTCATCTTTGATAACTTCTATTTGCCAACTGCGATCAGGAGTATACAATTGCCTTCCTTTGAACAGAATTCTATCAACCAATCTTCTCAATCCTACCTGCTCTGTCGGACACATATGGTTACGTGGCATATACGGTACAATAGCACTTGACACTTGATTAACATGATGTACATTTCCCCTTGGCGGTAATTCCTTGGACAACCCCGCAGGAATTACATCTTCACATTCATTCAACATTGACTTAACCTCTTCGATAATTTCAACACTTTCACTGGTTTCATTTTCATTTAACAGGAATATTTCTGCGCTATCCTCCACTTCTTTAACAAGCTCTCCTGTAGATTGTAGACTAGTCGAATCCACCTCCTTCACCAACAAATTACCCCCTTCACCTTCTGACTTACTGTCTTCATCCTCATTCAACTTTGCTGGTTGTGACTTTTCAACCTCATGTTTGTCACACTTCGTTGGTTGAAAATCATCAACTTCATCTTTATCAAACTTTGGTGGTTGAAAACAATCGATTTCATCTTCCACATCAACAAATTCCTTTAAAGACAACAAAGTTTTTAGCTCCTCAATTTCCTCCAACTTGTTTTCACTCTGTTGACGCCTTTTAGGAACCAAAACAATTCGTGTATCCTCGAACATAAAACTGTAACTGTTTGCGCGTCCATCGTGTTGCACAGCTCTATCATATTGCCATGGCCTTCCCAACAACAGATGGCATACATCCATGTCAACCACATCACACCAAATTTCGTCTTGTATTTCTTACCAATGGAAAAATTAACACAAGCTCTTCGATTAACTTTCACCTCCCCTCCTTTCCTCAACCAAGCTAATTCGTAGGGAGTTTGATGTTTCTCGGTTTTCAATGACAGCTTCTTTACAGCTTCTGAAGAAATAATGTTGTCACAACTTCCTGCATCAATGACAAATTTGCAAACCCTTCCCAAGATAGTGCATGTTGATTGAAAGATGTTACTCCTTAACCAACTTGACTCATCCTCTTGTTTTGGTGTCAAACAAGATCTCCTCAACAAAAAACTACAACCCTCATCTCCTGTCAACAATTCTTCTTCTTCAACTGGTAGCGAATTGACACACTCTACTTCTGCATCTTCATGTTCAATCTCCATAATCATGGCTCGTTTCTTGGGCTTTGTACATTCATTGCTTTTGTGGCCAAAATCTTGACAATTAAAACATTTGAGATTATTATTGACCTTAGCTTTGTGAGCTTCATTCACATTCGGTTTATTGATGACTTTGGAAATATCCGCACTGTTACCAACATCCTTGTTCTGATTGTTGGAATTTGTAAACACTCCACTACCTCTTCTGCCTTGCTTCTCCCATGCTAACGCTTTCTGGTGCGCTTCAGCGACAGACATTGGATTGAACATATTCACCATGTCTTGAATCTGCGTTTGCAACCCTCCAACATACCTAGCTGTTAGTTGTTCCTCAATTTCCATAATATCATTCCTCGCAATCAATTGGTAAAAATCATCTGCATATTCATTCACTGTCCTCGTCCCTTGCCTCAGATTCTGCAATCGTTGATACATAAGGGACTGATAATTGTGCGGCAAGAAAGTTGCTTTCATCATCTTTCTCATCTTATCCCATGTGACAATCTTTGACTTCCCCATCCTCTCCCGTGTAAGTTTTGTTTGTTGCCACCAAGCCATAGCTCTCCCTCTTAATCTTGTAGCAACCAACTTCACTCTTCGATCCTCGAGAACTTCTTTGAAGTCAAAAATTTCTTCAACATTTGAAACCCAATCCAAAAATTCCTCCGCTTCCATTCCACCCTTGAATTCTGGAATTTCAGTTTTCATCCCCAACCCCCATCGGCGATCATCTTCTACAACCCGATATGCATTCCGCCCTTGGTCTCGATCTCGCGAATGAACACTACATCTACCACCATCTTCATCAAAAATAGATGTACATCGATAACGATCTCGACCTTCCACATTTCTATGATCTCGCATATCTCTTCTACTTTGTCTATCATCATCACGGTATGGTTCATGTTCAAACTCACGTGGAGTTCTTCTCTCTTCATATCTATACTCGTGATGTTCTCTTCTCATTGAAACTGAAGATTCTCTTCTTCCTCGATAAGATTGTGGCGATACCCTCCTCGCTTCCGTAACCAATGGCAAAACTCTGTTTCCTCCATGGTTCGAGATTGGTGACCTCCTCCTTTGACCTTGATTCATGTCCATCATCAATTTCTCTAATCTCCCAATGCCTTCATCCAACTTCTCATTGAATTTGTTACTAATACGTTGTTCCATTTGTTCGGCATCTTCCCTTTTGTACAAATCTTCAACATTTTGATGACGATTAGCTCTTCTCGGCGGCATCTTCAAACTTCAATTCTCGGCCTTGATTCTCAAAATGATGCACGGCTTCAGACTCTTGAATAAGAATTGGCTCTAAGGTTCGGCTTAGCGATGATTGGCTAAGTCTAGTTCTGATACCAAATGATGCAACAACGGATAACAAAAATGATTTAATGGTGTAAAGTAGGAATCGATGGATTGAAGAATACCAAATGCCCAACTCCGTTGATCCAAAGATGCCGGAATCTAGCTATCCCAAACACGTTGATCGCGCACGATACTGTGTTTAAAGATCTACGATTCTTCGACGTTGATCAAGCGCACTTGATTCCGCGAATCGGCTTCAACGATCGTTGATTCGAGCGCACTCGAATACCGAAGGTGGAGATAGGAGGTTACACTCAACTATCAATTTAATGAAAGCACAAAGCTAACAAACAAAAGTTTTATTCAAAATCAACCTAACTATTACAAATGACACCACCCCGCTATTTATAGAGGTTACAACTCAACACGACTCAACATATTACAACACCTAGGTCGGCACCGACCTAACACTTACGACCTACAACCTAACTAAGGTCGTCTGCGACCTAAAGAAACAACACAGCAATACAACACGAAATATAGCACATTACACACATGATATCACATATTTACAACACATAGATCGGCCTCGACCTAAAATACAACTCACGCGACCTACGACTTAAAGAAGAATACAAACATATTACAACACAGTATCAACGACATATCATCTGGAGCGACCTAAGGTTCTTGAACGACCTTGCGACATAAGGGATTTACGAGTTAACCATTTTGAACGTCTCGAGAAGAAATGGCATAAGAAAGAACATTTGGAGCGACCTAAGACTTGAGCCTCCCCTGCGACTTAAGAATGAGCGACCTATAACCTTCCGCGACCTAATTGGAAAGCGGCATAGGAATTCTGCACGCGACCTAGCACTTCGCGACCTAAGTTTCTGGAACGACCTAACTTCTGCATGCGACCTAGTACTTCGCGACCTAACCTTCAAACGACTTAAGGAAATGCGGTATAAACTTGTTAGGTCGTTGCTCCCGAACTCGTAACTTAGCTCGCATATCTCACTAGGTCGTAGTCCATTAGGTCGTGGCCCTTTAGGTCGTATCTCGCTTGCAGGCATCACTGGTGACCATAACTCGTGTGCATGACTCGTTAGGTCGCTTGCGCGACTTAAAAACTTCTTAGGTCGTTGGCGACCTAGGAGACGAGAATATCGGGCTGCATCAAATGCTGTATCACTCAGTCTGACCCGAGCATAAAGCAAAACACAAAACACTCGAATCAGGACATACATACTTATATAATGTAAACCAACTCAAGTGAACTGTAATATAAAGGTACAAGTAACTTAAAGAATGCTTGGGATCGCCCATTCTTTAAGGATCCGTTAAACTATCTACTATGTAGTAATATTCGCTATTATAATAATGTCTAATAATAAAATAAACTTACTTTTAAATAGCATTAAGGAGTGACCCAATATTCTTCTTAACACATAATAGTCCCAATAGTCTATCCAGTATTAGCATACCCCCAGATCGGGAGCTACCCTCAATTCTCCACAGGCTACGGCACAAATCCAAACTCGTAGTAAAGCTCGATATGGTAGGTGACACGGCACAACGAGGCAATGCCAGGGTAGATATACCAATTACGCATCCGGGATGGTGGAAACGCATAGCAGCCACTACCGCCCACCTCGGAACACACTCCCAAATCAAAAATCGAAGGGTGGCCACCAAATAAATCACAAAGTAATAGAATAGTATCGAAGAAATGCGTCCGATCAGAGGTGCTACCTTATTGGCCCGAGAATCGCTCCTGTTTTAGCCACCTTATGCCAACTCACGGGAGTTGGGTCCATGTTCATACCTTAATAAGATCGTCGCCACCATCCTACTTCATTCTGGAATCTCCACCGCGTACACGGTTGTCAAAGTGGTTTTCGGTATCGACAGAGAGTATGCCCATATCCGATCCCGGTCTCTTTGCCAACCAAACGTTATTATAACCCATGGATATTTATTTCAAAATCATTTACTTTAAAACCCAAAATATCATATCCATTTCAAACTAAATACTATATTATTTCATTTCAAAGCCAAATCAATATATCATTTCCATTTCAAAAACCAAAGCCATAATATCATTTAAATTCCAAAACAAATCAATATATCATTTAAATAAAAGCCAAATTTCCAAATCACTGAATACTTCCTTAAATTTATTAAAACTTGAAATATTCCTTTAAATCATCTTAAACCAAACCACTTTATAAAGTCACATTCTTAAATCTTCAATTTCAATAAGTTCCAAGTTAATATATTTTAAGACAATTCTTAATTAAATACAATTTCACACAATTCATTTCCAAACCATTTAAATTCAATGTCAAATAATATTCATTTCAAAGTTGTAACATTTCTAAGTTCATTCGTTCAATCATTTCAAACATTAAAATTTTCAAAACAGCAGCATTTATAAAGTGCTGCAGTAGGTATATTCAGTATATATCAAAACATAGTTCAAAATCAGAAACTACAGCATTTCAGAAATGTTGTTATAGGTCCTTTTAGTATATTTTCAGCTATAGTTCAATTTCCAAAAATTACAGCACTTCAGAAATGCTGTTATAGGTCTTTTTAGTATATTTCCAGCCATAGTTCATTTAACCACAGCATTTCAGAAATGCTATAATTTCTGTTATACCCTTTAAAACAATATATCTTCAATTTTTCTCATTTTAACTTATCAAACTCATTCCACTTTCCAAAAAATTTATTTGGATATTACTTAACTTATAAATTTTAATAAAACAACATTTTTATAAATAAATGTCGAATTTAAATTAATTTCATTTGTCAGTCAATCCTTTATAAATTGCTTAACTTTCAGAAACATTAAAACTCCAATTCTAGCCATTTTAACCTATAAAATTACATCTTCCACTTCAGAAATTATTCATTTGGATATCATTAAACTTAAGATTCAATAAGATAAACTTTTATAAATAAATATCCAAATTAAACTATAATTCATTTATTAAGTCAAAAGCACATTCTTTTACTTAACTTTTATTTCACCAAATAACCTAACATTTTATTTTAAAATACCCACTTCATAAATAAAACTAAATTCCCATTTATTTACTTAACTTAATAATTTCAGTTAGAACCAAATTTTCCAATTATCAAGTTAATCGTATTTTATATTACAATTTCCTTCCATTTAAATCCTAATTATTTATTTTACAAACATATTCATAAATAGAATATCTTACCAAATATTCATTTGACATCAAATAATTATGGATTTCAGTTAAACAAATTTTATTACCAAAGTCCAAGAAAACTATATTCTATTTTATCAATTTAAAATACATTCTTTATTATTCAAACATGTCTATTCATAAATAAAATTCATTACAATTACCAGGTTAGATTTAACATTCCATATTAAATCAACATTTCATTATTAAGTTATTTATCGTAAATAAAATTCTTTAAATTCCATTTAAACCAATTATTAACTTATAAATTTTAACTTATAGAAAACAATACACCTTTATAGCTTAAAGCCTTAAATCAAATTTAAGTTAAATTTCATATATTTATAATTTCAGAATACTTAATAATTTTTCAGAAAATAATTAGACACTTAATAAATTTTTAGGAAAATATTATTTAAAATTTAACCATGGGCCTGTATAATATTCTCTAGCCTAGGTCAAGTGATACGGATATGTATCATTTCAATCCGTAATTTAAAAAGAAAAATCTGGGTTCTATCATTTCAAACCCACAATCCCAAATCAAATAAATTACGAAAAAATCACTCAAGCCTATCATTTCAGCTCATAATGATTTTTCCTTATTCTAATGTCCGTTCGGGTATGTATCATTTCAACCCATAGTGATAGGGAACTTGCAGTGTGAGATACAGTAATTACAATGAACAGTAAAACATATAAAATAATAACAGATGATGTAACAGGTATAAAACAGCATTTATCATCATATAATATATCACAGTCATGTATGAATAACATATCAATTTATACAGATTCACTTGTCATCATTTCACAATAATACAAGTACATATGTCTAGAGTGATAAAACTCACCTTTTTAAAGCTAGAGATCAAATTCAAAACACACAATTGAAACTCCAAAAAGCACGATAAAGCACGAATAAGATTTTTTTGTAGATGGAGAGTCAAGATCCAAACTTGTATGCAAACAAATATCACAAACATAAGTCTATAATTCAACATACAAGATTAGGAATCAAAACAATGAAAAGAAATAAGAATTAAAATGACATAACCTTGCTTTAACAAATGCAAGTGGCTCGACCATGGTTGAATCTAGGGTCAAGGCAACCTAAATACACGGCTAGGGGATGGTAAGGTCATGGAAAAGCAAATAGGTGGTGCTTGGAATCGGTGGTCGCGGCTAATAGGGAAGAGGAGGTGGTGAACTATGGTGATGTAGGCTATGTTTTCAACAAGTTTTGGTGGAGTTTGTATATGGTGATCACGGCTTGGTTTGGTGGTGGTGATTGGGTGACGGAGGTGATCATGGAGGAGGTGGAGAGGAGATGACGTCGGAAATATGGTGGAGAGGCCGAGCATAGGAGGAAGAAAAACAAAAGAAAATAAAAGAAAAAGGAGAAAGAAAAAGAAGAGAAACCATGGATCTAGAACTCTATATTTTTTTTTCTCAGGAGATGAAGTGAGAAGTGATGAGATGAGAAATATTTTGTACGTGAATTACAACTTAGTGGCGGCTAGGGTTATAACAAAATGATTTGAACGGCTATAGATGTGGAGTGAACGGCTAAGGTAAGATGAGAAGGCAAGAACAGAAAAGGCAACAATTAAAGGAGAAAGATCTTGTATATATTTTATTCTTAAATGCAAATTAAAAAGAGGATATTGAGATGGGAATGAAATATTTTTGTACATGATTAGTGGAATGATTTGTACGGCTAGAGGAGTGGTTTGGATGGCAAGCAAAGGAGTAAAGAGCTAGGTAAATGAATGCTAGGGAAAAGGAAAAGACATTGAAATAAAAACAAGTAACTAAAGTCCCTTCAAATTTCTAAGCCATTTATCCAAAATAAAACAAGTCAACAACCAAAATAATTCAAAGTGCAAACCATAAAATAAAAATAAATAAATAGAAAATAAAAATAAATAAATAGAAAATAAAAATATAGAAATGAACATAGGAAATAGAAAATAGAATACAGAAAATCATTGCGTGTAAAACGCTGTATTTTATCAAATTATAAAGTATACAACAGAATTTGATGAAACGAAAAATAGAATGGATATCAGCATCCTATCCAACTTCAATTAAAAAGATTAGAATCCAAAAATTTAAAATTTTCAAATTTTCAAATAAAAGTCAAAGTTTAACCAAAATATAAAATTTGCAGAAAATGTATATTAAATTTGTATTTGGAAAATGAATTACAAACAAAATCCAAATTTACATTTATTATAATTAAAACCTTAATCAATTTATTCAACTAGGTTTCATTCTTTTATTTTTGTCTATGACTAAAATATACATTTCCATTTATTTTATTACATTCACACTTTACAATTACTGTCCTATCTCATATTAATGAACATTTACTTACATAAAAATGTAATTGATTTCCTACCTTAAATTTAGCAGCCTAAATAAAATGTAACTTGCAATAAATGTTATCATTATCTTTATATTACACTCAAGTTTATTTTGTCCACTAATTATCATAATTGCTTACCTGATATTGAATTCATTCAATTACTACAAATTATACAAATTTATTTATTTATACACCACTTACCCTTATTTACTTATATTTAAATTTATACCCAAATGTAACATTTACAACTAGATGTATAGACCAATTAAATAGTAACTTACAACCGTTACTATAACTTTTAATCACACTATTGAATTCATTGTTCACAACATATGTTACCATTCTTATATACCTAATCTTTATTCAATGGTCATTTATTTCATACTAAATCATTTATAAATTTTAATGTTTGCATTTGTTTTCTTACATAAATTTATAGCCAAGTATAACAATTTACATTACTTCAATAAATTGTAATTTCATTTCAATTGTTAATAATTAGTTTTTAAATACATTGTTACATTTCATTTTGGCATTCATTTCATTATTAAATTACCAAGTTTTTATTTCTTCCAAATTTATTTACCAAAATCTTATTAAATTGACAACTTTAATTATTGAAAATTTACGGGTCGTTACACTAAATGGGTGATGCTCAAATTTTTTGGATCCCTCCTTTGGAACTCACGGTTAGAGATCACCAAATGAAAATGAGCCAAAAAGAATGTGTAGATATGTGTTTAATTAGCACTTGAAAAGAGGTAAAAGTGGATCTCTTTTCTCTTCATTTTACTCATTCCCTTTTACCATTTCAAATCCTATTTGAAACACTTAAACCCTACCTCCTGCACAACCCTAGACTGACGATAGATAGGGCCTACATACGCTTTCAACAATCCCAAAATCATTTAGCAAATAATTTATTTAAATCAAATTTAAATACCTATCGATACATATACATACATACATGACTTTTGTATACGCACTCAATGAATTACCGATGGATCCCAAAAATCAAATGCAATTTAATAATTAATATTTCATAAATATATTAATCAATTTACAATAGTTATAAATTAATTAAATCATGTGGTATTTCGAAGTATCCAACGTTACGGCTGTGTGACTCAAAAGTGTAAATTCAATCAGCGATTAATATTGAATAATTCGAATATTAACGTTCATATGTCACCTTAGCTAGTGGTGTGATAGTTTAGTCGAATTTATCGGTGACACTTTTTTTTGGTAAAATCGAATTTACTATTTTAAGTGATACCTCGTAGTAACGATTATTAGATCAATTCTCTTTATTAAAATTATATCATTTTAGGCCTGATGGAATTTGATTTTGATCAAAATTCCAATATCGTCCACATTCAACTTGTTTATCCAAACATAGTCCTTGGTTGAATAATAATAATTATTATTAATCATCTGCTCTGGTCAGAGACTTTGACTTTGAGTTGACTACGGTTGACCATGATACCAACCTTATATAACTGAGGAGACAAAATTTATTATTAAATAGTATTTCACTTCCAATGCTTCAACTCAGACCCAACTATAGTCGTTCGGTGGAAACCATGTCATGATTTAACTATAATCAAACTGGAGTATCCACATTGAAGTTTAACGATATTCTCAAGTCGAGACAACTGTGTAATATTGTTACTTCGAGATTCTCTGTTTTACCTTAGTTATATTAACTAACAGAAAACTCTCGAGTGGGTCATTCCATAGTTATCCTATAACTATCGATACGTAACCTCTTAGTGCCTCCAACATCCATGAGAAATGAAGAGCTTTATGTACTCTAGTCTCAATGGATGTATCATTATCATGTCTTGAAATATTTTGTCTAAGAACATTTAAAATAATATGTCATTTTTAATATGTGATCACAATACATTGTAATTACTATCACATAATATATCATTTAAGGATTTTCTATTTAATATACTTAAATTATATAATTAATTAGCGTATCATGATATGAAAGTGTATAATAGAAAGAAAAACACCTTTTATTTCGAATGAGATTTTATTACGGAGTTAATAATTTATAATAAATTACAGAATTTTTCATAAGGCAAACCCTTAATTTTATCATGTCGATGATCAAGTCATGGTCAATATATGTGTAATTGTTGAAAAGTTTGTTTCTTATAATAGTCAATTTGGCTACTTACATTATATTATTAGAGTCTTTGTATGGGTGTTTTTTCCTTATAGTTGTTACTGTAACTACCTTGTTCGAGCTTTTGGTAATTCTCCGTTTGTACAAAATTTATACACAAATAAAGAACTGTTTTTTCAAAAAAAAACTTAACTACAAATAGTGACGATCTCATTGCAGTCTCAATTTCTATTCGATAAATTCCCCTATTAAGGTATCATTATCTACCAGCATTATCTAGCCTCTTTAAAATTTCCAATTGAGAGCTAGCTTTGTGAACTCCACATGGCTATATTGGTCCAATGTTATGCGTGTCCTGGAGTTCCATCGCCACAACCAATTTGGGATCATTTTGCTCTTGAGGCACGTCACTACCTATAACACTTTTATTTTTAATACACATTATTATGAACACTTAATTAAATATTAACTAAATAACAATGTGGAGAAAATGTGAAAGTATGGAGAGTATACATAATGATCAATTTTAAAAATTTTAATTTATAAATGGAGTAATGGTATTTTATATGGATAAAGAAATGAAATATTTTAATTAATGGAGAGAATAAGAAAGGGAAATAAAGCCCCACCCAATTATGATTCCCTAACCCCTCTTCCCTTTATTGTATTCGTTCATTCTAAAAACCTAAAACAAAAAGGAAGGAAATAACTAGAACTCCATAAAAATCTCTCAAACTATGGAAAGAAGAAGATAAAATTTAAAGAAGGAAGCTCAGGTTAAATATCTCCATACCTGAACTAACCAAGGTGGATAATATTAGCATCCCCATATTTTGTGCTTTTGAATCTCAATTTTGCATGAACCCATGATGTTTTTGATGTTTTATGTTGATAAAGCAAGGCTTTGGCTAAAATATCCATTTAAATGGTTTTATAAATATTATATGTGAAATAATGAAGTTGAATGTTGGGTTTTCATATTTAAACCTATGTTAATGATCTTTAAACAATTAAAATTTTAATATGTTGTTTATAACATTAAACTAGAGTTGAATTTTTAATTTCATAATTTTTTGACTTGATTTGAATTTTTTATGAATTTCTAAGTTGAGAAATGATTAATCTTAGGTTTTATTTATTCGAAATATGAATAATGATTATTTTACCTAGAATTTTTATACATGGAAGAAGGTAGAAAATTTTATTTTTGAAATTTTTAGGATTTTTCCCATGAAATTTTAAATTGATACAAATTATTTGATGAACAGGAAATTTAGATAAAATTGACATCTTGTAAATTAAAATAGGTTTTAATTAATGTTTTGTATGAGGGAATATCTTTCTTTAAAAAAATTTGAAAAGACATTTGGAAAGATAAGTGTTTAGTAAAGGAAAATTTAGCATGTGTAAAGATTTGGTAAAAAATACTTACTTTAATAGCAAATAAATCGGTTTTAAAGTAATTACCAACTTGTCATTTTAGAGTTGCGATAACATATGGTTTAGATATGTGATATCTCTTTTATATAAATGCAATAGCTTTGGTGAGGATCCCGATAGCTTAAATTTACATCTACGATAGCAAGATCCTAAATGTCTGATAGCTTATATTTTAATACATACAATTTTAAAAGTTTCAATAGCCATTATTTTAGAGTTGCAATAGCTATAGTGTAACACCCTATAAATTAATATTTGATTAACTTAAGAATTAATTATGAGAATAAAAATATGAATGATTCAATTATGGAATTAAATAATAATATGACGTGATAGATGTTTGGGTGCACATTTACTCATTAATATTATTACTTTATGAAACTAACTAAAATGAATTGAATTTGGATGAGAAATGGTGGGTCAGTGGCTCGTTGAGAGGGTATTACATGCCTTTTCAAATTGTTTCATCACTCTGTTCTCATTTCCTTCTACACTTAAATTAAAAATAAGATCTTTGAAACATATTAATGGTGGTAGCGACCTAAGATAGAAAAGAGGAAAAGAAGAAGATCAAAGCTGAGGGAACTAGAAACATCATTCAGCTAAGAGATCTATGTGAACAATATATCCCTTAATCCTTGTTTTCCTTTATAATTAAGCATGGCAAAAATTAATTAAGATAATTTCTTATGCTCCTTGTGATATAAATGATCCAAAAATTTAATAGGATGTTATGAACAAATTATTAGAGATGAGTTTTGATTTGTAGAATTTTCATGTAAACAAATAATTAGTTATGAATTATCTAAGAACTGTTTGAAAAGAAATACATGTATATATTTTCTAAGGTTTTCTACAAATATTATAAGTAACTTCCGAACGAAAATACATTAGCCGAAAGGAGATTTATGGGTGCCGAAAGGCAAATATATGAGGCCAAAAGAAAATTTAAATGAGTAAAGTATTTTAATAATGGTCAAGGTACCAGATCCACTTTATATGATGAAGAAGTCATAAAAGTGCTGAAATAATAGTAAAAGGATAAAGTCAGAATGATCAAGCAGTGACATGTGTAAAGGTGGCATCAAATGCACAAAAGGCAGGTTTTTAACGTGTACCAAGAGACAGTGCCGAGGGAAAGTTGCTGAACCAAAAGAATATGAATGAGAAGACACCGTGTAAGACCTAAGTGTAATGAACTAGAAATTCCAAGTCTAATATTAGGTTACTCAACCGAAGGTAATAGCAGAGGGCTGAAGGCGAAAGAATATACGAGGGTGATAAAAGAATTATAGGTAGAGGAGGTGATTTTCAAAACCTAGAATTGAGATTCTGTATGTTAATGAAACAAAACTAAATGAAGTTAGGCTTCCCTGGACGGGCCAAGAAAAGTGATTGTTGAGAGCTTATTAGCTCTCGATGGGAAGTTAATATTATGATTAATTGACTTCTAGAAGAGAGATTTATGCTAAAGCTTAAGATGGTCGAAACTAGCACTTAGA
Source organism: Allium fistulosum (assembly GCA_030737815.1). NCBI lineage: Eukaryota > Viridiplantae > Streptophyta > Magnoliopsida > Asparagales > Amaryllidaceae > Allium > Allium fistulosum. The sequence goes on along the minus strand of CM060906.1, from coordinate 581,322,728 downwards.
ACATTATGATAATGTAACAAGCGGATGAGCTAGCTGAAGGTAGTTTGGGCTTATGATAAGCTAAATGAATAGCTAAGGATAAAACCTAATAATCGAATGGTTAGATAGAGTACCCAGTAGATGGCATAAGGTCTGATGTGGCAGTTAAGAATCGAAAGTGAAGGTATAAAGCCTAATTGGAAACCGAAACATGAAAGTGTAGGTGTAAGGCCTTAGTGGCAACTGAAAGCATTGGTGTAAGGCCTAGAGTGGCAAGCATAGCCTAAAGCATTGGAGTAAGGTTTATAGTGACATCCGAAACACAAAAGCAATTAGTGTAAGACCTGATGTGGCAACCAAAGCCTCGGTAGATGACATAAGGCCTGATGGGGTGGTCAAGAATCAAAAGTGAAGGCGCAAGACCTGAATAGCAACCGAAGCATGAAAGTGTAGGTATAAGGTCTTAGTGAAAACTGAAACACAATAGCGAAGATCTAAGACCTAAGTGGAAATCAAAACTGTTAGTACAATCAGTAGAACCAAGGAAGTGGTGAACGCATAAGACCTTAGTGGCAGCTGAAAGCTAAACCTAGAACTCTTCAGTAGAAGAAGAAGGCGTAAGGCCTTAGTGGCGGTCGAAGGTAGTATATTTCAAGTTTTGAAAAGAAAAGAGAATGATGACTAAATGATATATCGCATGAAATGGTTGTTGATTCTAATTAAAATATCATAGCATGTATAAGACCTTTAGGGATGAAATGATGTTTTATTCTTATGTTTAAAGTTTTTAAATGAATTTTGTGTTGTAGTGAGGGGAAAACTCATTCCATGCTTTAGCGGCGTGGTCTTATGTTTAGGGTAATGTATTACTCATAGTGGACTTTATGTCTGGCCAGTGTCTTTATTATTATTTTCCTCATAAACTCATGGATACTTGTTCGAGTAGACTAAGTTTATGCATATAGGAAAGTTTCTTTTGAAAGACAAACGAAGAGCTCTAAAGACAAAGTAGAAGAATTAGATGATATATATTGTTTTATTCCGCTGTATTAAGTGTTCATATCACCATCTCCATATTTTGGCATGACGCTATTAACTATGATTATATTATATTTTTGACCCCTACATGGGCACAACTATGAGAATAACTTGTAATTGTAATAATGAGTTCATTTAATATTTTCATCCCCTGCTCTATGCCTTAAACTGTTTTTATATATAACTAATCTCATCTCTAAAGCCGAAAAATAATTTCAAGGTGCCTATAGCACATTTAAGTTCCAACTTTAGGTTCCATAATGAGGGATGTTAAAGTTGGTATCAAAGCTTAGGTTAGGGGATTTACTTCTTAATTTAATTAAATATAATTAAAAAATTTGAAATTTCATTTTATATTTTTAAATCATTAAATACTTCTCAAAATTTCTCTCGAATAAAGCCTATCTTTTAAATAATTTAAATACCCAAAATAAAAATTCCTATTAATTAAATTAATTTACTTATATAAAACTCTTTTCAATAAAATATATTTCCAAAATTATTCTATCTTATAATATATACAGTTTATTCATTAAAATGCTATATAAATACAAACTTTTATCTTGCAATTTTTTTTAAAACAATAACAAACGCACACTAGTCTGGAGCTGAATAGCTCAAAGCTGAGACCACCGATCGACTTCCCTAGGGTGATTGATCGACCAATCACTACAGTTAAGTCAACCGTTGGTGTTGTCACCTAGTGTTATTTTTGCTCCAAGCGCATGTCTTCCCCATGTTTCTCTTCTATGAACCCATTTTCCTCCATTCTAAAGTAATTTCAAATCATTATCAATCACTCAATACTCATTCACTTGACCAACAATGCGTACACATCACACAAGAAGGTTTAAACGTGAAGAAATAGGGGTATGGGTTCACAAATATAGTAATACACAGAGCATTATATTTCAATTTTAAATCATCACATAGCTCATAAAAATCAAGCATATATCTATACTACACAATGTTGTGAGTAAATTATTATGGACCTATATGTTAGCTAACCAAAACTCCTTAGGCCACTTCACTACTTCTTCAATTTCCATCTAGCTCCTTTTGAACTCTTACCGTGTCTTCGATTAAGTCAGCAAAGCTTGATCAAAATCCTACTTTAATGGCTTCTAAATGTGTAGCTACAGGTTGAGAAGCATATATTTGAATTTAATGATTTTATTAATTTTATTTTGTTTTGAAATTTTGAGTGGATTAGGTTTTATGTTTTCTATTTTGAAAATGATATTATTTAAAAATGTGGGAAAGAGTTAGGGATAATTATTTTAGGAATTTTCAATTCCTATTTTTGAAGTAAACAACGGAATTTCTTTATTTTTTGACTATTAAAATTTCATGGAAGATTTTGGAAGTAAATAAGTGTATTTTTAAAATAAAACCTCTTTCCAAGTTAATTTTTGCTTTGATTGTATGTGTATGTAGTTTCTGTGTAAGGAGAAGATTGAATAAATGGAGTTATAAAAATGGATAGTATGAGACGTTTGGTAATATTTCTCCGGTTATTCTTTTGACTTGTCATATAGAATAATTGTGTGTTTTAAGTGTAATTTATAAGCACTAAGTAAATGAGTGGGTAACACCAAGTGGTATGGGACATCTAGGCTGATATTTGACATCATTTGATAGATAGAACTTATATGATGACAGGAAATACAAGGTATTTTATGAGATCATTACATAGAGGTGGCTGGTTGAGAGCAGGAAAGCTGAGAGCCATACATATGTCTATTGACTGAAAGTCTACTCTTACGACTGTGTGAGGATTAAAACTAGATTAGTATAGTATCCATTCTAGTGGCCTGATTGTAGGGTCATGCCCCGAGTCTGTGGCATACTTTGAGATTTGAGATATACACAACTAAGAGTTGCTGCCCTAGTGTCACATGGGATAGTATATATTACCATAGGGCATTGTAGGGTCGTGACCATTGCATTGCATTGTCATATAGCATGTTACGGCATGCAAGATGGATACAGTGTCACGATGGTCGTCGGGTAACCAAAAGACCGTAGAAGTAGTGTTGAGAGCACATAAGGAAGGCTCCCGAAGCAGGCTAAGAGCTATCGGTCTTCCATTTGGTTAGCATGGACATACGATACTGTGATTTTTCCTCTATAGTACGACTATTTATGGGGATAAGAGCCAATGTGATTATTTATGAGGTTGAGAGTTGATATGATCATTGGTGTAACCGAAAGTGAAGATAGTTATTTATGTTATATGCTAACATTTACATTTTAGACATATTCTGACTCGTTTATTATTTATATAATACTCAGGATAGTTCGAGACATTTCAGGTATAGGCACAAGTGACCAGCTCGTGGTTGTTGGGCATTTTTTGGAGGCTAGTTTTTTTAGTATAACTATGTTTTGTATATGTGTTAGGGTAGCCTCTTATGTATATGTTGATGTTATGTTGAGTTACATGTGTTTATTATTTTATGCCGATACCGAATAATTATGTAGGAGTAGAATATGTACCAGTGTTAGCCCAAGGGAATATCACATGTGACAGCGCCCTTATTCTCCCTATTATCATACAATATTACCTAGTAATACTCTTTGATGGTATGGATATAGAGGTGGGGTGTTACATTTCCCCATCCAGATTCAAACCCACACCCCTACAGGCGATCACTCGACTAACCAGGGGTAGGAGTATTAGCCGACTGATCAAAGGGGGTGTGTAGGGTTTGGAACCTGAGAAGAAATAGGCCAAATTTGGCCTAAAACATCTGACTGGTTGTTCAACCAGTCGACTATCAAAGAGGTTTGTTGACTGGTTGACCTCGACCAGTTGGTTAATTAGTTGTAGCTAATTTTGGCTACATCGATTCGGTTGACTAGCCTATATGAATTAGACGAGCGATTGCCTGTATATGGTAGTTCTAGGGTTTTCCTTCGGGGTTTTTACGTTCGGTAAGGACTTCAATGTTTGGACAAGGCTCATGGGGTCCAGTGTGACTACAGAGCGATATTTTATAGTTCTTAGGCATAAGAATATGTGTAGCTTGGAGTCGAGGCTTTAGTGGCACATTTTACAATGTACGATGGCCGAGAGGTGAATGAAAGTGTGATTAGGATGTGAGTCATGGGTCGGGATACTCAGATGACCTATGTGTGAGATGATTAGGTGGTTGTGCTTGGCGTGACTTCTACGCGGTTTCAGTGTTAAGTACAACTTCAATATCCGGTTATCAAAGTGCAGAAGACTTGCAAATCGGGGTTGGGTACCACATCTGAGGCTTATAGCTATGGATTAAGCATTGTTATTTTCCATTGAGACTATTAGGGATTAGCCATAGCTTTCATTGAGTGCGATAGCCGAAAAGGGATGGGGATGCTCATCTACATCAGTAATCGCCAGGAAGTGGTGGTAACCACTTTGTTTTCTCCAACATATAGTGGTTCGATAGAAAGGCGTTGCGACATGTTAGTATCGGTTTCAGATACGTTGATGGGTACCATACGGTGTTACCTTAGTCATATCTAGAGTACAATACGGTAATATCTTGGAGCATTGGCTCATTGTCATATGCTCATGAGTTCCCATATGTCTTTATATGATATTCTTGGTAGTATATTAGCACTATTGTTCATCGTGCGAACTTGTTGGATGCAATAGAAGAGCGGGGCTAGGTACAATATAGTGTTACTCTAGAGCCCTTGATTACTTTTTATATGTACATTTGGTTTACATATGTTGTTTATTCTGCGGTACCACTTAGTGTATTCATATCATGTTAATGTATCGAATGTCATGTTTAGTAGTGATGTTTTCTTTTCACAAATTTTATGTCCGGCCCTCTATATGTTTTTCTTTTTATCTATTCATTGAGTAGGTACGGACTAGAGACTTAGGGAGACATTACAACTGGAGTAGGTTAGTTTTATCCAGCCTTTCACTCGGTATATTCAGACTGACCAGATAAGTTAGACCAACAATTATTAAGGCAAGCAATCTAGAGAGATGATCCTAGGGTCTAGGAACCAAGTACAGATGAGACCACGAGGTGATCGTCGAACAAGCTTAGAAGTGCAATACCCTATAATCACTAAGTATAGATTGGCATTCCACCCTACATAGGGGATCGGTACCAATTCCTAGGGGTACATCCAAAGTGGTCCCCGCTCCTATAGCGCTCTTCTCTATCTACATAGAGCTTGATTCAAGTGGCATTCCAGAATTCTTATGCTTTGTATTGGCAATCTCCATATGCAATATAAAGCAGCAATTCAGCCTTCTGTAGATCCATCTCTTGGACCAAAAAATATCTAGGTGACTATGAAAAATGACCTTGGAATCCTGAAGCCAACAACAAGATAGGCCAACACAAGAGATCGCAAGACCCAATAATACATATATAGGGATCGGTACCGATCCCCCTTATAGGGATTGGTATCAATCCCCAACCATAGGTGATATGGAGTTGATATTTTCTAGGAGACTTGGTCTTGGCAGCGAGGTTCTGCAGGAGAAGTTTCAACGAGATAGTTGGTCATCTACCCATATAAATACAGAAGGCATGGTTCATTCTAAGGATCTTTACACTGTCATTACACTCTTACTCTCTTGTATTCACTACAAGAAAATCAGCTTTTGGTCGTGAAAATTGGGGGCGTTTGTATGTAAATGCAACTAATAATATTTCACCTTATTATATAAATGTAACAAAAAAATTCCATGTTTACCCAAATAAACGTAATCCAAAAGATTACCGCCTTGATATTCCTCTGCTACTTAGAAATATTCAACTCTTTCCCCCAAAATAAGCAACCCTAAATCGAATATGTTCCCCAATCCATCGTAATGCTCAGCTATTCCAACCCATGATTAAAAGGCTACTTCCAGAAGCAACAAGGTTGGCCTCCGATTCCCATTCGGAAGAATCACTTGAATGATCCATATTTACCATGGTAATCTATACTCGAGCTTCCTTCTCCTTTATTTACTTCTAATCTCTACTCGAATGATCTGTATTGTTCAATTTGTTGCATGTGTTAGAAAACCTATCATGAACTTGGATTTTAATCAGTCATGACTCTTCTATCGTTGAACTCATTGTGTGTATTAGAAAACAAAAGGACATAAAGCTAAAATTTTGAAGCGAAATATATACAATGACATTTGGCGTAGGAGACTAAAATTCAAATGGAATTTCTTTAGTTTTGAAACACCTTGTAATGGATGAAGTAGCTGCAATCTCGGTTGATTTCTCACCTTCAGTTAAGTTTTTGAACCTCTTATATCAGTGTTGATGTTAATGGTGAATATATTCTCATTCATCAAAATACCACCCTTAACAGGGTCAGAGTTTCAGAAGTTGTGACTTTGTGAAATCTTGATTTTCTGCACTTACAGTTTACAAATTTGAGTATGTCGTTGCTGCAGTGCTCTCTCCCTAAGCATCATTGTTACATGCCTTATTTATAGAATTGTATTTTTCTTTGTTGTAGACTGAACTTGTTTACTGTTTACTCTGTAATTTATGCACCGGTGAAGTATCTTTTTCTACTTCATATTATATTATATCCGACTTTGTAGACTATGCTTGCTTATTGTTTGTATAACAGCACTGGTACCCTTTTTATATCTGCTCTAACTATGCAGATTCATATTGCATTGAGTTATCATATGACATTTCATTATTCTTATTGTTGTCCACTTGCATTTTTGTAATATCTGCCCCTACATTTTATTTACTTTTAGGTGCCCATTGCATAGTAATGTTCCAAAAAAATTCTACATCCCCAAAACATTTACATGTAGAGAAAATTTATGGCTTCCACTCATAATAAACAACTTACCAAACAATATTATTGTTTTCATCAAGTATAGGGACTTCTTTCATAAAACATATGTATAGATATTCATATGGTTCTTCTGAATATGCTATTTTGGGTGCAAAAGGTTGGATTTGCATTTTCCTATGAATTGTCAAATATATTTTACTACATGCTTCTTTTGATTCAGTATATATATGAACCTTTACATACGTCTGTCAGGTGATAACAATGATATGCCAGTATACTTCTGCCTTAAGTGATTCAGTATATATGAACTGCAAACATAATATTACACAATTATAGTTTCACATGACTTTTTTGTTTATTTATTTACAGATTTGTCTGATCAAAACAATAGCTTGTCAAATGAAAATATAGATACGTTGATATAGCCTTTGTTTGTCCACTTAAAGTCGATATTGCATGACATCTAGTGTAGACATGATAAATACTTCAACATTTTACATATTATATTAAACTCATAGGTGAATGACATCTAGTTCGTCAGATTCAGTCTTTTTTCTTGTGTAGATACTACCCTAGCTTCCTCTCCCTATACATGACGCATTTGCCAAGGGTGGTCCTCTTATTAAATTCGAGGTGTGTTGGCAATGTTGCTTTATTTGTAAATATATTGTTATAACCATGCTTTCTGTTATATTTGTTTATTTACTATTATTATTAAATTTGATTACTCTTATATCACATACACATGTTGTAGCTTATGATGGAGGACTAAAGAAAACCCTTAAAAAGGCTTTACTACTCAAGGATGCCATCTTAGGTTTACCTTAGGTTATTAATTTTAGACTATTTCCTTTTCCCTCTGACTTTTTCTGATGATATGAGAGAAGTTGTGAAATTATAATAGGTTGACAATGATGAGTCGAGATGATATGCTATATCAAAAGCCACCTAAAACTAATTTTCAGAACTATATTCGGCTCTCCAAAGAAGGTTTGTTGAGATAGCTATGTTTTCCTTTCTATTTAACTTTTACAAGATAACCGGAATTGGTAATAACGTAAAGTTATACTCCTTGTAGCAATAAAATAAAATCAATAATAATAGTAATAATAACAAATTAACAACATCAATAATAACATTAACAATAATAATTACACTCAAGTAATCAACACTTTCTCAATTCCTATGTGTTTGCAAGTGTATTTGTATGATATAGAAACGACAAGTAAGCATTTAACAACTTAGATATTAAATCTCTTTTGCATGCATATGTCATTGACTTATGTGATGGTTTTAAGGAATCCATAGAACTAGCAGCTTGCCTAAGCATAGGCTGCCTTTTAGTATCTTTAACAATGATTATTATCATAATACATTTTGCAACATAATCAAAATAACTAGTTTGTCTATGCTTTTAGATATAGAAACAAACGAGTGTCTTAAAGAAAATTGTGGTTGCTGGCAGGACACTCGGTTTAATGTAACTTCTTGCAAGGTATATTGTGGTTGCTGGCAGGACACTCGGTTTAATAACATTAACCATAAGGCTTTCTAAGAAAATAAAAGAATATATTTTCAGTGATCAAGAAACCATTCAAGCCTATATTGAGTATATAACTTTCGAAAAAGTCTTTCCCAAAAGATTTGCAATTTTTGAATTCCTACTTATGATTTTTTCAATCTTTGTTTGCAAAATGAAATTCTTAGTTTAATCGATGCTTCTCAAAATGATTTTTTTTGTTATCAAGAATTATTAAAGACATGTTATGCAAATTAGAAAAGGAAAGTTTTATAATGGTAGAGAAGGAGAAGTTTGGAGTAGTGTCAAAGGGACATAGAATATTTTAAATTGTGAACTTTTGAGTCACATTCTTGGATGCAAATCTAGTGGAATGGACCGTTCATCTTTTTAAATTGATTTTCAAAATTGTAAATTAATTCATGATATTTTCAAAAGTGATGATGAGTTTGAATTCAAAAACAAAAACTTGAATCCAAAAGCAAGAATTTTAAGCCTTCTTTTGCAAAAAGTATCACTCCTAGAACAGGTAATTATAATAACTCGACTCAAAAAGTTATCAAAGCTCTTTTTGCAATTTATGATCAATACGACATAAATTGATCTCAATTCATTTCGAAGAACTTTTTCCTAAGAATCTTTCTAAACATGAAAACACACTATTTTATGGTGTGTATCTTACTCGTGTTTTCAATTATTTTGGTGTTGATCTTAAAGGAGAGGAAATAGTTCCTCGAAAAATATTTGACAAGGCCAACATTTCACTTGTGCGTATATCACCCTTTTTCGAGCCTTATGAAAAGCTTGTGAAAAAGGAACAATGGTTGGCTTGGGACGAAGAACATGAAATAAGAGAAGAGGAGGAAGAGGAAGGAGATGAAATGGAAGTCGAGAAGGAAAAAAAAGAAGAGGAAGAGGATACTTCTTTGGAAAGTATCAACATGCCACGAAATCCATCCAACAAAGATCTTCTCAAAAATCAAGAGAAGATCATCTATAACCAAAGGAAGCTTAAGAAATCATTTTCAAAGAGATTTACTTCTTTGGCCTATGGACCTAGATTGGGTGGTATGCTCTACACGGTTGTGAGCTCTCCCCTATCTTTAGTCGCTCAATCATTCAAAATGCAAGTCATGGTCTTATTCTACTTCACTGAGACGAGTGAATATGGTGGGGGCGAGAGAATAATGACTTGTGATGCTTTGAGGTTGTGTGCCAGCTTACATTCCCTTAGGAGATATTTACCTCGTGGTGCTTTGGGTATGACATGTTTCCTATTTCCATCAATTATGTTGACCGTGCTTGGTATTTTCGGCATTGGCCTGACTTAACCTTGAAAGTCTATAGGATCTTTATATAATGCAACTTATATATAAGTGTGAGAGTGTATATTACTAATTACACTATGCAGAGAATAATAACCGAATATAAAGAAGGTAAATAATAAAAGCGAGCACGTCGGATATTTTATACTGGTTCGGACCTCCCGTCCTACGTCCAGTCCCGAAGCTCCCCTTCGATATTTCCTTTAACCAAATAACCCTCACTTTGCCTGGAGGAATAGGCTAATACAAAATTATTTCTCTGACAATCTTGTGTTCCAAATAACATGGATTATGACTAATTGTACAATTCTTCCTATAATCTCCTTTGAGTGTGTGAATGTAAATATTTTGAGTTGTAGGAAGTGGTTTAACCAAAATAATATTTTTGTTATGATAGATTGAGAATATGTAAGCAAGAGATGCACAAATATGTAAATAGAGAGTAATAAGAAATCAAGAGAATAGTTAGTTTGTAAATCTCAATCTTTGAAGTATTTATAGGATTAAGGAGATGCAGATGAGGAGTTGTTACCGTTAGATAAACTCTATTCAATTTAATGGCTGTAACTATTTGACGAAGAGATCAGATTATTCAATTGAAAAGAAGCAGCCATTTAGAATATAACAGTTGTCAGATGATAGACATCTGTGGAAAAACCACAGACGCATGTGGCTTCAAGAATTAAATTCCCAAGCATTCTCACAGACGTCTGTGGATTTTCCACAGACGTTTATGGCTGGCATTTCCATTTTTAAATGCTTTTCGGTGCCAATTTTGTGCATATGAATTTGTGTGTGCATGTATACTCAAGGAGACCTTACAATGTTTATCTAAGACTCTTAATATACTAGTATAACCTTACTAATCACAGCATGGTCCATAAATCTCTGTATGTCTTCGAGTTCCAATGTCTTTGAGCATGACGATCTCTTGTAGTATATACCTATAATATTAATAAGATATATAATATATGTGATCGTACAGTTGTTGTCATTGAAACCATAAAATGGAGGTTCTAACATTCTCCCATTTTTTGATGATGACAACTATACAATCGTTAGTCATGATAAAAATAACCCCCCTTAATCTGTGGGTTCAACTTACAGGCTTGAAACAGAAGAAACAAATTACCTCGGATTAAGCTGAAAATTGATATGCATATAATAGAAAACTTCAGCTTTCAAACAAAAAAAGAACCAATAAATTTCAGTAAGAAATGAAAGAGTTATGCTATGAAATTTTGCACACTTATACTACAACACATGGACTACCAACTGAAGCAATTCCGGCATTTTATCTCCCCCTATGTATATGTATATATTTCTCCCTCTTTGTCATTATCAAAACATAATAAAAGAAATTATACACAACATAATATATATATATAAACAACATATAGACGTGTCAAACAAAAACAGAATATAAGTTAAGTCAACGAGAACAAACACGAGTTCAACAACAGACACAAAAAAATATAAGCAGTACAACAATACATAAAAGTTAAATAGCATAGTTCAAAAGAAAAGAGAGCAAATGAAAGAAGATAGTTATACCGGTTTAACGAAGAGGACAGTCCACCATAGATTTCATAATATTCCCAGTAGGCGGATGAATCTTGTTGGTATTTAGATGACCATTGAGTTTGACCATTATATTCTTCATTTTCTTGAATTGAAAGCCCTTGTAAAGCCATATAATGTTGTTGGTGAGGATCAGACAAAGACATATCGTCACTATCTTCTTCCTCTTCTACCGGTTGGTCTTGGTCAATATTTTTTCCTTATCATGAGAAGTTCCTTCAATAGAGGTATGAGCATGGTAGATTGGTGCATGTAATCAAGAAGGTGGTGTAGGTGAAGGAGAAGACAACGGTCGAGAAGATGATCGGCCATGTACTTTTCCCATTACTTTGCCTAAAGTGGAGAAAATCTTTTCCAAAGTTTTTTCCATTTTAGTCATTCTTGTTGGAAAAGATCATTCCAAACCAGTCATTTTAGCATTTAAAGCTCGTTGGTTGACTATGATTAATTTTTGATTTAGAAGTGTTAAATCACAGATGGATTCATTTTGCGTTGGTTCAGTGCGAGCTCCTTGAATTTCCAAATCGGAATAGTATTCGGTTGTTGTGAAGGACAAGCTGAATGAGATTGTTGTGGAGCAGGAGGAGGTTGAGTCTGTTGAGTAGGAACCAGATACTTTTGTCGTTGCCACTACATAGTCCCTGTGCCAACGATATGATTGGAGGCGGTCTTTCGGGAAGGTGCATCAAGGATAAAAATCTTATACCACTTTCTTTGGTAGGGATTTCTTCAAAATGAGAAATATAAGAAGGTACCCCGAGACCATGTAAGACGCACGATATATGGAACATATATAATTATGCGTCAGTGGTGAGACCAAAAGCTTTTAATTTCGCCATGAATAAATTTAACCCAATTTACTTGAATTCCACCAAATATAGCATAGAGAGCTTTGTGGTCATTTTCGTATATTTGTTCATGACTTCCTAAATGGAGAATTATCGTACGATTTAATAACCTAGCTTTTGGGCATAAATAAATGGATTTCCACTGTGGCATTCTATCCTTCCAAATTTGATGTGTTATTTCATTATGTGGCAAATTTCTATGGTTGGGAATTTCCACTAACTCTAATCCAGTAGAGGAACAATCAAGTAAACGACCAATTGTGTTTATGCTAATTTTCAAAACATGGCCGTAAACACTTGTCCATAACTAACCATCTTCATTCTCAAGTGTCCAAATATCATTACTACATAAGTTTGCGTAAAAATGAAAGATGGCCAATTGATCAATTTGTATCTCATTTTCGTCAAAATTGATTAAATTTCGACAGTCGGAAGCGATGGTGGGTTCTTGAATACCATATTCTCCAAACTTTCATAATCGGTAGAATGGACTAGAATGAAGCCTTTTTTGTTTCAGTTCTTCAAATCTCTTATTCGCAATTGTGCTATTTCAATGTGGGTGTCGGTGACAAGATGGGTTTGAGAAGATGAAGATTGACCTCTCTTCGATCTTTTGCAAACGATATTTTTTTCCTTGGGTGCCATTTTTGATGAATTAGAGTTTTGAGAAGTTAGGGTTTTAGATTTGAAGATAGTTTGGTAAATAGTTGAAGGAAGGGTAAAAGAAATATATATGAATTGGGCTTTGGTAGCAGCCGATAGTTAGCTCAGACGTCTGAGAAGAAATGATAGACGTCTGAGATCACTCTGTATTGTTTTCTCAAGCAATATCACAGATGCCTGTCTCTTCTTCACAGACATCTGTTGGAAGGCAGAATTTTTTATTATTATTTGAACCGAATATTTTCATAGATTTATTTTAAAAACTATTATTATAACCAATAATCATATAAAGAATTATATATTATATGGTTTTTCATATTTATGTCTATATATAAGAGTGTGTGTATGTGTCTGTAAGTACAAAGAATTAATTATCATTGGAAGAACCTTTTGATTTTAGATTAATCCCAAGAGTTTGTGCTATTTTGCTTTATCTTGAGGTTTAAGTGGAGACCAACTTGGGCAAGCCGGAGTATCAATCCAGTTTTGGTTTGATGGTCTTGGTTTGCATAAATTTCTTGGAGTAATGTTATAAGCTTTTACTGGAGTTTCTGTTAAACGAGGATATTTTTAATGAATACAATTTTTAGTTGGTGAATGACCACAAATTGCTAGAATACATTTTTCAAGAAAGTTAAGATGAGATCCTTGATGTCATTGTTTGTAATACATTTCTCGTTGAACTCCTATTATCTCTAGCTGCTAATGGAAAATATCATCTATTTTAGCTTATAGTGACGATGACTCGAGATTGATTGCACGTTTTATCTTTTTCCCTTTCTAGGAATAACCAGTGTGGTATGTTGGAGAGTTTATAAAATTCAGAGAGGTTGATCTATTCGAGGGTGGAGTTACTATCCTTAGAGAGGTAGCAACATTATTTGAGGATGGATAACTAAAGTCAATTGTGGAGTAAGTAGAATTGTGGTCAGATGACATTTTGAATAAAAGCGGTATAAGGTTTTTAAATAGAGGTTGGTAAAAAAAAGGATATATGAATTTAGTTTACAGGAGAATTCCTTTATATAAGATTTGTTTACTATTTTTGGAAGTTTATTTGTTAGGTTATCAAAATTTTAACCATAGAAATTAAAATAGAAGTTAGTTATTTTTTGTATGGATAAAAGAAATTTGTAAATATTTTTACAAAATTATTGTGCACATTTTATCTGAGTTATATAAGTTATATACCTTAGTACTACTTCATTGTAAGAACAAATTCCTAGGTCTCGTCTTAGTTTGATAAAAGTAGGTTCGCCTAGTGGTTTGGTAAAAATATCTGCAATTTGATTTTCGATATTCACAAATTCAAGTGATATAATTCCTTTTTCAACATTATCTCTTAACAAATGGTGATGAATATCAATTTGTTTTGTTCGAGAATGATTAATAGGATTTTTGGAAAGGTTTATGACACTAGTATTATCATAATAAATTGGAGATTTAGAAATTAATTTATGAAATCTTGAAGTGTTTGTTGCATATAAATTACTTGAGCACATGCTAAAGCCACTGAGATGTATTCGGCTTAACGTGTCGAGAGAGAAACACAGTTTTATTTTTTACTAAACCACGAAACTAAAGATTGACTAATAAAATGACATGTGCCACTTGTGATTTTTCTATTTGTTTTGCAACCACCGAAATCAGCTTCACTATATAACACGAGTTCGAACGAGCTGCCTTTCAGGTAGAAAAAACTATAATTTTTGGTGTTGGTTAAGTATCTTAAAATTCGTTTAACCGCTCGATGATGTGATTCCTTTGGTTGTGCTTGAAATCGTGCATATAAACATATGCTCATCATAATGTCTGGTCTACTGGCCGTTAAGTATAATAAGGATTCTATCATACTTCGGTATAATTTTTGATCATAAATTTCCGTTTTCATCTTTATCTAAATGTAGAGTAGTACTCACCAGAGTCGGTTTACTTGAAGTATTTTTCATTCCAAAGCGTTTTAATAAATCTCGACAGTATTTTTCTTGATTTATAAAAATTCCATTTTCCAGTTGTCTTATTTGCAGACCCAACATGTAGTTTAATTCACCCATATGTGACATTTCAAATTCATTTTTCATAATGTCAGAAAATTCATTACACAGTTTTTCATTAGTTGATCCAAATATAATGTCATTAACATATATTTGTACAACCATTATATCATTATTTTCTCATTTTATAAATAAAGTAGAGTCAATTTTACCAATTTGAAAATCAGAATTTTGTAAATGAGTTTTTAATCTTTCATACCAAGCACGAGTGCTTGTTTTAATCCATATAGAGCCCGTTTAAGTTTAACTAATTGATTGAGATATTTCTCATGAACAAATAGTGGAGGTTGTTCGACGTAAACATTTTCTTTTATAAATTCATTTAAAAATGCACTTTTTACGTCCATTTGAAAAAGTTTAAAGTCATGATGACATGCGAAAGCAAGTAATGTTCATATTGCTTCGAGGCATGCTACCAGAGCAAAAGTCTCTTCATAATCAATTCCTTCTTCTTGATTATATCCTTGAGCTACTAATCGTGCTTTATTTCGAACAATGTTTCCATTTCATCCGCTTTATTTTTGAAAATCCATTTTTTTCCAATTACATATTGATCATTTGGGCTCGTACAAGTTCCCATACATCATTTTTCTCAAATTAATTAAGTTCTTCTTGCATTGCAATAATCCAAAAGTCATTTTTTGATGCTTCTGTATAATTTTTAAGTTCAAGATTTGATATAAATGCAACATGACTCATTTGAATTAACAGTTTTCTGGTTGAAACTTTTGTATTTAAATCACCGATAATATTATCAATTGGATGGTCTTTTAATATCCTAGGTGGTGACATTATCGCATTATTATTATTGTTATTGATATTATCATTATCATCATGTATAGGTACATTAGTTTTATTATTATTTATAACTTCTTCTTCATCATCATTTTTATTATTTTTAAAATTTTCATCAAACGAAACAGGAAGGCTTTCTTCTATAATGTTTGTTCGTCTATTAAAAATTCTATATGCTTTACTTCGATCCGAATAGCCAACAAAAAATCCTTCATCAGCTTTAGAATCAAATTTTCCTAGATAGTCTTTTGTGTTTAAAATAAATATTTTGATCCAAATACTCGAAAATACGATACTTTAGGTTTCTTTTTTAAAAGTATTTCATAGCATAAAAACTTTTTGAAAAGACTCTTAGTCATTGGTCTAAGTGTTACACGATTCAATACATAACATGTGGTAGAAACAGCTTCGGCCTAAAAACTTTTTGGTAGGTTACTACTATTAAGTAAAGTTCGGGCACATTCTTGTAAAGTTCGATCTTTCCTTTCTACAACACCATTTTGTTGTGGTGTATGTGGAAATGAAAAATTATGACTAATTCCCTTTTTGTTGCAAAATTTGTAAATAGTTCATTTTTAAATTCACCTCCATGATCGCTTCGTATACTTTTAATTTTTAATTTCATCAAAAATTTAATTCGTTTAGCAAAATTTTTGAACATTTCAAAAGCGTCACTTTTATTTTTTTTAAATAATGTCCAAGTATGTCTTGAAAAATCATCAACAATTACAAAAACATATTTGTTATGTACGTACTTGAGTTGGTCCAAATAAATCTAGATGGAATAGTTCGAGAGGTTGCTTTGTGGAAATTTCCTTTTTAGATTTAAAAGAACTTTTCTTTTATTTACCAAATTGACAAGCGTCACACAGGTTTTTAACTTTGTAGTTGATTTTTGGTAATCCTCAACTAATTCATTTTTAACTAGTTTGTTGATATTTTTAAAATTTATGGGACAAAAACGTTCATGCCATAACCATGGATCATCATGATTTCCAGCTAAGCGTAAATTATTGTTGTTTTCGACATTCATGTTTAAAACATATATGTTTAGATTTCTAAATCCTTCAAAAGTTAGATTTTTATTTTGGTCAAAGATATTGCATTTGTTTTTCTTGAAATCAATTTTAAATCTTTTATCACATAATTGACTCATATTTGATAAGTTATGTTTTAAATTTTCTACCAATAAAACATTAGTAATTATAGGAGAATTAGAAATACCGATATTGATGACTTCTTCAATGCCGATGATAAATCCTTTTGAATTACCTCCGAATGTCACAGTGCCACCATCGATATATGTTATATTTGATAACATATGAGCATTTCTAGTCATGTGCTTGGAGCAACCACTATCGAGTATCTACTTCTCTTTGCTTTTTATTTAATTTTGGGTAGCTGCAAAATAAGAAAAATTTAAATGGTACCCACTTTCTTTGTTTAGGGTCCTACGTGTTAGTGGAAGAAGGTAGTCATATCCATGAGGATTTGGTTCCTTTAGAAATGTAATTATTGTTATATACAACTTTCTTTAAATATTCGTTAATATACTTTTGTCTAATAGCTTATTATTTGTATTAGGAATCCATATTTTGACCATATTTGTGTATGAATTCTTAATCTTAGTTTCTAACTTTGGCCTTTTGAATTTGGTGTATAATGTGCTATAATTCTTTGACTTTTGTTTGCTTTTAAAACCCAATCCATCTCGATTTCCAGATGGTTTAGATATTTTAAACAAATTTTCTAAATTTTGTTTTCCTTTGTTGAATTTTGTCACATTATTTGTTATTTTATCTAACTTACTTTTAAGATAACAAATTTCAATATTGCTAGAATCTAAATTTGCTTATAATTCTAGCTTTTCCTTTTCAAGATTAACTTTTTCTAACTTATAATTTTCTAAATCGGGTAATAAGATGTCATTTCGAGATAATAGCGTTGCACATTTTTTTGAGTAATTTCTAATTCTTCCTCTAAGGTTGTTTTTTCAACTTCTAATAATCAAATTTCTAATTCTGCTCTAGTTAACTTTCCTATATATTCCTTTTTTTTATTCTCTATACTTATCATCTAATTCAATGCCAATTTCCGTTATTTTATCATAAGTAGGTTTAGGGCGTACCTCATCGGTGTTAGCCATAAAACACACATATGCTTGTTCCGAGTCGCTTTCATTATCACTGCCAGATGAAGAAAATGAATCTGAATCGTTCCATGTTACTTGAAAAGATCTTTTCTTTTTCTAGAATTTCTCAAACTTGTTTTCTTTCTATCATTATTGAGCTATGTACAATCCTTCTTCATGTGGCCAAATTTGTCATGCTCATAGCATTTAATCGATGTTTGATTTGAGGAGTTTGGTTTGCCACCATTTTGAAATCTGGTCATCCTCTTGAACTTCTTGAACTTGTTGTAGTTCTTGGCAATAAAAAAAATCTCATCTTCGTTTAAGTTCGAATCTTCGTTACTTGCTTGTAAGGCTATGTTCTTTTTCATGATTTTGATCCTTTCTAGCCTGCAAGTTAGCTTCATATGACATCAGATTTCCTATTAGCTCTTCGACTTTGAGTTGAGAAAGATCATTAGCTTCTTCGATGGCTAAAACTTTTCTTTCCCATTCATTTGTCAAAGATTTTAAAATTCATGTGACTAAATCAAAATCTATGAATTTGACTCCAAGTACCATGAGATCGTGTTGAATGGTTTGAAATCTAGCATACATATCAATAATTGATTCAATTGCTTTCATTTTGAAAGATGAAAATTGGTTTTGTAAAATCGAGATTTTAGCTTGCTTGACTTCGGTTGTGCCTTCATGTATGACTTGTAAAGTGCTCCATATATCATATGTAGTGGTGCAAAGCATGACTCGTGAACACTCATTTTTGTCAAGTGAGCAAAACAATACATTCATAGCTTTGGCATTATTAGATGCCGCTGCTTTTTGTGCATCAGTCCAAGTGCTAATGTCGGTGTTAGGAGCTTCATATTTGTTTTGAGTTGCTAGACATATTTCTAACCCATTTGCTTTCATAAAAATTCTCATACGAGTTGACCAGTAAGCATAGTTAGAACAAGTTACTAGTGGAGGACGAGTAGTTGATTGATTCTTGAAAAGTGCTTACCATATTAATGATTTTTTTCAACTACGTGTTACTGTATATTGAAATGACCGTACTCTGATATCAAATGAAAGTCTATAGGATCTTTATATAATGCAACTTATATATAAATGTGAGAGTGTATGTTAACAAGAAAGCTTGTCAACACCCCAAAGCAGAGCTCGAAGTATTAATGACTCCTTCAAAACTTCCTTTCGAACAGATGAAGACAACTAACACCTTTCGAGCATGTAACGATAATTGAAAACATCTTTTTAATACCTTGTGACACAATCGAACACTGAACCCCACTTTAGAACTACCTTTTGGAACAATTTTAATTAGTTTTGGACCCTGTCGTAACCCCCCTTTCGAAGTAGTTGAGGTGACTTGAGGATTTGTCCTTAATGATTTAAGGAAGTGAGTTAGATTTGAAGGTTTTGTTTGCTTCGAAAGCCAGCCTTACGATGACTTGAGGTTAAGACCTAAGGATTTAAGGTCGTTGGTTATGCTAAAAGGTTTTGATTTCCTCGAAAGGTGACCTCTCGATCAGGTTGACATAAGCAGATCACACACATAATCTCTTTGGAACATTAAATCGGCTAATATATCCAAAATTCCATAAACACCTTTTGATCATCTTTTCCCTTAATTGCTAGTAGTTTAAGTAAAACAAAGTAGTCAAATCCCTAATCTAATTTGAGAATTGGGGTTTACAAAGTTCAAGAGAGTACAATAATGAAGTGAATGAATTCGGATCCCGTAAACAAAACCCCTGGGGTCTTATTTATAGGCGCTGATTGACCCTTTCAAACAAGACCTTTCGACCTGGTCGAAAGAAGTACCTTGAAGACCTTTCGCTGCCGCTAAAGCTTGGGCGCCCTTCTTTTCTACTTCAAAATAGAACTTGATTTCTTTTGACTTTGTCAAAAGGGTTACGTGTGCTCTCCACTTTGTGCCACTATGTTGTTGCCAGTAAGAAAGGCATGAGCTTTCGACCCTATCGATAGGTTCATCTCCGTGTCTTTAAAAGAGTCGGAACATAGCAGAAAGTTTAAGGGCGAAAGGTAGCTTTCAAAGTCATACACTTTGACTGACGCGGAACCCCTACTTTCTTATGTGTTGATCTTAAACGAGCTTTACTTTGTAAGTGTGAATGGTCTTGACTGGTTCGAAAGGCCGATTTTGCTTACGAAGGGGTAGCTTTGTCCAAATATTCTTCTGTGGGATGTGAATAAAGGCGAAACCCAGTGTTTCGAAAGGTTTGGCGCATATGTGAAGGCTTGGAATCTATTGCCTTTCGACATCTTCGAAAGTTCGTAGAACATTCAACTTTTGCAGATGCATCCCTTCGACTCCTTCGAACGGTCTTGTTATTGCTTTCTCTCTTTGTAAATCCTTCCTTTGTATTTTCACTGGTTTCGATAAGGTTGAAGTGAATATTGGTGGTAACACTTGCCCTCCCCCTCTTGCGAATGGATGCCCTTGACTTTTCAAGTCAACTGCTTCGATACCCTTCTTTTATGTTAGCATAGAGATTTCCTGCCTTTTCATATTCTTACATAAATCTTGGTCGTTCATTTAAATTTGATCGTATGGTTTGTCCTCCCTGCTGACTTTTTTTATAAATCATGCTTCCTACTTCCTCCCTTTTCATTACCTACAATTAAAAACTTACAACAAGAATAAAAAAATTCAATTTCTTTACAAATTCCTATTTCCAGTAACAAAAGCTCGGATTCAAGGCAAATCCTTATTATCTTATTTATATATATTTTTCGAACTAATTCTCCATGCTAAATTCTAGTTTTAAAATTCGTTGGGTTTGAAGTTGTATTACCGTTTTAATTTCGTAAAGATGATTTTTCGTTTACATGAAATTACCCTTTAGATTTATTTATATGTTTATTCCATTCAATTTTATGGTATCAATTTTGAGTTGGAATTCAAATTTATCATATTTGGGGATTGTTTGTTATTGTTGCGTATGAATCCAAGCTTAAACTCTATTATACTCAATTCAAACTTTTTTATTTTTTATGCCTTGAGCTTGAATTTGGGGCTTTTGTTGTTGTTGAGTGTAAATTCTTTCTTGACCTAATTTAATCTTTGGCTTCTTGAAATATTATTGGATTGAAAATTGAATCAGAGAAGGAAAAATTATTCAGCAGCTTCACAGAGAAGATTAAGTTGTACGAATCACAACTTGGCATTGTAATATGACATTTCTACCCCTTTGAAAGGGGTTGAGGCGGCTAACTCCGCTTTGCTTCTTCAACCTCTTTCAAAGGAGTCAAAAGGAGGTCCAAAATCTATCTTCTAATTGATCCTTTCGAAGGGGTTGATGTAGCCAACATGCAATGGACTTCTTCGAAAGTAGAAATATGTTTCATTATATTCTGACACCTTTCGAAGTTGTCTTGATGTGTTTTATTCAATGGTGACATAATATATACTTTCGAAAGCCTAATTTTATTTTATAGGTTTTGAAACCTCTTGTATGTAAATGGGGATTTAACCTGTCATTGGATTTAGGCTCAATTTTGATTTTTTCTAGAAGGTGTTGAAAGTTAGAAACTTACACTTCTTATTTATAAATTGGATTGAGGATAGTGTATTTTGTTTAAATTGAAAACTGAATCAAGCCTTTCGACTTGATTGAAACCTCCCATATTAAAACGAGTTTAGTTGTTTGCATGCTTTTAAAACCTTTGCCCCCGTCGACTTACTCGAAACCCATTGTAGTTATCAGGGGTATAACTATCATTTTTATAAATACCGTTGAAATGTTCCAAAGCACTTTTTTTATTCAAAGTTATATTGATTCGAATCTTTCGACTTAATAAGAATATAATGTTTCAATGATGTTCGTATTCTTTTAGCAAAACAAAATTTGTTGGTTTTGACGTTATTCGAAGGGTTTATTGGGTTTAATTGTGAAATGTTGTTAACATATATACATTCAAACTAGTAATATAAGGTCAGCTAAAATTTTCATTGGGCTTTCGACATTGTCGAAGGGTGTTTCTAGGTGTTTATATTCCATCTACCCTTCGACATTATCTAAAGTCTAATGAATTTTATGACCCAAATTGGCTTTAACATCCTTCCAAAGATATTGAGTTATATACTTGGTTGATATTTGGAACTTATAGCTCTATAGTCAAGCATTCCTTCACTAAATGCTGAAGTTCTCAGCTATTTAGTTCGCCTAGTCAAACTCATTAATCTGAACAACCAGATCTTCAGAGCAAACCCCCCTAAAAAACTAATTTTAGAGCTATTTAGTTCGCCTAGTCAATGGAGTCTTTTCTTCTCCTCATAAGTTGATCATAGTCTTTACCTTTATTCAATTACTTTCTTTTGCTAATCTACGCTTCTTTATCAGGTCCTACTGCTAAAGATCTTAATGATGAGGATAAAAGAACTATAAAGCTATTGATTGCTGCTTCAAGTAGCATCGGAAATAGGCTTACACTACTGACACCATCCAATCTTCGAAAACATTCTCTTCTCCCTGCTAGTCAGAGGGTTCTTGAACAACTTCCTCTTGTCCAACATACTTTCCGGAGCAAACTTTTCTTATCTTTAGGTGATCCCAAGAATTTTTCTCCTATGTCTCCAATTTGCCCAGATCATTCTGGTAAGCTTAAGCGTAGTACTTGCAATTTATTATTGTGTTTCTCCTTAGATTACTTTAATAACTTATACTTCTCAAATTTTCAGCAACCGCTCCCCAGTCGAATTGATCGTAAGCGACCCAGCTCTCCCAACTTCTACATCTAGTGCAACATCCTTGACTATCGCTAAGTTGAAGATGATAGCCAAAAGAAAACTAGGTGAGATGGCTGTAGCGGGCCCATCTCTTAAGAAAGCTAAGATTGTTGACGTCCAATCTTCTCTGCCACCAAAAGAGGGTGAAACTGTCGACATGGGCAAAACTTTAGAGAGTCCTATCTTGAAGCTCCTATTGATCGATCTAAAACAACTCCCTCAAAGGACGATCCCATATCTTGTATTGTCGTTTCCGATTCTCCTTATGTCATCAAGCATATGAAAAAAGATTTGGGAACTTCAACTCCCTCTCTAGAATTGAACCCTTCTAGACCCCCATCTTCGGTGCCTTCTAATGATTTTGAAAAAATGGTACAATCTATCATGCATTCTTTGTCTTTTACTTCCATCTATCCACCTTCTTCTGTTCCCGACCCAGTAGGTCATTGCCGATCTTTAATAGAGCAACAACTTCTGGTACGTTCCATGTTATTTATCCTTCCTATTATTATTTCTTACTAAATTCTGATCCATGTTGTAATCTTCCTTTCAGATTTCCAAAAGCTGGTTTTTTCTTCAAGAGAGTGCATCAAAATCTTCTACCGAGACATCCAGGCTTCAAGAGGAAATCTCAACCTTGAGCAGTCAGATTATCTCCCTTTCTGTTGACAAAAATAATGCTGTTAAGGAACATGAAAGATGGGGAGCCTCCCTTGCTCAAGCAGAATCTATTATTTATGAAGAGAGGAAAGCAAAACAGCTCTTAGCCGATGAAAATTTGGCTTTAAAAATGGCTTTGAAAGAATCTAAAGATGAGAAGGCTCGAATGGTGGTCAAACAATCCTCTTTCAGGAAAAAGCTGGAGAAAAAGAAAAATTACTCAACGTTGGTCTTTAATACTATTTTGAAGCTAAGCAAAGGGTGTCACAATTTCTGAGTACTTCCCTCAATGACATCATTGTGAACTCTTATGAGGACGCCCTTATGCTCGCCTATGCCAACAACATTGAAAAGTGCCCAGACCTGAGCTTCCCTTCACTTGATCCTACTCTAGTCAAAATACTTGTGAACAAGGTCAAAGGAATGGAGCAGGGAGTCGAAGTACCTAAGAGAGAAGAGATTGATGCTGTCAAAATCTTTTCTTTTGAAGTCCCTTCTATCAAAGTAGACTCTGATTCTGATGAAGAAGGTGATGACGATGAAGTCACATTTTCAGAAGAAGGCTGCAATGATGACGATAATGATGATAACAATGATGATGATGAAGATAAAGGTCGGGGTTCAGGTGGCAATGGAGGTGATCATACTGATGCTCTTGAAAAAGATGGCGATGATATCCCCGGGGCCTCAGAAAATTTAATCCTGATCCTAGTGATCGTGAACCAAGCCCAACCGAACTCCCCGGGCCCTCTGATCTTCATGAAGAAACTTCCGACATTGATGTCGAAGAACAAAGGGAGAAAAAACAAGTCCGCGGACTTCAGTTCCTGTTTCTCAGTTATGGGATTCTTTTTCCAAATGGCTTTCACTTCCAAGATAATAATAGTTGACATCTTTTTAATTTAGATAAAGAAGAAATATATCCAGCATTGTAAAACAAAGTTTGAAAGAAAACAAGCATAAATAAATAGTTTGTATAGAGAGTTAGATAAGCAATTAAAAGAACACAGAGCACTCTCTGACAAGTATCATAGGCTTAATAAAAGTGCTACGGTGTTAGCATCTTTCAAAGACCAGGAAACCGCCCCCACTAAAGAAGGCACGCCTTTGATATGATAGACTTTTGGAAGAGAATCGAGAATTAATTACACTCATTTGGATGTTGGTTGAAGAAAGATACATCCTAATAGACTTCTTATACAAAGCCTATTGTAGACACCCGACCATCGATTTTTCTTACTTGGGCGATTTTAGTGGAGGTCTACTTAGGCATCTACATAGGAGATATTTAGATGAATTTGGGTCTGATCCACATCTAGGGGCTTGCTGGAATTTACCGGTGTCAAATTAATTCCTTATGAGTTGCCTCCTGAAAACTTAAATATTATAAGGACAAATTTGTTTCCTGAGTTATTCAAAAAATAGGTTTTGTATGAACCAGATGAACATTTCTAATTATGTAATATTGATTTCCTATATTAGTTTCTTTTTGTACTTGGTTGTATATTATTACGTTATCACAGAATAAGCATATCTCAGGCAGCTCTGTTTCTAGAGATTATTTAAGCAAATATGTCAAATTAAGAAGAGACTATTTAGAAAAGGCTTCGCTTTTGAAATCTTCAAAATTATCCAGATGCTGCTTTCTTAGAGACCTACAGAGACTTTATAAGGAATACACTCGCCTTCGTTTTGATTTTCTTGGTGAAGAAAAAGAAAAGATTCTCAAGGAAATTCGAACATATCATACCAAATTAATATGTGGTCGCGATAGTCCTCTTGTCGGGGAATGGGACAATAGAAAATATCCTCCAGTTATTACACCGGAAGGATTTAGTGTCCCTTTTGATTCAGTTACTCTTTCAGCTAATTCCTTGAACAAATTCAAAAATGTTGTTTCTCAACTTTAAGTGTAATAACACAAGTGCTTGATTAAAACAATGGAATTGTACACTTTATTTTATTTCTTCATGATTTGTAATCTCTATTGTTGTAATAAAAGAGATCGGTTATTTGAGTTTTTACTTTATTTTCTTGTTTATATAAGGCTTACAATTAGCTATCACGCCACTCTCTTCGAATTCCTTATCTCGCTTCATTAGTATCAGAGATAGGTTGATTGTAAACGTTGAAAAGAGGCGTTCACTTAAGGATCCTTTATCTACTCGCTTTCAAGGCAATGCAGATGCAATGGAATGACATAGGATATACTTGCTTCAAAAGGCAATTATTAGAAACCTTAATGATCAAATTGCCAATCTCGAAGCGGATATCAAGAATAAGGACGAAATAATTCCATGTTAAAGCGCCAAATTAAATAGAATCCTTCAATTGATTTTGATCATAAGATGTCTGAGCTTCTCCAGCAGATAAGTGATTTGAAAGTTAAAAGACGGTCAAGCTCAATGTAAATCATTAAGGTTCATTATGGGAACAACATCCCAAATATCGATTTACCAGCTCCTTCCATCACTTCATCTGTTGTAAAATCAACAAGGTCTATATCTCTTGCAATTCAAAATTTTCCTACTATAACTAACCCACCTCCTGGCTTAGACGAAAAGGTAGTAGGAGAATGGTGAAGGAAAGTCAAATTCGAGATGATGAAATATTTCGATGAACAGCAAAAAGTGAGGTATTCATAGCGTATAAATGAGTATGTAGCTAGAATACAAAAACTTGAATACAAAAGGTATCTTCTCCAAAAGCGTATTGCTGATTTAGAAAGGGAAAATAAAACCCTCAAAGGAGCTAACAAAGCTTTTAATCGCACTCTAAAGACTCATATCGAATCTATTGATGACGCTGACAAAATAAGGAAAAAGGAAAAGAAGCTTAAAGAAACTCTTTATACAGTAATCCGTCACATCATTGATCCACTAATTGCTCAAAATCTAGATAAAGTTGTTCAAGACCTGTGAAATATACACTTGTACCGCATATTTGTGAATAATTTTATAAATTATGTAAATATCACCCGGTTTATAGTCCTTTCTTATAATATTGTTTTTGAATCTGCTTTTTGATAACTTGGACTATGGTTTTTGTATTTGCCGGCCCATTCAGTCTTCCTCACAGATCTCATTTCCTTAAAAAGTATGAAATAAATAATATTCTTTATCATTAACTTGAAATCTATATAATAGTTTATCTACATTATTAGTGGAGGTTAACAGATCATTATGTAAACATATGATAATAAGTGGGAAGTATTTCCATAATTGAATACAGTTGAATGTCTTAAAACCTATCCTTGGTAATGACGAGAGAGAGAGGAATTCAGCTTCAACTATATTGATAGAATACCACAAATCTAATCATAGAAAACCATAAATCCAATTCCAGATTCAATCATAGAAGTTCGGGAATTCCTCTTCTGGAAATTACTAATAGAAATCCAATAATAATCATTTAATAAAAGCTCAGAAATCATCATCAGAAAGTTTGCAGTAGAAATCCAATGATCCTGATTTGAGCATTAGGAAGATAGATCTTGAATTTAATTCATAGAAATCTCAATATTAATTGTTCTGGAACCCAGATTCGGGCATTGATGAATGAAATTTAAAAGTGTAAAGATCTGAAACCCAGATTCGGGTATTAGTGGATGATAACTAAAAATCCATAATAATGGTCTCCATAATAAAAGTCTAGAGCCCAGATTCAGGCATTAATGAGTGGAGTTAGAAATTAATAGTAATAGTCCCGAAACCCAGGTTCGGGTATGGTGAAGACCGGAGATTAACAGTAGAAGACCTGAAACCCAAATTCGAGTTTTAATAATTGAAGTTCTGAAATTTTCTTATTGGGAATAAGTTGGAGGCTGTAGACTCTTATTTAAGCCTTCTATTCTGCATCGCTCTTTGGGTTTTGATTCTTTTATCATGTGCCACCCTTTAGGCCTTGTATATTGTCGTTGTTTGACATGCCACTTCTTAGGCTCGGATGTCTTTGTCCATTGTTTGATATGCCGCTTCTCAGGCTTGGACGTCTTAGTCTACTATTTGATATGCCACTTCTCGGGCTTGGACATCTTAGTCCATTGTTGTCTGGTGCACTTGGTTAGCTTATCCACAAGTAGGACCCAGACTTACTCAATCTCCCTCCAAGAGGCGCTCCAGCCAGGCCTTATAGGCGGGACTGAAGGCTTGTTCGGTGCCTTAGCCAGGCCATAGTGTAGCGGGACCAAGGGCTTACTCTGTTCTTCCTCCAGGAGGTGCCTTGACCTGGCCATAGCATGGCGCAGTCAAGGGTTTGTCGAGGCTTTAACATGGCCATAGCATGACGCGATCATGGGCTTGTCGATTCTTTATCCTGGCCATAGCATGGTGCAGATAAAGGCTTACTCTAACCTCCCTCCAAGAGGTGCCTTGACCTGGCCATAGCATGGCGCGATCAAAGGCTTATCGATGCTTGATCCTGGCTATAACGTGGTGCGGATAAATGCTTTGACCGTTTAAGGAAATTTCCAAGTGCAAGGAGAATTCTACTCCTAACCATGTAGTCTTTTCTTGTAAAAGTGGT
Source organism: Allium fistulosum (assembly GCA_030737815.1). Lineage (NCBI taxonomy): Eukaryota > Viridiplantae > Streptophyta > Magnoliopsida > Asparagales > Amaryllidaceae > Allium > Allium fistulosum. The sequence goes on along the minus strand of CM060906.1, from coordinate 581,295,089 downwards.
GCTTTATTGAATTCAACTATGGCCTCTTTATTATTCATCGATTTTGCCTTGTTTGGAGAATCTAATCACCATTCCTTCAAGTGTCCTACATTGATTTGTCTCATGCCCATTCATTATGTGATAGTGGCAATAGGATCCTCCCTAATTCCTTTCATATTTAGGTTTTTTCTTCTGTGATGGCCAATAGTTGAGTTCTTTCTTGGTTAGCAAGTAAACATTCTCAATTGACGTAGCCAGATTGCATTCCTTGGGAAGTCACAACTTAAAGCTTGTTTTTTGAGGATGATTTCTATATCTTTTATTATTTGGTTCTGAAGCTTCGCCCTCAACGGCCAATTTCCTTTTCAAAATCTTTTGGAGCTCACATGTAGGCACTGTCCCACTTGTTGCT